>CM049426.1:299656891-300906891 GCA_026929855.1 Poa annua
ATTGATTAATTACAAATTTGCCACTTAATGTCAAATTTGAAAACATGGCTTAAATAATTTCGTTTTTGGCTAAATAAAATTAATAAAATACAACACTTATATAAATTTAAAATTAAGTTATTTGAACTTATTTTCCAATATTAAATAATTTTTGGCTTTAGTTCAATATTAAATAACATCACACATTTATTTGAAATGAAAAAGGGAAATATAATGTATTCATTTTTAATTCAAAATATTTTGTGCACCATTATATTTTATATTATGATAATTCATTTGAAAACCTTATAAAACTTTGGAAAAGATTTTTGATTTAATTCATTTCTTATATAGAAAAAATATTCATGAAAGTCATTTCATGTTTTGAGATAAATGAAAATCATTTAAGCTAATGAAATGTTTATTTGGGTTGTTAAGTAATTAAAAAATCTATGAGGTTTTAAGTTATAAACTATAGACTTGTAATATCCAAATTATGTTTTGAACTCAGGTAAATGAATAATAATCTTCTGGCAAATAGACAATGTTTTCAATAGTTTAAAATAACACTTGTAATTATTATTTTAATTTATTTATAGCTAAGTCTAAGTGGTTGAAATCAATTACTTATAAGTAAACTATTTACTTAAAATAAAATGGTTTGTACTTTATAAAACATTTGTCAAATCACATATTAAGGTTTTTGAAATACAATGGATAATGTAATGTTTAATTGGAAATAACTTTTGAAAATAATGACACATTGGGAATTTTGAAATAATAGACTTTTTCAAATTGGTTGAAGTCTTTTATAGTTAGTTTTCTTATGCATTTTAATATTTTAATCAAAACAAAAGTTTTAAATTTTAGTGATTTTTGAACATTCCAAAATGTTGGGATGTTACAATGTGAATGGTCCGGAACTTTCTAAGTTGTCTGGATTTTTTTTTGAGGCACAAAACAGTAGGGAAAATGTCTACTGTTTAATTTTCTATTTTCTCAACAAAACAAAGGATACAGGAACATACAGAAGTTCATAATGTGTCAACCCATTGGGTCATACCCTCTTTAAGTGAGGGTTTGGCTCTATGTCTATTAAGGGAAAAGGAATCAACAAAATCAAGGAAACAAACATCCAGATCAATAGGCTGGTGATCAAAAATGCACTTATTCCTGTGAGTCCAAATGCTCCAGCATCCCACAATCAAAGACTCCTTGAAACAAATTAGTTTGTATCTCCTCTTGGCATCAATCAGCATGTTAATCAAATCCAGATCTGTATCCCATTCAAAATTCAGCTTGAGCCAAAAATTCTTGCTAAAGTCACACTCAAAGAAGAGATGGGCTAGATCCTCAGATAAACCATCCTCGCAAAGCTCACAAGTATAAGTTTCCATTTGGAAATTTTTCCTGGCAAGCAATTCCCTCGTGTTCAACCTGTCCTTTAGGAGAAGCCAGAAAAATATCTTATGTTTGGGAAGTACGCAAGATTTCCAGATCCATCTCATTGGAGGAGGTGCATGACTGACAAGGGTGATTGCATTATAAACTCTTTTACAAGAGTAATTTTTATTCTGCTCTCTCATGGTCCATTTATCAGGCTCAATGGAATCAGGATAAGATTGCAGAAGCTGCCCAAGTTGGTCACATTGCTGAGAGGCTATCATGGATATAGGAGTGTGGAACAATTCAAATATATCATTGTTAAATACCCCAACTGCTTTCTGAAGGGAAATATTCTGATCTTTGGCAAAGGAACAAAGTTGTGGCATGTGCACTCTTAGGATCTCATCTGACCACTTATCCATCCACATACGAATAGTGGATCCATCACCTGGATTACAAGCAGCAATATCAATGAAGGAGTTCATTATTTTCAAGCAATCTTTCCACCAAAAAGATCCACATGGGGAAGCATTCTGTGGCATCTTGTCAGAATAATGGGCATGCCAAACTAGCTGAACCCATGGTGTATCGTGTTTATTCATGAATTTGAACAGATGTTTCATCAACAAAGCCACATTTTGAGACCTTAAACTCAGCACACCCATACCACCAGCCTCCTTAGGTTTACAAACCTCAGCCCATTTAACAAGGCATTTGCCCTTTTTATTGATGTCCTTTCCAGCCCAAAAGAACCCCCTCGTGGAACGTTCAATATAGTCTAGAAACCCCAGGGGTAGTTTGAGTGTACACATAGCAAAATTTGGTATAGCTTGAATAATGGATTTAACCACAATGAGTCTACCATCATAGGACAGAGTATCTGCAATACCAACTAACCTCCTGTCAATTTTGTGTATAATGCCAATCAGATCTTCCATTCTTGGTTTAGTGGTACCCATTGGTAGACCAAGATAAGGGAAAGGCAGAGATTCAACTTTGCAACCAAGTACAGTAGCCAACTCAGAGCTAAGGACATAACTGATGTTAAGTGGCACTAAAGAGGATTTCTGAAAATTAACCTTGAGGCCACTAGAGGCAGCAAAATTGTCAAGTAGCACTTTCAACCTTCTAAGTTGAGTAGAGCAAGCTGGCATTATCAACAAGGTATCATCAGCATATTGGATAATGGGGTAATCTAAACCAAATGAACAATCCAGAGGCAGATCAAGTTGGCCATTTCTCCAGGCATCATTTACCACATACTGTAGTAACTCGGCTGTAGAGACAAAGAGTAGTGGTGAGAGTGGATCACCTTGTCGTACTCCTCTTTTGCATAAGATTTTTTTTCCAGGAACCCCATTGAGTAAGACAGAGGCAGATGCTGACCGAAGAACAACCTCAATACATTTGATCCATTTAGTCCCAAATCCAAGATGCTTCAGCATAGCCAGGATGGCACTGTATTCCACTTTATCAAAGGCTTTTTCGAAATCCAGTTTAAGAATAACAATCTTCTTTTCGGACTTCTGACAAAGATGAATGTATTCAAAGGCCCACGCAAGACAGTCCTGGATATTCCTGGTGTTAATAAAACCATATTGGTTCTTATGAATGAGTGAGACAATCACTTTCTGCATTCTGTTAGCAAGCAACTTAGTCAGAAATTTAAGTGTGAGGCTAACCAAAGAGATAGGTCTGAAATCACTGACAGATTCAGGACTTGATTTCTTAGGAATCAGAGTGATGAATGCAGAGTTAATACTCTGGATGTTAAAGTTCCCTTCAAAATTTTTGAAGCAAAGATCATAGAACTGAGTTTTAATCTGTGGCCAACATTTCTTGAGAAAAGCACCATTAAACCCATCAGGACCTGGTGACTTATTTGCTGGCATATCCTTCACAATCCCATCAATCTCTTCGATGGTGTAGGGGACCTCCAGCTGATCAAAATCCACTGTGACATTAGGGTTAACAATTCTCTGCAGATCAAATAGCATTACAGGATTATCAGAACAACCAATTCTGTTTTTAAATGAATGCCAAATAATGGCAGCCTTTTCCTCATGATCACAGGACAATCTGTCATCTTCTGTCCTAAGACAAGCAATGAAATTACTCCTGTAGCTCTTGGTCGCAAATGTGTGGAAAAAACTGGTGTTCTCAGCACCCAAATTGGCCCATCTGATTTTCGCCCTAGATCTCCAATAAATGCGCTTAGCTTCTAACAGCTTTATCAAATGAGATTTAAGTGCATGTCTGAAATTAGTCTCAAAGATAGATAACTGTCTCTGATCCTCTAAACCATCCAGTAAAGCAAGAACAAAGCTGCAAGATTGAATAATTTTACTGAGCTGCGAGATTTGCTTACTCCATTTCTTCAAACCATATCTAAGTGACTTAAATCTAGCAGAGATGTCCTGAGCAGCATTTTTAAAGCTCCCAATATACTGCCAATTTTTTTCCACTGCCTCAATAAATCCAGGGAAGTCCATCCAGTAATCCTCAAATCTGAACAAATGGACCTTAGGGATAGAAGTGTTAATTTGGATTTTGATAGGGATATGGTCCGAAGAAAGTCTGGCTAATGGAGTAGCCAGTGTATTGGGGAAAATGGTGGTCCAGCCAGGAGAGGTGAAAATCCAGTCTAACTTTTCAAGCAGTGGGTTAGCCTGCATATTCGACCAGGTGTAAGCGCGACCTTTGAGAGAGATTTCCACTAGATCGTGCTGAGAAATGATTCTGTTAAACAACAACATATTATTAATGTTACCCCCACCTCTGTTTCTATCTTCAGGCCTTCTTAGAAGGTTAAAGTCTCCCAAGATCATCCAAAGATGCATGGGTGTGGTATCAATGTTTTCTAACCAATCAATGAAACGAGATCTATCTTCAGCAATGGTGGGGCCATACACATTAGTAAGATACCAGACATGTGCACTGAGTTTACAAACCAGCTGAACAGTGACATGGAAACGTGAGACACTAATTTGCTGACCATCAAACAGAGCACTGTTCCAAATAGTGATAATACCTCCAGAGCTGCCAACTGAAGGTGAATAAGCAAACTGATCAAACCGACGAGGACAAAACTTTCTCAGGTAACTGTGGTCAAAATGTTCACGTTTAGTTTCTTGCATACAGATGATGTTGCAGTTGGATTCATCAATTTTCTGTCTAATATCATCCCATCGCAGCTGGGAATTAATCCCTCTGAGATTCCAATCAAATATTGTCCAGTTTCTACTCATTGGAAACAAATGTAGAGAGAGGTACTATTGGGCAGAATTAATAAGCCCAAACAAGCAACAGGAGTAAAGCAAACAGGTTCACCAACGTGAGCTAAACAAACAAGCCTAAACCAATACTCCCTGTCGTGAAATAAGGCAGGTGACAGTGAACATAAATAATGCTCCCAGATAGCAATTGAACAAACACTCCAACTGTAGCTCCAATCGCTGAAGATGATCAAACATGCCCAAGCCATAAATGCAAGACTAAGCAACCAGCAGCAACACATAGATACCAAAATACCCAATATATCAGACAACCAAGTCCAAAGACAGGGTAACCATAAACATAGGAATAGGCAGTAGTAGACCACAATATAAAGCAGAACAAAGGGTCTCACACATCGAGAGTAGTGCCAAAATACATAACCAGACTTAACAAAGTATAGGAGTAGCAGGGAGAACAGAATAACATAAAGTGTAACATGATAACACTCCATTGTGAAGACCTCCACACGATAATACTTATTCAATGCTATCATTGGCACTGTCATAATCTAATGCATCCTCAGATACATCCGTAGGGTGCATCTGACAGGGACCAGTGCCCAGAGCTTGAAGCAGATCAAGAGGCAGGTGAGGCGGTGGTGGAGCTTCAGTGTTCAACACCTGGGCATGAAAGATGTTCTCCTCCTCGTCAGAGTCGTCCAACTCGCAGGTTTGCTCTGGCCTACCATCCTTGAAGCCTCCCTTCAGCTTGGCCAGCCAGGAACTTCTCCTGACCGAGTCCATGGTGTTAGGAGCTTTCTCCTTAAGTTTCCTCTTTCTGGCTACAGTGAGTTTGGGGGAGCTGATCTGGGCAGATGAGGCAGTGAGTGGCAAAATGGATACAAGATATTGAGCCGATGCAGAGACTGAAACATCAAGATTCAGAGGTGCAACAACTGAATCATCAACTGCAGCAACATGGGGGCTCTGTGAAGCTAAAACTGTCTCATGTGCAACAATGGGAGCCTCTTGAATCTGCACAGGATTATCAGGAACTTGATCAGCAACTTCAACAAAATCCTGAACAGGGGCAGCCAGGTTCACAACAACAGGATCAATCTGCTGTAAATTTTCTTGCAGTGCTCCAGGGCTCTGAGGAGGGGTGGCAAGTTGCGGTTCATCATTGTTAACAGGAGCTGGAACATGATCGACAGCAGGTCCCTCATTCTCGGCATGCCAGAACCCAAAGTCATCAACTATAATGGGGATAGGATGAGGATTTTCCCCATCTGGTGGTAAAGGGTCTTCATCCCCAGCTACAGCACCAATCATCTTGGTATTCAGAATCACGCAAGGGCAGGTCCAGCTACCACCATTGCCCTCATCACTGAAATTCTGAATAACCACAATGCTTCCTGGGATCTTATCGATATCGAAGGCTCTGATCTTAGCAATAATTCTAGCTTTGTTATTATCATCTCTGTTCCAAATCAAGAATCTGCCATAAGGAGCTAAGGTGGTAACTATCGATTTTAAATCCCAGCATTCAATCGGATAGTTTAGAAGCATGAGCCAGACATCATGGGTAAAGATAGCAGACCTAAAATTTATACCTCTATCATGCTCAGTGATCCTCATAACTGAATCACCAATGAAATAGGGGTTGTTCCTAATTGCAGAGTCACGATCAATAACCCCATCGAACCTAACAAGAGCCGTACCCATAGCACATCGGCTAATCTGCTTAATCTCAAACTGACGTTGCTCAAGCTGTGCTCTGATTAAGACTTCCGTACCTTCAAAGTGAGTCAGGTATGGCTCTGGCGCAAGGCTAACAATGGCCCAGTCGTCACACACCGCCGGCAGGGACCCCCCGAGCACAACGTAGCCACGCTGTGGCCGCAGAGGATTGAAGGGCACATATCCCGCCCCCGGAGGGAGATGAGGCACCGGGTCGCAGGGGTAGTTGGCCATCGCGTCGCCAGCCGTGGACAATGCAATGCGGCGGCGGACGTGGTCGTCGATGTCTCCGGGGCTGCTCTGGTGGAGGACGAGAGTTTGGTCGGTGGGAGGCGAGACGACAACCCTCTGTTTTAATAAAGGAGTAGAGTCCAGAACTTTGCCGATCGGTCGAAATATCCTTTTATGGTTAAATCTTGAGTAACAGAATTTGGAAATATGACCATAATGCCAACAGAGTCTGCAGCGGATTTGATTGCGGCAGGATTTCCTTAAGTGACGTGGGTCTAAACAGCGGGAGCAGCACTGATTATGAACCTGATTGTCAGAATTAGCCTGGGTATCAGCAACAGGAATCACTGGAGGCACCGTATCAGAAGGCCCATTGGGCTGTTGAGAAGACTGCTTCTGGGCTGGATTAGCGACAACCCTCTGACTGCAGACATCCTGGTCTTCAGGGTTAGCAGGCCGAGAAAGCCCACAAGGCTGCTGAATAGGAACCCACTGAAGATTTGGTAAGGGAATTGAATCATGAGAATCCCGCCCAAATACCGGATCACGAAGAACACTAGAACCGGGCTCCGATGCTAGAGGATCAATGTGATGAACATCCACAGGAGAACGATGGCCAAGAGGAACCGTATTAGCACCTGAAAGTGGGGCAGGTGAAGGTTTTGGATGTAAAGCAATATTAATCCGATTAAACACAGAGGAAACCAAAGGCTGAGGTGCATGAGCCTTAGTAGATCGACGTGAGTAGTCCACCTCAATCCATTCAGCCTCAGTTTCTTTGATCCACCTAATCTCTTCTCGCTGCCAATTGGGTCCGCCGCGACCCCAGAGATGAAAATAACAAATGAACTGATCACAATACACAGATCTCAGGTTGTGAATCAGAAAACCCACAGCTTTTGAACTAACCAAGAACTTGAAAACCCGAGCAGATAAACAGACTAGATCAATCTCATCATAAGCAACCCCGATCGAAGCAGAGAGAGCCAGACCAACATTCAGAGAGTTCAATCGGAAACAAGCACGACCAAACGACACCACCAAAAAGAAACGATGGGTGGAGGAGATAGGGCTAACCGAAGTGGAGAAAAGATCACAGACCTTAGACCTGAATCTGTGACCCAGAGTGAAATCCAATTGATGAGCAATGGAAGAAGGATCGGTGAAGGGATCCATCTTCGATCTAACCGTAGAGGTGGAGACCTACAGAATGGGTGCGCCACCATCGCCATCGCCTAGGGAGTCGCCAAAGCTCGGAGGGGGTGGGAGAGCCATTTTCGAGTTGTCTGAATTGCTCAAGACTCAATTCATCTTTGAAGTGTCCTTTGATCGCATCAATCATGACATATGGCTCCATGTGTTGAAACAACTTTCAACTCTGGTGCAAGGCATACGGTCATGACAGACTCCACTTATATGAAAATACAACGACGGTTGCAAAACTCATCATCTTCCTCCTCGCTAGCAGAATCATCTGGTCTATCTCCTAACTTTTTTTCTAGGACATATAGGATGTTTTTATGTTGGAAAAGGTTTCTAAATCCAATGTACCAGCTGATGAAGTTGGACCCGTCGGCTTCTAAGGTAGAATCCAGGCTCTTGAGGAAGTGACCGAAGTATAGTTACGTAGTGTACAGATGTGATCGCAAAAGAGGTAAGGTAAAGTTTATAATATATGTGAGCTTTTGTTTATAATCATAATATAACACACACTCCACTAAAATTATTATCCCTAAAATAATAATAGCGATTACACGACCCCCATCCACTATACCACCCCCGATCGTCACGGCCGGCAGCACAGCTTCAAAGGTGGACATAAAATGTCGATCACAACAAATATGTGACTGATGCTCGATCTTTCGATCTTCCCGTGTTCTGAGGCCATATCTGCATATGCTAGGCTCGCCAATCGAACCTCTAAGATCGTGCGCGTGCAACATGGCTTACACCCACTGTATGCGAATGACGATATGTCTGACACCCGATCGTCACGGCCTGCCTCATAAACCTTTCTTGGTGGTGCGCAACGAGGGAGAACACAGTTTTGGTATTTGTTAGGGATCAACATATAAGCAATCAATAGGATGCACACACAACAACACAATATCACAATAAAGTAATGAAGTGCGATGTGACATGGTCGATGCGCCTGGACCTCCATGGCGCCATATGCCTGGCCCCGCGCGCCCCGACATGGCTCCGAGTCTACGGTACCCTCCATTGCCTCCGAAAGAACGAGTAATATCAAACTTACCGTAACCATGTCACATAAAATAACGCCTCTGCAAAACAAAGTTAGACGCCTCTACCCTTATTTAGTTTTGCAAGTTTTACGTGGCATATAGGCTTATTCGTAAGAGAACCGTTTCCCTACCTACGAACTTTGTACCACCACGTCGATCGTATAATTGCATGTTTAAGCATCCCTTTCGGGCCCTCCATTGAAAATTCTTTGCCGACTAAAGAGAGAGAAACATACACCCGCCAGCCACAGATACGGTGCAAGCCGTATGTCAGTAGTGGAACCAGTCTCGTGTAAGCGTACGTGTATAGTTGGTCCGGGCCGCTTCATGAACTCAATACCGAAGGCATCGCAAGTGCAAGCTAGAGGGTAGCAAATATAAGAAAGACATCCTCATTCAACATGAGTTCTAACTGTACTAGCAGTACTACGCATAGATCAGCTCTAATAGCACTGAAGGGGTTCTGGTGCAGAAAACAATAATTTTTCTAGCGTAAGAACACTCTAACTAGTAAGGATCTATCTATCTAGTACATGCTATAACTGTGGCGGAACGGGTTACATTACCTCCATGTAGACCGATAGCGGGGATTACGCTCCCGCACAAGCGTTGACGATGAAGTCGTACGTAGCCGACCTCGAGGTCGCGGAGAACTTGCCGCGACGATGTAGACGTGACGCCGGGGTGTCGACGAAGACCTGTGTCGACAGGCGTCGGGCGGAAGATGGCGTGGCACCGGCGAATAGGGGGTGGTGCCTGGCGGCAGGGTTGCTGGGTGGGCGAGACGACGTCGCCCATGCTCCTCAAATGTGGCGCCTCCGAGCACTCGCAAACATACGGAACTTAACAACAACCACGGTCACTCAGATCCAGCTGAGATCGCAGGGGTAGAACTTTTCTGGAATCCCGCAGGGCAACGGCGCCCGACGGTATAGCTTTGGTGGAGAGAGGAGGCAAAACGGGAGGAGAAACAGCTCAGCCGGCCTGCTATACAATTAATTGTATTTTTCTGTAATTAATCCAATTAATATGCCTTGCTATATAAAGGGGGGAGGGGGTGTGCAAACACCTTGCCTCCCCCATGTGGGACTAAAGGAGAGGGAGGGGGAGCCTGCCGTACCATGCATGGTGCGTGGTGGCCTTAGGCCCCACCCCATGGTGGTTCGGCCCCCACATGGGCCTCTCTTGGCCCATTAAGTGGGCTTCCCCTTTTTCCTTTATTTTTACTTTATATTAAATTAATATAAATACTATTAATTCATAATTAATAAATTTGCATATTATTTAATCTCCGGTGATCCCGAAACATTTTTCGGACCACCTGAACATCTTTCGGACATTTCCGGAACCATTCCAGACCTTCCCGGAACTCCTTCCGGACCACCGGAACTCTTTCCGGATCATTTCTCTCTCTCCAATAAAATCCTATAATATTCCAGAACCTTCTCTAGACATGGTCGAGACCCTTTGCTCGCCAATGACCGCCAGGGATACCTGGACGCATATGACGGTCCCTTAGCATTCTACGGATATCGTCGTTGAACCATAAACATGATATTCATTCCCTTTATTTCTACGATACTACCTTGTCCGAGATATGATCGCAGACATCCGATGTCCTTGTTGTATCTCGTTACCGACAAAGGTTATTAACTCGTTTGTGATATTACATCTCCATGACCTAGTCATAAGCTGCGCAGCTATATAGATGCAATCTCACCGAGTGGGCCCAGAGTATCTTTCCATTACAAGTATGAACAAATCCCGCTCTTGCTCCTTACGTCTTAACATACTCTTTCGGGATACCCAAGATGGACACCGTTATTGTCATGCTATATAAGACACAACGTTTGATGCTCTCAAAGCACCACTACGGAGTAGCACTAAGTACGGTCTCACGGTCTAAGGAATAAGCTATCATATTACTTATATAT
Organism: Poa annua; assembly: GCA_026929855.1. Lineage (NCBI taxonomy): Eukaryota > Viridiplantae > Streptophyta > Magnoliopsida > Poales > Poaceae > Poa > Poa annua. The sequence goes on from CM049426.1 coordinate 299,667,623, forward strand.
TGCAAATGACAAAAATCGTAATACGATCTTATTGCAATACTTTGCGTATGTCCATAACGTTATTCTACTAATAAGATGAACCCATTGTCAACCGATGTCATTGTCCTTGATCGGGAATCTCGATCAACTGTTGCCCAATGGACTAGTTTATATAGAGGCTCACTAGGGTCTCTTGTTGTCTATGTATCACACGTGTATTAATAATTCCGATTAATACAGTTATAGCATAATACAAAAACCTGTTATAAACTTATGAGATAATGCGATAAATACTACTTATTTATTTGCCTCTAGGGCAGATCTTCTTCAACCATCCCTCTTGAAGAACGGAATTGTGATACCTTCTCATGGACTGATTTCCAAGATGTGTCCTCCGTTCCTACCTCTTCGCGCAACACCGGCAAGGCTCCCATGACTTATGAAGAAGCGAGTAAGGAAGATAGTGAGGAAGAAAATGAAGAGGCTAGTGATGATGATGATGACGGTGACGACGACACCGACGAAGATGACTTCAAGTGATTCCTTCGAGGTGCGGTAGTCTTGCTCTTTTCCCATTTTGGCGTCTCGATGCCAAAGGGGGAGAAGTAGTTTTGTTAGGTTCTCACCATGGGATTTGCGTGGGCGGGTCACAAGCATGCTCGTTTATCATTTCGTTAAAGCTTGCACCCCTTTTTTTATTCTCACTTGTTGAACTCTATTTGCTTTGTTAAATGTTTGTAAGACTATGTTCTATTTGTTGGTTGTGAGACCATGGATCATCTAGCCCAAGACTTATGGATTTTTCTATCAATGGGTGAGATGGTGTTTATTATGGTGATATGTATATTTGTGCATTGGATGTATTTCTTATTAAATATGCACAAGGTATGACTCTTTCCTCTCAATCCAATACCTTGTTGTTTGTCCAAAGTTCGGTATGTTGCTCAAATATAATTGTGAGGTGTCTCTCCTATACATGTTGAGCATTTGTATTCAAATGCAAACTACTTATATGCACACATGTAGGCGGAGCTCCTCGATTATATTTTAAACATGTTTGTGAATTATGTTTTATTGCAAATCCTAGTGTTGTCATCTAACACCAAAAAGGGGGAGATTGAAAGAGCATATCTTATATTCCCATTGTTTTGTGTGTTAGGCAACAACACTAGGATATAATCATCTAATGTTTAAATAAGTGATGCAGGAAAGAAAAGAAATAATCCATATGGCATCAATCCAAAAAGGGCATTCCAGAATGTAATCTACCAGGCCGGAGTCTCCGGCCTATATGGGCTCAGGGGCCGGAGTCTCCGGTCCCCAGTTTTCGAGAGAAGAGAGCACTCTATGATGGGGGGGGGTCCGGAGTGACCCCGGAGTCTCCGCCCCTGGGTTTCGGAGTCTCCGGCCTCAGGGACCTGAGTCTCCGGCCTGACCGGAGTCTCCGGCCTAAGTGGACTGCAACGTCTATCTTTTGGGGAGGGGTATAAATACCCGTCCCCCTTCCTCCAGCCAAGCTGCTCGACCAGAAATGGAAAATACCATTGTTGCAAGTCCAAGAATCACTAGATCTCCCAATCCCTCCGTCCGAACTCGTTGATCTTTGGAGGATTGAAGGATAAGGCCTTGATCTACATCTTCACCGAGCCGTTCTTCATTTCCCCCTCATTCACTTGAGGGACCATTTCCTAGGGTTTCCACTAGGAAAACCTAGCCCATTGTTGTACTTACATATTGTCTTTGTGACAGATTGCAGCTGTTCGGGAGCCCCCAAGCCCTTTGTGGGTCGTGCCCCGAATCGTTGTTGTAAAGGCTCCGGATTCCGCCTCGAAGGATTCCGATATTGGAAAGTGGACTAAACCTTTGTGGTGCGGTTCACCGGAGATTTGGGTGAGGCCTTTGTGGTCGTTGAACCATTGTGTTGGTTCACACCTCTCCAACGAGACGTTCTCTTATTTAAGGGAGGAACTCGGGAATACATCCTTGTCGTCTCGTGCTTTCACTTCGGTTACTTCTATCTTTGTTTACCGCCTTTACTTTTGTATCTTGCTTAGTTGCTAGCTTGTCATATAGGTAAATTCACCGTAGTTGCATATCTAGAGAATTTACCTTTCGTGTCAAGCCTAATTTGAAGGGTTAATTGGTTCTGTGACATACCTAGCTGAGTTATATCGGTCTGGGTCATACTCGCGTTGTTTCTCTGGTCTGTGCCCTCGTTTGCTCACATATCGCTCAAACGCTCGTTTCCCTCTGGTCAACCTACTTTGACCCGCACTTGGCCTGACTGGTGGGGTCTGCCTGGCGCGGCTCGACTCGTTTGTCGGCTCGGTTGGTATTTTCCTAGGGGCGGCGCATGGGGCCGGGCACTAGTCTGACTGGTGGGGCAGTGGCACTAGTCTGACTGGTGGGGCTGTGGCACTAGTCTGACTGGTGAGGACGGCACGTGGGGTGCGCGTGGGGTGAGCGTGGCACTGCACCTCCGCTTGGAAGACGCATCCATGGCGGCAGATCCAGGCCTCGCCGTTCCGCCGGTCAATTGTGGACAGTTTAATCCTACTGCGGGATTGAGGTGGTTCAGAAACGAATTTAACATGTCGAACACATTGCGGGCCACACGAACTGCCTCCGATGAACAAGATTGAGGTGGTTCGGAAACAAATTCAACATGAATGCATATTGTCGAACACCTTGCGGGGACACGAACCACCGCCGATGAACAACATAAACGGTGAACACAAATTGATTCAAACATTTAAACGAGATTTAACAAACTTACAATTACAAATCTAAATGAGATTTAACAAACTTAAACCTAAACAAAGGGTTTAGGGTTTAGAGTTTAGGAATGAGAGAGAGGCCTATGCATGGCCATCCCTCAACACCACCGCCGGCGAAGAGATACCGCTCCATCCCGGTGAGAGGGAGAAGATGCGAACCAAGTCAGCCTTCACCTGGTCCGTAGCAACCGCCGTGGCGGCTGAGGCTTCCGGCTTCGTCGGCGCCGTTTTCGATTCACTGCCATGACATGCGGGGGGGGGGGGGGGGGGGGGCGTTTTAAGATAAGCCTCTTCGTCTTGCGCCACCGCTTTCTTCGGTGAAAGCGACGTTGTTGACCATGATGCAGACACTTGAATAGGCAGATCGGGCAGCTCAGAGTCATCGTCGTTGTCGCTGGCATCGCCGTCCTCGCCGTCACAGTCGCCGTCCGTTGAGGACAACTCCGGTGTCGGCTTTCGTCGACCGCCAAGACGCGCCTCGTACTCCTTGTCCACCACGGCGTGCCAATTGAAGGGGATCGCAGGCAGGAAAAAAATTCCTAGCAACGATATCCTTAAACTAGCCAAGATCTATACTATGCAGATATAAAAGTACAACGGAGATCGGAATACATACCATCGTAGACCGAATAGCGGGGATTACGCTCCTGCACAAGCGTTGACGACGAAGACGACGTAGCCGACCTCTAGGTCGCGAAGAACTCGGCACGACGAAGATGACCTCGAGGTCGGGTGGAGGAAGTAGGCCTCCGAGTACCGCTAGCGCAGCACCTCGCAGGGTGTTACACACATACGGTGGAAACGACGGCCTCCGAAGCTCCAGTCCAGGACGAGCAGCGGAAGACTTGGACCAGAACACCAGCAGCGCGGCAGCGGGCTATGGTGGAGAGAGAACTGTCATGCTCCTCGGCGCAACTCCGACAAAGGGAATCACGAGATCGAGGAGAAATCGAGAATTAATTGGGTGAATTAAAAAGCCAGGGGTGCCCCTCTATATAAAGGCTCCCGGGGGGAGCCAACCTTGCCATCCAGGCAATGTGGGACTATCCCCCATTGCCTGGTGCGGCTAGGATAGAGCCGCCGGACCTAGATGGGCCCCATTTGGCCCACCTAGGCCGGCCCTCCCCCAATCCAAAGCCCAGGGGGGACTTCCCCACCCCTCCCCCCCCTCATGGGCCTTCTTTCCACCAGAAGGCCCATTTAGGGAAATCAGCCTTTAAAAATTCGAAAATAAATATACAAAATCATATTTAATCATCAGTTACACTAATTAATATCAAACATATTATATATAATTTATTCTTGCTCTGAAAACTATTTCATCGCTGCCCGATCTCCATCCGACCATTCCCGGGACGTTTCCGGTGATCTCTTTCCTTTCCGGTTGTCTTGTCGAAACCCCTTAAGTGTGTTTCCCTAGCGGTTTGATATAATAACAGACATAAGATCGAGACTCATCTCCGATCAATGACTAACTCATAGGCCTGGACCCCATGAATTAATCCCTGTGATATAACGAATGACTTTCATCTATCAAACCTGGATGTCTAGTATTAAACCTTTTGTCATAGCGATACTTAGCGTGTCCGAGCATCATTCTCAGATATCTCCATACCTAGCATGATCTCGTTACCGACATCGCTATCTTCTACTCGTCTATGATATTATGTCAGCTAGTGACCTAGTCACATGTTTGCAAACTCATTCGACATAATCTCACCGAGTGGGCCCTAGAGTATCTATCCGGCTATACGGACTGACAAATCCCGCTATTGACCCCTCGTCTCAACTTCCCCCTTCCGATACCCAAAAATATCACCTATCATTGTCACACTATACAAGATATGACGTTTGGTGCAATCAAAGTATCTTCCAGGGATAACAATAAGAGTTGATCTCACGGTCTTAAGGCGTAATGACTATGTCCTATAAATAATGGGTATGTCCATCACATCGTTCATTCAACGGCATGACTTCCATTGCCCACCGGTGCCATGCCCTATGATCGGAAAACCTTGATCATCAATCGCGCAACAAAACTAGTCTTAGTAGAGGTTACTAGGGACCTGGTTGTTTATCTACCATACCTGTAGTAATGTTTCCGCTTAATACAGTTATAGCATGGTATAAAACATATAATGAACAATTCGGATATTACCAATAAACTATGTTTATTAAGTGCCTCTAGGGCATATTCCCTTCAGTCTCCCACTTGCACTAGAGTAACACTTAATCTAGTTTACAACTTGGTAAAAGCTCAGTACCCATAGCATCTTGGTGCATGCTCGTCTCGTGGAAGAGGAATACAGTCAATAGATCTCACACTTTGAGACCTATATGTGCTTTGCAACACTTCTATGTCACCTAGTTTGACATCATCCCGTATCTTACGATGACGGTGAAATATATATCCTAGTGGATGGAGTGAGTCTCGAACATTCACGTAGCATGGGCCTTAAAAGTCTAAGAGATCTATTAAGGGGACCGCATACCCCCCTGAAATCTGCTCAGTCCAATCACACTTGCTACTTCTGAAGTTGCCATATATTTCTATACCTATGTAGATTATGCGATAGTGCATTCATATGCGACTTCGCAAGCTAACCATGTCTTTCTTCAAAATAAAGGACATCTCCTATATGAGATTTCTAGTTGTATGGGCCAGTGTAATAACTTGCATCATCGTAACCGTTTTACGGCAAGTTGTCTTTCCACTCTTACCCTTTACTAGAAAACATATCTTCAGTTCTCATAGACACTAAAAATATACTTAACGTTTGTTCATTGATCCACACAAGCATCACTCTAGAACCTCGTTCTTCAACCAAGAACTCGGGTCACACCATGTCGTGGTGGTGTCACGGCAGATGCCATAGGATGGCTAATTTGTGGGGCCGATGGACGTTGGTGGATCCGGGGAGCGATAGCGAGCTGAAGAGCTCACACGGGGAGGATCCTGGTAAAACCGAGATCTCCCAGGAACAGGAAATAATAACAGAGCGCGAGGGAGAAGATCTAACAAAGAAGAACAAATGCACGAAGGCACACAACACACACACGATATACCCAGGTTCAGGGCCCTCGTGAGGAGGTAACACCCCTACTCCTGCCTTTCCTCTCTATATATTTGTGTTACAAGTGCTACAACTTGCTACAAGATCTCTCAAAGGGAGGAGTACAAAGAACTAGATGAACTCAAGGTGAGAAGGAGTGAATGCTCTAAGAGTAAATGTGACTATAGCTTTGGCTCTGAAGTTGGTCTCTCTCCCTCAGGAGCAGTTATGGCGCCTTTTATAGAGCTCCGGCCAGGAGGGCCGGAAACCCTAACTTGGCTTGGCCCCACCGGACAGGCCTAGCCGGCATGCCGTCACCGGCTAGTGCGACCTAGTCGCCGGGCTATCCGGTGTAGCCCCTTCGTCATCATCTCGTTAAGGACGGCAGGCGCCGTCCTGCATCAACATTGTCCCCTTGTCAGAGACAAGACATGTCTTTGCCCATCCCGGATAGCCTTTTCCGGATTGCCGGGCTAGGCATGTCAGTTCTTGTCGTACCACGATCGTACCGGCTGACGCGCTCCCGTGTCAGGCGGGAGGTGACCATGCTTCCGTGTCAGGCGGAACGGTACTTCCCCCCGCGACAGACGGGAAAGCCTGCTCTAGACCGTTGACGGCCTACCGGAAGCCCTCACGCCGGCTACCTCCTCGCTTGCCACTGTGAGCCTCTTCTGCATAAGATCAACACCGAGACATACATTCCGGTTAGTACCCACCGGACAACCTATCCGGTAAAACCGAGTACACCTCCTTCCGGGAGTCTCCTTGGACCACGAGATTCGGGATCCTTTCCGGATGCGTCCGAGCTCGTCCCAGGATGAGTATCTCTAGGCCTAGCCTCCCGAAGATGTCTTAGCCTATCAGCAAAGACATCTTCGAGAAGCTAGTTCTTAGAGGAACCACCTGTCGTGGTATCGGCATAATTGATAGGAGACGGGGGTCCTCTAGCCTACGTATGGATTGTGGGGAAGAAGGTTGGTGTCGTCGAGGTCGGTATTGAACACGGCGAGTTTACCCAGCTTCGGATCCCACAGCGGTGGCGGGATCCTACGTGCTGTTATAATTCACTATGAGGCAATAGCCGTGAACAGGTTACAATGTGTTTGATGTGTATTGAAGCGTGTCCTAAAGGCTTCCTGGTGGCCGGCTTATATAGGCGGCCAGACCCCAGGATACAAGGCAAGTACTTGTCCGGCAAGTAATCAGAGTCCTAGACCTAGCCGGCTTAGTTGCCGCCTTCCGTCTTGGGCTCGGTGGCTTGACGGGCTTAGGCCTTCCGCCTTCCTTGGACCGTCCGCCTACTTCCTTGCACGTCAGCTATCTGGGCCGCCCGGCAGGCCTTGGCCTTACCACCCTTGGGCCACCCTAGACTAGCCGGATTGATCCATGCTGGTTATACCCCTAGTTGATATATCCCCAACATTAGCCCCCAGAAAGGTTGAAGTTCTCCAGGCGCCGGCTTCTCCTTGATTCTTCATCTGCCAAGGTTGGCGGCTGCAGGACTTGAACCATTCTGAAAATGAACGAGGCTTGCGTGTCTTGATGTTGACATGCGGCCACCTTTGTCCTTCATGGGAAAAGACGGCTACTCGGCAATCTTTGCCGAGCATTATTCTTGGCGGTTTTCACCTAGCCGGCTTCACGACAGTTTGAAAACAGCCTAGGCGGGAATCTCGCCATGATCACAAATTGCGTGAAAAAAGGAGGCGTGGAGATCGTGCAATCATGGGCTGCAACGGATGCTGGACACGTGTCCGACTAAAAACACCGTTGCACAGGGAGCAACGCCTGGCCCTATAAATAGGTAGCCAAACGGTCCATTTCCTTTACCCTGCCTTTGCTCTCCGTGCGCCCTTGTCTCTTCCACTTCCTCGCTCCTCGCCTCCGAACGAACTCCGGCGAACTCTTCTCCCCCGGCGACCTTTCCTTGCGGCGATGTCCACCGGTCCCGCTCATTCGACGGCGTCGAGCGGTCCGGCGACCGAGGCCGCGCTTGCGACGCCGATGGGCGGCGCCATTACTCGTCCCGCGACGGCGGCGACGGCGGGCAATGTCTCCGTCGTCGCCCCTCGGGCTTCCTCCGCGCGCGCACCTGCGGCGGGCTCCTCGGCTCCTCCACCGACCACCACAGCAACGGCGACGGCGAACGCCCCCGGCGACGAGGAAGAAGAAGCGGCGGACCTCGGCTCCCGCTACTGGCTGCCTTCTATCGTCGACGAAGACGCCCTCCAAGATTTGGAGGCTGTCGGCTACCTCCCCACTCGGGAGAATTGCCGGTGGAGGGCCGCCTTGGGAGACATCATCCCGGCTCCGGAAGCCGGAGAACGGGTAATCCTCACCTCCCACCTGGTCAGGGGAATGGCGCTTCCGCCTTCCGCCTTCTTTAGTGAGGTCTTAGATCACTACGGGCTCCAGCCCCATAATATCGCACCCAATAGTATATTAGTCTTAGCCGGCTTCACAGCTCTTTTCGAAGGCTATCTAGGTATTAGGCCTAGTTTAGACTTCTTTAGATAATGTTTCCGTTGCCGGCGACAGACGGTGCCGGACGGCGGGCTGGCGACCTGCGGCAGCGTCACCTTCAACTGCCGCCAGGGCCGCCAATGGTATCCTAAGATACCATACCTCGAGTCCGTCAAGGGATGGACCTCCACATTCTTCTACTGCCAAGACATGGCAACGCCGGGCCGTCAAATCGGCATTCCGGCATTCGTCAACGCGCCGCCCATGCCTCGCCCATGCTGGGACGAGGCGGTGCCCAGATTGACGGAGGAACTCCGCCTTATTCAAAGGCGGATCGAGTTCCTCACGAGGACGATGGCTCCCCCCCAGCTGGATGGGGTCGACACCGTCATTTGCTGGCTCGGCCGGCAAATCCTCCCCCTGCGGTACAGCCCGCACAAGATGTGTCAGTATTCGCCTACTGACACAGCCTCTCTTCGCGTGAGCGAAGAGATATTGCCGGTCGCCGACCTGGCATTCCGGCTCCGCAGCCTCGTCAAGGCGGGGTCGTTGAAGGCGGTCGAGGGCATGCCCATGCATACCCACGACAATCCTCCCCTCGAGGTGAATATTTTCTTCCTTTACCCCTTGTTTGACAGCTTTGCCGGCTAGGATTGAGTTCCTTTAACATGCCTTCTTTTTCAGCTCTCCGAGTTGAGGGAGGATGACCTGGCTCCCGACTTCTACGAGTCGGAAGCCGGGAAGACGAAGAAGCGCAAGGCGTCCGGCGCTGCTTCCTCCACGGCGAACGCCGAGAGGAAGAAACGGATCGCATCGGCTACCGAGCCGACTCTCGCCAACATTGGCGAGAATGCGGGGATTAACATCCCCCGAAGGTACTCAACTTTGCCTTTTCCAGACGGCGAACCTTTTGAACATTGGCTGATTGATTGTGCTTTGTTTGACAGGGAAAGGGTCGCAACCTCCCGGTTGACGACCAGGCTCCTTGGCAAAGGAAAGCGGCCGCAAGGCGGCTCGCCGGCCACCGTGCCGCCAACTCCCCCGCTCCACGCCGGCAGCTTCATGGCTGACGGTCGACGCCAACCTCCAGCTCCGGCTTCAGGTGCTCCGCCAAAGATCCCCTCCGCCGATCGCGCGCCGACAACTCCTCTACTACTGGCTGAGGCTACGGCCGATGATGCCGCTCAATCGCGCGCCGCCAATGAAGGGTTGCTGGAAACGACTGCCGGCGGGTCTCGGAGGGCAGCTCCGACTGCGGGTGGCGGCAAAGTCAGAGACCCTTGGTCTACCTTTAAGGAGGCCAAGGAGTCAACTTTGGCTTTTGCCGCCTTTGCCTCGCAGGCCTTCGACGACTTGGAGGGCGACCTATCTGTAAGTTTCTACCCCTCCGGCATATACATAGTCTTTCCCCCGAGCACTTAGATGGCTAGTCAAAAGAAACTTTGACTGCCGACTTAGTGGTTATTCGACAATATGTTATATGCTTTTGTTTTTTCTTGCAGGGCCTTGTGTCCGCCAACGTCGAGCTCGTCTCCTCGCGAGTCGAGATAAACCGGCGCCACCGCGACCTGAAGAAGGAGTGCGAGGCCAAGGACAGGCGGATCGCCAAGCTGGAGGCGGCCCGCAAAAAAGATGAAGGTAGGGTGGATCCCTTTCTCCAACTATTCTTTTGACCTATGTTTCCGGCAATCATTTAGCTTAGCGAATCCATATTTGTAGAACTGCTAGACCACGCCCAGGATATCCTGAAGGCGTCCACTGATATGCAAGCTCTTATGAATGAAGCTTCAGACTTGGCGGCCGCCAACTTGGAGTTGAAGGCGGCTCATCAAAAGGAGATGGAGGCCCAGCAACTCAAGTTTGCGCAGGAATCCAGCCAGCTCACTGGTGAGCTGGAAAGCCTGCGCAACAAGTTGGCGGAGGCGGATAAGATGGATGCGGAAGAGATATCCAAGCAGACTTCTCGCGCCCAAACTGCAGAGGACGCGCTGGCAACTCATATGATTGAGTTGTCGGCTTTCCATAACTCGGTCCTTGGTAATTTCTCGCTCCTTTTTTGATACTGCCATGTTGCTTTTAGCCTGAGCCAAACGTATGGCTTTATTTTTGATGCAGTTCCCGCCGGTTTAGGCGATGACAAGGTTGTCAGCCCCCGCCTGGATCGCCTTGCGCGTCTGGTCGAGCTGATCGCCGAGACTTTGGCGGCGTCCAAACGGTTTGCCGCCAAGTTCTTCACTTCGTCTGGCAGTCAGGAGCCGACAGAGTTCAGCGACGTGCCCGCCATCCTGGAGCAGGCGACCAAATTGCACAAAAGCTCGCTGAAGTCGGCGGCGCGGGGTGGAGCCAAGACTGCCCTTGGGTTGTTCATGGCGCACTACCCCGAGGCGGAGATAGAAGCCGTCACTGAAGGCATGCCGTCGACGTACGAAGACGGTAGCGAGGTTGAGCCGGTCGCTGTGCTGGACAGCGTTGCCGGCTACGCCACGCGAGTCGCCGACATGGTGGACACTTCAATCTTCTACCGGCGCCATCCTGTGCCTGGCGGAGAGGGAGCTGAAGCTGCCGGCGCGGCCGAGTCGGAGGGGAGTGACAGTTCCGGGGCTGAAGTTGTCAGCCCCCAAGCCTGATGTAGACGCTCCCCCGAGCCATATGTTTTCTTGTCCTTGCCTCCCACCATCCTTATTTTGTCGGCCCCTGAAACAATGCAACATTTGTAATATTTGTATATACTTTTGCTGTTGCCTTGTTTAGGCGGAAACTAGCTGACAAGTTTTACTTTGTCTCAATTTATATGGCCCGCCTTAATTTTACCCTGACTTATATGCTTGACTTTTTGTATGTTGACGAAACCTCAGTCGGTAACTTTAGCTGAAACAACCAGGGCTAGACCATTTGTTTAGAATCAGAGACCAAAGCCAACATGTTGGTGTCAAAGACATACTACTAGGCGAACCGCATATAAGTAATCAGAGGTAAAGGAATTAGGCGGCGCAAAAAGTTTGTTTTTGCTTTAGGTTGGCTCGAAGCTGCAAGTATCTACCTGTTTGAACCTTTGCACGGAGCTAGAAAAATAGGTAACTTAGATACATAGGGGAAATATGATTGTAAGAAAAGACAAAAGATGGCATGCGTCTCAACACAGATGAGGAACCATAGACTTTTATTTCATAATCATATTTAACTTATTACAATTATAAATTGCTAAGTGTAGAAAGGACGTAGCTGCTCAATATTCCAAGGCCGTCTTGTTTGCTCGAACGGATCGTCAATGCCTCTCTTGCGCTTGGTTCCCCTTTTTCCTGCCGCCTTCTTGCGCATTTTCTTTTCTTCTTCGTCGCGGATGTCGGCTAGGTAGTAGGAACCATTGAGCAGCGCCTTTGTGACTATAAACGGTCCTTCCCATGGCGGGGATAACTTGTGCAAGCCTTTTCTATCTTGAATTAGGCGGAGAACCAGGTCACCTGTTCTGAAGCTTCGCTTCCGCACTCTCCGGCTATGATAGCGGCAGAGTTGTTGCTGGTACAAGGCGGAGCGATGGAGAGCGACGTCTCTTTCTTCGTCTAGCAGGTCTAGGCTATCCTGTCTTGCACCTTCTACGTCTTGCTCGATGTAGGCTTGAACTCTTGGGGAATCGTACTTCATGTCGGTAGGTAGCACTGCCTCAGCGCCTTATACCAAGAAGAAAGGAGTGTAGGCGGTGGATCTGTTTGGCGTTGTGCGCAAACTCCATAATACCGACTGTAACTCATCTGCCCAAGCACCGGCTGCCCTATGTAATGGAGCTTCGAGACGAGGCTTAAGTCCTGATAAGACTAGGCCGTTTGTACGCTCTACTTGTCCATTGGATTGAGGGTGTGACACGGATGCCAAATCAAGCCGGATGCCCAGATCACTGCAGTATTCTTCTATATCGCCTTGAGACAAATTGCTGCCATTATCGGTGATAATGCTGTGTGGAACTCCAAACCGAGAGATAATTCCCCAGAGAAAATTGGTGGCTGTTCGTGCGTCAAGTTTGCTGATCGGTTTGGCCTTGACCCATTTGGTGAACTTGTCGACAGCGACCAATAGGTGAGTGTACCCACCGCGCGCCTTTTTGAAGGGACCCACCGTGTCTAAGCCCCAGACCGCGAACGGCCAGGTGATTGGGATCGTCCTTAGCTCCTGTGCCGGCGAGTGAGGTTGACGGGCGTACAACTGGCAACCTTTGCATGTCTTTACGATGTTCTCGGCGTCTTCTTTGGCGGTGAGCCAGTAGAAACCTTGGCGGAAAGCTTTGGATACAATGGACCTAGCGGAAGCATGATGCCCGCAGGTGCCAACATGTATGTCCTTCAGAATTTCCCGGCCTTCTTCCGGCTGTATGCACCGCTGATAGATGCCACAAGTGCTTCGCTTGTATAGCTCGCCTTTTTATTATCGTGAATGCCTTGTCTCGCCTTATGATCTGCCTCTTTAGCACCTCATCGTCTTCCGGCAACTTTTGGTCGATTAGAAAATCGATGTATGGGACTGTCCAATCCGGCTGTGCTAAGTAGATAGCGAAACTTGCCGCTTCTACCGGTTCTTCTGAGTTGGGGTCCATCAAATCGGCGCCTTTAATGGATGGCTTGTGCAATTGCTCCAGGAAGATATCTTTTGGTACCTTTTTGCGTTCCGATCCCAGTCTTGCAAGTGTGTCTGCCGCCTCATTCTCAGCTCTTGGAACATGCCGGACTTCGTAGCCTACGAAGTTTTTTGCAAATTCGTCAACCTTGGCTCTATAAGCTGCCATTGTTGCGCTTTTCGCATCCCATGTTCCGCTTACTTGCTGCGCGACCAAATCTGAGTCGCCATAACAGAGGATTCTTTTGACGCCTAGGTCGTTTTCCACGTGCAATCCATGAAGCAAGGCTTCGTATTCGGCAACATTATTGGTTGCTGTGAAGTGGATTTGTAACACGTAGCTAAACTTGTCACCTTTAGGCGTACGTAGAACGACTCCAGCCCCCGAGCCTTTGAGCATCTTTGATCCGTCAAAGTGCATGACCCAATATTCTGACTCGGGGAGTGATGTTTCCTCCATTGCCTCTATCCAGTCGGCGACAAAGTCTGCAAGCGCTAGAGATTTGATGGCGGTCCATGGTTTATAGACTATATCAAAAGCGGCAAGTTCGATGCCCCATTTGGCAACTCGACCTGTTGCCTCTGCATTGTCGATTATGTCTCCCAACGGTGCCTTGCTGACTACTGTCACTGTGTGTTCCTGGAAGTAATGCCTAAGCTTTCTGGCGGCGAAGAATACACCATAAGCCAGCTTTTGGTAATGCGGATACCTCTGCTTGGAGGCGGAGAATACTTCACTGATGAAGTAGACCGGTCGTTGCTCACACGTCGCGGCTTCGTTCTCCTTTCTTTCCACAGCCAAGACAACGCTGACAACAGCTCCTGTTGCCGCGATGTACAGCAGCATTGGTTCCTGTGATCGAGGTGCTGCCAATATCGGAGCGGATATGAGGGCCTCCTTAAGTTGTTGCAAGGCGGCGTCTGCCTCTGCTGTCCACTCGAAGTTGTTGGATTTCTTCAGTAGCCGGTAGAGAGGCATTGCCTTTTCCCCTAGGCGGCTTATGAAACGACTGACGGCTGCCGCCGATCCGGCAAGGCGCTGCACGTCCTTCAGACAAGTAGGTCTGGATATGTTTTGTATGGCCTTGATCTTCTCCGGGTTAACCTCAATCCCTCGTTCTGAGACGATGAACCCGAGGAGTTTGCCGGCTGGGACGCCGAAAACGCACTTGGCGGGATTGAGTTTCATCTGATACCTCCGGAGATTCTGAAAAGTTTCTTCCAAGTCCTCTAGGAGATCTGTCTTCTTTTTTGAAATTACCGCGATGTCGTCTACATAGACGTGAACATTGCGACCGATCTGTTCGTGCAGGAAATTTTGCATACAGCGCTGGTATGTTGCCCCTGCATTCTTCAGGCCAAAAGGCATGGTAATGTAGCAGAAAGTCCCATATGGAGTTGTGAAAGATGTTTTCAGCTGATCTGACTCTCTCATCTTGATTTGGTGGTATCCTGAGTAGGCGTCCAGAAAACAAAGCAGCTCGGAGCCTGCTGTGGAGTCTACGACTTGGTCAATCCTAGGCAGCGCAAAGGGATCCTTTGGGCAGCACTTGTTAACACCAGTATAGTCGATACACATCCTCAGCTCTTTATTCTTCTTTGGGACAAGTACAGGATTTGCCACCCAATCGGTGTGTACAACTTCTTTTATGAAATTGGCGGCCTTCAGCCTATTTATCTCCTTCCCTATAGTCTTGCGTCTCTCATGTCCAAAGCGTCTTGTTGCTTGCTTCACCGGCTTGGATCCTTTTATGACGTTGAGCGAGTGCTCGGCAAGTTCCCTCGGTACACCAGGCATGTCGGAAGGCGACCATGCAAAGATGTCACGATTCTCACGGAGGAACTCGACGAGCACGCCTTCCTATTTGCTGTCAAGGTTGGAGCCGATGACAACTTGCTTAGACTTGTCACCTGGAATGAGGTCCGCCTTTTTGGTGTCTTCTGAAGCTTCGAAGGTCTTCTTGACATCCATCTTTGGCTTTGGCATGGAGTTGTCTGGACCCACCCCGAGCAGCGCGAGTTCTTCCTTGTGGATGACGGCTTCTGCGAAGGCGGCCATGCCACGCTCGCACTCCTTGGCTTTCTTGAAGTTGCCGGAAACCGTGATGGTTCCGTTTTCCCCCGGCATTTTAAGCTTGCTGTATATGTAGCACGTTCTTGCCATGAACTTGGCGAAAGCCGGTCGTCCGAAGATTGCATGATAGGCGCTTTTGAAGGGGACAACTTTGAACCGGAGGAACTCTGAGCGGTAGTTCTCTTTTGGTCCGAAAGTTACCTTCAGCCTGATGCTTCCCATTGACTTTGCTTGCCTGCCGGGCACTATGCCATGAAATGTGAGGTTGCTGTGATCCAGCTGATCCTCTGACAAGTTCATGCGGCTTAGCGTGTCGTAGTACAGGATGTTGAGGCTGCTGCCGCCATCCATGAGTACCTTTGTGAGTCTGAAGTTGTCGACAATGGGGTCGACGACAAGGGCGTACTTGCCTGGGTGATGGACGTGATCAGGGTGGTCGGACCGGTCCCAAGTGATTGTTGCCTCCGACCAGTTCAAGTACTGAGGGACGTCCGGCATTGTCGCGTTGAGTTCGCGCATCTCCGCCTTATCCGCTTTAGCCGAAGGCGTGCCAACAAAGCACACAAGAGATTCTTTGACCTTCGGATACGACTTCTTTTTCTTGGCGGCTGCGTCCTCTTCGCTTGAGATAGACATGTCGTCGTCATCCTCATCCTCCTTGATGTCTTTCTTGTCGTTCTTCTTTGACTTCTTTGACTTCCAGCCGACTGTGGGATCCTTTTTGAAGTCGTCCATGAAACGGCACTCTCCAAGCATATGGTTGACCTTGCCCAATGAGGCGTGGATGGGACACGGCAAAAGTTTTGCTTGTTCATAAGTGATTCGCGCCGCCTTAGGCCCTGAGCCGGCTTCGCGACTATCTTTCTTATTTTTCCACTTCTTTTTGCCGGTGTTTCCTTGGAACGCTACGGCTACCTCATTGGAAGGTCCGGCTTTGTCATCCGCCGCCTGTTTGCGCTTGTTGTTCCACTTTGGTATGATGTTGACGTCTGGGTCATCGTCCCGGGCGTCGTCATCCGCCGCCGCGTATTGGGCGGCTAGGTTGAGCATCTCACCAAGGTCCGTGATTTGCTCGCGGACGAGCCTATGACGGAGCAAGGACTTCTTCTGTAGGCCCGTGTAGAAGGCATGGATAGCCTGTGCGTCCGAAACACCATGACAGTTGGCCTTTTCGGATATCCAGCGGCTGACAAAATATGTCATGGTTTCGTCCGGCTTTTGGATACAGCGCTGCAAATCCGTGTAGGTATTTGGACGCTTGTATGTTCCTTGGAAGTGCTGGGAGAAAACCTTTTCCATGTCGTACCAGCTATGGATGGACTTTTCAGGAAGGTTGTCGATCCAAGCTCTTGCCGTGCCTTCCAACATGAGAGGTAGGTAGCGGACGGCAATATGGCTGCTCCCGCCGGCAATCTCTATGGCCATGGTGTAGTCGGATAGCCATGAGTCCGGTTTAACGAGGTCGTTGTACCTAGAACAGTTTTTTGACACTGATGTCATGTCCTTAGGGAACGGTTCTCTGCGGATGGCGTCCCCGAAG
This sequence comes from Poa annua, assembly GCA_026929855.1. Lineage (NCBI taxonomy): Eukaryota > Viridiplantae > Streptophyta > Magnoliopsida > Poales > Poaceae > Poa > Poa annua. The sequence continues at coordinate 299,684,114 of CM049426.1, forward strand.
CACTTTGGTCCAGAGTATAGCGGCTCCTTTCCTCTTGCTATGTCTTCTAGGCGGTGTCGTGCGTCTTTTGGATCGAGCTGTCGTGCGCCTCTGTTTGCGTCCGGCTCGTCCTGCGCCGCCCGGCTTATGCTGCGCCTGGGCCCTTCTACCTCCTCTCTCCTCTTGCTGCCAGTGCTACGCTGCGGAGACCGGCTGCGGCCTCTCCTTGGAGGGTCGTTGCCGGCATCTTTTCTAGGCGGCTGCCTGTTGTTCCGGCTACCGCCATTGTCGCGTCTTGGCTGAGGTGGAGGTGGTAGGTCTCCTCTGCTTCCCGTCCTTGAATTCTCGTCCCGCCTTGGCTTTGGCGGCGGTGCCTTCTTTGGAGGTGGCGTTGCCTTCCTTTTGTCGCCATGGCTACTGGAGCCAGACGGGACTTCGGGGTCGGCGCCGGGTGCAGCTTTGCACTTGCCTGACTTAGACTCTAGGTCTCCCCCGCGGGCATCCTCCATGTGGCCGTAGGAATCAGCGCGAGCTTGTTGTTCTAGGGCCTTGCTTACGAAGTGTCTTGCGTTGGCCATCTTTTCTTCCGCCGTGTAAGTGTTGTCATCCAGGGTATCTAGCGCGGCAGCCGCGTTGAGGATAGGGGTGCAGAAGACAACATCCCCCCTTCTATCCACTCGCTGCGGTGCCGTACGCCAATCGAACCCTAGGTCTTGAGCCGCTGTCGTTGCGTGCGTAGGCGGCTCTTTTCCACGGCGGTTTTTTGATGACCTTTTCTCCTCGAAGAGTTGCCGGCTTGTTTTGGCCGACATCTTCTCCTGCTCTTTCTTGATCTTCTTCGCAAGGCTCTCAACGTGCTCCTCTCTTTTTCGCAGGAAGTCAGAGTGCTTAAGCATGTTAAGCCTAAGCTCTTCCACTTCGTCGAGTGGGGTGTTTTTGTTCACCGGAGTATTCATGATCTCGTCTACTTCTTGGATGACGGAGAGCAAATCCGTGGGTTTGTTGCTGCCGCCTTTCTCGAGGCCGGTTTTCTTCTTTGCGCACACCTTGTCGGAACTTTCAATGAGTTGGCCGGCAGTGGTGTCTCCGGCTTCTTCCGCCGGCTTGATTTGCGCTTCCGAAGTAACTGGGGTTGTCTCGTGACCGACAACAACCATCATAGCCAGCTTGTCAGGCATGTCTGTATCCGCTGTACCCTCTGAGGGAGCCGGATTTCCACTGGAAAAGCGGGTTTTGATCTTCTCTTCGAAGAGACTAGCATCATCATCGGAGTCAGAGTCTATGTTGACTTGAACGGTAGATCTGGATCCGGCATCTGACATCGCATCCTCCTGTAGAGCAGGGAGGATTGACTCAGGATCGTTGTTTTCCGGCTGGGAGTCGGATCCCAGTCCGACAACTCCGACGTAGTGGAAATCAGATTCGGCCGACTCCTAGGAGAAGGCGGATTCAGATCCATCGTGTCGGTCGACTGCTTGGTCGAAGGGTTGGTGGGTGGGGTTGTAGAAACGCGGTAGGCCGTACGCCTCTGGCGTGTACCCGATGAAGACGTCGATCCCTCCGATCGGCACGATTGCGCATCCGATAAGGTAGTCGTCCGCCGGGACCCAGGACTCATCCGAGTTGACGTAGCTGTGGCCGTCAAACCTTGTGACGCGACCGACGGCGATCTGCTTGCCCACGCCGCCAAGTGTTCCCGCCTGGAACGTGACGCCAGGAACCTTATGCCCCACGGTGGGCGCCAACTGTCGTGGTATCGGCATAATTGATAGGAGACGGGGGTCCTCTAGCCTACGTATGGATTGTGGGGAAGAAGGTTGGTGTCGTCGAGGTCGGGATTGAACACGGCGAGTTTACCCAGCTTCGGATCCCACAGCGGTGGCGGGATCCTACGTGCTGTTGTAATTCACTATGAGGCAATAGCCGTGAACAGGTTACAATGTGTTTGATGTGTATTGAAGCGTGTCCTAAAGGCTTCCTGGTGGCCGGCTTATATAGGCGGCCAGACCCCAGGATACAAGGCAAGTACTTGTCCGGCAAGTAATCAGAGTCCTAGACCTAGCCGGCTTAGTTGCCGCCTTCCGTCTTGGGCTCGGTGGCTTGACGGGCTTAGGCCTTCCGCCTTCCTTGGACCGTCCGCCTACTTCCTTGCACGTCAGCTATCTGGGCCGCCCGGAAGGCCTTGGCCTTACCACCCTTGGGCCACCTGGACTAGCCGGATTGATCCATGCTGGTTATACCCCTAGTTGATATATCCCCAACACCACCCGTTCATGCTTGTGCTGCGATTGTGAGGGCCGGGGGTGTCTATTTATAGCTGCCAGAGCTGACCCTTGTGGCTGCCAGGAGGCACTTTGCCCTCTTCCAGTGCCCAAGGGTTAAGCTGCCCTTTCAGCACACCAGGAGGTGTCCCTTGCTGTCGCCAAAGGTCAAGTACTGTTGGCATTTACAGAACTATACCGGGATCTGCCCCTACCCGGGGGGCAGCCCCCCGACACTAGTCCCCGAAGCTGGTGCTGCACAGCGACCTCGGATGATGTGCGGGATCAGCTTTAAACAACAACTATCTTCCGAGAACACATGCCACCAGCCTTTCCCTTTCTGTCGAAGTCGGTTCTTCCGAGACCTTCTTACTGAGACTATGTTTACCGGGAGGCGAAGCCTGCAACCGGATAACACCTCCTCAGTGAATCTCGACCGTTGGCCTCCTGATGAATTCGAGACTGTGAGCCAGGGCCCACCCGACGTCCCGTCTGAGCAGAGACGCACTCGAGTGCTCCTGCGCGAGCACGCCGTCAATTGGGTTCCCGCGCCGGGGAGCCGCAGACGATCCGGAATCCAACCGTTGGGGCCATGTGGCCCTCGGTGTGGCCGGATCGGGCGCTCCGGATAGCGCCACGTGGCTTGCTGCACAAAACAGATCCCACCCACGATCGTGGAGATTGTGGGCGGGAAAATCGGAAACCGCTCCGGAATCCCCCCCCCCCCATAAATAGGGGACCGGAACGGTTTCCCCTCCTTCCTCTCCTTTGCATTTTCCTCCCTCGCTCTCTCGAGCGCCCCGCTGCCGCTGCATTTGTCGCCGTTCGCCGGAGCTCGGACACCGTCTCCCTCTCCGTTCGCCGGAGCCCGGACACCGTCGCCCTCGCCGACCTTCTCTTCTCCGGTGAGTTCCTCTTCTCCGCTCCGATGATTTTCTTCGGTAGAACAACCGCCCGACTCCGACCGTGCCATAGTACAAGTGCGGTTAAGCCGCCGCCGGCGAGCACAACATGGGCGGCGCGCACGAGGTGCCCGGCGGTGATGTACCGTCGCGGTAGGATGCAGGTCATTCGCTTGCATTGCGCCTCGCCCGAGCCTAGCGCGAGCCTTTTTTCCTCCCTTTTGTTTTGATTATTTAGCATACGGTAGATCTTGTTTCCCAGGAACTCGGTAGTGTTTAGCAGTTTACGCTCCGGCATCCTAGTTTCCGGTAGACTAACTCTGACTAACCGCCGCTGCGCCTGCAGAGTAGCTCGGATACCCCTGCATACTTCTCCGACATGGGCGAAGAACGTATCCGGGGATGCTGGGATGGGTCCGAGACCAAGCAGTCAGATCTGGACTGGTTGTATCGGACTCACCGGATTCCTCCGGAAGTCGAGAGCCGTCTCCCGGAGGGGGAGGTTGCACCGGAACCCCAACCCGGGGAACACGTGGTATTCCTCGCGCACTTCGAGCGTGGGTTTGGACTTCCGGTTAGCCCCTTCTTCCGCGACTTCCTCGACACCTACGACCTCCAACCTCACCATCTTCCCGCCAACGCCATTATGATGCTCTCGGTCTTCACCACCTACGCGGAGGCATACCTCGGCATATGGCCATTTTTGGATCTCTGGGCCAAGTATTTCATTCTTCGCCGCCAAGCCATCCCCAATCCGGATAAGAAGATAAAAGACTTAGTCGATTGCGGAGCGGCCACCATCATCCCTCGCGCGGACTCCGGATTCCCTATAGTCAAGGGACTAGAGTCCTGCCGGAAGTGGCAGCGCAGCTTCTTCTACGTGAAGAACCGGGAGCACTCGGGAGACGGTCCGGGATCCTCGAATCCGGACTTCATCAATCTGCCGGAGTTCGTTATTGGTCCTCCGCGCGAATTCCGTCTCTGGAAGCAGCTTCCCGATAACGACGAGGTCAATTGCATGCACGACGTTCTGAACGTGCTAAATGAGAAGATGACCGGGGATGATCTCCTGCGTTGCTTCATCGTTCGCTGGGTCTGCCCCCTTCAAAACCGAGTGCACAAGATGTGCCACATGGCTGGGAACTATGACCCCACTAGGACCAGTATCTTTGGGCTAGATCACGCAGGGGTCGTCCGTCGCGTTCGAGCTATTGCCCGGACGGAGATGACGGATGACTACTCTTGGGGTGTCATTGGGGGATCCCAGAAAAAACCATGCGACCAGGTGCTCATATCTGTCTTTCGTGCATTCGCCTTCGTACATGCGTTCACCTGGACACCGACACGGCCTGATTTGTTTGCGCAGTTGTTCGAGCGTCAACTCGAAGAAGACGGTGTCCACGCCAACGGGAATTACGCGCCGAACTTCCCAAGACCGGACGAGATGCCGAGAGAGGACCCCGACGGCGAGGACCATCTCGCCATTCCTTTCGTCAAGGCTGCTGCCCCGGGTAATCCTTCAACCTCAGAGGCAGTTTTCATTTCTTCGGATGATGAGGATGAGATTGACTGCCAGATTCTCGATGTTATTGACGCTCTCCCTCTGAATTGGGCCTCAAAAGTGGTTCCGAAACCGACAACCGGGACCAAACGTGCCGAGAGCCGGAAGCGCGCGGCTTCCGACACCGAGGGGGCCGATAACTCCGGCAACCCCCCCAAGAGGAGCAAACCGAGTAAGCAAACGACCGAGAAGCCTGCTCGGCGCCGGAAAAGGGGTCCTCCCATTGTGGATTCCGGGTATGTTTTCCTTGCCTTATGTTATTTGTATTTGTTTTCTCCACAACTATTACTAAGACACTTCCTTTCAGGGATGCGCTCGAGCTCCCGTCACCTGCAGTTCCTCCTCCTCCCGGGACTCGGACTCCCAGTCCGGCTCGGGCTTCTCCTTCACCTCCTCGCCCTTCTACCCGAGGAAGTGGGCCTGCTGCCTCCGGTGCCGCACCGGCCACCGTTGTGACCCCGGATGCACATCCGGTGATCGACGAGACCCTGGTGCCGGCCACGACCACCTCGGGAGAAGTTCTTCTTCCGGAGAGTCCGCGCCGAGTGCCCGGGCTTGAGGCAGAGATCCTTAGCCCTCGCCGGCAACCCGCGGCAAGCGGCCCCTCTCGGCCAGCCGCGACCAAGACCATCCCGGAGAAGCAGCCCACAGCCTCCTCCCGGCCAGCAGATCAACCTCCCAAGTCTCGCGGCAAGATTGCTGGGCAGAAAACACCTTCTGCCCCGCCTGCAGCTGCCCCGACACCCTTGTCCCAGGACTTGGTGCTGCGCCCGGGTACGTTTCCCTCGTTACCACCGCCTCCCGCCGATATCCCTATTGCTGCCTTGCGGATGTTGCGAGCAACCGTCAGTTCCTTTGTACCTTCAGGACCTCGGGACGCTGTTGCTACTCGCGCTGCCGGCGGCTCCGGCATACAGGTTGTTGACGAATACAACCAGGCCTGGCTTGCCGCCGACGCCTCCGAGACTGCAGGAGACTTGCACACTGCAGTCCCAAGCCGCAACGCTCAAGCCCTGCATGCTCTCCAGGTGGCCGCGTTGGATGTTACTCGGGTGACCGAGGTAAGCTTGTTCTCTTTCTTTTATCAAAAAATACTTGTTCCTTCCACCACCACTAGTCCCCGAGATTGGTGCTTAGTGCTCTAGATTCCACCGAATAGCAGATCACTAGGTTCCAATCTTAGAGAAAGTTGCAGGACTCGGACACCGAGTCCCCGAGATCTTCCCAACCGGGTAGGTTGCTTTAAAATTTGCTCTATCACCACTAGTCCCCGAGATTGGTGCTTAGTGCTCTAGATTCCACCGAATAGCAGATCACTAGGCTCCAATCTTAGAGAAAGTTGCAGGACTCGGACACCGAGTCCCCGAGATCTTCCCAACCGGGTTCCTTACAGCTTTTCCCGACTAATCCCTTCTTTATCTTGATTTCAGGAGTGTGGCCAGAAACGCCGCAACATCTTCAACCGGGTTCTTGCTGACCTCGGTCAGTCCAAGAAATCCGAAGGACGCCTCCGGGAGGAGCGCGACGCCGCGCGCAAGGTCTCGGTTGACCAGAAGACCGTACTTGCCACCGCGCAAGCCGAGATCGCGCGGCTCAACGGCGAGCTCGAAAAGGTCAAGGCTGCTACGATCGACATGAAGACGCGCTTCATCGAGGCGACCAAGAAGCAGAAAGAGACCTTGGACCAGTCCGAGGAGCGCGCGCACACTGCCGAGACTGAGCTTGCTCTTCTCCGGTCCCGGTCTGATACTTGGCTCTCAGAGCTCACAGTATTGAACCGGGATCTGAACAGTAAGTGGACCGACATCCCTCTTGTCTTCTCTTTGCTTTCTTTCTTGTTGCTACTCTTATGACTTAGTCGTTTGACAACTCTTCTTTTTAAAGGAGAGTTCGAGCACTCCCGCGAGTCTGCCGCCCTTGCTGTTGCCGCCGCCCGAGAGAAGCGCGCCGGGAAGGGTCCCATTTCGGATGCCTGGGACATCGAGGACCACCTCACCGCCCTGAAGGCCCGGATAGTACCTCTCCGGTCTATCGGGACGGAGCTGCTCAGCGCCGCGATCCACGTCCACGGCGCACTGTGGCCGAGCATCCGCGGGACGCTCTCGATTCCCGAGCTCGTGAGCGCACTCCGGGGTGCCGGGAGGCGCATCCACGCCTGGAAGCGTTCCGGTGCACGGGCTGGCGCCGACCAGGTCTTGACCCAAGTACTTAGCTGGTACGAAGGTCTTGATCTGGGGGCGATCCAGCGCCTGCGGACGGTTTCTCCGTGGGTCACCGATCCGGAAAAGGTCCAGCGCCGACTAGAGGTGGCGCACCGCATTGCTACATGGGCAAGCATCCGCGCCTTCACCGCCAGCGTCCTTCCTTCCGACTCGGAATCCGATTACGAGGACGACGAAGAAAGCGGCGTGACCGGCGACGCGGAAGACGAGGCCCCGGAAGAAGATGACGCTGCTTCCGGTGCTGCGCCCGAGAACGTGGTTCCCTGGGACGCAGCGACTTCGCCAAGACCTGAGGCCACCGAGACCGAGGTGCGTCCCGAGGCCCCGAGTAGTGCTGCCGGAATTGAAGCCGAAGTCGCTCCCGCTGCTGCTCCTGCTGCTTCTGTTGCTGCTGCTCCCGAGGTCTCCGTCGAGAAGCCGACTTCCCCTACCGCTTGAAAACTTTAAGAGTAGATTCGTCAAATCCCCGGGATGCCGGGTGCCATATGTAATATACATTTATACTATTTTCGTTTCTTACTGAACTATTTATCCGAGTAACTTATGCCAATTTATTCTATTTTGAGTTCCCGAATTGCCTTTCATGTTTACCGTACTTAGGTAATTTCTGCTCTTGTCTACCATTTCGGCGTTCGACAGTCGAGTCACAAAACTCCACATACGGCATACATTACTTAAAACAATCCGAGTTCCTACTAACCGAATTCCCGACATAAAAAATATCAGAGTTAGTAAAAAACAGGTATGCCGGATAAGTTCCTTCTCCGAGTCCCCGAGACCATTTTCGTGTTTCCCACCTTCCCTCTCTTTGCTCTTGACTACCATTTCGGCGTTCGTCAGTCGAGTCACAAGATGATTTCATATGACATACATTACTTTGACTTTGAGAGTCGAACTCGGAACTTTCCCGGCATACAAAAGAAAAGTAGATAATAGCTATCCGGCAGTCTCCGGGTTCCTTCCCGAGATGCCGGTAAAAAATAGTAAATGAATTTGACAAAAATAACACCAAGACAAGCTCATAACCAGGCAGTCCCCGGGTTCCTCCCGGGGTGCCTTACTTCCATTAATACTGAAAATTGAGATACAACATACATTGAACCTTTTACGTGTAAAAGGGGCGAAGTAGAGCTACATTCCATGGGCGCTTGGTTTCCTCACCGGATTTGTCCATTACGCCTTTCCTAGCCTCTTGTGCATCTACAAGGTAATAAGAATCATTGTGCAACGCCCTGCTTATCACGAAAGGTCCCTCCCATGGAGGTGACAATTTATGCATTTCGGCCGTGCGTTGGATGAGCCTCAGCACAAGATCCCCTTCTCGGAACACCCTCGGGTGCACTTTCCGGCTATGATAGCGACGTAGATTTTGTTGATAAATTGCAGACCGAGAGAGTGCCAATTCTCTTGCCTCTTCGAGTAAATCAACATCATCTTCTCGGGCCTCCTTTGCCTCAGTCTCGGTGAACATCGTCACTCTCGGGGAGTCATATTGTATGTCGGTCGGGAGTACTGCCTCAGCACCGTATACCATGAAAAATGGCGTGTACCCGGTAGATCTATTCGGTGTAGTCCGGAGACCCCATAGTACTGCCGGTAACTCCTCTATCCAGCATCCCGGAGTTCTCAATAGTGGTTCGATCAAACGAGCTTTGATGCCGGCCAAGATTAAGGCATTTGCTCTTTCGACTTGCCCATTTCCTTCCGGGTGTGCAACTGATGCTACATCCAGCCGGATTCCCTTCTCAGCACAAAATCGAGCGAATTCCCCCACAGCAAAGTTTGTTCCATTATCTGTGATAATGCTGTGTGGGTATCCGTATCTCAAGATGATGTCTTTCAGGAATTGCACAGCGGTGTGTCCATCGCACTTCCGGATTGGCTTGACCTCTATCCACTTAGTGAATTTGTCCACCATCACCAGTATATGTGTCATATTGCCTCTTGCCGGCTTGAATTGCCCGACCATATCCAAACACCATACTGCGAATGGCCAAGTGATGGGGATTGTTTTCAGTGCCGACGCCGGCATGTGTATCCGGTGAGCAAATCTCTGACATCCCCCACACTTCCGGACAATATCTTCTGCTTGCTGCAATGCAGTGGGCCAGTAGAACCCATGCCGGAACCTCCCTCTCCGTTCGCCGGAGCCCGGACACCGTCGCCCGGACACCGTCGCCCTCGCCGACCTTCTCTTCTCCGGTGAGTTCCTCTTCTCCGCTCCGATGATTTTCTTCGGTAGAACAACCGCCCGACTCCGACCGTGCCATAGTACAAGTGCGGTTAAGCCGCCGCCGGCGAGCACAACATGGGCGGCGCGCACGAGGTGCCCGGCGGTGATGTACCGTCGCGGTAGGATGCAGGTCATTCGCTTGCATTGCGCCTCGCCCGAGCCTAGCGCGAGCCTTTTTTCCTCCCTTTTGTTTTGATTATTTAGCATACGGTAGATCTTGTTTCCCAGGAACTCGGTAGTGTTTAGCAGTTTACGCTCCGGCATCCTAGTTTCCGGTAGACTAACTCTGACTAACCGCCGCTGCGCCTGCAGAGTAGCTCGGATACCCCTGCATACTTCTCCGACATGGGCGAAGAACGTATCCGGGGATGCTGGGATGGGTCCGAGACCAAGCAGTCAGATCTGGACTGGTTGTATCGGACTCACCGGATTCCTCCGGAAGTCGAGAGCCGTCTCCCGGAGGGGGAGGTTGCACCGGAACCCCAACCCGGGGAACACGTGGTATTCCTCGCGCACTTCGAGCGTGGGTTTGGACTTCCGGTTAGCCCCTTCTTCCGCGACTTCCTCGACACCTACGACCTCCAACCTCACCATCTTCCCGCCAACGCCATTATGATGCTCTCGGTCTTCACCACCTACGCGGAGGCATACCTCGGCATATGGCCATTTTTGGATCTCTGGGCCAAGTATTTCATTCTTCGCCGCCAAGCCATCCCCAATCCGGATAAGAAGATAAAAGACTTAGTCGATTGCGGAGCGGCCACCATCATCCCTCGCGCGGACTCCGGATTCCCTATAGTCAAGGGACTAGAGTCCTGCCGGAAGTGGCAGCGCAGCTTCTTCTACGTGAAGAGACGGTCCGGGATCCTCGAATCCGGACTTCATCAATCTGCCGGAGTTCGTTATTGGTCCTCCGCGCGAATTCCGTCTCTGGAAGCAGCTTCCCGATAACGACGAGGTCAATTGCATGCACGACGTTCTGAACGTGCTAAATGAGAAGATGACCGGGGATGATCTCCTGCGTTGCTTCATCGTTCGCTGGGTCTGCCCCCTTCAAAACCGAGTGCACAAGATGTGCCACATGGCTGGGAACTATGACCCCACTAGGACCAGTATCTTTGGGCTAGATCACGCAGGGGTCGTCCGTCGCGTTCGAGCTATTGCCCGGACGGAGATGACGGATGACTACTCTTGGGGTGTCATTGGGGGATCCCGGAAAAAACCATGCGACCAGGTGCTCATATCTGTCTTTCGTGCATTCGCCTTCGTACATGCGTTCACCTGGACACCGACACGGCCTGATTTGCTTGCGCAGTTGTTCGAGCGTCAACTCGAAGAAGACGGTGTCCACGCCAACGGGAATTACGCGCCGAACTTCCCAAGACCGGACGAGATGCCGAGAGAGGACCCCGACGGCGAGGACCATCTCGCCATTCCTTTCGTCAAGGCTGCTGCCCCGGGTAATCCTTCAACCTCAGAGGCAGTTTTCATTTCTTCGGATGATGAGGATGAGATTGACTGCCAGATTCTCGATGTTATTGACGCTCTCCCTCTGAATTGGGCCTCAAAAGTGGTTCCGAAACCGACAACCGGGACCAAACGTGCCGAGAGCCGGAAGCGCGCGGCTTCCGACACCGAGGGGGCCGATAACTCCGGCAACCCCCCCAAGAGGAGCAAACCGAGTAAGCAAACGACCGAGAAGCCTGCTCGGCGCCGGAAAAGGGGTCCTCCCATTGTGGATTCCGGGTATGTTTTCCTTGCCTTATGTTATTTGTATTTGTTTTCTCCACAACTATTACTAAGACACTTCCTTTCAGGGATGCGCTCGAGCTCCCGTCACCTGCAGTTCCTCCTCCTCCCGGGACTCGGACTCCCAGTCCGGCTCGGGCTTCTCCTTCACCTCCTCGCCCTTCTACCCGAGGAAGTGGGCCTGCTGCCTCCGGTGCCGCACCGGCCACCGTTGTGACCCCGGATGCACATCCGGTGATCGACGAGACCCTGGTGCCGGCCACGACCACCTCGGGAGAAGTTCTTCTTCCGGAGAGTCCGCGCCGAGTGCCCGGGCTTGAGGCAGAGATCCTTAGCCCTCGCCGGCAACCCGCGGCAAGCGGCCCCTCTCGGCCAGCCGCGACCAAGACCATCCCGGAGAAGCAGCCCACAGCCTCCTCCCGGCCAGCAGATCAACCTCCCAAGTCTCGCGGCAAGATTGCTGGGCAGAAAACACCTTCTGCCCCGCCTGCAGCTGCCCCGACACCCTTGTCCCAGGACTTGGTGCTGCGCCCGGGTACGTTTCCCTCGTTACCACCGCCTCCCGCCGATATCCCTATTGCTGCCTTGCGGATGTTGCGAGCAACCGTCAGTTCCTTTGTACCTTCAGGACCTCGGGACGCTGTTGCTACTCGCGCTGCCGGCGGCTCCGGCATACAGGTTGTTGACGAATACAACCAGGCCTGGCTTGCCGCCGACGCCTCCGAGACTGCAGGAGACTTGCACACTGCAGTCCCAAGCCGCAACGCTCAAGCCCTGCATGCTCTCCAGGTGGCCGCGTTGGATGTTACTCGGGTGACCGAGGTAAGCTTGTTCTCTTTCTTTTATCAAAAAATACTTGTTCCTTCCACCACCACTAGTCCCCGAGATTGGTGCTTAGTGCTCTAGATTCCACCGAATAGCAGATCACTAGGTTCCAATCTTAGAGAAAGTTGCAGGACTCGGACACCGAGTCCCCGAGATCTTCCCAACCGGGTAGGTTGCTTTAAAATTTGCTCTATCACCACTAGTCCCCGAGATTGGTGCTTAGTGCTCTAGATTCCACCGAATAGCAGATCACTAGGCTCCAATCTTAGAGAAAGTTGCAGGACTCAACACCGAGTCCCCGAGATCTTCCCAACCGGGTTCCTTACAGCTTTTCCCGACTAATCCCTTCTTTATCTTGATTTCAGGAGTGTGGCCAGAAACGCCGCAACATCTTCAACCGGGTTCTTGCTGACCTCGGTCAGTCCAAGAAATCCGAAGGACGCCTCCGGGAGGAGCGCGACGCCGCGCGCAAGGTCTCGGTTGACCAGAAGACCGTGCTTGCCACCGCGCAAGCCGAGATCGCGCGGCTCAACGGCGAGCTCGAAAAGGTCAAGGCTGCTACGATCGACATGAAGACGCGCTTCATCGAGGCGACCAAGAAGCAGAAAGAGACCTTGGACCAGTCCGAGGAGCGCGCGCACACTGCCGAGACTGAGCTTGCTCTTCTCCGGTCCCGGTCTGATACTTGGCTCTCATAGCTCACAGTATTGAACCGGGATCTGAACAGTAAGTGGACCGACATCCCTCTTGTCTTCTCTTTGCTTTCTTTCTTGTTGCTACTCTTATGACTTAGTCGTTTGACAACTCTTCTTTTTAAAGGAGAGTTCGAGCACTCCCGCGAGTCTGCCGCCCTTGCTGTTGCCGCCGCCCGAGAGAAGCGCGCCGGGAAGGGTCCCATTTCGGATGCCTGGGACATCGAGGACCACCTCACCGCCCTGAAGGCCCGGATAGTACCTCTCCGGTCTATCGGGACGGAGCTGCTCAGCGCCGCGATCCACGTCCACGGCGCACTGTGGCCGAGCATCCGCGGGACGCTCTCGATTCCCGAGCTCGTGAGCGCACTCCGGGGTGCCGGGAGGCGCATCCACGCCTGGAAGCGTTCCGGTGCACGGGCTGGCGCCGACCAGGTCTTGACCCAAGTACTTAGCTGGTACGAAGGTCTTGATCTGGGGGCGATCCAGCGCCTGCGGACGGTTTCTCCGTGGGTCACCGATCCGGAAAAGGTCCAGCGCCGACTAGAGGTGGCGCACCGCATTGCTACATGGGCAAGCATCCGCGCCTTCACCGCCAGCGTCCTTCCTTCCGACTCGGAATCCGATTACGAGGACGACGAAGAAAGCGGCGTGACCGGCGACGCGGAAGACGAGGCCCCGGAAGAAGATGACGCTGCTTCCGGTGCTGCGCCCGAGAACGTGGTTCCCTGGGACGCAGCGACTTCGCCAAGACCTGAGGCCACCGAGACCGAGGTGCGTCCCGAGGCCCCGAGTAGTGCTGCCGGAATTGAAGCCGAAGTCGCTCCCGCTGCTGCTCCTGCTGCTTCTGTTGCTGCTGCTCCCGAGGTCTCCGTCGAGAAGCCGACTTCCCCTACCGCTTGAAAACTTTAAGAGTAGATTCGTCAAATCCCCGGGATGCCGGGTGCCATATGTAATATACATTTATACTATTTTCGTTTCTTACTGAACTATTTATCCGAGTAACTTATGCCAATTTATTCTATTTTGAGTTCCCGAATTGCCTTTCATGTTTACCGTACTTAGGTAATTTCTGCTCTTGTCTACCATTTCGGCGTTCGACAGTCGAGTCACAAAACTCCACATACGGCATACATTACTTAAAACAATCCGAGTTCCTACTAACCGAATTCCCGACATAAAAAATATCAGAGTTAGTAAAAAACAGGTATGCCGGATAAGTTCCTTCTCCGAGTCCCCGAGACCATTTTCGTGTTTCCCACCTTCCCTCTCTTTGCTCTTGACTACCATTTCGGCGTTCGTCAGTCGAGTCACAAGATGATTTCATATGACATACATTACTTTGACTTTGAGAGTCGAACTCGGAACTTTCCCGGCATACAAAAGAAAAGTAGATAACAGCTATCCGGCAGTCTCCGGGTTCCTTCCCGAGATGCCGGTAAAAAATAGTAAATGAATTTGACAAAAATAACACCAAGACAAGCTCATAACCAGGCAGTCCCCGGGTTCCTCCCGGGGTGCCTTACTTCCATTAATACTGAAAATTGAGATACAACATACATTGAACCTTTTACGTGTAAAAGGGGCGAAGTAGAGCTACATTCCATGGGCGCTTGGTTTCCTCACCGGATTTGTCCATTACGCCTTTCCTAGCCTCTTGTGCATCTACAAGGTAATAAGAATCATTGTGCAACGCCCTGCTTATCACGAAAGGTCCCTCCCATGGAGGTGACAATTTATGCATTTCGGCCGTGCGTTGGATGAGCCTCAGCACAAGATCCCCTTCTCGGAACACCCTCGGGTGCACTTTCCGGCTATGATAGCGACGTAGATTTTGTTGATAAATTGCAGACCGAGAGAGTGCCAATTCTCTTGCCTCTTCGAGTAAATCAACATCATCTTCTCGGGCCTCCTTTGCCTCAGTCTCGGTGAACATCGTCACTCTCGGGGAGTCATATTGTATGTCGGTCGGGAGTACTGCCTCAGCACCGTATACCATGAAAAATGGCGTGTACCCGGTAGATCTATTCGGTGTAGTCCGGAGACCCCATAGTACTGCCGGTAACTCCTCTATCCAGCATCCCGGAGTTCTCAATAGTGGTTCGATCAAACGAGCTTTGATGCCGGCCAAGATTAAGGCATTTGCTCTTTCGACTTGCCCATTTGCTTCCGGGTGTGCAACTGATGCTACATCCAGCCGGATTCCCTTCTCAGCACAAAATCGAGCGAATTCCCCCACAGCAAAGTTTGTTCCATTATCTGTGATAATGCTGTGTGGGTATCCGTATCTCAAGATGATGTCTTTCAGGAATTGCACAGCGGTGTGTCCATCGCACTTCCGGATTGGCTTGACCTCTATCCACTTAGTGAATTTGTCCACCATCACCAGTATATGTGTCATATTGCCTCTTGCCGGCTTGAATTGCCCGACCATATCCAAACACCATACTGCGAATGGCCAAGTGATGGGGATTGTTTTCAGTGCCGACGCCGGCATGTGTATCCGGTGAGCAAATCTCTGACATCCCCCACACTTCCGGACAATATCTTCTGCTTGCTGCAATGCAGTGGGCCAGTAGAACCCATGCCGGAACACCTTTGCCACCAGGGCCCGGGATGATGCATGATGCCCACACTCCCCTTGATGTATTTCCACCAGCATCTCTTGTCCTTATGCCGGTTCCACACATCTCTGGAGTACCTCAGTGACACTTCTCTTGTACAGTTCTTGATTGATGACAGTGTATGCTTTTGATCTTCGCACTATCTGCCGGGCTTCCACTTCATTCTCCGGGAGGATCCCTTCCAAGATATAGGCCATAATGGGCTGTGCCCATCTCGGGACAGGTCTATCCGGGAACATGGGAGCGTCTATGTCCATTGGTTCTGCCGACATCACCTCTATCATCATCTTTCTTTGCCTCTCTGAGCACTGGGACGCAGTCCCCGGGTTCGATGTTATGCTCCCGACATCTACTTCCATGGGTACGGCATCTGAACCAGGCTCCTTGGGGATGAAGATAGATTCCGACTCGGGTGATGGTTGAATAGATGGCTTCCTCAAATGCTCTAGGGCTATCCCGGGTGGGATGGCATCCCGAGATGATCCTAGCTTGGACAAGACATCCGCTGCTTCGTTTTCTCCTCTGGGTACATGTTTGAACTCGCATCCTTCAAAAAATCCGGATATTTTCTGCACATGAAACCTGTATAAGGCCATGTTTGCATCAAGGGCATCCCAATTCCCCGACACCTGTTGTACTACGAGGTCCGAGTCACCAAAGAACTCTATCCGGCGGATGCCGATCTCCTTGGCGACGTTCAGTCCATGAACCAAGGCCTCATATTCTGCGACATTGTTGGATGCCCGAAAATGGATCTGCAGCACATACTTCAGTACATCTTGCTTTGGGGAAGTGAGGACCACTCCTGCACCCAATCCGATCTTAGCCTTTGAGCCATCGAAATGCATCCTCCAGAAATTGTAATCCGGCATCGGAGGTTCATACTGCATCTCGGCCCAGTCTACCAAAAAGTCCGGCAGCGCCTGCGACTTGATGGCATCTCGTCTCTCATATGCCGGAGCATATGGAGATAACTGGATGGCCCATTTGGCTACCCGGCCGCTAGCGTCCTTGCAACCGATGATCTCGGCGAGAGGAGCTTCGCATACCACTGTGATCGAGTGTTCCTGAAAGTAGTGCTTGAGCTTGGTCACTGCCATGTATACCCCATATGCCATCTTCTGGTAGTGCGGGTAGTTCTGCTTGGATTCCAAGATCACCTCACTGAGGTAATACACCGGCCTCTGTATCAGCTTGCCCCCTTCTTCCCTTTCTACAACCATTGCCACACTGACTACTCGGTTGGTTGCGGCAATATACAACAGCATAGGTTCCTTGGGTAACGGGGATGCCAACACAGGTGCTGTTGAGAGCATTCTCTTCAAGTCGTTGAACGCCGCATCAGCCTGCGGGGTCCAAACAAATGTCTTGCTCTTCTTCATCAGTTGGTACAGGGGCAATGCTTTCTCCCCAAGTCTGCTCACAAACCGACTTAGGGATGCAAGACACCCGGTAAATTTCTGCACATCCTTGAGACGCACGGGCAACTTCATGCTCTCAATAGCACGAATTTTACCCGGGTTGACCTCGATTCCCCGGCTTGAGATGAGGAAACCGAGTAACTTCCCTGCCGGAACACCAAATGTGCACTTATCCGGGTTCAACCTCATCCGGAATCTTCTTAGGTTCTTAAATGTTTCCCGCAGATCATCTATTAGTGAGGCTTTTTCTTTTGTTTTTATAACTATGTCATCGACATAGACCTCGGCATTTCGGCCTATTTGGTTATGCAAACATTTCTGCATGCACCTCTGGTATGTAGCACCACCATTCTTCAAACCGAAAGTCATAACACGATAGCAATAAGCCCCATAAGGGGTAATGAAAGCAGTTTTCAATTGATCATCCGGGTTCAAAGGTATCTCGTGAAAACCAGAATAAGCATCTAGAAAAGTTAAAAGCTCACTCCCGGCAGTGGAATCTATTACTTGATCTATCCGGGGCAGCGGAAAGGGGTCTTTCGGGCATGCTTTGTTGAGGTTGGTGAAGTCGATGCACATGCGCCACACCTTAAGCAGGAGGGGATCATCTTTCTTCTTCTCCACCAGGACCGGATTTGATATCCAATCCGGGTGCAGCACCTCCATTATGAATCCAGCGGCCAGCAGTATAGCCAGATGCTCCATGACCGCGGCTCTTCTTTCATCCGAGAGGCGCCTAGTCGGTTGCTTCACCGGCTTCGCATCCGGTCTAACAAATAGAGAGTGCTCAGCCAACTCCCTCGGGACGCTTTGCAGATCGTCACTCGACCACGCAAAGGCATCCCGATTCTCACGGAGGAAGTCGACGAGCTCGCCTTCCTATTTGCTGTCCAGGTTGCTGCCAATGATAACTTGGCGCTCCGGGTTGCTGGGGTCCACACACACCTTCTTGGTCTCCTTGGGGGGCTGAAATGATGCCCCCTGCTCCGGGTTCACCATCCCGGGCATTCCGAGTTGGGAGGTCTTGGCCATTGCCACCACCTGCTGGATCCTCTTCTTTTCTTCCGCGATCACCAGAGACTCAGCCAAGCACGACCCCGCCGAGGCACATTCCATGGAGCGCTTATGGTCTCCCGAGATGGTGATTATACCGTTAGGTCCCGGCATCTTCATCTTCAGGTAGCCCATGTGAGTCGAGATCATGAACTTGGCGAGGGCCGGTCTACCGATCAGCGCGTGATACGGGCTCTCGAGTTCCACGACCTCGAACTCCAAGCTCTCGGTTCGGCAGTTCTCCCGAGTTCCGAATAGCACCTCCACCCAGATCTTTCCCATGGGCGAGCAAGAGACTCCGGGCACAATGCCGTGGAAGGTTGTCTCGGTAGGCAGCAGGGTGTTCATGGATACTCCCAGCTTCAGCATCGTGTCCTTGTACATGATGTTAATGGCACGGCCATTGCCAATCAGAACCCGGCTGAAGCAGACGTTGAGGTTGGGTCCGAAAAAAGTTGGGTCCACCACCAAGGCATACGCTCCTGGCTTGGGCATAACCCGGGGGTGATCCTTCCGGCTCCAGGTGATCTCCATCTCGGACCAGTGCAAGAATTTGGGCACCGCCGGGATCACAACATTCACTTCCAGGGCGCGCTGCCGCACACTCTTTCGGTCAGTGGGCTCGGTTACGAAGACCACATAGCTCTGATGTGCCTCCCGGTAGTTACTCTGCTGGTGTCCGGCTTGGTTACTGGTGCCTGCACCGTTGTCGTTCCGGGTATGCACCATATTCACTGGCCGAGGTGGGGGTCCTCTCGGAGGAGGGGGAAGTCGAACAGCATTGGCCCCCGATGTCGGAGGAGGGGGTCTCGGGATATTGGGCCGAGATGCCGGAGCATTCTGCCGAATAGCTCCCGAGCTGCCTTCCTGCAACGTGCGCTGATACCAGCTGCACTGCCGAGTAGAATGGTTTGCGGGCTTGTTGGCCTCCAGAGTATGGTAGCAGCATGGCTTGTTCAGCATTTCCTCATATGTCAGGGGCTTCTTTTGCTCCAGCCAGGTCTTTTGTACCTCCTGACTCTGACCCCAAGCCGGGCCACTTGTCTTTTGACGCTGGCTGTTGTCGGCATCCTCCTGCTCCCGGGTCACTGCTGCGACATGCTGCGCGGCGTGGTGGTACTCGGGCTGATTCCGCTTGTGGCTGAACTCCTGGCGATCATGGCTCCTGCTCGGTCCCGAACGCTGAGGTCCCGCATTCCTCCTGTTGGAGTCACCGACATCCACCAGGGGTTGCATGGGATCTCCAAGCGTGTAGGTATCGGCGATGCCCATGGTTTCTGCCAAGGTTGTTGGCATCTTTCTCTGCAATTTCTGCCACAGCATAGAGCCATGTCGGCATCCTTGCGCAAACCAGGAGATGGCCTGTGCCTCCACCACTCCTTCGCACGAGTTGCGAATATTGCTCCACCGGGTAAGGTACTCCCGGCCAGTCTCATTGCTCCTTTGCCTACAGATGGCGAGCTGCTGAGGCCTGTTGGGCCTCTTGTACGTGCTGGTGAAGTTGCTGATAAATGCCTCCTCAAAGTCTAACCAGCAGTCTATACTGCCAGTTCTCAGATTGTTCAACCAGATCCGGGCTGGTCCTTCCAACATCTGCGGTACATAACGTACCGCCCATCGTCTGTTTCCACCGGCTATGCTTACTGCAGTTACATAGTCGGTTAGCCAGTCCTCCGGCTTCTTGCTACCGTCATAGGTCTTGGCACCTCGGTTGAGCTGAAAGTTCTGAACAGGAGGTTCCCGCATGATCCGAGGTCCAAAGCAGGCAGGTCCCGGAGGTCCTTGCTCTTCCACCAACTCGTATTGGTGAATCCGGTCGAGCCGGAATCTGGCATCTGCCGGGTTCAGCTGCCTGGTTCCTATCCGAGATCCCAAAGGGTTCTCGTCTAGCTGATATCCGAGCTTCTGCAACCTCGAGTTGCCATCGTTGAGCCTGTCTTGCGCAGGGACCAGGGCCTGCTGGGGAACGGAGGCGACCTCCCTCTGCGGGTTTCCCTAAACGTGAGGAGGATTCCGAGGTGGATTACCACAGCCAACCGGGTTATTGTTTCCCACACCCAGGTTACCCTCCCCACGGGTACTTCCCGCCTGCCCCGAGTTACGCTGTCCGGCTTGCCCGGCGAAGGCCGGATCGTAGGTCTGTAGCTGCTTGTTCTTTCCGGATCCTCGACTCCGGCTCCGGCTCTTGCTCTTGCTCTTGCTTCTGCTCAGATGCGGGGAAGAGGCCTCCCCATCTGATTTCTGGCTATTGGGTCTGGCTGAGTGCACCTGGGACCCTGCCCCGAGGTTCTTCTTCTTGAAGGCCAGATTCTGACGGTTGGCTTCGATCACCAACTCGTTTACCCTCTCCTGCTGCTTGCGCAGGGCTTCACCGGATAACCCCGCCAACTCGGCCATGGCGGCTTCGGCGGCCCTAAGAGTTTTCGCCGGTGAGCTGTACACCGGCTTCCCCGCTGAAATCCGACTTCCTGTGTTACTGGTGGTGGCTCCACCAGCCAGCTCCTCATTCACCATTCTTCATTTCTTGCGCAGATCTTCTATGCGCTTTTCCCGGGAGTCTATCTTAGGGAATCCGTGAGCTGCATTGTACTCCCGGAGGCTAGCGCTGAGCTCGCGGCGGATCTCGGCGATCTCATGTGCTTCAGCGAGAAGCAACTTCCGCTGCTCCTCCAACTCAGCCGAAGTGGCCTGGGTATCCGCTTCAGCAGCCACAGGTACAGTCAACTTAGCCACCAGTCCCGAGAGGGGATCCGGACGACGTCGCGGCTGGGATGACTGCGGATCACCATCTCGGGCCGCAGGTCTTTCCTGCCGGGGCTTGGCCAAACGAGGGTGGCCGTCAGTATCGCCGTCAGCGTCCTGGTACTCCTCCTCAGTTTCCCCGACCATCATTACTGCGACGGAACTCGGGGGGCGATCGGCACGCAGACCCCGAGCAGCGCAGAGCATGGGAGGGTCCTCAGCTTCCAGGACCACGTCCGGGTAGCTACAGACAACCTCTGTGGCGACGTAGGTGGTGAAACCACCGAAATTGACGAGACATCCGTTCACCGGAAACGGTCTGTTCCGGAAGCACCCTGCGTTGTCGCAGACGAAGTCCATCTCCCCTAGCCTTACGACTAGGCCAGAGAGAACCCGAACGTCGAAATGAACGGGGGAGCCCGTCCGGATGTGTATACCAGCCAACGCCTCTGTCAGCCCCACGGTGGGCGCCAACTGTCGTGGTGGTGTCACGGCAGATGCCATAGGATGGCTAATTTGTGGGGCTGATGGACGTTGGTGGATCCGGGGAGGGATAGCGAGCTGAAGAGCTCACACGGGGAGGATCCCGGTAAAACCGAGATCTCCCAGGAACAGGAAATAATAACAGAGCGCGAGGGAGAAGATCTAACAAAGAAGAACAAATGCACGAAGGCACACAACACACACACACGATATACCCAGGTTCAGGGCCCTCGTGAGGAGGTAACACCCCTACTCCTGCCTTTCCTCTCTATATATTTGTGTTACAAGTGCTACAACTTGCTACAAGATCTCTCAAAGGGAGGAGTACAAAGAACTAGATGAACTCAAGGTGAGAAGGAGTGAATGCTCTAAGAGTAAATGTGACTATAGCTTTGGCTCTGAAGTTGGTCTCTCTCCCTCAGGAGCAGTTATGGCGCCTTTTATAGAGCTCCGGCCAGGAGGGCCAGAAACCCTAACTTGGCTTGGCCCCACCGGACAGGCCTAGCCGGCATGCCGTCACCGGCTAGTGCGACCTAGTCGCCGGGCTATCCGGTGTAGCCCCTTCGTCATCATCTCGTTAAGGACGGCAGGCGCCGTCCTGCATCATCATTGTCCCCTTGTCAGAGACAAGACATGTCTTTGCCCATCCTGGATAGCCTTTTCCGGATTGCCGGGCTAGGCATGTCAGGTCTTGTCGTACCACGATCGTACCGGCTGACGCGCTCCCGTGTCAGGCGGGAGGTGACCATGCTTCCGTGTCAGGCGGGAGGTGACCATGCTTCCGTGTCAGGCGGAACGGTACTTCCCCCCACGACAGACGGGAAAGCCTGCTCTAGACCGTTGACGGCCTACCGGAAGCCCTCACGCCGGCTACCTCCTCGCTTTCCACTGTGAGCCTCTTCTGCATAAGATCAACACCGAGACATACATTCCGGTTTACCCACCGGACAACCTATCCGGTAAAACCGAGTACACCTCCTTCCGGGAGTCTCCTTGGACCACGAGATTCGGGATCCTTTCCGGATGCGTCCGAGCTCGTCCCAGGATGAGTATCTCTAGGCCTAGCCTCCCGAAGATGTCTTAGCCTATCAGCAAAGACATCTTCGAGAAGCTAGTTCTTAGAGGAACCACCCGCTCATGCTTGTGCTGCGATTGTGAGGGCCGGGGGTGTCTATTTATAGCTGCCAGAGCTGACCCTTGTGGCTGCCAGGAGGCACTTTGCCCTCTTCCAGTGCCCAAGGGTTAAGCTGCCCTTTCAGCACACCAGGAGGTGTCCCTTGCTGTCGCCAAAGGTCAAGTACTGTTGGCATTTACAGAACTATACCGGGATCTGCCCCTACCCGGGGGGCAGCCCCCCGACACACCAAGTCGAGCTTTTAGTCTGATAGAATCTATGTCTGATACATAGAGAATGTCGAACATCATTTTCTATCACTGAAAATGCCAAGATAAACTTAATATTTTACCTAGTCATACAAGCAAGAACCTCTTTCTTTGCTTGTTCTATTCTGCAACACTTCAGAATCTTAACTTAGGAAATATTCCGACCTAATGTTATTAAGCCCCTTACGATCTATACAATTATAAATTGGATGCCTAATACTCCTAACTTCTTTCATACAAAATTTAATCACTTAAATAATCCTTTACACTCTACTAGAGGATCTTTGTCATTCAATATGTCGTTACATACAAAATCACAAATGACACCTATCTCCCACTCAAATATGCCTTCTGCATATAAGATCAAGGAAAGCTACTTATCTCCCACTCAAATATGCCTTTCGCATATAAGATCAAGAAAAGCTACTTTGCTCCCACTCACTTCTTTGCAAATGCAGGTTTCTTCAACTATTTTGGACAACTCCAAAATCCTTTGATCACATTATCAAAGTGAAGATTCCAGCTCCGATATGCTTGCTTCAGCCCACGAATGGACAACAGAAGTTTGCATACATCTTTAGCATCCTCGGGATTACAAACTATTATTGTACTGATTACAACTCTTTCTTAATGACACTATTAAGAAACATGGTTTTCTTATCCATCTATTAATTTCTCATTCGAAATTATAGTAATTGCTAAACGACCCAGAATAGATTTAGGCTTCGCCACTTGAGACAAACTCTCATTGTGGTCAACTTTTGAATCTGTCGGAACTGTTTCACCACAAATCGATCCTTTCAATGTCTACTCTCTCATAAAATTCCATATTCTATTAACATCCTAGATGCCATCAAGAAGATCTCCCAAGTCATTACCTGGTAATCGTACATGGATTTTATTTCGGATCATATATGACTCATAGCCATTTCTCGGACTTAGGTCCACCATCTCTTCTTCGTAGTTCGTAGGTCTGTCATATTCCATTAATATGACCTTCATAACAAGATTGTCGTAACACACAGTGTGGAACACAACCTCGTACGCCTACGTTCTTAGTATGAGCTCAGAGCATCATGATGTTGTATCATCAGCTTTTTCAAGCTGTGGAGTATGACACCGAAAACACTTTCGGTTGCGCCACTCTGATGTCTGGAGAGAAAGTTCATCAACTTCGTCTTGCTCTACTTTCTTTCTCACTTATACCCTTGGACAAGAAACTATTTATTTCGCAAGGTATATCCCGGCAAAGATTTTGCCTATGTCGTGAGACATGTACCCAACTAACTCTTTAGGTGCGGTACACTACAAAGATTAATCCATTTTAGGTTTGATCACATCGAAACACTAAATTGCTGAAAACGACAATCCAGGCTAAAAGCCACGCCATTACTCATATGGTATTGTCTCCATGGATTCAAATGGTTTCCCTATTATCAAACGTGAATGTTGCGTTTCTACCATATAACTCTAATGATCACAATAATTCGATAAGAGATTTATTTACCACACACTATCTGATAGGGTGCAATTACAACGTCCTAACATACCATAACACTATGGTGTTCCATGCGACGTAATTTGTGGAACTCTTCTCACAAGTCTTCCAATTATGCACCAACATTATAACTCAAATCTTTATTTCCTCGATCTGTATCACAGGAATTTGATTTTCTTGTTAAATTTATTTCCTACTTCATTCTGAACTTGTTTGATCGAATCAAAGTTTCCAGACCAACATTCCCTGAGTGAATATTCATATATCTACTCGGAATATCCATGAAGTCTATGAAATAAAGACTTCCACTACACGTTAAAGTACTTCATTGATTCACATACACCCATATGCATGATTCTCAACAAGTTATACTCAAAATGTTCAGCGAAGTTCACAAAATAAAGGTCTCCACTACCCGTCAATTACTTCATTGAACCACATACATCTATGACTATCAATAAGTTATATGCCCGTTTTCCGAAAACGGTGTCTTAGTTATTTTGCAAGTGTCAAAAGATCAAATCTAAGGACTTGTAGATCCATCCGGTATGGAGCTAATTCATTGAGTATAACATTGACATGAATTAAACGGTAGTGCCACACATATGTGGTGTCTTTATTATGTTTATATCCTTTGGCATTAATATTATGAATGTGGGAGCTTCTATCATCTAAATTCAAATCGGCATATGATCATTACTTCATAAATATAGGACAACGAATTTGTCACAAATATATATGAACAATTGTCTCGCTAGAGGAGACACACTTATAACGATCATACTAACACGCGATCATAAAGAATTTATTCAAATGGTAGATCTAGAGGGAGAGTGTCTATGGCTATCATAACAATTTGTCTGCCATTATCAACACACAATGTCGTCTCATCCGTTCAAGCTACTCAAGCAGTAAACCTGGTTTTCATAAAACATGACTAGTATCAAAAACTTAGTCACTATTGTGAGTACTTGCTTAGCTGAAACATTCATAACATGTATATCATATATACACCATCATCATTGATGACTTCCGGCGATCTGTTTCTTCTTCTTGATACTTCCAACATAATCAAGAACCATGAAGGTGAACGATTCTCCTTGCATGACATAGTCTATGACATAGCATTTGCACTTGGCAACGACGTATGTCATCCAGTGATCGAGCTGAGCGAGGCGTCTCAATGTTCATCAAGTATGACCATATGTCATCAAGTATGACCAATGTCATCAAGTATGACTGTCACGTGCTCCTTCAGTGTGTGCATTCTCTTCCATCTAAGTTGAGAAGACAATCAGTCAACGTACTGATAAACTTCATCAACTCAACATTAGGGGTATCCCGAGTTTAGCGACCATCTCATATGTTCGCGATCTAATAACTCGTACCCACCGTTGGTTCTCTATGGCAGAGATCATAGCATACACTAGACTATGATGATATCATCCGCACAAAACCTGATAGTCCAAATTATCTTTTGTTAGCGGAATCTCCGGGTTTATCTCCTAGCGGGTATTGTATCACAAAGAGCTAACGGTTTAAACAAGGAGTATCCTCAAGCTAAAGTATAAACTATGAAGTTTGGACCCAACCTTTTAAGTTTCTCAATCGCAGGAATGCGCCTAATTTTAAAAGATTCTATGACATTGGTTAATATCTACAAAGGTCTGCAAAACAGACTTTGTTCATTATATTTTGAGTTCTAGTTTTTTAGAAAATAACTATCAGAACTCTCACTCAAACGAACATCCCTCCTAGTCGTTTAAGCGATTACACGACCCCCATCCATTGCACAACCCCTCATCGTCAGAGCCGGCAACACAACTTCAAGGGTAGACAATTGTCAATCAAAACAACTCTGTGACTCATGCTCGACCTTTCGGCCTTCGTGTTCCGAGGCCATATCTGCAAATGCTAGGATCGCCACAATAACCTCCACGTAACGCTTGTGCAACATGGCTTACATGCGTTGTATGCGAACGACGATATGTCTGACACCCGATCGTCACGGCCTGCCTCATAACGTAGAACTTTCTTGGTGGTGCTCGTTGGAGGAAGAACACTTCTGGTATTTTGAAGGGATCATCTTATATATAACTACCGCCGTGTAACTAATATATACTAATATATATAATCACACAATATAAGATGCACACAAAACATCAAATGTAATGCGACGTGATATGGTCCATGCGCCATGGTCTTCTTAGCGCCCACAGTTCATAAACAATTTAATAAACCTACCTTGACCATATCACATTGCCCCTGCAAAATAAAGTTAGACGCTTCTACATTATCTTTTGCATATTCTACGGGGCTTGGGGCTGTCGCAAATAGTACCGCTTCATACCTACGAACCTTATGACCACAACAACGATCCAATAATTGCATGTTTAAGTATCCCTTTCGGGCCCTCCATTGAAAATGCAAGACCAGCTAAAGAGAGAGTGACAGACACCCGCCAGCCACAGATACGGTACAAGCCGTATGTCAGTAGTGGAACCAGTCTCGCATAAGCGTACGCGTAAAGTAGGTCTGGGCCGCTTCATCAACTCAATACTACCGGAATCACAAGTGCACGCTAGAGGGTAGCAAATAACAGGAACGGTGCCCCCGTGTAGAACACGGGTTCTAACAGCGTACAGCTATATCTACGATAGATCGGCTCTGATACCACTGAAGGGGATCGCAGGCAGAAAAAAATATCCTAGCAAAGATATCCTTAAACTAGTCAAGATCTATACTATGCAGATATAGAAGTACATCGGAGATTGGAATACATACTCTCGTAGACCGAATAGCGGGGATTACGGATCCGCACAAGCGTTGACGACGAAGACGAGGTAGCCGACCTCTAGGTCGCGAAGAACTCGGCGCGACGAAGATGACATCGAGGTCGGGTGGAGGAAGTAGGCCTCCGTGTACCGCTAGCGCAGCACCTCGCAGGGCGCAACACACATACGGTGGAAACTACGGCCTCCGAAGCTCCAGTCCAGGACGAGCAGCGGAAGACTTGGACCAAAACACCAGCAACACGGCAGCGGGCTCTTGTGGAGAGAGATCATCCTCCTCGGTGCAACTCCGACAAAGGGAATCACGAGATCGAGGAGAAATCGAGAATTAATTGGGTGAATTAAAAGGCCAGGGGTGCCCCTCTATATATAGGCTCCCGGGGGGAGCCAACCTTGCCAGCCAGGCAATGTGGGACTATCCCCCATTGCCTGGCGCGGCTAGGATAGAGCCACCGGCCCTAGGTGGGCACCATTTGGCCCACCTAGGCCGGCCCTCCCCCAATCTTTCCACCAGAAGGCCCATTTAGGGAAATCAGACTT
The DNA here is from genome assembly GCA_026929855.1 of Poa annua. Classification (NCBI taxonomy): domain Eukaryota; kingdom Viridiplantae; phylum Streptophyta; class Magnoliopsida; order Poales; family Poaceae; genus Poa; species Poa annua. The sequence continues at coordinate 299,711,074 of CM049426.1, forward strand.
AAAAAATTCGAAAATAAATATATAAAATCATATTTAATCATTAATTACACTAATTAATATTAAACATATTATATATAATTTATTCTTGCTCCGAAAACTATTTCGTCGCTGCCCGATCTCCATCGAACCATTCCCGGGACGTTCCCGGTGATCTCTTTCCTTTCCGGTTGTCTTACCAAAACCCCTTAAGTGTGTTACCCTAGCGGTTCGATATAATAACAGACATGATCAAGACAACTCTCCGATCAATGACTAACTCGTAGGCCTGGACCCCATGAATTAATCCCTGTGATATAACGAATGACTTTCATCTATCAAACCTGGACGTCTAGTCTTAAACCTTTTTTCATAGAGATACTTAGCGTGTCCGAGCATCATTCTCAGATATCTCTATACCTAGCATGATCTCGTTACCGACATCGCTATCTTCTACTCGTCTATGATATTATGTCAGCTGGTGACCTAGTCACATGCTTGCAAACTCATTTGACATAATCTCATCGAGTGGACCCTAGAGTATCTATCCGGCTATACGGAATGACAAATCCCGTTGTTGACCCCTCGTCTCGACTACCCCCTTTCGATACCCAAAAGTATCACCTATCATTGTCACACTATACAAGATATGACGTTTGGTGCAATCAAAGTATCTTCCAGGGATAACAATAAGAGTTGATCTCACGGTATTAAGGCGTAATGACTATGTCCTATAAATAATGGGTATGTCCATCACATCGTTCATCCAACGACATGACTTCCATTGCCGATCGGCGCCATGCCCTATGATCGGAAAACCTCGATCATCAATCGCGCAACGAAACTAGTCTTAGTAGAGACTACTAGGGACCTGGTTGTTTATCTACCACACATGTATTAATGTTTCCGCTTAATAAAGTTATAGCAAGGTATAAAACATATAATGAACAATTGTGATATTACCAATAAACTATGTTTATTAAGTGCCTCTAGGGCATATTCCCTTCATAGGGCGCCGAGATGGAGTACTTGGGGTCGAGCCTTTGCTCACACGGCATCTCCGGCCACTTGCCCTTTATGAACTCGACGCTGGCCTGCCCGCTGAGCCGCGGCGCCACCGGAATGTACACGAAGCTCCTCACGCACCCATCCGAAAGGATGGCGTCGTCATCCACCGGCAGCTGGTGGCGGCTAATCAGTCGCGCGGTCTCCAGCGAGAGCACGTAGGGACGAGAGGTCTTGGCCTCCTCGCCCCACATGACTCGCTCAAACGCCTTGGCCATCTCCGCGTCCTCGTTGCGACGCCGTAGTTCCTCCAGCTGCAAGTGGCGTTGCTGCCTGCCAGGGCTGCCCGCCATGGTGGCCTATGTTTTCGTTTCCTTGGGGAGAACAAGAGAGAGGAGGAAGTTGTAACAGCCCAAGTTTGAAAACCTGAAACCACTGTAATTTTTCCACTTTTGTGTAATTGCATCATGGCATTAATATCAAATTACTACTATTATGTCAATTGCATCCAAACACTGTGAATTGGGCATATTTGTCAAGGAAGTTCCAGGAGTTCAACAGGAGATAGTTGCACTTGCTAAGAACAAACTATTTTGAATAATGGCATATTTGTCAAGGAAGTTCCAAGAGTTCCAAATATTATATTTGCTTGGTCTCCAAATCATTAAAGTGACAACTAATGGAAATATCAACAAAATGCCCATTTTAACACCTATGAACAAAAGTGCACCAAACCATTTTATTTTGAGGAGCCAATTTTTGTGGTGCCTCTACATGGTATGGGGAAGCTCCCTGAATTTTCTCAGATTTTTATAAAGTGTTTAACTGCCCCAATTAAATCAAAACAGTGTACTGGTTTTAAAAATAAATAGAAAAGGACCTGTTTGTGATGGAAAATAAAAGGGCCAGGGAGGTTTTTGCAAAAACTCCATCTTCTTCCTGTAGCGACCGCAGCAGCTGCTGCCGCCGGACCCGCTCGACGTGCCGAGCTCTCCTACGCTGCGCCGGACCCCCCCTCCTCCTCTGCTGCCCTGGGGGTGGATAAGGTCGCCACCCGCGCTGCTCAGCTCTCTCCCCCCCCCCCCCCCCCCCCCCCCGATATTTCCTCCTCTTCCTCCCCCACCGAGCCGCCATGGCCACCGGGATGCGCCGCCTCCGCGCCGTCGACTGAGACCTCCCGGAGCAGATCGAAGCGCGCCACTGCCTCGGCCCCGCCGTACTCCTCCTCTCCGACGAACGAATCGAGCTGGGACGCAGTACATCGCCGGGAAACACTCGTCTTCCTCACGGCCGGCCGGCGCTTCGCCGCGCCATTGCCGCCACTCCCGACCTCCTCCGACCCCGCTGAGCACCTCCACGCGTCGAGGGTGAGCCCCCCGTCCTCCTGGACATCTTCTCCTTCCTCCCTCGTGTCCGAATCGCCGAAACGGTGCTCGCCGGCGACGCGCCACCGCGCCGGCTGCGCATCCCGCAACGGCCACGCGCGCGGCGGACGTGGCGCTGACGTGGGCGCCAGCGTGGCCCGGGGCCCGCTCGTCAGTGGCTCGGGTTAGCCCAGCCTCGGTGAAAAACGCCCGGGGGTATTTTCTGCAAATTAATAAAAAGACAGAAAATGTTTCAAACTTCAAAATTTCATAACTTCCAAAATACTTATCCAAATTTAGCAAATAATATACCAAAATGCTCAGAAAAATAAATGCTATCTAATGGACTGATTCACACTTCCATTACTGCTACTGCAATTCTCTGTTTTGCTAAAATGAAGAGAGGGGTAGAAATAAAAAGGTGTAGTTTAACTTCATAATAAATTCCTCAACTTGCTAGAATGGTACCCTCTAAGTAAAAATGGTTAGGAGCACTGGTTCTACCCATTTCAAAATCATTTCAAGCATGTTGCCTAAATTAAAATGGTAGGGGAACATGAACACAAATAGGAAATTATATTTCCTATGTCGTTGAATAATTATTCGGAGCATCCCATTTAATTGTCATATAGTTGTTATAATAATGCAGTGCATTAAAATGTCATACCATCATGTGTTTGCGCATTGCATATGAATTGCTTGTATTGATTGTGTTCTTTCCGGTGTTTTTACACATCGATAGATCAAGGAACCGGGGTCTCGCCACAATACCCCGAAGATCAGTATTACCCGCCTGCTGAGCAAGGCAAGCGTGATCCCCACCCTCTTGCATATCTTATCCTACTTTATGCAAAGTATTTTCTCCACTATAATATTGCATGCGGTTCCAAATGTCAATTTGATTGGATTAGAGTATCCTAAAGTTGCATTCAGTTACCAAAGCCATTACCTGTTTCCCCTCCTATTATCCATAGGATTGTGTTGATGGCCTGAATTAATTACTTTGCTAGGTTGTTGCTTAGCCATGCTTAGTTAACTGCTTAGTGGTCCGATGGATAATCATGTTGGGATCAGATGTGGATATTCCGCGGATGATGGTGGAGAAATGGTGGTAATATTTATTAAAATGCTAAAAGGTGGGGATGAGAGGCCACATGGTATGTGGTGGGTTGTCTCGTTCCCGCCGCCTCAGTGCGAGTTCTCGCCTTCGAGCCAAGTTGAGCGTGCTACCATGCGTGGGTATATGGAACCTCATCGACCGACTAACTTGTGTCGGACTAGCCGGGGGTCCTCTAGTTTGGCTTTCCATTTGCGCGTGTGTTGAGATGGTGGCCAAGACTGAGATGAGGATGATGGTGGTAGGAAAATAAGTGGCCGAGGGGCAGGGTGTTGGAGGCACTGAACTTGTCCCCCAGTCACTGATGATCCTAGGTTAGTCCAAAGCGAGGTAAAGGTCGTAGCCGCTCCCACCCAGCCGGCTTTCCCCGGAAGAGAGCTAGTTGTACAGGCAATGGGCCGGACGGTACGCATGGATAAGGAGCTGGGAGGTCCCTCGGGAACCTGGCGACTTTCACATTGTACACCCCCTGCAGGGATAAATCTTTTCGAAAAGCCGTGTCCACGGTTAAGGACGACTTGGTGACGAATTCAGGGATCATAGAATAACTTTAACGGAATGATTAAAAACTGGGTACTAAAGGTACCACTTACGAGTGTAAGGTTGACTTCCTCGAGGCTGATTCGGGGAGGTGCCTTTGTTAAACAGGTACAGTGGTGGAAGAGGATGAGTAAGTGAATAAAAAGAAAAGAGTTATTTCTTACCCCTCTTCGAAAATATTCTGATAGTCGATGCCTTGGAGTCATATTTTAAGAATAAAATCAGCTTTACGCAAAACAGCCATAAAACCTTGAGAGCCAATCATAGAGCAAATAGCTCAAAATCTTGTTGAGTTCGTCGAACTCACCCTTGTTTATTTTTGTTTCAGAGGAGGACTTTACCTACCCCGAAGGTGGGTTCTATGTTGACATCGACGAGTAGTATGGGGTTCCCGGGTGGCAGCCTGGGGCAACTAGGAACCAGCTGGCACGGGATTGTTTATCTGTAGGCCTCTTAGGCCATATTTGGATCTTGTTGTTTAGAACAACTTAATTTGCTTCCGCTTGTTGTACTGATGGGTCTGTGACCTTGGACTGTAATATTTGCTATCTTTCTCTACTAAGAGTTGAACTATATTATCTGGAGTCGTAGGGTCTGTCATGTGCCAGGTGTTCCGGTGTCTTAGTCTCTTTATTATACTTGAGGGCTATGCTTTGGATATGGCATGATCGAAGGGTTGTGTTGCCGATGATCCATGCCGAGCACGCCTGCCGATGTTTACTCGGCCTGGGAGTGGTAACCCCAGTAACCTTCGATTATGTAGCATGACCACCGACACATAGCATCAATGTATAATTTATGGATTGGGGCATTACAGAAGTGTTGGTGTGAGGAGAGGAGGGTTGCGCTGCGTTGGGTTTTAAAGGTGGCCGGAGGAGCGGCGTTGGGTGGCCTGCATTAACGCGGCCACCGCTTTGCCTGGCCACGCATTAACGCCGACGCGACCAGACGCTGCGACTCGAGCACGCTTGCTTCCGTCTGCAGGGCGCCAAGTGCAGCACCCGTCGCTTCGGCCTGCGCCCGCCAGGGGAACTGGACGCGTGATGCCACGGAAAAGACAAGTAAGAACGGTAAAACTAAAGACAACTTGCATAGACGAAAGCTAGGCGTGCTGGAGTCGTTTTTCAACATGAGCATCACCAGCATTTTTTGTTATTGTACTTCTGTCGAACACCTTAAGTGCGCACTCTGGACGCGCTCAGAGCATGCCCGGCGTGCTCTGGGCGCGCATAGGCGCACATTTGTGTAAAATTTGGCGCAAACTAACGCTAGACCATTCTTAGTCACTCCTAAATGATACTTTTGTGAGAATTTTGAAATTATCATATTGCAATTCTCATTTGCACATTTGAGTTATGCGATATCACCTGAGATCTATGCCCTTCTCCTTTTGAATGTATGTAGACCATGTTTTTTAACTTGAGTCGTCAGTATATGACATAAGAAGACTATGTGCGTCGATTTTTTAATTTTTGGATAATTTTTAAATTTTTTATGCTTATTTCAAAATCGGTCAAACCTAAGTTTGACCAACATTTAAACAAGTTTAAAACATGAAAATGAAAAACTAAGCATGGATCCTTCTTAGTCACTCCAAAATGAAACTTTAGTGAGGTTTATGAAAATTTCATGTTGCAATTCCAAAACCACTTCTCTCCAACCTTAGACCTCATAGTTTGAGTTATGCGATATCACCTGAGATCCATGCCATTCTCCTTTTGAATGTATGTAGACTATATTTTTCAACTTGAGTCATTAGTATATGACATAAGACGACTATGTGCGCAGGATTTTCATTTTTTCGATATTTTTTGAATATTTGAAGCTGATTTCCTATACAAGGAATCTGCAGCCGTCCGATTTCCTCTATAAGGAATCTGCGGCCGTCCGATTTCCTCTAGAAGGAATCTGCAGACAAACTCGGGGCAATCCGCGAGAAGCTCATTCTGCAATCTGATTGGACGCGTGCGTAGGACAAGAACTGTACACCCGCTGACGAGTGGACCACGGCGGACCCAACGGGGATTTTGGCTCGCCCACCCCCATTTTCCTTAGTGACACAAAATGGGTATTTTAGCACAAAAAATGCGGATAGCCATGACCATTCTCAAATCTAGCTTGGACTCGCTAAAAAATGTGTTTCAAATGACCTTGAAAGGTAGGGTAAACGGCCTCATTTCTAAGCAAAAATGGTCGACTCGCTGAAAAATGTGTTTCAAATGAGATCCAAAGGTAGGGTGGTGGACTCGCTGAAAAATGTGTTTCAAATGAGCTCGAAAGGTACGGTAAACGGCCTAATTTGTAAGCAAAAATGGCCGACTCGCCGAAAAATGTGTTTCAAATGAGTTCAAAAGGTAGGGTGGTGGACTCGCTTAAAAATGTGTTTCAAATGAGCTCGAAAGGTAAGGTAAACGGCCTTATTTCTAATCAAAAATGGTGGACTCGCCGAAAAATATGTTTCAAATGAGCTCCAAAGGTAGGGTGGTGGACTCGCTAAAAATGTGTTTCAAATGAGCTCGAAAGGTAGGGTAAACGGCCTCATTTCTAAGCAAAAAAGGTGGACTCGCCGAAAAATGTGTTTCAAATGAGCTCCAAAAGTAGGGTGGTGGACTCGTTAGAAAATGTGTTTCAAATGATCTCGAAAGGTAGGGTAAACGGCCTCATTTCTAAGCAAAAATGGTGGACTCGCCAAAAAATGTGTTTGAAATTAGCTCGAAAGGTAGGGTGGTGAACTCGCTTAAAAATGTGTTTCAAATGAGCTCGAAAGGAAGGGTAAACGGTCTCATTTCTAAGCAAAAATGGTGCACTCGCCAAAAAATGTGTTTCAAATGACCTCCAAAGGTAGGGTGGTGGACTCGCTTAAAAATGTGTTTCAAATGAGCTCGAAAGGTAGGGTAAACGGCCTCATTTCTAATCAAAAATGGTGGACTCGCCGAAAAATATGTTTCAAATGAGCTCCAAAGGTAGGGTGGTGGACTCGCTAAAAATGTGTTTCAAATGAGCTCGAAAGGTAGGGTAAACGGCCTCATTTCTAAGCAAAAAAGGTGGACTCGCCGAAAAATGTGTTTCAAATGAGCTCCAAAAGTAGGGTGGTGGACTCGTTAGAAAATGTGTTTCAAATGATCTCGAAAGGTAGGGTAAACGGCCTCATTTCTAAGCAAAAATGGTGGACTCGCCAAAAAATATGTTTGAAATTAGCTCGAAAGGTAGGGTGGTGAACTCGCTTAAAAATGTGTTTCAAATGAGCTCGAAAGGTAGGGTAAACGGTCTCATTTCTAAGCAAAAATGGTGCACTCGCCAAAAAATGTGTTTCAAATGAGCTCCAAAGGTAGGGTGGTGGACTCGCTTAAAAATGTGTTTCAAATGAGCTCGAAAGGTAGGTTAAACGGCCTCATTTCTAAGCAAAAATGGTGGACTCGCCGAAAAATGTGTTTCAAATGAGCTTCAAAGGTCGGGTGGTGGTCTAGCTGAAAAATGTGTTTCAAATAAGCTCCAAAGATAGGGTAAATGGCCCCATTTCTGAGCAAAAATGGTGGACTCGCTTCAAAGGTGACTTATAAACCGGGATGGAGGGAGTACTAGCTATAGCAGAACGAGCGGCACGTATATGTTCATGTTAGGGTTACTATCATGTTTATCCGTTCTAGCGTGAAAGCATGAATCCGAAGCAAATCAATTTTTACGAGTCGTACGATGAGAGTATGAGACACATCTGTCTGAGAGCCTTCTAGTTTGTGCGCATTGAATACGTGCGCATTGAATACGTGCGTGGCATGTCGTAGTCCACCATGTCGTCTATGTAGCGTGCACGGATAGGCATGGTCATTGAAATGAAAGCTTTTGTTATTAGATGGTTCTGCTTCGCAAGCGACTCCTCCCGCTCCTCTGGCTTCATCTCCTGCATGTCGTGCATATTTCCTCAAGCGAGTAGAGCTCCGAGTCCGGCATCGGCGATGGCGTGCTCCACCACATTTTCGAGGGAGGGTGGGGATAGAGAGAGGTAGAGATAATGGAGTTTCTACAGTGAGGGCATGCCCCTTTTATTAGCTGCGGCGGGGAGGGCGGCCAAACCCTAACCGACCCACGCGCCAACCCAATGCCGACCCCACGCGCACCCCACGTGCCGTCCCCACCAGTCAGACTAGTTCCACAACCCCACCAGTCAGACTAGTGCCCGGCCCCACGCGCCGCCCCCAGGAAATCCCAACCGAGCCGACAAACAAGCTGAGCCGCGTCAGGCCGACCCCACCAGTCAGGCCATATGCGGGTCAAAGGAGGTTGACCAGAGGGAAACGAGCGTTTGGGCGATATGCGAGCAAACCAGGGCATAGACCAGAGAAACAGCGCGTCTATGGCACAGACCGATAAAACTCAGCGAACCATGGCACATAACCAATTGACCCAAATTTGAATTAGCACATATTCACCCCCCCCCCCCCCTCTAGGTGTCATACCGATCCTTTCAAATTATCACATGAAATAAGACATATTCTATGGATAACCCACAAATATTAAGAATTTTTTCGTTTTTATCTAATTTCGCTCATTTAAATGACTTTTTGTCCATTTTCTAAAAGTAATTCAAATTTTAACTACAAGTGTGTGATATTTTGCTCTGCATTTCTCAAAAAATCATTTAAACAATTTAATGAGTCCTCCACTTATTTGATGCGATGGTTAAGAGATTACATATGGTTAAACTCTTCACAACTTATCAATGGATATAATCCTTTTGTTGTGGATAGTTTATATGGGCGTGGATGTTCTTATTTTGACATCTTGTTTGGGATACTGGATTTATGTTCTTAATTTCCTGGTGTGGATATTGGTAGGAATTAATTGAGACTTTAGCATGGGCTCATGAACACACACCTTTAGCTATGCATAAGTAGTAGTTGTATCACAGAATCACCAATAGTTCTCATAAATACGAACCCTTTCTATGAATATCATGCTAGCCATTTTGACCACTTTTTTGAAAAAATGAAATAAAATGAAGAAAATATCGGAAAATTTAATTGTTTGTCTTAAAGTCCTATAATGTGTACTAATTGCTAGGAAAATGCAAAACTATTAATGTGGACACTTTAAGAGAAAAGACTTCACAAAAATGATATCACGTGTAAGGAACCATGAGGTTGCAAACAAAATGACCAAGATCATGGCCATATCCATGACATAGTTCACGATATTGGGCCCATATTTGGATCATAGGTGTACTATTGCATGGCAAACAATAGTGCCTTTATAGCTTTTTCCTCATGTTCAATCAGAAAAGTGGACACTTATTGCGGAAGAGTGGATAATATCCACATATTACGAGGGAGTCGATGATGTTTTTTTCTCACACTTCAGTCCAAGACAAGCACCAGATTGGGGCTGGACTCTGATTTCCATGATTGTGTCAAACTTGGCGTATGAGTGTCGTCCATGAGGTTACAGTTTTGAAATAGACAGCTGGTGTTAGTAAACATTTGTACTGAAAAATAGGAAAGAGGTGATACCATCTGTTCAAGGAGTCGAGATTCATGACAGTATTGCGGTTGCCTTTGAAGCAGAGGTTGATAACATTGCGGCTTCAAGTCATTGGAATCCTAAATTCCCATAATGTCGGTTCCTCTAGGGTTTCCAGAGCGCTCTCGTGACTGGCGACTCTAGATCTTCCTGACTTCCTTTGGTGATCCCGACTCCTATCGTGATCATCCCAGTTTACCTCCCTCTCCATCATCCCTCCTATCACCCTCTGTTTCGTCATCGAGCTCGGATCTCCACACAGGTTCGGGGTGACCAAGGGATAGACCTAGTCTGTTACCCACCCTTGGCTTGTGCGGGTGATCGGCTTGGGTCGTTTCCGGAGATGGCGAGTAAGGGTACAGTGGCGGCGGCCGGCAAGACGGCTGATGAGGGTGTAACTCGGCAAATCCCAGGGTTGTGCACCCCGGGTTGATTGAGGGGGAGAGAGAGGAGCGTTGGTGATCACGACGGCTGACAAGCAAGGTTTTACCCAGGTTCAGGCTCCCGGAGGATAACACCCTACTCATGCTTGTCTGTTATTGATGGCGAGTTGCGATTACAATGGCGGCGAGATTGCGATCTCGCTAGGGTTTGTGGTGGTGGCTGTTGGCGTGTCCTCTAGGACGAGCAACCCTCCTGGCTTTATAGGTAGCCAGGTCTCGGGTGGTCGGTACAGATATGGCAGGTTATGAAACCTAACCGAGTTGGACTAGGATACGTGGTACCCCGAGTGGGCCTTCTGTGGGCCTCTCCGTGCTTGGCGCGGCCCAGGTAGCCTCATCGTGGGCTAGTCAAAAGGTAGCCCCACGTCAACAGCGGCGGGGGCTGTTGCTGATCTGGTGACGGTTCCAGTGGCGATTGTTTCCTCCGTCAAGGGCAAGGCATTTGGATCTGAGGCATCGAGTTCTGCGGCGGTCGGTGAGTCTGTGACCAAGATGATGCAGGTTTGAATCTGACTCAAGAAGAAGCCACCCCCTTGATTTTGGAAGACGAGGATGATGAAGATCCTCCTGGCCCGGAGTGGGCTCTTGTTGGTAAAGTTCTGGCTCCAAATACTCTCCACGTGAACACGATCAGGGCTGTGGTAAATCCTGCATGGGGGAATCCTAAGGGCTTGTTCGTGCGGCCAATGGGTCCGAATATGTTTCTGACCGAGTTTGCTTGTGAGGCGGACAGATCTCGTATTGCCAAGGGAGGTCCATGGACCGTAGGAAGGCATGCAATTCTTCTGAAGAATTTTGATGTGCGTGTGAAATCTGAAGATGTCATTTTTGATGAATTTACGGTGTGGGCACGTATTCTGAATTTGGGATATGAGTTGATGAATGATGTGCGTGGTAGATCTCTGGCATCTCGTTTGGGGAAGGTGGAGAAGCTTGAAGTGGACGGGAATGGCCGCGCTTGGGGCTCCTACCTCCGAGTTTGTGTGACAATTGATGCTTCAAAACCTCTTATGCGTTGTGTATCAGCCTACTCCCTGAAGAAGAAGATGACCATGCACTATGATGTCATGTATGAGCGGCTTCCGATTTACTGCTTCTCATGCGGACTACTAGGGCACTCCTCCATCGTGTGCCCTACTCCTGCTGAAAGAGATGCAGAAGGAAAACTCCCATACAATGGTGACAAATTATGTGTTCCAGACCAAAAGAAACGAGACTCTGGTATGTCCTCAGAGTTCTCCCAGTCTAGCAAGGGGTCCTGGAATGGCGCAGATCAGGGCTCTGGTCCCCGAGCTACGAATGAAGCTCGCAAGAAAAGGATTGATGGACAAGATGAGGCCAAACCCCTGCCATTAAGGTGCCGAACCGTGTGCAACGTACTGTTGGGTCTCGCAAGGGAGGCCAAACTGGAAGGGATGTTGTTTCTAGCAAGAATGTTGATCATTTTGAGCAACGTGTGACTGGGAAGAAACGGAAGCAGACCAAGATGGTGTGTAAGGTCAAGCAATCTGCTCCTGTAGTGGAGACGCAACATAATATTGCTCTGATCATTTTAGAGCAGGGTGCTGACGTTGCTCCTTTAGTAGTGGAACATGAGGGAGGTGTGACTATTGATGACTCCCACAAAAAACAGAGAACGGACAACACAGGATCGGCGGATCAGGCAGAGGCTGGCGTTGGCTTATTGCCACGTTCAGACCCTCCTTCCTCTTTCTTTCTGAAACAAAGATGAAGGATTCTCATGTCCAAAATTTCATGTGGACTCTTGGTTTCACGGGTAGTTTCGCCGTGAGTTGCGAAGGCCTGAGTGGAGGTCTTGCGCTTTTTTGGTTGCAACCGTTCAATGTTGATCTCAAGGGATTCAATGCTCACTATATTGACATAGTTATCTCGTCGCATACGATGGCTCCATGGCGTACTTCTTTTGTCTATGGGAGCCTCGGAGAGACAAGATTCATGAATTCTGGAGTCTTTTAAGACGGTTGCGTAACCAGCGAGAGGGACCGTGGCTGGTTTGTGGTGATTTCAGTGAAACATTATATCAAGACGAGCATGATGGACTGGTTCCTCGCCCTGATGCACAGATGGAGTTTTTTCGTAGCTGCCTTGATGATTGTGGCTTGACGGATCTGGGTTGCTTGGGGCCCTTTTTCACATGGTCAAACAAACAAAATGGTGACTCCTTGGTACGTGTCAGACTTGATCGAGCCGTGGTGAATGGAGATTTGAGCTCCCTGTATGATGACATAAATGTTGAAAATATCATCACGACCACTTCAGATCATTATGCTATTTTGATTCGTCTCCAATCTGCTGGTAGCCCTGTGAGAAGGAAATCGGTTCAGTCTGGATTCCGATTTGAGGCGGCGTGGCTGCGCGCCCCTGACTATAGGGAGACAATTGAAAAATCTTGGGCATCAGCAAGTGATGGATCACGATCACTTATGTCCACTTGGAAAATTTTGAATTCGGTTGCGGCCACACTTCAACAGTGGAGCAGTGAGGTTTTTGGATGCGTGAGAAAAGAGATTAAAAACCTTGAAAGGAAGCTGAAAACTCTTAGACTGCAGCCCCGAAATGATGACAACAACACTGCTGTTCAACGTACAGAACGGCGTTTATGTGAAATGTTCGAACGGGAGGAGGTCATGGCTCGTCAGCGCTCCCGTGTGGAGTGGCTTAAGGAGGGAGACCGGAACACGGCATTCTTCCATGCTCGTGCTTCGGCCCGCCGACGCACTAACATGATTTGTTCCTTAGTTTGTGAGGATGGTTCACGGTGTGAGGATTTTTTTGGAGATCAAAGGTATGACCGAAGATTTTTATCATAATCTATTCTCTTCGGAAACGGTTGATGCTTCTCCTGTACTTGATGCTATCCAGCCAAAGGTGACAGATGATATGAATTCCAAGCTCATGTTACCTTACTCGGATGACGAGATCAATTCTTCTCTCTTTCAGATGGGTCCCACCAAGGCTCCGGGGTCCGACGGCTTTTCGGCTTTATTCTATCAAACACATTGGGAAACTCTGAAGGATGATATTTGTTATGCGGTTAGGGGATTTTTATTGGGTGAAGGTATTCCTGAAGGTTTTTGTGACTCTGTGATAGTTTTAATCCCCAAAATGACTAATCCGGAGCACTTAAAGAACTTCAGGCCAATCAGCTTATGTAATGTGTTATACAAGATCGCCTCAAAAGTCCTTGCCAACCGCTTGAAAGTGATCCTACATGTGGTGATTTCCGAGCATCAAAGCGCTTTTGTTCCGGGTAGACTGATCACAGATAATGCTCTTATTGCATATGAATGCCTTCACACAATCCGCAAGCAACATGCAAAACGTCCATATTTTGCTCTTAAGGTTGATATGATGAAGGCTTATGATCGTGTGGAGTGGTGTTATCTGCATGATTGTTTGCTGAAGTTGGGCTTTTCTGCGGTCTGGATCAACACAGTAATGAGATGTGTAACTAATGTTCGATATGCAGTCCGGATTAACGGAGAGCTCACTTCACATGTTGTTCCTACCACGGGAATTAGACAGGGAGATCCTATTAGTCCCTACCTCTTTCTGCTCTGTACGGAGGGTTTATCAAGTATGTTGTTCCAAAAGGAGTCTATGGGGGTGCTACAAGGAGTTCGTAATGGTTGCTCAGGCCCGCGTATTTCCCATCTCCTATTTGCAGATGACAGTATATTCTTTGCTCGGAGTGATGTCAGGAGTGTAGAGACCTTAAAGTAAATTTTGTCTTTGTATTGTCAAGGGTCCGGTCAGAAGATTAATATTGATAAATCTTCCATCTTCTTTGGACGTCATTGTGACACTCATGTGAAAAATGAGCTAATGAAATGGCTGGGAGTTCAGAATGAAGCCCTCCAGGAGACATATTTGGGCATGCCTATGGGCATTGGCCGCTCCCCTTCTGTGTCGTTCCAATCCATTGTGGATAGAGCTTGGAAGCATATGAATGGTTGGTCAGATAGACCTTTGTCCAGATCAGGCAAGGAGGCCTTGCTGAAATCTATTATCCAAGCAATTCCGACCTACATTATGAGTTGCTTCCAATTACCCGTCTCAACTTGTGATAAGCTCCGCAAGGCCATGATTGATTATTTGTGGGGTATTGAGGCGGGGAAGAAGAAAATGCACTGGCGTAGTTGGGAATGGCTTTCTACTCCTAAACCTCTTGGAGGCATGGGCTTTCGCGACCTTGTTATCTTCAACCAAGCCATGCTTGGGCGACAATGCTGGAGATTACTCATTGATCCTTCTTCCTTGTGTGCTCGGGTGCTAAAAGGGCGCTACTTTCCAGATTGTGATTTCTGGGATCCTCCCCAGCCTCGATCTTCGTCCTATACTTGGTGCAGCATCTGTTTTGGCATGCAACTTGTTAAACAAGGGATCAAATGGAGTGTAGGCAATGGTAACAATATTAAAGTACTTACTGATTTCTGGCTTCCCGACACGAAACCTTGCTCGTTTCATACTCTGACGCCATTACCTGATGGCCTACAGTGGCATGTCTGCTTGCAGACAACCATTGTGCATGGGACGTTAAATGTGTGCGTTCCGTTTTTGAGGAGGATGTTGCGAACAAGGTTCTACAGATTCCAATCAGTAGGCGAGGCGGAGAAGATTTTTTATCTTGGCCTCATACCAAATATGGCAACTACACTGTGGCTTCTGCGTATAAGAACGCTCGTACATAGAAGTTCTTTCTTGATAGAAGTCGCAAAGGTGGTGGCGCCTGCTCGGGGACAGAAGCTGATATGATCTTTTGGAAGCGGTTATGGGCAATTAAATCACCAGGGAAGATGAAGATTAACCTGAGGCGGTTTGCTCATGATTGTTTGCCAAGTGGTTTTCAGCTCTGTCATCGGCACATCCCTGCATCGAGCTCATGTATCTACTGCTTTCGTGAAGAAACTGCAGCTCATGCTTTCTTGTTATGTTCGTTTGCAAAAGAAGTGTGGAGGGAAGTGAAACAGTCATGTGATCTACACCTACGGAGAAAGTTCTTCACCAATACAAGGGTATGGGTCTATGATCTCATCAGCCACTCAACGGACAAGGAACTCATGTTTTTGACAGTAACAATCTGGCATTTGTGGACAGCACGTAATGGCACAAGAAATGGTGAGCCAATGAGAAATCCACATAGCGTTCCTGAGCAAATTAAAACATATGCCGAGATGATTGAGCAGCATTTATTCAAACTTGATCCTGCTACTAGGCGTGAAGCTAATTCTTCTGTGTCCCGCTGGCTTCCGCCGCCTGAAGGTACGGTTTATATCAATACTGACGCTGCTCTTTTCTCTTCTTCGCGTCGGATGGGAGTAGGCGTCTTGATCCGAGACCACATTGGTGATTGCTTGGCTGCTTGCAGCGAGCTTCTAGAGGAGGTCACGACGCCAGAACTTGCTGAAGCGTTCGCGATGCGCCGCGCTCTCTCCCTTGCCGATGCTGAAGGTCATGGCAACCTGATAGTGGCATCTGATTGCCTCTCCTTGGTCCAGCGGTTAAATTGTTTGACCGTGGATCACAGTGATGCCGGAGTGGTAGTCCAGGATATCAAGGATCTGGCTACCGGCTTCACAAGTATCTCCTTTATTCATATTCGCCGTCATTGTAATGTTTCGGTTCATATTTTAGCTCGGTCTGCGGAGCGTTTTATTTCTACTGTTTTTAGAAACTTTGCTCCGGATTGTATCTGGCAGACTCTATGTAATGATGTGCTTTGATTAATAAAGTGGACGTTTAAACTCAAAAAAAAAGGTTGATAACATTGCTGAACCATGAGCACAGTTGGGAAGCCAGCGGGAAGTTATGGTCAATGGCGTTCCAGGAAGGAAGATTTGGCACGCAGGAGGCCTGCGTCAAGGGGATCCACTCTCCCCGCAGTTGTTCGTTATCGCCATGGAGATTGTGTCGTGCCTGTTGATCCAAGCTTCGGAAGCAGGCCTGTTAGAGCCGATTGGGAATTGCTTACCGACACAACGGATCTCAGTCTTTGTAGATGATGTCATTATCTACGTCAAACCTGCGGCACAGGACCTGCACACCATTCATGAGTTGGAGATCTTTGGGGAGGCATCAGGACTACGCATCAACTATAGGAAGACCTCGGCCACCCTGATCAGAGGCTGTAATGAGGACCGAGCGAGAATCACGAGCATCCTCAACTGCGGCATTGCAGAATTCCCAATCAAATTACCTCGGGCTGCAACTGAGCATCAAGCCGCTCACGAAGGCACAATGGCAGCCTATGTTGGACGCCGCTACTCACATTGTTCCTAGCTGGCAGCATGGTATGATCGTGCACACAGGGCGGCCCCTTCTCATCAAGGTTGTCATGTCGACGAGGGCCATCCATCATCTCCTTGTGGCAGAGGCCCCCATTTGGTTACTAGAAGAACTTGAGAAGAGCTTCAGAGGGTTTTTCTGGGCTGGCAAGGAACAAGCCAATGGCGGCCAATGTCTGGTGGCGTGGAGCCAAGTTAGCAAACCGTATGTGTTGGGAGGTTTGGGCGTCAGGACCTGAGGATGCACGGGATGGCACTACGTATTCGTTGGGAATGGCTGAGAAGAACTGATCTGACAAGACCATGGCAAGGTTTGCCCTGCATCAACGACAAGGCGGCGCATGAGGCCTTCGACATCCTCGTCCGCATTGTTCCTGGAGATGGGAGTCGCCTGCTGTTTTGGAGAGATCGCTGGATCGGAGGCAAGCGGGCAAAAGATTTTGCCCTAGGCTTGTGCAGCACGATCAACAAGAGGATCTACAATACAAGAACAGTTGCCCAAGCCCTTCATGACAACACCTGGGTGGAGGATATCCCAGGAACCCTAGCCTACTTAGGAGCACGAGAATGCATTGCGTTGTGGCTAGCAGTCCGTGGCATTCACTACCAAGAGGGAATCGAGGACAGCTTCACTTGGCCTTGGGATAAATCTGGAGTTTACACAGCCCAACCAACCTACAGGACGCTGCTACACGAGTATGCTATTAGGGAAGGAGATCTAGAGCTGTCGAGCCACGCCTAACTGTAAGTTGTTCATGTGGCTTGCGATACAGCACAGAATTTGGACCTCGGACAAGAGACTCAAGCATGGCCTACAAACCATTTCAGCGGCTTGTTTCATCTGTCTCCAAGAAGAGGACACCGCGGAGCACATCACGGTCCAATGCGTGTTCGCTAGGAAGGTGTGGAGCCGCTGCATCGACGAGCTGAGACTGACCACGATTGTATCAGAGCCGGACAACACCATGGCGAGCTGGTGGACTCGGGAGAGAAGAAAGTTCCTAGCGAAGGAAAGGAAGTGGTTTGATACTCTCATGTGCATAGTCAGCTATGGTCTCTGGAAGAATCGAAATGCTTGGTGTTTCAACAACGTCCAACGCCAGCTAGCGGCTCCAAGACTAGCCATGATGATCGTAGAGGAGTTCAGAGATGCCATGTTTTTAGGTAGGTGTAGAGGCCAGGAGGGAGTTAACATACATGTCGCGAGAGAGTAGCCTTAGTCTCTAAGTAGGAGTTTGGTTTCTCGTCGTGGAGGCTTTGCTTGTATATAAACTCTCTTTCTTTTATAAAAATACAGTACGGTACGCATTCGTGTACTCTCTAAAAAAAATAAGCAGATATGTTGAGGATTTAGTTTCAGTTACCACATGAAATCAGCTATACTTGCCCACATTTTAAAGATCAAGAAATTAATATTACCACGTGAAATCAGCTATAATTGACGATATGCTGACAACATTGCTGATACATTCAAAAATTAAAGGGTATCATTTTGATAGAGTCTGATAAATGCCAAGACAACTACCGTCGCAGATCCATAGCACAACTGAAGTTTGAGTCAAATAAAAATTGAAGGGAGGTTATTAATTACTAGCTTTCTCTGATACCTTGCTAGTATAAGCCAGATTTTTCTTAATTTACATACGTTGCTGATACACATAATACCTATAATACCTTTGTGTAGCTTGTGATCATTGTTGATTGCCTTGTAATTTATAATTACCGAGATGATTAAATTCAAAAAACAATAATTACAGAGATGACTGTTCTCAGTAAGCAATACAGTACGGACAGATTATTCTATCGAATAGAACTGGTGCAAAATTACATAAATAATTATGAGGTAAATAACCAGAATTAGAGCAGCAGAAATCTATCTACAATAAACCTGTATCCCACTGGATCAGGCCATTTATACCGGTCAACTAGCACAAGAAGAAAAAGGGAGATAAGGCACAAGCCAGTGATGGTGATGAGAATACCGACGCCCTTGAAGTTGATCGTCAGGAAGAACCCTATGAAGGTAAGCGAGACAGCGGTGAAGCCGACAAGGAACATCATTGCCCACCTGCTACACTCCTCGGGGTCCGCCGCCACCTCCTCCCCATGGACGTCGGCCATCGTATGTTACGTACGTCGACGAGACGACCGACCTGCTAGCTTCTCATACACTACTTGATTTGATTTTCTAGGGTTCGTTTGGCTTCTGTACGGGTAGTATTTATTTGTTGAGATCGATACTCCACCGTCCCAGCCGAATAATCCGTGCCCGCCTCTGTCTCTACCGTCCGGAAGTAACACGTATACACGTACAGCATCAGAACGGGAAGAGGTAATCTCAAAAAGGAAAAGAAAAGAAAAACGGGAAGAGGTCAATTAGTTTAGGGTCAGCTCCTAACTTGCTGCAAAAAATCTACCGACTTATCTTTCTTCCGGCAAAGCGTTTCGTTGTCCATACGGATACAATATGATTTCGCCTGCTCCATCCATGGTTTCTTCTCGAGGTCATCCGGTGGCACGGCGCCGCGGCCGAATCCAGGCACTCCCCTAGCCTACGGGTGCAGCAGACACCGACGAATGTCGCTGACGATGTGTGGCAAGGAATCCTTACGAACCACCCCGGCGACGAGGCTACGCATGGATTCGCCGACATGCCGACGGATTGCTGCATGGGGGTACCCCGCCTGCTCCGTCCTCGGCAGCTCGTACGACGGTACGAGGTGCCGCAAGTATTAGAGACGTCGTACGAGCTGCCGCAAGTATTAGAGACGAAATCTCGACCATTTATCAGTAGGCCTGAAGACAGCGCACACTTTCCCCTTCTTTTTCTTCACGTTCCTACAGGATGCGTCGAGGTACAGCTGTGACAGTTTCTAACTGAGTGGAAGGTTCACAAGTAAAAATAATATGCAGAGAAAAAAGAACCGTGAACTAAGTGAGTGGGTCATGTTCAGTTTGCTTTCCAGGCTCCGAAGAGGAGAACCGTGAACTTGTACTGAAAACTTTCAAAAATATTTAGGTGTAAGACAGATGCTTTGATTCAGATAATTGGTACATTGGGTTACAGTCTAAGACCAGCGCATTGCTAATCTCTTCTGGAAACTCAACGCTCCAGACACACTCAGCGCCTAAAAGCCACGCAGGTGGCACGTTCATGAGGACCAACGTGTTTAGCTCTCTTTTAGCTGGAACAGTTTCATGTAAATATCTTGAAAGACATTAGTTGAATTTAAAGGAAAGAAGTTCATAACATGCAACAGATTGAGAAAAAAATTCTCATAGAAACCAGACACCTTGTATATGTTTTTTTATCAGTAGGCCTGAAGACAATCTTATGCAACAGATTCAGAAATGGGATAGATGGTTACACTTGGTAAACAAGCTTATGCAAGTTAATCTCACGGATAATCATGATGTTTTTACGATGGAATTTAACAAACAATGGGGTGCTCACAGTTAAATCACTTTATCTCGATTTTATGAGTGGTCATACTAGATTCCTACATAAATATTTGTGGAAGATGAAGGTTCCATTAAAAATTAATATTTTCATGTGGTTCCTATATCGTAGGGAGATTCTTACAAAGGATAACTTAGCAAAGCGAAATTGGAATGGATGTAAAAAATGTTGCTTTTGTGATCAAGATGAAACAATACAACATTTATTCATATCATGTCCTCTGGCTAGAATGATATGGCGTATCGTTCATATGGCATTTAGTATTACACCTCCAAATAACATAACAAGTTTGTTTGGTAATTGGCTAACGGGGTTCTCAAAATCGGAGAAAGTTCAAATTCGTATTGGCGTCTGTGCTTTGCTTTGGGCAATTTGAAACATACGAAATGACTACATTTTTAACAGGGCAAAGAAAACTTCATTTTTGCAGGTTATCCCGTTCGCTACTCACTGGATCCGTACGTGGTCCTTCCTACCATCAACGACGAAGCGCGACGCGATGAATTTTGGGTGTAGCCGCCTGGAGTCGATCGCATCGGATCTATTTGCCCTATTCAGCTGGCGTTCTGATCTCAGGATAACATGTTGATACAAGATCTTCGGTTGTCATCCTTGTTTTTTTGTTGTCTGATTCATGTAGCAACTTTGAGTGACCCTTGATGTATTTCTTGTGTAAGACGATTTGAATCAGTTTAATAAATGGCCGCATGCATCGATTGATGTAGGGGCCAGGTACCCTTTTCTAAAGAAAAAGTTTTTTTATTCAAATTTTCTATATGGGCAGACATATAAGTTCGGGAGCTTCTAACCAGTATCTCTTAGTCAGTAGCAGGGCGAAACTAGCCCCCGGGCAACCCGGCCTACAGCTCAACAATGCAGTGAGCCGACCACTCCCTGGAACCAACGATCTATTACTGTGGTCGCGGCTGTTTGTAGGTCTGATGGTGTGTCGATGATCGTCATCAAGGGTTTATCTGACCCTGCAATACTCAAAGCGCTAGCCTGTCGTGAAGTGTATGACGAGAGTAGTTAGCCAGCCAGCGACTGCTTCAGTTTTAATTTGCAACATCGTTTACTGTTACCGCATATTTGGTTGAAGTGGCCTGAATTTTAATACTGAATGTCCACTGCTCACTGCCCTAGCAACTTATTTTAAACTTTCCAAATTATGGTAAATCAGCCGTATGGTTGCTGGGTCTTATAGCTTTTTCCTCATGTTCAATAAAAAAATCTAACTTATTGCGGAAGAGTGGACATTATCCACATATTACGAGGGAGTTGATGATGTTTTTTGCACGCGCATCAGTCCAAGACAAGCACCAGATTGGGGCCGGACTCTGATTTCCATGAGTGTGTCAAACTTGGCGTATGAGTGTCGTCTATGAGGTTGAAGTTTTAAAATAGACAGTTGGTGTTACTAAACATTTGTACTGAAAAATAGGAAAGAGGTGATACCATATGTTCAAAGAGTCAAGATTCAGGACAGTATTTCAGTTGCCTTTGAAGCAAACGTTGATAACATTGCTGAACCATGAGCACAGTTGGGAAGCCTAGCATCATCACGTTTACGCTTTCGTTTTCCTATATAAGCTAGACATAATGAATTGTGCCCATTCATAATAAGCAGATATGTTGAGGATTTAATTTCAATTACCACGTGAAATCAGCTATAATTGCACACATTTTAAAGATAAGGAAATTAATATTACCACGTGAAATCAGCTATACTTGCAGATATTTTTAGATAAAGAGTATATATTAATATCGTGAGATACCAATTACACCCAGACTCTGCAACACTGCAATAACCGAATGTATTACATATGCACACAGCCAAAAGACAATAAAAAGCAGAAATTAAATAAATGCCTCGTTACAGAGTTACAGTTCTTGCAGGAACATTTTGACAACATTGCTGAACCATACAAAATTATACTTTACTTCTTACTGATGCAGGGTATCATTTTGATGGAGTCTGACAAGTGCCAAGACAACTACCGTCGCAGCTCCATTAGCACAATTGGAGTTTGAGTCAAATAAAAATTGGAGGGAGGTTATTAATAACTAGCTTCCTCTCTGATGCCTTGCAAGTATAAGCAAGATTTGTCTTAATTTACTGTAACAACCCAAGTTTGTTAAATAGAAATAAAAAGGTGTGTTTGAGCATTGCATGCATCTCATTTAATTTGGACAAGAATTTGCACTTGAAATTCACATGTTTGCTTTTGAAAGAAAGGGTTAAATTCTTGCTATTCTTGGTGAACTCAAAATATTCCAAATTTTCAAAATCCAGGACTGCCAATGGCTTCCTTGTGAAATTTTGAATTCCCTAGTATTTTTCTGCAAATTTTCCTCTTTACAGAAAAGCCCAAACCTTTTAAATGAGTAACCAGGGGCCTGTTTGTGAAAGAATCTGGCAATAATTAAAATCTTCAGGGGGGTTTTCAGAAAAAAACCATCGTCTTCGAGCTTCCGACGGCGCCGCCGTGCGCTGTCGAGCTCCTCGCCGTCCCTCGCCTCCCTGCGCTGCGATTCGCGCCGCCGCCCTCCCTGGACTACAAGTAGCTGCCGCCTGCCGCCGGAGAAACCCTAAGCCATTCCCATTTCGTCTCCTCTTTCCTCAGCTCGCCCGAACCCTAACCACAGGTCGCCGGCGATTACTTCGAATTCCGGCCACCTCCTGCTCCGGCGAGAAGACCAGGAGCTCCGCCGCGCTCCTCTCTTCCTCCTCCTCGAGCGGTTCGTGCATGGAAGCTTCGAAGCCGCGGGAAACACCGATCCCCTCCGCCGGGTCCGCCGCCGTCGACCACGATTTCCGGCCAGCCCCGAGCTCCCCTCGCCTCCTCGACCCTTCCACGAGCTTCAGGTTGATCCTGCGGTCCTTCCCGTGCCCTCCTCTCTCTCCCTCTCCCTCTGGTTAGCCCGGTCGCCGAGCGCCGCCGTCGTGCTCCGCTCCGGCGAGGCACCGGAGCAACTCCGGTGACCATTTGGTCACGGCGCCACCACCAAACGGCCCCCCTCGATCTCCTCTAGCGACTGCCGCAAAGGAATTCGCTCCATTTGCTCGAATTCGAGCAGTTTGTGCTCGGCAGAGAGGATTTGGCCGTGGATGACGTCAGCTGACGTCATCAGCCCTTTTCCTTTTCTTTTCTGGAATTTTAAAAAATCATTTCTGTATTTATTTAAATCCCTGACAGGTGGGTCCCCTCGTCAGAATTTTATTCATTTCCAAATAATGTTTTATGTAATTATTAAAGTTATGACATGTGGGTCCAATAATATTTACTTAAATTATAATTATTTAAAATGGAATTGACAAATGGTTTAAATTGAATTAAAATTGTTTAATCTTTAGAAATTCATAACTAATTCATTTTAAATCAGAAAAATATGATTTTTATATCAAAATATTCAGATAAATAAAATCTATTCAACTATAATTTAATCATGCATACCCCATACAAGGAAAATAATGTTACTAGTCTCACATCAATAAACCCTAATCTTAATTATGGGTATATCCTTTTCACCCATTTAATTAATGCTTGCATCTAGGATATTCTAAAGATGACATATCATCCATGTGATTGTGCATTGCATCAATATTGTATTGATTGTGTCATTCCTTTCCGGTATTTGGTTCTTCGCGATAGGACTTGAGCCCGAGAGTGTTTGCAACGCCTCCGAGGACCAATACCCAGCTACCGAAGAGCAAGGCAAGCATAACCTTATATCTGCACATATAAGATTTCCAAAGTATTTGATTCTCGTGTTATGCATACGGTTCAAAGATGTTTTGGTCAAGGTATAGAGTGTTCCTTGCGTTGCATCGCCGCTTAGGCTTGCTTAGTGGTTCCTTTCTCCATCCAGTTGAGAGGATTGGGATGGAATAGGTACACATGATTTATTTATTGTTAAAGACTTGGACGAGAGGCCACATTGGGATTGTGGTGGATTGTCTCGTTCTCGTCGACAATAGGAACTGAGTTCCTGGGTTCGGAACCAAGACTATTCGTGCATCCACACGGGGTATTCATTTCCCCCTCGACTCCAACTTGCCTAGCCTACTACGTGAAGCCACTAGTTCGAGTGTTCCATTTGCGTGTGCGGTAAAATGGTTTGAGGAGAAAATTTAGGGCTTGGGTCAGGAGAGTGTGACACTCTGATCTTGACCCTGGCAACCCGCACTAGGGATCGCTGAGATGGCGGTCTGACCTACTGCTGTGGCTCATGAACATAGGCGAAGCTTGGGAAAGGTCGTGGCCAACCCTCCAGCCGGCACTCCCAGGTAGAGTGCTAATGTCTGGCGTATCGGTTGGTTGGCACGTGTGGGTAGTTACACCCCCTGCAGGGTAAATCTTTTCGGAAAGCCGTGTCCACGGTTATGGACGACTTGGTACCTTATTTCGGTGATCATAGACAACTTAGAATTAATCATAAAACTGCCAACTAAGGATGGTTAGGGTTACTTCCTCGGGTTGAGCGAGGGGGTGATTCTTGAGGGTGGTGCAAGCGATGACATCTCGGTGGCTGCAGAAGATGGAGGGTGAAGTCAGAGGTGTTGATCCCTTATCCCATTTTAAAAGTCTACCGATGCGAGACTCTCTCTCCTCCCTCGATTTGAAAATAAAGATGGCTTTATGCAAAGACATTCATGAATACTCTCTGAACAGGCAGATATATAATAGGTTAATTAAGTCTTGTTGAGTACCTCCTGTACTCAGCCTTGCGCACTTTTTGGACAGGTGAAGGTTCCAACTCCGCTGCCGGTTTCTACATGGACATCGACGAGTAGATCGGGGTTCCCGGGCAGCAGCCTGGAATCGATGGGCGGGACGTCGCTTATGTTATGGCCTCTTAGGCCTTTTGGTTCTTGTTATGTAGCATAACATAATTTGCTTTCGCTGTTTGATATGTTGTTGGGTCAGTGACCTCTGCTTGTAATATTTGCTATCTTCACTCTGCTAAGAGTTTGTATAATATTGCTTTGAGTCGTAGAGTCACTGCTATGTTATCGAATGTCCAGCTGTTGGCTCTCGAGATCAAGGTTAGGCTTATATCAGAAGATTATCTGGGATTTGTCTAGCCTGGCTCTCGGGGGTGCTACAGGTTTTGGTATCAGAGCAGGACTGCCTGCAGGAAACCCTTTTTGTTGGTCGATGCTGAGTTTAGTGTTTGTGAAAACTATTTGAAAGCTAAAAACTATTGACAAAAATCTTGATAGGATGCTTTTTCTCCTTATCCATGAATCTATTCTTGGAGCCTCTTCTCTTGATTTGGTTTCTAAAGGTTTACCATCTCATCCCATATCTCAAAATCTTAGGATTTCGAAGGATGGGTAGTGTTCTTTCGTACCTATTTTCGGTTGCGGTTCTCAGAGTGTTCTATATGTTTCAACTCCGCTGAAGCATGTATCTTTCTTCTTCCAATCTTGAATTCTACTGCTTGACCATCTCTTATCATTGATATCCTGTTACTTTCCACGTCTTTTCATCTATCCTGTTTACCGGTGGATCTAACCTTCGTGGTTTCTGTTCTATGCTATCAGGATGTCAAGTGGTACCCGTGGCCAGGGCCGTGGTGGTCGTCACCATGGTGATGATGATGAACTGCCGCCACCTCCCACCATGGCGCAGGTTCTTCAGAACATCGAGAACAATCGCGTGCGGACTGAACATCTCCTTGAGCGAGTGGCCCAGAACACAGAACGTCGTCCCAATGTCTGTGCTACACTTGGAGATTTCCTTAAAGCTCAGCCTCCTACCTTTGGTGAATACAAGGAGCCCCTTGAAGCTGATGACTGGATCCGTACAATTGAGCGTAAGTTTGCTGCTCTCCATGTTCAAGCCAATGACCGTGTGAACTTCGCCACCTACCAGCTAGAGGGTGCAGCTGGCGCTTGGTGGGAAGGTTTCTTGGCGTTGCAGGCGCCAGGACATGAGGTCACTTGGGAACAATTCCGTACTGCCTTCCGTGCTGCCTATATCCCCAAGGCAGTAATGGACATCAAAAGAAAGGAGTTCCTGGAGCTGTCCCAGGGAAGGCTGAATATCGAGGCTTACGGGCGTGAGTTCACTCGTCTCGCTCGCTATGCCCCTCGAGATGTTACTGATGATGCGGATAAACAAGAGCTATTCCGCAAGGGCCTGAACCCAGCGCTTCGGTATGAGTTGTTACCCTTTAAGTTCCAGACCTTCCAGGATCTGTACAACCAGGCTATCACCCTTGAGAATGGAAGGAAGGAAATGGATTCTGCTATGAGGTCTGTCTCCGGGGATCCTCGTGCATCTGGTTCCGGCTTCAAGAAGCGCCGTGTGTTCATTCCATATAGCGCTGTTCCAAGAGCCCCATATGCACCCAAGCCTGCTGGTTATGCTCCTCGCCCAACTGCACCCCATTCTACTTCGACATATGGTGGTGGGCAAAGTTATCGTCCCTCAGGTGCTGCTCCAGCTGGACTTATCTGCTACACCTGTGGTCAACCCGGACACTATGCTTGGGGATGTCCTCAAAGGAACATTGGTGGTGGAACCCCTCCGCCAAAGAAGGATGCTAAACCATCTGGAGCTGGACGTGGTCGTCTGACCCATGTCACTGCTGAGGCTGCTGAAGAAGATCCAAGCGTCATTCTTGGTACGCTCCATCTCAACTCAATTCCAGCTACAGTTTTGTTTGATTCCGGAGCATCGCATTCATTCATTTCGCAAGGATTTGCTCAAAAGCATGGTATCCTTCTAGAGGAAATGTCTATCTCTATGGAGATTAATACCCCGGGATCTTGTTGGCGGGCAATCTGGACTGCCCCTGAGCCCAACATTGTTATAGGCTCTTTATCCTACCCCGTTTCTCTCATTGCCCTCAAGTCAACTGACCTTGACGTCATCTTGGGCATGGATTGGCTGGTACGGTACAAGGCCGTTATTGACTGTGCAGCCAGATCTGTAAATATGACCCACCCCTCTGGTGAAACTGTTCGGTACTGGTCTCCTTCCTCAGTACCTTCCTCCGCAACATCTTTTCCAAGCTCAGAGTTGTGTGCCATGGACGCCACACCTACCCTTGAGATTCAAGACGTTCATGTGGTTCGTGAATTTCCAGATGTTTTTCCTGAGGAGTTGCCTGGTATGCCACCTGATCGAAGTGTGGAGTTTGTTATTGAGTTGGTTCCTGGAACTGCTCCAGTCTCCAAAAGACCTTATCGCATGCCTAAGGAAGAGTTGGTTGAGTTAAAGAGACAGCTAGAGGAGATGGAAGGAAAGGGATTTATCCAACCTAGCACCTCTTCTTGGGGATGCCCTGCACTCTTTGTTAAGAAGCGGGACACCAACATTCCTCGACTGGTGGTTGACTATCGACCGTTGAATACTGTGACAATCAAGAACAAGTACCCTCTTCCTCGGATCAATGATCTATTTGACCAACTAGCTGGTGCTACTGTCTTCTCCAAGATGGATCTGAGGTCTGGTTATCATCAAATCAAAATCCGGGAGGATGACATTCCAAAGACGGAATTTCAAACTCGTTATGGTCTCTATGAGTATACCGTGATGTCCTTTGGTCTTACCAATGCTCCAGCCACTTTTATGCGGCTGATGAACTCAGTATTCATGGAGTACCTTGACAAGTTCGTCGTGATCTACATCGATGATATCCTAATCTATTCCAAAACCGAAGAAGAACACGCAGAGCATCTGCGTTTGGTGCTGACCAAGCTTCGTGAGCATCGTCTCTATGCCAAGTTCTCTAAGTGTGAATTCTGGTTGAAGGAGCTTATCTTTCTTGGTCATGTTGTGTCAGCCGATGGTGTTACCGTCATTCCGGAGAAAGTTCAAGCTATTTTGGATTGGGAGACACCTAAGTCAGCTAAAGAGATTCGGAGTTTTCTCGGACTTGCTGGTTATTACCGTCGCTTTATTGAGAACTTCTCCAAGATTGCAAAGCCCTTGACTGATCTTCTCAAGAAAGGAAAGAAGTTTGAATGGTCAGAAAAGGCAGAAGAAAGCTTTCAGGTATTGAAAACCAAGTTGACTACCGCTCCAGTTCTTGTTCTTCCTGATACGAGCAAGGATTTCGTGGTCTTCTGTGATGCTTCTCTTCAAGGGCTCGGATGTGTGTTGATGCAAGATGGTCATGTCGTGGCCTATGCCTCCCGGCAGCTGAAACCACATGAGCTGAACTATCCAACCCATGATCTAGAGCTGTCTGCTGTTGTACATGCTCTAAAGCAATGGCGGCATTATCTCTTTGGTAATCGCTGCGAGGTCTATTCAGATCATCAAAGTCTGAAGTATCTATTCACCCAGCCGGATCTGAATCTCAGACAGAGAAGATGGTTGGAACTCATCAAAGATTATGATTTGGGTCTCAACTACCAACCCGGCAAGGCGAATGTGGTCGCCGACGCGCTAAGCCGGAAGTCTTATTGCAACAATCTGATACTTAAGAAAGCTCAACCCTCCCTCTATGAGGAGTTTGCACGACTCAACCTTGAAGTTGTTCCTAGTGGATTTCTCGCGAATCTAGAGGTGAAACCCTCTCTGGAGGACAAGATCAGGGCTGCTCAGAAGCGAGACCCTGAAGTTACCCAGATAAAGCAGAATGTTGCCAGCGGAACGGATAAACGTTTCTCCATTGATGATAAAGGTATTGTCTACTTTGGTGACCGTCTTGTTGTGCCGAACCATCAGAAGTTGAAAGCACTAATCCTTCGGGAAGCTCATGAGTCACCTCTTTCTATCCATCCCGGTGGCACTAAGATGTATAGGGATCTTCGACAAAGATTCTGGTGGTCCCGGATGAAGCGAGAAATTGCTAAGTTTGTGGCAGAATGTGACGTTTGTCGTCGCGTTAAAGCTGAACATCAAAGGCCCGCTGGTACCCTTCAACCCCTTTCTATTGCTGTCTGGAAGTGGGATGAAGTTGGTATGGACTTCATCACTGGTCTTCCAAAGACTCAAAAGGGAAACAATGCTATCTGGGTAGTCGTAGACCGTCTTTCCAAGGTTGCTCACTTCCTTCCTGTTCGAGAAGGTATTACCGCTATTCAGTTAGCAGATCTGTATGTCTCCCGGATAGTTGTTCTTCATGGTGTTCCGAAGAAGATCATCTCTGACCGTGGGAGTCTGTTTACCTCCAAGTTCTGGTCCAGTTTCCAACAAGCTATGGGAACCCATCTTTCTTTCAGCACAGCTTATCATCCTCAAACCGGTGGTCAGACAGAACGAGTCAATCAGATTCTGGAGGACATGTTGAGAGCCTGTGTCATGTCCTTCGGAAAGAATTGGGAGAAGTGTCTTCCATTCGCTGAATTCAGTTACAACAACAGCTTCCAAGCTAGCATTGGTATGGCACCATTTGAAGCTTTGTATGGCAGGAGATGTCGTACTCCTTTGAATTGGTCCGAAACCGGTGAAAGATCACTCTTTGGGCCAGATATCATCAAAGAAGCAGAAGATCAAGTCAATATCATCCGTGAGCGTCTCAAAACAGCTCAGTCCCGTCAGAAGAGCTACTATGACAGCCATCACCAAGATGTTCACTATGAAGTTGGCGAGTATGCCTATCTCAGGGTCACTCCTCTTCGGGGTGTCCGTCGATTCGGTATCAAAGGCAAACTGGCTCCTCGCTATGTTGGTCCCTTTCGCATTCTTGCTAAGCGTGGAGAGCTTGCCTACCAATTGGAACTACCCTCAAAATTTCCAGACGTCCATGACGTCTTCCATGTCTCCCAGTTGAACCGTTGCTTCAAAAATCCCATTCGTGGTGTTGATCATGAGACTCTTGACCTTCAAGAGGATCTAACCTATCGTGAATATCCTATCCGTATCCTTGATGAAGCCGAGCGTAAAACTCGACGTCAGAGCATCAAGTTCCTCAAAGTTCAGTGGTCTCATCACTCTGAGGAGGAAGCAACCTGGGAACGCGAAGATCGTCTCCGATCTGAGTATCCCGACTTCTTTTCTAAAACCTAGGAATCTCGGGGCGAGATTCTTGTAAGGAGGGTAGATCTGTAACAACCCAAGTTTGTTAAATAGAAATAAAAAGGTGTGTTTGAGCATTGCATGCATCTCATTTAATTTGGACAAGAATTTGCACTTGAAATTCACATGTTTGCTTTTGAAAGAAAGGGTTAAATTCTTGCTATTCTTGGTGAACTCAAAATATTCCAAATTTTCAAAATCCAGGACTGCCAATGGCTTCCTTGTGAAATTTTGAATTCCCTAGTATTTTTCTGCAAATTTTCCTCTTTACAGAAAAGCCCAAACCTTTTAAATGAGTAACCAGGGGCCTGTTTGTGAAAGAATCTGGCAATAATTAAAATCTTCAGGGGGGTTTTCAGAAAAAACCATCGTCTTCGAGCTTCCGACGGCGCCGCCGTGCGCTGTCGAGCTCCTCGCCGTCCCTCGCCTCCCTGCGCTGCGATTCGCGCCGCCGCCCTCCCTGGACTACAAGTAGCTGCCGCCTGCCGCCGGAGAAACCCTAAGCCATTCCCATTTCGTCTCCTCTTTCCTCAGCTCGCCCGAACCCTAACCACAGGTCGCCGGCGATTACTTCGAATTCCGGCCACCTCCTGCTCCGGCGAGAAGACCAGGAGCTCCGCCGCGCTCCTCTCTTCCTCCTCCTCGAGCGGTTCGTGCTGGGAAGCTGCGAAGCCGCGGGAAACACCGATCCCCTCCGCCGGGTCCGCCGCCGTCGACCACGATTTCCGGCCAGCCCCGAGCTCCCCTCGCCTCCTCGACCCTTCCACGAGCTTCAGGTTGATCCTGCGGTCCTTCCCGTGCCCTCCTCTCTCTCCCTCTCCCTCTGGTTAGCCCGGTCGCCGAGCGCCGCCGTCGTGCTCCGCTCCGGCGAGGCACCGGAGCAACTCCGGTGACCATTTGGTCACGGCGCCACCACCAAACGGCCCCCCTCGATCTCCTCTAGCGACTGCCGCAAAGGAATTCGCTCCATTTGCTCGAATTCGAGCAGTTTGTGCTCGGCAGAGAGGATTTGGCCGTGGATGACGCCAGCTGACGTCATCAGCCCTTTTCCTTTTCTTTTCTGGAATTTTAAAAAATCATTTATGTATTTATTTAAATCCCTGACAGGTGGGTCCCCTCGTCAGAATTTTATTCATTTCCAAATAATGTTTTATGTAATTATTAAAGTTATGACATGTGGGTCCAATAATATTTACTTAAATTATAATTATTTAAAATGGAATTGACAAATGGTTTAAATTGAATTAAAATTGTTTAATCTTTAGAAATTCATAACTAATTCATTTTAAATCAGAAAAATATGATTTTTATATCAAAATATTCAGATAAATAAAATCTATTCAACTATAATTTAATCATGCATACCCCATACAAGGAAAATAATGTTACTAGTCTCACATCAATAAACCCTAATCTTAATTATGGGTATATCCTTTTCACCCATTTAATTAATGCTTGCATCTAGGATATTCTAAAGATGACATATCATCCATGTGATTGTGCATTGCATCAATATTGTATTGATTGTGTCATTCCTTTCCGGTATTTGGTTCTTCGCGATAGGACTTGAGCCCGAGAGTGTTTGCAACGCCTCCGAGGACCAATACCCAGCTACCGAAGAGCAAGGCAAGCATAACCTTATATCTGCACATATAAGATTTCCAAAGTATTTGATTCTCGTGTTATGCATACGGTTCAAAGATGTTTTGGTCAAGGTATAGAGTGTTCCTTGCGTTGCATCGCCGCTTAGGCTTGCTTAGTGGTTCCTTTCTCCATCCAGTTGAGAGGATTGGGATGGAATAGGTACACATGATTTATTTATTGTTAAAGACTTGGACGAGAGGCCACATTGGGATTGTGGTGGATTGTCTCGTTCTCGTCGACAATAGGAACTGAGTTCCTGGGTTCGGAACCAAGACTATTCGTGCATCCACACGGGGTATTCATTTCCCCCTCGACTCCAACTTGCCTAGCCTACTACGTGAAGCCACTAGTTCGAGTGTTCCATTTGCGTGTGCGGTAAAATGGTTTGAGGAGAAAATTTAGGGCTTGGGTCAGGAGAGTGTGACACTCTGATCTTGACCCTGGCAACCCGCACTAGGGATCGCTGAGATGGCGGTCTGACCTACTGCTGTGGCTCATGAACATAGGCGAAGCTTGGGAAAGGTCGTGGCCAACCCTCCAGCCGGCACTCCCAGGTAGAGTGCTAATGTCTGGCGTATCGGTTGGTTGGCACGTGTGGGTAGTTACACCCCCTGCAGGGTAAATCTTTTCGGAAAGCCGTGTCCACGGTTATGGACGACTTGGTACCTTATTTCGGTGATCATAGACAACTTAGAATTAATCATAAAACTGCCAACTAAGGATGGTTAGGGTTACTTCCTCGGGTTGAGCGAGGGGGTGATTCTTGAGGGTGGTGCAAGCGATGACATCTCGGTGGCTGCAGAAGATGGAGGGTGAAGTCAGAGGTGTTGATCCCTTATCCCATTTTAAAAGTCTACCGATGCGAGACTCTCTCTCCTCCCTCGATTTGAAAATAAAGATGGCTTTATGCAAAGACATTCATGAATACTCTCTGAACGGGCAGATATATAATAGGTTAATTAAGTCTTGTTGAGTACCTCCTGTACTCAGCCTTGCGCACTTTTTGGACAGGTGAAGGTTCCAACTCCACTGCCGGTTTCTACATGGACATCGACGAGTAGATCGGGGTTCCCGGGCAGCAGCCTGGAATCGATGGGCGGGACGTCGCTTATGTTATGGCCTCTTAGGCCTTTTGGTTCTTGTTATGTAGCATAACATAATTTGCTTTCGCTGTTTGATATGTTGTTGGGTCAGTGACCTCTGCTTGTAATATTTGCTATCTTCACTCTGCTAAGAGTTTGTATAATATTGCTTTGAGTCGTAGAGTCACTGCTGTGTTATCGAATGTCCAGCTGTTGGCTCTCGAGATCAAGGTTAGGCTTATATCAGAAGATTATCTGGGATTTGTCTAGCCTGGCTCTCGGGGGTGCTACATTTACATATGTTGCTGATATACATAATACCTTTGTGTAGCTTGTGATCATTGTTGATTGCCTTATAGTTTATAATTACAGAGATGATTGTTCTCAGTAAGCAATACACCATTTGTAGGGCGGGCGTTTCATACGGACAGATTATTCTATCGAATAGAACTGGTGCAAAATTACATAAATAATTAGGAGGTAAATAACCAGAATTAGAGCAGCAGAAATCTATCTACAATAAACCTGTATCCCAGTAGCAGGCAATTTATACCGGTCAACTAGCATAAGAAGAAAAAGGGAGATAAGGCACCCGCCAGGGATGAAGATCAGAAAACCGACGACGTTGTCCTTGAAGTTGATCATCAGGTAGAGGCTTATGAAGGTAAGCGAGACCGCGGTGAAGCCGATAAGGAACATCATTGCCCACCTGCTACACTCCTCGGGGTGCGCCGCCACCTCCTCCCCATGGACGACGGCCATTGTATGTTACCTATACGTCGACGAGACGACCGACTTGCTAGCTTCTCATACTACTTGATTTGATTTGATTTTCTAGGGTTCGTTTGGCTTCTGTACGGGTAGTATTTATTTGTTGAGATCGATCGCTCCACCGTCCCCGCCGAATAATCCGTGCCCGCCTCTGTCTCTACCGTCCGGAAGTAACACGTATGCGTGTACAGCCTCAGAACGGGAAGAGGTAATCTCAAAAAGGAAAAGAAAAAAAAAACGGGAAGAGGTCAATTAGTTTAGGGTCAGCTCCTAACTTGCTGCAAAAAATCTACCAACTTATCTTTCTTCCGGCAAAGCGTTTCGTTGTCCATACGGATACAATATGATTTCGCCTGCTCCATCCATGGTTTCTTCTCGAGGTCATCCGGTGGCACGGCGCCGCGGCCGAATCCAGGCACTCCCCTAGCCTACGGGTGCAGCAGACACCGACGAATGTCGCTGACGATGTGTGGCAAGGAATCCTTACGAACCACCCCGGCGACGAGGCTACGCATGGATTCGCCGACATGCCGACGGATTGCTGCATGGGGGTACCCCGCCTGCTCCGTCCTCGGCAGCTCGTACGACGGTACGAGGTGCCGCAAGTATTAGAGACGTCGTACGAGCTGCCGCAAGTATTAGAGACGAAATCTCGACCATTTATCAGTAGGCCTGAAGACAGCGCACACTTTCCCCTTCTTTTTCTTCACGTTCCTACAGGATGCGTCGAGGTACAGCTGTGACAGTTTCTAACTGAGTGGAAGGTTCACAAGTAAAAATAATATGCAGAGAAAAAAGAACCGTGAACTAAGTGAGTGGGTCATGTTCAGTTTGCTTTCCAGGCTCCGAAGAGGAGAACCGTGAACTTGTACTGAAAACTTTCAAAAATATTTAGGTGTAAGACAGATGCTTTGATTCAGATAATTGGTACATTGGGTTACAGTCTAAGACCAGCGCATTGCTAATCTCTTCTGGAAACTCAACGCTCCAGACACACTCAGCGCCTAAAAGCCACGCAGGTGGCACGTTCATGAGGACCAACGTGTTTAGCTCTCTTTTAGCTGGAACAGTTTCATGTAAATATCTTGAAAGACATTAGTTGAATTTAAAGGAAAGAAGTTCATAACATGCAACAGATTGAGAAAAAAATTCTCATAGAAACCAGACACCTTGTATATGTTTTTTTATCAGTAGGCCTGAAGACAATCTTATGCAACAGATTCAGAAATGGGATAGATGGTTACACTTGGTAAACAAGCTTATGCAAGTTAATCTCACGGATAATCATGATGTTTTTACGATGGAATTTAACAAACAATGGGGTGCTCACAGTTAAATCACTTTATCTCGATTTTATGAGTGGTCATACTAGATTCCTACATAAATATTTATGGAAGATGAAGGTTCCATTAAAAATTAATATTTTCATGTGGTTCCTATATCGTAGGGAGATTCTTACAAAGGATAACTTAGCAAAGCGAAATTGGAATGGATGTAAAAAATGTTGCTTTTGTGATCAAGATGAAACAATACAACATTTATTCATATCATGTCCTCTGGCTAGAATGATATGGCGTATCGTTCATATGGCATTTAGTATTACACCTCCAAATAACATAACAAGTTTGTTTGGTAATTGGCTAACGGGGTTCTCAAAATCGGAGAAAGTTCAAATTCGTATTGGCGTCTGTGCTTTGCTTTGGGCAATTTGAAACATACGAAATGACTATATTTTTAACAGGGCAAAGAAAACTTCATTTTTGCAGGTTATCCCGTTCGCTACTCACTGGATCCGTACGTGGTCCTTCCTACCATCAACGACGAAGCGCGACGCGATGAATTTTGGGTGTAGCCGCCTGGAGTCGATCGCATCGGATCTATTTGCCCTATTCAGCTGGCGTTCTGATCTCAGGATAACATGTTGATACAAGATCTTCGGTTGTCATCCTTGTTTTTTTGTTGTCTGATTCATGTAGCAACTTTGAGTGACCCTTGATGTATTTCTTGTGTAAGACGATTTGAATCAGTTTAATAAATGGCCGCATGCATCGATTGCTGTAGGGGCCAGGTACCCTTTTCTAAAGAAAAAGTTTTTTTATTCAAATTTTCTATATGGGCAGACATATAAGTTCGGGAGCTTCTAACCAGTATCTCTTAGTCAGTAGCAGGGCGAAACTAGCCCCCGGGCAACCCGGCCTACAGCTCAACAATGCAGTGAGCCGACCACTCCCTGGAACCAACGATCTATTACTGTGGTCGCGGCTGTTTGTAGGTCTGATGGTGTGTCGATGATCGTCATCAAGGGTTTATCTGACCCTGCAATACTCGAAGTGCTAGCCTGTCGTGAAGTGTATGACGAGAGTAGTTAGCCAGCCAGCGACTGCTTCAGTTTTAATTTGCAACATCGTTTACTGTTACCGCATATTTGGTTGAAGTGGCCTGAATTTTAATACTGAATGTCCACTGCTCACTGCCCTAGCAACTTATTTTAAACTTTCCAAATTATGGTAAATCAGCCGTATGGTTGCTGGGTCTTATAGCTTTTTCCTCATGTTCAATAAAAAAATCTAACTTATTGCGGAAGAGTGGACATTATCCACATATTACGAGGGAGTTGATGATGTTTTTTGCACGCGCATCAGTCCAAGACAAGCACCAGATTGGGGCCGGACTCTGATTTCCATGAGTGTGTCAAACTTGGCGTATGAGTGTCGTCTATGAGGTTGCAGTTTTAAAATAGACAGTTGGTGTTACTAAACATTTGTACTGAAAAATAGGAAAGAGGTGATACCATATGTTCAAAGAGTCAAGATTCAGGACAGTATTTCAGTTGCCTTTGAAGCAAACGTTGATAACATTGCTGAACCATGAGCACAGTTGGAAAGCCTAGCATCATCACGCTTTCGTTTTCCTATATAAGCTAGACATAACGAATTGTGCCCATTCATAATAAGCAGATATGTTGAGGATTTAATTTCAATTACCACGTGAAATCAGCTATAATTGCACACATTTTAAAGATAAGGAAATTAATATTACCACGTGAAATCAGCTATACTTGCAGATATTTTTAGATAAAGAGTATATATTAATATCGTGAGATACCAATTACACCCAGACTCTGCAACACTGCAATAACCGAATGTATTACATATGCACACAGCCAAAAGACAATAAAAAGCAGAAATTAAATAAATGCCTCGTTACAGAGTTACAGTTCTTGCAGGAACATTTTGACAACATTGCTGAACCATACAAAATTATACTTTACTTCTTACTGATGCAGGGTATCATTTTGATGGAGTCTGACAAGTGCCAAGACAACTACCGTCGCAGCTCCATTAGCACAATTGGAGTTTGAGTCAAATAAAAATTGGAGGGAGGTTATTAATAACTAGCTTCCTCTCTGATGCCTTGCAAGTATAAGCAAGATTTGTCTTAATTTACTGTAACAACCCAAGTTTGTTAAATAGAAATAAAAAGGTGTGTTTGAGCATTGCATGCATCTCATTTAATTTGGACAAGAATTTGCACTTGAAATTCACATGTTTGCTTTTGAAAGAAAGGGTTAAATTCTTGCTATTCTTGGTGAACTCAAAATATTCCAAATTTTCAAAATCCAGGACTGCCAATGGCTTCCTTGTGAAATTTTGAATTCCCTAGTATTTTTCTGCAAATTTTCCTCTTTACAGAAAAGCCCAAACCTTTTAAATGAGTAACCAGGGGCCTGTTTGTGAAAGAATCTGGCAATAATTAAAATCTTCAGGGGGGTTTTCAGAAAAAAACCATCGTCTTCGAGCTTCCGACGGCGCCGCCGTGCGCTGTCGAGCTCCTCGCCGTCCCTCGCCTCCCTGCGCTGCGATTCGCGCCGCCGCCCTCCCTGGACTACAAGTAGCTGCCGCCTGCCGCCGGAGAAACCCTAAGCCATTCCCATTTCGTCTCCTCTTTCCTCAGCTCGCCCGAACCCTAACCACAGGTCGCCGGCGATTACTTCGAATTCCGGCCACCTCCTGCTCCGGCGAGAAGACCAGGAGCTCCGCCGCGCTCCTCTCTTCCTCCTCCTCGAGCGGTTCGTGCTGGGAAGCTGCGAAGCCGCGGGAAACACCGATCCCCTCCGCCGGGTCCGCCGCCGTCGACCACGATTTCCGGCCAGCCCCGAGCTCCCCTCGCCTCCTCGACCCTTCCACGAGCTTCAGGTTGATCCTGCGGTCCTTCCCGTGCCCTCCTCTCTCTCCCTCTCCCTCTGGTTAGCCCGGTCGCCGAGCGCCGCCGTCGTGCTCCGCTCCGGCGAGGCACCGGAGCAACTCCGGTGACCATTTGGTCACGGCGCCACCACCAAACGGTCCCCCTCGATCTCCTCTAGCGACTGCCGCAAAGGAATTCGCTCCATTTGCTCGAATTCGAGCAGTTTGTGCTCGGCAGAGAGGATTTGGCCGTGGATGACGTCAGCTGACGTCATCAGCCCTTTTCCTTTTCTTTTCTGGAATTTTAAAAAATCATTTCTGTATTTATTTAAATCCCT
The DNA here is from genome assembly GCA_026929855.1 of Poa annua. Lineage (NCBI taxonomy): Eukaryota > Viridiplantae > Streptophyta > Magnoliopsida > Poales > Poaceae > Poa > Poa annua. Next base: position 299,748,797 of record CM049426.1, read on the forward strand.
GACAGGTGGGTCCCCTCGTCAGAATTTTATTCATTTCCAAATAATGTTTTATGTAATTATTAAAGTTATGACATGTGGGTCCAATAATATTTACTTAAATTATAATTATTTAAAATGGAATTGACAAATGGTTTAAATTGAATTAAAATTGTTTAATCTTTAGAAATTCATAACTAATTCATTTTAAATCAGAAAAATATGATTTTTATATCAAAATATTCAGATAAATAAAATCTATTCAACTATAATTTAATCATGCATACCCCATACAAGGAAAATAATGTTACTAGTCTCACATCAATAAACCCTAATCTTAATTATGGGTATATCCTTTTCACCCATTTAATTAATGCTTGCATCTAGGATATTCTAAAGATGACATATCATCCATGTGATTGTGCATTGCATCAATATTGTATTGATTGTGTCATTCCTTTCCGGTATTTGGTTCTTCGCGATAGGACTTGAGCCCGAGAGTGTTTGCAACGCCTCCGAGGACCAATACCCAGCTACCGAAGAGCAAGGCAAGCATAACCTTATATCTGCACATATAAGATTTCCAAAGTATTTGATTCTCGTGTTATGCATACGGTTCAAAGATGTTTTGGTCAAGGTATAGAGTGTTCCTTGCGTTGCATCGCCGCTTAGGCTTGCTTAGTGGTTCCTTTCTCCATCCAGTTGAGAGGATTGGGATGGAATAGGTACACATGATTTATTTATTGTTAAAGACTTGGACGAGAGGCCACATTGGGATTGTGGTGGATTGTCTCGTTCTCGTCGACAATAGGAACTGAGTTCCTGGGTTCGGAACCAAGACTATTCGTGCATCCACACGGGGTATTCATTTCCCCCTCGACTCCAACTTGCCTAGCCTACTACGTGAAGCCACTAGTTCGAGTGTTCCATTTGCGTGTGCGGTAAAATGGTTTGAGGAGAAAATTTAGGGCTTGGGTCAGGAGAGTGTGACACTCTGATCTTGACCCTGGCAACCCGCACTAGGGATCGCTGAGATGGCGGTCTGACCTACTGCTGTGGCTCATGAACATAGGCGAAGCTTGGGAAAGGTCGTGGCCAACCCTCCAGCCGGCACTCCCAGGTAGAGTGCTAATGTCTGGCGTATCGGTTGGTTGGCACGTGTGGGTAGTTACACCCCCTGCAGGGTAAATCTTTTCGGAAAGCCGTGTCCACGGTTATGGACGACTTGGTACCTTATTTCGGTGATCATAGACAACTTAGAATTAATCATAAAACTGCCAACTAAGGATGGTTAGGGTTACTTCCTCGGGTTGAGCGAGGGGGTGATTCTTGAGGGTGGTGCAAGCGATGACATCTCGGTGGCTGCAGAAGATGGAGGGTGAAGTCAGAGGTGTTGATCCCTTATCCCATTTTAAAAGTCTACCGATGCGAGACTCTCTCTCCTCCCTCGATTTGAAAATAAAGATGGCTTTATGCAAAGACATTCATGAATACTCTCTGAACGGGCAGATATATAATAGGTTAATTAAGTCTTGTTGAGTACCTCCTGTACTCAGCCTTGCGCACTTTTTGGACAGGTGAAGGTTCCAACTCCACTGCCGGTTTCTACATGGACATCGACGAGTAGATCGGGGTTCCCGGGCAGCAGCCTGGAATCGATGGGCGGGACGTCGCTTATGTTATGGCCTCTTAGGCCTTTTGGTTCTTGTTATGTAGCATAACATAATTTGCTTTCGCTGTTTGATATGTTGTTGGGTCAGTGACCTCTGCTTGTAATATTTGCTATCTTCACTCTGCTAAGAGTTTGTATAATATTGCTTTGAGTCGTAGAGTCACTGCTGTGTTATCGAATGTCCAGCTGTTGGCTCTCGAGATCAAGGTTAGGCTTATATCAGAAGATTATCTGGGATTTGTCTAGCCTGGCTCTCGGGGGTGCTACATTTACATATGTTGCTGATATACATAATACCTTTGTGTAGCTTGTGATCATTGTTGATTGCCTTATAGTTTATAATTACAGAGATGATTGTTCTCAGTAAGCAATACACCATTTGTAGGGCGGGCGTTTCATACGGACAGATTATTCTATCGAATAGAACTGGTGCAAAATTACATAAATAATTAGGAGGTAAATAACCAGAATTAGAGCAGCAGAAATCTATCTACAATAAACCTGTATCCCAGTAGCAGGCAATTTATACCGGTCAACTAGCATAAGAAGAAAAAGGGAGATAAGGCACCCGCCAGGGATGAAGATCAGAAAACCGACGACGTTGTCCTTGAAGTTGATCATCAGGTAGAGGCTTATGAAGGTAAGCGAGACCGCGGTGAAGCCGATAAGGAACATCATTGCCCACCTGCTACACTCCTCGGGGTGCGCCGCCACCTCCTCCCCATGGACGACGGCCATTGTATGTTACCTATACGTCGACGAGACGACCGACTTGCTAGCTTCTCATACTACTTGATTTGATTTGATTTTCTAGGGTTCGTTTGGCTTCTGTACGGGTAGTATTTATTTGTTGAGATCGATCGCTCCACCGTCCCCGCCGAATAATCCGTGCCCGCCTCTGTCTCTACCGTCCGGAAGTAACACGTATGCGTGTACAGCCTCAGAACGGGAAGAGGTAATCTCAAAAAGGAAAAGAAAAAAAAAACGGGAAGAGGTCAATTAGTTTAGGGTCAGCTCCTAACTTGCTGCAAAAAATCTACCAACTTATCTTTCTTCCGGCAAAGCGTTTCGTTGTCCATACGGATACAATATGATTTCGCCTGCTCCATCCATGGTTTCTTCTCGAGGTCATCCGGTGGCACGGCGCCGCGGCCGAATCCAGGCACTCCCCTAGCCTACGGGTGCAGCAGACACCGACGAATGTCGCTGACGATGTGTGGCAAGGAATCCTTACGAACCACCCCGGCGACGAGGCTACGCATGGATTCGCCGACATGCCGACGGATTGCTGCATGGGGGTACCCCGCCTGCTCCGTCCTCGGCAGCTCGTACGACGGTACGAGGTGCCGCAAGTATTAGAGACGTCGTACGAGCTGCCGCAAGTATTAGAGACGAAATCTCGACCATTTATCAGTAGGCCTGAAGACAGCGCACACTTTCCCCTTCTTTTTCTTCACGTTCCTACAGGATGCGTCGAGGTACAGCTGTGACAGTTTCTAACTGAGTGGAAGGTTCACAAGTAAAAATAATATGCAGAGAAAAAAGAACCGTGAACTAAGTGAGTGGGTCATGTTCAGTTTGCTTTCCAGGCTCCGAAGAGGAGAACCGTGAACTTGTACTGAAAACTTTCAAAAATATTTAGGTGTAAGACAGATGCTTTGATTCAGATAATTGGTACATTGGGTTACAGTCTAAGACCAGCGCATTGCTAATCTCTTCTGGAAACTCAACGCTCCAGACACACTCAGCGCCTAAAAGCCACGCAGGTGGCACGTTCATGAGGACCAACGTGTTTAGCTCTCTTTTAGCTGGAACAGTTTCATGTAAATATCTTGAAAGACATTAGTTGAATTTAAAGGAAAGAAGTTCATAACATGCAACAGATTGAGAAAAAAATTCTCATAGAAACCAGACACCTTGTATATGTTTTTTTATCAGTAGGCCTGAAGACAATCTTATGCAACAGATTCAGAAATGGGATAGATGGTTACACTTGGTAAACAAGCTTATGCAAGTTAATCTCACGGATAATCATGATGTTTTTATGATGGAATTTAACAAACAATGGGGTGCTCACAGTTAAATCACTTTATCTCGATTTTATGAGTGGTCATACTAGATTCCTACATAAATATTTATGGAAGATGAAGGTTCCATTAAAAATTAATATTTTCATGTGGTTCCTATATCGTAGGGAGATTCTTACAAAGGATAACTTAGCAAAGCGAAATTGGAATGGATGTAAAAAATGTTGCTTTTGTGATCAAGATGAAACAATACAACATTTATTCATATCATGTCCTCTGGCTAGAATGATATGGCGTATCGTTCATATGGCATTTAGTATTACACCTCCAAATAACATAACAAGTTTGTTTGGTAATTGGCTAACGGGGTTCTCAAAATCGGAGAAAGTTCAAATTCGTATTGGCGTCTGTGCTTTGCTTTGGGCAATTTGAAACATACGAAATGACTATATTTTTAACAGGGCAAAGAAAACTTCATTTTTGCAGGTTATCCCGTTCGCTACTCACTGGATCCGTACGTGGTCCTTCCTACCATCAACGACGAAGCGCGACGCGATGAATTTTGGGTGTAGCCGCCTGGAGTCGATCGCATCGGATCTATTTGCCCTATTCAGCTGGCGTTCTGATCTCAGGATAACATGTTGATACAAGATCTTCGGTTGTCATCCTTGTTTTTTTGTTGTCTGATTCATGTAGCAACTTTGAGTGACCCTTGATGTATTTCTTGTGTAAGACGATTTGAATCAGTTTAATAAATGGCCGCATGCATCGATTGCTGTAGGGGCCAGGTACCCTTTTCTAAAGAAAAAGTTTTTTTATTCAAATTTTCTATATGGGCAGACATATAAGTTCGGGAGCTTCTAACCAGTATCTCTTAGTCAGTAGCAGGGCGAAACTAGCCCCCGGGCAACCCGGCCTACAGCTCAACAATGCAGTGAGCCGACCACTCCCTGGAACCAACGATCTATTACTGTGGTCGCGGCTGTTTGTAGGTCTGATGGTGTGTCGATGATCGTCATCAAGGGTTTATCTGACCCTGCAATACTCGAAGCGCTAGCCTGTCGTGAAGTGTATGACGAGAGTAGTTAGCCAGCCAGCGACTGCTTCAGTTTTAATTTGCAACATCGTTTACTGTTACCGCATATTTGGTTGAAGTGGCCTGAATTTTAATACTGAATGTCCACTGCTCACTGCCCTAGCAACTTATTTTAAACTTTCCAAATTATGGTAAATCAGCCGTATGGTTGCTGGGTCTTATAGCTTTTTCCTCATGTTCAATAAAAAAATCTAACTTATTGCGGAAGAGTGGACATTATCCACATATTACGAGGGAGTTGATGATGTTTTTTGCACGCGCATCAGTCCAAGACAAGCACCAGATTGGGGCCGGACTCTGATTTCCATGAGTGTGTCAAACTTGGCGTATGAGTGTCGTCTATGAGGTTGCAGTTTTAAAATAGACAGTTGGTGTTACTAAACATTTGTACTGAAAAATAGGAAAGAGGTGATACCATATGTTCAAAGAGTCAAGATTCAGGACAGTATTTCAGTTGCCTTTGAAGCAAACGTTGATAACATTGCTGAACCATGAGCACAGTTGGAAAGCCTAGCATCATCACGTTTACGCTTTCGTTTTCCTATATAAGCTAGACATAACGAATTGTGTCCATTCATAATAAGCAGATATGTTGAGGATTTAATTTCAATTACCACGTGAAATCAGCTATAATTGCACACATTTTAAAGATAAGGAAATTAATATTACCACGTGAAATCAGCTATACTTGCAGATATTTTTAGATAAAGAGTATATATTAATATCGTGAGATACCAATTACACCCAGACTCTGCAACACTGCAATAACCGAATATATTACATATGCACACAGCCAAAAAACAATAAAAAGCAGAAATTAAATAAATGCCTCGTTACAGAGTTACAGTTCTTGCAGGAACATTTTGACAACATTGCTGAACCATACAAAATCATACTTTACTTCTTACTGATGCAGGGTATCATTTTGATGGAGTCTGACAAGTGCCAAGACAACTACCGTCGCAGCTCCATTAGCACAATTGGAGTTTGAGTCAAATAAAAATTGGAGGGAGGTTATTAATAACTAGCTTCCTCTCTGATGCCTTGCAAGTATAAGCAAGATTTGTCTTAATTTACATATGTTGCTGATATACATAATACCTTTGTGTAGCTTGTGATCATTGTTGATTGCCTTATAGTTTATAATTACAGAGATGATTGTTCTCAGTAAGCAATACACCATTTGTAGGGCGGGCGTTTCATACGGACAGATTATTCTATCGAATAGAACTGGTGCAAAATTACATAAATAATTAGGAGGTAAATAACCAGAATTAGAGCAGCAGAAATCTATCTACAATAAACCTGTATCCCAGTGGAGCAGGCAATTTATACCGGTCAACTAGCATAAGAAGAAAAAGGGAGATAAGGCACCCGCCAGGGATGAAGATCAGAAAACCGAAACCGACGACGTTGTCCTTGAAGTTGATCATCAGGTAGAGGCTTATGAAGGTAAGCGAGACCGCGGTGAAGCCGATAAGGAACATCATTGCCCACCTGCTAAACTCCTCGGGGTGCGCCGCCACCTCCTCCCCATGGACGACGGCCATTGTATGTTACCTATACGTCGACGAGACGACCGACTTGCTAGCTTCTCATACTACTTGATTTGATTTGATTTTCTAGGGTTCGTTTGGCTTCTGTACGGGTAGTATTTATTTGTTGAGATCGATCGCTCCACCGTCCCCGCCGAATAATCCGTGCCCGCCTCTGTCTCTACCGTCCGGAAGTAACACGTATGCGTGTACAGCCTCAGAACGGGAAGAGGTAATCTCAAAAAGGAAAAGAAAAAAAAACGGAAAGAGGTCAATTAGTTTAGGGTCAGCTCCTAACTTGCTGCAAAAAATCTACCGACTTATCTTTCTTCCGGCAAAGCGTTTAGTTGTCCATACGGATACAATATGATTTCGCCTGCTCCATCCATGGTTTCTTCTCGAGGTCATCCGGTGGCCGAATCCAGGCACTCCGCTAGCCTACGGATACAGCAGCCACCGACGAATGTCGCTGACGATGTGTGGCAGGGAATCCTTACGAACCACCCCGGCGAGGCGACGAGAGGCTACGCATGGATTCACCGACATGGCCTGCTCCGTCCTCGGCAGCTAGTACGAGGTGCCGCAAGGATTAGAGACGAAATCTCGACCATTTATCAATAGGCCTGAAGACAGCACACACTTTCCCCTTCTTTTTCTTCACGTTCCTACATGATGCAGAGAAAAAAGAACTGTGAACTTGTCCTAAGTGAGTGTGTCATGTTTAGTTTGCTTTCCAGGATCCGAAGAGGAGAACCGTGAACTTGTACTGAAAACTTCCAAAAATATTTAGGGCTAAGAGAGATGCTTTCATTCAGATAGTTGGTACATTCTGTTACATTCTAAGGCCAACGCCTTGTTATTTTGTTAATCTGTTCTGGAAACTCAACGCTCCAGACACACTCAGCGCCTAAACGCCACGCAGGTGGCACATTCATGAGGACCTCCTACGCTGTTTGGCTCTCTTTTAGCTGGAACAGTTTCATGTAAATATGTTGAAAGGCATTTGTTGAATTTAAAGGCAAGAAGTTCATAACGTGCAACAGATTCAGAAAAATGTTCTCATAGAATGCTTTTTTATTCAAATTTTCTATATGGGCAGGAGCATATAAGTTGGGGAGCTTCTAAGTTCTAACCAGTATCTCTTGGGTGAAACTGGGCTCCGGGCAGACCGGCCTATAGCTCAAATATTTTTCTACTCCTATATGAACCAACGATCTATTACCGTGGTCGCGGCTGTTTGTAGGTCCGATGGTGCGCTAGACTGTCGTGAGGTGTCTGACAACAGTTCGAGTGGCTTCGGACTGTCTTGAGGTGATCAAAATGCATGGAAGCTTCTTATAAAAGAAGATTTAGTGCAGTTCTGCAGGGGATCAAACTGAGAACATCGGACTTCGCCCCGGTTGAGTTTGTTCACAAGCGGAGGACGTCGAGTAGGGAAGCTCATGGCCCTATAAGGTCATCTGCTTATCTGGAGTATAGTCGCCACACATGGCTAGTAGATTCTCAAGAATTTTATTTTTGTATCCGAGCAAGTATAATTAATCAATGAAGTGGCGACCGTTGAACCCAAAAACAAAAATTGCGCAGCTCCACGTTTGCGTGGCTGTAACTCAACAACTACTCAGTAGTAGCTGCAATGAGTTTTTCTCACGGCACGCCATTGAGGAGTACCTTTCAAGAACTTCTCTGTAATTTTGTACCTTATAAGCTAAACTCTCAATTCCCAACTCAGATTTGCCTTAACTTCAGTACATACGTTGTTGATGTCCATAATACCTTTCTGTAGCCTGTGATCATTGTTGATTGCCTTAATTCATAATTACAAAGATTGTTCTCAGTAAGAAATACAACATCTGTAGGTCGGGCATTTCATACAGACAGATTATTCTATCGAAAAGAACTGGTGCAAAATTTCATAAATAATTAGGAGGTAAATAACCAGAATTAGAGCAGCAGAAATCTATCTACAGTAAACCTATATCCCACTGGAGAAGGACATTTATACCGGTCAATTAGCATAAGAAGAAAAAGGGAGATAAGGCACCCGCCAGGGATGAAGATCAGAAAACCGACGACGTCGTGCTTGAAGGTGATCATCAGGAAGAGGCCTATGAAGGTAAGCGAGACAGCCAGGGAGCCGGTGTATTTCTGACAGCTTAACTGGTTCTAGCCCATCAAGGTCACCGGCTGTAGTCCAACAATAACACACGCGGGCAAGGAATTGCTAAATACCTTTCTGTAGGTATATTTTTTAGTCAAGTACACACGGGGAATCATAGGTGACATTTATAGGTATGTGGTTTGGTGTTTTTGACGTTTTTCTATCGGTCTCTTTTGGAAAAGTAAAATATTGTGTCATGGAGAAAGAAAGGGTTCAAAGATCTAATAGATTTTCTTGTCTCTTTTAGTTTTGTTTTTGTAATCGATATAATTGTGTACTCTTTGTTGGTTAATATAAGTGGAAAATTCAAAAAAGAAGTACACACGTGGGCAATCAATACGAATAGATCATTTGATCGACCATGACAGTAGGGAGCTCATACAAAGTGAGACACGTTGGAGAGACTAGTAGACCGAAAGAGTTTGAAGAATCTACCAAGTGAGACACTCGTACACACCAAGCTCTCCTCTCCCCCCCCCCCCCCCCGAGTCTTCCCCTTGTGAGTCGCTTGTGCCTAGCGTCGCCCGGCCCGACCCCATATCTGCTCCACCGGTGAGGCCGGCCGGAGTTGGAATCGGGCAGGAGCTCGTGGCACCCTTGTAGATAGTAGATCTAGGGTTTGTTTTCTTGCAGCTTGGCCCTTTGTGGTGTGCGGCGTTCTGCCAACTCCCTTTCCTTGGTTCATGGTCGGGTCGTCTTCGAGCGATGGCCATGTACTAGAGAAGCTCCTTCATGACTTGCTCTCATGGTGGTGGGTGCGAAGGAGGAGGTATGTCCTAGAATAAGCTCGAAGGGCCCTCTTTGTGGGAGGCTGGTTCGTTTGAAGTTGTGTCTTCCCTCTTGCCTATACTGCCCCGCGTCGCCATGGTGGCGGAAGTCCAGAGGCGGAGCTGGATGATGCGGCTTGGGGAATCGAAGTGCATGCTCATTTGCGGAAAAGATACGTGAAGGGCAAGCTTGTCGGAGCTATTTGTGGCCGATGGAGGCCTCTCCGCGTTACGATGTGTGGAAGACATCACAATTATTTCTTCCTCCTAGCCAAGTTGCTGAATCGGAGGATTTTTTATCTCTGCGCGGGTTCCTCGTCGACGGTGACCCAAGTGGTAGTGTTGTCAACGGTGGGTGTGCTTTGAGGTCGAGCAACCTGAGCAGATGGAAGAAGGGTCTGATTGCGTTTTCACTTTTTATTTTAGGGTCTTTCTTATAATTTTTAAGGCCTTATGGTATGTCCTGTATATGCCAGGGGCCTGTTTGTAAGACTTCTTGCCGCTTAATGAAAGCTTATGGGACCTTCAGGCCTCTTCCCCTTGTTAAAAAAAACAAAGTGAGACACGTTGAAAAGTAGGTCACGAAAGTAGAGAGATTTTTCGCAAAATTATTTAAGGAGACTATCCTATTCGGCGGGCAACGGTTTAGGTTTGGTGAGGCTCACCGGTGCGACACGTTTGACCAGTCTTCCATGACAAACCTAATTAACGATGCCTATTTAACACGGCATAATAGTTAGCAGTCTTGGATTAGGGCTGGATATAAAGATCGAAACTCAGCGAGCTTAACGAGCGTTCGGTAACTTGACTGGTTTTCTTAGCAAACCGAGTTGAACAACAATTTTAACTCGTTAACATTAATCTCAGATTTTTTTATAAAATATGTGTCGGCTTTTGTAATCTCGGAAAATATTAACAGTTAGGCGAGATTGTGGGTGCTTAGCTGCCGGAAGAGTAGCCGTTTTGTAATACGACATTTTAATTTTTGTAAACTCCTTCTTATTTATTTTTTTGAAATTTTCTATATGTATTACTCAATCACATCATCGTTTTTACAGCATTCGATACAATCGACTCGAACCGATTCCAACACGCAGGGATGAACCGAATTCAACAACACACCCCCACACCCGCAAAAACGACCAAACCTAGCTAACTTGTGAGCCAACAATTGCCAGATCTGTTAACCTTTTGGATTCTAAAACCAGGAAGGAATTTCAGCATATCCGTGGCTTCCTCCAGGATGAAAGCACTTTGAGATCTGCTCTCCTCCATGTTCAGCAGCTCCAAAGCCACAGAAGCATTATCACACTCTATAATAACCGGGCTAGTTCCCACCGAAATAATAGATTTACTACCCTCACGAAGAGCAATTGCCTCAGCCATACCAGCAGAGGAGCAAAAGGGAATAACTCCCCAAGCAGACAACAAAACCTCTCCCTCATGGTTCCTCGGGACAGCACCCCAGGAGCCTTTGTTATTCTCTAGAACATAACTAGCATCCACATTCAGCTTGAGCCATCCTTTTTCAGGTTTTGACCAGGAATTATGTGTGATCGTCGGAAAGAGGGGCTTTTTACCTTTATAATCCTGCTCCAGATTCGGATCTTTAATCTGCAAGTAAGACGACAAGTAAGACTGTAAAAAATTAGCAGATTGTACAATTGTACATTTTCCATCACCAAATATTTGGTTATTGTGCAAGTGCCAAGCCCTCCACCAAAGGAATAGCAATTTTGATCTCATCTCATTTGTACTCTGGTTTAGAAGCAACAGCGCCCAATCGTCTCCTGTGAATTTGAATTTTTCCTCAGGTGGGAGTGCCCAGGAATCCCTCAAATAGAATCTGAGGGCTTTGGCTTTAGTGCAAGACACAACGGCATGGTGAGCTGTTTCCGGTTCCATGCCACAGATAGAACACGTAGGTATGACCCCCATTTTCCTTTTGTAACGGTGGATTTGAACACCTAACGTGTTAGATGCTAATTTCCAGCCAAAGGTTCTCACTTTCGGTGGCACATTAGTCTTCCAGGTATTGTTCCATAAAGGTCTCTCGCCATCTGGATTATTGCTACTGGCAGTTTGTTTCTCGACATTTTGAATTTGCATCCCGAGTCTATAAGCACTTTTTACTGTGAAGAGGCCATTCTTCTCAAGTGCCCAAGCAATTTGATCATCTCTCAGATCTTGATGGCAAATTGATTTGTAGAATTTCTTCAACATCAGGTGGGTAGAACAGAGCTTTAACCGTCTGTACCTTCCAAGTTCTTGTCTCTGGGTTTATCAGATCAGAAACCCATTTAAGGCGTAAATTATTTGTTTTCCCCAGAATTTTGTGGTTTCCCCTGGGATCCAATTATCACGCCATATCCTGATTTTTGTGCCAGATCCAATTCTCCAAACTAATCCTTGTTTGAGTAGCTCCAGGCCAAACATAATTCATTGCCAACATGATGAAACATTTTTGCTGAAAACAGTGTCGGTTAGATCTCCAGAGGGATAGTATTTGGACTTAAGAAGTCTCGCACATAAACTCTCCGGATAAACAAGCAGCCTCCAAGCTTGTCTAGCCAGAAGCACTTGGTTAAAAATTCTCAAGTCCCTAAACCCAATTCCTCCTTTACTCTTTGGGGTTGTCATTTTGTCCCAAGCCATCCAGTGGGTTTTCTTGCGATCAACTTCATCTCCCCACCAAAAATTCCTAATAATTTGTTCCAAATCCTCACACAGGGCCAACAGAAAATTTAAAGACACTCATAGCATAAATTGATATAGCTTGAGCCACTGATTTAACTAGTTCTTCCTTGGCAGCACCCGACATATGCTTTTCATTCCAGTTTGAACATTTCTTTCTAAGCTTTTCCTTCGACGATTTAAGCTTTCCATCCTTCACACGACCTTCAGGGATGGGGAGGCCTAGGTATTTATCCTCAAGGGTCATGGAGCCCACTTCCAGAATGGATGCCACTTCCTCACCATCCTCTTGTGAAACATTCTGGCCAAACATAATAGAGCATTTGGCAAAACTTTTTAATTAAATGAACAGGGCAAAACTTTTGCCCCGGGTTTCTAAAAAAAAGTCTGTGCACGTAGGGTTCCTCAACTACTGTAGTTGCTTTGAGCCTTTGAATCTGTAGGTCCGAGAGATGATCCACCCTCAACTGTCTAGAATTCCGAAGGGAGGAGTCCAATCATCGCAGGAAAATCTCCCTCGTCTTTCCTGATTTTACTTTTGGGTTTGCAGACCCGCTATCTGTTGGCCTCTATATACCGTCCCTTTGTTAAGGTAGGCTTGTCGGCGTCGTGGCAGGAAACCGCACGGCGAGTCGGCGGCCAGTCAGTTGGGATGCAGTTGAATAAGCAGGCAGACGAGAATGAGGAAAACTGAAAGCCACAACACATGGCAGGTTGCCTGGTGCGAACACCTTCAGACCGACGGAGCACTCTGACCAGAATTATTGGAGGAACGGCCGTGTTTGTCTCCCCGATCGAGCTCGCGCGGTAGCCCAGGTCGGTGCTAACTTGTCAACAGTTGGGCGGTTGCGCCTACCGTCTGCTGACTGCTGGTGCTCAGGTTGTGCCCAGCATGTGTAGTGGTCGTGTTCTACGTCCAAACGTCCAAACTATCTAAAGTCAAACCGACGATTTCGCCACGACTACTTCTCCTCTTTGCTTCGAATAGTAAGGGCATTATAATTCATAACCTCCAGGAACTCAGCTCTCCAGCTCCCCGCGCTAAGTGCCTTTAGTGTTTGGCAAACACTTTTTAATCGAAAGTACATTAACATGAAGGCGATTTTAAAGCTACGTAGAAAACCTGTTGATTTTAACTTCTGGGCTGACCTCTCACAGCGACAAAGAAACATTTCTTTCGCTTTGGAGTATTTTAAGATTAAAGATCGGTCAAAGATAAAAAAAATTAGGAGTATAAATCGTTAGGTACCACCCTTCGAGATCACTATCCGGTCGTATACATTTTTTTTCATAAAGGGGATACCTTTATCACGGTTATGCACTCTCACCACCCAATGTAACGTTTAGGCGAGATTTCTTGGAATGCCTTGTTGACACGGTTGGTATCGGTTCAACTAATACAAAGTCCCGACTAGTTTCTCTGAAATTTATGTGGGGATGGAAAATTCTCGGTAAATTCATGTATAAGACCTTAGTCCATTACGACACAAGATATGTCGGTTAATAATAAGAATAAAATATGCCAAATAACGATTACACTAAAACTGAAAGTGTTTACTTAGTATCTTTGCAAGGTGTCATATTAATAAAGTGCAACCTTGTTAAGAGAAACTAGCATTGAAGTACAAAATGTGTATTTTATCCACAAGAGGAGACGATAAAATACTTATTCTTTAAGTGTAGATTTGCACACTCTATTTGCTATCTAGATAGCTTATAACTTGTACCAACCCAACTCTGTTGCAAATATATTTGACAACTGGCTATATGAGACGTTATCATCTTCTTTCTCCACTCCGCCGAGTTCGCCTAGCCACCGCCAGCCTAACCGAAGCCTCGTTGCCACGCCTTGTCCCAATCTCCTTATCCGCTGGTCCTCCGCCACCCGACCATCCCTCTAACCCCGTCCCCTTCTCCTCCGGTGTCAGCGAACCCCCCCCCCCCCCCCCCCCCCCAAATTAAGTTACTTCTCGCCTCCGCCGTGGCTGCCGCGACTTTGGCTCAGCTGCTGGTCTCCCACGTCACAAGGAAGAAGTTTAGGATTTGCATAAATTAAGGTGCGTTGGATTAATGGTGGACGAGTCGACTGAGCGATAAGTTAATTCTCAGTCAACTAAGAGTTAGCAAAACCGTAAAAAAACAAGTCAGTGTTGCACTATTCTCCTGTCGAAGAGAGGGTAAAAAGATACAGGCAGGCGCCAACAATTTCCACCGAACAGGAATTTGGCACCAGCTCGTCCAGAGAGACGGAGACTCGTCCGGCCGTCCATTCGGACGGCGCCGTCGTGACGCCAAAGCAACAGCGCCACGACAGCGTCAGCAAAAACAGCAGCGAATCAAGGCTTGCATCCTCCACAATAACTATCCCATCCCCGACACGATTCCCCACACGATTCAGAGCCAGCCGATCGATCCCTGTCCTGTCTCTGTCTCCCCGCCGGATCGATCCATCCGAGGTTGCTCCGTCGCCGTCGCCGTCGCCGCAAAGGAGGGAGCTTCCGCAAAAAAAGTACGGCGGACTGGGGAGTGGGGAGAGAAACAATGGCGCGCTGATCGGTCGATCGTTCCGATGGCGGCGAGGCCGGGATGCGGCGGCCGCGTGCGCTTCAACGTGGGCGGCCAGGCCTTCGAGACGACCACCACCACGCTCGCCAACGCCGGCCGCGACTCCATGCTCGGCGCGCTGCTCGACTCCTCCTGGAACGCCTCCACCCCCGGGGAAGCAGCGCCAGCGCCCCAAGACTCCTACTTCATCGACCGCAACCCGGCGTGCTTCGCGGTGCTCCTGGACCTGCTCCGCACGGGCAGCCTCCACGTCCCGCCGCACCTACCCGAGAAGCTGCTCTACCGCGAGGCGCTCTACTACGGCCTCCTCGACCACGTCCGCGCGGCCCGCTGGGGCGCCTTCGACGGCGACCGCCTCCGCCTCGCCTCCTCCGTGCCCGGCCGCGCGCCGGGGGACGGCACCGCCGTCCGCGCCGCTCCCGACGGCGGCTGCTGCGTCGCGCACGGGGGCGCCGTGCGCGTCTACAACTGGATGCTCGACGAGCGCCGCCCGGTCTCGCTCGACCACTCCCAGGTCAACGACGTCGCCTACCTCGACGCCGCCACGCTCCTCATCGCCGCGCGGGAGCGGCTCGGCAGGTGCGACGGCGGGATGGCCGCCTTCTCCGCCGTCTCCGGGGACCTCCGCCACCGCTTCCGCGTCCGCCACGACCGCGAGCCCAAGTCCTTCACCGCCGGCGCGCTCGCCTTCGACAGGGGGGACGCCAGGATCTTCGCCAGCTGCAAGGGCAGGCTCAACGAGTACGGCGTCGGCGTCTGGGACGCCGCCACGGGCGAGCAGGCCGACTTCTTCTACGAGACGCCCGGCGACGCCGCCCTCGCCCTGGGCGACGCCGACACGCTGCAGTGGCTCGGCGCCACCAACGCGCTCATGGTGGCCACGCTCTTCCCTAAGACGGACAACTGCTCCATCGGCCTGCTGGACTTCCGCGACAAGAGCGTGGCGTGGTCCTGGTCCGACGCCGGCACGGCCGCCTCGCTCGAGGACAAGCGCGTGCTCCACGCCATCGCCATGGACGACGAGCGCTCCGTCTGCGTCATCAACCAGTACGACGACCTCGGCTTCCTCGACCTCAGGAGCGCCGCGGGCAGCGCCGGCGTGCGCTGGAGCTCACGGAGCAAGCTCATGAACCGGAAGGCCACCGGCGAGGAGAGCTGCTACCCGAAGCTGGCCACGCACGGCGGGCAGCTCTTCTCATCCATGAACGACAGCATCTCCGTGTTCAGCGGGCCCGAGCACGTGCTCACGTCCACGCTCAGGCGGAGCTACGGCGGCGCCATCTGCGATTTCTCCATCGGCGGCGACCGCCTCTTCGCACTGCACAACGAGGAGAACGTGTTCGACGTCTGGGAGACGCCGCCGCCGCCGATCATCTGATCGCCGTACCCCTTTTCTGCTCTGCTCTTCACTGATCAGTGCGCCGTGGCTTCGTCTGTACGCTTATCTCGTACTGTACTTCTGTTCTTGCGTGTCGCAAGTGCTCACTCGACAGAATGAAACTGGTCTTACCTACTGATGGTTACTCATCTGTAGCTTTCCTCTTAACCACTATAGAGGGTACCTGAGCTTTGGATTCTAACCCAGAAAAGAGACATTCCTGTGCATGATCTTCTTGCAAGAAGATTTACAACTTCTGCTGACATTGTTTGCCCTTGCAGTTCCATACTCCACGGCCGACGCTGTTGTCTCCAGTTTCATTAAAGAAACTGGAGGGTGTCCAGAACAGGATCCGGGCACATATAAAAATTTCAAACCACAGGACAAACCCCATGTGGCTCAGCTAATTTAAAACAAGAAACTACACTCTAAACTGAGCATAGTAAGAGATTTTCTTACTACAGCACAGGCTTCACCTGTTGCAGCAATCTTCCTCGACATCTTGTTTATAGAAAATCATAGACGGGAAGCACCGTGACATTGGATAAATGAGATTACAAGTATTGTCGGCATCAGGCGTTGTCCTGTCAAAATCATCAGGGATTGATTCTTAGCTAAGCATGTTTGCGAATGAATGCTAATGAGCACCGAAAAGCGATCTTCCACTTCACTAATGGGGAGGCGGCCCCATACTATCATATCCATCTTTTTCCGTCTGAAAAATCATATCCATCTGAGCCCAACTATGAGCCTGCATTTTTAAATTAGTGGATGAAGGACAGATTTGGATGTCCTATTTATCTGGCCGGCTTCATTTGCAATTGGAACCGATGCATTCACTTTCTTTCAAAGATCATTGTTATCTACACTCAGGAAATTACAGATTCCACCACCATCAAGCCATTTTATTGTGGAAACCACCAGATTTATAGATATGTTGCACTCTCCACATGCTTTACGTCTAAGCCGTTGTAACCTATACTAAACATTCTATTTACATTAAAAATCAAGATGAGTATAAACTACATCACACTTTTTCGGCATGACAATTTGTTTTTTACATCAATAAAATGATAACTAAGAAGACGATATAATTTGACTTGTATAAATAATAATTCCCTTATTTGACTGGGCGGCGGTGGGTCGCGGACCACAATCTTGGTTTCATCAGGGGAGGGTGCGGGTCACGTTCATGGGTCGTCGGAACTGAGAGAGCCGTGGTTGTGTGCTCTTGCGACGGTCAAACCCCATGACCGTGGGTGAGAGTACTTGCTTCGGCCTTTAGTCGGTTTACTGCAAATTAATCAGTCAATTCTTTTTATTGTTAATTAATAAGAAAAAGGCAAACTTTTTTCTCAAACTGGGGCGGGGGAGGGGGGCAACGCCTCCTGAACTCAACTAAGGTCGTCCTATGTGGGAACCAATGCCCACTGTTCCTCTTGAATGATAAATCCTTACAATTTTGCGATTGATTTATTCATCTAAATACCCTCCGCCCTTTGTTCCCGATCGAGATAGACTTTCTCAATTGGTACAACGACAATTAAACTAGATTACCCTTTATTCAATGAAAGATTGTCCAACTTGAGCATGGCGACGGCGAAGACCGCCGGGACGAGCGGCATAGGCGTGCACGAGGCCATTCGTCGTGTCGTTGCTACCAAAGAGCTCTTGATCGAAGCACGGGAGCCCATACCCGCTGATGAGGTCAGTGAACTAGGCATCGCTTGAAGTCTTCCGGCCGTTGTAGCTCAAGCCGCGCAAGGTTGCCGTCGCCGCCAGCGAAAGGGCAGACTATTGCACACATTTGATGTTCATATCGTTGTAGAGATGTTGTTTGAAACTGGAGCAGCGGGCCATCCCGATGGTAGTGCGCGCCGGACAAAGCGGCGAGGTCACTGACATCGAATAAAAAGTGATGTTGTTCTATGAGTATTTTAAAATCTTCACATTTTACAATTTAGAATATTTTCGAAATATATTTTTTGAAAAAAAATAAAATAACGAAAAAATGTGAGCAATGGGAGGAAAATATGGGGGAAAATAAAAGTATTTTCGGAGTTTTTTTTGCAACCTGAAATTTTTACAAGATTGATTATTTTGTAAAACCATAAAAAGGTGAAAAAAGGAAAATAAAACAATAGTAAAGAAAAAAATAAAATAAAAGCGCTAAACAGTAAACAGGAATAGGAAAAAAAGAAAACAGAAAAACAATATGAAAACACGGGCAGATGTGTTGGCCCATTGGCAGGGGCCTTCAGGCGGCACGAGCGCCGTAGCGGGACTCAAGTGTATATAGGAATAGCGTCGCCGCCGGAGCTGGAAATCAAGTGTTCGTACGGGCCAGGGGGAAGTTAGGTTCTTCATCAAAGGCAAATGGAGATTCGATGGTGAGCCCATGGTCCTTGAAAAACAAGGGCAAGCCAACCCGGCCGGCCGGGAATCAACAAGGCCGTGGCTCCGAACTCAACCGAGAGAAAAGCTTTCGGGCTCCGTTGCTGGACAGCGAGATATGGCGCGCAGGCAGTGGCGGCCGTACGTGACAGAGCTACAGAGCACGGACGTACCTACCGGTGCAGTGCAGTGCGCGACGTACGTACTCCCCAACTGCCCGGCGGTGGTTGGCAGATAGACACACACACACACACACACACACAGATTTGGGTGTCATGTGACACTACCGCAAATAGAAACGCGCGCACGCGCATAAACATCAGTCTGGTTCAGCCGTTCAGGTACGTACGGCTCGCGCAGTGGAGCTAGCTGCAAGTTGCTGGGCGCTGGTCCATGCAATGCAACGCAACGCGTGGCCGGTGAGCGAGCGGCGCCCACCCTATAGCTACCCGGCCAGGCCACCAATAATTGTTCAATCTACAGTATAGTATATTTGATCTTTCTTTTGCATATTTGTTTCCGTGAATCAATAGTTATATAGTCCACCTAACAATGTACTAAGACTAGCGTGCGCATGCTGTGGGAAAGTGTCGACTACAAATGTATGGTCAAACAGAGTGTAGTGTAGTCAAGGGACCACGCACGGACGGCAAAGCTCTTTAAGCTGACGAACCTCTGTAGACGTTTAAGGGGCACCCCCAAACGTCTGATGGCGGTCTTAAGTGTCTAGACCGAGACGATTTATGTCCGACACCCTCGAGACATCTTAGGTGGTCCTCGCTCGTCATACACATAGGACCGACGTGACCAGCTGATTCATTTGTCCTCACATTGTCCTTCTGTTTCCCTCATCGACGAATCGCACCATCGCCGCGCCACCCTTGTCGTCACCAACTCAATTCGCACCGTGAGGGTTTAGCCGCAACGACCACGCATGCCTGCTTGCAGCCGCTCCCCGCACCGGTCTAACCGTCTCCGCCTCTTCCTCCATGTCGTCCCGCACGCAAAGGTGTTTGACCATTTTTCAATAAGCTCATTTGATTGACAGTTGATTTCTGGCCTGATTTCATTGTTCCTTCTTTGTCTAATAGGTTATGAGATGGCGACGACGAGCTCATGTTTTTTTCAAATGATGGGGGAGGATGTCCCCGTTGCAACTGACGACAAAGAGAATGAGATACTTATGCACTCTTCTAGATACTCATAGCGGACGTGCAAGTAAGAGGATTTTCGGGATGCTTGAAAGCATTAATTGCATACATTGGAATTGAAAGAAGTGCCCAACTGTGATGTTCAGATCAAGACATCATGGAACGTGCAGTGTGATACTTAAGACATCTACTACAGAGAAACAAACACACGAGAGACTGTAACATGACCTTCCGTCTGATGCTCTTGAGCGATCAAAGGAGACAAGATCACTAGTGGAAAAAGGGGCACTAGTCCCGGTTCCAGACATGCTCTAGTCCCGGTGTAGCAACCGGGACTGTCAGGCCGGGACTACAGCCCCCTGACCCTTTGGTCTCGGTTTAACACGAACCGGGACCGGAGCCCCCCCCCCAATGAGCGCAGCGCACGTGGCCACGGCAGGGCGTGCGGGGGCGAACCCTTTAGTCCCGGTTCGTAACACGAACCGGGACTAGGGTTTTTATTTTTTTTACATTTCAGGGTTTTACTTTTTTTCATTTCAGGGTTTATTTTTTTTTATTTCTACCGGTTTTCTGGGTAGGGGTTTCGGATGGTACCACGTCGATGCGTGACGGTAGGGGGTTTCGGATGGTACCACGTCGATACTATAGTCGATGTGTGATGGCAGGGGGTTTCGGATGGTACCATGTCGATGCGTCGGGGGTAGGGGTTTCGGATGCTACAGCTTCGATGGGCGAAAAACACGTATAAATTATTATACGAACCTAGATGAAGTTGCATCATGCATATATACAATTACATGAAGATCATGTGTTGATAACACATACACATTTAAGTACGCGTGGTACATGAATATCACGTTTCCCGGTTCCAGACACTTAGAAATATTTTGTTACATGGAGATCACTATATATTACATGTACGCACTAGTCAAAATAGTGGTACTCTCCGGTCTCCGGTATGACATCGGTGAGGTAAAATCCCGTCAACTCCTCTGCAATTGCCCTGAAGCGGGTCTTTATTGGTAACTCGTTGCGCTTTCTTGCCAACTGTAAAAAAATGATATCACAATGAATACATGAGATATGAAATGAATAAAACTCATCACGATTGATGATACAAAAATAATGTTGTGACTAGAGCTTTACGTACTTCGATACTTCTTTTGCTCTTCAAACTCTCGTTAACCACAGTGTGCATGTACTCGCAAACGAAGAATCCACATAGATCAGTCCCGGTTGGCTGTTTAAGACAAGTCTATAGAAGAATAAAATTTAATCAAATAATAATAAAGTATGATAATGGTGCATGGGCCTAGTTATAGTACTACTTACATCGTTAGTACGCCAGCGCAGTTTCTCTGGCCATCCACTGTTCGGATGTTCCGCGAGGAACATTTCCAAACGCTGCATGACAAGAAAATGAATGAATGAGTCATAAATTCCTTGATATTAGGAAATGAACGAAAGAGGCGATAAGAAAAGAAAGTACCTTGCCACCAAATCAAAACAGGTCTTGTATTGTTTAGGGCATCTTCTTAACGAGTCAAGGACAACAATTTCTCCTTTCCGCAAGTCAATAACGATAAGAATGTAGTGGTAGCTGCGCACGTTTATAAATAGTCATGCATAACTAATCAATTAAACTTAACACCGGGTGAGAAAAATAGAATGTGTAATAAGCAGTAACACTCACTTGAAGTTGTAAGGCCATAATATATATTTTTTGTAAGCTTGTCGCTTGAAAAACATTAGCAAATTCCCCGGTGTATCCTTGTTAAGTATTGGATCAATTATGTTATCTTCATGCATTATAGAGGGGTCAATGAACCCAATGTGGTTGATTTTCTTCTTCTTGCATTTGAGCATCTTCATTCTGCGTAATAAAGCACACAAAATATTATAGAGAGGATTATCACAGACAATGAACGAGTAGAGCTAATTAAAACATTAAATTACACGAATAGATTGAAAGAGCATCTTCTAATTGACCCTTGTTTTGGTGCTAATGACAACACAATATGTGTTCTAACATGGCTATTAAAGTTGCAGGTTGTATCTAAGATTCTAGCAAAAAGGAAACGATCGAAACGGGCGCTGCGAAAGCTATCCAGCAAGCCTTGCTCCAGGCAGCGGTAGTACCGCTGGCATCAGCGGTAGTACCGCTGCACTGGATGCTCGGGCCTTGGCTACCGCTGGCGGTACCGCCCGAGCTACCGCCGTTTTCGGCGCTCTGTTGCGCGGTGCGGTACCCCCAGCGGTACCTGAGCGGTACTACCGTTGCGCAGCGGTACTACCGGCCCTTCCAGCGGTAGTACCGCTGTGTGTTTTTCTGCCGGTTCCAAAGGCCAGCTCTAAGTCGAGGTACCGCTGGCGGTACCGCCGGAGGTACCGCCGTTTTCACCCGTCTGTTTCTCAGAGCGGTACCTCCAGCGGTACCGGAGCGGTACTACCGGGATCCTCAGCGGTACTACCGGTACCGCCAGCGGTAGTACCGCTGCGTGTTTTTTGCAGGTTCGCAGGACCAGCGCGAAGTCAAGGTGCCGCTGGCGGTACCGCCGGAGGTACCGCCGTTTTCAGCCTTCTGTTTCTCAGAGCGGTACCTCCAGCGGTACCGGAGCGGTACTACCGGGCTCCTCAGCGGTACTACCGGTACCGCCAGCGGTAGTACCGCTGCGTGAAGTTGGAGTCTCTGTATTGCGCGTGAAGCGGGCGACGGCTGGACTCAAAGGTCCAGCGGTACTACCAAGTCCGTTGCGAGTAGGAAGAAGCAAAGGACCGCTTCCACTGATGAACAAGATGCCCTTGATGGATTGCAGCGCCGAAGGTTCCCGGCATCATCAAAGTCCCTTCCCAAGCGCCCGAAAACAGCTAGTCAACTAAGTGAGCCCGAGTTTGTGGCAAAGCGAGCTGTGGATTTCTATGTGATTGATCGTATGGATCAAATACCCTCCGTTCGCGGCAACAATCCGTTCTTCCACAACACCTTCCAAGAAGAGTGCTACCGGGAAATCCTTTTGAAGAAACCAAAGGACAACACCGTGATCCAACACCACATCAACGTTGAGTTCATGAGGTCCAAGCCCAACTACTTTGTTGAAGCTTTGGAAATCTGTGAGGAATTTGACCTCTTTCACATCATGGAGCTCGAGCAAGACTATGATGAGGAGATTGTGGCTCAGTTCTTAGCCACCGTGCACATGGGCAATGAGACAACAAGAAGAATCAAGTGGATGACTAAAGAGAAAGTGTTTGAAGCCACTTGGGAAGATATTGCCGAGTCCCTCAACTATCAAGAGTTCGGCCCTTTTCCTCCGGAAGAGTTTGATGAGACTCACTTCCGTGTTCACTTCCAAGGAGGAAGTGCATTTGGTGTTGAGAAGCTTGCTCCCCTCTACAACCCGGATAGTGCGGATAAGTGGAGGTATGGAGATTCCAAAGGCCTATACCCCACTTGGGACATCATGCACCGCATCTACCGTGAGACAATCAATCCAAAAGTAGGCAACATTGATGAAATCCATGGCTACTTGAAGAACTTGATGGTTCTCACTATGCAAATGAAGGGACAAGGCAAGAAGCTTGATGTGATGGACTTCATTTGGCATGAGCTATGGCATGTGATTAGCAAGAAGAAGAACATCTCCTTTGCTCCGTTGATCATGAGGATCGTGGTGTGGAAGTGGCTTGAGCACAATGACATTGATGATCTCGGTGACACCGAGAAGTGGACCCCTCACAAGGGCAAGAGGCTCCTTATCAAGCCCCACAAGCTCAAGCCTAGGAAGGAGAAGGAAGTGGTGGATGAAGCCGAGTCCTCCAAACCCTCCAAAGGTGGTTCTTTTGCTTGGATGGCTCGTGCTATGAAGAAAATCTTCCAAGTATCCAAGAAAGTTGAGAGGCATCAATATGAGGACCATAAGGAGAAGATGAAGGCTCGCCAAGTTGAGGTTGCTTGCCGCCGTGCCGAGGGGGAAGATGTGCCTTCCGGGTCCGAGCAACACATCCCCACGTGGGATGAATGGCAAGCCAAGGATGACGAGGGCGAGATCATCACGTGGTCGAGCCCAGAACATGATGGTGCTTCTTCCTCTTACACGGATTGGGACCCTTGGGGCGTGTAGGTCCGATCTTTTCCCTTTTTGGTGCTTTGGTGCCAAAGGGGGAGAGATAACTATTAGGTTGCTCTCGGGAATTTGCATGGGTGGGTGTCACGAGCTCGTTTTCACTTATTTCGACCTTTTTAGCTTGTGAACACCTAAATTTATTAGTTCTTGTGGAACTCCTTTATGTATGCATGGTGTAAGACATGTGAAACTAGTTTTTCTATCTATGTGTTGCTTATTTGTCTTATGGTTAATATTGCATTTGTGATTGCTATCTTTGTGGCTTGGCTTGTAAAATTTAGGGGGAGTGTTGATTCTAGATGTTGTGTATTCGTGTATTCAAAGCACTCTAAGAATATGCACACATCTAGGGGGAGCTCCGTCGAAATTTTATGAACCCTCGCGTGTTATGTTGTGTTGTCATCAAACACCAAAAAGGGGGAGATTGAAAGAGCATCTTCTAATTGACCCTTGTTTTGGTGCTAATGACAACACAATATGTGTTCTAACATGGCTATTAAAGTTGCAGGTTGTATCTAAGATTCTAGCAAAAAGGAAACGATCGAAACGGGCGCTGCGAAAGCTATCCAGCAAGCCTTGCTCCAGGCAGCGGTAGTACCGCTGGCATCAGCGGTAGTACCGCTGCACTGGATGCTCGGGCCTTGGCTACCGCTGGCGGTACCGCCCGAGCTACCGCCGTTTTCGGCGCTCTGTTGCGCGGTGCGGTACCCCCAGCGGTACCTGAGCGGTACTACCGTTGCGCAGCGGTACTACCGGCCCTTCCAGCGGTAGTACCGCTGTGTGTTTTTCTGCAGGTTCCAAAAGCCAGCTCTAAGTCGAGGTACCGCTGGCGGTACCGCCGGAGGTACCGCCGTTTTCACCCGTCTGTTTCTCAGAGCGGTACCTCCAGCGGTACCGGAGCGGTACTACCGGGATCCTCAGCGGTACTACCGGTACCGCCAGCGGTAGTACCGCTGCGTGTTTTTTGCAGGTTCGCAGGACCAGCGCGAAGTCAAGGTGCCGCTGGCGGTACCGTCGGAGGTACCGCCGTTTTCAGCCTTCTGTTTCTCAGAGCGGTACCTCCAGCGGTACCGGAGCGGTACTACCGGGCTCCTCAGCGGTACTACCGGTACCGCCAGCGGTAGTACCGCTGCGTGAAGTTGGAGTCTCTGTATTGCGCGTGAAGCGGGCGACGGCTGGACTCAAAGGTCCAGCGGTACTACCGCCGGGTCCAGCGGTAGTACCGCTGCGGGAGTTATTGCTCCAAACGGCCAGATTTGGAAGAGGCTATAAAAGGACCCCTTCACCTACCTTTGAGGATTGGAGCTTCTACACTCTCTCACCTCCATTGATGCAAAGCTAAAAGCTCCAAGCTCTCCCAATCCTCCCACCCAAACTCGTTGACCTTTGGAGGATTGAAGGAGGAAGCCCCGATCTACATATTCACCGAGCCGTTCTTCATTTCCCCCTCATTCATTTGAGGGAACACTTGCTAGGGCTTCCACTAGGAAACCTAGCCCATTGTTGTACTTACCTATTGTCTTTGTGACAGATTGTAGCTGTTCGGGAGCCCCCAAGCCCTTTGTGGGTCGTGCCCCGAATCGTTGTTGTAAAGGCTCCGGATTCCGCCTCGATGGATTCCGATAGTGGAAAGTGGACCAAACCTTTGTGGTGTGGTTCACCGGAGATTAGGGTGAGGCCTTTGTGGCCGTTGAACCATTGTGTTGGTTCACACCTCTCCAACGAGACGTACTCCCATTCAAGGGAGGAACTCGGGAATACATCCTTGTCGTCTCGTGTCTTCACTTCGGTTACTTCTATCCTTATTTATTGCCTTATTATATCTTGCTTAGTTGCTAGCTTGTCATATAGGAAATTCACCTTAGTTGCATATCTAGTGAATTTACTTTTTGTGTCAAGCCTAATTTGAAAAAGAACTAAAATTTGAATTAGCACCTATTCACCCCCCCCTCTAGGTGTCATACCGATCCTTTCAATTGGTATCAGAGCTAAGGCTCTCTTTTCGGGTTTAACCGCCTAAGAGAAGTATGACACAAAGTGAGGATGAGACCGCAAGGCTTGCCGAGGCTAATGAGTCCCTTAAAAAGGACCAAGCCACCGCGGCATCCATGGCCGATATCAAAGCTTTGGAAACAACTTTGACATCTTCCATGGATGCTAGGTTTAATGAGTTTCGTGACTTGCTCAATAAACTCATTAACAACAAGCCCTCGGATATCATCCCGCTTGAAAAAGCTTCTAACTCCGATGAGGGTGGACCCAAGGAGGATAAAGAGCAAAAAGAGAAGGAGGTGAAAGCAAATGATAAGCCTAAGTCATCTCCCAACTCGCATGAGGAAAAGGAAGAGTATCATGCCGTTCGGGGATGGTACTCTCCCGATCCAATTATCACTACCCGCATAAACCCTTTAGGTCCCCCACCTAAGCTTAATGCTTTAGCTTTTGCTAGTTGGCAACGCTCAATGAAATCTCATGTCAACAGTGCCTCCATCGAGCTTTGGAAGATTATTGAAGAAGGATACATAGTGGAGGATCCAAGCAACATGACCAAGAGAGAGTTCGCCGAAAAGCAACTAAACGCTTCCGCTCTCCATATGATTGAACTCTCCTTGAGCGACACCGACAAGCATCATGTTCTACATGCCACCACCGCCAAAGAAGCTTGGGATTGTCTTGAGCGTGCCTTCCTTGGAAATGAAAGCATGAAGAGAAATAGATATGAATCTTTGAGCAATGCCGCCGAAGGTTTCTACATGCTTGACAACGAGACCCATGAAGAGATGTATGGTAGACTCAAGACTCTTGCCAAAGCCTTTTATGATGTGGGAGCAACATATGTTGATGATGCTTGGGTCAAGAGGAAGTATGAGAATGCTCTCTTGCCCTCGGAGCCAATGGAGTTGAAGTCTATTCAAGGAAGATACAACTACCTTCAATTGTCTTCCCATGAAGTTATGCAAGAAGTTCAAGCCTCCAAGGTTGCCACCAAGAATGCCGAAGATAACCGTGCTAGGGCCATGGGAATGAGACAAGGTCCCTCTCTTGCCTTGAAGGCCAAAGTGACTTGCCTAGATGCCAATGATGAAGTTGAAGCTTGTCCTGGCAACATTGCTCCACATGATCTTGAGCAAGCCCTCAATGGTCACATTGCACTTGCCACAAGAGTGTTTTGGAATGACCCGGCTAGTGCTAAAGCTCGAGTTGATCGAGATAACAACACAAGTGGCAAGAAAGAGCTTGCCTCAAGGACAAAGACATGCTACAATTGTCATGACAAGAACCACTACATAAGAGAGTGCCCTTATGAGAACCGTGAGAAAAATGGTGGGAAGCTTATCCCAAAGGATCACTCCAAGTTGATTCAAAAGAAGCCCGCAAGACCTAGAAAGCCCTTCTTCAAGAAGGCACCGAGAATTGTGTTGGTGGCACAAGAGGAATATGCCACAAGTGATTCCGAAGATGAAGATGCACCTAACAAAGAGGTAGCCGCATTGGCCATTGTCTCCACTTCATCATCATCTCTCTTTGAATCCCCCAATGAGAACCTCTCCATCAACACCGATCGTTGCCTCATGGCTCATGTCACCGAGGTATCATCCCCTTCTCCTAAGACTATGCATGATCAATCTAGTCTTGAGATTAAGAAGGAACTAGTTGCCTTCGATACTTTTGTGACTAACTTGCAAGGTGAGGCCAAGGAACATGTTGAGTCTCTCATGAGACAACTATGTGCGGCCGAAGAACTTCTTCAAGAAAAGAGTAAGATTGAGAGAGAGGATTCTCTCACCATTGCTTCCTTGAATGCTTCCATAGCATCCTTAAATAGCTCTCTTGATGAAGAAAGTGAATATAGAACCACTCTAGAGGAAAGACTTGAATCTCTTGATGCTAAAAATGATGAAATCATTAGTAAAATCATTAAGGATAGAGATCATGTTTTTGCCAAATATAAAGTGATTAAAAAGGAGAAAGTTGAACTTGGGGTTGCAAATGCTATACTTCTTGAGGATATGGAGAAGCTTGATAAAGCTCACAAGGTCTTGAAAACGACCCACTCCATCCTTGTGAAGTCACATGAGCAACTCCAAACTCAACTCTCTAAAACTTGCTCAACTAGCGTAACCATTCTTCCTCGTGCTCATGAAAATGTCATTGAAGAAAATGCTAGGTTAAAGGTGGATCATGCTAAGACCTCTATTCCTAAAGGTAACGATAAGGGTTTTGCTTATTTGTTTAAGCTAAAACCACACAAAGGAAAGGAAGGTCTTGGGTATGTGGCCGAGGCAAAGAAGAAGGTGAGCAACACCAAGGAGAACAAGACCAAGCCGGCACAAGCTAAGACTAACATTGCGAGTGGTAATACCACTAGGGGCAAGACCACTCGTAGTGACTTTGCGGGGCATAACAATCCCAACTACATTCTTTATGTTGATTATTATGGCGATGTTTATGCAAAATATGTTGGTCCTTATGATGGTTACTTTGACTACTCTATTTGGGTTCCTAAGACCCTTGTTGCTAACCGAAAGGGACCCATTGAAAAATGGGTACCTAAATGCAAGAAATGATTTCTTGTAGGACTATGCTTCCGGTGGATCTAAATGGGTGATTGATAGTGGATGCACTAGTCATATGACCGGAAGCAAGGAGATCATGACGGAGTTGAGACCAAATTTAAATCACTCAACCGTCTCTTATGGTGACAAGTCCAAAGCCGAGGTAAAGAGTCTTGGCAAGGTGGTAGTTGCAAGGGATATCACCCTTGTAAATGTCATGCTTGTTGAGTCTCTAGGTTACAATCTTATGTCCGTTCGTGCTCTTAATAAGATGAACTTTGATGTCTATTTTACTCTTGATATGGTGGTACTCTTGAGGAGCAAGACTCTAAAGGTCATGTTCGTTGGGCATGTTGAAAATGAGTTGTTTGTGGTAGACTTTTCGGGGTCAACCAACACTCAAGCAATATGCCTATTCGGAAAGGCCGACGTGGGGTGGTTGTGGCATCGCCGCTTGTCCCATGTCAATATGAGAACTTTGCAAAGTCTTCACAAGGGTGGCCACATTCTTGGACTAAATGAGAATGTTTCTTTTTCTAGAGATCGTCTTTGTAGGGCTTGTGTTGAAGGAAAGATGCATGATTCTCCCCACCCAAGCAAGACCATCATCTCATCATCAAGGGTATTGGAACTTCTTCATGTTGATCTTTTTGGTGCCGTACCTCAACCTAGTCTTGGTGGGAAGAAATATTGTTTGGTGATTGTCGATGACTTTTCAAGATTCACTTGGGTTTTCTTCTTCAAGACGAAGGATGAAACTCAACAAACCATCATCGATTTCTCCAATGAAGTTCAACGTCAACACAATCTTCCCATATTGGCCATTAGGAGTGACAATGGCTCCGAGTTCAAGAACTACACCCTAAATGAGTTTCTTAGCGACGAGGGAATTCGACATCAATACTCCGCCGCTTATACTCCTCAACAAAACGGTGTAGCCGAGAGGAAGAACCGGACTCTTATGGATATGGCTAGGTCCATGTTGGCGGAGTTTAAGTCTCCACTCTTCTTGTGGGCCGAAGCTATCTCCACGGCGTGTCACTCCTCCAACCGGTTATTCTTTCGCAAAGGGAAGAAGGAAACTCCATATGAAATGCTTACCGGCAACAAGCCCAACATCTCCTACTATCGAGTCTTTGGTTGTAAGTGTTTCTACAAAATCAAAGGTGTACATCTTTCTAAGTTTGAAGTTAAAGCCTTAGAAGGTGTTCTTGTTGGGTATGGTGCAAACTCTCACACTTATAGAGTCTATGACAAATCCTTAGGGAGAGTTGTAGAATCTTGTAGTGTGAGGTTTGATGAGAATGACGGCTCCCAAGTGGCGCAATTTCATGTTTGTGATGTAGATAACGAGGAACCTCAAGATGCAATACAAAGGATGGGTGTTGGATTTCATCGCCCCATCGAGATTCATCATGAGCCTCCTCAAGGAAGTACAAGCTCCACTCAAGTGGAGATTCCATCATCACAAGTTGAAGTGGCACCCTCTATGGAAGCAAATGAGACACCTATCCAAGAACAAGATCAAGTTCCTCCTCAAGTTGACCAAGAGGTCTCACAAGATTCAAGAACTCCTATTCTCAACCCTAGTCAAGATCAAGAGCAAGAGCATCCATCTTCTCCCATCATTGAAAATCTGCAACAAGATGGCAATGCTCATCTAGACGGTCAAGACGGGGACTCAAATGATCTAGGTGATCAAGCCGAAATCCCACGCAACAATGGGGATATCGAAACCCGTCGTCAAGAAAGAGTCAAGAGAAACTTGGAAATCAAGTGTCACAAGCTTGAAGCCATCATTGGTGATGTATCTCGCAAGGTATCCACAAGAAGTCAATTGGCAAGCTTTAGTGAACATCAAGCTCATATCTCTATGATTGAACCAAAGAAGGTGTTTGAAGCACTTGAAGATCCGGATTGGTTGGAAGCCATGCATGAAGAACTCAACAACTTCAAGCGCAACAAAGTATGGAATCTAGTAGAAAAACCAAAGGATTGCCGCAATGTTATTGGCACCAAGTGGATATTCAAGAACAAGCAAGATGAGCATGGATTGGTGGTAAGGAACAAGGCGAGATTGGTAGCTCAAGGGTACTCTCAAGTTGAAGGCATTGATTTTGGAGAGACCTATGCTCCCGTGGCTCGTCTTGAGTCCATCCGTATCCTACTTGCCTATGCATCTCATTTTAATTTTAAGTTGCAACAAATGGATGTGAAGAGTGCATTTCTTAATGGTCCCTTAAAGGAGTTGGTATATGTAAAGCAACCTCCGGGATTTGAGGACCCACACTTCCCAAACCATGTCTACAAGCTTGATAAGGCCCTCTATGGTCTCAAACAAGCACCTCGAGCTTGGTATGAGCACCTAAGAGATCTATTGCTAGACCGTGGCTTTGAAGTGGGGCAAATCGATCCCACTCTCTTCACAAAGAGGGTAAAAGGGGAACTTTTCATATGTCAACTTTATGTTGATGATATTATCTTTGGCTCATCTAACAAAGCTTTTAATGATGAATTTTCAAAGCTTATGACCGATAGGTTCGAGATGTCCATGATGGGAGAGTTGAAATTCTTTCTTGGTTTTGAAATCAAGCAATTAAGAGGAGGGACTTTCATCTCTCAAGCCAAATACATCCAAGATATGCTCAAGAGGTTCAAGATGCAAGATGCAAAAGAGAAGAGGTTTCCTATGGACACCAAATGCCATCTTGAACTTAGTCCAAAGGGTAAAGATGTCGATCAAAAACTCTATCGCTCTATGATTGGTTCTTTGCTTTATCTTTGTGAATCTAGACCCGATATTGTGTTGAGTGTAGGAGTGTGTGCAAGGTATCAAGCGGCTCCTAAAGAAAGTCACTTGATAGCGGTGAATTGAATCTTCCGATATTTGGTTTATACCCCAAGGTTTGGGTTGTGGTATCCTAGGGGGTCCAACTTCTCTCTTGCCGGTTACACGGATTCGGATTGGGCCGGTTGCAAGGATGATAGGAAGTCTACTTCCGGTGCATGTCAATTCCTTGGGAAAGCCTTGGTGAGTTGGTCCTCCAAGAAGCAGAATTGCATATCCTTATCTACCACCGAAGCCGAGTATGTGGCGGACGCTAGTGCTTGCACTCAATTACTTTGGATGAGGCAAACTTTAAAGGAATACGGTGTCCTTTGTGACAAAGTGCCTCTTTTATGTGACAATGAAAGTGCTATCAAGATTGGTCACAACCCGATGGAGCACTCAAGAACGAAGCATATTGAGATTCGCTATCATTTTATTCGAGATCACATCAACCGGGGTGACATTGAGCTTGGTTATATTCCCACGAAGATTCAACTCGCCGACATGTTCACGAAGCCACTTGATGAAGCGAGGTTCACCTTTTTGAGGCATGAGCTAAATATCGTGGATTCTAGGAGCGTTGGTTGACTACCTTGCATGCACACCTCTATCTTAGCTATATATTTGCTCTAGGTGTTGGCATGGACATAGGGGGAGTGCGGTCCTAATCCATTGGACTATCCCTCCCCCCATTATGCCGATAGCAAGTGTTCTTTTACCTCTATATTCATTCTTATGTCTAAATGAGCTAAAATGACGAGTATTGGTTATGTACCCAAGATATATCTTCGCGGTGACATGCCATACACTCCAACATGGTGGCCTCGGCCACCGCCCTCTTCTCCTTGTAAGAAGAGTTGGTTTTTCATGACATTTTCGTGGATTTCTTTTGCCTCATCTTGGTTTTGTGGGAAACACACTCATTTTGGTCTTCTTGAGTTTCATGCGTTTTGCAAAGTGCGTGTGAAGTACCACTCTCAGTTTGAGTTTCTATCCTAAGCCCTAACTCACTTCCCTAAAGCCCTTCTACCTCTAAATGCTTTGTTTCATGATCTTGGTTGTGTGGATGGTCGGAACCGGCGTGAAAAACGCGTTGTGGGCATCGTTTTGAGCCACAATATTTTTTTCCCCAGGCGCCGGTACTACCGGTCCCCCTAGCGGTACTACCGCTGCGTCGCACCAAGCGGTACTACCGCTGTATACAGCGGTACTACCGGGCGCAGCGGCAGTTGCGCTCGGCCGCCCGACAGAACCGGGGCGGTACTACCGCTGGACCGAGCGGTACTACCGCCGCGGGAGATTTGGACTTAAGGGCACGGGGCTGGGCGGTTTGAGAGTGCATTCTCTCACTCTCCCCCAACCCCATCTCCTTCTCCTCCACATCCCCGCCGCCGCCGGCCACTCCACCGCCGGGAAGAGCCCTTCCCCGGCCTAGGACCTTGTGCTCCTCGCTCCGGGAGGCCTCTAGCTTCTCTCCTCCTCCTCGATCCTTCACCATGAGCTCCGGTAAGCCAAATCCCTATCTCTCATCTAGTTGATGGATAGAGATGATATTAGTGCTCTTCTTTCGGATATGTGGTGAACGAGTTGGTAGAGATGCTTCTTTATGGATTAAGAGCCTTGTGTAGAAGTTTCATGGAAAGTTATACGCTAGATTTAAAGTTCCCATCTTAGATTTGTTGGAGCAATCCTATTTAGGTCTAATGCTTGTCTTAAGCCTTACATCTATTCATTGTTGCACCTTCAAACCCAAATGTGGTACTTTACCTCTAGATTTACTCTTCCTAGAATTTTGTACACTCGTGTTCTTCGTTCATAATTCATGAAATTTGTGCATTCTCATCTATATGCTTTCCATCTCTTGCTATTCACAGGTAGTGGTCGTACCAAGTCCGTTGCGAGTAGGAAGAAGCAAAGGACCGCTTCCACTGATGAACAAGATGCCCTTGATGGATTGCAGCGCCGAAGGTTCCCGGCATCATCAAAGTCCCTTCCCAAGCGTCCGAAAACATCTAGTCAACTAAGTGAGCCCGAGTTTGTGGCAAAGCGAGCTGTGGATTTCTATGTGATTGATCGTATGGATCAAATACCCTCCGTTCGCGGCAACAATCCGTTCTTCCACAACACCTTCCAAGAAGAGTGCTACCGGGAAATCCTTTTGAAGAAACCAAAGGACAACACCGTGATCCAACACCACATCAACGTTGAGTTCATGAGGTCCAAGCCCAACTACTTTGGTGAAGCTTTGGAAATCTGTGAGGAATTTGACCTCTTTCACATCATGGAGCTCGAGCAAGACTATGATGAGGAGATTGTGGCTCAGTTCTTAGCCACCGTGCACATGGGCAATGAGACAACAAGAAGAATCAAGTGGATGACTAAAGAGAAAGTGTTTGAAGCCACTTGGGAAGATATTGCCGAGTCCCTCAACTATCAAGAGTTCGGCCCTTTTCCTCCGGAAGAGTTTGATGAGACTCACTTCCGTGTTCACTTCCAAGGAGGAAGTGCATTTGGTGTTGAGAAGCTTGCTCCCCTCTACAACCCGGATAGTGCGGATAAGTGGAGGTATGGAGATTCCAAAGGCCTATACCCCACTTGGGACATCATGCACCGCATCTACCGTGAGACAATCAATCCAAAAGTAGGCAACATTGATGAAATCCATGGCTACTTGAAGAACTTGATGGTTCTCACTATGCAAATGAAGGGACAAGGCAAGAAGCTTGATGTGATGGACTTCATTTGGCATGAGCTATGGCATGTGATTAGCAAGAAGAAGAACATCTCCTTTGCTCCGTTGATCATGAGGATCGTGGTGTGGAAGTGGCTTGAGCACGATGACATTGATGATCTCGGTGACACCGAGAAGTGGACCCCTCACAAGGGCAAGAGGCTCCTTATCAAGCCCCACAAGCTCAAGCCTAGGAAGGAGAAGGAAGTGGTGGATGAAGTCGAGTCCTCCAAACCCTCCAAAGGTGGTTCTTTTGCTTGGATGGCTCGTGCTATGAAGAAAATCTTCCAAGTATCCAAGAAAGTTGAGAGGCATCAATATGAGGACCATAAGGAGAAGATGAAGGCTCGCCAAGTTGAGGTTGCTTGCCGCCGTGCCGAGGGGGAAGATGTGCCTTCCGGGTCCGAGCAACACATCCCCACGTGGGATGAATGGCAAGCCAAGGATGACGAGGGCGAGATCATCACGTGGTCGAGCCCAGAACATGATGGTGCTTCTTCCTCTTACACGGATTGGGACCCTTGGGGCGTGTAGGTCCGATCTTTTCCCTTTTTGGTGCTTTGGTGCCAAAGGGGGAGAGATAACTATTAGGTTGCTCTCGGGAATTTGCATGGGTGGGTGTCACGATCTCGTTTTCACTTATTTCGACCTTTTTAGCTTGTGAACACCTAAATTTATTAGTTCTTGTGGAACTCCTTTATGTATGCATGGTGTAAGACATGTGAAACTAGTTTTTCTATCTATGTGTTGCTTATTTGTCTTATGGTTAATATTGCATTTGTGATTGCTATCTTTGTGGCTTGGCTTGTAAAATTTAGGGGGAGTGTTGATTCTAGATGTTGTGTATTCGTGTATTCAAAGCACTCTAAGAATATGCACACATCTAGGGGGAGCTCCGTCGAAATTTTATGAACCCTCGCGTGTTATGTTGTGTTGTCATCAAACACCAAAAAGGGGGAGATTGAAAGAGCATCTTCTAATTGACCCTTGTTTTGGTGCTAATGACAACACAATATGTGTTCTAACATGGCTATTAAAGTTGCAGGTTGTATCTAAGATTCTAGCAAAAAGGAAACGATCGAAACGGGCGCTGCGAAAGCTATCCAGCAAGCCTTGCTCCAGGCAGCGGTAGTACCGCTGGCATCAGCGGTAGTACCGCTGCACTGGATGCTCGGGCCTTGGCTACCGCTGGCGGTACCGCCCGAGCTACCGCCGTTTTCGGCGCTCTGTTGCGCGGTGCGGTACCCCCAGCGGTACCTGAGCGGTACTACCGTTGCGCAGCGGTACTACCGGCCCTTCCAGCGGTAGTACCGCTGTGTGTTTTTCTGCAGGTTCCAAAGGCCAGCTCTAAGTCGAGGTACCGCTGGCGGTACCGCCGGAGGTACCGCCGTTTTCACCCGTCTGTTTCTCAGAGCGGTACCTCCAGCGGTACCGGAGCGGTACTACCGGGATCCTCAGCGGTACTACCGGTACCGCCAGCGGTAGTACCGCTGCGTGTTTTTTGCAGGTTCGCAGGACCAGCGCGAAGTCAAGGTGCCGCTGGCGGTACCGCCGGAGGTACCGCCGTTTTCAGCCTTCTATTTCTCAGAGCGGTACCTCCAGCGGTACCGGAGCGGTACTACCGGGCTCCTCAGCGGTACTACCGGTACCGCCAGCGGTAGTACCGCTGCGTGAAGTTGGAGTCTCTGTATTGCGCGTGAAGCGGGCGACGGCTGGACTCAAAGGTCCAGCGGTACTACCGCCGGGTCCAGCGGTAGTACCGCTGCGGGAGTTATTGCTCCAAACGGCCAGATTTGGAAGAGGCTATAAAAGGACCCCTTCACCTACCTTTGAGGATTGGAGCTTCTACACTCTCTCACCTCCATTGATGCAAAGCTAAAAGCTCCAAGCTCTCCCAATCCTCCCACCCAAACTCGTTGACCTTTGGAGGATTGAAGGAGGAAGCCCCGATCTACATCTTCACCGAGCCGTTCTTCATTTCCCCCTCATTCATTTGAGGGAACACTTGCTAGGGCTTCCACTAGGAAACCTAGCCCATTGTTGTACTTACCTATTGTCTTTGTGACAGATTGTAGCTGTTCGGGAGCCCCCAAGCCCTTTGTGGGTCGTGCCCCGAATCGTTGTTGTAAAGGCTCCGGATTCCGCCTCGAAGGATTCCGATAGTGGAAAGTGGACCAAACCTTTGTGGTGTGGTTCACCGGAGATTAGGGTGAGGCCTTTGTGGCCGTTGAACCATTGTGTTGGTTCACACCTCTCCAACGAGACGTACTCCCATTCAAGGGAGGAACTCGGGAATACATCCTTGTCGTCTCGTGTCTTCACTTCGGTTACTTCTATCCTTATTTATTGCCTTATTATATCTTGCTTAGTTGCTAGCTTGTCATATAGGAAATTCACCTTAGTTGCATATCTAGTGAATTTACTTTTTGTGTCAAGCCTAATTTGAAAAAGAACTAAAATTTGAATTAGCACCTATTCACCCCCCCTCTAGGTGTCATACCGATCCTTTCATAGATGACTTACAGACAATAGGAACTCATGATGCCTTTGTCGAGGGCCCGGAGATTGTATAACTGAAAGATTTCGGCGAAGTAAAGGACAACGGAGTATTCTTGGAAATAATGCTCTTCCTTAACTGCCATCATGAGAGCGTCTTTATTCGTCTCCTTTACGGTATCCTTGTACCAGGCTTGAAATTGACGCATTCTTGTGGGTAAGTCGCCGTCAACAAAATTCTCCCCGTGAACATAAGTACGAACAACATCCGCGAAGGGGATATCATCTCCCGAATATACCAGCTCCCGCACATTGATGTTTTTGAGAACTCTGTCATCAAGCACCTTGAGCGGGGGGGCGACTGTGCGTCTTGTTCTCCGAGTTGGGCAACTTGTTTCCCTTTTTTCGATCGATCATCCATCTCTTCGTCATATGACTTACCAATGTTGCGATCATAGTCTGTTGGCGGCGACGGTGGGGGGTTGTATAGGGCATCGATGCAACGGTCAATTTTTTCCTGAGGAATTCCGGCAGTAAATTTTGCAGGAGGCAATTGTTTCGCTAACGCTTTCTGTTTCACGCCAGCAAGCCAGGCATCCGTATGTTCTTTGCATGCGATATCGTTTTCCTCGACGGTTCTCTCCCAAGGTAACTTTGGAGTAGGCGGCGATGTTTTCTGCTTTCTAGGTTTCTTCCTAACAGGAGAACCAGACTTGCGCCTACTCGAGAGCGACTTAACATTCTGGCGGACTGGCACAGACTGCGATGGCCTCGCGCTAGGAACCCTCTCGGGGGGCGGTTGGCTTTGCTGTTGAGCTGGAGATGGACTCGGGCTGGGGTCCCTATCGGGGAGGTGTGGGCTTTGCTGATGGGGTGGAGATGGACTCCGTCTTTGACCCCTCTCGAGGAAGAGTGGACTTGGCTGGTGAGCTGGACTCCTAGAACGAGGAGTGGACTTTGCTTGTTCTGAAAGGACGATGTATTTCTTGGGCCATAGGGCGAAGGCATGCTTGACGTCTGCCAACGTTTTCTCCTCGTCACCTCCAGGTAACTCAAGTTCCAAGGATTCAAATCCCGGCATAATTTCGTCCACCCCGACACGAGCGTAGCCATCTGGAATTTGACCACAATGGTAGAGTTCTCCAGGTTGAATTACTAAAGCTTGCCCCACCGCCACCTTCAAAGTTATGTTTCTCATTGTTATATGTAGCTCACAACCTGTAGGCTCTGTGATGTCATCCACTGGGTAGGCACCAACGTCGACCTGACGCGTGGAACCAACACTGCTTCTACGCTGAGATGGGGTGGCATGTGCTTCATGGTCTAATTGGTGCCGCTCCTGAGGTTCCGTTCTTTGCTCGTTCAATGCTTTTATTTCCGCCCGTTGCTCCTTCATTTCACGTTCCAATTGTAATATCCGGTCGGCCTCCTTCTTCTTACCTCTGCTACGGCTTCTATAAGTGTGAGCGGATTCCGGCCACGCAGTCTTAAACGTAGCACCGCCAGGAAAGTCTCGAGCTCGTCCAACATGTTCAGGATTCCCCAGTGCCCGTGTCAGCTCGTCATCCTCTCTATCGGGTTTGAACACACCATTGCGAACATCATTAATTGCTTCTTCAAGCTTCTCTTTTATACGATTAACGAGAACCTTCCATTTTCCCCTTCCAACAATCTCTCCGGTTTTAGGGTCCAACATTGCCCCATGCGCGAACAACCAGAATTTCGACCTCTCGAGCCAGTCAAGTGTCTGTGGACGGACCCCCGATTGAAGCAGTTTTTCTTCATAGGCTAACCACTTAGGAATGGCGCTCTTGTAGCCACCTGTCCCCAATGTATGGTGGTGTTCCTTCAGCCCAGTATTCAGTTTATTTATCGTCGATCGGGCCACAGCCATAGGTGATTCCCTATACGCCTTAAACGCCGCCCATTCAGATTCTAACTTCTTCCCTTGTGCTCCACTGAAATCTGGCACTTCTTTTGTTTCTACATATTGATTCCGTAACTTTTTCTTCCAGTTCCGGAATTGTTCCGCCATCTTAATAAGAGTCCACTTCTTGAGGTTGTCCTTCTTCACTTTAGAGAGATCTGGCGGGAGGGTGAAATGTGACAACAGCGTGTTATAGACCAAATCCTTAAGAACTTGGTGGACATAACATGGGTCGTCCACATCTGCGACCGCCGGCTTATTCCATTCGCGTATGCTAATTGGGATCATGTCCCTAACAATAACTCCAGCTTGACTTATAAATTTGTTGCGGTTCTGTTTTGGTTCGAGCGGCTCGCCGGAATCAGCAATTTCCTCAATCGGTAACTTTGGATCCTCGCTCGTCATTCTTTTTGCCTTGCCTCGAGGAGCACCTGGTGGCTGTTTTTTCGCAGATTTGCTTGATCCGGATGGCTAAAAGAAAAATGAGTCGTTAATAAATACAACACAAATCAATTAATGCATGTAGTTAACAACAACATATCGCCATATTTATTATAAACACATATACACCTCTCCGCTGGAGTTTGTTATCACCACATCAAAGTCTTGTGACTCGATTCCAAAGTCGTTCAAAAATTGTTCGAAATCATAATCATCTACATCTCCTCCAGCTCGGGCATCATTAAAAATAAGTTGCTCCATTTGGTCTTCCATCTCTTCGTCTCGTTGAAATTGTGCTTCTTCTATCTGCTCGTCTCGCAAGTGCTCCATAGCTCTACCTGCAATCCATAGCTCGGGCATTATAATCAAGTTTACATTTATTCATCTGAAAAACATATACAAGTACAATAATTGCAACAAGTATGGATCATATAGCACAACAAGGTGGCAGCGAGAAAACAGTGTGTGCTCATCTTGCATACCTAACACAAAACTATATATATGGATCATATTTTAGAATTGTGCATATCTAACACAAAATTATCTTTTTTCGTACACATTTACAATCATCTCAATTTGCATATCCAACACACCATAATATATATACAGATCATATATTACAATTTCATATCTAACATATTTACAATCATCTCAATTTACAAAACAAAGATAGCCACTGAAGCAAGACCTCCTGAAAAGCCGTGGACACAAGGACCCGAGCAGCAGACCTCCTGCAAGTTGTATAATGAATTGTATATCAATCAAATTAGCATTGAGTCACAGAGAGATATAAGAGTCAAACACAACAAGTTAGCAAATAAACGCATGAGTCGACCAAAGTTCATAAAAAACCTCATCTGATACAACAAGTTAGCATTGCCAGTGAAATAGCAAATGCACAAAGATTTCCATGACAATCAAGTAACTACAGATTGCTAGCCAGTATAATGATTATAAAAGTATATTCATGGTAAAGCACCATGTGAATATAAGAGTCAAACATACAGGCTGGAAGGGAGCAGCCTAACATTTGACACAAGTACAATATATCTAGTATACTCTGTTACCTGATGTTACACTCTTTACAGACTTACAGTCTCAACAATTTTTCAGATTAAAGATATTACTTAAACCTTTAACATGTGTTACTTATTTTCTTAAATAAAATATGGATACTAATGGAAGCATGAATGATAAAAGGAAATCAGAAAAATTGTCGTGATTAAGTTGCATTTGCTTCCATGCCCTTTGTTTTGTGTCATCATTGTTCAAACATATCAACTGAATCAAAATAATAAATACTAAAAAATAATCCCCTTTAGAAACGAAGTCCCGATTCTGCAAGAGAAACACCTACCCCAAAGATAACCAAGCATGTTACACCTCTAAATCACTGCCTAAATTAACCAAAGGAATTCAGCTTCTGAATGGAAATATTGTTAGCAACCACGAGAGTTTCATACTCATTTATCAGTATGAAACAAATGATAGGGACCAGGAACTTATTAAATAGCTAATTTGATTATGACCTATAGAAAATAATTTGAGAAAAATGGAGCATGACTAAATGCTAGAGCAAAGCTACTACAAACTGTACCAAGATTTTGGACCTCTCTATCATTGCTTAAAGGAGAGGAAGACTACACATATCAT
Source organism: Poa annua (assembly GCA_026929855.1). Classification (NCBI taxonomy): domain Eukaryota; kingdom Viridiplantae; phylum Streptophyta; class Magnoliopsida; order Poales; family Poaceae; genus Poa; species Poa annua. The sequence goes on from CM049426.1 coordinate 299,788,971, forward strand.
TGCTGCTATTCATCATCGAGAAATTACATGGACCAAGATTTTACATTGCATCCTACGTACATTTTACCTATGAACAGAAGATGAACATGCAAGCTCATAGATAACTCAGGGCATTCTGCTAATACATGAGAACATAAAAGATTTCAGAGCAAATTGGGTATTACCGTAGGTAATTATGCCTCTGGTTCCACAACATACACTCCAATATTTCAGAATTCATTTTTATTAGCTTGATCATATGGGTTGAGCACAACAACAAGCTAGCTAGTGATCCAGGACCTCCACAACGCATCTATGCAGAGGAGTGAGCCGGATCGTCTTACCTGCGGGAAGACGACGAGGAGGCTTCAGAGGAGGAGGGCGCGGACGGGGACCGGCGACGGCGGTCAGCACGGCCTCGTCTGTGGTAGATGCTGCCGGAGTCACGGCGCGGACCTGCGACGGCGGGCAACACGGCCTCGTGCGCGCGCGGACCAGCGATGGCGGGCAGCTAGCACGGCCTTGGCCTCGGGCGTGGGAGAGGCGTGGACAAGCGACGGAAGGAAACACGGCCTCGGGGAAGACGACGAGAGGAGGAGCGACGCGGACGGGGACCGGCGACGGCGGGCAGCACGGCCAGAGTAACGCGCGGCGGAGAGGAACGTTGGCGGCGGTGTTGGAGGTAGGGTTTCGCAGGGCTTCGCCACCAGAGATTTCGATTTGGGGAAGAATGTGAAAATTTAGGCCGCACCTAGACATAACGCCGTGAACTGACCTTTAGTCCCGGTTCGTGTTACAAACCGAGACTAAAGGGTCTTTAGTCGCGGTTCGTAACACGAACCGGGACTAAAGGCCTGACTGGGCCGCGAAATTTTTGCGCGCGTAGCCCAGCCCACCTTTAGTCTCGGTTGGGGTTACCAACCGAGACAAATGACTTTTTTCCTTGTTTCTTTTTTCTGCTTTTTGTTTTTGTTTTCTTTAAAATTGTTTGAATTGTTTACTTTTCTGTTTCTTATTTTGGTTTACTTATTTTTTGAATTGTTTTGGATTCTAATTTATTTTTCTGTTTTGTTTTATATTCTTTGATTTTAAGATGCCAATGTGATTTATTCAAATTATTTCATAAATATCATTTTCTTTGTTTTAAGGTTTTTTGTTAAGTAAGTACAGAAAATATGATTCCAAATGGCACCCAACTATTTTTCACTAAGAGTGGTGCACATATGATGGATGATCACCAAGTTTGAGTTTTTTCTTTGAATTATAGCTAATTTTCCCTAGTTAATTGAGTTTACGTTGATTTATCGAAAGTAATTCAAATTTGAACTACAACTATTTGATAGTTTGGTCTGAAACTTTTGGAAAAATCATTTTAAGGTACACAACTAGTGGTTATATCACAGAAACATTGATAGTTTTAGAAAATATCACCTCTTCCGATGATTAGTCGTAGCGACTGTTTTTTATCGTTTTTAAGAAAAAATGTAATAAAGTGATAAACACCTCAAAAAATCAAATCCTTTGGCATGGGCTCCTTATATGTGTACTAGTTGCTATGAAAAATGATAAACTTGATTTTTGCCAACATTTGCAAAAAAAGTATTCACAAAAAGGTCTATCATGTATGAACATCTAGAAGTTTCAAGCCAGATGACCAAGTTATGGTCATTTCAACGACATAGTTTGTGATAAATATCTCATACTCCACACATAGGTGCATATTGTATATTAAACAAACTTGCCAAAGGGATTCTTCAAAATATTTTCATAAATATCATTTTCCTTTTTTTAAGTGCAAAAAATAAGGTTTTTTGTGAAGTAAGTACAGGAAATATGATTCCAAATGGCACCCAACTATTTTTCACTAAGAGTGGTGCACATATGATGGATGATCCCCAAGTTTGAGTTTTTTCTTTGAATTATAGCTAATTTTTCCTAGTTAATTGAGTTTACGTTGATTTATCGAAAGTAATTCAAATTTGAACTACAACTATTTGATAGTTTGGTCTGAAACTTTTGGAAAAATCATTTTAAGGTACACAACTAGTGGTTATATCACAGAAACATTTATAGTTCTAGAAAATATCACCTCTTCCGATGATTAGTCGTAGCGACTGTTTTGATCGTTTTTAAGAAAAAATGTAATAAAGTGATAAACACCTCAAAAAATCAAATCCTTTGGCATGGGCTCCTTATATGTGTACTAGTTGGTATGAAAAATTATAAACTTGATTTTTCCCAACATTTGCAAAAAAAGTATTTACAAAAAGGTCTATCGTGTATGAACATCTAGAAGTTTCAAGCCAGATGACCAAGTTATGGTCATTTCAACGACATAGTTTGTGATAAAGATCTCATACTCCACACATAGGTGCATACTGGTATATTAAACCACCTTGCCAAAGGGATTCTTCAAAATATTTTCATAAATATCATTTTCCTTTTTTTAAGTGCAAAAAATAAGGTTTTTTGTGAAGTAAGTACATGAAATATGATTCCAAATGGCACCCAACTATTTTTCACTAAGAGTGGTGCACATATGATGGATGATCCCCAAGTTTGAGTTTTTTCTTTAAATTATAGCTAATTTTCCCTAGTTAATTGAGTTTACGTTGATTTATCGAAAGTAATTCAAATTTGAACTACAACTATTTGATAGTTTGGTCTGAAACTTTTGGAAAAATCATTTTAAGGTACACAACTAGTGGTTATATCACATAAACATTGATAGTTCTATAAAATATCACCTCTTCCGATGATTAGTCGTAGCGACCGTTTTGATCGTTTTTAAGAAAAAATGTAATAAAGTGATAAACACCTCAAAAAATCAAATCCTTTGGCATGGGCTCCTTATATGTGTACTAGTTGCTATGAAAAATGATAAACTTAATTTTTGCCAACATTTGCAAAAAAAGTATTCACAAAAAGGTCTATCATGTATGAACATCTAGAAGTTTCAAGCCAGATGACCAAGTTATGGTCATTTCAACGACATAGTTTGTGATAAAGATCTCATACTCCACACATAGGTGCATATTGTATATTAAACAACCTTGCCAAAGGGATTCTTCAAAATATTTTCATAAATATCATTTTCCTTTTTTTAAGTGCAAAAAATAAGGTTTTTTGTGAAGTAAGTACAGAAAATATGATTCCAAATGGCACCCAACTATTTTTCACTAAGAGTGGTGCACATATGATGGATGATCCCCAAGTTTGAGTTTTTTCTTTGAATTATAGCTAATTTTCCCTAGTTAATTGAGTTTACGTTGATTTATCGAAAGTAATTCAAATTTGAACTACAACTATTTGATAGTTTGGTCTGAAACTTTTGAAAAAATCATTTTAAGGTACACAACTAGTGGTTATATCACAGAAACATTGATAGTTCTAGAAAATATCACCTCTTCCGATGATTAGTCGTAGCGACCTTTTTTAAGAAAAAATGTAATAAAGGGATAAACACCTCAAAAAATCAAATCCTTTGGCATGGGCTCCTTATATGTGTACTAGTTGCTATGAAAAATGATAAACTTGATTTTTGCCAACATTTGCAAAAAAAGTATTCACAAAAAGGTCTATCATGTATGAACATCTAGAAGTTTCAAGCCAGATGACCAAGTTATGGTCATTTCAACGACATAGTTTGTGATAAAGATCTCATACTACACACGTAGGTGCATATTGGTATATTAAACAACCTTGCCAAAGGGATTCTTCAAAATATTTTCATAAATATCATTTTCCTTTTTTAAGTGCAAAAAATAAGGTTTTTTGTGAAGTAAGTACAGGAAATATGATTCCAAATGGCACCCAACTATTTTTCACTAAGAGTGGTGCACATATGATGGATGATCCCAAGTTTGAGTTTTTTCTTTGAATTATAGCTAATTTTCCCTAGTTAATTGAGTTTACGTTTATTTATCGAAAGTAATTCAAATTTGAACTACAACTATTTGATAGTTTGGTCTGAAACTTTTGGAAAAATCATTTTAAGGTACACAACTAGTGGTTATATCACATAAACATTGATAGTTCTAGAAAATATCACCTCTTCCGATGATTAGTCGTAGCGACCGTTTTGATCGTTTTTAAGAAAAAATGTAATAAAGTGATAAACACCTCAAAAAATCAAATCCTTTGGCATGGGCTCCTTATATGTGTACTAGTTGGTATGAAAAATGATAAACTTGATTTTTGCCAACATTTGTAAAAAAAGTATTCACAAAAAGGTCTATCATGTATGAACATCTAGAAGTTTCAAGCCAAATGACCAGGTTATGGTCATTTCAACCCAAGCTAAATGACCGTGGCAAGACATCTCTGATGATCTACAACCGTCCGACAAAACATCTCTAATGATCTGCAACCGTTTGGAACGGTTGCAGATCATCAGAGACGTCTTGCCGTTGGTTGCCCAAAGATGCCTCTGTCGAGTGGAGAGTTCACCTTCAGCCTTCACTAAGTGCTCTCTGCTACCCGTGTGCTGCCAAAATGAACAATAATGAGTAGACACTGAGTGTTGAACATGTCCGGGAGGGGGGCTATATATAAGGTACGTGTACTTTTTTAGTCCCGGTTGGTAACGAAGTGGTCGTCATACTGCTGATCCAACAACTCAGAATCTCTCAAAAGAAAAACACCTCAGATCCAACGTCTCACAAGCGCTAGAAAGAAACACACGATCCATGTGCTTCTTTAGTCCCGGTTGGTAACACCAACCGGGACTAAAGATACCAACCGGGACTAAAGAAGCACATGGATCGTGTGTTTCTTTCTAGCGCTTGTGAGACGTTGGATCTGAGGTGTGTTTCTTTTGAGAGATTCTGAGCTGTTGGATGGGCACTATCATGACCAGTTCGTGAGTCACATGACCCTATATATAGCCCCCTCTTGAACATGTTCGGCAGTCATTGTCTCCTCATTCTACTTCATCGACAGAATACAAAGCATTCAGATTCCCTGCATACGCCCAACGGTGCATTTCATATGCAGGCACTCACGAGCCACCGTTGGGTTGTATGCAGGTGAAATCGTGTGTTTTGTTCCATGTATCTACAAAATACTTCAGTTCACTTATTCTTCTGATACAAAACATTCGGATATTACACATCAACAATAATATCCCTCTCTAGTGTTTACTTGTTCTTCTGATTGCGTCGTAACCACGGACAATCTTCTTCATTTAACTTGATACTTCGATCAATGTTGACTTTGAAGGGAGGAATGTCATGAAACTTATCGTAATCTTCTGACATGTCTGTCTTGTCCTCCACTCCCACAATGACTCTTTTCCCTGAAAGAACTATGTGGCGCTTTGGCTCATCGTATGATGTACTCGCTTGCTTATCTTTTCTTTTTTTCGGTAGGGTAGACATGTCTTTCACATAGAAAACCTGAGCAACTTCACTGGCTAGGACGAATGGTTCGTTCTCGTACGAAAGATTGTTGAGATCCACTGTAGTCATTCTGTATCGTGGGTCTACCTCTACCCCGCCTCGTAGGTTTAACCATTTGCACTTGAACAAAGGGACCGTAAAAGTAGGTCCATAGTCAAGTTCCCATATCTCCTCTATGTAACCATAATATGTGTCCTTTGTCCCGTTGCAGTTTGTTGCATCAAAGCGTACTCCACTGTTTTGGTTGGTGCTCTTTTTATCTTGTTTGGATGTGTAAAATATATTTCCATTTATCTCGTACCCTTGAAAAGTCAATATAGTTGAAGCTGGTGATGTGGCCAACAAGTATAGCTGTTCTTCAACATTGGTGTCATTAATGAGACGTCTTTTAAACCAACTGCTGAAAGTCTTCATGTGTTCTCCATCAATACAATCTTCAGATTTCTCCGGGTACTTGGAGCGTAAAACATTCTTGTGTTCCTCGACATACGGACCCACCAAACTGGAATTATGTAGAACGGTGCCGTGTGCTTGAGTGAAAGAATCCCCGTCTTGACATATTGTTGCTTTCTTTCCTAGGGTGCCTTTTCCATGCAGTCTCCCCTCATGACGTGATTCAGGAACACCGATCGGCTTCAGATCAGGAATAAAATCTACACAAAACTCAATGACCTCCTCTGTTCCATAACCCTTGACGATGCTTCCTTCTGGCCTAGCCCGGTTATGCACATATTTTTTTAAGACTCCCATGAACCTCTCAAAGGGGAACATGTTGTGTAAAAATACAGGACCGAGAACAGAAATCTCTTCGACCAGGTGGACTACAAGGTGCGTCATAATATTGAACAAGGTTGGTGGGAACACCAACTCGAAGCTAACAAGACATTGGACCACATCCTTCTCTAAATTTTTTGGAGTTAGTGGATTGATGACCTTCTGAGAAATTGCATTGAGAAATGCACATAGCTTCACAATGGGTTCTCGAACATTTTCCGGTAGAAGTCCTCTCAATGCAACCGGAAGTAATTGTGTCATAATCACGTGACAGTCATGAGACTTTAGATTCTGATTTTTTTGCTCTGCCATGTTTATTATTCCTTTTATATTTGATGAGAAGCGAGATGGAACCTTCATACTGCGAAGGCACTCAAAAAATATTTTCATCTCTTCTTTAGTAAGAGCGTAGCTTGCAGGACCTGGCTGATTCTCTGAATGAGTATCGTCTCGATGCATCTCTTCGCTCATACGTTGATGGGTCTGCCTTCCTTTCGGTGTACCTTTTTTTGACTTCCCATCTTTTGACTTCCCATACACGCCCAAGAAGTTTAGCAAATTGCAACAAATGTTCTTTGTCACGTGCATCACGTCGATTGCAGAGTGAATCTCTAGCATTATCCAATATGGCAGCTCCCAAAATATAGATTTCTTCTTCCACATGGGTATGTGGTTGTTTGCGTCATTCGGAACAGTGAGACCGCCAGGACCCTTTCCAAAGATTACATTTAAATCCTTGACCATATCATGTATAGCAGAACTAGAAGGGCGGGTAGGCCTCGGCCGATGATCTGCCTCACATTTGTAATGCTTGCCTTTATTCCTTAACGGATGCTTGGGTACAAGAAACCGACGATGACCTAGGTACACATTCTTGTTACCTAAATGTATACTATCAGTCTCAGCTAAACAGTGCGTGCATGCATTGTATCCCTTGTTTGACTGTCCTGAAATGTTGCATAGAGCAGGCCAATCATTGATGGTTACAAAAAGCAAAGCTCGTAGATCAAATTCCTCCAGTTTGTGCTCATCCCACACACGTACACCTTCCTCACACCACAACTGCAAAAGTTCTTCAACTAATGGCCTGAGGTACACATCAATGTCGTTGCCAGGTTGCTTCGGGCCTTGAATGAGCACGGGCATCATAATGTACTTCCGCTTCATGCACAGCCAAGGAGGAAGGTTATAGATACATAGAGTCACGGGCCAAGTGTTGTGACTGGAGCTCTGCTCTCCAAAAGGATTAAAGCCATCTGTACTTAGGCCAAATCTTAAGTTCCTTGCGTCATCTGAAAATGTCGGGAACTCTTTGTCAATTTTTCTCCACTAGGACCCATCCGCGGGGTGTCTCAACATCAAGTCTTTTTTACGATCTTCTTTGTGCCAACGCAACAACTTGGCATGCTCTCTATTGCTGAACAAACGTTTCAACCGTGGTATTATAGGAGCATACCACATCACTTTGCAGGAATCCTCTTCCTGGGGCGCGGCTCGCCCTCAACATCACCAGGGTCATCTCGCCCGATCTTATACCGCAAAGCACCGCATACAGGACATGCATTCAATTTTTCGTGCTCACCGCGGTAGAGGATGCAGTCATTAATACAAGCGTGTATCTTATGCACCTCTAATCCTATAGGGCATACCACCTTCTTTGCTTCATACGTACTAGACGGCAATTCGTTATCCTTTGGAAGCATCTTCTTAACTATTTTTAACAAATTTTCTAATCCCTTGTCAGAAGTACCATTCTCTGCCTTCCATTGCAACAATTCAAGTGTGGTACCTAGCTTTTTCTGGTCATTTTGACAAGTTGGGTACAACAATTTGGCGTGATCAGCTAACATACGCTCCAACTTCAACCTTTCGTTTTCACTTCCACAGTCCATTTGTGCATCACGAATGGCCCGACGAAGATCATCGTCGGGCTCATCAATAATGGGATCTTCTTCAGTTTCGTCTTCTCCCATTGTAGTATCACTGAACCAAGGATACTTGTCATTATCCTCCTCTTCTTCATTTTCTTCCATGATAACCCCTGTTTCTCCGTGCTTGGTCCAACAATAATAACCAGGCATAAAACCATTATGTAAGAGGTGTGAGAGAATGACTTTTGAGGTAGAGTGATCACTCATATTCTTGCAGGCACTACATGGACAACGAATAAAACCGTTCTTCGGCTTGTTTGCCTCAGCCATATGGAGAAAATTATGCATGCCATCAATGAACTCAGGACAACATCGGTCACCGTACATCCATTATCGGTTCATCTGTATTACATAAAAGTATATCGAACCCCATTATTACACTACTGTCATAAATAATATGTAAGAGCAAATTAATTAATACAATGTCATCCATTAAAATAAGAGTAGAGTATTGACAAGCGGTAATACATAGTTCTCATAAAACATACATTAACTGAAACAAATATAAAAATTATCTAAAGAATTTAAATTCAACAACAAATGCGATCAAAATCGCAACTAAGGTAAATACTGAACACACAGCATAATGATACCAAGCCTCCCGATTAATGGCATATTTTCTAATCCTTTTTATCTTCAAGCGCATTGCATCCATCTTGATCTCGTTACCATCGACCACGCCGGCAAGTTTGAGCTCTAATTTCATCTTATCTTCTAAGCATTGAAGATAAAGATCTTCACTTCTTTTTAATTTTGCTTTCAAATCATTGTTTTCTTTATCCAAAAACTCGACAATAGGGTCAGGTTCAATTTCTGGTTCAACTACCTCCTAGATAAAAATAATTCTATGTCAAGTTGATCGCCATAATTGCCAGAAACATAGAATGAAATAAATAGTTTTAAAAATATACCACATCCAAGGGTTCACAGCAGCCCAAAAGAAAAACATCCGAATCATAGACCGGACGAGGACCGACGGGGACGGATATCAGAACCATGACACTATACATATAATACAAGTTAGAAAATTATACAAGTAGTAATTATGCATCTAAATCATAAAAGCTATGTTTTTAAAATAAAATAAAATAAAATAAAATATAGAACCTCACCGAGGTGGTGACGGGACGGCGCGGGCGATCGACGTCGATAAGCCTCCTCACCACACTAAAACACATAAATCATTATTTTAGTTTGAGAACAAATTGCACATATATAAAAATGAGATCATAACTTAGGCATTACATCGAACACCTTGCTTGCACAAACAAATTGAAATGGGCAAAATGAGCTAAATAAGCAATCCGGAAAGAGGATGAAGAGGCTAACCGTGGGGTGCCTTCAATCTTGCCAAATGGTGTAAAATATTATGGATTATCTAGTCTTGGGGAGAGGAAATGGAGAAGAAATGGAGAGGAAATGATTTTGAGCTCGTGCTCGGTGGGAAAAATGGAGTGAGCAGGGGTGGAAGAAGCTGATAAAGGTCAGGACCATCAGTCCCGGTTTGTGTTACGAACCGGGACTAAAGGGTTCTAACGCTGGGCCCACCTCTGCTGCCGCATGCGGTGAACATTTAGTCCCGGTTCGTAACACGAACCGGGACTAAAGGTTCCTCACAAATCCGGCGGTGTGGCTCTCACCCCTTTAGTCTGTGTTCAAAAAATGAACCGATACTAAACGGGTGAACCAAAGCCTCGTTTTCTACTAGTGGATGGTTTAAACCGGGTCTGGTTTCATTTCTGACATCTACAAAGCCGAACACATGTCTAGCACCAAAAAAAAGTCCGATTAATAAAGGGTGCATATCTCACACAAATTTCAAAGAGATCCATGCGTGGACCACGGAGCTAGCATCAGGCGTGCTTGCCCGTCCGGCCGCCCGGCCGTACTTCTGTAAAGGTTGCTACCTAGTGCAGCCCACAAAGAAGTGAAACGGGACCAGGTACAAAACTGATTCGACGATCGTGTGCTCCGCGTTCCACTGGTGTCTGGTGTGCCATTTTAGTCGTCAACTCATACGGGGAGGCCGCCGGCCGGCCGGTGAGGCTTTTGACCTTTGAGTTGAGTGCTCACGGGGACAAAGGCGCATGCTTTTGGTCTCGTCTCCTCTATGCGACGATCGGGGAGGGAGGGAGCGCATCGATGGCGTGGTACCGTCAAATCGCCGCGCGCAGGGATGGATCATGGATGCCAACGGCAAAGCATGCAGCAGGCGTGCGCTTTCATCAGTTGTAGCCGGCGGGGCCTTCTATTTCGTAGGTGCATTGTATATCTCTCTCACGTCACTACGTCATGTCACGTCACATAAACTACTGGCTGTGCCGCCAATTATTTATGCGAATGTGTTGCATGGAAACGTAATGCACGGTCGCGAAAACCCGTTAAAATCGAATTATTTTCTATTATAGCCAAAAGGTTATCCTTGGTTAAGATTGTTGAGTATATAAGCATTTTTTTATTATATTAATCCAAATATTAACTAAAATTATGACGCATATGGTGCTAATGACATATTGAAACTTAGTAGTGTAATCGTGTACTAGACATATAGTAGATACATCTACGCAAATCGCTAGTACAGTAAACAAGTAAATATCTGGAAGAGGTATAAACATATTATATCCGACGGTTGGCCAATTGGCCGAAGCGGAAGCAACTTCGTCGGCGATCCTCTTCTCTACAGCAGCCTTCTCGATCTCGGTGTCGGTGCTCATGATGACGATGAAGGTGACGTGACAGACGTAGAGGAAGTAGGTGAAGTAGCTGACGTAGTGGATGAAGATTGGCGAGCAGTCGCATAGGAGACGCTCCCCAAAAACCTAATCGCCCCTCTCCCGTACAGAAAACGGAGAGGCGGGGTTTCGGAGGCCTGCTCTCCCGTCGACCGTGTACGCGGCGGACGAGATAGGATCAACGATGGCAACTACAGCGAGATGGAACAACGGTGGCGGCTGTGGGCGGATGGTTCTGTTGTCTGGTGTGTCTTCGGAGAGGAGCGACCTCTCCTTTTATGCACAGACGCGGGAGACAAAGGGTTCAGACGAAACGTAATGAATAATCGTTAACACTAAAAACACACGTACTTAAGAGCACTTAAGACACGACGTTTCAGCTAGCAATCAATGTCCATTACTGCAGAGCGTTTCGTGACCGTTGACATTTTATTCCTGCCTAACAAAAGAATACATCGGCTCGGCGAGATTCCCGCAACCCGCGGCGCAGCGCGTCGTGACGTGTCGTGACAAGCCGAGGCGGGCGGCGGAGGAGGAGGAGCGCGCGTGTGGTACACAGTCATTCTCCTCATACCTCATACCAACTCATACTAGTAGTAGAGTGCCTCAGTATATAAGTTGATACACATCTCATCCAACTAGCAGTATGGGACTAAACTCCCACCACATGCCATGACAACATGGGCCTTAGAGATTTTCAGGAATTGATAATGGACTAAAAGGCCCAATATTTCAGCAATCCCCCACCAGATCCCAAAGACCCATGAAGTTGTCATCCGTTCCAAACACTGTTTGATATACCATTATTTTCAGTAGAGACCTGTTAAGGTTGAACTCTACCTAGAGCAATTAGCTACACTCCTTCACAACTAATAATGAACTAGGCCTTGAATTGTCAGTTTGGCGTAAAGTAGTTTCACTAACTGTCTTACCAGTACTAGTCTGCCGAAGGCTGACCCCTCGGGTGGAGCATATTAGTCACTCCTGACCTTTTCATGAGCTTACTAGAGATCACCCTAATCTCATAGACTGTGACCAGCAGTCGGGTTCATATAGGTGTGTTCCTCCAAAGATCACTCTGTAGGATAGCGTCTTGCTTATGCAAAGTTTTGGAACACATTAAGATATACGTCAACCTGTCATACAGTTACCGAGAGTATTGCATCTCCAACGGAGTGGGTTAGTAAAGGTTTTACTCTCTTCAGTTAACCACTAGCTTGTTTTCCCAGATCCTAATTCACGGGATCTCCGATCACATAGGTTGGGTTACTACCATGGCAACTCATGTGGGTTTCATACCCATCTCACTCGATGCATTTTCTATCACAACACGTGATAGCCCTTTAGTAAAGGGATCTGCCAGATTCTTAGCCGACCGGATATAATCCAACACTATAACTCCGGAGTTTCTTAAATGTCTGACAGATTTTAATCTCATTCTTATGTGTTTGTTGGACTGCATGTTGTCCTTTGAACTCTTCACCTTAACAATCACTGTTTGGTTATCACAGTTCATAAGGATAGCTGGAACTGGCTTTTCAACCACTGGCAAGTCCATCAAAAGATCTCGAAGCCATCCTGTTTCGACACCAGATGTGTCCAATGCTGTTCTGCTTCCATTGTCGATCTCGTTAGAATCGTTTGCTTACAAGACTTTCAGGAAACAACACCAACTCCAAGGGTAAACACATACCCTGTTGTGGCTTTCATCTCATCAACATCAGATATCCAATTCGCATCACAGTACCCTTCAAGCACTGACGGACTTCCAGAATAGTGAAGTCCGTAGTTCTCAGTACCTTTCAAATAGCGCATAATTTTTTTGACAGCATGCCAATGCACATCACCCGGATTGGAAACAAACCGGCTAAGTTTGCAAACCGCAAACATGATGTCAGGCCTTGTCGCGCTAGCTAGATACATGAGAGAACCTATTACTTGAGAATACCTCAGTTGATCCTTAGCTGTGCCAGTAAACTTTCGAATCTGCACACTAGGATCATAAGGCGTTGGAGAAGCTTTGCAGTCCGAATATCCAAATCGACTCAAAATCTTCTCAACGTAATGGGATTGCAAAAGTGTTATCCCACCCTCATTATCTCTCAGTAGCTTGATGTTCAGAATAACATCAGTCACACCAAGATCCTTCATCTCAAAGTTCTGAGATAGAAAAGTCTTGACTTCCTCAATGACTTTGAGGTTGGTCCCAAAAATCAGTATGTCATCAACATACAAGCACAGTATAACTCCTTCGCCCCCACCATGGCGATAGTATACGCATTTGTCAGCCTCATTGACAACAAAACCAGTAGAGGTTAAAGTTGTATTGAATTTCTCATGCCATTGCTTAGGCGCTTGTTTCAGGCCATATAAAGATTTCAATAACTTACATACCTTTCCTTCATGACCATCTAATACAAAGCCATCTGGCTGTTGCATATAGATTTCCTCGTCTAAATCTCTATTTAGGAAAGCCGTCTTAAGATCCATTTGATGGACAAGAAGACCATGCGAGGCTGCCAAAGAGAGTAAAACTCGTATGGTGGTCAGTCTAGACACAGGTGAGTAAGTATCGAAGAAATCTTCCTCTTCTTTCTGGGCATAGCCCTTGGCCACAAGTCTAGCCTTGTACTTTTCAATCGTACCATCAGGTCTAAGCTTCTTTTTGAACACCCACTTGCACCCCAACGGTTTACAACCGTAAGGACGTTCAGTAATTTTCCATGTCCCGTTAGCCATGATGGAATCCATCTTGCTACGGACTGCTTCTTTCCAGTAATCAGCATCCGACCTTTGAAATAGAAGTGGGAGTGTCATCCACAAGGTACACGAGAAAATCATCGCCAAAGGACTTTGCAGTCCTCTGTCGCTTGCCCCTACCAAGGGTTTCCTCATCATCCTTCTCAGAATTTTCATCAGGGTTTGTTCATAATATTCCATAGGAATGGCAGGCTCAGGAGTTTCTTCAGATTCCTTTATAGAAGTGCTTTGCATATCTCTCATAGGAAAAACATCCTCAAAGAAAGTAGCATCTTTAGACTCCATAATCGTACTGACCTTCACGCCAGGTACATCAGATTTCACTACCAAGAATCTATAGCCAACGCTATTCTTAGCGTAGCCCAAATTAACAAAGTCCACGGTCTTAGGTCCAAGCTTACGCTTTTTGGGGATCGGCACATTGACTTTCGCCAAACAGCCCCAAGTACGTAAGTATGAGAGTGTTGTCCTTCTCTTCTCCCATTGTTCATAGGGAGTGAGTTCATTATCTTTTGTTGGAACCTTATTCAGGACATGACATGATGTCAATAGCGCCTCCCCCCACCATGCCTTGGATAATCCCGATGTATCTAACATGGCGTTAACCAAATCAGTTAGAGTACGGTTTTTCCGTTCGGCAAACCCATTTGACTGGGGAGAATAGGGAGGCGTCTTCTCATGAATAATTCCATGTTCTATACAGAAAGAGTCGAACTCATTAGAGAGGTACTCTCCACCACGATCAGACCGGATGTGTTTAATTTTCTTTCAAGTTGGTTCTCAACTTATGCTTTATAGATTTTAAAATAGTGTAGAGCCTCATCTTTAGTACCTAACAAATATACATAGCAAAATCTAGTGCAATCATCTATCAGTGTCATGAAGTATCTCTTTCCACCTTTAGTCAAAATACCATTCATCTCACAAAGATCAGAATGTATAAGTTCTAATGGTGCCAAGTGTCTTTCCTCCGCAGCTTTATGAGGCTTACGAGGTTTGCTTTGCTTGAACACACGAAAGACATTTAGAACCTTTGGCTAAAGAGAAAGATGGGATTAAACTTAGTTTTTCTAGCCGCGTCATACAACCGAAACCAATGTGACAAAGACGTGAATGCTAAACTTCTGTTTCATTAACATTCGAATGAATATTGTTCACGACTTTATTACAGAAATCAGCAAGAGAAAAGCGGAACATGCCTCCGCATTCATAACCTTTTCCAACAAATAGTCCATATTTCGTAACAACTACTTTATTAGACTCGAATACCAACTTAAAGCCCTCTCTACATAGAAGGGAGCCACTAACGAGATACTTCTTGATGGCGCCATTCCCCATCAATACAGATCCGTTCCCTGTGACCTGATAAGAAGAAAACAATGAAATGTCAGCACACACATGAGTATTTGCACCAGTATCAATCCACCATTCGTTAGACTGAAAAACTGAAAATACAGTAAACAAATTACCGTATCCGGATGCACCGTTCTCATTGTTGCTCACGATCATGTTGACAGACTTGGGGTCTTGTCCTGATTTCCTGAACTTCTTCGGGCACTTAGGAGCCCAATGTTCCTCTGAACCACAGGTGTAGCATGCACCTTTCTTCTTATCCTTCTTGAAAGGTTTGTTAGCCTTCTTCTTGAAGTCGGTATTCTGTTGGACGACATTTTTCCCTTGTGCTTGTGGGAGTTGAAGTTCTTCTGTACCATATTGGCAACAGAAGCACCTTCGCCTTTTCCATGCGAGTCCTTTGCCCTTAAATTCTGCTCAACACTCAGATGGACAATGATATCCTCAACAGAGAATTCACGCCTCTGATGTTTCAGAGTAGTAGCAAAGTTTCTCCAGGAATTGGGCAGCTTTGCGATTATGCATCCCGTGACAAACTTGCCCGGTAACACACACTTTAGAAGCTCAAGCTCCTTAGCGATGCACTGTATCTCATGAGCTTGTTCCAATACAGAACGGTTATCAACCATCTTGTAATCATGGAACTGCTCTATAGTGTACATCTCGCTTCCAGCATCAGTTGCGCCGAATTTAGATTCGAGCGCCTCCCACAAGTCCTTGGCAACCTGCATATGTAAATATGCGTCAACCAACTTATCCCCGATCACGCTCAGAACGGCTCCAATAAAGACGACGGTGGCATCCCTAAACGCCTTCTCCTGTTCAGGAGTAATCGTTTCAGTGGTGGTGACACCGGCGACACTGAACACGTTCATCGCAGTGAGCCATAAGATGGTTTTGGTTTGCCAACGCTTAAAATATGTCCCCGTAAACGAGACTGGTTTCAGTGCAGCAGCAAAACCATTCACGGAAAATTGCCTACACAGATTAGGTTTTTGGATTGTTGAGTATATAAGCAATTTTCCGATTATATTAATCCAAATATTAACTAAAATCATGACGCATATGGTGCTAATGACATACTGAAACTTAGTAGTGTAATCATGTACTAGACATAGTAGATACATCTACGCAAATCGCTAGTACAGTAAACAAGTAAATATCTAGGAGAGGTATAAACATATTATACCCGATGGTTGGCCAATTGGCCGAAGCGGAAGCAGCTTCGTCGGCGATCCTCTTCTCTGCAGCAGCCTTCTCGATCTCGGCGTCGGTGCTCATGATGACGAGACGCTCCCCAAAAACCTAATCGCCCCTCTCACGTACAGGAAACATAGAGGCGGGGTTTCGGAGGCCTGCTCTCCCGTCGACCGTGTACGCAGCGGACGGGATGGGATCAACGATGACAACTACAGCGAGATGGAACAACGGTGGCGGTTGTGGGCGGATGATTCTGTTGTCTGGTGTGTCTTCGGAGAGGAGCGACCTCTCCTTTTATGCACAGACGCGAGAGATAAAGGGTTCATGCGAAACGCACGTAATGAATAATCGTTAAGACTGAAAACGCACGTATTTAAGAGCACTTAAGACATGACGTTTCAGCTAGCAATCAATCTTCATTACTGCAGAGCGTTTCGTGACCGTTGACATTTTATTCCTGCGTGATAAAAGAATACATCGGCTCGGCGAGATTCCCGCAACCCGCAACCCGTGGCGCGGTGCGTCGTGACGAGGCGAGGCGGGCGGCGGAGGAGGAGGAGGAGCGCGCGTGTGGTACACAACCATTCTCCTCATACCTCATACTAACTCATACTAATAGTAGAGTGCCTCAGTATATAAGTTGATGCACATCTAATCCAACTAGCAGTATGGGACTAAACTCCCACCACATGCCATGACAACATGGGACTTAGGGATTTTCAGAAATTAATAATGGGCTAAAAGGCCCAATATTTCAGCAAAGATAACCCCTTTACAATCGAATATTTAAGTTTCAGTAATACCTTTATTTTACAAAAAAAAATATTGGCTAGCACATCCGAGGAAAAAGAATGATTTCTACACTAAATTCACCAACAATGTAATAAAGATTACAACGAGATTCACCAGTCCTCCACTACAATTGAACTATTACCAAACACATTTGTGGCTACATACACTTTTCACGTAGGGTTTGACAAACCCTTCCTCGATAAAAGTTCAAATACCTATTTATCGAGGAGGGCTGAATTCTTAACCTCCAGGTCATGAATACCAACCCCCTTGATTATTTGAGCTCCAACCACGTTCGATCTAGCGAGGTCATATTTCTTCTTTTTGCTATTTCCCTTGTTAGAAGATTCTCGATCAGATGTAATCCCATATATGCATAACTCCTCATGGCAGCTAAAAAATGAAATAATATACAATATCATATTGATTAGCCCTGAAACAATAAGAACAAAGTGCCCGTTGGTCTAATTCAATTTTTCTTTCCAAATGATTACTAGTTTCTCGATGAGATCCTCCACAAGTTTATAGTCCATATTTGTAAGTTTCACGTAATGGGCCGGAATAACACAATATCTAATTAGGAATTGTCCCTACTCACAACCAAATAGTTCAATGTATTGAGTGACTACGTCTTGGGCTTCCCCTAACAAGAGAAATTCACTCCCGCAGAATTAATTTTAACAACTGACGACTGTTTAAACAATGACAATATTAGTTTCAGGTTCTTTGAAACTATTTTCATGAATATCGAGATGATACTGTTTGGCTTGAAATCCTCGACGGTGTTGGAATCGCTGCAAAACTTTCAACTTTAAAAAGAAGAGTCAGTTCAACTTGCAGGGATAAAGAATCGTGCCATATGCATATTTGAGGATAAACAACCGAACATCTACTAGGTGTGATGTTACCCCTCAATTGGACCATCTATCTGTGTGCGCTGGATCAATACGACAAACATATCTACCACTATGTTAAATCAACGTTCTATACATCCGACATACGATCACTCTGATCCAACTGTCATACTAACTGGCTAATAGCACGAATACTATCAGATTGAAAATCATACAAAAATTGAATCGTACACAAACCGTTGCACATCCAGAAGATTCAATGTTAAATAGTATGGACAAGAATGCGTCATCTCGCCATAATAATCTTTTTGTTTGAAAGTAACGACCAATTAACGTCATTTTGGACTTGAATGGACACAGTACTTCCGGTGACAAAATTTTGGATTCAAGCAGGATAAGACCATGCGGTTCAGCCAAGGGGTCACAAAACTTCCAAGAAAGGTGCATTGAAAGTGACATTGAAGAGGTTTGCCACCAAAAAGGAGGCGTCGAGTGACAAAAGAGATGCACATGAGGAAACGCTGCGAGACAGATGAACAAATGATCACATATTGTAAGGTAAGAAAGTAAGCTCAAAATTGATAGTGCAATGCCCTCTCAAGACGCAAGAAATTTGAGATCAAATCCAAGAAAACTTGGTCCCGGATATAAGGGCTCTTGGTTCAAGAAGAGACAACAGACAATCCAAGATTGTGGTGTGATTCTCATGCCATATTCATCTTATTTTGTGTGTTCACGCATAAACACTAACACCTATTTGTTGTTTGAGATTCTCTTGATACTTTGGTGTACGCACATTAGAGTGGCTAATTAGTGGTGGTTTTTTTGTTTTCAATTTCATCATTTAGAATTCTTTTCATTCATATGTGCACTTGTGTAAACATAGAAATGAGCATGTAAATGAGGAACGCTGTTGGGATGCACTAAATGGATCAGGGGCAGATATTAACTTGTGGCATGTTCACCATCCCTCGAAACGGATTAAAATGAGCACTTTTCGTGTTCTGTTCAGCTGACACAGTGTACCGTCTCCTAGGTAAATGTTGGTTCAACTGGTTCGAGTAGTGGATGTTCAAAACCAACATATAAGTTTAAATTTCTACGGACGTAAATTTAGGTTCTTATTTATACCGAAGAACCAGGTCTTTATGATCTTCAGTATAAGTATTTCTATATGTCAAAAAAAAATACATGGCAAACTTTTGTCAAATGGACAGGGGAGGAGGTGCAAGTGCAATAGAGGCTAGTGCCTCTAGACGGCGGGCGGCACTGCTCACGGCGGCGGCTCCACCCATCAAAGTCTGCATCAAATACCAGAAGTTCACATGAGTTTTCCCTGGCCACCATCCGGCCACGTACGTACTGTACATCGTTGATCTGGTTAGCTCATCGCTTCCTGCAACCTTAAAACCTCCTGCCGTCCCTCTCGAGCCAAAAAAGCTCACTGCCAAGGACATGTGCTGCGTGTCAATTCCCTACTGGCGCTCTCCGGCCCGGTTTAATATGTTATCTCACTCTCGCTCGCTGCAGCTGCCCCCACACTGCCCGGATTTTGGACCAAACCCGGCGACCGGCCAGCCTAGCTCTACTTAGTGGAGGGGTACGGGCAGATCGGCGCCATGGCCGGCCGATGATCTCGTCGTAGACACAGACAAAGAAAGGGAGAGCGCGAGCTGGTGCACTACACCCACCTCCACCTCCATCCATTTGCTATAAATCAGTACGGCCCGCCGGTACAATACACTACACACACCTCCTCCTCCTCCTCGATGGTTCCTACCCGCTTCCTTCGCGTGGGCTAGCTAGCCGTTTCCTTTCGGCCATGGTCGTTGAGCGGCGCCGGCTGGAGAGGTTGGAGCGCGGCGAGCGGGATGGATGGGCGCCGGCTGGGCGCGCGCGCGCGGTGACAGAAGAGAGTGAGCACACGGCCGGGCGGGACGGCACCCGGCGGGCGGTGCCGTCGCGGCTGCGTGCTCACTGCTCTATCTGTCACCAGGTTGCCATCTTCGGATCGCCCGGCCGGCGCTCCTCCTTCCTCCGCCGTGCCGCCCAACCGCCCGCTGGCGCCGTCGTGCTTTCTGGGCTCGTTCGTTTAGGCACGCGCTTTTTGATTCGGTTAACGCTAATGGGGAATTTGTGGACAGTAGCTAGACCCTGTAGGCAGGAGAGCGCCGTACTAGCTGGCTGGTTTTCCCTCCCTCTGCCTCGTACGTCGCCCGCCCGCCGTTCATCTTTCCCGAGGAGGGAGAGCTCAGCTAGCCTTGCCCTATTCCGCCTTTTCTGCTGCCCTTTCTTGGGATATTCATTGCGCCATGGACGGCGGACGAATCTCGGAACTCGCGTGCCTGCCATGGCTGGGCATCCATCCATCCATCGACGCACGCTGGAGCGACACCTCGCATGCAGATGCAGGGCTAAACTTTTTGACCAGATCTGTGAGCCACTTATTATTGCCCCTCTTCTTCTTCTTCATCTTCTTCTTCTCACATCCATCTTCCTCTTCCAGGGTACAGACGTACAGTACGACGACGACGACGAGCTCACATGCAGCTCAGGACTGATGGCAATCTGATTCTGATGTGTGGTGGACTGATAGCGGCTAGCACGCGCGCCGGCCGCAGCCACACAGATCTGCAGCTCCGGGTTTCCATTATCATCGTCCGGTCAGTTATCTTCCGCTGTCTCCCTGTCCTTTCTCTTCTTCAGAGTTACTACTGCAACGCTAGCTGGGGTATTCAAAGTATGAGTAATGGTGCAACGATCCCTTGTCCCCCAGCTGCGGCTCCACAAATGTAGGATACACTGTTCCATTCATGGCCCCCCGTACATGCCATCGTCACGGCCCCTCGCCCCCACTTGAATATTTGACTCGATCGACCCTGGGCCGGCCGGGCTCCTGTGCTGACAAAGAAACTTCAACAGAAACTGTTTCAAGTGGATTGATCACACTGTACATTCCTTGCAGAGTTTCAGGTACGCAAAACTGACGAGTTTTCTGAAATTTTTGTTTTTAAGAGCTACCCTGAAATTTTGGGATTAGGTACGTGACTTAACAAGATTATAGGCTATCTTCCTAGTAATTAGTCTCTGATTGCAAATTAAGTTAATACTCGCATCTTCATCCTAAACGCATGGCGTTGTAGATGATGAAATTTCTGATGTTATTGTTCCAATTGTTACATAAGTTGGTTATGGAAGGTGTCGTTTTTTAGAGAGGTTTGCTGTGAAAAGCCATGGATATACACAAAAGCTCAACAAATTGTCAGTTTTTTATTCTCCGGTTGCTCTCATTTCTAGTTAGTTTTTTATTTCAAAAATAAGAGACAAGTTTTGTATGGTAGACTCTCTAACTTCGACCCAATAAGTTTTTCAATATTTCATGTTTTTTGATGTAGCTAGAAATTCGTGTCTTTTAACTGCCACGTGCATGCATGTCTATTAGTGTGTGTTGTTTTTTCTAAACATGCTCCGTATAGGAATATAGAATTTTTTCTGCAGTAAGTTAATACTCAGTTGCACTTAGAAGATTCATATGGCCCTTGTATTTTTTTGAAATAGCTAGATTATATCACATATGCAAAACCTGAGATTCTCTTCAGGGTCCTTGTCCAAGTTGTCCTCCGTCTCTTGTTATCATCAAATTAACATTGGCGCATGATCTTGAATGCATGCATTTTAGTGGCTGTACTGGTTTATATACAACTTTAAGTTCCACGCATAGCATTTGTGTGCTCCTATTATTTCTAATTGTGTATTCTGTTTGCAAGCATGTTAATACGGAAATTTTGGTGCATCTACTGACTAACAAGTGAACTTGTCCATCAAACAGTCAGCTCTATCGGAATAAGTTAACATTGCCATGTTTATGTGTATTAAAGATTCTAGAATATAGACTAGGGGCTAAGATGAACTTCCACAATGATTTAAGTATCAATTTATTGCTTCCCAGAACTAGCAGTCTTTTCTAAGCTACGATGAACCTACACTGTGGTACTGAACTTATGTTGACATATAAAATCCCATGCTGCTAGTTGCCCCGTTTGGGAGAAATAAAGAAGTCTATGCACATTAAAAAAAAGGTCTATGATTTTTTTTTTTTGAGAAACACAGTACAACGCAAGCGCTCATATACACGCGCACACACTCACCCCTATGAACGCACACACGTACACCCTACCCCTATGAGCACCTCCGAGAGACTGAACCGGCGGGTCTTGAGATTGACGAAGTCACCACAGGCGCCTCGCTGTCGACGGGAACGTCGCCTCACACTGAAAGAATATTCCGCCTAAATGAGAAACACCAGCGCCAAACCTGGGGTTTGAACTCTGGTGGGCTGGGGATATAACCATCCTCCTAACCATCTTGCCACATGCAAGTTCTCAAAGGTCTATGAATTTATATTCACTTATATATAGTATTAACTATCGATCACTTGCCTTTCTGTATGGCCTAGATACTATCAAATTTCATTCAATTTTTGTTTAATGGTGTGACATTTTATAATGTTGTAATAGACTTACAATTCTTCTAAGATTTTATTATCACAACTTTAATGCCACTAAAGTTATGTACAAAGTTAGTGAATGTTTAGGGCTCAATCACAACTAACCTCATTAATTCAGAACTTTCCCATTAGTAGTAATATATGATAATATCTGATTTTATATGTCTGTTTACTTCTACCGTGTGCTATCAACTTGAACTTGCAAGATGAACTGCATGCACTTAGCAGGTTTGAGGCGACTGAGGGTTACATATTAAAAGAATAAAACTAGAAGAATATTTGTTGACTTTTAGTAAGTCAAAATGAAAACTGAAACCCGGGATCCCACCACATCATTGTGCATTGTCACTAGGTTGCATTGGCACTTACTACCAATCGGCAGCTACTCTACCCTCGTTATGGAGTCTGCTAAATCCGATACATGCATTTTGTTGTTATGGCTCCAATAAATATGCTTCGAGTTACCAGATTTTTTATCCGCATTCCAATATGTATTACTCCCTCCATACCGGTTTATAGGATGCAATTTCAAAATCAGGTATTCCCAAAATATAGGATGCAATTTAGCAATTAATACCCACTTTAATTACGCATGTTGCTTCCCTCCACCAATCATCATGTGTTTTATTTAAAACTTCAATTAATTAGGCTAATGCATGTGCTAGTCATTGGTCATTTGTATAATAAATATTGTATTTAAGAAGTTTTCTCACCCAATAGACTCATGACTTGGTTATAGAGAATTGCTAATTGCATCCTATAAACCGGTATGGAGGGAGTACCAGCCACTATCCGTTAGTATGTACTCTTGGATGCATAGATGCATATAAGCTATGTCTTGGATATGCCCACGCATGTGATCACATAAACGAATCAATCGGATCCTCTTTTTAGTAGCTACAGTTTGAAGCAAAACCGTAAGAAAATTGCCTTGTTGACTCACACTACCGATATTGGATCTTTTTCATGCTGTTTCTTGTTTCAAGTATTCAAGTACAATAGGTTAGTTATAGCCGCACACCATATTGTCAAGCAGTTAATAAATTGTCTAGTTTAATCCACACGAATCTGTGCAAGGGGATTAATAAAGGGGATAATTTGGAGTAGTCAAGTATCATGCATGGTATAGTTTTTCCATGTGTTTGTGTCCTATGGTTAATTTCACCATTTGCTTCTAGCTATACATGCGTAAGTGTATAGCCTTAATGAGCTCCTTGTGAAACAGTGAAATGTTCTGGCCAAAGATGGGATTTGGGCATCTGCTTTTGTTTATGAAATGGATGTATCTATGTCAATCCTCCATCGTATGATCAGAAATCAACCATTGGGGAAGAAGGTGGGCATATTTCCGACTAGGTTGTTAAAGAAAGCAATAAGGTGCGTGTTAAAATTAGGCATAAAGTACTTATACAAGAAAAAGTATCCTTTTGGGAACTAAAATTATATGCCATATTATATCCTACCAATTTATCTACCATGAATAATATGTTAACTTGTTCTTCTTTCTTTACTAGCATCAGTGCACAGAGAAACCTAACCTGAAAAATAGTTATCCATATTTATATGCATAACTTGAAAATGTTATGAATGTTTTTCTGGATACAAAACTACGTACACCACCTTGACATCAAATTCTTTAATGGTAGAAACAGCTTTTTAAAAATGAAAATGGGGATGATTAAGAGTTGATTAAGAGATGATTAAGAGTTGGCATTAATAAGTATTGGTGCAGATTATGGGTATGATTAATTAAAGATATCAGCCGCCCATACGATGGAAAGATCTCCTAACTTGTGCTTCTAACACTGTTGTGTATTAAAACGGGTAAAGTGTTCCTTTCAGAATAATAGAAGACTTACTTCACATGTAAGTGTTTATTTGCATATCCAAGAGGAAAGCGATTACTAGAAGCTTGCTTTTTGTTTACAGGCTTGCTGGTAGATATTGAAACAAGAGAAGTTGACGTCACAAGGATTTGCCTGCTGCTTTACAAGGGGCAATTAATCATAACAATTTAATACGTGACACTACTATATACATTAGATGACACCAGAACGTTGTTGCCGGATTTATAGAATTTCTTTTTGATGAGTAAAATTATATACATGCAAATTTCTCAATAGGCAGAAAGATCATAAACATGATGGGAAGCCGTGAAAAGAGTCAATATGTGGATAGTATGAACAAAATGTTTGGCCATTTGGTCAGATTAACACAATAATCAAAAGGATTGGTGTGCATAGCTTACTTTCTTGAGATGAGCAACATATAGCTCGGTAAGAATTTTTTGTAAAATTCCATGAGGCAAAATCATACCCCGCTTAATATTTAGATCATAGGAACAAAAATGACCAATGCTTGTCGCAACATAGAAACCCCACAAAATCATTGAGTTTAGGGAAGCACATATAAGTTCGCTTCCATTCACCTTAAATCCTAGTTAGAACAAACCAAAACCACAAACTAATCATGTAGAGATGGACGGGGAATGATTCTTACATAGCAAGTAATCATGAATGTGCTGGACCGAACAACATACCGCAGTACATCATACTAGCTTTTAATGCTTAATATGAAATTTTCTGCCAAACAAGTATAACACCCTTCAAAGGGAAGTGTGGAAGATGTAAGAACAGTACTAAATAGTATGGTACTAACGCCAAATAAGTTGGTGGCGTGAAAAAAAGGTGAACAACGGAAAAGAACATGGTATAGCATGAATGTAAGAAATAGAAAGAATATCTGGAACTGGAATTGTACGCACCTGAAATGGTTACATCCATATTATTTGGCCTGCTGGTCATGTTGAGTTTAAGCTGAGAGCAAAATTTTACCACACTTTAGACTAATAATACCAAGGTGGTCAAGAAGTGGATCTTCGAGAGAATAAATCCCCAGCTGACTCGACTAGTCCAGATAACAGCTAACTTCAGAAGCACCACCGCCCATAGTGTCACTTCCCACCATAATTCAACTCTGTTGAGCCAACCATTTCGGGATACAACTCACCATTGCAGATTGTACAGACGATGAGTGAGGGTGTCTACTTCGAGTTACAACCAACATGATTTGCCAGTGGCTCTATGAAGATGACGTAGCTCCATGCTTTTATCTGTTTATACTTGTGAAATCTGAAATGAGTTTTGAACATCTTTATTATTTAAAGCTAGCCTTGGGCTATGCACAGATGTAATTGTATGATGTTATTTTTAGATCATTCATACTGATTGTTGTAATATGATATACATTATTGTGAGATACTACATCTTATGCGAGAGTGCAAGTCTTATTTGATCCAAGTCTTTCGCACATTTCATGGACACCGGTGCTTTGTTAAGCAAGGGTCCTACAGTGAGACGGGTTGCGCCGTCCATAGAGTCCCGTGTTATAGAAGATAGCAAGAAACGACGAAGAGCGGAACGATCAAACCAACGGGGACACGAGATTTTAACGTGGAAAACCCCTCCAAACAAAGGAGAGGAAAAAACCACGGGTGCCAGCCAGCAATACTTCACTATATCGGGGTGAGGTTACAAACGCCGTGGGTTTACAATGTGTGGCTTACCCCAACAGGCGACTTACAAGATGTATTTATAGAGGGCAGAAACCCTAAGTCGGTTGCGATCCGACTCGGATACGATCCGTACCGTACCGCGGGGGCTGCCGTCCCCGCACCCCCGCGAGCGCAGGATGGGCCGGTGGGCTAACTTCCTCGCTACGCTACGGCCCAAACCTCCCGGCGACGGGTCTCCGCTTCGATCCGAAGTTAGCCGCTCACGTCACTTCATTATATGAATTTGGATTACAATAAAACAACATCCCGCTCCTTGGGATTAGACGGTCACCCGTTTGTCATTGTATTCCTGTTCGTCCTAATATACAAACAAAAGATTATGTGAAGACGCCAGCTTTGTTGCACGTGGATGCAGTCATGCTCCTATGTCTTCGCGGCCGCCGGATGATCATTGATTATGTCTTCACATCAGATCCTACTACACAGAAATACAGAATGTACGGGCGGCTTCAGTACACCGTATACGGAGCACAGTTCCTAAGTCTTCACGATGGCCGCATCATCACCGGCATACACCAAATCAGTATACACAAGAAATGTACATAAACATAGAAAATAAACATTGATAACAACTGAACTAAACTATTACACACGTCATTGTAAAGCAACATCTTATAACAAAAAAACAAAGCAGATAAACAACTAAACTAGAAGCACCACAACATCAGACTGTACACTGTCACCGTGCACCGCGCCCCGTTGCTTCTGTTGCAGCTACAATTAAGGATTTCGCAGAGAAAGTGGAGAACTGAAACGACTAGTCACAATGAGGAGTAACTTCAACTAGTAACATACACGTGTTTCTAGACTATGTTACTACCTTCACTATGCAAAGTAACATAAAGATAGTGTTATATGTAGTCTCATTTATTACACACATTTTGTTTTGAGAACTGTGATGTGATGGTAACTAGATATGTTACTCCATTTGCCTCTCTCCTCATTAATTACATGTCACATCATTTTTTTACCTATGTGGCACTTATGTTACTACGATGTTACTACCCATTATGACTAGTCTAAGGACTTGTTTGGTGCGAAGGGAAAACATGGGGATCGAAGGGAAAACATGGGGATCATGTCCTTTTCTCCGGCCAAACAAACCGCGGGTTGAATTGGCACCGAGTAGCCCACACATACTGTTTTTGTTTTGTTTTGCAAAATTGCCAGGTTAGTGGCGTGCACGCCCTTTTCCACCTTGGCATCACACGCGTCGTCTCGGTTTGTACCAAATTCAAATAACGGAGCAAGTTCTTGTGCTCCTGCTTGACAAGTTCTTGTACTGCTGGCGCTAATACCTTATAATTAACTTCACGGATCGTGTTTTCCAGGGGTAGGTGGTCATTTTGGGTGTTATGGTTAACGACCGTGTGTTTTCGTCGAAAAACACTGACACGAGCTGTATCTGGGCGGTATCGTCCGATCTGCTCTGATTGCCTCCAAATGAAGCCTCCGTACCTGCTTCGTGCGTCTGCCCAAGCGAGCTTCAGACTGTACAGACTTGTTAGCCACAGTTCCCAGATGGAATAACCAATGACAGTGAGCAGTCATTTAGAAACAAGCACATTTTGCATCACATAGAATGTACATCAGTACATACATGCTGCCGTTCAACCGTCTTCACACGCAGAGAAACTACCCTAAGATACACAATACACACACACTTATACATTGCTCGAGTGTCCCTCCAAACCGCTGCTACGAGATGCTGAGTTCATCCATCGTTCTGGACAGCTCGCTCTCAGCAGCTAATCCATTGGCGGCTCCATTCATCTTCTGTTCCGTGGCGTGATTGCTAACACCTGAATCTGCTTCAGTGGCCGATTCCGTAAGCTTAGCACCAGCTGCAGCCGTGGCACATTCAGCAAACCGGTAGCAGGAGACAAGGTGGTCATTAGTCATGCCTGAGACTTGCATGAAGGTGTACACCACTGTTGGGCCTACGCTACGGAAACCCCTTCGGACCAGATCTTTGCTTATCGCGTCTGCTTTGGACGTCTTGACAGGGACCTGGCGGGGATACCTGAATGTGCTCAAAATAGGTCTGTGGTTCACAAAGCTCCAACAGTACTTATCAAATGACCCAAACTCATCTATAACCTGCAATGTTAACAACATGGTGATGAGAAAACACATAGTTTAGGAATATCTTGGGGCAAAGGTCATGTGCAGCTTTTTTTCAGCAAAAGAGGTGAGAAATCTGAATCCAAAATGTCTGTATGAAAGGCAAAGGTTTTGTTTCGATACGGAGTTATGAAAACAATGGTAGACTTAAGTACAGCCATATCACATTGCGCTTGTTCTAATCCGAAAGCAGTGTTCTAATCCAAAAGCAGCTCTTAGATTCAACAATCCAAATTGACTTTAGCGTGGCATAACAAGTAAAGAGGCTGGCTAACCTTCAGTATTTGCCGCGCATTCTCAATAACACCACGAAGTTTCTGTTCAGATAACAATGAACTGCTAGGACTTCCCGGTGCAATGATCTTTCTCTCACTTAGTTTAGAAACCAATGCTGGGTCAAAATCCATGAAAACCTCCCTGTAAAGCACAACTGAAGATGTTACCAGGGTCGACAAATGCCAACATTAAAGATCCAAGACCATCAAAAGTATAAAGAACCACCTAAAGATAGATCTCTTGTTCAGAATTGTTGGCCATGTAAGTTCAGCTAATGAACCTGAGAGCACCAGCAACTCAAACAACTTCCTGTAAGTAACACATAGCAGTTCATAAGACATTCTTTGAAGAAACACAAACAGTATGTTTCACAAAGATGCCACATGGAATTTACAGACAAGTAAGCTTTAGCAAGGTTCATGTTTGCATACTTGTCATCATGAACTGGGACTCCCCATTCTTCATCATGAAATGCAACATAACATGGATCTGCACTTGTAAGCGAATTTTATTAAATCGTGATCACACTAAAGATAACAATAAGATTTCAAGAAGGAAGAATGCAGAATGGATATACAAAGCCAATGATGCACCAATTTACAATAAGATAGGATAGCTTTTAATACGATGGATTCCCAAAATAAATAATAGATTAGTGATACAAGCAGCTTTGATCTCAATGCACCTAATTTGTACTTTAAATTTAAAAAAATAATGATATCCAGTTATGTGAAAAGTACTAACAAATGGAAGCCTACACTGCGCTCAGGAATATAAGTTGATGTTCCCCAAATTTAGGATGGTCCTGCACTGGATTTCAGTTGTAGCTTTGCACCACCACTGTTAACAGGATGACTCACTTGACAATATAAAACTGTTATCACATATTACCAAGGCCCTTAGTAATGAAAATAAGATTATTGGGACAAAAAGAGGCAGGAAAGGAATGGACCCAGTCCTTTCCACTTTAATGTCAAGTGTATGAGCAGGCAAGCATGTGAAAAATGATTTCTCGAACTTACATTTCCATTTTTCAGATCTGTAATTATATTAAATTCTTCAAATTAGTTTAGAGGTTCGTGAAGGTGTCAATGATTATCATCCATATTTGTGGTTGGTGACAGTTGCTGAATTGGGCTCTGTGTATCACTATTGGTACTCCCTCCGTCCCAAAATAAGTGTCTCAAGTTTGGCTAAAATTGGATGTATCTTGACATGAAGGTTTGCTAGATACATCCAATTTTAGCCAAACTTGAGACAGTTGTTTTGGGACGGAGGGAGTAGATAACAGAAGTAGCCCATGTGCAGCACTGTGTAACAGAATGCTATTCCCTCCGTTCTTTAATATAAGATGTTTTAGCTATTGTACTTGTTGTCTAGATACACATAACAATGAGTGAATATGGACACTAAAACATGTCTAGATACATGTTTGGACATGTGAATATGGAAAAAGGCTAAAACATCTTATATTAAAAAACGGAGGGAGTAGCTATTATACTCAAAACTCAAAGGCATTCAACTGCAACCTTCTTTGGATAGGGAACACAAATAGTCACACAAAAGAACAAAAAGAGTCCCTAGCTTGCAAGGAAGGTACCTACCAATTTCTCATTTTCACCTACTGTGTTCAATAAGATCAGCAGTAGGTCTATATGTAGCTCCTACATGTTCTCGAAAACAAATCAAGTTCAACAAAACATTGTTTCATATTTGTAAGATAATGGTCATGCTTTCATGGTACACGATCTTACAAAATATGCTGTTTCAGCAAGTAGAAGTAGAAAACACCATTCATTAAATCACCAATGTGTGAAGCTTTTCCAGGGTAAAATTCCGGTGTAATTAAAACTGCCATGGCATGATTCAACACTTTCCTAGTAGCATCAAGTAATACCTATTTTTTGCATACAAAATCACACCAAACCCATTTGACACATTGAAGTAAACAGGAACACTGATGCTATGAGTAACTTCTAGAGGAAGAATGGAAGACCTTTACCAATGATAGGTCCTTGTTGTGATGCAGGTTACTAGCTATGTAATCATACGGTATCTTAGTAATTGCGACTGCAGTATCTAACACACAGAAATAGGATATCTTAGTAACATTTGGCCTGAAGATCAGAGAGGCCTGAAAAAAATGCTTCAGCCATAAATGAACAGTAAATTTCTGGTCCCGGTTCACGTCATTTAGGATCTAGCATACTGAACTCAAGGAAAATAGACCATCTGATGTGAATTTTAGATCTGACCAGAAATCATTTCTTCCTACTACAAAGCCACTACTGCAGTACTAAAAACGGCTGTGCTAGACGAACTGCAGGTTGAATGATAAGTTCAATGGAGCAGTGGCACAAGGAGATGCAAGCAACGGAAAAGAGACGCACCAGTATTAGCCGTGACCCATGCGCACCTCCTCTTGAGACCAGAGGCGTAGCTCGGAGACGCCGATCCAGCCTCCCTCTCAAGCATGGCAGCAAGCTTCTGATCAGTGTGAGAGACCGCCTTCTTCCTCCTGCTGGGCCCGAACACGGGCCTCCCGATCCGCCCCGTGGACGCCCGGCTGCAGAAGGAGTCCGTGGACGCGTCCGAGGAGCAGGACGCGTCGAGGGAGAACCCCGACCGCAGCAGCAGCTCCTGCCGGCGCATCCCGGCCGGCACGCTGAGGGAGGGCAGCAATGTGGGCACGGCAGCCGGCTTCTTCTCCTCCGGTGTTGCCGCGTCCCTCCCTGGCCTCGGCGACGCCTTCCGGCCCCGGGTGGCGGACACGGACCTCGTCCTGCTCCCCGCGGACCGCGGCTCGGAGTCCCCGCCGCCCGACGCCGGCGACAGCCGGCCCCTCGCGCTGGACCCGGACATTTGCGACCGAATCACGAGATTCTCCGCCCCAAAACCCCTCCTCCCCACCTTGAGAAGCTTAGCAGGAAACCAAATCGAGGAGGCGCTGCTCGGGTAACACCAAACTCCGCCCAACCAAGCACCAGACCGCGGACAGCCCGCCGCGTTCCAGACGAGACGATCCCCGGCTCCGCAAATCCGCGAGCAAAACCCTAGCAATCGACGCCCAACCTGAGCGGCGGCATTGCGGGCGGCGAGGTGGGAGGCGTCGATCTAGGCCCCAGAAACGCCTCCCGGAGACGGAAACCGGAGCTCAGCCGCAGAATCTCGCGAACATCGGCGGCAAGCAGGCAGGCGGGGAACCAGCGCCCAGGGCCGTGCTCCCCGCGTCAGCCGAGCAGCCAGAGGACGGCACGACGACCCTTGTCGGACGGCGACGCGGCGCGCGGGGGAACCCTAGGGGAGAGCACACTGGCTGGAGGAGGCGGAGGCGGAGGCGGGGTGGAGGGGATGGAGACGTGGAGTGAGGTGTCCGGAGCAGGAAGCAGAGCAGCTCGAAATTTACTGCCGCTGGTATTGGTTGGTGGTGGGTTCCTGGACTGGTGTTTAGCAGTAGTAGTAGGTTTGGCTTAGCGAGGCGTGTTTTGGTCCCGTGTTTGGAGTGAAAACTGGGTCTGGGTAGTATAGATATTGCTTGCTTCGAGAGATGCTGCTGCCTGCTGTGAAGTTTTACTTAGCTGGTGTTGGTGGCAACTTGAAGTTTACTGTGTGATTAATTTGTCTCCCTTTGCTTGCTTCCAAGAGATGCCGCAATGGTCAATGCTTGCTCCCGCGTTACACTAGTCATAATGGGGAGTATCATAGAGTGGTACCATGCATAGTATGATACTAGTCTATGTTACTATCTCAATAGTGGGGAGTATCATAAAAGTAGTATCATATAATCATGCATTTATTAGGCTATAGACTCATCTTGTCTCGAAATCCGCTATGTTACGGTAGATATCACCACCACCTCTCTCTTCATTAAATACTTGACATATCACCATTTTTGCTTATGTGACACTTATGTTACTAGCTATGTTACTCACACTATGACTAGTCTTATCGTGCGAGGTTGCTTGCCTTTGCTTCCTGGTCGTGCTTTGCTTGGCCTTCAGTTTGTATTGACTCTAAGCACAAGCTTGGTTTTGGCCTTCACAGCAATGAATAGTAGATTTATCAATAAGTATACTCCATCCATTCCAAATTGGATGACCTCTATTTGGACAAAAGTGGATGTATCTAGATATGTTATAAGTCTAGATACATCGACTTTTTGATAAAAGGAAGTCATTTAATATGGAACGGAGGAAGTAGCAATGTTACTACTCCCTCCCTCTCGGTTTATAGAGCATGCACGCAGTTTAAGAAAAAGTTTAACCTTTTGATTTAGTCAACAAATTATGAGTTATATGTTACAAAATTATACCATTTGATTTATATTAAAAAAAAGTTTTTAATGACATATTTTTTGTAATATAAAATTTGAATTTTGTTGCTTAAATTAATGGTCAAAGTTTATTCTTGAACTACGTGCGTGCTCTATAAACTGTGATAGAGGGAGTATTCATAGTTGAATTTATCATTTTCATAACTTATATTAAAAAATGAGCTTTTGACATACTACAAGTTTCCATATATATTGATCCCCACCATCCCAGTAATGATATTCTAAAAGAAATTAAACCTACGTTTTTCGTGTTTTTTGATAACTTTCACTGTAAGTTGGTTTTCACCGGATACTTTTCCACGTAGCAGAGCACGGTTACCCGGCCACGGTCAGATTGCTTTGTCCAGAGACTGTACAATGATTATTACGTGATCTGATTCAGTACAGTGGCTCGACTGCACAGATCAGAGAGGGCCTTTGTGAATACTTAACCACGATCACAGCGCCGTACTTGTCCTCGTCAGCGCCACCACGAGCAAGAAGGAAACCTTATTTCTCTAGACCGAGGGTCCATTCCTTCCACGCCACAAGCTTGGATCGCACTCCAGCAATCAAACAGACAGCAACCTCCTCAGTCGTAGTCGCTGTACGCTGGTCCTGTGCCAGGTTTACGGTTGAAAATGTGGGCATGCACTTCGATCTTCACATGTGACGTGCTGCTACATTGGCAGCATGTACCGCCGTATAAGACGAGGCAATGCTGTGTACTTTCTTGACTGGTACTACTAGCTGAGTGTTACCTAGATATATTTCTTCACTACTGCTAAAACCTGTTCCAAAAAAAACTACTGCTAAAAGAACGGGGAAGTGTATGTACAGTTGCATACCAGCAAAGCTGGAAAAAAAAATGCTGATTGGTGAGCGATGCACTAGACGGTTCCAGCAGCCAATTTTACGAGGGGAGGAACCTTCTCTTCTTGAAGTACCACAGGAGACACGCGAATATGACCGCGCCGCAGACCCCCGTTACGATGAGCGTCCACTCGAAGGCGTATGGCATCTCAAACACGCCGACCCCTTCGAAGTTCATGCCGAAGACTCCCGAGACGACGCCGAAAATGGCCACCACGAAAGTGGCGGTGGTCAGCAGCAGCTCAAACTGGATCAGCTGGTTCCGGACGTTACCCTGCAAGAAGAACAGCATTGCGATAATCATGCATGATTCCTCGGGTTCAGAGATCATTGTAGTTTACTCAACCTAAACTACAATTTGATGTTCCTCTGCATCTTAGATAGTCTTAAGACCATTAATGCATCATACATAGAAATATGGCGGGCATGATGTGTTCAATAAGTTGGCCGTCGGTGTTCACCAGCTACCATAATACTGTACGGCAAATACAGATTAGCAAGCTCCCAAAGAAGTTATTGCTTGGTTCCACATTTGTTACAGTGGTCAAAATAGCCATTTTGCTTTTCTTTCACAAAATTATTTTATCAAACAATG
Organism: Poa annua; assembly: GCA_026929855.1. Classification (NCBI taxonomy): domain Eukaryota; kingdom Viridiplantae; phylum Streptophyta; class Magnoliopsida; order Poales; family Poaceae; genus Poa; species Poa annua. Next base: position 299,823,006 of record CM049426.1, read on the forward strand.
TATTTTTTTGCAAAGATAACCCCGCAGCATCCAAGAACTGGTCAACCGAAGCTAGTAGCTCTCTTGAATAACTAGTATCTCATCATGCCAGGCTATTAGTGACTAATGACTATATGAGAACAGCTACTGTTTGTCAAAAAATGAGGAATAAAAGAATGTTCAAAGAAAAACAAGGCTAAACTAGTTCAGGCTAGTTAACTTGTGTTAGTTATCAACCATTTACGGTTTACTTGTTATATGTCTACCTTCCTATATAATCATGTTGTTCTCTAACATTTCCACGAAAGCTGAAAGCCACAGCATGTTTTATTCTATTTGGCGAAAAGCTGATTGCCGCAGCAGTTGTAATCTTGTGAACTTGCTTGGCCTCATTAATTTAAGGTCAGGCCTCGTGCCTTTTATCTAAAAAACATTTCCACGACATTTCCATTTGAGTGGAGACAGACATTTATTATGTTAGTCTATGAAACTGAATTTATTGGTGTGTTTTAACAATTAAACGATAAATGGACAACTGGAGTTAAAGGAGGCTAAAATACCTGTGAAAGTATTAAACTGTCAATCCTGTAACTAACACATGGTACCCGGCACATCATTTTCTCGCTTTGGTGTGGTACTACTGGACCAGACAAAATGCAAGTTGTACAATTGGATGAAGATTTATTATTTTTAACTGGTCCATTATCTGAACTCTGTGCAATGGCCACATTAAAATGATAGAAAGGAATGGCGACCATACCAGTTGGATGTTGATGAAATCCTCTGTGTCATCAATATACTCCTTCAGCTGATTTTTTTAATGTAAATAGGAAAAATGTCAGCCAATATTTAATTAGCTGAGAAAGAAGACAGGAACAAGAGGCTAATGTAATTAAATTCACACTTCATACCGAAGTTAATTTGTTGAGAGTGTAGTCAGTAACCACAAAGTAAGCCTCCAATAACATTTCCAGTTCTTCTATGTTATACTGACTACTCTCTGAGCTCTTGAAGCTGTCGTGTCTGCTTCTAGCACAACTAAATTGATTCTCAAGCCGCCGAGATGCAGGGCCTGACGACACCGGGGAAACTGGAGCAGAGAAGGATGAACCAACATTATTTCCAATTCCTTGAAGGCCCTGCTCGTCTAATAATGATGCTTCCATCCTCCTCTTCTTCTCGGTGAGGTACATTTCAGCCATATCACCATCATCGTCCATCAGCTGCTCTATCTCGTCTCTGACCTTGATGATGAAAATTGGATATTCTTAAGAGTGAAAATGGATCTAGTTGACAAATGTCTAAAGAAACAGGGAAAATATAATGGAAGTCCATTCACCTTTTGGACCCTCCTAGTCAATGCAACAAGCTTGCTCTTCAGACGTCGAGCACGCTCCAAGTCAAGGGTACTGATTTTTGCTGTTAACTTGTCTAGCAGCGGATAAGCTTCAAGCTCCAATTCAACAGCCTGAGAAAATTTGCAAGCATTTTTACTTCTCCAATCAGATGCCAAATCATTATGCTAAAAACAGAACAGAAAATAGAGAATTAAAACTGCTCACAATAGGGGTGATAGACAAATTTGTGATTGTGGCGTAATTTTCATGGACAAATGATTGTAATAGTTAATTCTATTTTCTGGACATCAAAAAAAGTAAACAGTAGTTGTTTGGTTCTCTTTACTACTATAAAAGATATTTGTACTCATATAAAGATATTAATCGGTGAGTGGTCCGTTCACCTCCTCCTCCCCTTATGTGAGAAATTCTATGAAACAAGTGAGATGATGGCCATATTTGTCAATAACGTTTGGATAAAATTGTCACAAGTGCCAATAATATATATATCAACAATGATGAAGGTATCACATACGTTAGTTTGGCATCACCAGAGTTTGGCTTGACTTATTTTGTAGTCTAATTTGCATCGTTGGCAGAAACCTGCGGGCTATCTAATTTGTTTTATACATAGCAATGCACGGGTATTTAGCCAGTAGTGTTTACATAATTTCACGACATAATAGATTGGGCATTTAAGAAATTCCAGATGGTGCGATGCAACCTCACTTTATCGTTGTGACGTGGCAAACAGAAACTCCTATATACGGGATAATCGACTCCACAGCTTGTTTCACCATCGAATACCTTCATGTCAAATCTATTATTTTCAGAACAGTGTGAAATTGTGGATGTTAAGTAGTACTACATTACAAGATATGACTGTTCAACCAAGCAGACAGTGTAATGCTAGCCCAATGCAAAAATCTAGTACCAAAATAAAAATTCATAGCCATCACTGGTTCAATGCTCATATACACCTGAAGGACCGGACTGTCGGACTGATCAAGTTCACCGTGCTATAGAACTAACTGTAGGTTGGCTAATATGTTACTTAATCAGTTAATTTACTACATTAGTTGAGACAGGATCACAAGTCAATTCTACAGCATTAATACCAGGGTCCGTAGAGCGTGATTTGGCACCTGCGCGTCGAGGAAGGAGCAGGCGGCTTCGAGCGCAACCTCGAGGGCGATGAACTCGAACGGCAAGTCGTCGGCGCGGTCTACAAGACGGCGCTGCAACTCGTGGACGTACATCCACACGGCGGATTCCGCGGCGGCGCCGCCATCGGCTTCGGGGTCGCGCAGTACGAGCGCCTCGTCGGCGGTGATGATGCACCGTATCCGCTCGAGGTTGCAGACGACGGCGCGCTCGCGGCCGAGGATGGCGGAGGGGTAGACGAAGAGCGGGTCGAGGAGGCGGAGGTCGCGCGCGGGCAGGTCGAGCCGCCGCATGAGCGCCGGCTTGGCGACCTCCACCGCCTCGGACGCGCCCGTCGCCGCGTCCACCCGCACCCACGAGCGCCGCCCGCCACCGCGCTTCTTCAGACCGTGTACATCGATGGCCACGCCGCCCCCTCCCCCGCCTCCGCCGCCGCCGACGCTGCCTGGCGCTGCGGGCTTGCCGCGGCGGTGGGGCCCGTTCGCCTCGGCGCGGGGTGGGAGGAGGAGGCGCTCCTTGGGGGCTTGTTCCATGACGCCGGGGATCTGTGGTGGGGCCGCTAATTCGTCTTTTTGTATATTGAATTAGAAATCCATGTGTATGTACCGGATCAAGCTATCGTTTCTTACTTGAAATTCGTTTTTGTATGTTGAACCGGAAATCCGTGATAACTGTACATGAACATCAATTTCCGGTTAGTACATGAACAAACATCCAGATGAACAAATCCAGAAAACAAAATTTATAAATGGAATTTATAATCCGAAAAGTTGCTTCTTCATACGTATAGTTTATCCATGGATACAATCCGAAAAACTTGTTAGTGCATAAATCAAAAAATTGCTTGCTAGTGCATTTTGTTAATACATGGATAATTCCAAAACCCATAATCTTGTGCATAATCACTTCTACTCGAGCCAGCAAATTCAATTTAACATTTGATGACCACGCGACAAAATTGGCAACAACAACGAAACCCTTGTATCAATTTTTTCGAAGAGCCGTCAAGAGCGTTGCTCAATCATGCAGAAGAGAAGATAAATAAAAGATTGTCATTTACAGGTCACACAGTCGTATCATCTCAACCAAGATCATGGTGAACCACTCTAACAAAGGCAAGAGCACGAGCACCGTCTTGGCACTTTGCAACAAACTAGCGACGACACTACCATGACTATATCGATCGTAAAAACCTTACTATTCCTTTCTCGCCAACCTTTCAATAATAAACTCCCTATAATTGATGCTTTCTCTTTCTCCTACATGTTCACATCATGATGGACCCCACTCATCTCTTACTTTATATTTATATTTATTTATAGTTCATAATTTAAAATTCATTTAAGAAACGGTTATTGGATATATACATATGTTTGTCGTATCTACTATTTTTTCTGAAATAAAAAGTGATTCCCATCTATATAAAAAATTTGTGGTTTTAAGAAAGAAAAATTAGCTCCATTTTCTCTCAAAATTACTCTTTTGTGTAGACCAAAATATATAAAAAAACCTAGAGTATGTAAAATACGTAGTTATATGTTTATTTAAAAATTTAAACCTAGATATGTTTCGTTTTTTAAAGTAAATGTGGTGACTTTGGAACTAGTGGCGGTATCTGATAAATCTATCTTATCTTTTCCTAGAGTCCACCATATCATCTAGCAGCCTACGTGGCCTCACTCGAGCCATAAATCTATTATTGTTCGTATTCGTATTAGGATAGATGCGCGTTGCCGCGTCTTTTCCTTCTAGTAAGAACCAATCGGTGTAAGTCACCACACCATCAAGCTTTGGAGTTTGGACTACTCCGTCTTGATAACGCCACTGACCACCCAACCACGAAGAGGAAAAGGTTACCTCTTCCTGTGATATCATGTCCCGGGGGTTGATGTCAGGCATTTCATGGGCCCTGGCAACGCAGGCACACCATCCGTGAGAAAGGGCAACCAAAAGAGATGGTATGTCGTCTCCTGACGTTTCCACAAAACAACCACATAGGGATGCAAGGACATCCCTTCTCCATCAACCTGTCCATGGTATGACCGGCGCCACATGAAGAACTTACACTTGTCCTCGATACCTGCCGAGGAGTATGAGCCAGCCAATGAATTGGATGTCATATGCCGAACTCAGTGCAGGTCAGCGACCAGCATGCACTGCCCGGCCGGTGTCCTTCAGGTAGACGACTTCGTTGCAAAGCAGTCCATGAAGGAGAAGGCGACATCAAGGTCGTCGCGTTGGGTCACTAGGTCCTGCCAGGCCTCTCGCCCCATCACAATCGTCGTCGGGTGAGCAAGTGTAGCATTGTTTCTTTACGGGTAGTAGCCTAGTGGTTAGGGTCTAGCAACCTTAGTCCGACTCCTGAAAAGGGCAAAAAAATGAAAATTCTCATTAGGGTGGGTTTTTTTCAACAAAAAAATATATGCCACTTTTTTAGGGTAAAATATATGCCATCTATGGCGGTGGAGGTCGGTCCCTCCCGCACATCGATGATGCGGCTTTATTCCCGACTCTTCCATGTCGGTGTGTAGGATTCTCTTCTCTTGACGGTGTTGAGACATTGTGAGCGGCTTCGGGATCGTCTCGCGTTGGGTGGTGGGCGGTATGGTGGGGTGCTTCGGTGCGCCTGGGGTGATGGGGGGTCGATAGAAATCCTAGTCGGCTTGTCCGATGTTGGCGCGGTGACGCCTGCGGGTGCCACCCTCCTTCTTGAAGGGCGTCGGGTTCCCCCTCTTCTCCCCATCTAGTACCGGGGGAAACCCATGGCAGCAGCGTCATCATCGTCGCATCCCTTCCTGAAGGTGTTGTTTGGTACCGGCGCTTCAGATCACTAGGAGCTTGGTGTAATGCCTCTTGTGGGCGCAACGGTCTTGGAGTTTGCTCTCTGTTGTCGATCCGCCGTTGTCGGCATTTTTCCTTTTCGATTTCTCTTTTGTTCTTCTTTTCGGTGTGCTTGTGCTGTTTCCGCCCCAACACATGTTGTTGTATCGGTTGTGGTTGATTTATTTATAAAGCGGGACGTAAACCTGTTTTGAGTAGGAGGAGGAGCTTCTAAGTCTCGAATTTCCCATGTTCTCTCGGGCTGGGGTTCACACCACGGTCTGAAGTCGGAGGTCACAAGGGCCACTATCACGCGAAGAAAAGGTCGCTCTAGCCTGGCAAGCCCATGTCATTCTGGGTAGTCTGGCAAGGCCATAACTAATGCCTAGGAAGGACCCCTCAAAAAAAAAACTAATGCCTAGGAACCCTAAGAAAAACTAATTAATGCCTATTCCACACGTACCCGCAAACTCAAGACACAATCCCTAACAAACTCCAAGTTGAACTTCCTCTCCCATAAAAACTTCCCCAAACTCTCCTCCACGTCCCGTGCGCCGTGCGGTTACAACCTAATTCCATCTCAGCAACCATGGCGCCCACGGCCGCGCCCGAGCGAGGCCCGCCGTCGAGCTTCGACTTCAATCCCAGCGGCCACCAGATCATCACGCAGTACCTCGTCCCCAAGGCGCTCCGCGGCGACACCCCCACCGACGCCGACCCCGACCTCGTCGCGGATGACGTCGACGTCTTCTCCCGCCGAGAGCCCCGCGGTGCTCCCCTTCCACCCCAGCTGCACGACGGACACGGACCACGGGGAGGTCTGGGGCTACTTCTACGGGGACTACCCCGCCGACGACGTGCGGGCGGTGCCGGGCGGATGCTGGGCGCGGTTCGGGCCCGAGAAGGAGTACGTGCACGGCGGCCGCGGCGGCGGCGCCATGGAGGCGGTCGCGTTCCGGCGCAGCTTCGCGTTCCACGTGACCCTTTCGGGCGACGACGGCGGTGTGGACGTGCACCCGACGCGGTGGCTGATGAAGGAGTACCGGCTCAACAAGGGCGCCGCAGCCTTCCGCGCCACCGCTAAGCCGCCGGGCTCCAACATGGACTGCGTGGTCCGCAAGATCTTCGCCAAGTCGCCGCCTCCTCCGCCTGCAAGCTCCGCGGAGGCGATCCCGGATTCCTGGTACGTGGAAGAGGAAGCCGCCGGATACTCCAGCGACGAGGACTGGAAGCGCGTCAGCTACCACGTCGAGGAAGAACCGAGGAGGAAGCTCGGACGGTTATGTGTTGTGTAACCGACCAATTGGTTTGTGTATCGCTGAGATCGATATGTGCTGCTTGGTTGGTATATTCATAGGAAACCTTTTGATATGCCTGTACGTGGATGCCTGCATCTTGGATTGTTGCGGTCCTCAGTTCGTAGGGTAGAAACATCTTGATTGTTCTGCTGCTTCTGCAACATCTTGTTGATTCCATTGCTACAGTTTGGTTCAGTGCTGAACTTCGAGTGTTGCACTTTTAACTAGAGTGTTGCACTATAAGTTCAGGCCTGAACCTACTGCTCGATCACCACGGTTCGGTAAGGGGTTGGACGATGCTCGCTGCTTATGTCTACATAAGCACGAAGTTGTTTGAACTCGTTACTTGATGGTTGGGGCACAACGAGTTGATAACATAAAACTACCACTTTTGGGGAGTCAATCATAGCATGATATCAGTCAGGGACGGAGGAACGGGGGACGAACGGGGCGAGACCCCCCCCCCCCCAACGATTCGCTCGTCCCGTGTAAAGATTAGCGATATGGCTAGTTTTTCGACGGATCCAGGCTATCTCGCCCCTCCCCCCCCACCCCCACCCCATCCGTGTGATGAAGCAGGCCAGGTTTTGCCACGTGCTAGAAATAAAACAGCTAAGCCCACCACGTACTAGAACTAACCCATTTAGAGTCCTGATGGCACCCGCACCCATTGGGTGTGGGTAGGGCTCAACCAAACCCGTACCCATGTACTCAAATTTTAACCACATCCGCACCCACACCCACGTCTGGGTATAAATTTAATACCATACCCGCACCCACGTGGGTACTAAGAACCCACGGGTAAACCCACCAAAAAACTCAACATGATATACTATGTATTACGTATATGAATATAACAACAGTACGTAATTCGAAAATAACATTAATGCAGAGGCTGCAGCCCAACATAACTGCATAAGGTGCATAGAAGCATAACAAATATATGTAGTTCTAACTTCGGCCAATACATGTGCAAAGCAGTCACATGGCATCACAATCAACTTTAGAAGTTCACAATTTAAGGATTACTATAAAGGTTCAAATGACAGAGAATTTAAGAATATAATTAAGGTTCGGATGACTAGGTGCGGGTCGGTGGGATTTTTATTTTTCAGAATTACATAATGCATAATTTATGGAGTCAAATGTGCAATATACAGGGTAAGTGGGTACGTGGGTATGGGTTTTGATATACCATACCCGCACCCGCAATACCCAACGGGTGCATATTTTTACCATTTACTTATCCATGGGTAAAGATTTTATCCCATACCCTCACCATAATGGGTAAAAACCCACCGGGTATGCGGGTAATGGGTAGCCATTGCCATCGGTAATTTAGAGTACCAGTACGACCAGATCGATCAGGAATTGGGATCGTTTACCTGATCGTTTCGTCTGCTTGTTTTTCCGTCTGTTCGCCTCTCTTTAGTTTGTTCGTCTACTCGCCATCAATTCCCCAAGAGGCAAGCTTCCAATACAGTCCGCACGGACGCACGGTGATCTACTGCCGTCCGCACGGCCTCGCCCGGCGGCCGCACTGTCAACATGAGCGACGTTGGGAGGAAAAAAGGTTATTCACCCGAGACTCCATCTCTCTCTCTCTGAACTCTGATGAACTGATTCGATCTATCTCTTAGACTTAGACTCTCTGATTGATTTTTGGATTATTTTCGTGTGCTTGTGTTGTGTAGAATTGAAGAGAAAGAGGCAGGGTATCCAGAATTGGTTCAAGCCAATTGATTTGAGCTCACAACCAGAACCAAATCATCATAATGTGCACGCAAGTGACGAGAACAATAATAATTCTGCTGAAGTTGATGCTCAAACTCAAAATGAAATCCCCATGCCAGAAGTTACAGAACAAGCGACAATTATAACCACCGAGTATGATCGAGACCCCGGGCGGCGGCGTAAAATTTGGGAACTCCCTCTTGACAAGCAAGATGATGCTAGGCGTTTCTATATATCCGAGGGGCCTTATCAACCAAAGTTGGATGAGTATGCTTTTACTGGGACTGGTCCTAGCCGTCGTCGATTCCATAAATCTTGGTTCACAAACTATTTCTGGTTAGAATATTCAGCTCACACAAACAAAGCATATTGCTTGCCTTGTTTTCTCTTTTCTAAAAAGCCAATTGGAAGGTGTGGTTCGGACACATTTACAGTCCAAGGATTTGATAAATGGAAGAAGGTTAACAATGGAAAATAATGTGCTTTTCTAACACATACCGGAACTAGTCCAAGTTAAGCCCATAATTTTGCAGTGGGATGTTATGAAAAACTGAAAAATAATATGAGTCATATTGATAAGTTGATTGTAAAGCAATGCAAGAAAAAAGTTGCCGATGCAAGATTAAGGCTTACGGCTTCCATCCATGTTATGAAGTAAGCAATAATTATTTAATTTCGAACAATTATAAATTTATAATTTTATATTATATGCTATCTAACTTTTTTTCATTACTGATTGCATCAGGTTGTTAATGCGCCAGGCATGTCCTTTTAGAGGAAACGATGAATCTGCTAATTCACAAAACCAAGGTAATTTCAAGGAAGTGTTGAAGCTTTTGGATTCTTATAATAAGGAGTTGCAAGAAGTAATGCAAAATGCTCCAGGAAATGCTAAGTACACTTCGCCAACTATTCAGAAGGAAGTGGCTAGCATAATTGCGCGGAAAGTGCAAATTTCAATTAAACAAGAGATTGGTAATGGAAAGTTTGCGATAATGGTTGATGAATCTCGAGATGAGTCTAAAAAGGAGCAGATGGCAGTAGTTATTCGATTTGTGAACATTGATGGGGAGATAAGGGAGCGTTTTCTTGATCTTATTCATGTTAGTGACACTTGTGCTTTGACTCTTACAAATTCAATTATGGCCGTGCTAGCTGATAATGATTTGAATGAGCAAGATATCAGAGGGCAAGGCTATGATGGAGCAAGTAACATGAGAGGAGAGTTTAATAGACTTAAGGCACTAATTCTTCAGGAGTGTCCTTCTGCATACTATATACACTGTCTTGCTCATCAACTTCAGCTGGCTTTGGTTGCCGCTTCAAGGGAGGCACATAAGGTTCATAATTTCTTCCAACAAGCAAACTTTATTGTAAATACTGTCAGTGCCTCTCCCAAACGCAATGATGAGCTAATACAAAATCAGGCCGCTGAAATTGCAAGAGAGATTGAGCTTGGAGAGCTTGACACAGGAAGAGGGTTAAATCAAATAGGATCTTTACAAAGGGCAGGAGACACAAGATGGAGTTCACACTATAATTCAGTAAAAAGCTTGTTAAAATTGTTTGGTGCATCAGTTTCGGTACTACGAAATGTAGCAACTGATGTTCTGTTCCGTGGAATACAAGAGGAGATGCTGAGGGCGCCCTTAATTTCCTAGTTAAATTTGATTTTGTCTTTGTTCTACACCTAATGGAAAAAATTATGAAGATCACGGATATCTTGTGTCACAAACTCCAAAATAAAACTTTGGATATTGCAAATGCATTGGATTGTGTTTCTAACACAAAAGTATTTGCTTGCTGAACTGAGAGAAGATGGATGGGAAAGTCTTATAAATGAGGTCAAAAGCTTTTGTTTGAAGCATGAGATTGACATCCCGGATACGACTCAAAATTACGTATATTTTTCTATGTCCAGTGTACTTACATTTATTTTAATTACACATTTGATATTGGGAACTGATTGCTTAATATATGTTGCAATTGAAGGTATGTTGATGTGAAGAAATCTCGAAATAAACATGACAACACCACGGTGCTCCATCACTCCAAAGTAGATGTATTTAATGCTGCAATAGATCAACAAGTGAGAGAGTTGAATGATCGATTCACTTCTCAGGTAACCGAGCTTCTTGATCTTTGTTCATCCTTGGATCCGAGACATGATAATTTTGACAAGTCGAAGATATGCACCCTAGTGGAGAAATTCTATCCTGCTGATTTTTCTAGTCAAGAAAGAGATAGTTTGGAGTGTGAGTTACCACATTTCCAACTTGATACAATCAACCATCCAGAGATCAAAAAGTGTGAATCACTTGCTGATTTGACAAAAGGAATAATTAAGACTAGAAAATCATCAGATTATCCAATGGTTGAAAGATTGTTACGTTTAGTGGTAACTCTTCCGGTGTCAACTGCAACGGCAGAACGTTCTTTTTCAGTTATGAAACTAGTGAAGACATGTCTTCGGACCAAACTGGGAGATGATTTTCTTCGCCATTGTGTGATAGTCCACATTGAGAGGGAACTAGCAGAAAAGATCACCATTGAGGAAATTATAGAGATATTTGATCTTCGTCCTCGTAAAGCTGAATTCAAATTGATAGAAATGTAACTCAATTCATATTGCAGAAAACCGATAGATTTTTTTCATTTAGGCCTTATAATATTTACTGTTTTGTATCACAATTTTTTTCTTGTTTGGTTGTTCTGTTTCTCGTCCCCCCCATCTCCAATTTCTGGCTCCGTCCCTGATATCAGTAGGTCGCTCAATCGCATAAAACTACCGGATTGAAGTCTAATTTTCACATTTTGCCCAAACTGAGATCGAACAGCGAATTGACACCGGTTCTGACGGGTTGGGCCCACCTGTCAGGCTGACGTGGTCAGATCAAACAAATTAACACCTAATCTGACTGTGGGGCCACTTGTCAGGTCAGTGAAAAATTAAAAATTCTGGAAAAATAAATAAATCTGAAAGGCGTCCCGCCCCCATGGCGTTGCTATCCAGGACCCGGCCCTCGGCGTTGACCAGCAAGGTGTCCACGACCTGGTCGCCGTCGGCGGCGAGCCCGTGCCTGCTCTCGTTGCTCTGCCGCCGGATGGACACCTCCAGCGAGCTCTGAAGCCTGCGTCCGCACAAATCCCGCGCCCGTGTCCGCTCACGGAGACTGCGCCGGCGCCGCTGCAAATCCCGGCCCCGCGCGGGCCTCATCGTGTCCAACCATGGCGCTCGGCAGACGGCAGCTCGAGTACGTTCCCTGCAACCATCTGTTCTTACGGTTCCTGCCTGGAAGTGGTATGTACGCCAACTTGTCACAAGCCGCTCCTGCAATTCCATGAGAATCGTATTCTGATTTCTTGCTGATTTGATGGCCGCAACTGATTAGCCAAGACGCCATGTGTTCTCACGGTTCAGCTTGCTGATTTGATTTCTTGGCCGGGACCAGGAACCCCTGACGCCTGTGTGTGTGGCGGCAGGTGGGCAGGTCGGTGATGTACTCGCTGGCGGTGGACGGCGAGGCGGGCGTGCGGAAGATGCTCCAGATGCTGTGGGACGAGCTGGAGCTGGCCATGGCGCTCAGCGGGTGCGCGTCGCTGCGCGACATCACGCGCGCCCACGTCCTCACCGACGGCGACAGGATCCGCCGCGCCAGCGCGCGCCGTCCCTGGCGGGGAGGAGGGAGACCACACGGCGAAGGAGGTCATCGGGTAGGCGGCTGACGCGGTCGGTCTTGCCGGCGACGGCGGCGGGGCAGCAGAGCGAGGGGGTGTGGAGACGAGCGACATGGGGAGGAATTAGTTGAGGCAGGGCGCGGCGGCGGGGGTGGCCGTCCGGCGGATGAGGTGGCTACAGAGCTCACCGGGATGGTTTGTCAACGCGCTTGAATGCTGCCGAGGGGGAATTTTTCTATTTTTCAGATTAATTTTATTTTTTAGTAGAATGACAAGTGGACCCCACAATCAGATTAGGTGTTAATTTGTCTGACCTGGCCACGTCAGCCTGCCATGTCACTTATTTCAACAACCATGTCACTTATTTCATCCAGTGAAATGGAAGAGATTGTACGAAATAATAAACAATTCAATTAACATACTTCCAGTTAGCAACAATTATTGTTGAAAGGCTTGGTTGTTCCTTAAACATTATGGAAGCCCGTCATATTTTCAAAAAGAAACATGATCTAATATCCTACCCTGCAGTTAGCCTAAGGGAGTGGCTTGGGTGGAATCCCTAGATGTCGCCCATGCCACCTCCTCCACCTTCACTCCCATCATCGGGAAAGCCCGCCGTCAAAGAGTGCGCGTGATGCACTTATGTCACGCTGGTGCGTGTGCGGAAGTATGCGTCGAGTTCAACTACTAGTGCCACTCGGGTGGGTGAATCAAAATCTAGATTTTCCACACAGTGATCGGGAGGCCAGGCAGCGGTGCATGTGGTAATGCTCTCGTCGACCGCTTGACATGCTTTTGGGTGTGGACTGATGTGGAAATTCACAACACAATCGTCCTTCACATCGACTATGAGGAGGCTACCTTGGGTGACGAGGTGGCAACTAGACGGTGTGGACGGGTTTGTTGCTCTAGTCTAGCGACGGTATGGGCTGGCAGTATCTAATAATTTATGTTTGTCGTTGTAATGATTGACATTTGGGTTCTACGAGGACGAACTAATCTAAGGATTAGACTTTGTCGGAGTTGACATTTGGGCTCTACAAGGACGAACTAATCTAAGGATTAGACTTTGTCGGAGTCCGGAGCCGATAACCACCATGCTCTCGGGTTTCTTACCTTTCTTGAGGGTATTCTAGAGGTGAGGCGCTCCTTCGTCCAACCAAAGACACTTGGGTGAGGTGACTTTAGCCGTTTTTTCTATAGTTATGTGTGTGGTACATCTGTTGTGAGCCAGGTTTTTAGTGGTATCTTCCATGTCAGCTTGCATCGTTTTCACCTATTATTTTGGTGTATCTTAAGTAATAAAAATGGTAGTTTTTCGCATCATCTTGAAAAAAGAAAAGATAAACTTATGCATCTGTGAATCACAATTTTTTTAATACTAATATGTTGATTAGACTGCTGGATACGTTTTGACCGGGATGATCAAAATTTTAAACCACATATAGTCATAGCACGATAAATTTTTGACATGTCAGGTCGATCTAAGGGTATCTAAAATAAATAAGCTCATTTTTTCCATAAGGTGGGACCCACTTAGCTTATGAAAAATTGTTGTAGGTTAGGATCCACATATGTGGTAATAGTACATCACATCTGTAAGAGGTTCAACCCCGATACAATGAGCTTGGAGAAGAAACACAAGTTAAACATTGTAGTGGCAACAAGTGTTTCTTCAAAATTAGTTTAGGCTGTCGCAAAAATCAGGATCACCGTAGCAGCCCCACGCAGTGTGAACATGTATAGTGCACACTTTGTATCGACGATTTTCTTAACCGCAATTTACTTGCAATCTTTATGCACAAGTGTCTTAGTTTCCGGATTTAGTCATGGCATGTTAACTTTTTAAGGCAAAAAAAGGTTTTCACGGTATTTATTGCTATAACAGAACATGGGCCGAATCACTAATAACCAAGTTTCCACGGCCATCTGGAACATCGCCACGAATCCAGGCAGCCAGCCCATCTATATAGGCCCCTATTGCTTCGCTTCCGTGGAATCCAAGTTTCCTCTCCCCTCAACACTTTCCCAACAACCTCCTCCACGGCTAATTCGGTTACAATCGAGCTCCATCTCAGCGGCAATGGCGCCCGCGGCCGCGCCCCTGCTGAGGCCCAGCGGCCACCAGATCATCGCGCAGTACCTCGCGCCCAAGGCGCTCCGCGGCGACACCACCACCGACCTCGTCGCGGATGACGTCGACGTCTTCTCCGCCGAGAGCCCCGCCGCGCTCCCCTTCCACCCCGGCAGCAGGACGGCGGACCACGGGGAGGTGTGGGGCTACTTCTTCGGCGACTACCCCACCGACGACGTGCGCCCGGTGCCGGGCGGGTGCTGGGCGCGCTTCGGGCCCGAGAAGGAGTACGTGTACGGCCACGGCCGCGGCGGCGCCATGGAGGAGGCGGTCGCGTTCCGGCGCAGCTTCGCGTTCCACGATATCTGTTGGGGCGACTACGGCGGTGTGGTCGTGCTCCCGACGCCGTGGCAGATGAAGGAGTACCGGCTTAACAAGCGCGCCGCGGCCTTCCGCGCCGTCGCCAAGCGGCCCGGCCCCAAGGCGAACATGGACTGCGTGGTCCGCAAGGTCTTCGCCAAGCCGCCGCCTCCTCCGCCTGCAAGCCCCGAGCAGGCGATCCCGGCGTCCAGCTACGTCGACGAGGAAGCCGGGTACTCCAGCGACGAGGACTGGAAGCGCGTCGGCTGCCGCGTCGAGGAAGAGCCGGGGAGGAAGCGCGGACGGTTCTGTGTTGTCTGACCGATTTTTGCGTCGGTCGATTGGTTCGTGCCTCGCTGCGATAGGTTGATCGGTCAGGAGAACAAATCCAGGTTCCAGGAGTAGGTTGGTAAATTCGTCAGAAATCCTCTGATTTGCTGTAGGTTGGTAAATTCGTCAGAAATCCTTTAATCTTGGATAGTTGCTGTCATCAGTTCGTAGTGCAGAACCTTTTCGATGCCAGAATTTAGACTGTACGCACCTCTGTTTGTTATGCTGCTTCTGCAACATCTTGATTTCTGATTGCTCTTCCACGAACAGTTTGGTTCAGTGTGTTGCTCTTTGTACTGGAAGTTAATTGCTCGTAGTAGTAGATTAATTTCTGTAGAGACTTAATTACTTCTCATCAGTCATCATTATTGAGACATTGATGGTAGAGGCGCCTATATCTCAGCAATGCTATCGCGAACTGTTTCAGGAACTGTCTTCTTTTTCTGTAACATTAGCTATTGGCCATTTGTCTGTAACATTAGCTATTGACCTACTGTGCACTGCCACATTGTGTCGATCGTTGCAACTTCAGTTCTAGAATTTTTGTATGGTATGAAACTAAAAGAATTAGCAAGGAATCACAAACCATAATCTTCTGTCAACAGTCTTTTAGTACCCCCAAATTTACTAGCTAGTGATGGTTATACATTGGTTCCCCTTTTAGTTTAGGCATAAAAAACTTCAGAACTGGAAGCTGCAGGTCATTGACGCATCGTATTGTTGTATGAAATGTCTGATAGTTTGTCTCTTGCCATGGGCAAACAGGCAGCTGACATAAATTCTGACCAAGAAGGCATAGAAGTTCCTTGTACTAATTAAACAGTGCGTTTTAACGCACACTAGGAAATAGGAATTTCAAGATTGTTTTGCAGCTGATGAATTGCTGACCAAAGAGCCCAACTTCTTTTAATCCTACAGAATCTCCAAATTTGAGAGATAAGACTGTTTATGCTTTGTTGAATTTTCTACAGCAGAATGAATCAAACTGCTGTCTGCAACTGTAATCCTGGGCATAGTGTCCGTGCAGCTCAGTGAAGCTGCTATCTGCACTCATAGTCCGGACCATGCTCACTGCCATCTACATAAGCAGGAAGTTCTTTTAACCGGTTACTGAGTGTGTTTGGGGCCTAGCGCTGAACATGTTTGCGAGTGTACATAACATACGGTTACGTTTACAGGGTTATGGCGGCATTACCTTGCCTATCTGATTCTCCGTCAGTCTTTCTAGGCGGCCAAATCAAGGAGGTGACCCTAATATGGGAATCATCTTTCATGGCTTAGATAGAGTCGGCTAACACACTATCGGTCATTTTCAAGTTAAGTGGGTCATAGTTCAAGGGAAATTTATCTTGCATTCTTGATGCCCTCACGTACGATATTGTTATTTCTTATGGACTACCATATATAAGTTTATGTGATGCCCTTAAGAATATTCCATTAAGGTCAGCCTCGGTGTAAATCGCATACTCCCTTCATACACGAATAAGTGTACTTTTACCTTTTGGATTAAATCAAAGTTTTGAGTTTTGATCAACTTTATAGGGAAAAGCACCCACATTTTTTACAGTTAATTTGTATCACTAGATTCATCTTGAAATGGTGTTTCAAGATATACCAATATAATGTCGTATATGTTGCTATTTTTTCTATAAATTTGGTCAATTATTTTAAGATTTGGCTTCATAATAAAGTTACAAGTACACTTATTTGAAAATAGAGGGAATAACGTCTACTCCCTCCTTCTATTCTTGTCTCGGGAACGTATGCAAGCAACAAGGCGGCTCTTACCCTGCCTATTCGATTCTCCGTCGGTCGTTCTAGCTAGGCGACAAAACCAAGGAGGTGGCCCTAATGTGAGACTCATCTTCCATGGCTTAGGTGGGAGTCGGCGGACACACCGCCGGTTTTCTCCAAGCTCGCCCTATGTTCATGTATCTAACAAATGTAGAAGACATTCTTCCCATCCGTGTCCAGTGATGTACATATAAACTTATGTGATGTCCTTAATAAGATTCCGTTAAGGTCAACTGAGACAATGTATTTGTGTCTAGCCATAAGAACTGAGACTTTATTGGAACACAAAATATATAGAGGGGTGCTAACAAGTGCTTCTTCAAAATTGGTTTGGTCTGTCACCAAAAAATGGATTGCCAAAGCAAAGTGAAGGATGATCGAAAATGCAAAACCACAACTAAGAGGACCCCCTCCTAGTCCAAAAAATCGTCGATCTTGCATCAAGATTCGTGTTGTTTAGTTGACTATTATTTTGCAAAACAAACCCTGCACTAATTACATTTTTCAGGAAATCTGTTTCCAAAAAACAAAAAAAAAATGAAATATTGGTTAGTGTTGTTAACAAAAAATATGTTTACATTTTTTGAAAATGTTGGTTAATTTTATTAGTACACAAATATGTTTCCACAAACATACATATTCACATATTTTAACGAAAATAAAATCATTTCCTAAATTTTGATGAATACACACATATCCACAAATTATGAGTCAATAAAAAGTATCTAAAATATTTGTATTCATGAGTTTGTGTTTTTTTTGGAAATTATGTGAACACATATTAATCGGAAAATTATGTTCATTTGTAATTGAAAATTTACTCTTTGATGATGAAAACAAATGATTTGTCATGAGTGGTTCATGAAGACAAATGTTCAAAATTCAGGATGTTGATATACCGCACGCATCTTGATGCAACATCAACGGTTTTTGGAATAGGAGTGGGTCCTCCTAGTTGTAGATTTTTCACGTCCGAAGGATGATGTATTGTAGTGTGCATACTTCCTATCGGCTTTTCTTATAAATTATTTTCTGAATGCATGAACCACCCTCGAAAAGTCGAAATGCAATATCATTCCAAGCACATCGTGATATCCCGAACCTTGTATCTGAACTGAAGCCAGAGGAAGACCATTAAGTTGAGGCCTCTGTTCCATCGTTTCCTCTCCCCTCAAAACTTTCCTAACAAACTCTCCCTCCACGGCCCATTCGGTTACAAGCTACTGTAGCTCCATCTTGGCAACAATGGCGCCCCCGGCCACGCCCCTGCAGAACCTGTGCCCACGGCCGCCGCGCTATGTTGTCAAGCTCACCGGCCGCCTGATCATCATGGAGTACCTCCTCCCCAAGGTGTTTGGCGGGTACATCAATATCGACCCCGGCGTCGTGGAGGAGGGCGTGGACGTGATCGCCTGCGGGAGTCCCGCGGAGCTCCTCTTCCACCCCGTAGGCAGGACGGGCCACGGGAAGGTGTGGGGCTACTTCTACGGGCACTACCCCATCGACTGCGTGCGCTGGTGGCCGGTGCAGGGCGGCTGGTGGATGCGGTACGGGCCCGACAAGGAGTACAAGCCCCGCCTCTCAGGGGTCGTGGAGGCCATCGGGTTCCGGCGCAGGTTCGCCTTCCGCGCGAGCAGGTGGGGCGCCGACGGCATACCGGTCCTGCTCCCGACGCCGTGGCTCATGAAGGAGTACCGGCTCAACAAGGGCGCCGCCGCCAACCGCTACCTCGCCGCGCGGGCCCAGGCCTATCCCTGGGCGAACATGGACTGCGTAGTCCGCAAGCTCTTCGCCAAGCTGCCGCCGCCGTTTGTCAGCGCAACTGTGCGGCAGGTCCCCGGCGGCGGCCAGGATGCCGGCTACGCCAGCGACAAGGAGTCGAGGACCAGAAGCCCGCCGGATGCCCGCACCGACGAAGAACCGGGGAGCAAGCGCGCACGTCTTGTGTGATCTCGCTGCGATCGATTGGCGGCGTCGTTTGATCAGCGGTACTCACACATCCTTCAGAAATCTCTTGATTTGCCTGTACGTGGATGGATCTTGGATAGTGTCGTCGTGGTAGCAGTCAGCACCAAATCGTAGGAGCAGGTCGAAACTTTCCTTGGTGAGGATTTGTACCATACGAACATCTTCTGTCTTCCAAGAAGGCAAGAACAGTTCACGAATTCTTTCTTCAGGTTGCACTTTTCTTGAAGTTAGTTAGTTAGTTCTGTCTTCCAAGAAGGCAAGAACAGTTCAAGAATGCTGTGCTTCAGTGCGTTGCAGTTTTTACTGCTTCCAGTAGAAATTTGTTTGTGAGAGATTTGTTCACTTGTCCATGGATAGCAAAAGCGCTTCTATCTCAGTATAATTCTTGCTCCATTTCTGTTAGGCAATGCTACATTAATTTTGCAGTTGCGGAGAAGTGGTGGTAATACATAGAACAGTCTTGTTTGTCCACTACATCATTGATCTTCAACATTTGCTATTTCTGTTTACTGCAACAGCCTCTGGTTACAATTTCATTTCCGGAATCTTATTTGGGCAGTGCATCATTTTTCCAGGCATTTGCAGTGTTCTAAGAGTCGTTCAGTACCCCAAATTTACTAGTAGTAATATATCTGTTTCCATTTCAGTTCGGGTGCTCCTTGTGTGGTTTAGGGTCAAATTGACAATAAAACTGGAAGCTGAAGGTCATTGTATGGTTCTTTGAAATGTCTCTCAGTTTTCCTGTGATAGGATGATCTCCATGTCCTGCATATTGAGTGTCTGATTAGGTATTTAGGTGTAGAACCAGGGAGTTTTCTTTCTCCACTACATAATTTATCTGCAACATTAGCCATAACTGTTTACTGCAACACGTTTGGTTGCAGTTTCGTTTCCAGAATCTTCTTTCGCCGCTGCATCAATGTAACATTAGTTATTGTCCTTGAATGTTATTGCTAGAGGAATCGATTTCCAGGAATTTACAGTGTTCAAAGAGTACCCCAAATTTACTCTTAATATATCGGTTTCCCTTTTAGTTTGGGTGCTGCTTGTCTTTGTCAACTTGACCCCCAGACTGAAAACTGCAGGTTGGTTCAGTGTGTTGCTCTTTTTATTGAAGTTAAACAGTTCTAGCAGAAAGTTGTTTGTAGGAGACTTACTTGCTTCTCGTCATCGCTGATGGTAAAGTTAGTTGGAGAATATTTACTTCTATAAGTTGGTTCCGATTTTAGTTCTGGCACAAAAACTTTCTGAACTGGAAGCTGCGGGTCATTGTATATGGTTGTATGAAATGTCTGTCAGTTGGTCTCTTGCCATTGGCAAAAACGCAGTAGACTGAAATGCTGATCGTGAAGGCTTAGAAGTTCTCTACTGATTAACCTGTGTGCTCGACACACACTAGGGAATTGCACATTGTTTTGCAGCTGAACTTAAATCTAGGTTGTAAACTTCTAATCATACAGAATTTTTTTTTTTGGAGGAACAAGATCATTTATGCTTTGTGGAATTCTCGACAGTAGAACGACTAAAATTCAGATCCTGGGTATAGTGTAGGTTTAACTCAACCAATTTTCTTCTCTCTTTTTTTTTTGCAAAATTGTCTAAGTCAACCTGCTGTTGGTACTCACAGTCGTAGTGGGAACAATGCTCACTGCTGTCCACATAAGAAGGAAAATGTTTTAACCGTTTACTGGGTGTTTGGTGCTCAGCGATGAACAGAGTATGTCTGACATACTTGCAGTACCATTTCGATATGAGGATGGGAGCTGCTGGGCTCTTTTTGTTGGAAAAAAATGTTGGCAAATGTTCGGCTGTACCGTTTCTTCAGGGCCGTAGGTTTTTTTTTTGTTGGTACAACCTGAAGGCTGAACATCAATGCATGTCATGTACTCCCTCAATGTTAATATAAGACGTTTTGATAGTTTAAACTGAACTACCAAAACATCTTATATTTAGTTAAGAGGAAGTATTTCTTAGAGTTGCCGCGAGCATTTTAGCTAGTGAAATGGCAGAGAGAATGATATGAGAGAGTAGAGTCGTTCCCAAGGAACGAATTAAATGATGATGTATCAAATACCAGCTAACAAAAAAAAACTTTTATCGCCTGGGTGTTCCTTCAAAAATTGGAAGCTTATCATAATATCAAGAAAACAAACTCAAAACGATCTCAAGTGCCATCAAATCCTGCATGGAAACGAACTCAAGTGCCATCTTAGCCTCTCCGACAAACTTAGTGGCCTTCAGCACCTCCAACATTGGCTCTGAGGAGGTGTTGACCGTTGTCTCGCGAGCTCTGAAACTGTCGAGTAAGGAAGACTACAACGCCATCATGTGAACGACCTTGAAATCGCCATCCCTCTGAACGATCAGCTTGCTGCCAGCGCGCCTTAGATGAATCCCCATCAGGAGAAGATCAGCTGTCGAGTGTGGCTTCTTCAAGTCTTCGACGGGTACACCCACCAGATGAAGTAACACCGCTACCTCTCCTTCTGTCGCCCTTCGGGCGTCTCAGGCTGCAGGTAGAAGACCAACTCAACCTGCATTTTTCCAAGACTTGAAGCAGCGGCTACATGTAAGTGCTCGTGCTCCGATTCAGTGTGGCGACGGCGATGGGAGGAGGAGGGGAGCAGCAGCAGCGACTAGAAGGAGGGGTAAGTGGATAGGGGGTGGTCTACATGTAAGTGCTCTTATTCGGTGCAGCGGCGGTGATGGGAGGAGGACGGGAGCAGTGGCGGCGACGGGAAGGAGGAGGGGATCAGAGCAGAGGTCAACGCGAGCTAGTTGCATCTCGCACAGATTTTATAGACGCGGACGAAAACGAAATATTCTAAAACTACATTTCTGCAAAACTCCCACCAACAGGCCCTTCCCTGCCAGCGTGAAAAAGAGTGACCCACGTCGTGTTTTAATTCGTTGGGTATGAAACTGCACGGGATAGACAAGTTTCTATACCATCTTCTCATTGTTTGCAAGTTTTATATGAAATTGCTCCCACCAGACAAGTTTACGTATGAGTGGTGCAATTATCTCTTTAACAAAATACCCCATGAGGATAAAGATTTTTTGAGAAAAAATCAATAGTATCCAAGTGGGTGGAGTAAATTTGGAAAGGGCACCCGTCCTAAAATCTCCCTAATTTTACATCTCTGAACTGAAGCCAGCCCATGTATAAGTTCACGACCCGATTCCATCGTTTCCGTGAACTCCAAGTAGAACTCAAAACTTTCCTAACAAACTCTCTCTCCCTCTACGCCTCCATTCGGTTACAATCTACTGTAGCTCCATCTCCGCGGCAATGGCGCCCACGGCCGCGCCCCTGCGGAGCCTGCCGCCGGGCTCCGAGTTCAAGCCCAGCGGCCACCAGATCATCGCGCAGTACCTCGCCCCCAAGGCGCTCCGCGGCGACACCCCCCCCGTCCCCGGCCTCGTCGCCGAGGGCGTGGACGTCTTCTCCGCCGAGAGCCCCGCGGCGCTCCCCTTCCACCCCGGCAGCAGAACGGACCGCGGGGAGGCGTGGGGCTACTTCTTCGGCGACTACCCCACCGACGACGTGCGGGCGGTGCCGGGCGGCTGCTGGGCGCGGTACGGGCCCGAGAAGGGGTACGTGCACGGCCGCGGCGGAGCCGCGGAGGCGGTCGCGTTCCGGCGCCGGTTCGCCTTCCACGTGACCTGCTGGGGCGACGACGGCAGGGTGTCCGTGCTCCCGACGCCGTGGCTGATGAAGGAGTACCGGCTCAACAAGGCCGCGGCCGCCTGCCGCGCCGCCGCCGCGCGGGCCCAGGCCCACCCCAGGGCCAACATGGACTGCGTGGTCCGCAAGGTCTTCGCGAGGCCGCCGCCGACGCCGCCTGGCAGCTCCTGCGAGGAGGAGATCCCGCTGTCCAGCTACCCCGGCGGCGAGGAATCCGGCTACTCCAGCGACGAGGACCTCAAGCGCGTCGGCTGCCGCATCGAGGAAGAACCGGGGAGGAAGCGCGCACGGTTCTGTCTTGTGTGATCGATCGCACCGGTTGATTGGTTCGTGTCTCGCTGCGATCTTGGATTCGCGTCGTTTGCTCGGTACTAGCATCATCATTCAGAAATCTTTGATTTGCACATCGAGACTCTCTGAGTTGAGAATTTGTGCCATACGCATCTCCATTTTTGTTCTGCAACATCTTCTGTCTTCCAAGAAGGCAAGAACAGTTCACGAATTCTTTCTTCAGGTTGCATTTTTCTTGAAGTTAGTAAGTAGTTAGTTCTGGTAGAAATTTGTTTGTGACAGACTTGGTCACTTCTCAAGATCTCATTGTAGTCGATGGGCAGCAAAAGTGCCTTTATCTCAGTACTGATTCTTACTTCATTTCTGCTACCCAATGCTATATGAAATTTACAGTTGCAGAGATGTGATGTTAATACATAGAACAGTCTTGTTTGTCCACTACATCATTGATCTGCAACATTTGCTATTTCTGTTTACTGCAACAGCGTTTGGCTGCAATTTCATTTCCAGAATATTCTTTGGGCAATGCATCATTTTTTTCTGCAACATTAGCTATTATCAATGTAAATGTAGTTCCAGAGCTGAAAGATGCATGCATGTTACAGCTATAGGAAATTGTATTCCAGGCCTTTTCAGTTTTCAAAGAGTCGTTTAGTAACCCAAATTTACTACAGTAGTAATATGTATGTTTCCATTTCAGTTCGGGTTCTGCTTGTATTGGTCAAATTGACACTAAAACTGGAAGCTGCAGGTCATTGTATGGTTCTGTGAAATGTTTGTCAGATTTCCTGTGGTAGGATGATCTCCATGTCCTGCATTTGTGTCTGATTAGGTATGTAGGTGTAAAGCCAGGGAGTTTTCTTGTTTCCCCGCCTTGTTCTATTCACCAAGCAGAATGAAATCCCGACCAAGGAGAGGTTCAGAAAACAAAGACGTTCAGTAAGCACACATCAGATAACTGTCTTTTCTGAATGCAGTGAGGTGACAGTGGCACACATCAGATGTAAAGGAGATCATTGCACACTTATGAATGCTGTGAAGTATGCATGGCAACACATATAACCTTTGTGTCATGACAACACGTGCACAATTTCCTTGTAAAATTCACATCAGGCATGAGAGAGAGAACAAAATAAAGTTTTGAATGCAGTTGGTATTTCCAAAAGGAATGAAGTATCTGAAACAAAATTAAAGATCATCCTCCAGCCAAAATGCGAAAAAGAATAGCGTGTGCGTCGAAGCGGCTACCATACCAGATCCATGTCCCCGGTACAAGACGTCAAGACTAGTAGATCATATGGAATCATTGTACGTATGTACGAAGCGAAATCAGGTTTAATTTTTTCCACTTTTGGCTGATAACCTGAGTCACAAAGAAACTGCAGCAAAAACCAACTCTGTGAGATGTTTGTGTCTTGAATTCAGAAGCTTCTGCGGTGAGGAGCGGCAGCCTTGCGGTTCACTTCCAGGGCGGCTTTGCCTTTGCCCTTGCCCTGCATGTCATCACCAGTGCCGGACCTGCCAGGTGCTTGCGCGGCGTGCTTGAACCGGACCAGTAGGATGGTCATGTTGTCAGCTGACGGCTGAGGCGGTTCTACACACATATCTAAAATGGCCTCGCAGTTCTTCCCCAGGTCCATCCCCTGAGTTTGTGTGTGTTGGTCACAGCATATGCCAAGTTAATGGGAATTAGTATCAAATTTAACAAAAATATATAGGTACATAAACATGCTGCTGAATAAATACTCACAGATTTCATGTTCCCGCGTATAATTTCAATCAAACCCTGGTTCAACACTACATCCCTACAATAAATGAAGAGGTGTGTAAATTTTTTCGAGCAAAGAGCTGCTGGGACAAAAATTCAATTCTATCTGTGAATATGTGCAGGAGGGCACAAATTCCTATCTTTATTAACCATGTTTCCGTAAATTCCAACGATATGCACACCAAGTATATAGACAGATCAAAGATCTTCAAGTAGGTTTTAACAAAAGTAAACCCAAGATATTCCATGATGGGTTCCAACCAACTGTCTAAGACATTAATGCAATCACGTTAATAACTTCTGGACATCCTCAAGTACTGGCCCAATAAGGGATTAACAGAGACTCCACTATTAAGTAACTTCGCCAAACCACACAAAAAATGATGCGTACATAGTGTGATGGTTATCAACTGATGATGTTTACCCAAAGCCAAGTAAGTACCTGGTATCTGGATTACATACTCTGCTTGAAATTATGCATCGACATGGACTAAAGCATAATAGAGCAAAGCTCTTAATATATTTTAGTTGAGTACTTACCAGACTCCATCACATGCCATAACAAGAAACTCAGTGTCATCAGTTATATTTTCCTAGCAGGAAAATAAAAGGTAATTTTCCATCACACCATATTCAGTAGGACAAACTTACACATCTTTAACACAGGTAAGTAACTTACTAAGCGAATTTCAGGAGAACAAGTCAATGCTTGTTGTGCAGGGCTTAATCGACTATTGTTCTTGTACCTCATATCACCTGAAATATAATTTAAAAAATCTTTCACATCGTGACAAATCGTATAGTCCCACAAAAAAATAACTTCAACAATACCAATTGATCTTGAGACTGCTATTCCATTATCAATACGACTGGCACCTCCAGTAACTGTTACAGAACGTCCTGCGTTTTCTATCCTTCGTTTTTCAGTCGGGACACTCGGTTTGTGATCAGTAGTCAAAATAATTGCCTTTCAATAAAACACAACAAAATTAGGCGCCACAAGAGATCACATATAAGAAAATGGGTGATCATGTTCCAGCCAGACCAGAGATTAACAATAAAAGTAGTCACTGCACCTGACCATTCCGTGAGAGCACACAACGACAATCACCAGCATTCCCAACAATGATCTGGTCGCCTCTAATGATAGCCACACATGCGGTACTTCCCACGTCTATTGGCCCAGGGTGTTTCTGCAGGAAAAAAAAACAAGCAGAGGTAAACAACAGTTTTTTTTGTAAGTTTAGATTTTCTCAATTGAAATAATTATATATGCTCCTGTGAAAAAAGGAGACATCACCTTCAATTTCAAGCAAGCACAATTCATTAGCTTATCTTTGATAGTTAATTTCCTAATAGTAGGACTATACTTAGATAACTCCCTCCGTCCCTCCTCTGTCATCATCATCTGATCCATTCTGCAACAGTAAAGTAGCAACAATTAGTACAAATGTCATAATTCACATGTGCGACAGGAACCAGAATGAAGAAAATAATATGGTAGTATTTGGTATAAATTACTCCCTCCGTTCCATATTAGATGACTCTCTTTTGTCAAAAAGTGGATGTATCTAAACTCACAACATATCTAGATACATCCACTTTTTGACAAAAGAGAGTCATCTAATTTAGAATGGAGGGAGTATGTGAGAACTTTCGTAACCTCCAAACATAGAATGCATAACTTAGTTAGCTATTAAATAACCTGACAAAAGCGCTCGCCATTGCAGTAGGCAGATTGTCTTTAAATTCTGGATGGTTCCGAACCTCAACATGAAGGTGTTGTGCGCAATACCTTGATACAGCAGATCCTGTAACAGAACAAAAACATCTTATATTTTTACCATGGTCATTGATGCTCCAAAAAATAAAGTGTCCGATCAACAGAAGAAGCGGGTGTGCTGAAACGATTTATACGTGCATGCCAGCAGCTGAATATCGCTTCAGTTTGTATCATAGAATTGAATTATTTTTTGTGTTAATAATAGGATGAGACTGAATACCAACCTCCATGGCCGTCATAAACACCAAAGAATGATGTGGCGGTTTGAACATCCAAATCTCGAACGGTTGTATGCTGGAGAATAAGAAAACAATAAGTTAAGCGGGCTTTCAGTTAACTGTAGCCCTACATCTATCTTGACACTAGTCCTACGTACGGAACAGTGGAAGCAGGATGGTTAATTACTCACAGCATCTTCCATGTTTACGCGGTAACCTTGCATAGACGACACAGCATACTCGAGCCTGTCATTCTCTCCCCTGTGAGTAGTTTTTGATATAACGGGCTCTCTGCTGATTGCACTCACAGCAAAGTTTGGTTCCCTGAAAGATTACAACATTGATGACTCAACCTTGTATCAAGAGAAATCAAGGTAAACCGATCGATACTGAGTTACACGTGGCACAAACACCTGAAAGCGTTGACTAAAACGCAAAATGAAAAATTACCAGACGTTCTTCATGGTGCTTGATGGTCCGGGTTCTTCCTTCTTGACCTGCAGTGCAAGCACAAGAGCGCAGCCAGAGCCAGTGCACGAGAGGCTCTCTTGCAAGGGAGCAGACCGGGCCTCTCCGAGCCAAATGTATCCCGCCTGACACCGAACGCATCAGGAACGCGCAGGTTAGCAATGGACTTGAGAAAACATTTCACCGATTAGGCGCAGCATTCAGTTGCAGCTCAAACGCAGTCTGGCTGTGCTCAAGAGACAATGGTCGTGAATGAAACATTGTAACCTACGTTTCGCGATCGCATTGACATCTGTTAGAGCTGGTAATCGATCGGGGGTAGATCTCTATCCCTCCCACGTTCTGCCTAATGCATCGCACTAGCATTAACGATCGAATTAGGCAAATACCTTGACGAATGATCCGGCGGGCGTGCGGCAAAGCCGGCAGCGGCGAACAGCGGGAAGGCAGCCTCGGTGATCAGAGGGAATGCGGCGGCAGCCGTGATCAGGCGGAATGCGGCGGCGCCGGTGATCAGAGGGAATCCGGCGGCGGCCGTGATCAGCGGCGCCCGGCTCCTCCGACGAGAAATGATCTTGGATGGCTGGTGCGCCCGACACCGACCCCGGCGCTCTCGATATATGCTTTTGTTGGGCCCACGTGGGCCTGTTCTGGCCCTGTCATTTCGCGAAGGTGTCATGGAACCGGGAATTGGTAGGCATGCTTGGTTTGCTCAACCTCCAGATGTTTCTCACACAAACAAAAGCACTCCATCATCACAGTAAAAAACATGATACACAGACCTGATGGCTCAAGTGTTAAACTGCCGAGGAATCCATTCTAATTTGTATCAGCACCAGGCAAAACAGTGGAGGCTCTAGTCAACATTGAAACAAGCTCGGTTACCCTCTGATGAAATCAGACCGCGATCATCTCATCTACTGCTGTGATTCAGATAACTGGGTTCATTAACAATCTTTACAATTCCCACTGTTTCTCCAACCGGTCGCTGGACGGGGCCACCTGCCCACCTGTCCTGAGGACTTTCTGACAACCAACATCGATGCATCGTTCCATTCCATCGGCTAACAAGTTCAGGTGGCTGAGGCTTCTGTGTCAGAGATTATACAGGTTCAGGTTGCAATGAGAACTCATTTACTGATTCCTCCCAAAAAGAAACACGGCACATCGTTTAATACTCAACACCTGATTATACGTGGTAAGTGGTAACATACATATTGCGGTCTGTTTCTTTTTGTTTACACATGGACGATCAGCTTCCTGAACTTCTATCAAAAAATAAACTCATTGTTGCCCTGTAACTTCTTCTTCACAGCATAGATATTGCAATCTCTTTTTTTTACACGTCGACGATCAGCTTACGGAACTTCTCCATGTGCTCGGCCTGCAATGAGATGGCGATAGACAGGCTCCCGTCTTTGTTCGC
This sequence comes from Poa annua, assembly GCA_026929855.1. Lineage (NCBI taxonomy): Eukaryota > Viridiplantae > Streptophyta > Magnoliopsida > Poales > Poaceae > Poa > Poa annua. The sequence goes on from CM049426.1 coordinate 299,851,184, forward strand.
GCTCGGGAGAACGAAAGCCAGTCCCTCGTAGGCAATGCCACCAGGACCCATGAACACAGGCCGTCCCCAACCAAAATCGGCGTCGTGGATAGGCAGGCGCACCCAGCTGGTGAGACCGAGGTTAGGGCACCGGAAAGTGTGGGCGCCACGGACTAGTGCTGATAGGTCCGGCTGTGTCTCCAGGTAGTCTAGCGCTGAGCGGCAGTAGTCATCGGACATCCTATCCAGTGCTCCCTGGATGACCGCTGCTCCATCTGCAACACCACCAATCACCTTGCCTGCCTCAGCAAGTGGGGTGGCGGTGAAGATGACATTTCCGAAATAACCTTCTGGCAATGGTGGCTGTAGCCGTTGTCGCCCATCGGTGGCACAATACAGCTTGGTAAGCTGTTCAGCAGGCAGGCCACGTGCAAGGGAGACACAGCGCCAGACATGCGCAGCTAGCACTGCATACGTGCTGAAACGTGGTGCACCTTCACCTGTAGGCAGCTGTGAGCGCAAGCGGCCAAGCTCTGAGCGGGTGAGCTTGAAGATGTCAACTGCAGTTGGAGCCAACGTCGGCTTGCCTGTGAGAGCCTGGGGCACCGTTGACAGCATCGCTGGGGCAGGCTGGTACTCAACATGTGTGTAAGATGGAGTTGGTGGATCACGGGCACGGACAAGAGTCCGGTCGATGAATGGCATGACTGCAATTTGACCTCCACGGCAGAGGTCAGACCATGAGTTAATGAAATGCAATCCAGACATGCCATCAGCTACGTGGTGTTGCATGCCAACACCAAGGGAGACGCCTCCACACTTGAAGTAGGTCACCTGGAATAAAAATCAGAATTGAGAAGAATTAGCCTCTGGACATGTTTTCTTAGCTTTCTTTACTGAGGTGAACAGAGTGCATATTTCCAGCTTAAGCTGCTACCGGTCTACTAATTAATGGATGACTGAGAAGACACTAAGACACATATGAAATAGAATGTGAAAGAATCAGACAGTTGCTTCGATTCCGATAGGAAAGGTTAACCTGGATACGTGAAATTAACTAAACTGGACTGAAATCATATGGCAAACTGAACTTGAACCTTGACTGAAATTTTAATTCTTAAAATGCAAGACATATGATTTCGAATTTCTGAGTCATAGCCATACTCCAGTTGTGCAAAAAATCACAAATCTTACATGCAACCAAGTAACTGCCAAATGTTCTTAACTTCAGCCATTTCACGCATGATCCCTAAATATCTGCTGCGTTACTATACGATTGGTAGACTGGTAGCTTCAGCCATTTCACTCATGATTCATTAGCCTAAATGCAATGCATAACCAGAGGCTGTTGTGGGCAAACATGCTGATTTGAAGAGGTATAAGTTTCATCCAGTGTACTAGACTACTAGTTTAGGTTATTTAAAAGATAGACCAAATAAATAAAGGGTTATGTGAGACTGAAAATCGTTGGATCTTATATCGAAACAGAACTGTTGAGCCACCATGCATGCACAGGACTACACGTTAACACGTGTCTGTCCAATCTATAACCAGTTAACCAATGAGGTCATCAATAATGAAACAACTACACCTGCCAAGCAGTACAACTCATATGACTAGATTAGGCAACATCGTTGTAAAAACATGACGTAAATTGGTGAAGAGCGGTTGTTAGAACCAAAAAATAATTAAATAGCGCCATGTCAGACTTCACAGTAATTGTCAAGCTACTTTATGTGTGGGACATGCTACTAGACACCCTTTGTGTATTGTGTAATCAAAATCTCACAATTAATATACTAATCATTCCCAAGTTTGCTCCCTTGTGCATGAGTACAGGATCTCAGGTTTTACTTTTTAGCATATATTATGCATCCATCTCATAAAACCAGTTGTACAAAATTTCTGAACAACTTACTAAGATCCATAACTTGTGCATCAAAGCAATAAGAAGACACATATAATCTTAAATTTAAGAACCAAGGTCCAAAACTGTTTCCACATAGCAATACATGATTGTAACTTCAGTTAGACATGTGCAATCATGTAAGAACCAACAAGGCAACAACCTTTTTCTTGTAAGTTGGAAGTCGGCAAATCAATAGCACCAACCATAACTACTTGGTCTTTGTACAAGTGTTTTATTAGGTCAACAAAAATATTCGGGCTAGTATTTGGACTATCGTTCTCCAGGATAAACATCTGGTTGGCATTGTGCAGCATGATTGAAGTCAGCCTGGCACCTAATCAAGTAATCATGCATATACAACTTCTAGAGGCACAAACCATAGTAGGTATACACAAAAATGATCAAATGGAAGGAACATGCTCTAACTAGGTAATCATTTCCTTACAAGCATGAGGTTCACATCCAAAGCCAACATATCCAGAATAATGCATACTGTGTGTTGCCAAGCTCATCACAAACTAGAATTCAATAACATGGTAAATTGTGGTTCAGTTTCACATTCTGCAAGGTTCCAAGCGGACAACTTAAGGTGAAAGAAAATTGTTAGCATGTGCATCAGTTATAAGGATATTTGATTATGTCAACAAAGGTTCAGGTCATAAGTCATAAGCGACTCTGCATATTCCAGTATATCTGGAAGGAAAATGTCACCTAGCCGCATTATGTTTTTTAAAGGTCATTTACGATGTAAAGGCAACAATTCAACCTAGCCAATTACGACATTTATTTCAGAATGAATGGTATGAAGTACAACCGGAAGGAGAAAGACCTTGCAGGGTTCAACAGGGCAAGGGGTTCATTTTTCAAACAGGAGGGACAGAAGCCAACAAATTAGTCTAAGCCTAACATTCAGATATGTCAACATCGCACTGAGTTATGAGTTATGACCATTAACGTCCAAGACAAATGGTTGACACTCCGTGTGGGCAACCGAGAGTTTGGCCCGATGCAAAGTCGTACATCGTACAGTTACTAATAAAGATCATCAAACTATAACAGGATAAGGTGGTCCGCTTCCAGGCACCCCGCCATGAACTGGCGATCAGATCAACACATCCAAACAAAGGTCCTAACTATGATGAGTTATTTAATCAGGTTATAATTGTAACCGTTGCCAGAGATTGGGCTCACCTGAAGCACGAGGAGCGGGAATGACGAGATGTCGTCGTTGTAGTCGACGGCCGGGATGAGGCGCTTGAGCTCCATGGTGGGCGCGAAGTCCCCGTAGTCGTCGACGGCGGCGTCGGGGGCCTCTGCCTCGACGAAGAGCACCCCTTCCCCGCTGCAGTCGATCTCCACCCTGCCGTCCTCGTCCCGCGCGAGGCGCCCCGCCATCGGGTAGAAGGGCACGAGCGCCTCCGCCAGCGCGCGCCGCATCCGGTCGGCGTCGAAGAAGGAGGCCTCCGCGCCGGCGCCGGCTTCGGGGCGGCGGTAGAAGTAGACGCTGGGCGTGTGGAAGCGCGGCACGACGAGGTCGAGGTTGGAGTTCCAGAGCCTCTCCCGCGGCCTCTCCGCCGCCGGGCGCACCATCGTGGACCGCCTCACCGTGATCGCCGCCGCCATCTGCCTGCGAACACCCGACGCATTCACACAAACAGCTCGTTAGCGGAAATGAAAAACCGGCACAGAAACAAAATCAGCGGCGGAGGAGGAGGAGAGCTGGCTGACCTTGGTGGCGTGGGAACAGATCTGCGGAGGGAAAGTAGGCGTGGTGGTTCGGCAACAGCAGCGGCAACCTGGCTGGCAGCGGGAGAAAAAGCAGCAAGCTCTTGGTGGAGAGCGAGCAGCTGGTTGGCGAGAGGTGGGGTGGAGCTGCTTATATAGGCTCGGGGGGGGCGGGCGGCGTGGTTCCCGTGACGCCGCTCGGCGGCGGGTGAGGGGTTGGTGGGCGATGGGGACCGGAGGCGATAGGGACGGACGGGCGGGCGGGTGGGAGATTGGAGAAGGCGAGCTGGAGGTGGAGGTTGTCTGGTGGTGGATGACACGGTGCACCGCCACCGCCCCACTTGACTGACATTCGGCGGCGTCTCGGGCCGCTGACCTCCGTCTGTCTGTAGCGCGGGGCCGGAGCCGCAGAGAATGTCCGCTGACCCGCCGTCGTGCGGAGCACCAGACCGGAGTCCGATGGAGCACATCGGCACATGGAGGCAGCTCCCATGGCCAGCACGGACGGATAGACGGCCGGATTTTTAAATGGCTTCCCCCGCCGTATTCTATTAGCTGGATGATTCTTCGTTTGTTAGGAGAATTTTGTCCCCGCAGATCCAGGGATTGTGTTATTTTAAAGTATTTAAAAAAACATATTTATGAGTTTTCAAAAAGATTGAAAAAATAAGGTAAAAAAATTCAAAATTTCCCGAATGAGCCAATTACATCCCACAAACCTGCAAAATGTCGATTTCAATTACTTTGTAGGTTGAGATACACAAAAATGACAACAGCGTGGGTCTAAGAGTAAGTCCAACAGTTCACCTAAAATGTCTCCCTTATATGTCTATGTAGAGGACTTTCTCAAAAAAAAATCCCCTAAAACCAGTTCAACTTCAGCAGTTCACTTAAATCATCTCTCCTATTTAATATTTTAAAAATATTATATAACTAACATTTTAAATCCAACGACTATCTCTGCAACTGCTAACTTGTAGTGTCAAAAACTTGTTCATCACCAAAATTCGAAACATAAAAAAATTTACTAATATCAACATATTGCAGTGTCAAAACGCTCACATATATTAGAGAAGACTTTAACACAAAATTAGCCACCATTGGGTTTTTCCACTAAAAAACTTATAGGGGAGTGTTTGAGAGAATTGCTGGACTTGCTCTAAGTATGCATGTTTTCACGAAGTGAGCCTAACTCAACTGGTTTGGTTCCTTGTGGTGGAATCACCCCACCCAGGTTCAATTCCCAGACTTGACATGGGTGGTCGCATTTTACTGAATTTTCCAGATTTAACTGATACTATGCTTTCAGTGGTAGTGACGTGCCCGTTAACAACGAGGCGCTCTGGTGACTTCGTCAACCTTAAGATATGTCAGACAGTCTTTCGGAGGTGCTCATATGGGTAGAGTTTGCGTGTGTACGGTCATAGGGGTGTTTGTATGTGTGTGTTTGTGAGCGTATGAACTGTGTTTCTCAAAAAAAACGTATGCATGTTTTCAAATCTCTTAAATTTATCAGATTTTATCATTTTTGTTTAACCTATAATACAAATATTTTTGCACTCACATTTTCTGTACCTATAGGAGAAAATCATTGGTTATGTCTAGATTTTTTTTCGAAGCATGTAATGTTTTTAATATTTAAAATGAAAGGAGCACTAGTATTCGGGTGAGCAAAAATAAATTGTAGTACATTACTAGTAATAGTATTTGTTGTAGAGAAACTCCAATACATGATCCATTTTGGGCACCTCAATTAAAACAAAAATATATGAGTTATAGGACACCAAGAAAAGTACTAGAAATATCATCTGATGGTGGATGTGCAAGGTTGGAGGAGGTCGCGACCTGTAGTGTTGAGCCCATGATGGTCTCAGCCGACAACGTAGGTCGACAGTGTTGAGGCCGAGGTGATGTCGAAGATGTCAACGGGTAGGATGAGGTGGCCACGTTCACGCTAGAGGTGTTACTGGTCGCTCGTTATCGAGGTCGGGAACTGATTTTGGCTCTGTGGCGCTCGCACGCATCGGTCGTTTTGGCATGCGGACGGGGGTGATGGTGGTCAACAGAGACTAGCGGGTGGGTGACCAGTTTGGCGGGAGTAAAAAGTGATACTTTGGCCGGTAGTTAGCATTTACATCACCGTATAGGGAAGTTGTATCGGTGATGTATATTTATTTTCTTGTATCACCGGGAACTAAAATTTGAGGCATGCCCAAATAATTTACGCTGCCATATAGGCATCCATCATTCATACATGTTTATTAGTCTTCGATGTCCTATAATAGATCGTTGTACCAGTACGAGTATTTTAAAAAATGATGGAGGACATTGGGTTGCTTCACACGTTCTGCCACTCTGTGTCACGACTTACGAGTAGGGTAAGATGACACGTCCCAATTATGGCTACTGCCTACTGCCCATCCGACGAAGATTCGGCTGAATTTAGCAAAACATGGCCAAAAGGAACTGCCCATCGAGATTATCCGACGAAGATTCGGCTGAGTTGAGCAAAACATGACCAAAAGAAATCAAGCTTACAGTCAAAAAAAAATCCAGCAAGCCTCTAGCAGATAGCCTGTCCGCAGAGTTGGTACAGGTGTAGTCGAAGAATCCACATGTTCTGTCGGAAATAATTCGATTTGGTGCGCACGACAGGACGGTTAGTGCTTTTGCTAGTTCGGGTTGGTACTTCGTACTCCGTACCATGACTATTTGTGAGAAACCAAAATGGTTTGGGATTTATTTTTTCATGATGTCCAGATGTCCACCAATGGTTAGTCAAGAACAATTGTCTCTTATTTAATTTTGTTGACCAACATTTCGGTAAGGGCATTACTCCCATTTAACACATGAACATTTCCTTAAAAAACACACACACATGAACATACTGCATAATAGTAGTACTGTAAAACGGAATTTAACACTTAAAAGGCCTTCTTTTGCCAATATCTTAAAAGGTCAGATCTTTAAACTATTATTAGAAGGTATTCTTAAACTCACTTTTAAGGGATAGAAACATGAGGAGAATACATACACAAAAGATGTACCTAAAACAGAAAATTTGTTTTTAGGATCTGCTCGGGTACCGTAAAATCTATTTTTTTTACATAATTCATAGGCGATAATAGTTAACCATTTTACAATCAGTCTAGCAACAATGTAACAATAGTTCATTAAACTTGACAACAATCTAACCATTTTGTTCTTGATAATCTAGTATCACTACTCAACTGGCATACACCACCACGATTACTCACATGGCACCAACGATGACCTTGCAAGCAATCTTTACGCATTCCAATATATGTGTTCTTTTAATTTCCCAACGCTTTTTTTTTGAAACTTATGACAGTAGGGGATTACCCCCCTACTGCCTCCATATCACCATTTTATATATGAATCGAAAAATGAGTTACATAATTGCAGGGAAAGGTGGCTAAGCAACCATCCTTTAGGGGGGGGGGGGGGTGTTATAGTAGGCTAGGTTAAACTTACAGGGTCTACAAAAGGGAGCAAAGATGCACAATGTGAGGGTGTAAGTCAGGCTTGTTTTATGAATCAAAAGTGAAAAAACAGTGACAAAACGTCTCTTCCAGGAGTCAATTGCTGGGTTAATCTTATTGAACACTAAGTCGTTGCGCTCCTTCCAGATCTCCCATGCTGCAGTCATGAATGTCTCTAAGAACATAGTCCTGTTGAAGGCCTGTCTTGCATGTGATTGAGCTCGAGTCTATGATCACTTTGTCCCCAAGCTATGTTTAAATTGGCCCAGCAAGCCGTAGCAAAATCACACTTGAAAATAGATGCTCCACTGTCTCCTCAATATTGGTTTGACACATTGGCCATGAATATGTTCCCTGTATGTTTAATTGCTTTCTTCTGAGCATGTTTCTAGTATTTAGCCGATCAGCAAACAATAACCAGGAGAAGAATTTAATTTTGGGCGTGCATTTTTATTTCCAAATCCAGTTGAAGGCTTCATGGGAGACTACATTTCTGAAATAGAATTAGTAATATTTGCTGGAGGTATATTTCATTCCCCAGGGATAATTTCAACTGTCTTGTGCCAGTTGGCTGAGCTGATGGCCTACTGAGTCTTGTTGTAAACCCCTTACCTCAGCAAGTGCTTCTGGGGAGAGGGGCAAGTGAAAATTTTCTGATAATGTGGTCCCAGTCATAAATTCAGCCACTGAAGTGTCTTCATCTTTACAAAAGGAGAAAGCTCTGGGAAATATATCCATGACTGGTTCCTGCAGCCAAACATCTTTCCAAAGTAGAACAGATTTCCCATTACCCATAGTACAGTTGGCAATACCTCTGAAAGTGGGGCTGAGCTTGAAAACACTCTTCCACCAGAATGATCCACATGGATCCATTGAGTGAGGAACCTTCTCAGTATAATAAGCATTCCAGAGTAGGGTTACCCAAGGTGTGTCAACCTTATTATAGAATTTATCCAGATATTTTAAAGGAGAGCCTCATTCTGAACCTTTAAATTGAGTTCCCACAATCCTCCCTTCTTTTTGGGCATACAAACTCTGTCCCATGCCACTAGATAGTTAGTCTTCACTCCTTGTTCAGTTTTCTTATCCCAGAGACAGTGTTTTCTTTTTTTTCTATATGTTCCAAAATTTTGGGATGAATTTGCAAGGAACACATGGGGAACATGGCAATTGACGTGAGAAGGGAATTATTACTGTCACTCTGCCACTGTAAGCCATCATCATAAAATTGGCAGTCATCCTTCTATCAATTCTATCCACCAGGGGCATCATTTCTTGCAAAGTGGGCTTAGTAGTCCCCAGGGGCAGGCCAAGGTATGTAAAAGGCATTTTTCCAATTGTGCAACCCATAAGCTGGGCAATTTCTTGTGTTCTTTGATCAGATATATTTATAGGAATCAAGAGTGATTTGCTGAAATTGATATGTAGGCCAGTAGAAGAAGCATACTTGTGCAGAATATCCTGCATAACGGCCAATTGGGTATCACACGCCTTCATAATTATGAGAGTGTCGTCAGCATAGTGCACCACTGGGAAATCCAATCCAAAGTCCGGTGAGAAAGGAGCTTGTAGCAGAAGATTGCACTCTGCAGAAGATCTGCCGCTAAAACAAAAATAAGAGGTGATAAAGGATCCCCTTGTCTGACACCTCTCATACTGAAAAATTGCATGCCAGGGACCCCATTTAGCAACACTGATGACTTGCCAGATCCAAAAATCATTGTTATCCATTGTAACCATTTGTTATCGAATCTCATTTGCTTCATGATCTTTAGCGTTGCTCCATGATCAATTGTATCAAATGCTTTGGCAAAATCCAATTTTAAAAGAACAATGTCTTGCTTGGAATTTCACATTGATGTAGGAATTCAAATGCCCATGCTAAGCAGTCTTGAATTGTTCGGCCTTTCAGAAACCCATACTGGTTTCTATGAACAATATTTAATACTTTATTTTGTAGTCTGTTTGCTAAAAAAATTGTGATAATCTTTAGACAGCAATTAAGAAGAGTGATAGGCCTGAAGTCATTAATTCCTTCTGGAGATGCAGTCTTAGGAACCATAGTAATGTGCCCCATGTTGATACTCTCTAGGTCCAAATTGCCCTCATAGAAGTCAAAACAGATTTTATATATATCTTGCTTAATAATGTGCCATCAAGTTGTCAGGAATTGTCCATTAAAGCCATCTGACCCTGGTGCTTTGTCAATCGGCATTGTACATGATCAATTTCTTTAGTAGTGAATGGTACAGAAAGTTCCTCAAGATCTGGTACAGGTTGGATCAATTGCTGCAGATCAAACAACATTTCAGGATTGCTACAGGAGCCCAACCTTTCTTTATATGTATCAAAATAACCTTTTCTTTAGTTTCATGAGTTGTGATATGAATGCCATCTCCATTTACCAGGGATTTAATATAATTCCTTATATATCTTTCAGTGGCAATTGCATGGAAGAATTTGAGTTCTCATCCCCAAATTTAGTCCATTGAACAGTACACCGTTTCTTCCAGTACTGTTTCTGATAGTCCAAAAGATTAATTAAATGGTCCTTAAGAATCTTCCTGAAGTTCTTCTCTGGAACTGTCAGTGCTCTAGCATTTTCCAGATTATCCAACTCAAGTAGGGCTTTATAGAGTTAGCAATACAAATAGCTAGTTTGGATATATTCTTACTCCATTTCTTAATATCATACCTCAACCTTTTCATCTTTGCATTCAGGTTAGCTGCACTGTTTAGTTTGTGAGTGCTCTGATCCCAGCTGTGCTTGCCCACATCTAAGAATCCCGGATGTGCTATCCAATAGTTCTCAAAGCGAAAACATTTAGCAGCTGGAATTTTAGTCTTGATAGAAACTACACAAGGGGTATGATCAGAAATCGGTTTGCCCTGAGGTTCAACAAAAGTTGCTGGATAAACAGTTGTCCAATGCATGCTGGTGAAAAACCAATCTAGCTGTTCAAGTAATGGGGAATCTTGCATATTACTCCACGTATATTTTCTACCTTTTATTGGCAACTCAATCAGATTTTGTTCTCGGATGAAGTCATTGAATATAAGCATGTCATGAACATTACCACCAGGTTTGTTTCTATTGGTTGGAGATCTGATGAAGTTAAAATCACCTAGTATTAACCAATCTTCATTTGCAGGAATATTCAACTAAAAAGCCATTTAACAAATAGGTCCCTCAATTCTCCTTGGCATGGCCCATAGATATTAACCAATGTCCAGGACTGATCTGAAATTGTGGAAGTAAAGTGTACAGATAGGGCAAATGGTTGACAGTGCATTACCATACCAGAAAATAGGGAACTATTCCAGATAATTATAATCCCCCAGAAGCACCATTTGAAGGGATATAAGCAAAATCATAAAATCTTTTTGGGCAACAGGACTTAATAAAATTGATATCAAAATACTCCATCTTAGTTTCTTGCAAGCATATAATAGCACAACCACTTAATTCGATAGCATTTGCTAAGGCAAGTTGCTTAGCCTTAGAGTTCAGACCCCTAATGTTCCAACACAAAACCAACCACGGCTTTAAGGTACTCATTATTACAATAAAGGGGGAGTACAATAATTAAGCTTCAGGCACCTTCTCTTGTGTGTCCTGCACGAGCTTATGAGGAGAGAGCACATCAGGTGCAATACCACACATGTTGATACCAACGTCCTGGATCACCTTAACCTCAGTAGCAGGTGGCCCCTGGTTAAGTACATCATCAGCAAGGAAGTTCAGCATTACTCTAGGGGTCTTTCTAGCCTTAACCTTGGACTGGGTGTTCTTGTTGTCAGCCACTGAAGCAGGCTTGAAGCCATTGTATCTAGTTGACCTGGTGCTTCTCCTGACAAGTGTAGTCATAGCTGGGGCAGCTTCCTTCTTCTAAATTTGCTTGTGGGCCTTGAGAGCTACAGAGGTTGAGGGACCCACTGTCATAGTAGTTTCACTGTGCTCCTGAGGCAGCTCTCAATTACAACTGAGTTATTTTGCTGCTTCCCACACCATAGGTCAAAAGCCTCACCAATCAACTCAAAGCACATTGCTTTAGACATTGTTAATATCTGCTCAAAGTGGAAGGATTTATCCAGATACAGATGTGTGTAAGAAGGCAATAAAGCATAAACGGCCAGGTTGGCATCATGGAACTCCTGAGGCATGGTTATAGCCAAATTGATCACCAGAGGTTCTTCTTCAGACGATGAGGATTCAGAATCCATAATAGTATCATGGTAGGCTTGCATGGGGCTATATGTGATGTTGTTCCTTGGTGGTGGGACCCCAGCATGAAAAGGAACACCATGTTGTGCCAAAATAGCCTGAAAGTTGACCAGGGGGAGCTCAGCAGGATCAAGCTCAATTTTTGTTGCATCTATGTTATCAGCATGTTGCACCTCTTGCTGGTGTTGCATTCCATGGTTCTGATTGTTGTTGTGCTGCTAGTTGTTCTGTGGGTCATTTTGTTGATTCATTTGCATCCAAACATTTAACTGATGTTGATAGATTTGCTCTGATGTAACCTCTGGACCATACGGTGGGTGGGGCCCTCCATTAGCAGGCTCTGGATCTTCGGTAGCAATAGGTATATCTCCCAGGTGTGCATTCCAGTCCGAGCTGCGCAGCATGTACACATGCACTGACCAACTCATACGAGCACCCCCAAGCTGGGTTACAACTAGGCTCTTTGGCACAAATTTAGGATCCACCAGCCACACTTTGGCGAGAACATAAGCTGTATTATCCCTTGGACGGTGCCAAAGAGATAGCAGGCCAAAGTCATCAACAACTTTATTAATGTAGTATCTAGTCTGGTAATCCATGGGGAATCCTAAAAAGAGTATCCAAGTTTCTCTACCAAAGGTAGTCAATCTCATGTTCTTCGCTGCATCATGTCTAACAAAAGTGACAGTTGTTTTCTCAGTGAGTTCAACGGTCAGACATAACTATATCCGCCGTCAGGGTATCCTCAAACGTAAAGCTTCCAATGCCACACGGGTGATCCTCAAAACTTCTACAATTGTAACCAGATTCAACAAGGGTACCTCTGATAGCCATGAGCATCTGCTCCCGCATCTGGATGGGGACAAAGTGGTTCGTCTGTGCGATGACGACGTTGTCGTTGCGGAGGGGGAGCAGCTTCAACCACCAGCCTCGATCTGACCACCCGATCGGCTGGGCCTTGCTCGATCGTCATCCCATCGGGGAGGAAGGCTAGGGGATTGGTTGGGAAGTTCGCCATTGCGAGATTGCAGGGTGGCGGCTGCACTGTAGCTTGGGGAAGTAGAGGCGAAGATGAAGGGGCTGTCTCGAGGGAGCCGCTCTTTGGAATATCATCACCTGCCAAAATCCGTTTGGGAACCCAGATTTTAAGCACCACCGTATCCTTCACTTTAGGAAGTTGTTTTTTCTTGGGCCTCCAGACCAGCTTTCCCTTAACTGGGCCGTTAGATGACGGCTTAATTTTCGCGCAGGGTCTCTCTGTTGGCTTGATCAACTGGGCTGTATAGGGAACACACTTATGGCCCACTTCCTGGCAGGCCCTGCACACGCCTGGACAATTGGCTTGTAGATGGTCCGCGCGAGTATGCTCATCCAAAGAATCTCCAACATGATCGTGTTCTACAATTTTTGATCATGTGGGCTCGGGCCTTTGGTGTTGGTGTTTATTGTATGGGTTTTGTTCGGTTTCTTCCGTGACATCTTCTTCTTAATTAATGATTAAGGCAAACCTTTTACCTTTTGTTTTAAAAAACAATTTGAAGAGATTTATTCTCATCTTTAAGAATTTCAGTCCCTTGACGTCCAATGTTCTCCAAAAAACATATCATACATTTTTGGTCACTTAAATTCTTCATCGGATCATATATCTCCATTGCTTCTTCCAAAGGCAGGCCATCAATGGGTCCTCCACATCCTCATCACCACTACGTAAACTACACAACGATAAATCCTAAAGCACTAATAAATACTCTAAGGCGACTTCAAAATTCTTCTAGGCGCTCATAAGAGGGAGGTGCGGGGAGAATCGGTGTTGTACCTTGCGGAAGACACGATGTCATATCAAGGCGAACAAGAGGAGTGGATCTCGTGGCGGGAGAGTAAACCTAGTTAAATTTGGCAGAGGGGGAATGGAGCTGCTTATATAGGCCCTGTGGGCGGCGTATAGCTCCTGTGACTCCGCTCGGCAGCAACGAGTTTCGTGAACGTTTCTGTTGTAAATAAAATATTACTCCATAACTATTCCTGTCGAAATTTTTCAGTTTTCATCTGTTTATGGTTTCTGTTAGTCTTCAAATCAATAGCATAAAAAAATTTGACACAAGAAATTCTTAATCATCCGCACTCGTATGTCTCCATTTTTTTTTCAAAAACAGGCTACCAATCGGATCCTCTGGATACGTCCTCATACTGCACAACACCAAGATGAATAAATCCGTTGGATTTGCCTGGCTCGAGTCGATCCGTCAGGCGGCTGGCTGCGCTGACGAGCGGCGGCGCATCCCGCGGTGTGCGAGCAGGGCTCTGCTTTGGCCGAGCTGGCAGCGACAACATCCGAGGGTGTCGTTCCCCTCCTTGGAGGCGTCGCCAAGGTGCGTCGCCATTTCCTCGCCTTCACGGTGCTGGTTGGTGTCTCCGGGTGAAAGCCTAGATGCGGAGTTGGATCGGCACGATGGCGGCGCCCTCGACGTCGTCCCTCTCTTTGGAGCATCGTGTCTGGAGACACGGCTTGGAGGTCCTTTGTTTCACTCCTCCGGTGTTTGCCGCTGTCCAAAGGTTGAGGCTCAACGACGCAATGTACGCCTTCGTCGGTGAAGTCCAAGACGGTGTCTTTCTCGGTTTTGTTCGAGTCCTGCCATCCACTTGCCACCTTCTTCTAGGCTTCAAGGGTGGTTGGTGCGGCGACAAGGGAAGACTTGAGTGAGCAATTGTTCTTCGGAGGTGACCGGAGTCGGGCGAGACGCGGCTTTGCTCCTCGCCTTAGGATAGGCTCTCATGCTTGTAGTTGCTGTGTTGGTGATGGCTGTCTTTGGACTAGCCCGGGCGTGGAGTTGCTACACTCGTCATTCACATTGAGTGTGGTTGTCTTGTAATCGGATTTCTACATTCTATAAAATTACGGTACGCTAGTCGTACTCTCTCTAAAAAAAGGAGCCGAGGCTGGTCAGGCACGGAGCACCGCCCCCACCTGACACTTGGCGCGCTGTCAGAAACGAATTCTAACCTCTGTCTGTCTCGGGGCCGTGCAATGCAACAGAGGATAGCCGTGCCGTGCGCAACGCATCAGTAGGCAGACATGCAGGGCTGATTTTTTTAAAATAATACTTTTTTATTGCAAATTCGGGAAATATTGCGCAGATTTAGGAATTTTTAAAAATAATGCGGCCTCGGCCTGGAGGAGGCCGAAAAGGCCGCGTCGGCCCAGAGCAGGCCGACCAGGGCTCGTCGGCCCAGAGCTGGCCGACCAGGGCTCGTCGGCCGCATCTGCGCGCCTGCACGGATCTGGCATGGACCTGTTCGACTGAGAGGTGGCCGACCAGACCCTGTCGGCCCAGGGAAAGCCGAGGGCTGCATGCAGCCATTTCTCACTCACCTATTTCTCCCACCACCGATTTTTCCCGCCTTTTTTCTCCCGCCACAGTTTCTCGCCCGTTTCTCCCGCAAGCCGTTCCCGCCTATTTCTCGCACCAACGTTTCCCGCCCGTTTCTCCCGCCACCGTTTCCCGCAGGTTCCTCCCTCCACCATTGTCCTATAAAAACCACTCTAGGCTAAGCGGGGTATTCTCAAATAGCGCCAGCATGGTGTGTATTGTACCTTGTGAGAAGTGTGTGTCCGGCTTTCATATAGCCGCATCCGAGCATCTAGCTAAGATTATCACCTATTTGAAGGTAGATGGTAGGGAAGTTCACTTGAAGAAATTATTGGTAGTGAGAGACATCTCGCTTTGCTAGGGGCGAGGCTATGCCGAGATGGGTTTCCGTATAGGACCACAGAACAAATCCGTGCTGAAATCTTGAGGCTTGCGGATAAGTTCGATAGGCATGTTACCAATGAGCCGATTCATTGAACTCAAGACATACGTGAGAGGTACGGTCCTTCCTTTCTCTGGGTATACTCCAGCGATGATGACGACGATTTCATGCCGTCGTCAAAGGAAAGGGGGGTTGAAGCATTGCGTAAGGGCAAGGAGAAGAAGGCAGAAACATCCAGCAAGGGTGTGGGAAAGAAACCGGAATCATCATCAAAGGGCAAGGGTGCTAAATCTGCGGATGGTGCAGGCTGCATTGATGGGAGATAGGTAGAATCTTAATTTGAGTTATGTTGTATCTTTCTTTCAGTATCGATTAATTAGTAGTTGTACCTTCATTTCCTATTGTTGTGTGGTGTGATCAGTATGTAATCGATATTTGTTGTATCTTATCTTACGTACCAATGTATACCAGTTATGGACATATCAAATATTGCTACATAGGTAGAAATAAGTATAGTACATAACGATACATAATGTCTTCTCTGGCCACCGTTTCGCGCCTCGAGGGAAAGAAGTAGCATACATATGTCTCATACATAGGTCTTACGGTACATGAAAAATAGCGAACATATGTCTCTGATACATAAGTAGAGTCTCAGTCATCGCCTCTGCCACGACGTGGCGGATGTGGCTGAGGAGTGCTCCATCCAAACCGATGGGGTGGGCGGGTGACTCGTGGAGGAACCAAAGACCCGTCATCTGCTATCCTGTGTGGGGGGTGGAGGAGGAGTGTTGTACATGTTGAGCCACTGGGTGTCCGCATCGGGAAACACGTCCGGCTGACTCGCCCAATCCGACGCACCCGAGTAATGGTCGGAGATAATAGGCCCCAAGTCGAAGTCGAATTGTGCTAGAATCGAGAAATTTTATGTAACATGTTATTTTGTAAATAGTTTGAATACATGAGAATGTAGTAGTACGAATCGACATACCGTGTGGTGGATGAGGCTGGAAGCCGGTCCAGGGGCTCTGCTGGTACTCCGAAGAGGGTCGCTGCTGGTAGCCCCCAGTGGGGCTCTGCTGATAGCCCCCCTGGTGGTAACTCTGCTGCTGCCAGCCCGAACCTCCAAGCTGGTCAGGTGGAGGTGGTGCGACACGTGGACGCGGGTGCTGTCGGTGTGCCTCCGGACGTGGCTGCACGTTACCCATGCCCGCCGTTGAGGCAGCTGCGTGGACGGATGCGGTGGCCGTCGTGCAGCATGTGGGAGAACGTCTGACGAGCGGACACACGTGATAGCTTCGTAGATCCGTCGCACTCTCTGGGCAGCGACTGCAACCAAGACCGATGCTCTTCGCGTGTAAGCAAAGGCCCGGTCGAAAGTGAACGGTCTAACTGGTCTATATCATTCCCAAGATCCCACGTCAACTCAGCCTGAAAGTGGTATAGACATTTAGGAAATGAAGGACAATATAAAAAAGGAAATGATTGTAGAGAAGTTAATTATTTGTACCGCGTGTTTGAACGGATAGACGTCGCCTAGAGGGGGGTGGGGTGCATAGGCGATTTAAAACTTTTTCGAGGAGCCGGAATATCCGGTCGAAGAGTGACCGGAAATTCCGAGTAGCCGGAATATCCGGTACACGAATGACCCGGAAATTCCGGTATGCTTGATAAAGGCGGAATAAAACTAGAGGTTTACTTTAACAAGCATACAACCTAGATATATAAACTAGGCTCACCTATGTGCACCAACAAATTAAGCTAAGCAATACTAGTAACAAGATGATAGCAAGATATATGACTTCAAGCACGAAGGCTATCACAATGTAAAGTGCATAAGTGAAGAGCTCGGGTATAGAAATAACCGAGGCACGCGGAGACGAGGATGTATTCCCGAGTTCCACCCAAAGGTGTACGTCTCGTTTGGAGAGGTGTGCGCAACCACAACAGGTTAGCCGCAACGCCACAAAGGCTCACCTTCTTCTCCTGATGAACTCAACCACAAAAGGTTCGAGTTCACCTTCCACTATTGATCTCCTTTATGGCGGAGATCGAATCCCGTACAACTCTTGAGGCACACACCCACAACTTAATTGGGGGCTCCCAAGTCTTGAGGCACACACCCACAACTTAATTGGGGGCTCTCAAGTGACCACAAAAGGTCTTGACCACAAAAGGTCTTGGCCACAAAAGGCGTCTAGGGTCCAAAGACCTAAGAGTAACAAGCTCACAAGTATCACCACCACGAATCCTCGTGGAGGGCTCAAACCGATGCAAATGCAATGGCAAGAGCACACAAAGTGCTCAAGTCCTTCACTCTCAAATTCCAACACAACAACAAATGTTTATGGGGGAATAAGAGAGGAAGAACAAAGGAAACCACAAAGGAGTCAAATCCTTCACTCCCAAATCCCACCAAAAGCAACTAATGCTTATGGTGGGAGAAGAGAGGAAGAACAAAGAAGAAGAACCACAAAGGAACTCCAAGAACTAGATCCACTAAGTTCCCCTCACTTAGAGGAGAGATGGATTGGTAGGATTGTAGATCTAGATCTCCTCTCAACTTTCCCTAAAGAATATGGAAGATTCAATGAAGGGATTGAGAGGGAAGTGAGCTTTCCAAGGTCAACAATGGAGTAGGAGAGAGGGAAAAGTCGTGCTGCCTTGGATTAGCTGGGGAAGAAGAAGGGGAGAGGTATTTATACCCCTCCAGGAAATATAGCCGTTGGCTGTTTCAACACCGGAAATTCCGGTATAAGTGAGACTCGGAAATTCCGGTCATCCGGAAATTCCGGTCTAGAGAGACTCGGAAATTCCGGTCACCCGGAAATTCCGGTCTAAGAGAGCTCGGAAATTCCGGCTGGAGTCAGAAGCAAAACCAAACTTTTCCTTAGCAATTTCTGGAGAACTTTTCTGGGGGCACTCGGAAATTCCGGTAGACGGAAATTTCCGAGCACAATTTCCGACTGGAGTCAGAACCCTTTTTCTCCTTTCCTTAGCCGTTTCCTTGGATGAGCTGGGGAACCGGAAATTCCGGTAGGGCGGAATATCCGACCCCAATAATCCGAATCAGCAGAACATCGAAACGAAAACTGCTATAACTTTTGCAAATGAACTCCAAATGAGGTGAGACCAATTTTGTTGGAAAGATAGCGACGAAGACTACCCAACAAAAAGATTGCATCCCATAAATAGAGTAAAATCACCACACATGGCAAGGTGTGGGACTTTCCTCACGGAAGAACCGACAATATTTCCGCCACCGAAAACGCAACAAGTTGTCCAAAGTAAAACCGATTTCGATGAACTAGAGCTTGACATGGAGATGAACCAAGCTCTAACTCCTCACCAACATAAAAGCCAAATAAGAACCAAGAAACATGATATGCCAAGTATGCAAAGGTTTGAGCTCTTCACAAGAATGCGATCAAGTTACTAACTTGAGAGCCCCTCTTGATAGTACGCCTATATATCCTATAGCCCTATCAAGATCATACCTTTGCCTTGAGCATTCCACTTGAGTTAGATGATGACTATCTTGATCTCTTCAAGTGGGTCATCTTTTTTGATTGCGCGTCCAATCTCTTGCTTGATGAAGACTTCTCCAAATACTCCCCCATGCTCACAATGGGAGAGTCTCGCTTAGCTTCATCTTCATGTATCCATTGCAAGCACCAAGCATAGGATCTCTTCAAGAAGCTTCTCTTGGTCTTGGTCTTGCACATGTCATATTTTCTTCATTAAGATGATGTCTTGAATCTTCAAGACATACTTGCAATAAGCTTCACTCAACACATGAGCTTCAAGAGTTCAACACATGAACTCCACAACTCCATGGACATGATCTATAATGATATCTCAAAGTAAACATTAGTCCATAGAGATTGTCATATAATTACCAAAACCACACATGACGGAAAATGCTCTTTCAGTGTTGCCGTGAGCCGGACATAGACTGGCTGGGGTACATATCCCACGTAGCAGGGGCCGGCATCACATCCGGCTGGGCGTGATGAACGAGAGAAACCCTTGCGGAACTGACGTCTGTAGCTACTCGTCGTACTCCGCCGGATCGAAGGGTTGCGCCTCGACCCAGAGACGAGTCAGCGCATCAACCCACTCGGCCACGTAAGGTTGCACTCTTTGCAACCATTGTGTCGCAGTCCTGTTAGTTCCCTTCCTGCTCCATCTACAAGACAAGAAACATGTGCATAATTGTGGATAACAAGTGTTCAAACAAAACTGTGTGGTTAAGAAATGGACGTACCGGTGTACAATGTCTGGTAGAGGGGCATCCATAGGCGGGGGAACCAACATCTGACATAGACCGAACTGCCTCATAACACGCTGCTGGGCCATCTCCTCAACGCTGACGTCGAAGATAATCTTCGACTTCGTCATCCAATATGCTTCATCTCGCGTGCACATGATAGAAGTTCCTCCAGGGAATTTCGACGCGATCGCGTCAGGCGAGTATGGCTCCCAAATAACTGAAGCCGCGGAGAGAACGTCAAACTGCTCGTTGAATGCCGGGTAGCAGTTCCTAACCTGATCTCGAGCGAATCGTCTCTGCAAAACACAGACGTAAATTGTATAAGTAAACAGGAAGATACTCATTGACAAGCATAATTAGTAAACTATTATTGAACATACCTTGCGATGTGTCCAAAGTGTGCCAAAAGTAGGGTCGTCTATGTGGTCCGCGTCGAAATAATGGTTGAGCGGCCACGGGTCGGCAGCCGAAATGTCAGGTCGTCCAATGGGGAACCTCTACCACGACCACAGCTGTAACAGCATAGGGCATCCAAGAATTGCTGACTTTGTCGCCGTAAGAGAGCACATGTTGCACATACCTCGGTACGTGGCCGCTAAGATTACAGTTACCCAGCTACGACTAGTGATGTGGTACGGCTGTGTCGCACTTGCAATCTCCAATGCGATGGGGGATGTATCGCGCACTGATAGTGGTGACATGGTTCTCCGTGAACATCACTTTTCCTAGCAGCCACATAAGGTATGCCTCGAGACTCCGAGTAATCTGGGCCTCGGACATCTGGATCGTGCCAAAATTCTGTATCTGCACCGAAAACAATAATTGTACAAGTTAGGTAAAGGTAGCTGAAGTGATAGATGAAACAAGACAATGACGTAGTACTAACCTGGAACTTAAGCAACCAATCAAGCTTGGGTCCGTGATCCTCATGCTTAAACACAGTTGCGTTGGGATTTATATGTTGGAACCGGTCTGCCATATCCTCAGACCACATATCAGGTGCCTGCAACGGATCTATGGGCTCACCAGCTATAGGAAGGCCCAATAGGTAGGAGACATCCTGTAGAGTAGGAGTCATCTTGCCCCAACGAAAGTGAAACGTGTGCGTCTCCGGTCTCCATCGGTCCACCAAGCAGGTGAGCAAACAATGGTCCATCGCAAGCCGACCACTCACATCTGACGCCTCAACAAGGCGAGCAAAGGGTAGGAGCCCAGCCCACGTCAAACTGCATGTATCAGAAAATTGTTAACTATTTGACAAGTACATGTTATGAGCAAAATAAATATAAAATTTACCGATCGATCCAAGCTGGGTGTATCTGCCAATTATCCTTCTGACCTCGAGTGATAAGAGGTTGGAGAACATTATCCTGCATTAGCTTAGCACGATGCTTGTCCACCACCGGGTTAAGCAACGCCATCCCCACCATCTGTGTAAGGACAGATTAAAATGATAATAGAATGACCAAATAACAAAATTTAAACGAGTACAAATCCAAACAAATTACAATTTTGACTTTGTAGCTAAACGAGTACAAATCCAAACATAATGGTTCCACGATTACAGAGTAGTACATAGAGGCAGATACGTAGTCTGCATTTATTATAAATATAAAGGTACTCTAGTTTCTTCCTCTTCCTCTCCGGCCTCGGTTGCCTCTTCCACGTACCGTAGCATCACCAGGTCCAAACTCCGGACAGTTCGTATCCCTATGGCCAAATTGGTTGCATAGAAAACATTGCCTGGTAGGTCCTCCAGCTTCCGATTCATCCATATCATTACGTATGCGTCTACACTGCCGTCTACCTCTACCCGGACGAAGTAACCTTGGGTCAGGAATGTATCTCCTCTCACTTGGCTCAACGGTGTTGAAATTACCAATGGCTCGGAATCCTTGCATCTCACCTGTCCATGTGTTCAAGACAACTTCACGACTGAAGTACGGTGAGACAAACGAGATTGCTTCCAAACCAAGCTGCCCACAAGCAGCAAGTACATGCGAGCATGGAAGGTGAAACAATTTCGGTTTGTTGCATGTGCATTCACATGTTGGCCATGCTTCATTTCCAATCTTCACCTCATGCGTTCTCAACAAATTGCCACAACCGAACTTGTCGGTAGGTAAGCGTACCTCGAACCTCCTTTCCTGATTTCCGATGGCAACCACTTGGAAAGTTCGTGCCTTCTCCATCTTAGCATCCATGTACTTCGTAATCTTTTCACACCAGGGTGAGTTTGGAGTGCGAAGTATATGCATTTCGGCTTGCTGGCGTTTGACTCTGAAGTAATTAACCGTGCCTTGGAAAATTTCCTCCACAAGGGCAGTTAATGGCAAGGCTCTGTTCCCTCGGAGGACAAAATTGTATGTTTCGGCAAGGTTTGTAGTCAATGCGCCATATCTGGCTCCGTATGAGTCGTGCAACAACGACCACCTCTCCACGGGCTCATGCTCAATCCACTGCTGGAAGTTCTTAATCAACCGTCCACCCTTTCTCCTCGTGCCCGGTGGGTCAAAGCCTGGCAGATCACACAGACCGATCGGTTCTTCTTCAGGCGGTGCATGCGTTGTAGCTGCTTGTGCCGCTAATTGGGCTACATGAAACGCCACAGCCGCAGTACGTGCAGCTTTCCTCTCCCGAACATGTTTGTTCGTGAACTCATCAAGCTTGCCACGGATAAAATTGTACTTCCATTCCTGGTTCTGCTTGCAGAGCTTTTTGAACAGATTCATGAGACTCTTATTTCTGAATTGTGAGAAGAAGTTAGCACCTAGATGGCGCATGCACCAACGACTCTGAAGATCCACCCACGGTGTTTCTTCATCTGGTTCAGGGTTTGTTAATGCTTTTATAGCGTTGAGTATACCCGCATGTCTGTCATGTAGAACGCAAACATTCTGCTTATCCTTGACAACTGCTTTTTTCAACTGCCTAAAGAACCACGTCCAACTATCCGTGTTCTCGCTCTTAACAAAAGCGAAAGCAAGGGGCAACAATTGGTTATTGCCGTCTTGGCCAATAGCAGTCAATATCTGACCCTTGTACTTTCCGGTCAAAAATGTGCCATCGACACATAACACTGGTCGGCAGTGGCTGAAGGCTTCGATGCATACACCAAATGAGAAGAACAAACGGTGCAACACGCTAACTGTAGGGAACTCTGGCATGTAGAAGTCTTGAAGATCAACATATGTGCCAGGATTCCTCGCCTGAAGCGTGCGGAGCAAACGGACAACAGAATCATATGAGTCAAAGAATGACCCAAATCTCTGCTCTAGCGTGCTCTGCTTAGCCCTCCAGGCCTTGCCATAAGAAATGTTGAAATTGAATCTCGTGAAGACTTTGTTCCTTATTGCCTTCACTTCCATCGTCTTGCTCTCCACTATCTCCGTGTAAAACAAACGAGCAATAAGCGTGGATGACAGATTACGGTGATCCTGAAGAATGCTGGGAATACGACATGTATGCATTACCATGTCACTCACAACCCAGTTTGTATCAAACTTGGGGACATATGCGTGCACCCTACCCGGACAATCTATCCTCGAGCATTCCATGGTCAGATATTTCTTACTCGACACAGTTGTCTTGAAAACCCTTGATGTCGACATTGCCCCTGTATGATTGCTTCCTGCAGATGTTGCTTGTCAGCGTACATTGCTCCCACAGCCATGCTGCTCTGGTGATATTGCCAGGAAGAATCATGACCATCGTCCAGAGTCATGCCAGATAATATGTCCTAAGTCCATGAAGCTGGATAAGGCACATCCGGCTCGTACTCTGCGTCATTCGACGAATCAGAATCACTGTCGTCCCCGCAATCACCCTCAATATCTTCATCTTCCATCTCGTCCTGCATTCGGCCATCTTCCTCATCCCCATCTGCCTCCACATTTTCACCGTCATCATGCCCTCCAGCCATACTACTCTGCCCTGATTCATAACCACTGCCTCCATCATAACCATGGTTGTCATCATGTTCAATTTCCATGGTTGCTGCACTGCTCTGCCCTGGATCGTGCCCACCCTCGCCTTCAGGAGGATTGACATTTACCTCCTTAACGACAGGAAGCAACAAGGCAACTGGGTGGCTTCCCCTGTTTTCGCAACCTTGCAACCAGTTCACCCACTGTGAATCCCGATCAATCGGCCTCAGAGTGTACCAATTTTTTTTACTGGACCTGGACCATAACGCGTGCACCCCGACAGTGTGTGTTTCTGCATTTAATCCCAAACATTGTGCCAACCAATCTTTTAACTAACTAACAGACCAATTTTCAGGGCCAGTCAGATCCAACTCGACGTGCTCAAACTCACTCAGGTCCATCCCATACTCATTTTGTTTTACTGAACCGGCACCGTAGTAGAAAACAAACTTTACTATGTTCGACATAATTGCTCACCTAAAAATATTATAAGGCATCAAATATTAATATCACATCGTACCTAAAATTCTACCGAAACTACTAAATAATTAAAATATATGGAATTAATTTTACCAGCACGAACGTTAAGACTAATCCAAGATTATACACAAACCCTAACCCTAATGCATGAAACTATGGCGACGGTAACTACACACTAGTCTGCATTTATCAACTACCAGTACTACCATACTAACTACAAATCCATCCAGACTAACTACACCCTACCTGCAAACTAAATCCTAATGTACATATAACACAAACCCTAACCCTAATATAGAAAAAAGTCTTACCCTTGAAGCGTGACAGCAACACAACCGCACCAGCCGGAGCAGCGCACGCAGTACCTCGTGCCTCCACCGGAGCACCAACAGAGCACCACCACGAGCACGAACACCTCCAAATCCGCACCTCCAAACGCCACCAAATCGCCTCCAAACGCCTATCCCATCGTAGATGAGCCACCCCACAGCATTAGGAACACCCTAAAATTACTTTCTTGTGGCTAGATGGAAGAAATCGGGGGGAAAACGGTGCTCATTTTTTGGGTTAGGAAGAACAGGAGAGAGAGAGGAGAGAGCCGGCGGCGCGAGGAAGAGGAAGCCGCGCGGGTCTTCAAGGAGTCGGCCCAGAGGTGGCCGACGAGCCCTTCGGACGTGACGTGGCCGAAGCCGAGCCACTCGGTGCCGATCAGGCACTCGGCCGGCCCGTGACCTTTCTCCCGACCTGGTCGGCCTGCTCTGGGCCGACGCGGCCGTTTCGGCCTCCTCCGGGCCGAGGCCGCATTATTTTTAAAAATTCCTAAATCTACGCAATATTTCCTGAATTTCCAATAAAAAAATATTATTTAAAAAAAATCAGCGACATGCAGGCGAGTCCGACGATACTGCCAGCACGCACAGAGTGGCTGCTACTACTATAGCACGATTCAGAGAACATGGTAATACAGTACGTAGTAGTAGGGACAGGATTACAGGAACAACTTCTTCCGTTGCTTCACACCATTTCACCGCTCCGTGTAAGCAGCTTGCGAGTGTAAACACGATCAAATCAGATATCCTAGCCTTGAAAAGAAACTAGGAAACCACTTCAAGTAAGGTAAGAGCGTGCGGCGCTCTAAAAATGTGCCTACAGCCCGGGAAGAAACCGCGTCTTAGGCCAACTAGAATTACAACCGTCGATGGCTCGATGCAACATCTCCTTGACCAGATCAAGCGCAGAGACGCTGCAGCGACTACTTCTCTGGCTACATGACCTCGAGATTTTGTTGGTCGGACTTGATTTATGTACGTTTCGGTAAGTGGATTTGTTATTGGCATTAAATATGTGTTACAAATGGAAAGGTTAGATAAAATTGGGCAAATATAAAATGAATCGGTTGTATTGTACTGCATTTACCCTCGCACACATAGGAGCAGCGTTCAACCCTGCAGGCATCTAGGTTCAATGGAACCCATACACGTGGCGAGGCCACACCGGCTAGGGGAGGACATCCGAGGCCAGCTTGTTGTGCAAGGTACCAGTTTTCCCATCAAGGTCGAGAGAGGGAACAGACTCTGACAATCTGGTCGCTGCTATCGTTTGGCGTGTAATGTGTGTGACACGCGTCAGTTATCGAACGGGCTAGTCTTGGGGCGCAAGCTAGGAGGCTTCAGATATAAGTTGCGCTCCATGGCCAAGTGCTCTCGCAAACTAAGAAACATGCCAAGCGTAACCATCTCTGCCATCCGCTCCCTAGAATCCAAATCCCAGAGGTCGAGGTGGGTTTTCCCCTCGTCATGAGGATTTTCTTCTCCCCCGTTCTTCCTATAATTCCTTGATTTCTCGTTTTCAACCATGTACTTGGTTTTCCCTATTCTAATTTATTCTTCTAAGCTTCTGAGGTGCTTAACACCTATATTTGCATCTTTTTCTTCCATTAGAATCAATCTTTTTGCCATCCTTGAATAGAAGGAGAGCACAAAAGATTTCTTCGCCTTGTTCCTCATGTTTCTTTATTGTCTTCAGAAGATGGGCTTCCATTTGAATCAATCTTATTGTCATGCTTTAAGAGTAGGGGAGGCCAAAAGATCTCTTGCTACTGTTTGTTGTTCTTTATTGTTCCCTTTGTTTCTTGTCATCAGAAGATGGGCAAAATGAAGCACGGAGAGGCGTCCACGCCCACCCCCAAAGGGTTTTAAGGAGTGTCTTTAATTTATACTAAACTTTTATACTTCTCTAACTTTATTTTCAGAATATACAATAATATAAGTATAATTTCTGTTTGTACATATAATTTGATCACATAATTATAATATTAGGTGTTTTTTATAGTGATGAATATTTTGTAACCAAAGTTTGTTGTAGAACACTTCTTCCTGCAACAATGCACAATTTTATGATTTGTAGTTATCTATGGTAAAGATTTATAAAAGGTATGCTCTAACAAATATTTTAATAGCGGTTTCTAGCGTATAATTATGTATGAATACTTATAGAAACTTGTAGATTATAAACTTAACCAATAACACTAGTTTTTAGTGGTCCAATTTTACTAGCAAGTCAAAGTTTAGAAAGTGTATATGCTCTAGACATGGTCTTGGAAAAATATTGGTTATGGTAATGATCACCAAGAAAACTAAAATAGTTTGCATTCTAATATGTTTGCATATTTTTGATGATATGTTCTTATGAAACCTGCCTATTATATTTTAGTGAACATAAGTCCCCAGCAATTTGTGATCTAAAGTTTCATTGCACAAAATTTAAATCTAGCTATGTGTATTTTTGAAAAACTTTAAAGTATTACATCAGAAAAGGCATATCATGCTAACTAAAATTGTTCTCATTGGTTAAAGTGGTTTATTATTACATCCAAAGAGACCCGTGGTGTGTAATTTCTTCAACAAATTTATCATGATTGCAGGTTAATATACTCACTCCGTCCCAAAATGAGACACGAGGATGACTTTTCACCATCAATAGTTCAAGTCTTTTGCTCATGGTCGTTGCTCCGCTGGCGAGAGGAGGGATGGCGAGTTCATGGTCGTTGCTCCGCTGCCAATAGCGGGGGCTACGAACTATTATTCAAAATCTGGAATGTAGGGATTTAACCTATTATCCAACTATGATGTTAGAACCTCGCCGCGTGTGGCTGCAATGCGGAGTCGGTCGAACTCCTCGACGGTGCGGAACTGGAGCTTCGGCGGCACCTCGATGTCGGCATGGTTAAAATGCCACGCTGCTCGCTTCCTCGTTCATTGGAGACAACGAGGAGGCTGCTCCGCGCCGCATTGGAGAGAGATATGAGGGCTCAACGGTGGGCCGGGAGGAGCTATCGCGCTCCGGCGTGGTCTACTTCGGCGGCATGGCGACACGGCGGTGCTGGATCTGGTGACGGTGGTTGCTAATTGCTCGTCAGAGATTGTAGTGGCGCGGAGATATTTCACGTCGGCAACGACGGAGAAAGCCGAGTTGTAGGCACAAAATTGTGTCTTGACCGCTACTTAATTGGTTCAACCGCCGGGATTTTTAGACGTCCGAAAATGGTTTTCAGTTCTGTGAACTTTTACAGTTCTGGACAAAATATTACTCCGAAAGAGTAAACTCGTCGGAATTTTCCAGTTTTCGCCTGTTAACCGTTTCTGTTAAAGATGTCTAGTTTTTCTTAAAATTAGCATATAATTTTTGGCACAAGAAATTCTTAGTCGAGATAATTGCAAGAAACCACCACAAATAGCCCAAAGGTGTCAAACACCTACCATTTCATTCGATTTGTGGTGGTTTTTTTAGTACATGCTTGTTATCTTTACCTCAAGTTTGTGACGCCCTAAAATCGGTACTATATAAATTTAAGCGTTCCCGCCGAAATCCGCATAATAACGATTTTAGGTCGCCCACCAAACATAATGTGCACGCCGAAACATGCGCATTATGTGGGTGGAATTGTGATAACATTACAACAGTTCCAATACATCCACAAATACAACAGAAGATAAATTACAGCAACGACTCGAACGAGTCAAGATACAAATGATACAATACAAAGATTCAAATAACAGCGGAAGCGAAATAGTATCCGGCTACGGATAAGATGCAAATTGGACTAAGAGTCCTGAAGATAAGCGATGGCGCCATATCCCTGCCCAGCCAAGCCGGAGGGATTTCCAAGCTAACGTCGTCGGACTTCAAACCTGTTGACTGCACATAAAGCACATCCCAAAAGAGGGTCAGGGCACTCTCTGGCAAGCAAAACCGACTTGCCTACTTTCTACACCATCTCCCAAAATATAGGGGAGGTGGACTTAGCGGCAGCAGCACTAGCAACCTAAAGAGACACGCTACAACTTCCGTCTAATCAGAGAGGGATAAGAGAGCGCATAAGATAAACATCTACAACTAACACCAAACATAACCCATTCTCAAATTAACCCCCTCAACCAAATATGAGAAAGCAATTCGGGAAACTCACGCATTGAACAGTTTTATTTATAATTTATTGTGAAAGCAATTCTATATTACTAGTCAATTTAATTAACATTAAAATAGGTGCAAGTTGTCTAGATCTTGTTACCCAGCATCATCACCAAAGTCGTCCATAACCGTGGACACGGCTCATCGATAAGATTATACCCTGCAGGGGTGCACTACAGTACCCATACTCGCATGATCAACCCGTTAGGGCCTCTCAACACGACTCATTCCTTCACTACAGCAAGTCCAAGTGCCACCCATATGAGTTGTTACCCGCGTCAGGAGTCCGGCCGAATCTCAATTGCGGACTCATTAGTTTGTGCCTACGCACCATGCGGCTCAAACCACAGTAGGAACTGTCCGCTACGTACGCACCACACCTATATGACCCCCCGTATCACATACCCTCTCATCATCTCATCATCATGCACATGCATATGAGCGAATGAAAAAGCCGAACTACTTGCGGCACATGGACGAGCTGCGGATCCGTTCAAAGTCGAGGGGGGCTCCATTGGGCCACCCACAAGTGGTTAGTGCACTCAAAATTGGATCCGAGGACAAAATCTCAGTTCCTATGTCGACACTGAGCAGAACAAAACACCTCGCAAGGCCTTTCGCCTGGTGCCTTATCTTTTAATTATAATACCCCAATATAATACAACATTTTATTAAGGTAGAATAATAATACTAAGCAGATGAAACATAAGACCAACAGACGACTCGCACAAACAACTCTAAGCATGCGCTACGACTCGCAAGGCCAACAGATAAACAAACAACAGGTATTAGGTGGTGGGGATAAAGCTTTATAGGCTGCAGGATAAACATGTGATGGGATCGCAGTTCAAGAATCGATAACTAGGGTAGCAGAGATCAACGGCAGGAATGAAAGACAATGTATAGGTAAACAAGCAAACTTTGCTTGCCTGGAATCCCGCATGGAAGCAGATCTTGTCGTTGCTCACACATCTCAACGTCTTATCCGCGAAGAAGCAACAAACACTGGAAGCGCAAAAGATGCATTTTACAACTACGGCAAAAGATCCAGCATGATCATATGAGCATGATGCATGGCATGGCGGGATGCAATTTGAGATGCACTTAACTCAAATTAAGTGGAACCGGGGTTCCGATAATTAATACTTAGGTGCAAGTTATTTATCTACTCCACAAATTAAATGTTCATTAACATGGCAAGACATGGCAAAGATGATCTAGTCAAATTAAATGGAATGGGGCAATACATATATTGATTTGCCCCACACATTCCATATTTATTAATTAGGTGATTTACTACACCCGCAAACCCAAGAGATGCAACACATGAAATTATGATGCGATATGCACAAGATAGATGACATTTAATAAAATAGGTTTAGGGTTAGGGTTTGGGTCCGCACGTTGGATCGAGAGAGATAGGGTCCGAAACCGACGTCTTCGGAACGTAGAGGAAGTAGTCGTCGTCGGGGAAGTAGTCGTCGCGGAACCGGGGCAGCGTCGTTTGTCGGTGTCGTGGAAGTGGTCGGGGAAGCGCGGGCACGTGGAACACGGCAAACGGACACCAGAAGGAGGATCGCGCACGGGCGGCACCGCGACACGGACACGGGCGGTCACGGGCAACGCGGCACCAGAAGAGGCACGCGCACGCGCATTCGGCAACACCTCGATGGGTGGACAACTCGGACACAAAAGCGACGCCGAAGTTCTTGCAGGCAAACCACCAAACACCTTGCGGGCGGTGGACGCGAGGAGGTCGGGGAGGCGGTCCGGGCACGCACGGGAGGCGGAGCAGGAGAGAACGCGCGCAGACGGCGGCGGGCGGTAGCGAGCGCAAGGGCGACGACGACGCGTGCGGCGCGCGGCGGAGGCGGCGGCAGCGAGCGGCGGCGCGGGGCGGCCGGCGCGGAGGCGAAGGAGGAGCTCGAGTTGGAGGCGGCGCAGGGCGGGGCGACGAGCGGAGCACGGCGCGGGGCGCTCGGGCTGCTGGCGGCGTGGCGTGCGGGGTCGACGGGGGCGCAGGCGGCTGGAGCAGGGGGGCGCGGCCGGCCGGCGGGCGGCGCTGGAGGTGGCCGGGGCGGCGTCGGGTGGAGGAGGAGGCCGGGGGGCGCGCGGCCGGGGCGCTGGGGAGGTGCGGCGGCGGCCAGAGGAGGGGCCGGGGCGACGGCCGGGGCGCGCAGCGTCGGCGCGGGCGCGCGGGCGCGGGCCGGGGCGGCGCGGGCGGCCGGATCAGGAGGCGCGGCGGCGCAGCGGCGCAGCGTCCGGCGGGAGGCGGCGGGGCGCGGGGCCGGAGGCGGCGAGGGAGGCGCGCTCGGGAGCGATGGGTGCGGGATGCTCTCCCGTGCGGGGCGCTCGGGAAGAAGAAAGAGAAGGGAGAGAAAGAAAAGAAAAAGAAAAGAAGGAAAAGAAACAAAAGAAAAAGAGAAAGAAAAGAAAAAGAGGGAAAAAAAGGAAAGAAAGAGGTGGGAGGACTTTACAAATTTCCAGAAAAATAGAGGAGGGTGGCTGCAAAAAGGCAGGGGTGGGAAAGAAGTTTCCAGGGGAAACCCTAGGGTTTGGGGGTAGATGGGCTTGGGCTTTTAATTTCTCTCCCGTTTAAACTTTTCGGTTTTATATTTTTAAAACAAAAACGAGAAGGAATTTAAATACGAAACCTTTACAAAATATTTTTAGTTTTGCATAGACAATTTAATAAACTAGTTTTTAATATTTTTAAAAGATTTGAAAATAACACATTTTTAATTAATTTGAAATGCATTTGAATTTAATTGTGGAAATTTAATTTAAATGCAACAAATTAAATTAATGCGATGCGATGCCATGTCGATGCAAAAAGAAAAACTCACAAATCTAAAAGGGGATAAATCCCGGGGCGTTACAAAGTTGTGGTGTTTTTTTGCAATTTACTTATTCTTAGTCATCGGCTGGCTCTCGTATATGTCCATTTTCCCCACAAACAGGTTACCAATCGGATCCTCTACATCCTCATACAACGTGACAACAAGATGAACAAAACAGTTGTATTCTCACGTCTCGCCTCGCTCGATGAACAACACTTGTCGGTCAGGCGGCCCCACATGCCCCGCTCCATACCGTGAGGCTTGGTGAGAAACTCCTGACACTGGGGCGCGCTGTTAGAAACGGATTCTGACCTCTGTCTGTCTTGGGGCCGGTGCAATGCAACAGAGGATAGCCGTGCCGTGCAGCGCATCACTAGGCAGACATGCAGGCGAGTCCGACGAAACGGCCAGCACGACGGAGTAGTTGCTACTACTAGCACGATTCAGAGAACACGGTACTATTTGTAGAAGGGACAAGAACATCTTCCGTTGCGTCACACCATTTAACCGCTCAGTGTCTCAGCTTGCGAGTATAAAAACGACCAAATCAGATTTCCTAGCCTTAGAATGAATTTTTAAAATACAACATGTGTCTTTGACAATACAACATCAGTCGCAGCCAGTGACGGAGCCAGGAATTGAACTGAACCGAGTCGAACAAATAATGTCTAATTTCTTTTACATGGAATAGCAAGTGCATTTAATAATATAAAGACCCAAACAGATTCAGTTTCATATTTAAGCAAGTACAATTACAAATTGACAACAAAAACAGGAAATTACATATAAATAGTGCTACATTGGGAAATGATAGTATCATACCATATTGCCATTAAGTTGAATCCATATTGACAAGACGAAAATGTCGAGGAAGGTGACCTCTACGATCATTGTAGCCATGGAAACGTAACATAATATTTTGTATCATCAATTTTTGCAAATATCTCTTTCTCAACATAACAAATCATCAAATTATTGAGCCAATCATCCCCAATCCTGTTTCGAAGATCTGACTTTATAATATGCATTACCGAGAAAACTCTCTCAACTGATGATGTTGCCACAGGCAATGTTAATGCAAGTGTAATAAGGCGATAGACCAATGGAAAAGTCAAATGTTGTCTCTTCTGAACCAACTTGAGAGCAAGATCACTCAGACTATCACAAGCTATGAACTCGGGACTTCTCTTCATCACATCAACATATATGTCCAGTTCGTCAACCAAGAGACAACAATCATGTGAAGAGAAATCAACAGAGTACATATTTGCAAGCTAAACTAGTTTCTCATTATCAAAGCTGCTAAATGAGTCTCTAGGATCAAGGCATGCAACGCACAATAATAGGCGTGTAGAAGTTTCAGAAAATCTGTGATTCATCTCAACTATATTTCTATCAAGCACCTCATTAAAGAGTTGTACCTTGTAATGATGGTAGCAAGTAACCATCTTGCGTGAGCTTCTTGGATAACCTCTAGCTGGAATATTGTCATCCATATTCGGTACAATAATATTTCTTCCACAACAAAAGTTAGTAGCAACAAGTAGTAGAGGCTCCCATCCATCATCTCTCAATTTCTGCAACAGACTTTTAACTGAGACAATCATATTCATAGCACTCACTATGTTCTGATCCTTGGATTGCAATGCTTGTGACAAACCATTTGTTAAACCAAGCACTCGAAGCATCAAATGCAAGATAATAACAAACTCAAAACTTTCCATGGTTATCATATAACCTGAAGCCAAACCTCTCTCCTCGGCATCTGTCCCATCATGAGAAACACTGCATAGCACTTCAACAATTGAATCCCACATTTGTTGCATCCGAATTAGAGTTTTATGGTGTGACCCCCAACGAGTATCACCTGGTCTTGCTAAACTTGTCTCTTGATTTTGGCCTCTTCCTGATGAGATCTCACCACTCTCTAGCTGTGCTACCAAACGGTCATGATGCAATTGCAGCAATGCATCTTTCTTCTTACATGAGGCACTGGTCTACAAGAAATGTGCATGTAGAAATTAGAATTGATATATAGATAAATACTGACAACTATTTGCAATTTTTTACAAGGAAAATGAACCATATTGACAATCTTGTTCAAGTGACCAAAGAAGTGACCAATTGGTAGAAGTCCTTTCACAACCGCCACAACAACCAATTGAAGTTGGTGGACAAAGCAATGCACATAAAAAGCATGGGGGTTGTCGTCCAATACCAATGTTTTTAAACCATTTAGCTCCCCACGCATATTAGATGCACCATTATATCCTTGTCCTCTTAATCTAGACATGGACAGATTGTGTGAAACAAACATTGCATCTAAATATCTTTTCAAAGAAGCCGATGTAGTATCAAGAACATGCTCAACACCGAGAAATCTTTCCATTATCTCTCCTTTTTGGTTCACAAACCTACAAGTAATAAGATAATAACATATAAGGCTACATAAATTGGTAGAGAGAAACTAGTCAATAAAATATAAGATTTGAAGAAATAACCTCAAGATCACAGCCATTTGCTCTTTAACTGATATGTCACGAGACTCATCGACAAGTAGAGAAAAAGATGCATCTCCAAGCTCAATCATTATGACTTGTGTAGTTTGTTCTGCACATGCTTTTACTATATCTAGTTGGATTTCACGAGATGTCAATTGACAATTGCCGGGAGCATTCTCATTAATCACATTAGCTATATCCTTGCATCTTGCCCCATACCAATCCAACATCTGACGAAAATTTCCCTTGTTCAAGGAAGTGCTAGACTCGTCATGCCCACGAAAAGCAAGACCTTGTTCAAGTAGAAATCTGACAACCCCCACAACAGCCCTCAAACGAATTTCATAATCAATATGCAATTGTTCTTCATGACAGACAATAGCATATGCCACACTTTGCTTTTTATTTCTGAAATCTTCACAACTATTTCTTGCATTGTTGTGAATGCTACTTGGTCCACCTACATGAGACTTGAAATTTTCCGATGCTTTCTTCCAATTTTTAAACCCCGTCTTTGTAAAAACATCATGCCCAAAATGCGAACTATTGTGTGAAGATTTGAAAAGAAAACAATAGAAACAAAATGCAGCATCCTTCTCCACACTATACTCTAACCAATCATATTTGGTATACCATGCATCTAGAAATGACCGTTGATCCGGACCAAACTTTGTTTTGGGAAAAGTATGACCAACTAAATGATTACGGCCTCTCGATAAATATGCCCATCTCATTTGATCTCTGATTTCAGAGGTACCATATTCATCAATTGGTCTCTAAACTCCGGGATCGGCAACAACATTGGCTAGATCAAAGATTTCAGCAACATTTGCTTCTTGAGTGTCCTACAAAATATGAACTGGAATCAATCTTTTGACCAATCTGCTACATACTATCAAGTAGAAATCTAAAATCAAAAGGGGAAATCAACCTGCTGCCCATGGCGTGCCCGTTTGAGATTTCTCCGGATTGGGGCCTCCTCTTCTTCTCGAGTTGCTGCAGCTTCTTCCTCCTCCTCGGCCAGGATCCATTCGAGCTCCTCATCGGCGTCCATCAGGGGAGGCTGGGGCAGGAGCACTCGGAGGAGCCGAGCAGGGCAGGAGCAAGACCAGGGCCGGGCGGCTGGGGCAGCCAAGCAAGGCAGGGGGTGGCAGCACGGCGCGGGCTGGGCGGCTTGGGCTGGAGCAGCCGAGCAGGGCTGGGGGTGGCAGCACGGCGCGGCCTAGGCGGCTGGGGCCGGAGCAGGCAGAGGGCGGCGGCGCGACGGCCTGGGCGGCTGGGGCAGGAGAAGGCAGAGGGCGGCGGCGCGACTCGCGCGAGCGAGGGGATTAGGTCGGGTCGGGGATGGTTTGTTCGAGCGTTGCGCTGATCGATAGCAGAAAAAAAACGCCCAAACTGAGCCGGGTCGACCGCACCCCCTCGACCCCCTACTGGCGCCGCCACTGGTCGCAGCCAAGTGGTCGTATGGATGCTCTTTCGCAAAGCACAAAAACATTCCGTGGTTTAAGGTTTGAGCTAGCGGAAAAACATGTGTCATTTTAAGAATCAAATTGGTTTGTTTTTATTCTAAAGACACGATATGTCCGTAAATGGAACAATTGTTGATTAAGTTGACCTATCTAAATTGATTTCTTGGCATTATTGTTCTTAATATATCTTTTTTCTACTAAATAGTACATCACGGTATTTCAGATTGTAGATCTAGATGAACCCATCATGTAATATATTTTAAAATACATTATAGATTGTAAAAAAAATCTTAGAAAACGGACATACATCCAAATAATCTATGTTAGCAAACAATATTTTTCTAAAAACATCATTTTTATGGCATGTGTAAAAAAATGTTTCATGAAAATTTATTCCGGGGCACCAAAATTTGTCTTTTTAACACACGCCACAAAAATATGTCATTTCTTAGTGAAACTTTTTCATATAACATGTAATATGCAGGTCTATATATGAAACTTTTTCTTAGTGATTTTTTTATACTTTGAAATACCATTTTTAAATAATAGGTGCATCTGCACCTATGAGCCGAAGATGATGGTCTATGAAAATACTCCTACCCGTAAAATAAAAAACTCCATGTGTTCAATAATGTTCATATCTTTATGGGTTTCTCTACGGGAATTTTGGCAGTTATACGTCGACATGTCTTTAAGGATCTACTAAAGTTACTTATGAGTAACAAAGTGTTTTAAGATTTTGTTTAATTTTCATGACATCAAGATGCCCGGAAATGGTTACTCAAGAACAATTGCTTACTCCTCATTTGCTTCCAAGTGGATTGAGTGTTGACCAATCTATATTAAATTGTTTGAGCAGCTTTCGGTAAAGAAATTGTGTATCTTTCTCGCACCAATTAATACATGAACATACTCCACACACATATAAATGCAACAAAAGCAACTTTAGTAGATCCTTAGAAGGGCAAACGTTAAAACTATTATAAGGTACCAACAACCCCATTTTAAGAGAAAGACATGTAGTAGAAACATGTCCGATAGAAAATATATAAAAACTCAGATCACAAAACAAAATATTTAATTAGGAGATCTGCTCTCGGTGTTACGTACCTTAAAATCTAGTAATTACCGATATCACTCGACATCAATCTATCCCTTCTATCACGTTAATTTATAATTTTCTTGATAATATAATATCACTAGTCAATTGGTACCCTAGCGGTTACTCATATGGCCATTAACAATCACCTCGAGAGAAGTCACTATGCGTGACACTAGCTGAGTTATTGTAACTTCCCAACGATATCCTCACTCAAAGAAGGAACGGTGTCACGCCCCCTCAGTGACATCCGATAAAATAGGAACGGTGTCGTACCCGACGGGAGGCGCAGTGCCGTACGAGACGGGGGGATGATGTCGTACTAAGAAGGACACACAAGAGACGTGGACCTACCGGTGGGAGACGGGGAAAAGTAAGATCATGCAGAATTAGCCTTTGGCCGACGGGAGTATGAACCCCATGATGACTACCTGACGACGCGTCGGAATAGTGGACGGCTCAGAAGCAAGGAGATCAATTCGGGTGCATCGAAATGTCTCTCTCGTTGTGCGTTAGATGTGCCTTCTAAAGGCAGAGTCGGTCCGAGAACTCCTCATTCGAGCATGACGCGGTAAGAGAGTCGGTCTATCGCCTCTCAATTTTTACGGAGGGAGGGAGAGCTCTTGTTGTTTGGTTGTGGGTTGTGTTGTCATCCGTTTGGTGTCGTCTTTGTATCGTGTTTACCTTCTTGGCGTTGTTTCTGCTATCTTAATAACATTTCTTCTATGAATATCTCTACTGTATAATATTGCTTTGGGACTCCCATCGTACGTCGTGCCCATTTTGCGTTTTAGCCCTTCCGTTTCTGCGAATTTAACCCGCACTCCAACTTAAGTTGTCCACTTTTTCAAATTCGTCCCCAATCCCCTTCCTTCTTTCTACTGTAGAACCTGCGCTTTCTTCCCCACCATCCCATGGATGACGGAGGCGACGGGGGCATGTCCTACTCCCACCCAGCCGCGGGGGCCGACAATAGGGCCAGCGTCGGAACGCAATCACGGCTGCTATCAGGAGGGCCAGCACCCTCGCTCCGGACACCGCGCATCTGGCCGCGATAGCGGCCTTCCTCCTTCGCCATTTTCCGCCGCCAGGCGGAGGGAGGGGCGCCAACGCCGCCGTGGCGGGGGACAGCAGCGGTGCAGCGGCGGCGCCGGGAGCAGCCGCCACACACGACGCCGACGTCGGCAGCCTCCTGAAAGGGCTCCGCACCTGGCCGGGCTCTTCAGCGGCCATGCCTGGAGATGCCTGAAGATTTGTCCCCGTCCCGAGCACCTACTGTATGTTCTAGACCTGTCTGCTGCCATAACGACCCCGGACCTCCACTCGCCATGAACAATCGAGACTTGGCCGATGCAGATAGTGCTCGGCCGCCGTGCCGCCATACGATCCCGTGCCTTCGACGAATTCCACGCGGCCACTCCCTCTGAGCGTATTTTCCGGCGCTGCTATGCCCTCGACGCCTGAACCATCCCCCGCGCAGGCTGCCCCGGTGCCATACTACTCACCGGCGCACCCTTTCTCCGACGCCAACTTGGTCCCCAGTCCACCATCCTTCTCCTGCTCAGGCTGTCGGCTCAATTCCCTGCGGGATTCCGCCAATGAATCCTAGCTCACCGGTTCAATCTCCCCTGGGTCGGTCCTGCTGGCCGGCCAAGATTTGTTTCCCTGAAACGCCGTGGCCAGGGCACTAGACGACTTCTACTCACCGCAGTCGTTGCCGCCGTTGGACAATATAGGAGTTGGCTTTGCTTGCGTGCTATTACTATGCTTTGATCCTGCTGCTTGTTTGAGAGCAGACATCTGATAGTAGATTTTTTTTGTTTCAGCTTGAGGGAAGAGAGAGTTGAGAGGTGAATTTTAGTTTATTTGTTGTGTCGTGCTTGCTGCATGACAGAGCTGAGAGGTATCTAGAGTTCTTTGTCATCATCATCACCTGGTAAATCGAAATGAACAAGGTGTGGTATACACCAGACTATATTGTTGAAAATCACTAGATTTTTACTTCGTAAGTCAACATTTTACGGTTCTAAAAAAAAAATGTGGGCATGGTAAATATTTGGTGTAGAGAAATTGGTGCAGTGGCCTGATTTATATTTTTTTGCTTCAGTCAAGCCTACAAATGGACCAGCTTATTCTGAATAAAAGCATCATACTTGTTAGGGTAGTTTATTTTTCATATCATCTCTATTCAATCGGTCTCATCAAATTAATTCCGTACTATAAAATTGTTTGGAAATTCACGTGTTAAAAGGACCATCGAATTAGGCAAAAGAAAATGGTCAAAATATGCATTGCTTTGAGTGTTTCTGGTATCTCCACGACAACTTATTTTTACCCCGTTACAACGCACGGCATATTTTCTAGTGAAATATAATACACCTGCAGACCTGCTATGGTGTATTCCCAAAAACTCCCATCGATCGTTATGTTTGATACTACAGTATAAGGGTATCTGCGCGGGCATTTGACATTTGTACGCGAAAACGGTAAATCTGATACAGAAATGCTCCCGTCTTGTCTCGAACCACCTGCTGCCTTCTCCTACTCGTCCGTCCGGCACTCACCGCGCTGTCAGAAACAGATTCTGACTCTCCGTCAGTCTGTAGCGGTGCAGGAGAGAATCGAGGACTGAGGCCATCCACTATGTGCTCGAAAAGTGATTCAAAGTGAGCTAGGAACCGGTTCACCACATAGCACAACATCGATGCCGCATGCTAGAGCAGAGAAGCGAACCAAATATTTGGTTCGGTTCAAAACCAATGATCTGTCAGAACAAGGCAAAAGGTCTACAGGGTAGAGAGAAAAACAGAAGCTTTGAGGAGAGAGGTTGGACATAAAGAAATATTTGCATGGCTGACACATTCAGCTCCTCTAGATAGAAAGCGAACTCACACATTGCAACTGGATCATACCGATTCTTAAGTCTGACACAATTTTTGTTGAACGCACCATAGTGCATGGTCTGACGGGCTGTCGTGCGCAGCGTAGACACAAATTGCAGGCGAGTACCTACGACGAAACGGCCACTACAGCACGGAAACGATACCTGGCCTTCCTCCGCCGTGTCCTGTTCGCAGCTACTACTAGTAGTAGTACTTGCTAGTGCTGGTACGATCGATCTAATTTTACTACTTGGACAAGGGACAAGAACACCGTACATATGACACAATTCCATGACACAAGAGAAGCGCTTGATCACGCACAGGCAGGCATGGACTAGACAGCACAACTGCAGAAGAAACAACGCAACGTCTCCCTGCCATTTTCACCAACCCATATGTGTCCAGCCAATCGTGAAAAGCTGAAACGACTGCAGACTGCAGCTGTCTTTTCTGCACCAAAGGAACCTTTTTCCGGTTCTCCCACCTGTTCCATTCGGCGATGAGTACTGGAGTACTACTCCAAATCATTAGCCATGTTGCAAAAATAATTTTCCGTACGTACAACAAATACTACTCCTCACTAGTAATTTTGGTACTGTATATACACAAGCGTAACTTTGTGGTTCTCGTGATCAACAAGTTTGATTTCTTAGAACATCATCGCCTCGAATGATGACGATGGCGGTTTTTCAACTGTAGATCATCGCTCCGCAAACTCTTCGAGGCCAAGAAGACCGTCTACAACGACTACCACTTGACCTCGGTGTGCTCGAGCTGAAAGAGGATGTCAACCTCCTCCTCCGTCATGATCTGGTGCGCCGGCAGTGGTGGCTAGGCGGCGCGCTTCTTGCTGCAGATCGGCGAGGAAGGCTTGGCCCTCACCTTGGTCAGGCCAAAATCTCGGACAGTCACGCCGCCTATCCTTCGCGGCGGCGGTACCAAGGCGCCTTCATTTTCATCAAAGGGGGGACGGCTTGTGCGAGGAGCCAACCTCCTACATAGGGACAAGCAAACATGGCTTCAAATGACGATGGTTGGTATTTACTTGACATCGTGTAGGTCATATATTGATAGCGTGCCGTGGAGGGTCACATACCCTGTTCTAGGTCTACCTTGTAGATATGCGTGGTGATATTAGTTTACGTGATCATGCATAATATGATCATCGAGATTGAGTGCGATGCACCAGAGGTTGATCTGGTGCCCTATGAAGGCATGGACACTCTAGCTGAGGACGATCACGAGGTGCCGGCTGCATTCAGTGCTTTTCTGGTTATGCATGAATCCATCCACGAATCCAGGTACATGATCAACTACATGCGGATCTCGTCCGGATTTCTGAGCTCTCAGAGGAGGAATGCACCTCAAAACCCACCCTGACTTGAATTTATATTTATTTATTTGAAAACATTGAGTTATAATAAACTATTTATTTTCAAATATTTGATTTATTGTTATAAATTTAAATTACTTTGTCTTGAAAAATGCGATCAATACATTTTTAACCCGTTGACACACGGCGTGATCGTTGAGAGATCATAGTTGGCGGCCTGGCAGTACGGGAGGGGCTTCCAAACTACCGACGAAATAAGCACCGACCCCAACGCCATTGCTAACTGCTGTGCCAGACACCATTTAGGGTGCCGGTACAGATGCTCTAAGGAAGATACATGAGTGCATGGTGTATGTAGTAGTACCACATGTAATTTAACCCGCAAGCAAAGATCTGTACGTACGGAGCTACCCTACGTAAGTAGCATTCCAAGCCTTTTACTTTCTCCAAGCTTTTTTTTTGTTGACCGACCCGTATGCCAGGTGATAGACCTGGCCATTCGAAATCGTATTATATACCTTGCACATACATTTTGTTTCTTTGTGAATTACCTGTACGTACGTACACGCAACGCAATAATGAAGTAGCACTCTCTCTATGTAGGAGTACTAAACCACGTACGTTTGACCAGTCCTGCATGACGAAAAAGCTAGGAGAGTAGGGGGAGGCAAAGAGGTTTGAAAATCAGACTTTGTTTGACCATGCATGCTTTGTTTTTTTTCGTGAACGACCGAATACAGGTACAAAGTTGGCGGCCCAGGCCCATGTAATCCGGGGCTTGTCTTGGGCCGCCCAGGCTGGTGTAAGAGAGCGCATCACCTTAAATAACCAAGCGCATGCTCCTCACTATTCACAACAGATCTTCAGACGAAGAGAACACAGCAGAGCAGCCTCCTCCTCCTCCTCCTCCCCCTCCTCTTGAGAAAGCAGCCAGTTCGAGAAGGCATGAACTTCCCTCTCCTCCCCCTCTTCTTCTTCCAGTTCTAGATGACTAGATGTTTATGCCTTTTCTGTTCTTGGAACTTTGTGTTGTCTGTTTCTTTTGCCAAACATAAGAAAAGGGAGCAACTTTCTCCCCTCCCCCTCTCATCTGCTCCTTGTTTGGTGTTTTCTCTCCATCTTGATAACTTCTTTTTTGTTTCTTGTTGATCTGCTCTTTGTTTCGTGTTTTCCTTTCATGTTGGGAAAATCAGAATTTTTTCTGTTTTTGTGTCCTTCCATGTTGACAAGGTTTTTCTGTCTTTCTTCAAGATGGGGAAGAGGAAGGCCGGACAGGAGACGCCGTCGAGCTCGGAAGGGAAGATGAGGAATGTTCCTCCCTCCGTGCGCAATCCAAATGCGGGTGGCCGCAAGGGGAGCTTCTTCCGCAAGACGCTTGAGAAGACAACAGAGCTTTTCAGGCCCAAGAAGATCGTCGAGGAGGCTGCCCAGGAGTTCCAGCTGCTGCAAAAGGACGAGGAGATCAACCTGAAGGAGGTCGTCGCGGAGGAGAAGCCAGAAGAGGAGCACGTTCCGGTCGTCGACCCAGAGCCAGAGCCCAAGATGGAACTGGAGGTCGTCGCGGAGGAGAAGCCAGAAGAGGAGCAGGCTCCGGTCGTCGACCCAGAGCCAGAGCTCAAGAAGAAGAAGAAGAAGCGCAAGAAGAACAAGAACAAGAACAAGAACAAGGTCGCCGAAGGGGTGGAGGCCGGGCCGACGGACAGCACTGATGATGACGTGCCGCGTTGCCCTCTGACGTCCTGCATAATCCTCTGAGGCGTGAGGCAATTTATCATACAGTACTGTACTAGTTTTCATGATTCCTGGTCTTGTTTTATGTGAGACAATTTATTTGCAGCAGTACTACCAAACCTGACCAGTTAATGATTTAAGGTGGGAGGCAATGCGAGATTAGAACGGCTCAGGGCTTTGCTCTTGCGACATTGACGGTTCTCATTTGTCATAGATTAGTAACATGCTACTTTGCTATGGGCGGGTATGTTTGTGTTGTGCCCATCATATTTGCAAGTTTGATTAATTTTCTTGTCCAGTTCTGTAGTTGGTACGTTGAATCTCCGTGTCCATAGGCCTACGTTTGTATACTGATGACTTCCTTCCCAGCCTGTAGTTTCATTCTTTTGAAACTGAAAGGGGTTAATACCTAAACCGATGCGATAAAGTTCAGCCTATTCTATCTACATAACTAGGTTACTGGATCACTAAACCAGCTTCATATTTAGTATTTGATCACATGAAAGCGGGTAAGAATTGGCCAGAAGGATTGTAGCTTTGAGAACAAAATCTTACTAAGACATTGAGGTTTGCGTACATAATAGTTCAGAGGTAATTTGCAATTGATGACATATTTCATCTTATCATTGATTATAGAAGAATGTGTGTTTCATGGGTTTCTCCAAGTAATTTATCTTCTCTTTCATGTGAAACGAATTTAGGAGTCTTCATTATCATCTTACTAAGACTTTGAGGATTGCATACATAATAGTTCAGAGGTAATTTGCAATTGATGACATATTTCATCTTATCATTGCAGTATGAACCTTTCAGAAATAGCAATATAAAGAGAACTATGCTAATTTAGAGTATAACAGGAACATGTCCTCTATGAATTGCCAGAACTGACATATCATAGAGGATAATCATGTGGGAGCATGTCGTTGATGATTTTTTTGTCTTTCTCGATCTGGCATG
Organism: Poa annua; assembly: GCA_026929855.1. Classification (NCBI taxonomy): domain Eukaryota; kingdom Viridiplantae; phylum Streptophyta; class Magnoliopsida; order Poales; family Poaceae; genus Poa; species Poa annua. Next base: position 299,894,236 of record CM049426.1, read on the forward strand.
CCACAGAGGAATCACAAGGGAGCATGAGAACCCGTTTTGGTTCTGTTGTTTCGGTTGCTTGCTTTCCCAGCAACTGAATTATTGTGTGTTGGTAAGATTTGTCCACAGTTTTACTTGAGTACATTGGGGTATGAAATGGATGGAAAGTTACATATCTATTGGTCTCCGACTGGGAAAGAAATTTGTGAGGGTTTACTTCGCATTGAGAGGATGCAGATATAGTGCAAATGATCTGAATGCTCGAGCACATGATGGAGTGTAGCTCCAGGAATTGCACTTTTCTGCTGAACCTGTTATTTTCATTTGATGCACATTTAATTTTAGCACTTTTGTGCTGATTATGAGACAATATTGCGTGTCCTCATGTAATTTCAGCACATTTTGTGTTCTCTGCTCAGATCAATATGTCAGCAAATTTATACCATTGTAACAAAAATGGTGCAATAGAATTAGCTTTCACTATTTCAAACTTGGACATAAAAAACTGGTTGGAACTTGAGACAATTAGCTGAACATAGCAGCACATTACACTATGTAGTGACAATCTGACAACTAGTTTCACCAATTTCAATTCCAACGGCACAACAGTAAAAATCAACCATACTTCAAATAAATCCTCTTATTAACAAAGCCTGAACACAATACAGAACAACACAGCTAGCTACAACAATTACAAATCAAAGCTCCTTGTCTCTCCCTCTTATCTCCTCCCTGTGATCTCTCTTCAAGACTTTTCATTTCCTGATTCATAATTCTGATCAAACATTCGAGGTCTTCAACTCTGTTGTGCAGCCTAAATCCTTCTCCTTCCTTCTTCTTCACATTCTAATCTCAATTGTGAAGATCCATGTGTAACTTCTCCTGCAAATTCACAGAACAACAGTAAAATTGGAGGAAAAGCAGAGCAAAACAGAGCACAACTTAAATTCAGAGAAAAGCAGTAAATCAACAAAACAATTGGTTTGTCGCCGGCTCAGCCAGACCTCACCTTGGGCGGCTCCGTGTTGCAGAAAGCTACTCCCTCCGATCCATAAAAAGTGTCGCTCATCTAGTACAAAGTTTGTACTAGCTTAGTACAATATGGGCGACACTTTTTATAGATCGGAGGTAGTACATTCGTTTTCTACGCCCGCGGCTCGCCGTCGCAGTCGCCTCCCCTCGATACTCCGCTCCCACCACAGCCAACAAACACTCTCGCCCACCGCCGATTACCACGACCTAGACATGCTCCATCTCACCTTGTCCGGCTAGTCCAACACCACAGCCGCACCATACGCCACCGCCGTGAGACAGGTCGCCGGCCTGATTGAATTGGGGAATTGCTTTTTCACGGTACTACAGACTTGGTGTGGCGGCACACTGCGCCCTTAGTGAAAAATATATATAGTAAGCCATGAAAATCTCGAATGAGGGATGGGGAAGGATAATTTGAGTAAAGATGAGTCCAAACTAAAAGTCAGCAGGTTTTGCAAGTAAATGGAGTCGGTGAATGAAGGATTTTGTTTTAAAGCACAAAACAATCAATTTTGTAAAAGATAAGTTATCTGATTCCACTTATACAGTAGTAAACATGTATTTCATCCTCTAAATACTGGTGAAAATTGCAAATTATTATCATGAATAATCAAAGCAGATTTAAATTGTGAAGTGGGCCTATCTCAACTGGTTGGTTCCTTGTGGTGGAACTAGCCAACCCAGGTTCAAGTCCTAGACTTGACATGGGTGATCACACTTTCCTGGATTTTCCAGGAGTTAACCGGCGCTATGCTTTCAGTGGTATGTGACGTGCCCGTCAACAGCGAGGCGCCTGTGGTGACTCCGTCAACCTCATGATATGACAGACCAGTCTCTCGGAGGTGCTCATAGGGGTAGTGTTTGCGTGCGTACGTTCATAGGGGTGTCTGTACGTGTGTGTTTGTGAGCGTCTGCGTCTGTACTGTGTTTCTTAAAAAAAGCAGATTTAAATTCAGCTTAGGCTTCAAACACGATTGCTGTTGAAATTTCAGACATTTGGACAAATTATATACTTTTCCTTGGAAGATCAGTTCACTTTTCAGCCAGCTTAACAAACTCTTTATACAATAAAACAGAAAGTACAAAATCGAACATCCAAACAATACAGGATTATTAAAATTTATTTGGATCTTTCCTTTGACCACCATTGGTAAAACTTGATATTGACCTATTATTTAAATTTTTGATTCAAGGACATGATTGGCCAAAGCATATCAATGACCATCAGAGAAACCTCAGAGCTCAAAGCTCGTTGGAAGTGATAGTTCAGTACTTAACATCGTGCTATTAAGCCAAACCAACACATCGTAATTAAAATGCTGCACTTGCAACAACCAATACCTCATATTCAGCAAAATAACTGTGACATTACCTGCTCTTCACAGTCAGCTATGATCATAAGCCCGCTACCAAGAGGAACTCGCAAGAATGAGCGAAAAAGCAACACATGTTCTTTTTTTTATATGTATTAATTTATAATTATCATGGCAATCTGGACAAAATGCAAGATTTTTTCTAAATGATTTCTGGAGATTTTTGTTTATGGGACATGTTTTGATTCTGTTTTCAACAACATGTAAGATATGTATTTATAATGCTTATTAAGATCCATGATTATCCAAAACTGGAGCATCAAAATTAGTTAGTTTATCTTTTGTTTTTTAGGGTAAAATTAGTTAGTTTATCTAACAGTGCATGAGTTGCTCTGCAATGTGTTTGCACATGTTTAGAAAGTTTTGCACCTAAGTCTGTCTAGTATCAGTATTGCATCATCTCTTGTCAAATTAACAATGTTTAGTTATACTCTACAAAGTATATATTGAAATATTGCACTGGAAGTCTCAACTGCTATGTTAGTCAACACAAAACATGCTTAGATCAGGCACATACTTACTTTTAAGCACAACCAAGAAAATCTCATGCGTGATCTTCTTCAAGCTATACAATGCAGGCTTGAGTGCCTTCATCACAAGCTATCTATCTGGTCCAGGTCATGTCATTCTTATACGGTATCAACATCAAGTCAAGGGAAATCAGGGAAAAACACTTGGGACAACGAGTAACTTCAGCTTTTCTCATGACTTGCTGCAATTTCAAAAGTACAATAATTAACCCCAAATTTCGAAAAAGTCAGAACCAAGAACAACAGAGATGCTATTAATGAGGCAGGGTAAAAACAAACCGAGCACTACCACACCTTTCTAAAGCATGATGACCTTGCCTTGCAAACCAGTCCGAGCACCACCTCACCTTTCTACAGCTTGACGACCTCTGGCATTTCTTCAAACAGCTGCCGTGCATGTCGTCCGCGTTCAGCCTCGGCCATGGACGCCTGCTCGTGGCTTGGGAGCGAGGCGTCCAGCCTCGTCTGCACCGGCCTATGTGGTACCTGCTGCGAATGCGCCACTAGCGGAGGGCAGCATTGGAAGCGCCTCCGAGGCGAGCGTTCCTCCATGGCGGTGGCACGCTTAAGCGGCCGACCGGTTGGACGCGCGAGGGCTCGGCGGCGAGGACGAAGTGGAGGCAGGAGCCGGCGAGACCGGTTGCACCCGCAGCCGCCACCTGCTGAGGTGTGGATAGAGCTACAGAGGAGCCTGCTGGGGTTGCTGGGCGAGAACGCGCGGCTTCCAGGCGACCCCGGCGACGGCCGCGATGCCGGAGGAGAAACCAACCCACGGCATGGCCTCCGGTCACGGAGGAGCTGCAGTCTGGTCATCGTCCGGGTAGCAGCGCTGAGCAGCCTCCAGGCCACGCCAGTCTCCCACGTCCCATGCCGCAGACGGCAAGTCGTCGGCCGCGGGAGCGAACGGCAAGACGGCCAGTCATCGAGCTTCGAGCATCTACGGCGAGAGTTCTGTCTAGAATGGATGCCGTGCGTAGGCGTGTCCGGCCCATCTGGCCGGCTACGGCGCGGTCGATTAGTCCCTATATCGCCCCGTGATCGAGGGTGTATTATTTATGTAATTTTCGAAAACATCTATTCTTTTTCGAATTTGTGAAAAAAATATTATTTTAATTTTTTTAGCTAAAATAGGGGTATGTGTAAAAATATTTAAAACAGTATTGCATGCCTTATCATACTTGGTAATTACACATGTCGCTCGCACCAGCCTAATGGACTTTTAATATATATATTTTTGAAACAAAGGCGAAGTAAGCATAGCACGGTCGAGATCAAAAAGAAAAAAAGTCATATATGGCAGGGCTTACTTATAAAAAAGTAACCCCACGAGTATCCAAATCAACCTACTCCATCTATTTTCTGACTCAGAAAGATATCATCATTTTTTTACAACGCTACTACGCGGCGCGATCTAGGGATCGGGAAGCAGATCACGCGGAGACGTCCAACATCATCGGTGGTGAGAAATCGCTTCCCCTAGGCTAGCAATGCCAATCAAAGGTTCATCCGTTGTCGTCAGACAAGTTCAGCGTGAAGAGGGTTCTCAACAATGGACTATTAATCAATCCGTATGAAGAGACTGCAGGATCATAGTCTTTCTCTTAGTCATTCGTATGCGCAGTGAACGTCCGTGACCGTGAGTGTGTTCAAGAGACATGCTTATCTTTTTGCAGAGAGTGGTTGATGGAGGTGTACAAGGAAAAGTGCAGGTTAAAAGACAGATGGTGGAGCTGAGTAATCCTTGTTAGCTTCCTTTGCTCAAGTAACAAAACCTTTAGTTTATTTGAATGCATCCTGAATATTTTACTTGACCAATTGGATGCATATCAATGGCACAGAATAATAATCAATTGTGTACTGAAAAAATAAAGAAGAAACCCCGTCAAACTAATTAGCAAAACAACAGGAACAACCACCACCATAGGCTACGGTTAAAAATATTCTCCAAGAACGACACCTTCAAAAAGGGAACTATGCTGAAACACCACCGTGGCTAGATCATAAATCATGGGTTTCCACCCCAATAAATTCTGGCTAAACTCTAGACAACGCTTTCAATAAGAAGATGAATAGATATCTGTCGTTCTCAAGTAAAAACATGTGAAGGACAGACCTAAAAAAATTATCTTGAAAGTTGAATTTTTGTATCCAAAGAGTGCCACATTAAGAATTCCCTAGTGTTGCCAACAGATCAGTTATTCGCAAAAAAAAAATCAACAAATCAAAAGAGAATGAAATGTGGGGCCCACATTGCGTTGCGCCACGTCATTGCCACGTCATCGCCTAGTCAGCACAGAAAACCACCCAAATCGATCGAAAACCAACTAGGGTGCACATTGACCGGTTTGGTAAACTTCAGGGTACACATTAGCCAAATCATGACATTGAAAACTATATTTTTTTCCATGTATATATATAAATTTCGGGCCCCCAAAATTCATGAGCCTGGGCCATGTAGCAGGGTACAAGTCGACTCAAATTATTAAAAATTGTTTTGACCTCCTTTGATTTGGAGGAGACATAGAGTAAATGTACATGAATAGCAAATTTTTCTTAGATGCCATTGTTCACTCATTTGATTCAACGGAATGGTACAAACGAAAAGTAGGGGAAATTTTCATAAGGATTCCACTTTGAGTCTAAAACGTAAAAGGAAAGTAAAAAATTCACAGAGTGCTCATTCTTCGAATCGTTTGCAAAAGGAACGAGGAAAGTTTTACACATGACATCCTTTCCTATATCTATTCCTTTGATATCACAATCCCTATGAACCAAATAGGCCCTTATAGATATACTATCGCCCAAGCTAAGGAAATCACAAGCAACAAGCAAAATGCATGTGTTCTGCCAACAAGTTTCAGCGTCCTGTTGGCAATGGAGCAAAGGCTTGCGCTGGATGGATTGGGATTGGATCCATGAGCACTAGTTGTAGAAACATTGCATACTCTCCGGAAGCATGTTTCTCCGCCCATCTTACGCTCAAGTTTCCTCTTTCTCCATAGATCGCTTAAAAACTGACAATCCTTTTCACCGTAGAGGTGACTGCGAACTGTGTGTGTAAAGTCGTCACAATCTCTTGCCAGATAAAACAGTCCGACTTGCTTGCGGCGGTGGTTGTACTTTCGAATTGCTTTGTCAATCACACGTTCTAGAGCATAAATTGTTTTGATGTTTTCCTGGTACTCCGTCCATGTACGGACCTCGTAGGTGCGATAGATCCATAAGATGTTCCGCCGAACCGTACGAAGCTTTATTTCGCGCCGTAGTGTCGTGGATTTAAGTGTAACCGCAGGCTTAGCCAACGCCCTCAGGCCAAACTCGTCACGGATGCATAGCCTAAACGTCTTCATCGATCTAGTACCGGAAACTAGACATCCAGCCTTCTTTTTGAGAAGAAATAAAAGGACCCTTGTAGGATTCTTTGGGTGCCGCCGTCTGATCCTGTGTGTATGGGACACGTACGAACATCAAATAAGAATTAACTCCCTATAGTGTGTGCAAGCTATATATCTACAAGCACGTACTTAGTACTTCAAATAAAATATATATACATGTCAAAAGGAAGTATACTATAGATTATGTCAGGATCGAAAAGAAAGAGTAAATAATCATCAACTTGAAGTTGCATATTCGTTAATTACCTGCCGCCGGCGAAAACATTCCAAGTAGTCAGGTCCATGATCGCGCTTGGATGCCTAAAAGGAAGTATACTACTCCGTATTTGTGAAGTTTAAGAAGGGTACGGGGGGCAGGTGTTGTGTTGGATCAGGACTCGTGTAACGGATGCGTCTAAGAGTCTAGACTCGATCGGGTTCCGTACGTGAATATTATGACACACAACATGCATTGTCACACCCGTACGTGGGCTTATAGTGGGCCAGCAGTATATGTGTTGTGTCGCCGCCAAGAGCTTCTCGATTCACGCGGGAGCATGCAGCTCGCGGTCGCTACCGCCTGTGCTAGCTCGCGTCGGCCTCCTCCTCCACTGGCGCTAGGCAGTGGTCGCCGTTGTCGGCCATGGCGGCTCGGGCAACACCTCTGGTGGACTGGTCCCGATCTCCGTCGCCGTGCGCCACGACCACGAGCAGCATCGTCACCACAGTCCCCCTGCCTTACTCGGGTGGCTCACACCACGATCGCCTTCACGAGCAACGCCGAGCCGACAGCCGATCGCCTTCATTTTTTTCTCTTTCAAACATATTACTCCATCCGTTCGGAAATACCAGATGTTTGAATCTATTAAAATTCGGATGTACCAAAACATGTCTACATACATTTAAATTTAGACAAATCTGAAATATCTGTTACAGAGAGGGACTACAAGAAAATTCATGATTTCACCGTCCCATGTGACGTTTTTCCTTGACCTGCTCGTGGCTGCTCATCGAGTTCTTCTCTACACAACACCTTGGCCAAAAGATTTCTTTCGGCTTAACTAATTTATTTTGCATGTTTTGTGTTTCTTCCTCGCTGCTCCAAGCCTCCAATCCCCTGTTTTCTTTACCACTGTTCATACTTACGCCCCTACTTCTTTACTATTCTTCCCTGTCCTTACACTATTCTTCTTGTTGTTGTCTTCTCGTCGGCAGATGCCGTAAGGAAAGCACGGAGATGTCGCCGATGGACGGCTGCACGACATGCGCCTCCACGGCGTCAGCAACCGCCTCATAGCCGGCCCTGAACTGTTTAGCCGCCTGCTCGGCGCGACAGGTGTCGATAGAGTTTACCACGGCCACCTGGTTGGGCCACGGCAGCGGCGGCAGCTCCTGCGGCAACTCCTCCTCCTGTGCCTGCTCCTCGTGCTCGTCCTGCTGGTCCTCCTCTTTCTGATGCTCCACGTCGACGTTCGTCCACTAGAGGGGCAAGACGTCGCCGATAGGCTGGAGCGCGGGCGCGGCCCGCAGCCTGGGTGAGGGTGGCCCAAGTGGTCTGGAGGCGGCGAGGCATGGTGTTGGCTTTGGAGACTGCATGCTACGGAGGCTGCAGGCACATCCGGGGAGTTTGTGTAGTGAGGCTGCGGGCACGGCGTAGGAGTTATATAGGCGGGGAGGGGAGGGAAACAGAGGGGTGGGAAGCGGTGGCGCTGGGCGGGAAGCGGCGGGTGGGTGAGCACGCGTGGCGTCGGAGTTATTGCGGCGGCGACGCGATTTCGCCACACCGACGCTTGGGAAGCCGGGAAAGGCTGGGCGCCGACGTAATTGCGAGGCGTGCCGTAGACGCCTCGCCGTCCCGTCGCTTGCAGAAACACGTCGCCATTAACGCGGGCGGAGCGGCCTCCTGCACGACGCAATTTAGAGCAGCCTGGTGGGTGCCGTATGTGTATGACGGGTGGGGCACACCTGTCGGAGGAGATGCCCGGTTGATGTCTGACACCTGCCTATTATGTTTTAGTGAACACAAGTCCCCAGCAATTTGTGATCTAAAGTTTCATTGCACAAAATTTAAAGCTAGCTATGTGTATTTTTGAAAAAAAAATAAGTATTCTATCTGAAAAAGCATATCATGCTAACTAAAATTGTTCTCATTGGTTAAAGTGGTTTATTGTTACATCCAAAGTGACCCGTGGTGTGTATTTTTTTTCAACAAATTTATCATGATTGCGGGTTAATATACTCACTCTGTCCCAAAATGAGACGCGAGGATGACTTTTCACCATCAATAGTTCAAGTCTTTGACCACTACAAATATCAAATTGTGTGGATTTGTCCTGTATACTCGCATGCTCGTGGCGGCCCAGAGCATGGGGAGGAGTTCTTCCAGGGTGAGGCCGTGGCCATTGGCCGAGAGTGCGTGTGTGCACCTATCATTCTCGGGTTCTTGGACGCTGTGTTCACGGTACCGCCTGCACGCACAAGGATGCCACAGACGAGTGCTTCAACTCTACTGTATGTACTAGCTCGACGACGACGGCATGGTCGGCGTGTCCCTGGCACGTGAGCTCATGGACCAACATGACCATGATAGGTCCTGCCTTTCAGTCACTTGTGCGTGCACGCTGCTGTCAGCCACGTCGTGTGTGCACCACGCAAACAACTCGCCGACGAGATTGGAGTGAGGGGACAAGGCGAGGGGAGGGGATGGCGAGCTCATGGTCGTTGCTCCGCTGCCAGTAGCGAAAGAGCGAGTTTCACATCCTTGAAACTGTTTTGCTAAGCTTCCAAGATAACCGAAACGACCAGCTACAACTCCTCGGCTGTTGAGTGACGGACGGGTCTGGAACGAATTTACAGGATTTGGTGACAGGATCGTAAGTGCTTTTGTTAGTTCGGTTGGTATAGTAGGAAGTATATGAAATATTGCTTCTGAGTTGATTGAGTGTTGACCTATCGATATTGATTTCTTGATTTGATTTTTTTTCACGATGGAATAGTATATCTTTCTCCCCTTATCCCTCCGTTGGTGTCTAAGATTTTGAGAAAAAAAATCAAAATATAAGGTCTATTGCAATTTAGTAACACATTTACTCATTAAAAAATGAGTCACAATCTGGAATGTAGGGATTTAACCTATTATTCAAAACACGGAGTCGGTCGAACTCCTCGACGGTGCGGTACTGGAGCTTCGGCGGCATGTTGATGTCCACGTGGTTAAAATGCCACGCCGCTCGCTTCGTCGCTTCATTGGAACAACAAGGAGGTTCCACGCCGCATTGGAGAGATCTGAGGGGTCGACTGTGGGCCGGGAGGAGCTGTCGCGCTTCGGCGTGGTGTACTTTGGCGGCATGGTGACGCGGCGGTGCTAGATCTGGTGACAGTGGTTGCTAATTGTTCGTTAGAGATTATAGCGGCGCGGAGAGATTTCACGTCGGCAGCGACGGAGAAACCCGGGTTGCAGGCAGAAAAATGTGCTCTGACTGCTACATATTTGGTTCCGCCGCCGGGATTTTCATACGTCCGAAAACGGTTTTCAGTTCCTTGAACTTTTACGGTTGTGGACAACATATTACTCAACTCTTGTCAGAATTTTCCAGTTTTCGCCTGTTTACAGTTTTTGTTAAAGATGTCTAATGTTTGCTTCAAATTAGCATATAATTTTTGGCACAAGAAATTCTTAGTCATTGGCCCTCATGTATCACCATTTTTTTTCACAATCAGGTTACTGTTGTTTTATGGTGATCCAAATTCATATGATTAAGTGAAGTGAGCGGCTAAATTCAGAGCAACCATTTATGAGTAACAAAGTGCTTTAGATTTTATTTAATTTTCATGACATGAAGATGCCCTTAAATGGTTACTCAAGAACAATTGTTTACTCCTCATTTGCTTCCGAGTGGATTGAGTGTTGACGAATCTATATTAAAAAAAATAGCAGCTTCTTGTTAAAGGAATTGTGTATAAAGCAACTTTAGTAGATCCTCAGAAGGGTAAACGTTAAAACTATTATAAGATACCCGCATGCCCATTTTAAGGGTAAGATATGGAGTAGAAATATTTTCCATAGAAAATACATAAAAACTCATATCATGAAACAAAATATCTCATTAAACATAACTCGACAGCAATCAAGCCCTTCTATCACACTAGTTTCTAAACTTGTTGATAGTATAATATCACTGCTTATTTGGTACCGCAGCGGTTACTCATATGACCAAACCAGTTGAGCATTAACAATCACCTCGAGAGAAGTCACTATGCATCCCACTAGCTGAGTTTTTGCAACTTCCCAACGCTATGCTCACTCAAAAAAAAAAGTTGCACTGTACAATATAATCTTGCTCTGTAACTTGAAGAGATCTATTCTACTAATTCTTAAGAGGTGCGATCCACGAACATCTAGTGTTTGCTCCAAATCAATAGCATTAATTTTTTGGTGTATGAAATTCTTGATCATCGGCTCCCGTCTACAACATGGCTGGTGCACGCCGCCGCACCACCCCACCCACTCACCGCGCAGTCAAGAAACAGATTCTGACTCTCCGTCAGTCTGTAGCAGTAGCAGGGGAGCGGTGCAGGCGTGCAGCAGAGAATCGTGGCTGATCGAGGTGGACTGACTGGCTGTCGTGCGCAGCATAGACACAAATGCAGCCAGGCGAGTACTACGTACAGTACTTGCTACGACTAAACGGCCACTACAGCAGGGAACGATATTTTGGCCTTCCTCCGCCGTGTCCTGTTTGCAGCTACAGAACATTTTACTATCTGTACACCTTGCGTAGCACCGCTTACGAGTGTGACGACCAAATCAAATCTCCTAGCTGTTTGAGGCTTTCGGCCATCGTCACTTGCGGCCTTGAGGAACTTCTCCGGGTCACCGCCCTTGCCAAGTGTGATGGGGTATGACCGGCAATAGAGGGACGCCTCAACGGCGGCCTTCATTACCTCCTCGTGAGATGTTGTATGGAGAAGAGAGGTGCCCCTTACGTCTTTTTAAAAGCCGGCATGGAGCGGAGAAAGTTGTTGTTACGTTAACGCCGCCACAAACGTCACCGACGTTGATGACGTGTGTGAGACACTGCCTGGTATTCAAGTGATGCGGTCGACACGTTTGTTGTGTCCTCTACGCCTGCCTAGGGAACCGTCATGTTATTACAATAGACATACCCTAAACCCTAAATCCGTTAGCGTCCTTCAATTGCTGTCACGGGCAAGACACATGCGTAGAATGTAGGTCTAGTTTTTCTTTTTCTGATTTTAGGATGATTATAGAACCTTCCTGGTAGCTTTTTTCATCCGGTTTTCTGTTTCTTTTTTCTTTTCTTTCACATGTCTATGCTACTGAAATTTTTTCATATTTTAAAATTTTAATATTCGAAAAATGTTCAGATTTTAATAAAGTTGTTCATATTTTAAAAATGTTCTGACTTCAAAGTTGTATAGATCTGAAAATTGTTCAAATTTAAAAACATTTTTTTTTTAGTTCTTGAATTGTTTTGGGATTGAATTTTTTTGAATTCTACACACTTCTTATACTTTGTTTAAAATTTATGTACTGGAAAGAGCGGAAAGAAAAACAATTTCAAAGAACATAGCTAGAGCGAGCGCGTACACCATGGCTTCCCACGCGAGTTCACTTGGAGGGCAAACCTATTTGACAATTCTCGCGCTCGTGGTGCGTAAGGGCGCAACACATACTTCTCCCTCACTTTGTTATGCTAAATGGCCTGGCCCAACTGACCCTCTACTTGTTTGTTTTTTTGTTCCGATTTAAGAAACGTTTTAGAGTTAATTTAAAAAAAAAACGTTTTAGAGCCTTCTGCCAGGGTTTTCTAGTTCACCGAATTTTTTTCCTGTTTCTTCTGTCGATTTTACCTTTTCTGTTCCATGTTTGTTTTTATTTTCCCCCTTTTGACGCTTTTCTGATTTTCTAGTTCAACACATTTGGATTTGGTTATGATATGTTGATTCTAAGAGTCATTTTTCTTACACGTAGCAATGCACGTCATCTAGAAAATTACACCTATGTTATGTGATCGGTGGCTTTATATCTTGGCTAGGTCAGTTATGAACTCTACCACAAATGTTCCTAGATGCTTGTGCTGAAAAAGTGTGTCCTGACCAGGGTTTTAACATTTTGTTTTTGTAATTTCTTTCGCACATCATAGAGATTCGGTAATTTCAAGAAATTAACGAAATTTAAAAAAATATTTCAAAATTTTAGTCTAGATTTATAGTCTTTTTAAAATTAATTTCAAAAAATAAAGCAAGAGATCGTGGGATCTAACACAAAACCTTAGAATAAACTCCTGAAGCATCCAACCACAAGAGTAAAGGCAAGTATTTGTTTGAAACATGCTCTACTTCGTCTTGTAGGAAATCTATTGGATTTATTTACATTTGAACACAAAAAAGTTTGAGATTAGATTTTCTTGCCCCATAGCAAAAACCGTTAATTTTGTTCGAAATTTCATCAAAATTATTTTTGGTCTTGACTACCGTGTAGGTATTTTGATTACCCCTTCAAACAAAACAAAACACTCCATAGTAATGTAGTAGCCTGTAATACTGGCTTTTCTCATATGAGGTGAAAGATTTAGAATTCTCATTAATCAGGAGAAAGAGAGTGGTCGGTTAATTAACGGATAACTGCGGAAAATCATAACCAGTTAGTCATTGAGCTAGAGAAATTGGCTATTAAAATTAGAGAAATCTGATGTAGGTATATACCAAAACATGTCTACATACGTAAAAAATTAGATGAATCTGAAATATTTGTTACAGACGGAAGGGAGTACAATAACATTCAGGATTTCACTGTCCCATGTGTACCAGCCACAGATCATACCAAGAACGAAAACAAATCATCCACCCTATGTAACTTTACATTTGTCCGGTGAACAACAATGATCTTTACATTTTTACATGAGTAATGATCACACCGCGAGTAGCAATGCAAAAGGAGTAAAGACAAGCGGTTGATCACGCAAGGCCCGCGGCAGCCAATGGACTAGACAGCACACGATGCAACGTCTCCCTGCCATTTTCACCAACCCGGCCGGGTGTCCAGCCAAAGTAAAGCGTACTGTGGATGCTGAAAAGACTGCAGCGTAGCTGTGTATTCTCCACCAAAGCTTCACCAACTTTTTCTCCAAGTTATCTACCTCTTCCGGCGGTCATCGAGTACTACTAGTACTACAGCTCCAAAGTTATTTTTGTATGTACAACAAAACGTATTTCGGTATATACGAGAGTAACTCTTTGTGGTTCCTGTGATCGACAAGTTCCTTTTCTTGTTCGCGTCTCGTACCACCGGTTCGGTTATGAATGACATAATAATGTGGCCGTGCTCATGATTCTAATATTATCCACTATACCCATATTATATGGTAGAAACTAGTGTAATTTTGACTGATTTTTTTAAATATAACTTGTGTGGTTAAGATTGTATTTTTTGAAACAAAGGTTGAAAAAGCATGTGTTTGCAAAATTATGAACATAATTTTTTTATTATATTATTTATTAAAACCTTAGAGAATCTCTATCAGCAGCCTCCAAACGACCCCCAAAAGCCCCATTAGAACAAAAATCACCTACATCGGCACCTCCAAAACCCCGTCCCAAGCCAATTTGTGTCCGACACCCCTCCAGCCCCCCCCCCCCCCCCCCCAAGTTTAGAGACCCTCTCGGAAGTGACGAACATGAGGTGAGCACGCCCTCTGATAGGGTTGGCCCGCCCGTCATACACACATTGTAGGCGCCCAGTTTCCCCTTCCTCTACATTGTCATACCGGGCTCCAAAATTCTCCATCTTTCCTCTATTTCCAAAACCCTTGCGCCGCCGCCACGACCTTCTAGCCTTCCGCGACCATGCCGCCAAAACCCGTCGGCCTCTCAAATCTGAAGTCTCCTCACAAGTCTTTGTTGATGCAGCCGAACAAAAAGACGATGAAGCGGGAGGAGCATGAGCTCTCTGACAAGCCACTTATGAGACAGAAGCAACTCAAGGCAAGTGGCACATCTTCTTTCAAGTGGAAAAGACAAGTTGAAGATCCACACCGACAACCAAGACAAGTGGCACATCTTTTTTGAAGTGCACAAGACAAAGCTCAAGACCACGGAGAGGGCGAGGTGCGTTAGATTATGGCCACCAACACGAATGACATGAGCCCTAACTAGAAGGCCTACTTCGTGGGCGAACGAAAGCTCATCCGGGTTGAGAGGAGCGCATAGGCATCGTTGGCCGCGACCGTCATGGAAGAGGAAGAGAAATATGAAACCGAGACGTCATTGGCATGCATCATTATACATGCGACACCCTTTTGATGGACGATATTGGAGACTTGTTCTCCGGCATGGCCGAAACTATTTTGAGGGCCAAAATTTGATGGCCAAAACAATGTGATGGTAAAAATTATTTGTGAACTTATTAATACATGTATAAATTTACATATGATTAGAACCCTAACCAGTAGTCGTCGTAATCCGGATAGGCCTTGGGTGATGGAGTGCCATGCCCTTAGTCCGTCGACGCCGTGTCCGGAGTCCCTGGCTGCCACTCTGGTACTTGTGTAACATGATGGGGGACGTCTGGTGCTGCATGTGCACCATCCAGACAGACTGCTCACAGGGACCAAGGTTCCTTGGTGAGAAAGCTGCATGTGCGGGCGATGGAGTTTTGGGCTTGTCATCCCCCGCCGCGGCGTCCTCCTCGTTCTGGTTTGGCTCGGCTATCACGCTCACCCTATCGTCTTTGTTATCCAGTTCGTGACCACATACTCTTTCTCAAGCAACGACATCGCGCGCGAGTTGTGGGCGGTGGCGACGTGCGGTCGGCGACGAGGGGTGATATAGATGCAAATTGCAAAATGGTGCGAATACCACCCCGAAGCGACATGGCGGCTGTTGCGTGTCGACACCAACCGTTGTGTTTCCACGCGACGCGAAGTTTGAACCGGCGGTGATTGCGCTGCCCACAACGTGTTTGATCCATTGCTCCAATTTTAGAGTCGTTTGGAAGAAGGACTTTTGAAGTGCACCGTTATGTGGTGTCAGACACAAAATTTAAAGGGTGACGGTGAAGATGCTCTAAGCACCAAGCTAAGGCATTAGGGAATCTCCAGTCATCACCCCGCTCCCCCCAAGAGGCCTTTTTAGCGCCGGCGGAATGAAAAATCCACCGATCGCCCCCCCCCCCAGAACTCGATTTAGCGCCGGTTAGCACCGTTTTTTGCGCAGTTTCGCGCCGGCGAACCCAGGACAAACCTAGAAACCTGGGTACCGCCTGGGGGGACAAAAGGCGTGCGCGGGCCAGACCTGTCGGCGAGACTAGGCGATTTCCCTCCAAAATTTTGAGCCTCCCTCCATTCCCCCCCCCCCCCCCCCCCCCCCCAAAATAGCTCGCCCGCCGCCCGATCCCGCCATTTTCCCCTAGTTCATCAGGCCGCGGCCGCCATGGCTCCCGCCCAAATTTGCCTGCCCCCGAGCTGCAACAACCACTACTGCCACCGTCGCACTCGCCGCTCTCCCCGACAAGAAGCCGCGCAAGCCAAGACCACCGAAGCAAAGGCCGCCGAGCATGACCAACAAAGAATGGATCGTCAAGCAGGATCGTCGGAAGGCGGAGAACCTCTAGCACCGGGGGCAGGGAGCTCAAGCAGCGACAAATGGAGCTGGCGGCGAAGCTGCAGACCGTGAGCGAAGCTGCCGCCGAGGAAGAAGAGGAGCAGGAGGAAGAGGAGGAGGCGAAGGAAGAAAATGTGGAGCCGCCAACTCCGGCCGTGTCTGCGGCGCCACCGACCAAGCGTAGGGCCGGCATGTCCTCTCATCCTCATCTCCATCCCCAGTTCACCGGCTAGGGCCAATCATCTGCGTCGCCATCGCCGTCGCCGCACTAGTGCGCGTCGTCGCGGTACTCGCCTGGGTACGCCGACGGCGAGCTCCATGGCGGCTTCGACCCCAACGTCACATTCCCCCACCATATGTCCATGATGTACGCTGGCTCACCGGGTTACGTTCTGTCGTCGCCGCTGCGCCGCTCCCCTACTTTCGGGACGCAGTCCATGCTCGGGATGAGCAACGAAATGGATGACATCATCGCCACGGGTTTGGCGGCGTCAACGGCATCCCCGGGCTTCCTGTCGGCACCGGGTGAGGATTTTCCCACGGGCTCGATGGGTGGCATCGATTTCGACGACGGCACCGGCATGGAGGAGGTCGAGTGAGGAGGGGATGAATCGCAGGCGGCCGGGGGTGAGGAGGAAGGACCGGCCAAGGAAGGCGACACAGGGCGGCCTGAAGGAGATATGCCCTAGAGGCAATTAATAAAGTGTATTTGTTTATCATATCTCGTTTGTTCATAGTGTGTTTTTCTGTCATGCTATAACCGTATTAAGCGGAAACATTAATACGGGTGTGATGCATAAATCAGGTCTGTAGTAGCCTCTACTAAGACTAGTTTCGTTGCGCGATCGATGATCGAGGTTTCCCGATCATAGGGCATGGCGCCGGTCGGTAATGGAAGTTATATCGTTGGAGAACGATGTGATGGACATACCCATATTTGTAGAACGTAGTCATTACGCCTTTGACCGTGAGACCAACTCTTATTGTTATTCCTAGAAGATACTTTGATTGCACAAAACATCGTATCTTATTTAGTATGACAATAACGGTGATACTTTTCGGTATCGAAAAGGAGTAGTTGAGACGAGGGGTCAAGAGCAGGATTTGCCAGTCCGTATAGCAGGATAGATACTCAAGGTCCCACTCGGTGAGATTATTTATGATGAGCTTGTAAGCATGTGACTAGGTCACGCAGACATGAAATCATAGACGAGTACAAGATAGCGTTGTCGGTAACGAGGTCAGCTAGATATGAAGATATCTATGAACGACGCTCGGACACGCTAAGTATTGCCATGGCAAAAGGTTTAAGACTTTACGTTCAGGTTTGACAGATGAAAGTCATTCGTTATATCACATGGATTAATTCATGGGGTCCAGACCTACGAGTTAGTCATTGATCGGAGAGGAGTCTCGATCATGTCTGTTATTATATCGAACCGCTAGGGTAGCACACTTAAAGGGTTTCGACAAGACAACCGGAAAGGAAAGAGATCATCGGGAACGTTCCGAGAGAGGTCCGATGGAGATCGGGCAGCGACGAAATAGTTTTCGGAGTTAGAATAAATTATATATAGTATGTTTAATATTAATTAGTGTAATTAATGTCTAAATATGATTTATATATTTATTTTCGAATTTTTTAGGAAGATTTCCCTAAATGGGCCTTCTGATCGAAAGAAGACCCAAGAGGGGAAAAATCCCATAGGGAATTCGGTGGGGGCTTGGGTGGCCGACCCAGGTGTAGGGGCCGGCGCACCAGCCATAGCCGCACCAAACATGTGGGATTAGTCCCACATTGCCTGGCTGGCAGGTTGGCTCCCCCTGGGAGCCTATATAAGAAGGGGCACCCCTGGCCTTTTAATTCACCAATTAATTCCCCAATTCTCTCTCGATTTCATGATTCCCTTTATCGAAGTTGCGTAGAGTTGAGAGGGGTATCTCTTCCACCATAGCCCGCTGTCGCGCTGCTGGTGTTCCGGTCCAAGTCTTCCGCTGCTCGTCCTGAATTGGAGCTTCGGAGGCTGTCGTCTCCACCGTACGTGTGTAACGCACTGCGAGGTGCTACGCTAGCGGTGCTGGGAGGTCTGCTTCCTCTACACGACCTTGAGGTCGGCTTCGTCGGTCTTCATCGACAACGTTTGTGCGAAAACGTAATCCCCGCTTCCGGTCTACAAGGGTATGTATTCCGATCTTCGTTCGTACTACTATATCTGAATATAATTGATCTTGGCATGTTTTAAGGATATCTTTGCTAGAAAAGTTATTGTTTTCTACCTACGATCCACTTCACGGTCGTCGTCCCAAGAAGGGCTCCCAGGCGGCCCCAAAGCCGCTCGTCGAGCCTCGCATCAAGTGGACGAGCCGGGAGGACGTTCTCCTTGCCGAGGCATGGAAAGCGACCAGCTTCGACACGATCCACTGCACCAACCAGGCCATGGACAACTACTGGAAGCGCGTCAAGACGGCGTACGACGAGCGCCGCATGATCGACCCCGACTTCGCCGGGTGCCTGACGGAGCGCGGCCAGAAGGCGATGTCCAACCATTGCGCGCTCATGCAGACCAGCTGCAACAAGTGGCATGGCATACAAGAGGAGATCAAGCACATGCCGAAGAGCGGGGCGAATCGGGAGATGGAGCTCGCCCGGATGTTGGAGGCGTACAAGGACGACGAGATGACGGACTTCAAGTACCTTCACGTCTTCCTCGTCATCAAGGGGTGCGAGAAGTGGGCCGAAATGCGCCGATCGCTGGCGAAGGGCGGCAAGGAGTATGTCCCGGACGCGCCGGTTGCAGGTGCTTCGGATGGCCGTCCCCCAATAGGCACCAAGAAAGCCAAAGCGGCGAGGGACGCCACGCCGGCTGCGACGAAGCTACAGGCGTCTATCGAGACATGCATCGCCGACGCCCAGGCCCACGCCGCGAAAAGGGAGGAGACCTCCAAACAGCGGTGGACGACGTTCATGGACAACTCGAAGGTCAAGCTCGACCTCCTCAGGACCGGCACCGAGGCGAAGAAGAGGAACCACGACCTCGCCTTCCTCGTGGGCGGCGGCGATCCGGACGCGATGCATCCCGAGGTGAGGGCATGGTTCATGGCGCAACGCCGCCTCATCCTCAGCGACATCAGCCGACCTGCCAGCATCCCGTCAAGCTCGGCTACGCCTTACGGCCAGCCTGCTGCGACGGCCACTACTGCGACGCCCGTTGTCGACCTCGAGACCGAGGCGGAGAACGCCACAACTGCTGCGACGGCCATCAACCTGGAGGATGCCGCACCGGACGTCGAACTCGAGACCGTCGAGGATGTCACTCGAAGATCGGCGCCACCTCCGACCACCGCGCCCATCTACAACGTCGACGCCTCGCCGGCCTCTGTCTGACTGCGGCCATATCGCCCAACTGTGGCGCTTTTTTTGTATGATCGCTCGCCCATCTATGGCGTTTTTTGTATGATCGGCAACTGCGGCCGTGGATCACCGAACTCGGGCGATTTTTTTGGGGCGGGAAGAACAACTTTCAAATTTATGTTCCACCTGTTTTCTGGGCGCGCCGAACGGCTGGTGGAATCGTGAAGGGGATCGTGTGCAGAAAACAAAAAATTTCCTACCAACGATATCCTAAAAGCATGCCAAGATCTATTCTATGCAGATATAGTAGTATGAACGGAGATCGGAATACGTACCCTTGTAGACCGAAAGCGGGGATTACGTTCCCGCACAAACGTTGTCGATGAAGACCGACGAAGCCGACCTCAAGGTCGTGTAGAGGAAGCAGACCTCCGAGTACCGCTAGCGCAGCACCTCGCAGGGCGTCACACACGTACGGTGAAGACGACGGCCTCCGAAGCTCCAGTCCAGGACGAGCAGCGGAAGACTTGGACCGGAACACCAGCAGCGCGGCAGCGGGCTATGGTGGAAGAGATCCCCCTCCTCAGATCGGCGCGGCTCCGACAAGGGAACCACGAGATCGAGAGAGAAATTGGGAATTAATTGGTGAATTAAAAGGCCAGGGGTGCCCTTTCTTATATAGGCTCCCAGGGGGGAGCCAACAAGCTAACCAGGCAATGTGGGACTAACCCCCACATGCCTGGTGCGGCTAGGGAGGGTGCGCCGGCCCCCTAATGGGCCCTTGGCCCACTTGGGTCGGACCCTCCTGGCCCCCACCGAATCCCCAAGGGGATTCCCCCCCTCTTGGGCCTTCTTTCGCCCAAGGCCCATTTAGGGAAATCAGCCTAAATAAATTCGAAAATAAATATATAAAATCATATTTGCCTATTAATTACACTAATTAATATCAAACATAATATATATAATTTTTCCTGGCTCCGAAAACTCTTTCGGCGCTGCCCGATCTCCATCGGACCCCTTCGGGGACGCTCCCGGTGATCTCTTTCCTTTCCGGTTGTCTTGTCAAAACCCCTTAAGTGTGTTACCCTAGCAGTTCGATATAATAACAGGTATGACCAAGACTCCTATATGATCAACGACTAACTCGTAGGTCTGGACCCCATGAATTAATCCCTGTGATATAACGAATGACTTTCATCTATCAAACCTGAACGCAAAGTTTTAAACATTTTGCCATAGCGATACTTAGCATGTCCGAGCGTCGTTCCATAGATATCTCTATACCTAATCCCAACCTCGTTACCGACAACGCTATCTTCTATTCGTTCATGATCTCATGTCTCCGTGACCTAGTCACATGCTTGCAAGCTCATTAGACATGATCTCACCGAGTGGGTCCGAGAGTATCTATCCTGCTATGCGGACGGGCAAATCCCGCTCTTGACCCCTCGTCTCAACTACTCCTTTCCGATATCCAAAAGTATCACCGTTATTATCATACTATATAAGATACGACGTTTGGTGCGATCAAAGTATCTTCCAGGAATAACAATAAGTGTTGATCTCACGGTCAAAGGCGTAACAACTACGTTCTCCAAATCTGGGTATGTCCATCACATCGTTCTCCAACGATATGACTCCCATTGCCGACCGGCGCCATGCCCCATGACCGGGAAACCTCGATCATCAATCGCGCAACGAAACTAGTCTTAGTAGAGGCTACTAGGGACTTGGTCGTTTACGTATCACACCCGTATTAATGTTTCCGTTTAACACGGTTCTAGCATGATACAAATACCTATTATGAACAAACGAGATATGATAAAGAATACACTTTATTAATTGCCTCTAGGGCATATCTCCTTCAGTCTCCCACTTGCACTAGAGTACAAATTAATCTAGATTACAACTTGGTAAAAGCTTAACACCCATAGCTAACTGGTGCTTTTCATGCTTATCAAGCGGGAGAGGATTCGTCAGCGGATCTGCCACATTCAGATCCGTATGCACTTTGCAAATCTTCACATCGCCTCCTTGTACGTACTATCGTATCACATGGAAGCGTCGGAGAATGTGTTTGGCGGTGGAGTGAGACCTTGGCTCCTTGGCGTTCGCAATGGCACCGTATTGTCGCAGAAGAGGATCACGGGGTCTTGCACGCTCGGGAACACTCCAAGTTCGATGACGAACTTCCTCAGCCACACAGCTTCATTCGCGGCTTCGCAAGCAGCGATATACTCCGACTCCATTGTAGATTGTGCGACTATGGGTTGCTTCCCACATCTCCAGCACACGGCGCCTCCATTCACCTTGAACACGTAACCTGTCTGTGACTTAGAGTCATCGGGGTCTGAGCAGAAACTTGCATCTACGTAACCCGTTATGCCAAGTTCTTCATCACAGCCACCATACACAAGGAACATTTCCTTTGTCTTATTGAGATACTTAAGAATGCTCTTAACAGCTATCCAATGCGGCATTCCAATATTACTCTGGAACCGACTTGTCAAACTTAGAGCTAATGCCACATCCGGTCTAGTACTCAACATTGCATACATGATCAATCCTATGGCTGAAGCATAAGGATGTTTGGTCATATAGGCCTTATCCAGTTCCGTTACCGGACACTGTGCCTTCCGCAATATTTTATTCTTGATAACCGACAGAGAACCCTTCTTTGCCTTCTCCATACCGAAACGCTTCAGTATTTTATCAAGATAAGTACTCTGACTCAGTGCTAATAGGCGCCTTAATCTATCACGATAGATTTTTATGCCTAAAACATACGCAGCTTCTCCTAAGTCCTTCATGGAAAATTTACTGTTTAAATATTCCTTCACGCTATTCAGAAGTTCCACATCATTTCCAATCAGGAATATGTTGTCTACATACAGTGCTAAGAACACAACTGAGCTCCCACTCATTTTCTTGTAAATGCAGGTCTCTTCCACATTTTGGATAAATCCAAAACCTTTGATTACCTCATCAAAGCGAAGATTCCAGCTCCGAGATGCCTACTTCAATCCATAGATGGATCGCTGAAGCTTGCACACCTTGTTAGCATTTTTCTGGATCGACAAAACCTTCCGGCTGTACCATGTACAACTCTTCGTCAATGTTTTCATTTAGGAAGGCCGTTTTGACGTCCATCTGCCAGATTTCATAATCATAATAGGCAGCTATTGCTAACAAAATCCGAATAGACTTAAGCATCACTACCGGTGAAAAAGTTTCATCGTAGTCAATTCCATGAACTTGTCGGAAACCCTTTGCGACAAGCCGAGCTTTATAGACGGTCACATTACCATCAGCATCAGTCTTCTCCTTAAAGATCCATTTATTCTCGACGGCCTTGCGCCCTTCGGGAATATCCATCAAAGTCCACACTTTGTTATCATACATGGATCCTATTTCGGATTTCATGGCTTCAAGCCATTTCTCGGACTCTAGACTCGCCATTGCCTCCTTGTAGTTCGTAGGTTCGTCTTGTTCAACTAACATGACGGTGCAAACCATGTTGCCATACCATTTTGGTGCGATCCGAGATCTACCAGACCTACGAGGTAGAATACCTTCCTCGACAGTTTCTCCCACTCCTTCCACGGAGGACGTTTCCGGAATTGCTTCCGTTGCGCCACTCGGAATCTCGAGTTCAGGATCGACGATCTCATCGAGGTCTACCTTTCTCCCACTTACTCTTTTCGCGAGAAATTCCTTCTCTAGAAAGGTACCGGTCTTCGCAACAAAAGTTTTGCCCTCAGCTTGGTTGTAGAAGGTGTACCCAACGGATTCCCGCGGATATCCTACAAAGACGACTTTCTCCGACTTCGGTTCGAGTTTGTCGGACTGTAGTTTCTTAATGTACGCCTCACAACCCCAAACCTTCAGAAACGATAACTTAGGCTTTTGGCCATACCATAATTCATACGGTGTCGTTTCAACGGACTTGGACGGAGCCCTATTTAAAATTAATGCGGCTGTTTCTAACGCATAACCCCAGAAGGACACTGGCAGATCGGTAAGAGACATCATAGATCGAACACTATCCAGTAGAGTACAATTACGTCGCTCGGACACGCCGTTACGCTGCGGTGTTCCGGCCGGTGTAAGTTGGGGTACTATGCCACAACTCTTCAGATGTGTGCCAAACTCAAAACTCAAGTACTCGCCACCGCGATCGGATCGGAGGTGCTTGATTTTCCTATTAAGCTGATTCTCAACTTCACTTTAGAATTCTTTGAACTTTTCAAAAGTCTCAGACTTGTGTTTCATCAAATAGATATAACCGTATCTACTCAAGTCATCTGTGAAGGTGACGAAGTAACGATAACCATTGCGTGTCGAAACGCTCATCGGTCCACACACATCTGTATGTATGATCCCCAACAAATCCGACGCCCGTTCAACGAAACCTTTGAACGGTGTCTTGATCATTTTGCCCATAAGGCATGGTTCGCATGTATCGAGGGATCCGAAATCCAACGAGTCCAAAAGTCCATCGGAGTGGAGTTGCTTCATGCGCTTTACACCAATATGACCAAGACGTCAATGCCACAAATACATGGCGGTATCGTCACTGCACTTAATCCGTTTGGCTTCTATGTTATGGATGTGAGTACTACGATCGAGATTCAACAAGAACAAACCGTTATTCTCGGGAGCATCAACATAAAAGATATCATTCATATAAATAGCACAATTGCTTGACACTGATTTAAATGAATAACCGTCTTGTAACAGGCAAAACCCACTTATAATGTTTACACTCAAGGATGGCACAAAATAACACTTATTTAAAACCAAAACTAATCCCGATGGTAGATGCAGAGGGAGCGTGCCGACAGCCACCACGCCGACTCTCGATCCGTTGCCGACGCGCATCGTCACCTCATCCTTCGCCAGCCGCCGTCTATTCCGTAACTCCTCCTGAGAGTTACATATATGAGCAACAGAACCAGTATCAAATACCCACGTGTTGCTCCGGGCGGATGTAAGGTACACATCTATAACATGTATATCAAATATACCTTGCTCTTTGTCGACCGTCTTGTCAGACTTCCTATCCTCCAGGTACTTGGGGCAGTTGCGCTTTCAGTGACCCTTCCCCTTGCAGTAGAAACACTCCACGCTAGCTCTGTGACCAGATCTGTTAGTCTTGGGCTTGGCATTCAACTTGCCTTCCCTCCTGGACTTCCAGCTTTGCTTTCCCTTGCCACCGGATTTCTTGAAATCAACGGCCTTGTTGACCATCAACAGCGTGTGCTCCTTCTTAATCTCTACCTCAGCAGTCTTGAGCATCACGAACACTTCACCCAGGGACTTAGCCATGCCCTGCATGTTGTAGTTCATGACGAAGCCTTTGTAGCTAGGGGGCAACGATTGCAACACCCTGTCAATCGCCAGCTCATCGGGAATCTTGCATTCCAGAGCATTCAGGCGTTGAACGTAGCTAGACATCTTGACTACATGCTCGCGCACACTGCTATGCTCTTCCATCTTGGACGAGAAGAAAAGCTCAGAAGCCTCATATCTCTCAGCCTTAGCCTGCGGCGCGAAGACAGCCTTCAGATCAGAAATAATCTCGAAGGCGCTCATCTTCTCGAAGCGCTTCTGCAGGTCGGCTTCCATGGCGTAGAGCATGCCACTCTGGACAAAGGCAGAATCCTCCGATCGGGTCTGGAAGACCTTCTTCTCATCCTCAGAGGCATCATCTGCGGGAGGGTCACCTATGGCGGCCTCAATGACGTAGGCCACCCTATGGGGAGTGAGGAGGATCCTCAGGTTGCGGAACCAGGCCATCAAGTTCGACCCATTGGTCTTAAGCTTTTCTTTCCCAAGGAACAGACCTACGTTAAACGAGGGGCGAGACATCTACAATGGAATTTGCAACAACATAAGACTTTGTTCATAATAATTTTGGGTTATAGTATTTTAGAAAATAACTAACATAACTCACACTCAAACGAACATCCCTCCTGGCCGTTTAAGCGATTACACGACCCCCATCCATTGCACCACCCCTCATCATCAGAGCCGGCGGCACAACTTCAAGAGTAGACAAAAAGTCCGCCACACCAATTTTGTGACTCGTGCTCGACCTTTCGGTCTTCCTGTTCCGAGGCCATATTTCTGAATATGCTAGGCTCGCCACCAAAGACCTCCACGCTGACGCTTGTGCAACATGGCTTACACCCACTGTATGCGAACCACGAGATGTTTGACACCCGATCATCACTGCCTGCCTCATAACGTAGAACTTTCTTGGTGGTGCGCGTTGGAGGGAGAACACTAGTGGTATTTTGAAGGGATCATCTTATATAGCTACCGCTGTGTAACTAATGTATACTATACACACAATCACACAATATAAGATGCACACAAAACATCAAATGTAATGCAATGTGATATAGTCCATTGCGCCATGATCTTCTTGGCGCCCGCAGTTTATAAACAATTTAGTAAACCTACCTTGACCATATCACATAGCCCCTGCAAAATAAAGTTAGACGCTTCTACTTTATCTTTTGCATATTTTACGTGGCTTGGGGCATTCGTAAATAGAACCGCTTCATACCTACGAATCTTATGACCACAACAACGATCCAATAATTGCATATTTAAGCATCCCTTTCGGGCACTGCATTGAAAATGCGAAGACCAACTAAAGAGAGAGAAACTGACACCCGCCAGCCACATATACGGTACAAGCCGTATGTCTGTAGTGGAACCAGTCTCGCGTAAGCGTACGCGTAAAGTCGGTCCGGGCCACTTCATCAACTCAATGCCGCTGGAATACACAAGTGCACGCTAGAGGGTAGCAAATAACAGGAACGGTGCCCCCGTGCAGAGCATGGGTTCTAACAGCGTACAACTATATCTACGATAGATCGGCTCTGATACCACTGAAGGGGATCGTGTGCAGAAAACAAAAAAATTCCTACCAACGATATCCTAAAAGCATGCCAGGATCTATTCTATGCAGATATAGTAGTACGAACGGAGATCGGAATACGTACCCTTGTAGACCGAAAGCGGGGATTACGTTCCGGCACAAACGTTGTCGATGAAGACCGACGAAGCCGACCTCAAGGTCGTGTAGAGGAAGCAGACCTCCGAGTACCACTAGCGCAGCACCTCGCAGGGCGTCACACACGTACGGTGGAGACGACGGCCTCCGAATCTCCAATCCAGGACGAGCAGCGGAAGACTTGGACCGGAACACCAGCAGTGCGGCAGCGGGCTATGGTGGAAGAGATCCCCCTCCTCAGCTCGGCGCGGCTCCGACAAGGGAACCACGAGATCGAGAGAGAAATTGGGAATTAATTGGTGAATTAAAAGGCCAGGGGTGCCCCTTCTTATATAGGCTCCCAGGGGGGAGCCAACTAGCTAACCAGGCAATGTGGGACTAACCCCCACATGCCTGGTGCGGCTAGGGAGGGTGCGCCGGCCCCCTAGTGGGCCCTTGGCCCACTTGGGTAGGCCCCTCCTGGCCCCCACCGAATCCCCAAGGGGATTCCCCCCCTCTTGGGCCTTCTTTCGCCCAGAAGGCCCATTTAGGGAAATCAGCCTAAATAAATTCCAAAATAAATATATATAATCATATTTGCATATTAATTACACTAATTAATATCAAACATAATATATATAATTTTTCCTAACTCCGAAAACTCTTTCGGCGCTGCCCGATCTCCATCGGACCCCTCCCGGGACGCTCCCGGTGATCTCTTTCCTTTCCGGTTGTCTTGTCGAAACCCCTTAAGTGTGTTACCCTAGCGGTTCGATATAATAACAGGTATGACCAAGACTCCTATATGATCAACGACTAACTCGTAGGCCTGGACCCCATGAATTAATCTCTGTGATATAACGAATGACTTTCATCTTTCAAACCTGAACGCAAAGTGTTAAACCTTTTGACATAGCATGTCCGAGCGTCGTTCCATAGATATCTCTATACCTAATCCCGACCTCGTTACCGACAACGCTATCTTCTACTCGTTCATGATCTCATGTCTCCGTGAACTAGTCACATGCTTGCAAGCTCATTAGACACGATCTCACCGAGTGGGCCCGAGAGTATCTATCCTGCTATGCGGACTGGCAAATCCCGCTCTTGACCCCTCGTCTCAACTACTCCTTTCCGATACCCAAAAGTATCACCGTTATTGTCATACTATATAAGATACGACGTTTGGTGCGATCAAAGTATCTTCCAGGAATAACAATAAGAGTTGATCTCACGGTCAAAGGCGTAACGACCACGTTCTCCAAATCTGGGTATGTCCATCACATCGTTCTCCAACGCTATGACTCCCATTGTCGACCGGCGCCATGCCCCATGACCGGGAAACCTCGATCATCAATCGCGCAACGAAACTAGTCTTAGTAGAGGCTATTAGGGACTTGGTCGTTTACGTATCACACCCGTATTAATGTTTCCGCTTAACACGGTTCTAGCATGACACAAAAACCTATTATGAACAAACGAGATATGATAAAGAATACACTCTATTAATTGCCTCTAGGGCATATATCCTTCAAATCGACCCCCACAGGTTTTGGTTAGCATCAGCGTTAACGCTTAAAAGCGCCAGATCGAAACCCGGGGGGGTGGGCGAACGACTGGAGATGCCCTTAAGACCCTAAAGGTGGAGAAAGAGCGTCGATCCTTATGTTGGTGTCGGTCGGACATGCGAGCGACAAAAAAATCCATCTCTCGCAAAAGAAAACTAATGCATTCCCGAACTAACCCGTGTATGAACATCGCCGACAAGAGAACCACTTCTTAGGCCTATGTCACTGACTCACTGTAGCAACTAGAATTCCAACTGTCGCTGTAACATCTCCTTGACTATATCGAGCGTAGACACGGTGTGGCGACAACTCTCTCGCTACATGACCTTGAGATTTTGTTGGTCGGGCTTGATCAAATTTGTTATTGGCATTGAATATTTATTACAAATAGAAACGTTAGATTAACAAATTTCAAATTTATGTTCCACCTGTTTTGTGGGCGCGCCAAACGGCTGGTGAAATCGCCCCCCACAGGTTTTGGTTAGCGCCGGCGTTAACGCTTAAAAGCGTCGGATCGAAACCTGGGGGGGGGGGGGGGGGGGTGGGGTGGCGAACGACTGGAGATGCCCTTAGGACCCCAAGGGTGGAGAAAGAGCGTCGATCCTTATGTTGGTGCCGGTCGGAAATGCGAGCGACAGAAAAATCCATCTCTCACAAAAACAACTAATGCATTCCCGAACTAACCCGTGTATGAACATCGTCCATAAGAGAACCACTTCTTAGGCCAATGTCACTGTAGCAACTAGAATTCCAACCATCGCTGTAACATCTACTTGACTAGATCGAGCGCAGACACGGTGTGGCGACAACTCTCTCGCTACATGACCTCGAGATTTTGTTGGTCGGGCTTGATCAGATTTGTTATTGGCATTGAATATTTATTACAAATGGAAACTTTAGATAAAAAAAGGGCAAATGTAAAATGAATCGGATGTTTGATATGCCCTTGAAGTGGTGGTAAAAAAAGCAAGACTGTATCTCCTCTAACTAGATACGGACGGTACGTATACAGTATAGTACTACTTGTAACCAAGGCCGCTGAGAACTGTGGTAAAAGTACACAGATTTTATTGTACTGCGTTTCCCCCCGGCCCTCCCTCGCACACACAGAGGAGCTGCGTTCAATTCAACCCTGCAGCCAACCCAGAGACGTGGTGAGTCCTGATTGGCTAGGAGGGTATCCGAGGCCAGTTTGCTGTGCAAGATATCGTTTCCCGCCAAGGTCGAGGGAGGGTGACTGTGTGTGTTTTGCAAAATGATCATTACCATCCACGTGTTCGTCATCGGGGCCGCGAGCTTGGAAGCGTTGGCTATAAAGTTGCCTTCATTGCTCTGCAGTCATCGTGAAATTTCACAAAAATAACCCTTTGGTCAAACTTCAGCCAAAACTAACCCTTTTTTAAAACTATTTTAAAATCTAACCCTTTTTGGTAGCATCTAACAATGTGGCGCTACCCTCTCTGTGGTAGCGCCATAGGCTTCGGCGCTACCCCCGTGACAGCGTGGCACGGCGGGCCCCGCGAGGTGGACGCGCAACGCCGAAGCCCGCGGCGCTACCCTTCAGAGGGTAGCGCCACACGCCGTGGCGCTACCCTCCGCGACTTAAGCGTTGCGCCCGGCGCCCGAGCCCAAAATCGCTCCTCTCTTCTCTCTGTTCCCCATGGCGCCCGAGATGTTCCTCTCTCCTCTCTTCTAAATCTTCAACGAATTCGGCCGGAACCGAAGCAAAACTGTGAGGAATCCGTCTCCATCTCGTTCCCCTAGGTATTCTCCTCCTCCCCCCTGAATTTCATCCATAGAAACCCCAGTTCTTGCTGGATTTTTGATATGGTAGGTGAAACCCTAGTTCTTGCTAGATTTGAAATTAGGGCTAGTCTAGGTGAAATCTTGTGAGTTTTAGTGGGCAATGTGTGTGTGTATGCTTCTATTTACCCATTGTATGTTAGGGTTAGGGTTAGTGTTGATTTGGACACATTGTATGTTAGGGTTAGGGTTAGTGTTGATTAATTTAGCTTTAGGTTAGTTTAATTTTGCTTTAGGATTTAATTAGCTATATCATGTTATTGTAGTATCATCTAATAATTTTGGATTTGGATTTAATTTTGCTTTAGGATTTAATTTTGCTTTAGGATTTAATTTTGGATTTAATCAACACTCCTCCGATTTGTGTAGTTGCTCACATGCTAAGTTTTGGATTTCTACAAATATGGGCTACATCTTACTTGTGTATCTTTATATGTAAATGCCTAGGATAGAATTACTTAATGAGGCATATGACCGAGTGCATCGTGCACGATTCATTGCGGAAGGGAGTAAGGTACTACTTTTTTGTGACATAACTTGTAAAATATTCTTGAGATGGATTGAATGTATTAAACTTGTGTTTAATTTTTGTAGGTTTTTAAACCTCTTCGTCTTCGCTCTCATGAGGTATCAGACCCCGATAAGATGCAATACGACGAGAGGTATACCCCGTACATCCGCAGGCTGCGTCTACTGCCCTTCATCCACCTTGTCACCCGGTCAACGGTGAACTTGAACCCTTCTGCTATCACCGCTCTCGTTGATCGATGGAGGCCGATGACGCACACTTTTCACCTCCGCACGGGTGAGATGACCGTCACTCTCCAGGACACGGCGATGATCCTAGGGCTCCCTATCGATGGAAGGCCCTTGTGTTTTAGCACAAGTTCAGATGGTTGGAGAGCAAATATGGAAGGTCTTATTGGGAGGTCTCCTGAACCCAATCCAGACCCGAAAAAGAATAGAATGCCCTCTGGAGCGTCCTTTCATTGGGTCCATGCAACCTTTGGTAGACCACCGTCTGCCGATGCGGATGACATTGTGGTTCAGATGTACGCCCGTGCGTACGTGTGGTACGTGATCTCACGGGCGTTGTTTGCGGATGGTAGCGGCAGAACGTGTCCGTGGATGTGGCTCAAGGCGTTAAGCGGTTGGGACACAAACTAGAGTTGGGGTTTTACGGCTTTGGCATACTTGTACCGTCAGGTAACAAATTGGGTTTGTTTTTGCATCTAACATCTCATGAAGTCATTACTTATCACAATGCTTACCCTACACTTGCAGCTAGACGATGCCTGCCGTCGGGGAGAAGGTCAGTCCGGGATAGGTGGCCCATTACTCCTGCTTTCTGTTTGGAAGTGGGAGCGCTTCTCCGTTGGTCGGCCGACCCCCGGGCATTGGCTGCATTGGGATAATGGCGGCGACGTGGACCGTCTGCCAACTTGGGCGTACAAGTGGGACGTGATTCCCCCGTTCTATGGCGACGGTGAAAAGGAGTACGAGAGGTACACAAACGAGTTCGACGCGCTAACGCCCGAGCAGGTAATGGATGTCTTTTTTTTGTTAACTCTTCTTTTGTCTATATTGCACCATGTGAAATGAGCCCACCATTATGTTGTAGGTGGTATGGGATCCATCTGGTCATGGCCATAGGTTGGGAGTCACGGGTGAATTCGAGCTCAACCCTATATGCATGGCGGAACAACATCTTTGGTTGATGGAGACGCCGCTCATATGCTTGTGGGCGGTCGAGTTTCACTTGCCGCAACGAGTGATGACCCAATTTGGGCTATTTCAGAGTACACCGCCGGAGTGGGTGAACACGGGCTTAGCGCTCCACGAGTGAGATCATTGTTCACCTCGCTCAGTCGTTCTATTCATATTGAACTTGGTTGTTGTTGACGGTACAATTGAACTTTAATTTGCAGGTTGGAGCGCAAAAGGCAGAAGAAGGTATTCAAGTGGGACGTGCATCACGAGGACTACGTTGCTAAGTGGCATCAGGTGTTGGCGGCGGCGAAGGCGCATCCGAAAACCCTCTCACATTACCGTCAATATGACCAAGGTGATTTCGACAACTATCTAGCTTGGTTCCTTTCGAACAGTCGTGTGGAGCTATGCGCGCCGGCTTTTGATTCTACCATACTTGAGGACCCGCCCACCGATACAAATTTCCGGACGCTTGGTTACAACAAGCTTGTGAGAGATGGCACACAAACCAAGTTTGCTCCATTGATCAACTTCATGGTAATACGATTCTCTTTACCTCACGTTGTCATAAATATAAATTGTGTGTTGACATATTTCTATATTGTTATAGCGCAAGGAGATCTCGCAGCAAGCCAATGAGGCCGAGGAAGCAGCCGCTTATCCTAGGACCAAGAAGGGCGACAGTGCCATTAGAGAGTTTGCGAAGGTAAGTCGATATTGTGCATCCTAGTAAGGTAGTTATATGAATGTTATCCTTAGACCTATGTTGCATCCATAATGTCACAGAGAAGCGCCCAACGACTACGCTCACTAGCTCTACTGCTTGGTTGTCGTACCACCGATGACACCGTGCCCACAGAGCCGACGTCGTGCTCCACACCTCTTTGTCATGGTGGTGCCTCTAGCTCCAATCCGCAATATGACGAGGTACGGATTTTTTTAGCTTCGTCCATACACCATAGTCGTGTCTTCACTTTCTAACCGCATTCATTTCTGTTGTTTTAGATTCCCGACGACATGACCTTGGACGATTTTCAAGTCAGCCAGAGGCGGTCATTTAACCTACGGTCGAGGCGTGAGTTCACCCGATTCACACCTAGCCAGTGGGCTCAACAAGCAAAGGGCAAAGAGATTGAGTCAGAGGAGTCGGAGCCGTCTAGAGCTGAGTCGGAGGAGTCCGATCCACCGATAGCTGAATCGGAGGAGATAGAACTCGCCGAGACCGAGTCAGAGCACGAGCCACCCCCGAGACCGCAGAAGCTTCCTACAAGGAGGAGACCAGTAATGAACATTGCCACTAACGTGCCATTTGAGGATAACATCGAGCCCGAGAGGAGGAGGCCTAGAATGAAGAATGTGTCGAACGCGCCGATCCCCAACTCGGCATTGAGGAGGTTGAGGAACGATGGAGATGCGGATCAGGTTGTGCTAGGTCCTAGGAGGAGGCGGGGAAGGAAGTAGATGTGGTGTCCTACTTGCACTTCTTGATCATGCGCTAGTGGCATTCTGTATGGTGACACACTTTTGTTGTGCGCTATGTTGTGTTTTGTTGTGTTCTTATAACTTGTATCGAGTTGATATGGCTATGCACTGTTTTGTTTTGTTGTGTTCTGTTGTGCGCTATGTAATTTTTCTTATTTGTGTCCAGGAAGGCTGATAATTGAAAGCAAAATCTGCTGTTTTCAGGACGGTAGCGCCAAGGCACGTGGCGCTAGCCTACATATGGTAGCTCTGAGCCCTGCGGCGCTACCCTCCTAGACTTAGTCGTTTTCGACGCGCTAGCGCTGGCACGAAAAGCAAGCCCTCTGGAAAAGTTTTTAACTAGGGTAGCGCCACGGGGCGTGGCGCTACCGTCCATATGGTAGCTCCGAGCCCTGCGGCGCTACCCTCCCAGACTTAGTCGTTTTCGACGCGCTAGCGCTGGCATGAAAAGCAAGCTCTCGGGGAAAAAATTTAGCTAGGGTAGCGCCACGCTCCGTGGCGCTACCGTACATATGGTAGCTCCGAGCCGTGCGGCGCTACCCTCCCAGACTTAGTCGTTTTCGACGCGCTAGCGCTGGCATGGAAAGCAAGCTCTCTGGAATTTTTTTTAGCTAGGGTAGCGCCACGCTCCGTGGCGCTACCGTCCATATGGTAGCTCCAAGCCCTGCGGCGCTACCCTCCCAGACTTAATCGTTTGCGATCTTCTCTAGCTCTAGCCAACACAAATAATATTGAGAACAAAATAACAGTACTATGCCAGTTCACAAACAATATTTGGAAGGTTCAAAATAAACCCATCGATAAGAGCACATTACAAGGTTCAAAGAGCATCAAATGGTTCACAATATTACATGGTTCATAACAAAGCCTACGGGATAGGAGACAACGATGTTGGAGGCTCTATTGAGTCCAACGCGGGTACTTGTCCCGGCGTTTTCCCGATGCTTCATCCTCCATGGCACGGCGAGCTATTGCACGTTTCTTCTCCCTCTCGGCCTCACGAGCCTTGGCCTCTTCACGCTTCTTCTTTGCTTTCTCCTTACGTTCCTTCTCCTTCTTCAACCTCATCCTCTCCTCCCTCTCCTCATCCTTTTTCCTCTCCCTCATGCGCCGTTCTGCAGTCTCTCGCGCCCATTCGACCTTGTTCTTGAAGTACCTATCTTGGACGAAGTCTATCCATTTGATAAAGACACAAAGGGGTGGTGGTGACTACAAAAGAGACAAGGAGCATTAGATATTAGTACACAAATATATTTAAATTTGCATGCGTAAGAGGAGACATACCTTGGTACGATCATAAGCGGACTTGGGTTCTTCCTTGTCCCTACAATAGTTGGGACACAACCAAAACCGTCGTCCTCTTGTCTCATCCCAATCATCTGACTGTTTCGGCTTGCAAATGTCTTGACAAAAACACTTTGGTGCCTCCTCCTCGGGCTTGGTAGACGCCACCCTCCACGCCCACGGCCTCGACATCCAATCATCGGACCCCATACCCTACAAAATGAAGCACAATTGATATTTGCATGATCAAATAAACAATATAATAAATAAAAGAGAACAACCAAATAATTTTT
This sequence comes from Poa annua, assembly GCA_026929855.1. Taxonomy (NCBI): domain Eukaryota; kingdom Viridiplantae; phylum Streptophyta; class Magnoliopsida; order Poales; family Poaceae; genus Poa; species Poa annua. Next base: position 299,928,649 of record CM049426.1, read on the forward strand.
AGTCGTACCAATCATCTACGGCTACCACCTCTACGCCTCAAACCGCTACCCCCTCTAAGCTCGTCAAACATTCGAACTCGTGTACCCCCGTATCCACTTGTGCTACCACCACCACCACCACGGCTACCACCACCACGGCTACCACCACCACCATCTCGTCTACCACCACCACCACCACGGCTAGCACCACCACGACCACCACCCACACCCCCACCACCCCCACCACCACCCCCCCATCACCACCACCCACAAACCGACCACGACCTCCCCCATCAACTCCACCCCCACCCCCACCGCCTCTAGAACCACCTCCCCTTCCTCCACGACTAGTGCTTCCATCATTGCCCTTGGATCTCTTGTTTTGGCTACAACCTCTTGTGTTGTGCCCAACTTCATTGCAATCTCCACAACGGCCACTTGCACGAGGCTCTTGAAAATGTTGGTTGCCCCATTCTCTAAGGCCTCCCCCACCCCATGCGTCCATGTCATTTCGGAAACGCTTTGTCTTCCGTCTTCCCCGTTTCGTCACTTTCAATGCTAGATCAGGCCACATTTGAATGCCATGGTATTCAGGCCATTGCGATTGGTCGAAATAAGGCTCAAATCGCTGAGCCCGTGTATCCCTTGTAGCCTCGATAGAGTACTCAGACAACCTCACGGGATCGGTGTATCCCACTTTCCGAGCGAGTGACGCCGTCCGCAAGTGGGAGCATGGGAGGTGAAGCAACTGAGGCCTCTGGCATGAGCACAAACATTGCTTAAGTAAAACTTTGCGCGCCCTCCCTCCATGTTGCACACCACCTAACGTAGTGCCTCCTGGCTTGTTGACTTGGTAAGTCCACTCATTTTGGTCAAAACACTGAGCCGTACTAGCGTCCGCTTTTCGAGACTGGTACAACATCCACTTGTCAACTTCGGGTGGATAGTTATACTTCTTGTTATCCTTGTTCCTCCCTTCAATCTGATCATCTGTTTCCTCACTATATTTCATGAAATACTCATTCAACTTGTCAAATGTATTGCACGATTGCTGTCACGGGCAACGGACGCACACCCTTGAGCACATTGTTGAAACACTCTGCCATGTTGCTTGTCATGTCACCATACCTCCGACCGTCCGGATCAAATGCTCTAGCTGATGCCTATGCAAGAACTCTTTACCCCCAGCTGATGTTGTAAGTGTGAGCAATCGGTTGTACAATCTCGCGAAATGCCCATCGGTGAAAGCAAGACAACAATCTTTTAGATCATCGGACAACTCCTTATTCCCACATGCCCTTTAGAAGTTGGACACAAAATGCCTCATACACCATCGATGATGTACTGGAGCATGCCCGGGAATATCTATCTCCACCGCGTTGAGTATGCTCTGGTGCCGGTCCGAGATGATACAAACTTCTCTTTGAGGCTCGAAGACCATGGTTCTCAATAGCCCCATGAACCACTCCCAATTGTCGTTGTTCTCCGCCGTGACCAAAGCAAAGGCCAATGGAAGCAACCGGTCGTTTGCATCATGAGCTACAGCTATCAAAATAGTTCCCCTGAATTGACCGGTCAAGAATGTGCCATCCACAGAGACAACCGGCCTACAATGCTTGAAAGCCCTTATGCATTTCCCGAAAGCCCAAAAAGCACGACCAAAAACACGGACGGTTGCACCTTTGTACTCTCTAGTCTTTTGACCAAATGGCTCCACTACGGTAATCATGCCCGGATTGGTAGCGGCCATAGCTCCCAATAGTCTAGGAAGTCGGTTGTATGCTTGCTCCCAATCACCATACAACATCTGGAATGCCGCTTGCTTTGCCTTCCATGCCTTGCCATACTTTACGGAGTAACCAAAGATTTCTTTCACCGTGCCCTGGATAGACTTCACCGTGAACGTCGGGAATGCCTCTATGGAATTGGAAAGCCTATAACCAATGAATTCGGAGGTGAGTTGACGGTATCCGTCATCCACATCCTTGTGATCATCACCCTTCCCAGTACACATGTGAGAGGAAACACATTTCGTTAGAATCCATTGAGGACCACCTTTCCATGGTCTTGCACGCACAACCCATGGACACCCATTTGCCGCGTCCTCACACTTTACCGTGTACCGCTTTCGGACATCAGAGTGAACAACTTTGAACGGTCGAAAATACCTAACCGCATACTCCTTGATCCAAGTCTTCAACTCCAAGAAGCTTTCAAACTTCAATCCCTCGGCAATACCATAATTGTCGGCATTGGTATCTTTCTTCGAACTCGGCCTTGCTTCAAGCAATTTACATGAGCCTCCATCAACCATGGCTTTATCCGCGAGACTAAGATCACAGAACAACGATATCCGATGGTCCCGCCCCACTATCATCTTGAACACTTCCGATTCTTTAGCCGTGACCCATCCTCATCCACTTCTTCGTCCGATCCGTCATCCTCCGAGTCCGATGCGTAGCCTCGGCTATAAGGGATGTCATGGTCCATGTCCTCTTGCCTACAAGTTCTCTCAACGTCACCAATACAAGTGTTATGAAGCTCGTCCTCCAACTCATCGGTATCCTCCTCCGATAGTTCATAGCGGTCAAATTGAAGGGGTTACGGTGCAGAAAACAATAATTTTCTAGCGTACGAAACCCTAACTAGCCAGGATCTATCTATCTAGTACATGTGATAACGGTGGCGGAACGGGTTACATTACCTCCATGTAGACCGATAGCGGGGATTACGCTCCCGCACAAGCGTTGACGATGAAGTCGTACGTAGACGACCTCGAGGTCGCGGAGAACTTGCCGCGATGTCGGAGTCGATGACGCCGGGGTGTCGACGATGATCTGCGTCGACGGGCGTCGGGCGGAAGAAGGCAGAGCGCCAGCACCGGGGCTGGTGCGCCGGCAGCAGAGGGGGGGGCGGCTGCAGGGGGCGAGACGACGTCGCCCAAGCTCCTCAATAGAGTAGCCTCCGAGCACTCGCAAACATACGGAGCCTAGCGACAACTCCCGGTCATTCAGATCCAGCTGAAATCGCAGGAGTAGATCTTATCTGGAATCCCGCAGAGCAACGGCGCTCTGCGGTATGGCTTAGGTGGAGAGAGACCCCCTTCCTCAGCTCGGCGCGGCTCCAACTTGGGAACCACGAGATCGAGAGAGAAATTGGGAATTAATTGGATTTTCCTATGAATTAAATCAATTAATATGCCTTGGTATATAAAGGGGGAAGGGGGTGTGCAAACCCCTTGGCTCCCCCATGTGGGACTAAAGGAGGAGAGGGGGGTGGTGCGCCCCACCATGGGCCGGCCGAACCTCCCATGGGGCCCACCCCCCTTGTGGGGTGCGGCTCCCCCCTCTTGGGCCCTCTTAGGGCCCATATAGGTGGGAGCCCCCTTTTTCCTTTATTTAATTAATATTAAATTAATATAAAAATCCCATTAATTCATAATTAATATACTTATATATAATTCAATATCCCGTGACTCCGAAAACTCTTTCGGACCACCCGAACAACTTTCGGACATTCCCGCAACCATTCCATACCTCCCCGGAACTCCTTCCGGACCACCCGAACTCTTTCCGGATCAATTCTCTCTCTCCAACAAATTCCTATAAAATTCCAGAACCTATCTCCTAGCGTCGCTAAGACCTTAAGTTTGTTACGCTACGGTTCAGGAACACTCCAGACATGGTCGAGACACTCCGCTCACCAATGATCGTCAGGGATACCTCGAAATATATGACGACCCCTGTGCATTCCACGAATATCGTCGTTGAACCATAAGTATGATATTCATTCCCTTTGTCTCTGCGATACTACCTTGTCCGAGATATGATCGTAGACACACCGATGCCTTTGTTGTATCTCGTTACCGACGAAGGTTATTAACTCGTCTGCGATATTACATCTCCATGACCTAGTCATAAGTTGCGCAGCTATATAGATGCAATATCACCGAGTGGGCCCAGAGTATCTTTCCATTACAAGAATGAACAAATCCCGCTCTTGATCCTTACGTCTTGATGCTCTTTCGGAATACCCAAGATGGACACCGTTATTGTCATGCTATATAAGACACAACGTTTGATGCTCTCAAAGTACCCCTACGAAACATTAATAAGTACGGTCTCACAGTCTAAGGAATAAGCTATCATATTCTTATCTATTGCAAATGACAAACATCGTAATACGATCTTATTGCAATACTTTGCGTATGTCCACCACCTTATTCAACTAACAAGATGACCCCATTGTCAACCGACGTCATTGTCCTTGATCGGGAATCTCGATCAACTGTTGCCCAATGGACTAGCTCATATAGAGGCTTGCTAGGGACCTGGTTGTCTATGTATCACACGTGTATTAATAATTCCGATTAATACAGTTATAGCATAATACACAAACCTATTATAAACTTATGAGATAATGCAATAAATACTACTTATTTATTTGCCTTTAGGGCATATCTCCTTCAGTCTCCCACTTGCACTAGAGTTAAAATAAACTAGGTGCATTTTACTTTATCAGAATCCCTTATCAAATAAGAATCATTTGATAATGCTTGCTTGTGGAAAAGTGTTACTGCACAATCCATGATTGTACATGCTTTTGCGATTCACTGGCATCAACTTGCTTGATATCACCATGCTGTCTAACAACATATATGCAAATACCGTAACTAAGTGAGACTTCTGCTTCCCAGCGCTTACTCTGATTATACTAACCAGATAACTGCCCTGAAAAACACACTCAGCCATGCAGAGCCCCTTGTAACAATTACAAACTCGCGATATCTACATACTTTCACACCTATGTAGAAAACTTGACATTCAAATGTCAATCCCTTAACTAACGCACTTCTACTTCCAGTAAATTCCAAATTTACTTTCATAACTGCTCTTTATTCCAAGAACATCGGTTATATTTCATCGAGCAGATAATAAGGTTTATGTATGATGTCTAATATTACATAATAGACCCACATGTCATACAACCATTACTTTCACGCATCATTACTCTTAATGATCAATTGGATTCCAAAGGACCATCCTTTTTATTCTATTCTGACTCCTCAGATATAATCCAAAACAACTCGATTAACTATTTAAAATTCCGGTTCTATTTCCAAATAGACACTAGTTTTAAAATAGTTTCACAACTTCATCCTATTGTATTGGTACAGTTTCACAATGTGTTGACCACACAAGATGAATTCGACTCCCACTCAAATTATGTCTCCACATATTTGATAACACGAGCTCCCACTCAAAAACGTGTCATCCACATATTTGAGTTCCTGAGCTCCCACTCAAAAATATGTTCTTCACATATTTCACCTGAGTGAACCAACTATGACTCCCACTTAAATCGACATTTTGGTCAAACCAAAATCATTGATCTGCTATCAATTCGTATTTAATACAAACTACAGTATTACATTAATACAAATCCCTCAGACTTCAAGCATGTCTACATAAACGTAGTCAACAAATTTGATCTTGTCCAAGACACATTTCTTGACAAGACATGCTACCGCGTCTTTCTTATAGTCACATTTTCATATAACACTTTATATGACGATTAAACAATCTTATTCCTCTAATAAGAATTGCAGCAACAATTACTCTCTTAATCCTTTCAAATGTAACTTTGGATTTCCAGACTCAAAAAGCCTTTGTTCGTATTCCGATATTTTCTCAACTTTCTTTGTATTCATAAAGTGCACCTTGATCTGTCAACAAGATCTGAAATACTTAATACAGTGCTGTGACCTGACAGCAATATTAAATATAACAGCACTTTATTTAGAAGTTTCTTTCATGAAAATATTATGATCTTTATGAAGAGGATTGCAAGCAGAAAACAATTTTCTAGTCTCCCTCACTCTTAATCACCAAATTTTCATTAGCAGACATATACTCTTTGGAACACCTTCCAACATAAGTCTGACACTTTATTCCAAACTTCTAATTCCAGTTCATAAACCATAATTCGAAAAGCCATCTTTTCTCAGAATTACATAGACAACAAACTGAACTTTGTTTCTAATTGGTTCTGGAATACACTCTCGTCCAATGCGAGCAATCTACAAAGAACCACTCATGTATATTCCGAATTATCGCATAATCATATACATGTCGACACTATTGTCGATTCTACGAATTCTTGTTGAGAAAAACATCTATTTTCTAAAGTGGACATCGACTATAATGTTTCGAACATATTAGGAGATTCTAAGACTGATTCTGACAGACCACACTTTATTTGAAATAGAGCATGATTATAATTCCCCACATATCACTATATATGACATTATAATTTTGTGAAGCAAATTTCCACAAGTCTCTTGTGTTGAAAACATAATTCAAAAAATATTGTCCTTTGATCGAATCTTGTGAATACAATATTCACTAATCTTTCTTCTGAAAAACCCCATTTGATCTATTATCAAATTAATTTCAGACTCCATAATTTATCGGGCAAATACTCCTATTTACCAAAATCATGGAAGAATTCGGATCAAGCAAAACACCATTGATTAATCATTAAAAATGACTCTCAATCAATTTCCTCTAGTATTGCAACTTCAATACTGCATTTCAAACTTAATCAATTTTGGCAGTCGAAATACTTAAATGGACCAAAATTATCCATTACTTCTTTCACTGCCTTTATGACTAAATTCGATGGTGTTTGTTCTTTGGACACACAATTTTATCATTCCCGCTATAAATGTATATCATACGCATAATGTAATTGAGATGTGATGCAAATTACTCATAATATGAAACAACTGCTTTGCTTCATAACACAAAACAACTGATGTGTTCTATATGAATAATTATGTCTTGCAACATTCAAGACACCAAACTAGATCACACTCTCACTATTACAAAATGTCTTATCAAAAACTATTGATGATAACTAATATGATATCTCGAGGGCGTGAGCACTACTGGCCATTAACTTGCCATCACTTGTGCACTGTCACGTCACCCTTCGCCACATACTTGTGATAATCAGGGACTGTTTCACAAACAGAACAATTATCAAACACTTTTCATCAAGTATGAGAAGAATACATTTATATCTTCGTATATCAAATATACCCATAGCGTCGAAGAACTCTTCTTCGATGAATCAACTTTTAGAGATTTGAACTTGTTCACGAACGTGAAGAAGCGCACCGTGTCTCTATAGCATATTCACGCACATGCTATTCACAGCTAGGAGGTAAAGAACAATCTCTATTGCACTGGAGTTCGCTATCTAGAAATTATAGATATTCGTAAACCTGAAGTAGATGTCACACAACTTCTTCAACGGAGTCTCCAGACAGGTATGCTCCCCATGTGAATGGTCCGGAACTTTCGAAGCTGTCTGAACTGCTCAAGACTCAATTCAGCTTTGAAGTGACCTCTGATCGCATCAATCACGACATATGGCTCCATGTGTTGAAACAACTTTCAACTCAGGTGCTAGGCATACGCTCATGACGATCGTCACTTCCATGAACATGTCATGATGCTTACGGAACTCATCATCTTGCTCCTTGCTATCAGAATCATCTGGTCTAACTTCTAACTAATGTTCTAGCACATATAAGATGTTTGTTGTGTTTGGAGAATGTTTCTAAAAACCAATGCACCAGCTGATGAAGTTGGACCCGTCGGCTTCCAAGGTAGAATCCGAGCTCTTGAAGAAGTAACCGAAGCGTAGTTCCGTAGTCTCCAGATGTGATCGCAAAAGAGGTAAGATAAGTTTATAATACATAGGTGAGTTTTAGTTTTATAATCTCATTATCAAAAACACACCACACCAAGATTATTATCCCTAAAAATAATAATGGCGATTACACGACCCTCATCCACCACACTACCCCCGATCATCACGGCCGGCAGCACAGCTTCAAAGGTGGACATAACATGTCGATCACAACAACTTTGTGACTCGTGCTCGATCTTTCGATCTTCCCGTGTTCCGAGGCCATACCTCTGAGTATGCTAGGCTCGCCAATCAAACCTCGAAGACCCTGCGCGTGCAACATGGCTTACACCCACTGTATGCGAACGACGAGATGTGTGACACCCGATCATCACGGCCTGCCTCATAACGTAGAACTTTCTTGGTGGTGCGCAACGAGGGAGAACACAATTTTGGTATTTGTTAGGGATCATCCTATTTATGATGCTACCGTTGTATATCTAGCATATAAGCAATCAATAGGATGCACACACAACAGCACACAATAATGATGCAATGAAGTGCGATGTGACATGGTCGATGCGCCTGGACCTTCATGGCGCCATGTGCCTGGCCCCCGGCGCCCCGGCATGACTCCGAGTCTACAGAGCCCTCCATTGCCTCCGACAGTACGAGTAATATCAAAAACTTACCGTAACCATGTCACATGAAATAACGCCTCTGCAAAACAAAGTTAGACGCCTCTAGCTTTATTAAGTTTTGCAAGTTTTACGTGGCAAATAGGCTTATTCGTAAGAGAATCGCTTCCCTACCTACGAACTTTGTACCACAACGTCAATCGTATAATTGCATGTTTAAGCATCCCTTTCGGGCCCTCCATTGAAAATGCTTTGCCGACTAGAGAGAGAGAAACAGACACCCGCCAGCCACAGATACGGTGCAAGCCGTATGTCAGTAGTGGAACCAGTCTCGCGTAAGCGTACGCGTAAAGTCGGTCCGGGCCGCTTCATCAACTCAATACCGAAGGCATCGCAAGTGCACGCTAGAGGGTAGCAAATATAAGAAAGACGCCCTCATTCAACATGAGTTCTAACCGTACCAGCAGTACTACGCATAGATCGGCTCTGATACCACTGAAGGGGTTACGGTGCAGAAAACAATAATTTTCTAGCGTACGAAACCCTAACTAGCCAGGATCTATCTATCTAGTACATGTGATAACGGTGGCGGAACGGGTTACATTACCTCCATGTAGACCGATAGCGGGGATTACGCTCCCGCACAAGCGTTGACGATGAAGTCGTACGTAGCCGACCTCGAGGTCGCGGAGAACTTGCCGCGATGTCGGAGTCGATGACGCCGGGGTGTCGACGATGATCTGCGTCGACGGGCGTCGGGCGGAAGAAGGCAGAGCGCCAGCACCGGGGCTGGTGCGCCGGCAGCAGAGGGGGGGGGGGGGCGGCGGCTGCAGGGGGCGAGACGACATCGCCCAATCTCCTCAATAGAGTAGCCTCCGAGCACTCGCAAACATACGGAGCCTAGCGACAACTCCCGGTCATTCAGATCCAGCTGAAATCGCAGGAGTAGATCTTATCTGGAATCCCGCAGAGCAACGGCGCTCTGCGGTATGGCTTAGGTGGAGAGAGACCCCCTTCCTCAGCTCGGCGCGGCTCCAACTTGGGAACCACGAGATCGAGAGAGAAATTGGGAATTAATTGGATTTTCCTATGAATTAAATCAATTAATATGCCTTGGTATATAAAGGGGGAAGGGGGTGTGCAAACCCCTTGGCTCCCCCATGTGGGACTAAAGGAGGAGAGGGGGGTGGTGCGCCCCACCATGGGCCGGCCGAACCTCCCATGGGGCCCACCCCCCTTGTGGGGTGCGGCTCCCCCCTCTTGGGCCCTCTTAGGGCCCATATAGGTGGGAGCCCCCTTTTTCCTTTATTTAATTAATATTAAATTAATATAAAAATCCCATTAATTCATAATTAATATACTTATATATAATTCAATATCCCGTGACTCCGAAAACTCTTTCGGACCACCCGAACAACTTTCGGACATTCCCGCAACCATTCCATACCTCCCCGGAACTCCTTCCGGACCACCGGAACTCTTTCCGGATCAATTCTCTCTCTCCAACAAATTCCTATAAAATTCCAGAACCTATCTCCTAGCGTCGCTAAGACCTTAAGTTTGTTACGCTACGGTTCGGGAACACTCCAGACATGGTCGAGACACTCCGCTCACCAATGATCGTCAGGGATACCTGGAAATATATGACGACCCCTGTGCATTCCACGAATATCGTCGTTGAACCATAAGTATGATATTCATTCCCTTTGTCTCTGCGATACTACCTTGTCCGAGATATGATCGTAGACACACCGATGCCTTTGTTGTATCTCGTTACCGACGAAGGTTATTAACTCGTCTGCGATATTACATCTCCATGACCTAGTCATAAGATGCGCAGCTATATAGATGCAATATCACTGAGTGGGCCCAGAGTATCTTTCCATTACAAGAATGAACAAATCCCGCTCTTGATCCTTACGTCTTGATGCTCTTTCGGAATACCCAAGATGGACACCGTTATTGTCATGCTATATAAGACACAACGTTTGATGCTCTCAAAGTACCCCTACGAAACATTAATAAGTACGGTCTCACGGTCTAAGGAATAAGCTATTATATTCTTATCTATTGCAAATGACAAACATCGTAATACGATCTTATTGCAATACTTTGCGTATGTCCACCACCTTATTCAACTAACAAGATGACCCCATTGTCAACCGACGTCATTGTCCTTGATCGGGAATCTCGATCAACTGTTGCCCAATGGACTAGCTCATATAGAGGCTTGCTAGGGACCTGGTTGTCTATGTATCACACGTGTATTAATAATTCCGATTAATACAGTTATAGCATAATACACAAACCTATTATAAACTTATGAGATAATGCAATAAATACTACTTATTTATTTGCCTCTAGGGCATATCTCCTTCACAAATTGCATCGGACTTGGAGGTTGGCTAGATTCATGTTGGGTCATCGGAGGTTGGCTCCACGTTGCTTCGTACACTTCTTGTTCATTGGATAACTCATTTTGAACCCCAACTTCACCTTCGGCGGCACCCCGGTTCAAGTCAAATGTTTGGGTGGCAAATAACTCGAGAGCCTTGTCTTGAGATGCGACAACCATCTCCTTATATGCACTCCAACACAACTCGGAGTTGATAGGAATGATCTTCCAACGGGAGTGAGGACCGAACCCAACATTGTGCCTTCCCTCCAAACAAACTATATCATTTAGGTCCGTCCAATTCAATGCAATCCTCACTTTAGCAACAACCTCGGCATAGTTCGGACTACGGTCAAACACCACAACCTTCTCCTCCGGGTCATGCTCAACGTTGCCTTTAAAAAATGCTTCTTTATCCACATGATGCACACTAACCATTCTCTCCATCTAAAAACAAATAATTTGTAGAGAACAAATTATTTGATGATACTACAATAACATGATATAGCTAATTAAATCCTAAAGCAAAATTAAACTAACCTAAAGCTAAATTAATCAACACTAACCCTAACCCTAACATACAATGTGTCCAAATCAACACTAACCCTAACCCTAACATACAATGGGCAAATAGAAGCATACACACACAATTCCCACTATTATCCACAAAAACGAAATATTACACCCTCATATGACATTTCTAGGGTTTCCAAGATCTAAACATAATGCCACAAAATTGCAACAATTTGGTTGGACAAAAACATGGGGGATGGAGGAGATTACCTCTCTCAACGCAGGGGAACCCAAATCCACGGCCAAATCGAACCAATATGGAGGGATTTGTGAGGGGGGTGAGTACAAGGAGAGAGAGGGAGAGAGGAGCTATTGGGGTCGAATGGAGAAGAAGAACCGTTCGGGCGCCGGGCGCAGCACTTAAGTCGCGGAGGGTAGCGCCACGGCGTTTGGCGCTACCCTCTGAAGGGTAGCGTTGCGGGCTTCGGTGTTGCGCGTCCACCTCGCGGGGCCCGCCATGCCACGCTGTCACGGGGGGTAGCGCCGAAGCCTATGGCGCTACCACCGAGAGGGTAGCGCCACATTGTTGGGCGCTACTAAAAATGGTTAGATTTTGAAATAGTTTTTAAAAGGGGTTAGTTTTGGCTGAAGTTTGACCAAAGGGTTATTTTTGTGAAATAATTTTTGTGAAAAGTCACGCACTCATCCAACAAACCTGCCACAGCGCCAGCGTCTCTCCCCTTTCCTCCTTCGTCTCAAATTATTTTGATTTCTCCTGTTTTTCTCGTGTTTACCATATTGTTCCTCTACTGTTTTGGATCCCCATATTCTTCCTCTGTTTTGGATCGATCTTGCCATGAGCAGTACCCCATGTTCTTCTTCCACCGTTTGGATCGTTCTTGACCCCAAATTTTTCTTCTCTTCCCTCTCCCTGCTTCATTCTTTGCTGTTTTAATTTTCCTCTACTGTTTTTAATCTCCTTTGTATTTTAATTGTTCTCTCCTTAAGAGGCTATGAGAGTCTATGTTCTTCTTTGCTGTTTGGATCAATCCCTGCTTAAATCTTCTACTCCGTTCGTTGTTCTTACTCTTTTCTTTTGTTTTCTCTTCGTCAGAAGATGGGGAAGCGTAAGCACGGAGAAGCGAGCAGCCCCAACCCCGAGGGCAAGATCAAGAACGTGCCCGCCGGGGTGCGTGACCCTCCTAAGGGGAAGAAGGTGAATGAGTTTGTCAAGACCCTCAACAAGATGAAGGGGCAGATGTCCGTGCAGAACAAGGATGAGAAGTACGAGAAGCCCGAGACCAAGCACAAGGAAAAGAAGCCGGAGGCCAAGCACAAGGAGAAGAAGCCGGAGGCCAACAAGCCCAAGGCCAAGGTGGGCGCAGACCCCGATGAGCAGGGCCGGCCCAGAGGACGGGGCAGAGGGGCGACCGCCCTGGGCCTCAGAGTGGTAGGGGCTCAACCAAATTAATACATATATACACAGATAAATTTAAGGGAAAATAAAATAAATAGAAAAATCAACTAGGGCAAAGCCCATGATCGGAGAGAGTTTATTGTTTAGATAAGTGAGTGTCGTTGCTACAGCGTCGGCTGGTACACCATTAAGAGATGTGCATTTCAATGCCAACGACATCGGTGACTAGCCAACTGATGATGTAGCTAACACCAAGTGATGTAGCACACAAATATTCTATAGTGCAGCCAACACTTTGGAGACAAATGGTTGGCACACGTGGCTATCATGATGGGGGCACTCGTTCCCACCTGGTGGTGGCATCAACAAGATCATATCGAGAGGCTAACACCGACATCAGGTAAACATGACAACCACCACGGTACTCCAGAGTATAGGACACCGGAAAATAGAGTATTCTCACAATCATCGTATGTCTCTACTATATAATATTGCTTGGGGATTCCCGTCGTATGTCATTTTTTGTTCCGATTCTACCTCTATGATTTCTGAGATATTACCCACCACTGCCATCGCCAAGTGAAAGAAAAACGATTTGATTCTTTCCTCCTGTCGAGCTGCCTCCAGGGTCGCACGACCCGTCTCCTTTCCCCAAATTATGCGCCCCCGCGACGCTCTCCTACCGCTCCTACGCGGCTCCTGCCAAGCCTGGTCCGCCGCATCTGGGCCGGCTGCACGCCTGCCGGCACGGAGAAGCTGCACTGCGCCACGGGCGACTGCGGCGAGCGACTCCGGTGCGGAGGCCTCGGCGGGTAAGTGAAAACAACAATTTGACATGTTTTCCTCCGTCCGTCCTCCAGCGCGGCCGCGCAGAGCAGTCAAGCGAAGCACCGCTCGCGTCGGTCAGAAAGCAGTCAAGCGGCGGCGACGACTCGGGAGCACTACTCATCTGCTAATTCACGATTTGTCGATCTGCTCTCCCAGCCTCTCCCCCGTCGCATCTGGTGACTGGCGGCGCTGAACCTGCGCGGACACGGGGTCACACGGGTTCCCCTGCTTCGCGTCGGCGGCCACCTCCGTGAGTTCATGGAAGAACACGGGTTGCGATTTGGGGGTTTTTCCTCCATGCGAGGAGAGCCGGCGGACGAGCGGTTCGGATATCCAAGTCGTCTCCATCTCTATTTTCTTTCTTTTATCTCGATTTGTAGTTCGGTTTGGGGAACCAATTTGATTTCCACTGACAGTTCAAGTTCGTCTCGCTGGTTCAAACTAGCAACCAAGAATAGCTGAGAGCAGTAACATCAATCAAACGCGACAGGGCAGAAGCCAACCGCAGCGACCAAGTTACCGACGCCCCGAGCTGCGTTTCAGATTCAGAACGCGAGTTCCACCACAACATCTCAGCATATAGACGGTGGCTAGGCTACTTGCTGGAAGACAATCAAAGAGAGGTCCCAAGCGGTCCAGGGATAGCTTATAATTGGAGGACATGCTGCCATTAGTTGTACTAATTTTCAGATCCAAACCTGGTTATATTCTCAGAGTTGAGTCAGACACCGAAATGTGCATTTGGCTGGATGACGGCAACGGTAAAAGCCCCATCAACTAGGTACAGTTATGAATACAGATGTCACGCAGTGTTGGATGCAATACCTGACCATCCTTTCCTGTTTCCACTGACTCATTCCTTCAAATAAAAGCACTTGCAGTAATCAGCATCGTCATAGAATCCAGGATAGATCGTTTCCAGCGTTGTTAAATGTCTATCTTTAATATCCTCAATAACGGTAGCGCCGGTAGGCTCCCAAAAGGAGGAAGAGACTTCAAACGATGGCATAATATGAAAAAGTCAAGAGGGACGAGAGAAAGAACAAAAATACCGATAGTTCCCCATAGTTTTATATCAGACCATGTGGTCATTATTAGACTGACATATATTTTAATATTTTCCAAAATAATTAATTATAAAAATACAAATGAACAATTAGGTGGAGCAGAGTAGAGTAGATTATATAAATATAAAAAAATAAGACTAAGGCTGGGTTACATGGGGTCGGATGACTTTGGACTAAAATTGTAGAAATCATATGTTTTCAGAAGAAACAAAACACCTTAAGTAAGAATGAAATGTGGCTATCATTTTTTAGTAAGGAAAATCCAAGTGCTTGGTTGGGATTGCTAATTTATCATATGACAAACAATGAGGGAATGAATGAAAAAAATTACCGAACCAGTTGTTATCACTTTGCCTATTACCTATAGATTTGATGGGAAAAGATAGTTGTATTGTTGACGTTCACTTTCCTAAATTAATGATTTTATTTGTAAATTTAAGAGACCATATATTATTTAACTATATTAGTTTAAATTTATTTGTTGCAACGGGCACTTTTACTAGTTTTTCTGTTATATCCTAGAAAGTGTTAATTCGTTTAAACAACTTATTTGTTCATTAGGAGGAAGTCTTCACAAGAAACACAGGTGAAAACAAATTGGGTACCGCGTAGGAAAAACTAGTCGGTCTTCCCGTGAAAACTACAATTTGGTTGGAATTAACAAGTTTAATTAGACCATTAGTCTGTCTTCTTCGGGAGCCCAATAGATCGTAGTAAAGCTATGATTACTACTTTTTTAGTTTTATTTGAGAAAGTAACATGAGAAGTAGTGTGGACTAAATATAGCAAATATTTTTTGTTGAGACTAATAGATTAAATAGTATAAATGTGTCGTGCGTTGTTATTGAACACAATGCAACTTATTAGAGAAAATCAAGCTATATGCTCTAGAATTTTCTATAAATTTGCTTATGACTTTATATGGTACAAACCGGTATTAAGATATTTTTTAGAGTATAGTCAATATATATGTCTCACAAATATTAAGGATGATTAATTATTTATTATACATCAAAAAATAAGAAGGTGTATAATTATTTGATTTTTAGTTTATGTAAAATTATATTTGAGTATATTACAATAAAAGAAGATACACATAAGATTTATATTTAAGTTAACTGTACCTACATGTTGAGAAGATATAATTTGCGTTAAAAAAAGAAAATATATATTATAAGATTGTATATATAATAAACTATGTTATATTTAACTATAAGAGTTTGATATAATTATATTTATTAATTAACTCGCACCGGGTCTAAAATTAGTTAGGACCGGCCCTGCCGATGAGTCGCCGGCGCCGGAGGCGGAGGCCAAGACGAGGCGCCGGTGGCGAAGACCTCGAAGTTCATCCCAGCCCGTGCTCTATTCTCTAAATCCTGTGACTCTGTGACTCGAGCTGAAACGAGTAGTACTTTTATTCTCTGTTAGTGCGTCCTAATTTATCTGCGACATAGTTCGTCCTAGTTTATCTGTTTTGAGTTATGGGGCGTTGCCAATTGCCATGGCAGATATTGATTTGAGTTTTTTGTTTCGGTTGTATGGAGAAGTGAGATTCTGAATCGTGAATCGAGTTGATTCTGAACCCCTCGAGTACTTCTGCTGTGTTGATTGAGCTTTTTGTTTCAGACTTGTCCATGGTGAAGTGGGATACCGAATGGTGAATCGAGTTGATTCTGAACCCCTTGAGTATTTATGTTGTGCCTAGATCAGCAGAAACAAGCTGGTGTGGTACGTTTTGGTTCAACATTTTGTCACTTTTTTTAATCTATGAACTGGATGCTATGTGCCCTGGATGTAAGCAGGTATATACTTATTGTCTTGATGCCATTGATCAAGCATTGAGAAGGCCAGGACGTTATGATTCAGATATAGAGGTTTATGTTCCTACAGTAAAAGAAAGGCTGCAAATTCGGGAACATAAAATTTATCTTTGGGTCAAGATTCAGTTAATTTTGCCTACCCTTTGATGACTTTCTTACTATCATGTGTACCAAGTCTAAAATATTTGCAACATACAACTGATAACCTGCATGCATTGTCTGAATGAATATACTGATTTACCGAAAGTATAATCCTAATCCTATATACCTTATTGCTGGAAGTCTACATCTTGATGGAAGTGTCGATCTTCAGATTATTGCTGGATCCTGCAATAATGCTGGAGCTGATTTATAGGCTCTATGCTGGAAAGCTGCCAGGCTTGCTTCAAACTCACCATGGGATGACAAGGTGCTCACAGTACTCATGGAAGATTGGGAGTCTGTTAGATCTCAAGTCAAAGCAAGCATGATAAGAGGGGTAACTAATGAATCTCCAACGTTTCATGGGATGATATAGGAGGTTTAAAAGATCTGAAGGTGAGATATGTTTTATATGCTGCATTTTAATCTTTCTTACAATGAAAACCTGTTGTGATGGCGATTGTTTCTATGCTTCAGAAAGAGCTTCAGCAAGCTGTTGAGTGGCCCATCAAACATGTTACTGCATTTGCTGGACTGGGATATTAACCAGTCCGTGGTGTGCTTTGCATGGTCCTCTTTGACCACCCTTGCCAAGGCTGCAGTACATGCTGCCCATGCTTCTTTCTTTTCTTTCAGGTTCGTCACAGAATGATTTTACTCCCACTCTTTGGATCAAACTGCAGCTCACTATTCCACCAGGCAAAAGAGTTCCTACATTTTTTTAGTCTCTACCGGTAGCCTCAAAGGCCGTCCGACCGAAAGTTTGGGGGACCGCTCCCCGTACCCGCAGATCCTAACGATCCAGCCCCCAACAATCACGCCGTGTATCAACGATTAAAAATATGTATAAATCATATTTGCGAAGCCAAATAAATTTAAATTTATTAAATATTTGAATATATAGAGTTTATTACAATATAGTGTTAAATTTTGAAAAATGGGAACTTAAGCCAGGGGTGGGTTTTGACTTTGAGGTGCATTTCGTTCTCTGAGAAAGTTGAAGGGTATAGTGTTGCGGCAGTGACAGAAATCTAAGCACAATTCTATGTTTTCACATGTATGAGATAAAGGGGACCAATTCATCTTAATGCTCTGGTTGGGTATTTTTACCTTAATGATTTTCTACTACTCCCGGATGCCAAGTAGAGTTCCAATCATAAGTACGTGAACTCACAGAAAGTTGCAGAGGATGTTGGCAAAAGCCTCTACCACGTAAAAACTGCAATAGAGACAACCCTGAACCTTGTAACTTCACTAATTAATTATGAAATATTTCCGCCATACTTTTCATTATGTATCCACATTCATGATTTTGTTACTTTATTGCTGAAACAGCTAAGATTTCTTTTTTCTTCTTTATATTATCTTGTCGAGCAATCCTTTCGGTGCACATATAGTTGTTTTGGTGGTCGATAAAACTTGAGAGATACTAATCATACATTTACCTTGTCATAACTTATTCGTAAGGCTTAACACTCTTATATCAAAAAGATTATTACCGATCATCCAGAGTTCTGAATTATCAGCCGCAAGTAACTATCACCAGTGACACACCCAACACACGTCATGAGTAGAAAATTGGGCAGGCCACAGGGTACTTCCTACTAGTGAACAAGAGATGTCATCCGCGGAATCCATGGAAATTCGTGCGTGAGTTCTTGCCACACCCCACACATAACAAAGACAGCAGCATGGTTTGTCCTTAACTAATCATAAGTTTTGTGGTGCGGGCTGAGCTAGAATATGGAGGTGGTTAACAATATTCAGGTCAAGATCAACTATGAAAAGTTTGCTTGTTATTTATACTCATTTCGGGGATTTAGTGCAAGCACTTCGGAAAGTCGAATATATGGATTGTCCATCGGAGTCGAACGATGCGGCTCATGATAGTTAGGCTTTGGCTCCTCATAGTTGGGGTTACGAACCTCCTAGCTTTATGCAAAAATATACAGTCATGTCGTATGAAGAACGTAGCAGAGAGTACACGTAGAATCGAACTAAAAGTTGTTTACAGCTGCAGTACTTTTAAAAAAACATGTTTACAGATATATTATCGCCCAAGCTAAGAAAATTACAAGCAACGAACAAAATACACGTGTAATGCCAACTAGTTTCATCATCCTGGTGGCAATGGAACAAAGGTTTGTGCTGGATTGATTGGATCCAGGAGCATTACTTGTAGAAACACTACATACTCTCCGGTCAGTTTCTCGCATCTTACGCTCAAGTCTCTTCTTTCTCCATAGATCCCTTAAGAACTGGCTATCACTTTCACCGTACAGGTGGCTGCGGACAGTGTATGGATCATCAAAATATTTTGCCAAATAAAACAATCCGGCTCGCTTGCGGCGTACAGCGTACTTTTCAATTGCTTCGTCTACCACATGGTGTAGACGATGAATCTCGGTATTTTCCAGGTACTCCGTCCATGTACGGATCTTGTGTGCGCCATAAATCCATACGATAATCCGCCTAGTTGTACGAAGCTTTATTTCGCGCCGTAGTGTCGTAGATTTAAGTGTAACCGCAGGCTTAGCCAATGCCCTCATGCCAAACTCGTCACGGATGCATAGCCTAAACATCTTCTTTGTTCTAGTACCGGAAAATAGACATCCAGCCTTCCTTTTGAAAAGAAATAAAAATACCCTCTTAGCAATCTTTCGGTGCCGCCTGGTCCTGTGTTATGAGACATGAACACCATAGAATTAACTCCCTGGTTCTGGCCGGGCGTAAGCCTATTTCGAAAATTAACTCCCCAGGATGTGCAAGTTAAGTACTACTACAGGAAGTACACGACAGACTATGTCAGGAAAAGAAAGAGTAAATCATCAACTTGAAGTTGCGTTCGTACCTGCCGCCGGAGAAAACATTGTGAGTAGTCATGTCCGTAATCGTACGTGATTGCCTTTCTGAAGTTTAAGAAGGGACAGGCAGATGTTGTGTTGGATCAGGACTACAGGAGTTTAGGCCTCGTTTAGGACTGCAACTCCGATTCGATGCGAACATGATTGGATAACGGAATCTTTTTTCTTTTCTTTTTCGAACGGGAGATAACAGCTACTACTGTACTAGTCTTTACTAGAGTCACACAAGCGCATCTCATATACACGTGCACATACTCACCCCTATGAACGCACGTATATATATACGTCTTATCCCTATTCCGAGAGAGTGAGCTGGCAGGTAAGGTCTTGAGATTGATGAAATCACCACAGACGTCGCGTTTTCGACGGGAACGTCACCTCGTACTGAAAGAATATTCCGTATAAATGAGAAACAACAGCGTTAAACTTGAAGTTTAAACTCTTGTGGGCTGGGGATACAACTATCATACTAACCATCTTGCCACATGCAAGTTCTCAAAAAGTTCAAAACACACGTCCTCTTTGACGTCCAGCGTCAGTGAAAAGAAGTCTTTACTAGAGTCCGTAGGTTGGTATGTCGTCTGCCTGCTCGATGGTGGTTCTGCTCGTGAGAACACGTGCATGTGAACTAGGTGCTTTCTTATTCTTCCTGGCTCTCGCTTGAAGGTCGTCCCGTGCGTGCAAAAAATTAGGCGGCTAAGGAAGCACGCAACCGTAGGTGATGTTGAAGAGCTTGTTGCTATCAGCGCGTACCCTATCGCTCCCACGACCCGAGAAGCGATTTTAGGTCTCCGCATCCTGTCGGTGGCGCCGCTGGGCCGCCCGCCTCTGTGGCCCTAGTGCCATGGTTACGCGGTGGATCCCGGTCCCTTCCGGCGGGAGGGCTCCATCCTCACAGGTTTTTTTTTGTGTTTTGTTAGGTTTTGTGTCTTCGTTAGAGAGATCAGGCGGCGTTTGCTCTTTGAAGAAGGAATAAGGTCCTCCCACCCAGTCTCCGCTTCGGCGACGTCTCTAGCATTGTTGGAGGGGGTGTGGAGGTTTATCTCTGGTGGATCTCGTCAGATATGGCCAATGGTTGTATTCGGTGGATCCTGTTGGATCCGATTTTCGTTTGTGTGTCAAAAAATTAGATGGTTCTGATCTATGCATCTCTTTATCAGCGCGGTTGCTGTGCTGGTGCGCTCGTCCTCTAGGGCCATACCACGACGACTTCCTGATTGTCTTATACAACAAGATTCATCCGGCTCTGGTCATGGAGGGGTGATGGCAGCGGCGCGCCTTTGGCTCGCTCTAGTGTATGTAGTCGTCGCTAGGTGGTCTTAGGATTTAGATGTAATTTTTATTGCTTCTGATGTTCTTTATACCACCTTGATTGATGATGAATAGAATGGAAGTTTTTCGAAAAAAAGAGAGCAGGCGGACAGCGACAACGGTTGGAGTTCTATCTCCATGCACGCCGCAACAGGAACCCATTCACCATTCTCTCTCAAGCGGAGCCCATCCCCATCCTCTGCAAGAACAACCGCCACAGGAGTCCATGGGCCGCCGCTCCGGTAGTTCACACCGTCCGGCGGTTTAGGCGAGCGGCCATATTCTACCACGGATCCGGCGGCTGACCGGCCTCATCTACCCCTCTATGCGATCCCATCTCTCCACACTGCTCCCCTCGACCTCCAGACGTCTTCACTTGTGGAACTCGTGCAGTGTCCGTGCTGCCATCCTGCGACGGGGTCTCGTGCTGCAGGCCGCCATGGTTGCGGAACTCGAGCTGGAGGAAGGCTACAACAAGGGGGAAGGGTAGTGCATCCCACGAGCATTTTTGTTGCTACCATTGTTGTGTAATTTTGCATAGATAGAAGATTTTGTTTTGCTACCAATGCTGAAATACAACACGCTTTTGCTACATTTTGTTATGTGATTTTGCTACATTTGTTCTGTGATTTTGCATTCGTATTATTAAGTTTTTGTTACAAGGTCTTTTGCTACAAGAGCACAAACTTTTATTACGAATGAAGTTTTTTTGCTTCATCGGAGCAATTGCGAGATCTGGGTGAAAATTGCTATAGTAGCAAAAACAAATGTTTCAAACAAACCCTTTTTTGCTTTCTAGAAGCAAGTGCAGGATCTGTATAAAAGTTAAAAATTGCTACTACACAAACTTTTATTACGAATGAAGCCTTTTTGCTTCATCGGAGCAATTGTGAGATCTCGGTGAAAATTGCTATGGTAGCAAAAAAAAAATGTTTCAAACAAACCTTTTTTTGCCTCCTAGAAGCAAGTGCAGGATCTGTATTAAAGTTGAAAATTGCTACTATAATATAAAATTCTTATAACAAACGAATCGTTTTTTGCTTCACCGTAGGAAAAGCGGTGCTGGAAAACAGAATTAGACACGCGTGAGCAGGGGACGCGGGAGCTGAAAACTTTGCAGCACCCGGAGGACCCTCAACGATCTACCACGGATCCGACAGCCGACCGCGACCGGCCTCGTCTACCCCTCTACACGATCCCATCTCTCCACACTGTTCCCCTCGACCTGGAGCCGTCTTCACTTGCGGAGACAGGGCTCTACGCGACGGCCCGAAGCCATTGCATGTCGGCACTCGAGGAATTATGCCGGCCGGCGAGCAAACTTGGCACCAGGCGCTCGATGTCGCCCTCATCAACAAGCAGCATCCGTCCAAGGAGCACGACGCTTGACGAGTACACGTTCTGATGGATTCGTTCAATGCCGGACTGAAATTAAGAATCAACGATTCGGCACTTAGGCTACAAATTACTAGTAAATCGGGATAGTATAGTATTTATCCATATCCAGCGTTGATTATTTGAGGTAGTTTAGACAACTTTAATTACTGTCAGGGGGTAAGAGAGTGTATATCACTAGAAAAAGCCAATTGATCGATCACATAGATGACGAAATTAAATAAGGAATAATTACGTAGAATGTAGCAAGCATGGACGCGCTTACACCACTTCTATTGTCGGATACTACTACTACTACATGTTGTGCCACATCACATTCCGGCAGTCAAATAAGATAGAGAGATGTATATGTCGCAAGTAAAAACAGCTTATTAGGCACGGATGCTTATGGTTTTTTGATGGATCATTTAGTGCCAGGGGGACACGTGATCCCTTCTTTTGAATCCCCGCACATGGTGAAGAACCCGTAAGGCACGTTGCAGAATGCGTGGATCTTCAGGAACAGCTCGGTGTTGCAGTGGGTTGTGAGCTCGTCAAGCAGGTCAGAGTAGGGGCACGCGAGGTCCTTGAACGCCTGGCAGCACACCGGGTTGGGCACCTCCTGTCCCTTGCACTTGCTATCTATCTTGCCCAGCAGCCGCGTCTGGTCGAACCGCACCGGGCAAAACCCTGCAGTTATATATATATATATATATATCCTGTCTATCAGTATATATTGCCCGTGCATCCATGCACGCCCGATGCTCAAGCATCGATCATGTTCATAAGTTTGTTAGTGGTGCTGCATTGTTACCCGAGGAATAGACGCCGCCGATGAGCTTGCGGGACGATGATAGCTCTGGGGCTTCAAGTGCCGCCACTGATCACGACGCCATGAATCCAACGGTCAGTGAAATGCAGGCAACAGGAAAACAAAAGGATGCGCCAAGTCATATTAGATTGCTCCCGTTCGATCGGCCCAACTAGCGGTACGTACTTGTTATGATGTGTGCTTTCTTCTCCGGCACGGCGGAAGCGGCGGCGACCACGCACAGCGCGAGGCACAGCAGGACGGCGGCGGCGCCGGTGGAGGAGCCCATGTCTCTCCCACGCACGGCCGAGGAAGAAGACCCAGATAGTGGGTGGTGTTGGTTCGTAGGAACAACACGAACACCTGCGTAAATTTATTGAAATGCCGTTCAAGGCTAGCTGGAAGGAAATGATCACCGCCGAGTTGCCCGGCCCTTCTTATAGCGTGTCCTGAATTTTTGAAGAGAAGATGGATGAGTGGTACGTAGGACGTGGTTTGAGCTTCTGTGGACCTCGTTCTTCCGCGAGGAGGACACCTCGCAGGAGGAAACTTGTGGTGATCGATTTTGTGGCATGTCAACGGGCTAGTAACATTTTAGCGTTGTGCGGCTCTCAGCAGTGTTTCTAATGTAGGAGGAGGCTTTAATTAGCAGGAGCTATGCGCTCCAGGTGGTCAGTATATATTTTGCTGGGATCGTAGGAGTTCGGCCAAAAAAATTGAAAACCATTTCGATCACAAGTCTAGTTTGGAGTGGATCTCCACAACATACAGATGAATTATATACTCCTTCCGTTTTTATTTACTTGACTTTCTAGGTTTTTCCAAAGTTAAACTTTTAAACTTTGACTAAGTATATGCGAAAAAATAGCAACATATAAAAATATTAATATGGAAATATATCTTAAGACCATTCTAATAATGTTAAGATTTTATTGTAAATGTTTATTTTTTTGACACTATATATGGATCTTTTGATGGTGTCGCACTAGAGGTCTGTAAAATTAATTCGAGTGCATCCTTGTTTTCACATGAGTTGCGAGAGTGTTCGTCTATTCTACACATAAAAATGTTTTACATTCATAATTTATGCTTAGTATGAGCCTACCCGAGGCAAACATGCTATCTCAGCCTATCAACCTAGGTTTAGCTTTACTTTCATTGCAGAAGGAAACTTGTGGCGGTAGATTTTGTGGAATGAGACTATGCCAATGAGCTATTATTATTATTATTATTATTATTATTATTATTATTATTATTATTATTATTATTATTATTATTATTAGCAACATTGTGTGGCTCCTAAAAGTATTTGGGTTGTAGGATTATTCTTTAATTAGCAAGTGCCTTACAAACGACGCGTATTTTTTCGTTCCTCATAGTTTTTGAAAAAACAAATCAAAAGCTATTTTGATCGTAAGTTCACTTTGGATTATTCATATTTGATGGTGTTGATTGCAGCTCTACAAATTTATTCGGCTACATCCATTTTTCCACCATTGTGTTAAAATTATCTTTTTAAAACAAGTCAAGGACTTGTCATTTCTGTTGATTAAGAAGAAGTTATAGAGTTTAGTGCTTTTACAAACATTCGTTGTTTTTTTTTCGAGATTGTAAACATTGGATATTAATCTTCCAGTTTTGCATTGCTAAAAAATTTGGCCCCGTTCAAGCACCAGCTTCATCATTCGTTGTAGCGATAACAGCGGCAGATTTTGTTTAGGCACTTACCAGAATACCCTTGCATTATGTCCTTTTTAAATCTCCCAAAAAATAAGCATGACCAAAGAGGCTTTCCTGCGTGGTTGGCTTGACTTCGTGGCCCGACTCAACCAGGTCCACCAGGAGTCCACGGCCCACTTCGGGTTCAACCGGACCGGAACCCATGACCAAAGTATACAAACAAAACCCTAGCCTGAACCCTTCACTACACATCCCAGTCTCACGCCGCCGGCAATGTCTTCAGTCCCCGCCACCGCCACGCCCAAGTCCCGCGTCGGCCGCGAGGCCGTGGTCCGCGCGGTGGACGCGCTCCTCCGGTGGCTCAAGCACCATCCCTCCCCGACGCCGGAGCCCATCTACCTCATCGTCACCCTGAAGCGCGCCCCCGTCTGCCTGTTCGAGCACCGCCTCCGCCTCCCGCACACCCCGTTCCCCTCCGTCTTCCTCGTCGCCAACCGCCTCCCCGACGACCTCCCCGACGACATCGAGATGCTCCCCTCCTCCGAGCTCCGCTCCCTCCCCGCGGCCGCGCGCCGCGGGCTGGTCCTCATCGACCGCCGGCTCAAGGTCCCCAAGGGCGGCAAGGGCCGCGGCGGGCTCGTGCCCGTCGACCTCGCGGACCCGGCGTGGGCGGCGGCCGCGAGGGAGGCGGCGTCCTGCGTTGAGCTGCGCGTGGAGGCCGGTACGTGTCGCGCCGTGCGGGCGGGGCACGCCGCCATGGCGCAGGCCGACGTGGTTGAGAACGTGATGGCCGCCGTGGAGGCGGCCGGCGCGTGCGTGCCGAGGAAGTGGAAGAACGTGCGGGCGCTGCATTTGAAGGCGCCCGAGTCCGTCGCGCTGCCTCTCTACTCGGCTCCCACCGCCGGCGGAGGCGGCGATGATGCCAAAGACGCTAAGCGGGAGGGCGTGGCGACGGTGGAGCAGGGGAGGAGAAAGAGGAGAAAGGATTAGTGGCCTGCTTTGCGGTGATCAATTGGTCTGTAATTGCATTGCACCGCTATAAACGATTAGAATTTTGATGAGTAAGAAGATCTGTAATACTCAAAAGTGTGTTCCTGAAGATGGATCATCCAATGTTGTTTATGAGTGATTCGTGGGCATTAATCACGGAGAGCTTTGAATAACTCGGTACTTGTCATCCCCTGTTCTTGAATGAGTGATTCTTTGAATGTGCTAGCTTCTGTAGTTCTGTTGAAGCAACTCCAACAAATGATGTACTGTAAAACGAAATTTAACATTCTGCAAAGTTTACCTGTAAAAATGATTGAATGCTCTTTTGAAATCAGCCTTTGTATTATGTCCAGCCAACTTAAGTAATTGAGCTTGCTGAGGTTAAATATTTTGTATTGTTAGTCTTTTATGCCCAATCTTCAGAGTGCTGCTCTGCACTGTTTATGCAATAGAGCTGTCACTGCAGTTTGCAGTGCACTTGTTATGGTCCAGAGTGTACTTCAGAACATATTTGCCAATGTTCTTGCAGTATTATACCAGTTATTCAGTGTGCTGGATTTGCAGACATAGATCTTATTATTTGTCCATAACTTTTTGGTTAATTAAATATGATACTAGCTTATGGTTATATATTCTCCATAGCGCAGGCTACTTGCCTCTTTAGTTATTACTAGGCAACCTAGCGCGGCAATGCCGCGCCCGTGTAGTAAATAAAATTTGAATTTGGTAATTTCGATATTTTGAAATTCTGTAGGTTTGAAATTTGCATATGCCTAATAAATAAGATGTAAACTCGGTATTATGTATATTTTGAAATCATATATGTTTGAAAATTAATGAAAAATAAAAAGCGTGCGTTCGAAAATTGTCTAGTTCACGAAAATTATTCAAGGTGGTGTGTTTTTCAGATTCGAATGTGTTTTATGCTCAAAGAAATGAGTATATTTCAAAGTTATTTGAAATTCTGAAATATGTCTGTCTCATTAGGAGAAATATCGTGGTCTACAATATTATAGTAAGTTTGTATTTATGTCTGGAATTTTAATTTAATCTTCTAATTAGATGGAATACAATATATGAACATTTATGAATTGAAACTTATAATCGTAGGAAATGAATTTGAATTCTTTCCAAATTTTCACGTACATGTAAATTCTGATAGTATGGCACTAATAGACAAAAAAATATGACGGCATTTATCGAAATGTTCTCACAGTTTAGGAACTGGTCCGTTAATACAAAAATAAATTCGTCCAGTCAATGTAAAAACTATATCATTTATATTTTTTTTGAATTGTGTAAACATGCATGGAAATGTGTTGGCTGCAAAGATTTTTTTTCTTCAAATTTTGGTTTTTTTTTTGTATTTTTTGAGTTATTCACTCAATGTAAAAACTATATCATTTATTTCAATTTTTTGAAGTGTGTAAACATGCATGTAAATGTGTTGGCTGCAAAGATATTTTTTTTTCTTCAAATTTTAGTTTTTTTTTTGCATTTTTCTGAGTTATGAATTGAAAGATATGATTTTTGTGATTTCTGAATTTTTTCTGTAGCTGGAAATATCCGACAGGTGGAGCCTACGCGTCAGCCACACGTGGTAACGTCAGCCCTTGGCATCACCGGGGGCGGACGCGGCCGGCGCGGCCGAGCTCCCACCGTGCGGCAGCGCGCACGCTGGGCTCCGAGATCCTGCGGATCGGATCTGCAAGAGGAGGAGGAGGGGAACCTAACGGGTGGCGCGGCGAGCCGTTTGGTTGCCGGAGTTGCCAGCGACGACCCGTTCTTGCGGCGGCGGAGATGGAATACGGCGGCGGCGAACCCTCGCGGTTTGCCGACGACTGCGGGCGTCCGGACATGATTCCGTCGGTGAAAACATAGAGGACAACGCGGCGGACATCCTCGTGTCACTGGATTTGAGGAGGATGTGTCTGTCGCCGCCGACACGTGTCGGCGGCGACCTCCGTGTCGCGGGGGAGAAGTGGAAGGGAGAGGAGAGTGCGGCGTTTTTTTTTGCAGAGAAGCATCCGAACTATTTCGGATTTGCGTTTTGGCCCTCCGCAGTTCTGGAAAAAGGACCGCGGGTTATGATTCGAATTGTCCAGTGTTTTTTTTGCAAATAGGCTCGGTGAACGGTGGAAACCGGGGGCGACCGGGACACGCGGCGCAGCGTGATTGGCTTAGAAAGCCGAACTACAGTAATACACGTTTGGAGGGGGTTTTGCACGCATCTGGACCATTGGTTGATCCGATCGGACGGCTGTGGTTTTGCGGGTGATGTGGACGCTGAAATGGGACTCGAATCGAACGCCTGGGTACTATTCGTAACCAACTAACCATGTTTGCTACGGAACTTTTGGGTCTTGTCAGGCTATTCTGTCTTCAGTTTATATACCCTTACACGATGCTTAGCTCTTCTGCTTGTGCTGACCAACGTTTTGGTCTTGTCAGTCTGTTTCTCTTTAGTTGTTGCAAGCTCTTTTGACATATCTGGGGGACTCTGTTGACTATGAAAATGAATCATCTGGTCTAAAATCACCCTTAAATCATGCCCTTCTTCCTTCCCAGGGATTGGTGTTCCTACAGAAGCCCTTCTGACACACACCTTGAGTATTTTGCTTACAAAACCTTGCCGGTCTGAGAATTGGCAAACTTTTTGAAATTATAGTAGATTTACCCTGGAAAAAGTCATTTTCCTCAGTATGCATGGTACTGTTAAACATATAAACAGCATTGTGATCTCAATAATGTTATATTTGCTTGAGTACTTTTAGTGCTGCCCCTGTATTTCTCTTTGTTCTGATTAAAGTTTTCTCACTTCTTGATTACTTGATCTATCCCACTTCTGCAATGTATTCTTGCAGCATATCCTCGCTTAATTGAAGTGCAATATGTTCAAAGCTTACATATATATATCATGTTGCCGGTCACTTAGTTATCGTCACCAGTGTGTATTTGATGGTCTGTTTTATCCACCTCGAACCTTAATTACCTTTCATGCATCGTACTTTTCTCTTTCTCTCTTTGTTTGCATGCTTAGGTGTTAACCAAGTTTATTGACACTGCCGTATCAAACCATCTGATTTTGCTTACGAGATCCTTTCATGTTACATTTAATCCATGCTCTTGCTAATTTGCATGTGCTCTTTTTTTTCAAAGAGTGGAGTGGTTTACAAGACTACACAACGACTACGGAGCATTCGTTAGCAAATGCACGAGGAAAAAACATTATCCGCACCTTATGGCAAACGTAGTAGTAGCAAGTTAACCAAAATACAACGATCTTTCATAGATATACAATTGAGAATGCTAATGCGATGAGAAGCAACAAGTAAACTACATGTGTCATCCCACACAATCGGAACGACCGGACTACTATGGGCGAGAGGCCCGTGTCCTGGGATACAGAGAATCCATGAACACTTGCATGACTATTGCATTGCTCTTGATTATTTCTTCTTGTGATGCGCTCCAACCTTTTCCTTCTCCACAGATCCATTAAGAACTCACTATCACCATACAGGTGACTCCTAACAGTGTATGTCATATCTTTTTGGTGTCCGTCCAGATAAAACAATCCGGCTTCAAGACGGCGTTCTCTGTACTTTCGAAGCGCATCCTCCACCGTGAAAGACAGTATTCGAATGGTTCCGGTATCGTCAGTGCAGGTTGAAGCAACATTGTACATGATACACAGCGTTGCATGCCTCCACTTCCCCTCACGAAGCTCTACTTCGTGATGCAGCGCCGTTGATCTAAGTAGAGCTGCACGTCTGTCCAGTGTCCTCGTGCCGAACTCGTCACGAGCACATAGTCTGAACATCGTTTTGGGTCTGAATCTGATGATGCCCTCGGTTTTCCTGGAAAACATAGACGATCCAACCTTCTGGTTCAAGATAAAAAAGAAGGTATTCAGCTGACTCTTCCGTTCGCGTTTGGTCCTGGATACGTAATATTAGGGATATTATAACTGAGTCAAATTCGGCCTCCCTCAGGCCACCTAACTTTTGAACCGTTAGATTTGCTGCAACTCACGATTCTAACCGTTGGATCTCTTTACCCAAATAAAATGGGCAGAATGTCCCCGAGGGACGCTGCTCTGCGCATCAAATTGGACTCCTATGGTGCATTCGAGACCATTTAGTGTTAAAACCCAATGAAGCTAGAAAAAAAACTAGCGATCCCCACCGAGCAGACCAGACCATAGAAAGTCAACTGACTCCATCGCCCCACCCCCATCCAACGCACCGCCCCTACGCGATCTGTCCGCTCACTGCGCCGGCACCAAAGCGTTGAGGCCCTCGCGCGTCCAGCACCAGCGCCCCACAGCGAGAGATTGGGGAGTCGGCGGGACGTGAAGAGGCAGGGAATTCAGCCTTGATATATTGATCTCCTACGTCAACGGCGACACCAAGGTCCTCTCCACTACCGGTTCGTCTCTATCCCCGCCATCCTCTATACAGGACACTGAACAGTGAGATTCGTTTTAGAAAATTAGGCACTATATTTTTTCACGGGGGACTACAATCAGCTATCTTGTTTGATTTCCTAATTGGTGGCATCCTTCCGTAGCATGTTGGATTTGGCTTCTGGTCATGCAAGGCCGCTGCCAAAGAACACGGTGGACTACATCGATGTACATGGCGACCGAGGTCGCCTGATTATTGTTTTACATTAGGAGAGGTATTGTTTTCATTTTGTGGGGGGCACATGCACATCAATTCTTAGCAGATGCAGTAAGAACCAATTTTTATTCTCTTTGTTGCCCTCACTCCCGTCTTGGCACTTTAGAAAGTTATATTTTTCTTACATTTTGTTTGGTAATTTTTCCTTTCATCAGACAAATTTTCTTTGCAAGGAAGTGAAGCCAATTTGGAGGCATCTGACAACACCTCACGTCTTGGGCAATTTCGGCCGTCGGATACTCATATCTGTTGCTAATGACGATCCGTTTTCTTGACTAGCTAAGCAAGGCAGAGGAAGCAAACGTCCGAGCTTTACACCAATCTATGACGATGGCTACACTGGTACTCATTGGTTTGGCTGGTTCACAACCTGTCAATATCACTTTCATGTTGATTGTTTTAGTCAGCTGTGCTGCTGAACTAGCTTATTAAGTTTAGCTACTTGTATTTTTGTATAAGTTGATTGCAGGCAAGCCCTTACCGAAATTAAGTAGTCAAATCCTTCAGCATTTGACCTAATCAATTTTCTTTTCTCACATTGCAGCCTTGGAATTCTTCAAGAACTTATGTTGAATCATCAGGTAAATCTTTGATTTCGACAATTGAGTCATTGGAATGTTGGAGTCAGTTAAATAGAGCTCCTATACCACATAAATCATTTGTAGGTTTTTGATATGGAGTGTGTTTCATGGAAGTGACAAGCGAGACGGAGCGGCTGACCGAGGAGCAGTGACATGGGGTTGCTACAGAACTAAGAGTCAGTTACAAACTTGCAGCTATATACGCTACTACTGTGGATACAGCTATGCTCACATGGCCAAATCTTTTATTTCACTCTTGTCTTCATTCCTTGCTAGACTATTCTTAGCTTCCAAGAGGCACATACTGCCATCTACTATCTTTTTCATAGATGTTCGTCTTCAGGTGCATCACAGCTAAGTATTTATTCATGGGCCTGAGATTATAAGCTTCTCCTTTTATAGTTGTTTTATAGGTTATCAAGGCCCGGAGACCGTCATAGGGCATATGACTATGTCATGTGATTTCTGCCAGTTTCCACGAATGAAGCTAGAGTTTTGTACAAGAACATATCACCATCCTTCTATGCAATTATGTTGACATGTAAGAGATAGGGAGATAGATGTTTCAAAGTTGTTATTTTCTTTTGTCATATGAAAACTAGATATGTTCGGCAGTTAAGTGTTTTCACTCGGTTGCATTTTAAAATCTATTTACCTAATGGACGGGCGCAGCAACGCGTGACTACATGATCTAGTATGATCAGTAAGTTAACACCCTACGATTTCTCCAGCAGTGATTAGCACTGGAGTAGTAGTGCAAGATATATAAGAGCGTATACACGGACATACAGCTCCGAATTGAACAAGGAAAAATAAAACTACCCTCGTACTTACCTGCCGCCATTGGAAGCAGTCTTGGTCCCCATACGTATGAGCCGGCTAATCGATGCAGAACTAGTTAAGCTTTTTTATTTCCTGCTAACACGGATTGCGAGCTTCTGATCTTCAGTAATATACCCGCGCTTTTGAGGGGAACTATAGTTAAGCCTAGGAGTATATAGTAGAGTCAGAGTCCAACTTTGATCGTCAGGAGGATTGGTCATGTGAAACTCCCAACAACTTACGTGCGTGTGCTATACCACAATACGTGCGTGTGCAGAATTCTATAATGCGGCCGAACGGGCTACACCATGACTTGTTATCTGGCCCGTCTTGATCGCTACCGCCCGAGCTCGCGTCCGGCCCATTACGAGGTGATCCTTTTTTTTTGGGAAGATCCACAATTCTTAGCTTTTCGATTAATTAGTAGGTAGAATATGTATAGGGTGGCATTGCTGCCAAGTTATAAGTGAAACGAATTTCAGAAGAGAAAATATAACAAAGACATGGTTTATTCACGGAGGTTCCCAGATCAATCTCCTCAGCTTCTTCGCTCCAGCATTCACCCACGCCTTGGGCTCTTCTTGCGCAGAACTTAGGAGGTGTCGGAGGGTAGACGACTTCTTTAGAACACTCGATTGTTCCTTTCATAATTTCTAGCAAATTAGGATGATCAACGATCGCGTCCCCTCGTGGTTCGTCGGAGTTGCGGCCTCGGTGATTTTGTCCCAAATCTGCGTCACCGAGATCCCATCTTGCCAGCCTTGAGGGTTTAGCGCAGCGCAATTTCGCCAGGTAGCTGCTGACATCCAGAAGAGTTTGGCGAAGGGGCACTCGAAGAAGAGATGCAACGCCATCTCGAAGAAGAGATAACAAAGATGAGGTGATCACGACCCACAGATATTCTTTTCCATTGTGCACAGACTACAGAAATGACGACGACGACCTTTTTTCTTTCAAAAAAGCGAACCAAATAGACTGAGAATTTAGAAATTATAACTAGGTCTTTGAACCACCCAACGACGTCTACAAACACTAAAACGAGTCGAAGACGCGCCACCGTCCTTACCCCTCCCTCAAGAGAGTCGGGTAAAGCTTGTCGTAGTAGAGCAACAAAAGCTACTGTGAAAAATAAATCATGGAATAGGAAAGGTTAGGTTTCAAACTTGAAATTCATGAGTATATGTTTGGAGGATTGGAGAAATTTCTCTTGTGAGTCTTTTCGTAGTTGGAACTACAATTTGAGGACAGAAGTATGCCGTTTACTCTAGTACCTGTTCACGCTGCAATCATGCTGCGGTTTCAAGAGAAACCAAGGTAATTGATATCAACTACCTTTCTGCATATCTTCCGTGTACTCATCCAACTAAAATCATCATATCTTTTCAGTTGGATTTCAAAGACACTCCTCGAATCAGGCTTTCGTCCCGCTTTATAAATAAAGCCCAACGGCCGAAACGATACAAAGTGATGAGGGAAACCTCTTACAAGCAGATCAAAGATAAGCAAGAGAAAATAAAAAGCACCAAGCTTGCCACCGAAGACATTGTCGAGGACAAGGATATCAGAGCACCACGCCGCCGCCCCAAGGAGGTAACGACACACACAGCGTCGCCATCATCGAGACCCGGAAGTCTAGGGTTTTCACCCGGTGCCCTAGTGTGGAGAGAGTAGCCACAACGGCGCCCTCAAGAGGGTAACGACACACGCAAGCGTCGCCGTCGTTGGCGCCGGAGCGCTGAACTTTCGCCCAGAGAAACCCTCCCCGCACCTCAAACCAACGACGGTCCCCGAGCTGAGCTTCCACACACGATCTGGGTATTGGTAACGCCGACGACGCCAACACCAGGAGATCCCAACGACCACTCCTTTCCACCCACATGGTCCAAAGAGATGGACCATCACCACCGCCACGCTGCCCTGCCGCCAAGACACTGGTGTGGGTCACCTTCCGGGGCCGCCGCCCCGTCATCCTCGGACTCGCGCCTGTGTAGCGAGGCTCCTTGTGTGATCTGCGGTGCGGGAAAAGTAGGACCAGTAGAGATCATAGGGCGGCAGAAGCACGGCCATCCGAAGGAGACCATCCTTCACCACCACCGTAAGTAGTTGCCGACCGGACGCAGCAGCAGGGACACACACGACTGGCCGGGCCCTCGAGCCCGTGAAGTCCCCGCCGCCACGCTGCAGTAGAAGAGCCGTTGCCGCCGCTGCCCCTGTTCACACCACTCCACCTTCACCACACCATGGCCAGCACAAATTACCCACCACTCCAGGGGCGGCCTCCTTGTCATGTCGGTTCCTAGCCACCACATGCCCACCTGGCCCGTGGTAAGCCCAGATCTGACCCGAGTCGTCTCGCCGCCTGCTGGAGAGCTGCTGCAACGCCTCCTGGAAGACCACCCGCCCGCTGGAGGTCCTCGACGAGCTATCCCACACCGCCTGAAGGTGGTGCCGACGCCCCGCGCTCGACGAGGTCGTCGTCTGACCCGGCCGTCAGAGATCAAGCCTAGCTTGACGGGCAGCAGCGCTAGGGTTACAGCTAGACAAGGCGCATCCACCATGTCTGGGCCAACCTAGCCTGGACATGGCGCCCCAGCCCCGAACAGCGGCTAGGGGATGCGGCCAGCGCCATGGCCTGGGAAGCCTCCACCAGCCGGGCCCAGAGCGAGCCCTCCCTGGCCCAGATCGGGCCCGAGCTGGCCAGCGCCGCCAGGCCTGCGAGCACCGCCTCCTGCTGCCTCCCCGCCCTGCAACGCAACCCTCCGACGTCCCGCCACCAGCCGCCGCGCCGCCCAACGAGGCGAGGTCCTGACACACCGAGCACCGCCGGCCGCTGGCCCTGCCCCGCGCAGGTCCGTGAGCGAGCGAGATTGAGCGAGGCCGCCGCCGCCGGCACCGCACGGGCGAGACAGCTCCCGCCGGCGGCGGCGGAGATAGAGGAGTGGGGCGGGGAGGACGGGGAAGAGGGAGGAAGGTCGACGCCCCGTCGCCCGCGGGGGACGACACGGACGACTCGGGGAGGTTGTATCTTCCAGCTCTGTTTACAGACTTGGCATTCCCAGATGGTTTCAAAGACACTTGCTACATAAATCAGTATTCATGTAGATTCTCTCAACAGAAGAATAGGTTTCTGGACAAGCAAGGTGTGGCACAAACATATACTTTTCAAGTTTATGAGTAGCGAATTCTCGATATCAGTATTAACACTGTTTTATGTTTAAAACATTATTAACATTGTGATTCTCGACTAATAAAAATAGATGAAATGTCACTCTAAATCACTTTACTATGAGTTTTGAACGATTACACTTCAGTAAAATAGACTAGATGGTTGATGTATTTGAATCAGAGATCTGCACAAAATAGCTCTTATTTTCCCTTTTATTGCAATATGATACTTTAAACATGATCTGCTATACATACTCTAGAAGCAAATCTGAAGAAACAAATGTTAAATGTGACATGCTTCAGAAGCTCGTCTAAGCATTCCATACTATGTGCTTCAGGGAGTCATGACTGAATCGTGCGGCCAGATATGGAACCTAGCTGAAGTCAAGGTACTCGACTGAATATCCATTAATTTCTATAAACTATTATGTACATAGCACATACTATGTACAAGTATGAAAAAACATGAAAATAACTAGGTACCCACATCCTGATTCTCTCATGTTCTCGACTCCTACATGACTCGTCTCTTGTTCTAAAATCCCATTAGCCAAAATCAGAAATCTTAACCAAAATAAGGTTTTAGTCTATAAAAAAAACTTTAGCTAGTCTCGGCGCGGTGTGTCTAGTCTCATATTAATATGACTTATAAACTCCTACTCCGTAATACTCCCTCCGTTTTTTAATATTAGATGTTTTAGCTATTACACATGTTTGAAAGAGCATTTTCCCTCATGTGTGGTTTTGGTAATTGAATGACAATCTCTATGGACTAATGTTATAGATCATGTCCATGGAATTGTGGAGTTCATGTGTTGAACTCTTGAAACTCATGTGTTGAGTGAAGCTTATTGCAAGTATGTCTTGAAGATTCAAGACATCATCTTAGTGAAGAAAAGATGAGTTGTGCAAGATCAAGAGAAGCTTTCTCGAAAATATCCTATGCTTGGTGCTTGCAATGGATACGTGAAAATGAAGCTAAGCGAGACTCTCTCATTGTGAGCATGTGGGAGTATTTGGAGAAGTCTTCATCAAGCATGTGCTTGGACGCGCAATCAAGGAAAGATGGACCACTTGAAGAGATCAAGATAGTCTTCATCCAACTCAAGTGGAATGCTCAAGGCAAAGGTATGATCTTGATAGGGCTATAGGATTGATAGGCGTACTATCAAGAGGGGTTCTCAAGTTAGTAACTTGATCGCATCGTTGTGGAGAGCTCAAACCTTTGCATACTTGGCATATCATATTTCTTGGTTCTTATTTGGCTTTTATGTTGGTGAGGAGTTAGAGCTTGGTTCATCTCCATGTCAAGCTCTTGATCATCGAAATCGGTTTTACTTTGGACAACTTGTTGCATTTTCGGTGGCGGAAATATTGTCGGTTCTACCATGAGGAAAGTCCCACACCTTGCCATGTGTGATGATTTTACTCTATTTATGGGATGCAATATTACCACTTTTTGTTGGGTGCTCATCGTCACTATCTTTCCAACAAAATTGGTCTCACCTCATTTGGAGTTCATTTGCAAAAGTTATAGCAGTTTTCGTTTCGGTGTTTTGCTGATTCGGATTATTTGGGCCGGATATTCCGCTCTACCGGGGTTCCCCAGCTGATCCAAGAAAACGGCTAAGGAAAGGAGAAAAAGGGTTCTGACTCCAGTCGGAAATTTCCGTCTATCGGAATTTCCGAGTGCCCCCAGAAAAGTCCTCCAGAAATGGCTAAGGAAAAGTTTGGTTTTGCTTCTGACTCCAGCCGGAATTTCAGCTCGGAAATTTCATGGACTCGGAATTTCCGGGTGACCGGAATTTCCGAGTCTCTCTTAGA
This sequence comes from Poa annua, assembly GCA_026929855.1. NCBI lineage: Eukaryota > Viridiplantae > Streptophyta > Magnoliopsida > Poales > Poaceae > Poa > Poa annua. The sequence continues at coordinate 299,965,255 of CM049426.1, forward strand.
CCGGAATTTCCGGGTGACCGGAATTTCCGAGTCTCACTTATACCGGAATTTCCGAGTGTCGAAACAGCCAACGGCTATATTTCCTGGAGGGGTATAAATACCATACCCCTCCCCTTCTTCTTCCCCAGCGAATCCAAGGCAACACGTTTTTCCCCTCTCTCCTACTCCATTGTTGACCTTGGAAAGCTCACTTCCCTCTCAATTGCTCCATTGAATCTTCCATATTCTTTAGGGAAAGTTGAGAGGAGATCTAGATCTACAATCCTACCAATCCATCTCTCCTCTAAGTGAGGGGAACTTAGTGGATCTAGTTCTTGGAGTTCCTTTGTGGTTCTTCTTCTTTGTTCTTCCTCTCTTATCCCCCCATAAGCATTAGTTGCTTTTGGTGGGATTTGGGAGTGAAGGATTTGACTCTCTTATTCCCCCATAAACATTTGCATCGGTTTGAGCCCTCCACGAGGATTCGTGGTGGTGATACTTGTGAGCTTGTTACTCTTGGGTCTTTGAACCCTAGACGCCTTTTGTGGCCGGTCTTTTGTGGCCAAGACCTTTTTTGGTCACTTGAGAGCCCCCAATTAAGTTGTGGGTGTGTGCCTCAAGACTTGGGAGCCCCCAATTAAGTTGTGGGTGTGTGCCTCAAGAGTTGTACGGGATTCGATCTCCGCCCCAAAGGAGATCAATAGTGGAAGGTGAACTCGAACCTTTTGTGGTTGAGTTCATCAGGAGAAGAAGGTGAGCCTTTGTGGCGTTGCGGCTAACCTGTTGTGGTTGCGCACACCTCTCCAAACGAGACGTACACCTTTGGGTGAAACTCGGGAATACATCCTCGTCTCCGCGTGCCTCGGTTATTTCTATACTCGAGCTCTTTACTTATGCACTTTACATTGTGATAGCCTTCGTGCTTGAAGTCATATATCTTGCTATCATCTTGTTACTTGTATTGCTTAGCTTAAGTTGTTGGTGCACATAGGTGAGCCTAGTTTATATATCTAGGTTGTATGCTTGTTAAAGTAAACCTCTAGTTTTATTTCGCCTTTATCAAGCATACCGGAATTTCCGGGTCATTCGTGGACCGGATATTCCGGCTTCTCGGAATTTTCGGGTCACTCTTGGACCGGATATTCCGGCTCCTCGAAAAAGTTTTAAATCGCCTATTCACCCCCCCCTCTCGGCGACGTCTATCCGTTCAATGTTATCTAGATACACACTGAAATGAGTGAATATTAATATGTGAATGCGAAAAAAGCTCAAACATCTTATAGTACTCCTCCGACCCGAAATAATGGGCGGGGGCACTGTTTTAAAGACATTTTACAAACAACTCCACGAGTTTTAATTGTTTCGCAATCCGGTCCTCGTTGGGCTTCTTCCTCGCGGGGAGGATCGCGCCGACGCCGCAGACCCTTCCTCCGGCGGCGGATCTGCGCCGACCTCCGCCAGCGGCTTCTCGGACGCGGCGCTCGCCACCCTAGCCTTCTGCCTCCTCAATAGGGTCTCCGCGAGGCGCTTCCTCTACGTCTTCCGCGCCTCCGACCAGCCCGTCGTGCTCTTCGACCGCACCTTCACCGCCGTGAGACGCTCCTCGGCCTCGTCGTCTCCTCCCTGCTCGCCTTCTTCCTCACCTCCGTCGCCTCGCTCATCATCTCCGGCCTGCTCGTCGGAGGAGGCCATAGCCGGAGCGAAGCTTCAAGTTCTTCTCTGAAGCAATACAGGTCGCTGCTCTGTTGAATAACCTGAAGAAATGTGGTTCACATGCCCAATTTCAGTCTCATCTTGACTAACCTGAAGAATTAGGTAACATGTGCTAACTGAAAAATGTGCTAACTGAAGAATTAGGAAACATGTGCTAACTGAAAAATGTGCCCAGGAGATCAACATTCAGTTAACTCGTCTATACTTAGCAGCACTCCTAGAGTATCCCAGTTCAGTTTAAAACACAAACTAGACTATCCCAATTGTGTTTGTCGCTGGATCGTGATTAACAAACATATCTGTTAACTACTATAGGAACAGTCGAACAGAAAACGTACTCAGTACTCTTCAGTCTTCTGAAGATTTTGATTATAGGAACAACGAACAAAATGAACATAATTCTTGGCTTGAATAACCTGAAGATTACCAGACATGCAACGTTGGCCTGATGTACTTCAGCACAATGAACATGTACTCCAGTACTTCAGCACAATGAACATATTTGTAGCACAATGAAGCTGCCAGTGAACTGAAGCATTGTAACATATTACTCCTGTAGGAAAGAGTGAAAACCTGGTCAAGTAGCAGGCGAGAAATGGCACTTGAAGCCCCACCGACTGTTACCAATTTACTCAAATACAAGTACTTCTGTAGAATAGAGAGGACAAGATTATTGTTTATCAATTACCTACATAAATAAATGTACAGTACTGTACTTTTTCTTAACAAATACAGTAGTACTGAAATAAATGTTAGTTTCAGTAATATTCATAGTCCAAACTGAAGATAGAATCTGGTTTTTTGCAGGTTGCCTAGTCCACCATAGGACAAGATGGTCCTCTTTGACATCAACTTAACTCCTTCACAAGAGCTCGATCTCAACTTCAGTCCACATACTGCAGAAGCTGCTCATGTTCCAGAACAAGAACAAGAAGAAGAAGAAGAAGAAGAAGAAGAAGAAGAAGAACAAGAAGAAGAAGCTGCTCATGTTCCAGAAGAAGAAGAACAAGAACATGTTGTGCAGAGGCACCATAAAGATGTGCTGGAGAGTTCTAAATTTGCAGCATATATTGCGCTGAAAGCTCTTGGAAAAGATAGGCCAGTGGTGAAGGCGGATAAACAAGTTGTGGCTCAACTTTTGGGAATAAGTTTTAGATCCGTCGAGAAGATATGGAAGAAGGCCATGGATCAAGAGGGCAGAAATGAAGCGCTTGATTTCTCAAATAAGCGGAAGGGCAGGTGCGGAAGAAAGAGGAGAGAGCTTAATCTTGATGAAAGGGTGCCTCAAGTTCCCTTCAACAAAAGGGGTACATTGAGGGCGTTGGCAAGGTCCCTTGGTATCCCTTTCTCAACACTGCGGAGGAGGTTGGAATGGGGCGATTTAAGGCGCCATACCAATAGCCTAAAACCACATCTCTCTTTGGAAAACAGAATAAAAAGGCTCATATATTGCATCTCAATGGTCGATGAAACAACAATATTACAAGCAAAGCCTTGGTTCAAAAGATGAGGAACACAATGCATATGGATGAAAAATGGTTTGATATGACTAAGCCAGATCGGATCTACTACCTAACACGAGAAGAATCAAAACTAGTTTGCACTATCCATAACAAAAACAACATCGGCAAGGTCATGTTCTTAACTATAGTTGCAAGACCTCGACATGATGCACAAGGAAATGTGACATTTGACGGAAAGGTAGGCATTTGGGCTTTTGTCACAGAAGATGCAGCCAAATACAACTCGAAGTATAGGAAAAAAAGGCACAAGTGAACTAAAGAACGTCAATGTTACTAGAGACGTCATGCGGGAATACCAGCAATTGTAGAAGTGTGGCCTCACGATGGAGATGTGGAAACACTATGGATACAACAAGACAATGCTAGAACCCATGTTCAGCCTGATGATCCTATATTTCTGGCCGCCGTAAGAGCTTCAGGACTAGATACCAGGTTAACTTTCCAACCTCCAAACTCGCCGGATCTGAATGTATTGAACCTTTGCTTCTTCAGCTCCATCCAATCTTTGGCATTTGAGAGTGCAGAACTGATGGAATCAGTCGAACAAGCTTATGATGCATATGAGGTGAAGACACTTGCCAAAGTGTATGTGACCTTGCGGTCTATCTTGCTTGAGATTATGAAAAAACAAGCTGGAAACACATATAAGCTAACCCACCTGGACAAGGACAAGCTAATAAGAGAGGGAAACCTGCCTAACATACTCAAGGTTGATAGCACACTCTATGAAGAAACCTTGAAGCTAATAGCCGACTATGAGAAATGAAGGGGGTCGTGTGCAGAAAACAAAAAAATTCCTAGCAACGATATCCTTAAACTAGCCAAGATCTATTCTATGCAGATATAGTAGTACGAACGGAGATCGGAATACGTACCCTTGTAGACCGAAAGCGGGGATTACGTTCCCGCAGAAACGTTGTCGATGCAGACCGACGAAGCCGACCTCAAGGTCGTGTAGAGGAAGCAGGCCTCCGAGTACCGCTAGCGCAGCACCTCACAGGGAGTCGCACACGTACGGTGGAGACGACGCCTCCGAAGCTCCAGTCCAGGACGAGCAGCGGAAGACTTGGACCGGAACACCAGCAGCGCGGCAGCGGGCTATGGTGGAGGAGATCCCCTCTTTCTCTTGCTCGGCGCGGCTCCGACTTGGGAACCACGAGATCGAGAGAGAAATCAGGAATTAATTGGTGAATTAAAAGGCTGGGGGTGCCCCTTCTTATATAGGCTCCCAAGGGGAGCCAACCTTGCCAGCCAGGCAATGTGGGACTATCCCCACATAGCCTGGTTCGGCCAAGGGGGTGCTCCGGCCCCTTGGTGGGCCCCTTGTGGCCCACCTAGGCCGGCCACCAAGCCCCCACCGAATTCCCAAGGGGGTTCCCCCCCCCTCTTGGGCCTTCTTTCGTCCGGAAGGCCCATTTAGGGAAATCTGCCTTAATAAATTCGAAAATAAATATATAAAATCATATTTGCATATTAATAACACTAATTAATATCAAACATAATATATATAATTATTCCTAGCTCCGAAAACTCTTTCGGCGCTGCCCGATCTCCATCGGACCTCTCCCGGGACGCTCCCGGCGATCTCCTTCCTTTCCGGTTGTCTTGTCGAAACCCCTTAAGTGTGTTACCCTAGCGGTTCGATATAATATCAGGTATGATCAAGACTCCTCAATGATCAACGACTAATCCGTAGGCCTGGACCCCATGAATTAATCCCTGAGATATAACGAATGACTTTCATCTATCAAACCTGAACGTGAAGTCTTAGACCTTTTGCCATAGCGATACTTAGCACGTCCGAGCGTCGTTCCATAGATATCTCCATACCTAATCCCGACCTCGTTACCGACGACGCTATCTTCTACTCGTTCATGATCTCATGTCTCCGTGACCTAGTCACATGCTTGCAAGCTCATTAGACATGATCTCACCGAGTGGGCCCGAGAGTATCTATCCTGCTATGCGGACTGGCAAATCCCGCTCTTGACCCCTCGTCTCAACTACTCCTTTCCGATACCCAAAACTATCACCGTTATTGTCATACTAAATAAGATACGACGTTTGGTGCAATCAAAGTATCTTCCGGGAATATCAATAAGAGTTGATCTCACGGTCAAAGGCGTAACGACTACGTTCTCCAAATCTGGGTATGTCCATCACATCACTCTCCAGCGATATGACTCGCATTGCCGACCGGCACCATGCCCCATGACCGGGAAACCTCGATCATCAATCGCGCAACGAAACTAGTCTTAGTAGAGGCTACTAGGGACCTGGTTGTTTACGTATCACACCTGCATTAATGTTTCCGCTTAATACGGTTCTAGCATGACACAAAAACCTATTATGAACAAACGAGATATGATAAAGAATACACTTTATTAATTGCCTCTAGGGCATATCTCCTTCAGTCTCCCACTTGCACTAGAGTACAACTTAATCTAGATTACAACTTGGTAAAAGCATAACACCCATAGCTAACTGGTGCTGTTCATGCTTATCAAGCGGGAGAGTCTTCGTCAGCGGATCTGCCACATTCAGATCCGTATGCACTTTGCAAATCTTCACATCGCCACCTTGTACGTACTGACGTATCACGTGGAAGCGTCGGAGAATGTGTTTGGCGGTGGAGTGAGACCTTGGCTCCTTGGCGTTCGCAATGGCACCCGTATTGTCGCAGAAGAGGATCACGGGGTCTTGCACGCTCGGGAACACTCCAAGTTCGATGACGAACTTCCTCAGCCACACAGCTTCATTCGCGGCCTCGCAGGCAGCAATGTACTCCGACTCCATTGTAGATTGTGCGACTATGGGTTGCTTCCCACTTCTCCAGCACACGGCGCCTCCATTCACCTTGAACACGTAACCTGTATGTGACTTACAGTCATCGGGGTCTGAGCAGAAACTTGCATCTACGTAACCCGTTACGCCAAGTTCCTCATCGCAGCCACCATACACAAGGAACATTTCCTTTGTCTTATTGAGATACTTAAGAATGCTCTTAACAGCTACCCAATGCGGCATTCCAGGATTACTCTGGAACCGGCTTGTCAAACTTAGAGCTAATGCCACATCTGGTCTAGTACTCAACATTGCATACATGATCGATCCTATGGCTGAAGCATAAGGATGTTTCGTCATTTCGGCCTTACCTAGTTCCGTCACCGGACACTGCGCCTTACGAATATCTTATTCTTGATAACCGGCAGAGAACCCTTCTTTGCCTTCTCCATATGAAAACGCTTCAGTATTTTATCAAGATAAGTACTCTGACTTAGTGCTAATAGGCGCCTTGATCTATCACGATAGATTTTTATGCCTAAAACATACACAACTTCTCCTAAGTCCTTCATGGAAAACTTACTGTTTAAATATTCCTTCACGCTATTCAGAAGTTCCACATCATTCCCTATTAGCAATATGTCGTCAACATACAGTGCTAAGAACACAACCGAGCTCCCACTCATTTTCTTGTAAATACAGGTCTCTTCCACATTCTGGATAAATCCAAAACCTTTGATTACCTCATCAAAGCGAAGATTCCAGCTCCAAGATGCCTGCTTCAATCCATAGATGGATCGCTGAAGCTTGCACACCTTGTTAGCACTTCCTGGATCAACAAAACCTTCCGGCTGTACCATGTACAACTCTTTCTCAATGTTTCCATTCAGGAAGGCCGTTTTGACGTCCATCTGCCAGATTTCATAATCATAGTAGGCAGCTACCGCTAACAAAATCCGAATAGACTTAAGCATCGCTACCGGTGAAAAAGTTTCATCGTAGTCAATTCCATGAACTTGTCGGAAACCCTTTGCGACAAGCCGAGCTTTATAGACGGTCACATTACCATCAGCATCAGTCTTCTTCTTAAAGATCCACTTATTCTCGACGGCCTTGCGCCCTTCGGGAATATCCACCAAAGTTCACACTTTTTTATCGTACATGGATCCTATTTCGGATTTCATGGCTTCAAGCCATTTCTCGGACTCTAGACTCTCCATCGCCTCCTTGTAGTTCGTAGGTTCGTCTTGCTCGACTAGCATGACGGTGCAAACCATGTTGCCATACCATTCTGGTGGGATCCGAGATCTACCAGACCTACGAGGTAGAACATCTTCCTCGACAGTTTCTCCCACTCCTTCCACGGAGGACGTTTCCGGAATTGCTTCCGTTGCGCCACTCGGAATCTCGAGTTCAGGATCAACGATTTCATCGAGGTCTACCTTCCTCCCACTTACTCCTTTCGCGAGAAACTCCTTCTCTAGAAAGGCACCGGTCTTCGCGACAAAAGTTTTGCCCTCAGCTTGGTTGTACAAGGTGTACCCAACGGTTTCCCGCGGATATCCTACAAAGACGACTTTCTCCGACTTCGGTTCGAGTTTGTCGGGCTGTAGTTTCTTAACGTACGCCTCACAACCCCAAACCTTCAGAAACGATAACTTAGACTTTTGGCCATACCAAAATTCATATGGCGTCGTTTCAACGGACTTGGACGGAGCCCTATTTAAAATGAATGCGGCTGTTTCTAACGCATAACCCCAGAAGGACACTGGCAGATCGGTGAGAGACATCATAGATCGGACACTATCCAGTAGAGTACGATTACGTTGCTCGGACACACCGTTACGCTGCGGCGTTCCGGCGGGCGTAAGTTGGGGCACTATGCCACAACTCTTCAGATGTGTGCCAAACTCAAAACTCAAGTACTCTCCACCACGATCGGATCGGAGATGCTTGATTTTCCTATTAAGCTGATTCTCAACTTCACTCTGGAATTCTTTGAACTTTTCAAACGTTTCGGACTTGTGTTTCATCAAATAGATATAACCGTATCTACTCAAGTCATCAGTGAAGGTGACGAAGTAACGATAAAAATTGCGTGTCGAAACGCTCATCGGTCCACACACATCTGTATGTATGATCCCCAACAAATCCGACGCCCGTTCAACGAAACCTTTTGAACGGTGTCCTGGTCATTTTGCCCATGAGGCATGGTTCGCATGTATCGAGGGATCCGAAATCCAATGAGTCCAAGAGTCCATCGGAGTGGAGTCGCTTCATGCGCTTTATACCAATATGACCAAGACGGCAATGCCACAAAAACATGGCGGTATCGTCACTACACTTAATCCGTTTGGCTTCTATGTTATGGATGTGAGTACTACGATCGAGATTCAATAAGAATAAACCGTTATTCTCGGGAGCATCAACATAAAAGATATCATTCATATAAATAGCACAATTGCTTGACACTGATTTAAATGAATAACCGTCTTGTAACAGGCAAGACCCACTTATAATGTTTACACTCAAGGATGGCACAAAATAACATTTATTTAAAACAAAAACTAATCCCGATGGTAGATGCAGAGGGAGCGTGCCGACAGCCACCACGTCGACTCTCGATCCGTTGCCGACGCGCATCGTCACCTCATCCTTCGCCAGCCGCCTTCTATTCCGTAACTCCTCCTGAGAGTTACATATATGAGCAACAGAACCAGTATCAAATACCCACGTATTGCTCCGGGCGGATGTAAGGTACACATCTATAACATGTATATCAAATATACCTTGCTCTTTGTCGACCGTCTTGCCAGACTTCCTATCCTCCAGATACTTGGGGCAGTTACGCTCAGGTGATCCGATAGTCACCACCATCTTCTACAGCTTGATTTCTAATTCGGCCACTTCGAACATCTTCAGGATTTCCGACAGGGGTTTTGACGTCCCTTTCATGCCGTAGTCCACTATGGCGTTCTTATAGCTAGGGGGCAGAGAAATCAGCGCCCTATCAATAACCAACTCCTCTGGGATCACACTTCCCAGATCACTCAGAAGTCGAGCGCAGCCAAACAACTTGGCCAAGTGCTCCCTGATATTGCCGTGCTCTTCCATCTGGGATGAGAAGAAAAGCACAGTTGCCTCGTACGTCTCAGCCTTGACTTGTCGTGCAAAAACAACCATGAGTTCAGTGATTATATCATAAGCACCCTTGTTCATGAAACGGTTTTGCAGGTCAGCCTCCATGGCAAAGAGCATGCCACTCTGGACATAAGAAGAAATCTCCGCCTTTACCCCATGGACAATCCTTTCGATTTCCGGGGCGGTGCTAGGAAGATCACCTAAGGGGGTATCAAGGATGTAGGCCACCTTGTGGGTTTCAAGAATGGACTTCAGATCGCGGAACCAGGACACGAAGTTAGACCCATCGGTCTTAAGCTTCTCTTTCTCAATGAACAGGTTCAGGTTAAAGGAGGGGTGAGACATCTACAATGGAATTTGCAACAACATAAGACTTTGTTCATAATAATTTTGAGTTATAGTATTTTAGAAAATAACTAACATAACTCCCACTCAAACGAACATCCCTCCTGGTCGTTTAAGCGATTACACGACCCCCATCCATTGCACCACCCCTCATCATCAAAGCCGGCGGCACAACTTCAAGAGTAGACAAAATCGTCCGCCACATCAATTTTGTGACTCGTGCTCAACCTTTCGGTCTTCCTGTTCCGAGGCCATACCTCTGAGTATGCTAGGCTCGCCACCAAAGACCTCCACGCTGACGCTTGTGCAACATGGCTTACACCCACCGTATGCGAACGAAGATATGTCTGACACCCGATCATCACGGCCTGCCTCATAACGTAGAACTTTATTGGTGGTGCGCGTTGGAGGGAGAACACTAGTGGTATTTTGAAGGGATCATCTTATTCAGCTACCGCCGTGTAACACACAATCACACAAACATAAGATGCACACAAAACATCAAATGTAATGCAATGTGATATAGTCCATCGCGCCATGGTCTTCTTGGCGCCCGCAGTTTATAAAAAAATTAATAAACCTACCTTGACCATATCACATAGCCCCTGCAAAATAAAGTTAGACGCTTCTACTTTATCTTTTGCATATTTTACGTGGCTTGGGGCTTTCGTAAATAGAACCGCTTCATACCTACGAATCTTATGACCACAACAACGATCCAATAATTGCATGTTTAAGCATCCCTTTCGGGCCCTCCATTGAAAATGCGAAGACCAACTAAAGAGAGAGAAACTGTCACCCGCCAGCCACAGATACGGTACAAGCCGTATGTCAGTAGTGGAACCAGTCTCGCGTAACCGTACGCGTAAAGTCGGTCCGGGCCGCTTCATCAACTCAATGAAGCTGGAATACACAAGTGCACGCTAGAGGGTAGCAAATACCAGGAACGGTGCCCCCGTGCAGAGCACGGGTTCTAACATCGTACAACTATATCTTACGATAGATCGGCTCTGATACCACTGAAGGGGATCGTGTGCAGAAAACAAAAAAAATCCTAGCAACGATATCCTTAAACTAGCCAAGATCTATTCTATGCAGATATAGTAGTACGAACGGAGATCGGAATACGCACCCTTGTAGACCGAAAGCGGGGATTACGTTCCCGCACAAACGTTGTCGATGCAGACCGACGAAGCCGACCTCAAGGTCGTGTAGAGGAAGCAGGCCTCCGAGTACCGCTAGCGCAGCACCTCGCAGGGAGTCGCACACGTACGGTGGAGACGACGCCTCCAAAGCTCCAGTCCAGGACGAGCAGCGGAAGACTTGGACCGGAACACCAGCAGCGCGGCAGCGGGCTATGGTGGAGGAGATCCCCTCTTTCTCTTGCTCGGCGCGGCTCCGACTTGGGAACCACGAGATCGAGAGAGAAATCAGGAATTAATTGGTGAATTAAAAGGCTGGGGGTGCCCCTTCTTATATAGGCTCCCAAGGGGAGCCAACCTTGCCAGCCAGGCAATGTGGGACTATCCCCACATAGCCTGGTTCGGCCAAGGGGGTGCGCCGGCCCCTTGGTGGGCCCCTTGTGGCCCACCTAGGCCGGCCACCAAGCCCCCACCGAATTCCCAAGGGGGTTCCCCCCCCCCCCCCTCTTGGGCCTTCTTTCGTCCGGAAGGCCCATTTAGGGAAATCTGCCTTAATAAATTCGAAAATAAATATATAAAATCATATTTGCATATTAATAACACTAATTAATATCAAACATAATATATATAATTATTCCTAGCTCCGAAAACTCTTTCGGCGCTGCCCGATCTCCATCGGACCTCTCCCGGGACGCTCCCGGCGATCTCCTTCCTTTCCGGTTGTCTTGTCGAAACCCCTTAAGTGTGTTACCCTAGCGGTTCGATATAATATCAGGTATGATCAAGACTCCTCAATGATCAACGACTAATCCGTAGGCCTGGACCCCATGAATTAATCCCTGAGATATAACGAATGACTTTCATCTATCAAACCTGAACGTGAAGTCTTAGACCTTTTGCCATAGCGATACTTAGCACGTCCGAGCGTCGTTCCATAGATATCTCCATACCTAATCCCGACCTCGTTACCGACGACGCTATCTTCTACTCGTTCATGATCTCATGTCTCCGTGACCTAGTCACATGCTTGCAAGCTCATTAGACATGATCTCACCGAGTGGGCCCGAGAGTATCTATCCTGCTATGCGGACTGGCAAATCCCGCTCTTGACCCCTCGTCTCAACTACTCCTTTCCGATACCCAAAAGTATCACCGTTATTGTCATACTAAATAAGATACGATGTTTGGTGCAATCAAAGTATCTTCCGGGAATATCAATAAAAGTTGATCTCACGGTCAAAGGCGTAACGACTACGTTCTCCAAATCTGGGTATGTCCATCACATCACTCTCCAGCGATATGACTCTCATTGCCGACCGGCACCATGCCCCATGACCGGGAAACCTCGATCATCAATCGCGCAACGAAACTAGTCTTAGTAGAGGCTACTAGGGACCTGGTTGTTTACGTATCACACCCGCATTAATGTTTCCGCTTAATACGGTTCTAGCATGACACAAAAACCTATTATGAACAAACGAGATATGATAAAAAATACACTTTATTAATTGCCTCTAGGGCATATCTCCTTCAAGAAACAATAAGTGGAGCAAGAGGAGGAGAAGATGAAGGAGAAACAAGCAAAGAAAGCATCAAAGAGGAAAGGAAGGTCCCAAGTAATCTTGGAGTATGACTCAATGATCGCAGGAAAAGAATACACCACATGGTTGAAGGACCCAACAAGCATTGTCCGTCCACACCAGCGAGTGAAGAGTGTATGTCAACTTGATCTCATCTTAACATATGTAGAAACTATTATTGCTTCTAATTATATTTACTATTTGTAGCAACTTGATCTCATCTTAACATAATTTTGTGTTTACTATTTGCAAAAACTTGATCTCATATGGGAAGCACAAATAGGCGAATTTAAATCTGCAATACAACCAAAAATAGAAGAAGAGAAGCCTAAGGAGGAGAAGAGGAAGGGAAAACAACCAATACAATATGGAGAGAAGCCTAAGGAGAAGAAGAGTATCAAGAGGAGAAGAGGAGGAGAAGAACAAGGGCAGTACAAGAAGGCCAAGAAGGCACAAGCAAGCATGAGGCCTGGTTCACAGCTAGTCATCCTAAATTAGCTTGCCTGTAATACTAGAGCAAAACAATTGTGGAGTATATTATGTTGTAAATTATAAGTGCTTTGTAACAGGAGAGCAATCATGTTTACCTCATATTTAGCTGCCTCTCATGGCCAATATATCTTGTTCACAACATATTTAGCCTGGAGTATCTTGTTTTGGAGCAGTCAAACTTTTAAAACTCTGACCACTAGTGTGCAGAAAACTACTGATTTAGAGTTGTCACACGTTTGTTTCTAAGACTGTCAGTGTTCAAATTGTCATCTAAACCAGAACAGAGGTAGAATGTTGCTTCTGATTTCTGGATTATTTTTGTTAGTCTGTAAGCTCTCAATGTCACAATGTCACTATGAACTTGTGCCATAAACAGTATTCCCATAAACAAGATATTGCCTCAGATTTAGCTGCAATATATTCAGAACACAGATCATAAAGGTTTGCAAAAATTCAGACAAGATAACATGTGAAAAATTCTACTCCTGGCTAGTAACTTGCACTAGCTATGAACATCAGTAGAACTATTGGTTCATGTAAGCCAAGATATGTTATGGGGGTAATCATTTTACGCCAGTGAAGGGTATGTATTAATCAAACACAAAACATTTTCCAAGGTATCTTAAAAAACTACTCGTGAATCAGTTGATGTTGATGAAAGGTGTGGGACACAGGCCGGAGCCAGATATCACTAGTCCTATTAAGTTGGGCAAGAGCATCATTACGACACATTCTAGTACAATACCAGTTTTCTGAAACCTGCAAGAAGGCAATTGATTCTGCAAGTTGCACATCGAGTTTCAGGACCCAAGCTTCAACATTGACAAAGTGATACAGTAACATCACGTATAGAATAGAACAACGACATTCGAATTTGTGGCAATGACATCAGTAGCACATTGCAAAATTCAGACAAGATGACATAGTAGCATTCTGAATCGGACCAACGGAGAAGAGGAGGACGGAGGAGGAAGCTAGCGAACCTGGCGATCGTGCGGGTGATCCTGCTCCTGTCACTGACGGGCACGAGCATGAAGAAGAGCTGCCTTCCGAGCACACTGCACCAAGCACATGGGGATGAAAAGGATTGATTTTGACTGGCATCAAACGACAAGAAGGAAGGGGGAGGGCGGGTCAGGCAGCGAGCAGGCGGTGGCGTGCTCGTGCAGGCGGCGGGGCACTCGGCGGTGGCGCCGGGGCCCTCTTCGAAGTTGAGCGGGCCGCGCGGGCCGGAGCCGAAGCGACGAATGAAGGTCTTCCACCGCGAGTGACGAGGTTGTAACTCGGCAAATCCCAGGGTTGTGCACCCCGGGTTGATTGATGGGGAGAGAGAGATGTTGGTGATCACGACGGCTGACAAGCAAGGTTTTACCCAGGTTCAGGCTCCCGGAGGATAACACCCTACTCCTGCTTGTCTGATTATTGATGCGAGTAGCGATTACAATGGCGAGATTGCGGTCTCTCTAGGGTTTGTGGTGGTGGCTATGAGCGTGTCCTCTAGGACGGGCAACCCTCCTGGCTTTATAGGTAGCAAGGTCTCGGGCGGTTGGTACAGATATGGCAGGTTACAAGACCTAACCGAGTTGGACTAGGATACGTGGTACCCCAAGTGGGCCTTCTGTGGGCCTTTCCATGCTTGGCGCGGCCCAGGTAGCCTTACGGTGGGCTAGTCAAAAGGTAGCCCCACGTCAGTAGCCCCTGAGTGCTTGGTCGAAGTGCAGCGTCGGGCCAAGGACTTCCTCCTCCTGGACGCGCCATTGGATTGCTTGATCTTGAGCTTGAAACCGATTCCTTCAGTCGAACAGGCCTCTCCCGATGGGAGTAACCTTTGTAGTTGAATTACTTTGTCTTGTTCTTCATGGGAAGCTTGTTTCTATTCATCCTGTTGGCTTACTTGTAGATCTGATTCGGCTGCGGGAGCTTACTCGACTTTCTTCGTCACGCGAATAAACGTTTCGGGTTCCTTGGCCAGCGCATTGTCTTCAGTTGTTTCAGCTAAGAAGCCTACCACCCGAACCTTGGATTCGAGTTATCTCGCTGTCTTGTTGTTTGGAGTCGTTGGCTTGATGACGTCGCTGCTGACGTTTCCTTGCACGCCTCTGCGCCCGATGGGACGTGACATGGTGGGACCCACTGGCAGCGCATTATCTTCTCCATTCGTCCGCGCCTCCTTTCCTCTGCCTTCTGCCATTCTCGCCCTCACCAGAGCTCCGTGCTTTTTGTCCGTGCACCTTGCGCTGCCTCGCGACGCCATGGGCAAGCCGAAGAGCGCCGCTGGTTCCTCCGCCGTCGTCGACGAAGCCGGGCTGATGAAGAAGCCCGACGGCGACTGGCAAAGGTCGTCGGTGAAGAAGGCGGAGGTCGAACTCTTCCGTGCGCAAGGTCTTCTTCCGCCTGCTGATCAAGTCCAGGTACGCGTTCCTGGCAAAGAAGTTTACCCCACACCCCGGGATGGGGAACGCGTTTGCTTCGTGGATTTCCTTTCGCGGGGCTTCGGGTTCCCTTTGCACGATTTTGTGCGCCGTCTCATGTATGCCTATGGGGTTCAGATCCATGATCTGACCCCCAATGGCGTCTTGAGCATCGCGGGCTTCATTGTGCTTTGCGAGTGCTTTTAGGGTGGCGCGCCCCACTGGGCGTTGTGGAAGTCGCTCTTCCTCGTTTGCAAGAACGTTGGGAAGAGCGGGTTGCCGTTCCCCGTGGGCGGCTTCGGAATCCAAGTGTGCGGTGACACCGCGTACTTCCAGATGAAGAAGTCGGACTCCGTCCAAGGGTGGCGCAAGAAGTGGTTCTACGTCCAGTCGAGCCAGGATGGCCTGGTGGCATTCGACAGCGGACGCGGGCTGCGGAAGACCCAAGCCTGGACGCACCCGGTGACTGCGGGGGAGAAGGAAGCTGCGCAACCTCTGCTGGGCCTGCTGCGCGATCTCACCAAGACCCTTGGGCGCGAGGCGGGTGGCGTCTTCTTGATGGCCACCTTCTTCCGTCTTCGGGTGCAGCCGCTCAGCGCTCGGCCCCACCCGATGTGGGCCGTCGAGGGCGTCAGCACCGAGCCACTTGACGATGAGGAGGTGGAAGCCAAGGTGAGGTCCATCACCAACCTCCGAGTCGCGGATACATGCAACGTCAAGTGCCCGGTTGCTGCTTACGGGGCATCGAACCCCATTCCCGAGGTAAGTTCTTGACTTGTTCTCCTTGTTATTCTGTTTCTTGATTTCTTGCTTCTTGATTCGACTTGCGTCTACTTGCTTCTTGATTCGACTTGCGTCTACTTGCTTCTTGATTCGACTTGCGTCTACTTGCTTCTTGATTCGACTTGCGTCTACTTGCTTCAGGGTCGGTCCCTGCTGATCAGCCTTCCTCCTCTCCCCGAGAACAGACCCGACGACGAGTCGAAATTTGTCGAGGAGGAGGATGATGATGATGACCTTCCGTCCGCTGTCTCCCCCAACGACGAAGCGGACGACGATGATGATGACGAGGAACCCGCGCGGAAGAGGCAGAAGCGCCGGAGCGGCGGTGACTCTGCGACTGCTTCGTCGCCTGCGAGGGGTGCGGAAGCTGATGCAGAGGAAGTCGTCGCGACGTCGTCGGGTGCGCGGTCCCAAGATGGCTGGAGCGAGCCCCTAGTTGTTCCCCCTGTTAGTTCCGCGCCACCGCGCGCGTTCGCGCGGCTGCCATCCGTCTTCCTAGGGAGTGATGATGAACTCGAGACCACCAGGTTAGTACCTTGTTGACTTCGAGTTGTCTTTGTAGTTCCAATCTTGCAGTTGGTCATTGTATTGTTGCTGCAGCCGTCGTTCTGGCGATGTCCACTCTCCTCCTCGTGAGTACTCTCCTCCTCGTGAGGTGGAGCATACATCCGCCCCTTCGACCGAGCTGGTGACCCGGGTGGCAGTTGAGGAGCGAACGCAACCTGCTGTCATCGTGTCTTCGAGTCGCGCTCCTCCGCCGCCTTCCGTTGATGCCGAGCTTCTAGACCACGTAAGTCCTTTGTACTTGTACTTGTAGTCTTGAATTTTCATCGGGTGCGCGATCAGCGCTCCCGATGGGAGTAGCCCCCGAAGGTGTGGGTGACTAGTAGAGTCGCCCGTAGCTTTATTAAGATCTTGCTTTTGTTTCAGCCCTACTACCGCCAACAACTTGATGCAGCCGCTGCTTACGTTCGCCTGGAAAAGGAGAGGGACCAGCTTCGCGCTTCCCTTGACCAGGCTGATAAGCGGGTTGCTGAGCTTGAGCTGAAGATTCGGAGTCAGGGTGAGCTTGAGAAGTCTCTCCACGAGTTCTAGGAGCGGGAGAGGATGCGGGCTGACCAAGAGAAGACTCAAGTCGACCGCCTTCTTTCCCTTGCCGGTGCTTTTGGGGGTAAGTTTCGGCTTGATGCATACTGTGTTGTTGCTTTTGCCTTTGTCTGATGTTTGACTTTTTTGCACAGAGACATGCGGTGGAGCTCCTGAGGAGGGCTCGTCGAGTGACACCGTCGACTTGGCGACGACTGTCGGCTTCCTGGACCGCGGCTGCGCGTATGCGTCTGATGCTCTGAGGAAGTCCACAGATGCGCTGAAGAAGTCGACAGGAGCTCTTACGACGGTGCACCGTAACATCTTCCCAAGCGACCCGCCTCCGACTGCCGTGGACGCCCTTGCTGCTCCATTTGAGGATGACGCGACCACCCTCGCCGACTTCACTCGGGTGCAGACGGTACGCGGCTCCGAGCTCACCTTCCAGCTCCTCCTAGGCCACCAAATTCAGGGCGACTTCGAGAAGGTCGTCAGTGGCTTCCCCCGTAGGCCTGATGGCCGGACCGCGTCCTTGGGTGGAGTTAAAGTGTGGGCTGCACAGCTTGCTGTGACGCTTGTGTCTACCTTCGAGAGGGCGCTGGCCAAGGCGACTGGGTCGGCTGCTGCTCGGATGAGTCGCTCGCAGTCGGAGTCTGTTGCCCAGGAGTAGTTGTAGGGGCTTAGCAGTCGCAGTTTCATGTACTGATAACTTTTGCTTTGTAATTGCTGTCGACCGATATTTTGTTGGGTCTTCTGGCCTTTGACAGTGCTCTGGCTGAAATTGAATGTTTTCTCCTATCGTATTTGTCTATGTTGATCAGTCGTATATTGGTATTGATTCCGCATGTTCATGACAGACTGACTTGCTCGGCGGCACGTCTTCTGCTTCTGCGGCTGGTCCGAGTGGCGATGGATCCTCTTCATGTGCTCGCCGTCGCCAAGCTGCTCCGGTCCATCCGCGAAGTTCGAACGACCAGCGCATAATCACTTACTTGAAGAACAAGGTGATTGAGCTTGAGGCTACCTTGAAGAATACCGAGCTGCTCTTGCAGCGCTCCAGGTCGCATTTGACTGCGGGTTTTTCCCGACGCGAATATTTTCTGATCGGGGAGATCGATCTCATCAGTCGGCAGCTTCAAGGTTGGTACTTTCTGCGGCTGTCTTTCCTTGTTGAAATTTGCTGGTTCTGACTTCTGGCTTGTGTATGCAGACGTGAACCCAGATTGGGAGGCTGAGCGGGACCGTGTTGAGGAGCGTGTCACCCGGGAGGCGTCTGGCGACTCCCACGAAGCTCGCCATTTCTGGGTGAACAAGTCGCGAGGGCGCATCCTTGCCCGCATGCTCGACCGAACCTGGCGTGCGGCTGTCCTCTTGGAGAATTGTCGGAAGACCTTGTGGCACATCCACCGCGTCTACTTCCCGCATAATGGGCAGCCGCATGGGCTGTCCACCTTGCTCGAGAGGTTCCGTGACGGCGATGCTCTGAAGGAAATTGTCCACGCGCAGCTTGTCGCCGGGGTGAATGCGGCTCTGGCGTACGTTCGGCTGCATCGGCCTAACCTTCCGTTGGAGAGGCTGATGGGTGGACTGCCTGGCGATGCCGAGTACGCCGATACCCTCGCGGCTGCGCGCCAGATGATTGAGCATGTGCAGAAGCACAACGAACGTCTTGTAGGCCCACTCGGGGCGCCGAAGGCCGAGCCTGCAGACTGAGAGTAGTTTTCTTCTGTTGTATAGGGTTAGTCAATGTGGCGACTATGCCAATGTAAATGACAGTATATGGAATTAGAAGAGTTCTCGAGCAACGAGTGGAATTGTTTTCATTATTGTGTGAGTGCTTGCTTCTGTTTTGACCTGTGTGGCTAGCCCCCGAGTACCTTGGGTGACGGCCTAAGCCTGCGTTGTGAACCTGTGTGGCGCAACCCCCGAGTGAGTCGAGTGGCGTCCTAGGATTCTTTCAAGTGAGACCTGTGTACCGCGGCTACCGATTGTACCGGATGGCGATTTAGGGTTTTGGACTTGACCTGTATGGCGCAGCCCCCGAGTAGCTCGGGTGGCGGCCCAGGATTTCTTCGCTGAAGCCTGTATGGCGCAGCCCCCAAGTAATTTGAGTGGCGGCCTAGGAATTTTCAAGTGTGACCTGTGAGGTGCAGCCCCCGAGTGCGTCGTGTGGCGACCTAGGATTTTGGACTTGACCTGTGCGGCGCGTCTCCCGAGTAAGTCGGGTAGAGGCCTAGGATTTTTGAGTTGCGCCTGTTTGGCGCAGCCCCCGAGTGGTTCAAGTAGCGGCCTAGGCTTTTCAAGTGTGACCTGTGAGGTGCAGCCCCTGAGTGCGTCGGGTGGCGACTTAGGATTTTGGACTTGACCTGTGCGGTGCATCTCCCGAGTAAGTCGGGTAGAGGCCTAGGATTTTTGTGTTGTGCCTGTTTGGCGCAGCCCCCGAGTTTGTTCGAGTGGCGGCCTAGACTTTTATTTCAACCTGTGTGGCGCATCTCCCGAGCAAGTCGGATAGAGGCCTAGGATTTTTGAGTTGTGCCTGTTTTGGCGCAGCCCCCGAGTGGTTCGAGTGGCGGCCTAGGCTTTTATTTCAATCTGTGTGGCGTAGCCCCCGAGTAAATCGAGTGACGGCCTAGGATTTTTTGTTTGTCTTGACTGAGAAGGTAAGGTGAATAGCATTTTCTTCAAATCACTTTATTGATTGCTGCGAACAGGCCGCCTCATTAAAACCCTTCCAGTCCCCTCAGGTACCCTGGTAAGGGAAAGAGTGCGTCTGAAACCTGCCGCTTTGACATGCTATCCTTGTTACAATGGTTGATTCGACTAAGCATAGAACCGCCGGAGTTGTGCAATGTTCCACGGGTTGCTGCAGGCTGCTCCTGTCTTCGAGTCCTTTAGGCGATATGCTCCGTTTCCAATCACCTCTGTGACGATGTACGGACCCTCCCATGGGGAGGCGAGCTTGTGCACTTTTTTCTGTTTGAGGCGAAGGACCAGGTCACCTGCGACGAAAGCTCTTGGTCGCAATCTTCGTCTGTGATAGTTGCGCAGGTCTTGCTGGTATACGGCTGATCACGCCAGAGCGATGTCGCGTGCTTCGTCCAATATGTTCATGCTGTCTTCGAGTGCCTCTTCTGCATCTGACTCGTCGTAGGCGACCACCCGTGGTGCGTCAAACTTGATGTCGCAGGGTAGGACTGCTTCTGCGCCGTACACCATGAAGAATGGAGTGTACTGGGTGGATCTGTTAGGCGTGGTCCGCAGACTCCAGAGGACTGACGGTAGTTCTTCGACCCATGCGCCCGCTGCGCGCCTGAGTGGCACACGCAGTCGCTTCTTGATGCCGCTGCAGACTAAACCGTTGGCCTTCTCTACTTGCCCATTGGATTGCGGGTGTGAGACGGATGCATAGCTGAGTTTGATACCTTGCTCCGAGCAGAAGTCTTTGAATTCTTCGACTGTGAAGTTCGAGCTGTTGTCTGTGATGATCCCGTTCGGCACTCCGAACCTGAAGATGATGGACCTGATGAAGTTGACCGATGTTGATGCAGTCGAACTTGTGATGGGTGCGGCTTCAATCCACTTAGTGAACTTGTCGACTGCAACCAGGAGGTGAGTGTGCCCTCCGGGTGATGATTTCTTCAGCGGGCCCACCATGTCCAGCCCCCATTGGGCGAAGGGCTAGGCTAGTGGTATTGTCTTGAGCTCTGATGCTGGCGCGTGTGGCTTGTTGGCAAACTCCTGGCACCCTGTGCATTTCTTTACTAGGTCTTCGGCGTCCTGCATGGCCGTTAACCAGTAGAACCCGGCTCGTAGTGCTTTGGCCACCAGTGCTCGACTACTGGCATGATGCCCGCAGATACCCGCATGGATGTCGAGTAGGATGGCTTGGCCGTCGACTGGGTCTATGCACCTCTGCTTGATTCCTGAGATACTTCTCTTGTACAGCTCCCCGTTGATGACGGTAAAGCTTTTGGAGCGCCTGATGATGCGCTTTGCTTCGACTGGGTCAGCTGGCAGCTTCTGATGCAGTATGTACGCCAGGTATGGTCCTGTCCATGTGGCTTCGATTAGCATGACTTCCATGGGGACCTTCTCTTGGCTCGACAAGTTTGCATCGCCCTTTGCTTTTGTTGCGGTGCTTGCTGCGGCTTGAGTCTTGATAGATCTCTGCGTGATGCGCTCGAGGAAGACGCCGGGTGGAACTGGAACTCTGTCTGATCCCATGTTAGCGAGGACGTCGGCTTCTTCGTTGCTGTCGTGGCCGACGTGCCTTAACTCGCAGCCCTCGAAGTTGCCTTCCATCTGGTTGTACAGGTCTCGGTAGGCGATCATGTTGTCGGCGATGGCGTCGCAGGACTTCATGGTTTGCTGTACCACCAGGTAGGAGTCGCCGTAGATCATGAGGTGCGTGGCGCCGCAGTTCTTGGCCATCTTCATGCCGTGGATCAGGGCCTCGTACTCGGCTTCGTTGTTGGACGGCGTCGGAAAGTCCATCTATAGGACATACTTCAGCTTGTCACCCTTGGGGGAGATGAGTACAACTCCTGCCCCGGCTGACTTGAATTTCTTGGAGCCATCGAAGTACATTGTCCATGCGTTGGACAAGTCGGGGACATTTGGTAGCTGGGCTTCTATCCACTCGGTGGTGAATTCTGGGAGGACTTGGGCCTTGATGGACTTCGGGTGAGCGTACTTCAGCCCCCATGGCCCTAGTTCGACACCACTTGGCGACTCGTCCTGTCGCGCGTTGGTTTGTGAGAATGTCTGCTAGTCAAGAGGAGCTTACCACCGTGATCGGGTGCTCGGAGAAGTAGTGGACGACCTTCCTGGAGGTCATAAAGACTCCATACGCCAGCTTCTGGTAGTGCGGGCAGTTCTGCTTGGACAGGGTGAGGACTTCGCTGAGGTAGTAGACGGGTCTTTGCACCGGGTGACTGTGCCCTTCTTCTTCCCGCTCGACTACGAGTACCGTGCTCACCACCCTGTTTGTTGCTGAGACGTACAAGTATAACGGCTCGTTTTCCAGCGGTGCCACGAGGATTGGAGAGGTTGTCAGGGTTTTCTTGAGATGGTCGAACGCATCCTGCGCCTCCTGTGTCCACTCGAATTTGTCCGTCTTCTTCATCAGTTGGTAGAAAGGTAGAGCTTTCTCTCCCAACTTACTAATGAACCGACTGAGAGTTGCGACTCGGCCGGCTAATCGCTGCACCTCACGGAGTTTGGTTGGTGTTGGCATTCATAGAATGTTCTGCACCTTCTCGGGGTTCGCTTCGATTCCTCTTGCAGATACGAGGTACCCTAGTAGCTCTCCGGCTGGCACGCCGAACACGCACTTCTCTGGGTTGAGCTTGATCTGGTATACATCGAGTGCAGCGAAGACCTTGCGGAGGTCGTCGACTAAGGTATCCTCCTTTCGGGTCGTGACGACGATGTCATCGACGTAGACTTGGACGATCTGCCCAATGAGCCCTTTGAGGCACGCTTGCATTGTCCGCTGGTACGTGGCACCTGCGTTCTTTAACCCGAACGACATCGTCTGGTAGCAAAAGACGCCGTCCGGTGTGATGAAGGCCGTTTTTTCTTCGTCCTCGACTTTCAGCCTGATCTGCTGGTAACTTGAGTAGGCTTCCAGGAAGGACAGGCGCTCGCAGCCTGCTGTCGAGTCGATGATCTGGTCTATCCGCGGGAGCGGGAAGTGATCCTTGGGGCATCACTTGTTGACTGCGGTGAAGTCAACGCACATGCGTAGTTTTTTCGTCTTCTTTTTCTCCACTAGGACCGGGTTGGCGACCCAGTCTGAGTCATTGATCTCTCGGATGAACTTGGCGTGCAGCAGTCTGTCGAATTCCATGGTGATCGCGTCTCGCTTGGGTCCTGAGAAGCGTCGCATGGATTGTTTGACCGGTCTTGCGTCCTTGTAGACCTTTAGAGAGTGCTCGGCGAGTTCCCTAGGTATCCCTGGCATGTCAGAAGGTTGCCATGCAAAGATCTTCCAGTTCTCACGTAGGAACTCGACGAGCGCGCTTTCCTATGCGGGGGTCAGACTTGATGAAACCTTGACCGTCTTTCTGCTATTAGTCGGATGGACTTGGTGGGTGACGGTGTCGTCGTTCGCGTTGAATGCTGCGTCCTTAGCTGGCTTCTTGCGAGATGGAAAGATGGTCTTGTCGTTGTCGGCTGATATGGCCTTGAAGTGCTCCTCGACTCCGAAGAACTCAGAAATCTTGGCGAACTCGCGATCACAGCTGTTGGAAAGCCCGAAGTCGCCGCGTACGGTGATTACTCCTTTCGATCCGGGCAAATTGACCAGCAGGTAGGCGTAGTGGGTTACTGCCATGAACCTGGCAAAAGTTGGGCGTCCGAGTATGGCGTGGTACTGCGAGTTCCAGTCGACGACTTCGAAATCGATCGACTCCTTCCTGAAGTGCTCGGGTGTGCCGAGGATGACGTCGAGCGTGATTGTTCCCATGGGCGTGATTGCTTGCCCCGGTACTATGCCGTGGAAAGTGGTTTCCGATTCCGGCAATTTCTCTGTCGACCTGTTCATTCTTCTCAGGGTGTCGGCGAATATGATGTTGATGCCGCTGCCTCCGTCCATGAACACCTTCTTCAAGCTGTAGTCGTCGATCAGGGCCTCAATCACGAGTGCGGCGTGTCCGGGTCGGGTTACCTCGGATGGGTGATCTGCCCTGGAAAACGTGATGGGTGTCTCTGACCCGCGCAGGTAGTCTGGTACCGCGCGCGGGCTATTGATGGCCTGAAGTACTTGGCGGGTGATGAGCTTTTGGCGCCTGTTTGACGGGGGTCCCTTCTGGATCATGTTCAGCTGTCCCCGTGCGGGTGGATACGTGTCGGTTGCTGCCGACTGACCTTGTTGCTGTTGCTGCTGCTGCGGCTGGGGGAATGCTCCGGCCGCCTGCACCTGGTTGTTGTTTGCGGGTGCCGCCTGGATGGCTAGCTGCGGGGCTGCCTGTATTGCTTGCACTGGAGCGATGATTTGCTGCATGACTTGGTATATCTTCCTTGCTTTGCGACAATCCTTCAGCACATGGCTGGAACCCCACTTGCCTGTCTCCGGGTTGCGGAACGAGTGATGCTTACAGGGTTGCATCAGCTCCTCTGCCGGGGTTAGCGGGCGCTTCCACTCGCGTTTCTGACCTCCGTCATTGTGGCTAATGCTGTTGCTGCCACGGTTGTACTGACTCGAGCTGGACTGTCGACCTTGATCGTACTGTCGACTGTTGTCGCGTTTGTCATCATGGGGGGTTTCATATCCCGCTGCTACTAGCTCGATTGAATCGTGGGTGTAACGTGGCTTCTTCTTTTGGCGTGCCTCGTGCCAGTTGCTTGTTTCGACCTCTTTCTTGGGGGAAGTATCGCGGACGTAGTCCTCTCCTTCGACCCACTGGTTGGCTGTCTTCATTAGCTCTATTGTGGTCTTCGGCTGGAGCCTACCAAATTCCTCGCGGAGGTCGCGGCGAGCAACACCGTGCATGAAGGCGTCCATCACCCGGTCTTCTGAGACGGGTTCCATGGTGTTGCGGAGGAGTGTCCACCGCTGGATGTAGGAGCGGAGCGACTCATCCTTTCCTTGCTTGCAGGCCTGCAACTTGATGTAGGTCGTTGGCCTTGCGAACGTTCCCGAGAAACTTTTTATGAAATTATCCTGGAATTCTTCCCATGTTCGGAAAGAGTCCTTGGGTTGGCTTGTGAGCCACCCGCGCGTCGAGTCCGTCAGCATAAGCTGGATGTACTGCATTGCCGTAGTCGACGTCCCGCCTTGGCAGGTGCAAGCGATGAGGTAGTCCTCGAGCCACAGTCGTGGATCTTGCTTCCCGTCGTACTTTGGGGTGCCTGCTGTCAGCTTGAAGCCCTTAGGCATGCGGGTGTCGCGGATGTTGAAGCTGAAGCATGCAGCCCCACATGGCTCGAAGTCGCGGTCGGCTTGGTCGTTGAGGTTCGTAGCTCCAGCCGAACGTTCCTTGCGGTTGCGGTCCACCGTCTTCTGCATGAAGACGTCGCGAAGGTCCTTGATTGGTTGTCGCTGTGCTGCTGGGACCTCCGAGGTTGCAGGCTCGCGCGCTCGGTTGCTTGGTACCTTGGCCGCTAGAGCTTCTTCGATCGCCCTGATGGAGGCGATTTGCTGTCTGTGGAGCAGGGAACGTGCGTCTCCCTCCGGTGGTTGCGTGAGACGGAGGTACGTCTCGACTGAGATCAGGGCGGCGTTCGCCGTCTTTGGGACGGATATCCCGTTCTCGTCCTCGGTGACGAAGGACGACTCGAGGTTGCGGGTGACCCTGGTTCGGTCGGCGTCTGTCAAGAGGGGAACGCGGGCTCTGTTTCACCGTGCTCCTTGGTTAACTTCCGTGGAGGAGGTAAAGGAGAGGGCAGCTCGCCTGACACTCGATGCATCTGCGTCCCTCTTGCGCCGGAGTAAGTCGGCTTTTTCGGCGTGGAGTCGTTCGCCTTCCTTGCGTAGCAAGTACTGGACCGCCAGGTGATCCTCTCTAGGTGCGTCGGGTGGAGGAAACGTGCCCTCGTCGACATGCTTCATGGCTTGGATTCCCATGTCCCGTGTGATGACGATTTTAGTCTGGTCCAGCATGATCACCTCTAGTGGGTATGCGGGTTCTTCGTTGTCATCGGGTGGCGCTGTGCCCGCCATGAAGCATTGCTTGGGGTAGACTTGGGTCGATGTGTTCGTGTTGCCGCTGCTGCTTCCGTCTTCCGAGCCTTGCTCGGGATCGAAAATTGCTGCAACGTGACGCGCGG
Source organism: Poa annua (assembly GCA_026929855.1). Taxonomy (NCBI): domain Eukaryota; kingdom Viridiplantae; phylum Streptophyta; class Magnoliopsida; order Poales; family Poaceae; genus Poa; species Poa annua. The sequence goes on from CM049426.1 coordinate 299,991,006, forward strand.
CGCAGTCGTTGTTTCGCCTCCTTGCGATCGTCCACGTGCTCTGGGGTTTCGCAGCCGCCGAGTGAGTGCGATTGGCTTGGGGTAGACTTGGCAGCCCCACGAAGACGAAGACGCGCGCGACGTGGCTATCAGCTGCAAACCCTTGGTCGTCCGCGCGGGTGCAGTAGTTGAGGCAGATCTTGATTTGGCCGACCGTGCGACTGAGATTGGTGTAGTAGACTCGATTCGCGCGGCCGTTGCTGAGGTTGTCGATGCAGTCGTCGCAGATGCGATCTTCCCGGGCGCGACATAAGCGATCTCCGCGGGTGCGGCAGATGCGATCTTCACGGACGCGGTAGATGAGATCTTCGCGGGTGCGACAGATGCGATCTTCCCAGGCGTGGCAGATACGATCTTCGCGGGTCTTGATGAGGGTGGCGGTAGATTCGCCGATGCGGGTGCTGCCGCGCGTGGCGCGGTTGCCGCGGACCTGAGTATTCTGCGACTGTCGGCGAAGCAGCACACGGAGCCGAAGGTGATGTGTATACCTTTGTCCAGATCGGCGTACACCGAGCGGCGAGCTGGAGGGTGGAGGACATACTCGAAGGAGCCGAAGCGGATCGACTCCCTGGCGACGCGGACGTCGGTCTTCATTGCGGATGGAGCCGGAGCGACCATGATTCCAACACTTTTTTGACTTCCCACAGACGGCGCCAATTGACGAGGTTGTAACTCGGCAAATCCCAGGGTTGTGCACCCCGGGTTGATTGATGGGGGGAGAGAGAGATGTTGGTGATCACGACGGCTGACAAGCAAGGTTTTACCCAGATTCAGGCTCCCGGAGGATAACACCCTACTCCTGCTTGTTTGATTATTGATGCGAGTAGCGATTACAATGGCGAGCTTGCGATCTCGCTAGGGTTTGTGGTGATGGCTATGAGCGTGTCCTCTAGGACGGGCAACCCTCCTGGCTTTATAGGTAGCTAGGTCTCGGGCGGTTGGTACCGATATGGCAGGTTACAAGGCCTAACCGAGTTGGACTAGGATACGTGGTACCCCGAGTGGGCCTTCTGTGGGCCTGTGGGCCTTTCCATGCTTGGCGCGGCCCAGGTAGCCTTACGGTGGGCTAGTCGAAAGGTAGCCCCACGTCAGCGAGCAGCTCGGACCACTCCCGCACCTTGAGCAGCTCGAACTACTCCCGCACCTTGAGCAGCTCGGACCACTCCCGCACCTTGAGCAGCACGTCCATGCCGCCCTGCCACCAGCTCTCGTCCTCCGAGGTGGTCGCGGCGCCGCCGATGCGATGGTGGGAGAGGGAGGCAGAGGTGGTGGTGGTGGGGGAGGAGAAGGAGGAGGGCCAGCAGGGGAAGCAACGACGGCGGCTGCGGCACGTGAAGAAGGCCGCCTCCGCCTCGTCGACGTTGACAACGACACGAGCTCGCAGGCGGCGAGCGGATAAGGGTGGGAGGACCGTTTGCTTTAGGTGAAAAAGTGCAGGTTTTTTTTACAAAAAGACAACCGCGAACGGTAATCCGGATCGGAGGAGGGAGTATTAAAAACCAAATGTAGTAGTACCAAATATTAGACGTATTGGAAAACAAACACAAAATAAAAGCACATACCCATGCGAAGTCACATGTCCCGAGTCCATTACAGCCTGCGAGTGACGAGATAGCATCGCGGTCCAGCTGAACCCGGGGCACCACGCCTCGTAAATCACCCAGCCTCCCGTGCCCAAACCCGTAATTTGCCACCACCGTGGCTTCGCATGACCCACCGACACGCGGGCCCCGGACTCCCAGACTCGACATAACCACGACCGTAAAGTACGATACTACCCCGCGTAGGAACCAGGAACTACACGTCTCTGCCCCACAGCCCTAATGCTCCCGAGATAAAACCCCTACCTCCTCCCGTCACCGCGCCTCCACTAGGGAGAGAGGTCGCAGACGGAACCCAACCCCAACCCCGGAAGAAAAAGCTCCGGATTTTCCACCGCCGGCGCTCGCCCGCCGATTCCCCCTCCCCTCGATCGAGCTGTCTGCATCCCCGGATTCGGAGCCCGCAGCCATGACGACGGACCAGCCAGTGATCAGCCTGCGCCCCGGCGGCGGCGGCGGCGGTGGACCCCGCGGCGGCGCCCGCCTCTTCGCCCCCGCCTTCGCGGCCTCCGGCGCCGGTGATTTCCTCCGCCCCCACGGCGGCCCCGCCTCCGGCGTCTCCAGGGTGAGTGAGGACTCTCTCGCCCGCCGCCCGATCTGTTGCGGGCTACTACTGTCCGATGCGGGTTCGATTGGCTTGCGGGTGGGCCTGAGGGGGAGATCCAGCGGGGAAATATCGGATCTTCGTTCCGTGGGCTGTGCTGGTGTGGATGGAGCGTTTGGTGGTTCGGGATGCCCATCTGGTTTATCGGTGGGGAGAGATTTGGTAGTCGATAGGCTGCTTAACGAGGTTTTAGGTGGCTATAGTGCGCAAGAAGGATGTGTTTAGGCGCGTACGGATTAAAGCTGGATGCTTTTGTAGGATACAATTTGGGTGTGAGAGTATTTTCGGATTTTTCACCTTTCAGGGCCGAGCTTGTGAGCTCTTCTCTGTGGGATAGGAATACGATGGCCTGTGCCATACCCATACATAAATAGTGCACTGAAGCGGGTTCCTGGGTTTTGTTGTTACTTGCATATAAGCCTTGTTTAATGCTAGACATCATGTCAAGTTACATGCCTAGCCAGACCAAACAAGTCTTTCATTTGATCATTAGACATTTTCTTCCTATGCTCACATTGATGGTATCTTGCTGCAGATTGGTGACTTACATTTTGAGACGCGGGAGCGCGTTCGTTATTCAAGAGATCAACTTCTTGAGCTGCGTGAGGTACTGCTGTTTTGACACTTTTGTACAGTGTCTGTTTCTATCATGGAAATTTCTTTGTGAAGATCTTCAGGTGTTAATTTGTTGTAAAGACCTTCCTTAAAATGTGTTAATTGTTGGTCTATCCGTTATCTGGTTTTGCTGAAAGATACCTGTAGTGCGTGGCTTGACAGGTTTAGTGATGTAGCCATTGTGGTTGTGTCCAAGTCAAACTTATTAACATTAATCGTGTAAACTAGACACATGATAATGGTTTCACTAAAATTGACAGTTTAAGACTTCTGTATTCTATGTTCGAATGTGCTCGCTAGCATATATTTCTGATTGACTGTAAGTGTGGAGGTAATTACCTTTAGATGTCCATGCTATTTCGTAAGCAACATTATGAACTGAGGGTGCATGTCTCAAGGATGAAATAAATATTAGAGGCACTCTCACGGTACAGAAGTGGAACTGTACTTGTTGATGTCAATTGGAAGAGGAAGACACTTCTAGCCTGCTTAACTACTCTCTGATCTGTAGCAATTTGATTTAGCATGTTTAATTTTGAACTTGAGGGTCAAGGGTCTAAGTTTGAAGCCAAGTTTCTTCACAATTAGGATGGTTCACCTTAAAGTGGATATGAAGTGATAAACAATATGACAGCCATGATGTGGTATCAAATGGTCCCAGATAGGGAGTGTTTTGGTTTTGTTTCGTGAACTTCTGTGACATACATAATGTCGTGAGTTAGATATCTAATAAGTTCTTCCTGACAATGCAGACACTTTATTTACATGCACTGATCTGATATCCTCGCAGATTACTGATGTACCAGAGCAAATCTTGAGGGTTAAGCAAGAAATTGAGGTGGAACTTAACGGTGAAGAGCAGACCTGGCTTCGTAGTGATTCAAATGTGAGTTCATCATCATATCAATGTGCATTTTAGTTTGTACTGTTTTTACAATCTGTACTACTTTAATGTTTTGCAGCCTTACCAAATGATCTTCATGTCATTATGTTACTAAATTTATTACAGCTTTCTGTTGATTTGCACGTGTGGAATATGGAATCCTTATTGAACTCATCTTTTGTTATGCAGGTGCAATTGCAGACACAAACGGAAACACAGACACAAGGACAAGCACAAAATCGCTTTACCGAGACTGACAACCGTGACTGGCGTGCACGCACAGAGAAGCCTCCAGCACCAGCAGTTCAGGAAGAGAAGTCTTGGGATAACATTCGTGAGACTAAAGAACTGTACAATTCAACTGGTAGGAAGCAAGAGCAGTTTAGTAGACAAGATCAGCCGAGCTCCCAGTTTGCTTCAAAAGCTCAGGTAAAGGAGCATTAGTTGCTTACTCTTTTGCTCCATTTGACCTTTTGGGTATCTGCTTTATGTTTTTATTTTGAACATGCTTCTGTTAACAATCACTTGTTTTGTTTCTTGGTGTCTGTTTCTTGGGGTTCAATACCGATTTGCATCGACTAATCAATGCTGATGATATGTAACTCCAGTTCATCACATTTTAGTACAGTAGTTTGGTTTGCAGACCTGCCATCATATGCATTTTTTGGATAATTGATACAACTCAATAGTGTACTTTGTTCATGTTTCTTTTGTATTATTATTATAGTACTATAATTTACTTAATTAGTATCATTCTATGTAATTATAAATCTGGGAACAAGTATTCAATTGGAAACTACATGCGGTAATTGTTGGATTGAATACAAAGAAGTGAGGAATATTTGGTGCTAATTTGCCTTGTTGTTTTTAAACCTTTTCTTCTCTACCAAGACATTATCGAACTTGTATATAGTGTTTTGGCATCTGTATATTAATCATCATTCCTCATCACTCTTTTTTCCAAAATTATCAGGCTGGCCCCCCTCCTGCTCTTATCAAGGCTGAGGTACCTTGGTCAGCCCGAAGAGGCAATCTCTCGGAGAAAGATAGAGTCCTGAAAACAGTGAAAGGGTAAGAATATGTTTTTCTTGTTGTTTGTCCTTGTTGCAGTGGCTGTTTCCTTTCTTGTTTACTAAGTAGATATGTTCTAGTTTGTATTTCTCGTTGCATACTGTTTATCTGCTTTTACTTGTGCAGTATACTAAACAAACTGACGCCAGAGAAATTTGATCTACTTAAGGGCCAGCTACTGGATTCTGGAATTACTACTGCTGATATTTTGAAGGTTTGGTTTTATCAAGCTGTGTATTATCTCCATACCATCTTGATTGTTCCTAGTAATTCATCTATCTTTTGCTTTTGACCCAGGATGTTATCTCTCTCATATTTGAGAAAGCTGTTTTTGAGCCCACATTCTGTCAGATGTATGCCCGACTTTGTTCTGAACTCAATGACAACCTCCCGTCATTCCCTCCCGAAGAAGAAGGCGGTAAAGAGATTACATTCAAACGTGTGTTGTTGAACAATTGCCAGGAAGCATTTGAAGGCGCTGACAGCTTAAGGGTCGAGATTGCAAGTTTGACTGGCCCTGACCAAGAGATGGAAAGAAGGGACAAAGAAAAGATTTTCAAACTTAGAACACTTGGAAATATTCGTTTAATTGGTGAGCTACTGAAGCAAAAGATGGTACCTGAGAAGATAGTTCATCACATTGTTAAGGTATACATTAGGAAATCAATAACACATTCCTTATTCCATGAAAAGTTGCCTAATCCATTTGTTTGACACACTATGCAGGAATTACTGGGGTCTGATAAAAAGGCTTGCCCTGATGAGGAACATGTTGAAGCCATTTGTCAGTTTTTCAATACGATCGGTAAACAGCTGGATGAGAACCCAAAGTCTCGCCGAATCACTGATACCTACTTCGTCCAGATTAAGGAGCTAGTATCGGACCCTCAGTTGACTCCACGTTCCAAATTCATGGTCCGGGATTTGATTGATCTCCGTTCTAACAACTGGGTGCCTCGACGTGCGGAGGTAAAGAAAACCAGCCAACTGGATGGACTACATGCAGTTGCTTTTATAGACACTAGTTTTTATGTATAACCACTATTGCTGAGCACTGCTACATGCAGTTGCTATTATAGATACTAGCTTTTAAGTATAACCACTATTGCTGGGCACTGCATATCTCACTTTAGTAGTTTGTGGCGTATTACCCAAAGAGTCACCTCTAATAGGAGATAGGAATGGTTTTAAGATCTTAAAGTTGAACATGTTAGACGAACAAGCATGCGTGCATGGACCGGCAAACCAAAAAATGACCATGGTGAATTTGCCGTTTATTAACAATTAGTCAAGCGTGCACTTCGCTTTGTACACTGTAACATGCACATACTTACAGTCGACCATTTAGTAAATTATTGCATCACTTGATTACATTGAAGTCCAGTTGGATTTGTAAATCCAATTAGTCTGAAGTTCTATGTGCTTTTAAATTTCAGATTAAGGCGAAGACAATCAGTGAAATTCACACGGAGGCAGAAAAGAACCTTGGATTACGTGCAGGGTCCACAGCAAACATGAGGAATGGCCGTAATGCACCAGGTGGTCCTCTTTCGCCTGGAGGTTTTCCAGTGAACCGGCCAGGAACTGGAGGTATGATGCCTGGGATGCCTGGATCGAGAAAAATGCCTGGAATGCCTGGGTTAGATAATGATAACTGGGAAGTTCAGCGTTCTAGATCAATGCCAAGAGGTGACCCACTTCGCAACCAGGGTCCCTTGGTTAACAAAGTACCATCTGTTAGCAAGCCATCTCCAATCAATGCCAGGCTTCTTCTTCAGGGCACTGGAGCACTAATTGGCAAGAGTGCACTTTTGGGCACCGGTGGACCACCTTCTCGCGCTTCCAGCTTTACAGCTGCTTCCATTCATTCACCAGCTCAAACTACAGCATCACCAAAACCACCAAGTGCAACTCCAGCTTCTGTACCTGTTCCTGACAAAGCAGCCAGTTCTGCCAAGGTGATACCTGCCAGTCTTCAGAAGAAGACAATTTCTCTTCTAGAGGAGTATTTTGGTATTCGTATCTTGGATGAAGCACAACAATGTATTGAGGAGCTGCAGAGTCCTGAATACTACCCTGAGATTGTTAAAGAAGCTATTAATCTTGCTCTGGACAAAGGTGCCAGTTTTGTTGATCCTCTTGTTAGTCTTCTGGAGCATCTGCACGCCAAGAAGACTTTCAAGACTGAAGATCTGGAAAATGGTTGCGTGCTATATGGGTCGTTGTTGGAAGATATTGGTATTGACCTTCCTAAAGCACCAAAGCAATTTGGTGAAGTGGTTGCTCGCCTGATTTTGTCGTGTGGCCTGAGATTTGAAGCCGTCGAGGGGATCTTAAAGACGATGGAGGACACCTTCTTCCGCAAAGATATATTCAGCTCTGTCACGAAAACCTTAGAAGCAAGCCCAGAAGGTCAGGCTATCTTGAGCTCACATGCTGCCGTCATTGACACGTGCAACAGCCTCTCGAAATGATAGCTCGCTCTTGGCAGCTCGACTTCTCAGGTGCTGTGTCTAGTGAAAACATAACAGCATGGGTGTATTCTCTATAGCTTAGGTGTTTCACCGCTGAGGAACTGTGGGTGCTTGGGGTTGTGAGCGACAGCCAGTTTTGAGCTGTATATTTTTGCGAGGTCACAGTGAGTGTTGATTATTGTTTCGACAAGTGAAGGGGAAAGAAAAGAAGCCATGGATTTTGGTCTATGTCGACGGCGGCCTAATTCGCCGCAGCCTGTGATGAACAAGGCTCTTTTTTTTAAACGTGATGTTTTTGTGTCTCCTCGATGTTATTATTCAGTATTTTCTGCTCTTACACATTTTGTAACATTGTACTATGGTTTTTGGAGTATTATGTTGGTTACAATATATCGTGCCATCATCGTAGGACTAAGGATTCAATCTAAAGTTTTTAGAGTATTCTGTTGGTTACAATATATCGTGCCATCATTGTAGGACTAAGGATTCAATCTAAAGATTATTTTGACGTGTGACCGTCTCAAAATTCTTGTTTGCTTACATGACAATATGGCGGATGCTGTCATTTTGTGATGGTCTTTGAAATTTACTCTCAGCTACACTGGTTCTTGCCCGGATCAGTTCTTTTTTTTGTCGTCTTACCAGTATTACTGAATCGGTACTTTCGATTCTTCACTAGCGTTTTCAATGTTCTGGAGTTAAGATTTTGATATAACTGATTTAATTTTTTTGTTTGATTTAACTTGTGTGAGGGTGACTGGAAACGAGCACAGCCAGCCTGAACAAGCCCTCGCCAAAACAACATATTCAAATACAATTCACTGTGAACGAATGTATAACGTGACGTCAATAGTTCCTGTGAAGTTTGAATTCACTGTGATATTAAAAAATGGATTTCTCGCCATTTAGTTTTTGATGAAAGGAATGTTTTATCTATTATTATATTTTTGCTCCTATCAAGTGCTGCGTTGTTCGGAACCTTCTTCCCCACAGCATCTCCTTCCTCCAACCCGTGAAATTTCATAAAAATAACCCTTTGGAGAAAGTTTAGCAAAAAATAACCCATTTTCAAAACTATTTTAAAATCTAACCCTTTTTGTAGCGCCCGGCGCTACCCTCTGTGTGGTAGCGCCACAGCCTCCGTCGCTACCCTCGTGCCAGCGTGGCAACGCGGGCCCCGTGTGGAAACGGCTAAGTCTGGGAGGGTAGCGCCATGCCCCTCGGCGCTACCCTTAAGAGGGTAGCTCCAAGCCCCATGACGCTACCCTCCCAGACTTAGCCGTTTTCGACGTGCTCGGAGGGTAGCGCCATGGGGCTTGGAGCTACCCTCTTAAGGGTAGCGCCGAGGGGCATGGCACTACCCTTCGGGTAGCGCCGAAGGGCTTGTTGCCACGCTAGCACGAGGGTAGCGACGGAGGCTTTGGCGTTACCACACAGAGGGTAGCGCCGCATCGTTGGGCGCTACCAAAAAGGGTTAGATTTTAAAATAGTTTTAAAAAGAGGTTATTTTTTGCTGAACTTTGTCCAAAGAGTTATTTTTGTGAAATTTCACGTCCAACCCCACCGGCCGCGGCGGCCGCCGCCTCCTCTTCGACCCGCTGTCCCCTCTTCCCGGCCCCCCCACCCAATTCCATTCTACCGGCGACCGGTCTCTCTCCACCCTGGCACCCACCATTAAACCTTTGACAACAGTAAAGCCCGCGTGTTGTTTAGGGTTCGTCGGCCCTGCGCGGGGTGCGGCCGAGGCTTCTCTGCTCCTGCACCGAGAGTATGGTACGGCGATCTAACCCAGTCACTACAGTACATGCTCTGTGTTTTGTGGGGATTTTGTTCCTCCCGTTGACGCTTTCTTAAATTTGGGGGCTAATTTCCTAGGGGTAGGGTAGGTTCTTGGTAGTTCCGCGATTGGCACGGCCAGAATGTAAAGTCGTCTGTGCAAGTTATCAGTGAAGTATCTTCATGATGTCAGTCGCAGCACACTCGCTTTCATGTTTACCTAGTATTCTCGCCGTGTCCTTGCCTTGGTGCTCGGCAACTTTTGATTGGGAAGTGCTTTTGCCGGCGCCAAGGCCTTAGGCGCATATATGTTTATTGGAAGCAGTTGATACAACACTTTCAGGCTTACTCTTTCCAACTAGTGCTGGTGCTGCAGTGAATATAATCTGCTAGTTGCTTCCATTTTACTCTTCCAAGACCGCTGCAGTTATAATGTGAAACTGATCCTGGAAGCCACTGTTGGTAAAGTGGAGTCAGTTAGGAATGGGCATGGTGCCAATCCCACAGATTTAATTGTGAGAGCCACTGTACACACCGAATTTGGCATCAAGTTTGATCATATGCACAAATACCTGGTAAAAATCGAATGAACTCTTGTCTTCTAAAAGGCCTCTGTCTCTTCCACCCGCCTGCTTGTTCCCCCACATTCCATTCTACCGGGATCAGTCTCTCTCCTTGGCTCCACCCTCGCAGCCACCCTTAACCTTCTGTCTTTAAAGCACGCTTGGTCTTTAGGGTTCGGCGGTCCTGTGCGGGGTTGCGGTGGAGGTTTCTCTGATTCTGCTAATGCACTGAGAGCATGGTACTGCGATCTTGCTCTACTGCTAACAATATACATGCTCCGTGTGGCTTGCGGTTTAGCTCGCTACCTAAATTTTGCGGGGATTTCGTTCTCCATTCCCTCCTTATTTTTTTGGGAGGTAATAAATTTCCTAGGGTTGATTCATGGTGGTTTTTCTTTTGACCCTTCCACAACGCGCGTTTATGTACTTAAGGGCGCGCTAAACGGTGCTATCTACTTTTTACTCTTTTGAACTTTTGTCCAATTGCAATGCGAAATTCATCCTGGAAATGAATGGTATTCAGTCATTAATCAGTGAAATCGCCTGTGCAAGCTTACCAGTCAACTCATAGCTAGTGCCTGTTGGTTGATGAACTTAGCCCACTCCTTTTCATGGGAGTCCCGATTCATCTCATTATTTTCTTTCTGGAGTGTTTGTTACCTTGTTAGATGGCTTCCTAGTATTCTCGTGTGCTCAGCAATTTCCTGTCAGTTCGATTAGGACAACTATGGGTGTTCTGTTGGTGGCAGGGCCTGAAGGCACATGTTTGTTACTTCAAAGCAATTGGCAGTGCCTTTCGGGCCTACTCTTTCCAAGTATTGCTACAATCATAATCTTAAACTAACTTCAGTTTGAGGACCGGTGGGAGATAGATAACAAAGTGGTAATGGGTATGATGTTCATTCTGCAACCCTTTCCAGCGTTAATCTGCCACTAAGTGTTCTGGATGCCTGAACAGTAACTAGGCTCATGCTGTTTCGAAACTAACTTATGAAAAGCTTATCCCAGATCTTATTTCTTACATTATCACAGGCTGGAAGGTACACCATCATTCTCATGCAACCATCACAAAACAAAGGGTCCAGAACTTTTATGGACTTCAGTTCAGTCAACCAAGCACTGGACGGTCAGTATTTTCTCCCATGCTTGTTGCTTGAAATGATTACACAATTCTAGGAATACTTTTAATTTATTGTCCATGTGTTTGTATAGCTGCGAGGATACCACGGGTCCTTATGATATATTCCTATTGTGCATCAATAGCATATATTCCTTGCTTCAGCTATATGTCATCAGCCATCATCATGATATTAGTGCTGAACATTCAGGAATTTGATTTAAAATGCTGTCACATAATTTTCACTGGTACTTTTGTGGTTGGCCTTCTTACAGTACACCAATTATTTTCAGCAAACTAGCATGATACCTATCTGATGTTTAGATGAGACAGACAGCTACGACGACTGAATAGTCAATGATTCAAGATGTCTCTTGTCAGAAATGTTTGATAATCGTTTAAATGACCGCTAATATATGTAGTCTGTCACATGGTTTGGGAGTAAATGATAACAAATCATAGTACTTTACTGGTTCATTTTCTTGTACAAATTGTGCACCTGCATTTTCCATGAATGTCTTGGAAAAAGCAGCCAAGCATCTCTATTTCAGGCACTGTCTCCTCCTAACTTTTTGCTGGTCGATTATCATGCACTTCATATGGAGCAAATGACTTGTATCCGAGTTCATTTTGTGTGTGTGTGTGTGTGTGTATTCTCTTGTGCGACTTGCAGTTTCGAGCTCAGTTCAGTTAACAGTGCCATCTCTTAAATGACAGGAATCTGCGCCCGTTACGAAAGAAAAATCATGGATATCAACCCGATGGCCAGGAACTTCACTTATGACATCACTGACCTGTACAATTTCATTGACGGCCTGACCGACATAAGTGCACTGGTGTGAGTACAACTTCACTACTTGCAAAAATGCAAAACGATTGAGCATACAACGGCATACTAAAGCTTACCAGCTCTGTGTGTGCTCTACCCTCACAGGTATGATCATCAACTTCACGCGTTCCTGCCGTATGACAGGCAGTGGATAAAAACGAAGATCTTTCAGCACCTCAAGACCCTGGCGCGGGACTAGCCAGGGCGTGATCAGCATCGCTTCTGATTAACAGAAGCATCTGTTTGTCTGTTCAGGCAGGTGCGAGGAATGTGAGGATTGGGGTGCATGTGCTAATTGTAAGGGTGAAGAAAATGATTTGATTGTTTCTTTCCTATTTCATTGATTTGATGACTCGAATCCCAGAAGGAAAACTAGGAGAAATTGACTTGCTTTGATTGCCCACCATATATTTGCTTGGTTATCTGGCATTTCTGACCTGACACCACGGTTTAAAACCTGGAATGAATGGCTTGCCTTGTGCCTATGACCATGAATGGGAGAGCGATTACTATGAAAATCATATGAAATGATCACTTTGTGTCCAAATTAGTGTCCCCTGGCTCCAGCCATGGTGTTACAGGTCAATGAATTCCAGTTTTTCAGCAGGAGTAGATTTCGATCCGTAGCTAATCCAGCTGCGGGAATGAGTGGAATTGTCTGAATCGGCTGTGGCATGTTGCTAGGTTCCCCATGCCAGAGGTGGCGGGGAATACGACGACGCCTTACAGCGATTTCCGGCGGCCACCACCGACGTCGTTGACAAGCTCCGTCTACCATGACTGTGATAAGGGATGCCTCGCCTCACCGAAGACTCATTACACTCTCAAAACTTAGTGTCAGATATACGAACTATTATGAACCTAGGTTGCCTGAAGGTTTCATGGAGCTCAGTTCCGTTGTTGAAAACCAAATATATGCTACGCGAGTTCTCTGAATATTTGTTTTCCAGTGCAAACTGAGTTGTGTATAGAGATACAAGTCTTTGCTTGCTTGCCGATGGATTTCCAATGTAAAAAAGGCTCAGTTTAGAATTTATTTGTCCAACAAGATTGGCTTTCAGTTCAATTTTGCAAGCAAGCAGCAAGGCATACACATACGGAGCAAGTTACAGCAGTTTCGACTTTAAGGACATGAGCTACTGTATTTTCAGGACACAGGCTACTATATTTGAGGTAAGAAAGGGATGTCTGCAAGTTGAACATAATTTGTACAAACAATGTGAATATTGTGCATACTTCATGCAGGATAACAAGGTTGCAAATCCCAAAGAAGTAGTCAATAGAACCTCATAAATCTTTTTTTTGACGGAAACCCGCCAGCGCGGTTTCAATATATTAAGAGGAATCCGGAACAAATGCCGGTTTGGATTACAGGGAGTTACACAAAGAAACAAGAGAGAAAGAAAGAAAAGCACGAGCTACAACACAGGAAGAAGAACACCATGGCACTAAGCAACAACCCCGCAGGGAAGGCCTTCAACTATCTTCATCTTACGGTTACCGTTGGACGCCAGTGCACCAGAAACTTCACCGCCGTAGACGAAAAGCTTCAATCCGCCGAGATCAGCCACGATGGTGTTGGAGCAGCCGAAGGGCAACGCATTGCCGAGTCCACTCCGGACGAAGGGCCATGCGTCGCCGAGGCGTTACACAACCGCCAACAACATGATCGAACGGCATCACGCAGCCGAGTCGACACCCGGTGACCTTCACCGGCACTAGCCCGAGCCGTTAACCGACGTCAGAGGAGAGCTTCCAGCCCCTCCTTAGAAGCACAAGCATCGTGGCCACGGAGAAAGCACCAACACCTCCAAAGACACCACCGCCTACTCCTCACTGGTCCCTCCAGCCAAGTCCGACTCCATCAACGATGCCCCCAGGAGGGACATGACGACAAGCCGTCAACATCGTCCGACCGGGAAAACCCGAGTCGAGGGTTTCCCCCGGAGCACAGACACGGTGGAGGCGAGCATGGTATCACGACAACGGCTTCATGAAGGAGACGACGCCCGCAGGCGCCGTCGCTGTCGGCTCCAGCCATGGCCAGAGCAAGCCTTCGCTTGGCACTGCTGCTCGCACCCCACCAGAAGCCTGGTCCACCCGAGCCCCTCTGCCCATGGACCGCGCCGCCGCCATACACTGCAACCACCTCTGTGACCAGCACCAGCAACAACGGCCCTCAAGGTAGAGGGACACAACCTCCACCACGAACCACAACCACACCTCAACCCACCCACCACCAGCTCACCCTCTGCGCCCCCGAGGCAGCCGCACCACCACCAGCGCCGAGCAACGCCGGCCTGGCCTCGCCGAGCAGCGACAAGGCCTGAACGCGCCCTGGCCGAGCGGGCCCGCTGAGCCCAGATCGGACCCAGAGCGGGCCCAGATGCGCCGCTCGCGCCCAGCTCGAGGACCGCCGCCGGGGTGCCTGGTGGCGCCGCCTCTCCGCCTTGCCCTGCACGTCCTCGCCGGCGTCGCCCCACCGCACCTAGGGCCCCGCCGCCGAGCGCAGCTCCGCACCGCGCGACCGGCGACCGAGGCGAGCGCCTCAGCCCGTAGGTCCGCCCACACCCCTCCGTCTCTTTGACAGGAAGGGCGCCGCCACCGCCGCTGGCGCCGGCAGCGGCGGCGGCCGGGGACGCGCCGGCTTTGTGGTGCTCTTGGTTAGGGTTGGGGGCCCTCCGGAGTCGCCGCGCGGGGCGACCCGGGAGGGAGACGCGGGGTGGAGAGGAGGGAGGGGAAGGTAGGCGGCGGCGTGGAGGCCTGACGGCGGCGGCGACGCGGGGTGGGGAGTCGCGGGGTGGGGAACCTCATAAATCTGGGGGTATTATTTTTAACCATGCATTTTGCACTTAATTTATAGCAACGATCTCGAAGTTTAGTTACCATTTCATAATTAAACTTGATAATGCAGAATAATATCTTCGCTGGACTTTTCTAACTTTTAGTAGATATTGATGCAAATTAAGTATGATCCTTTATTCCAACACATACTAATCTAACCACAACTCATTAAGGAAATATTATTGCTAACATAACTAAATGGACTGATATTGTATCACTCTCTTGTTAACAGAAGAAAATATGAAAAAAAAAACTAAAAGTATGTGTCACTTCCTACTCTCCTGCTTTTACCTATAGAAGAAAATACATATAAAACAGACGGTCAAAACTAGTATAATACATGCTAGCAAACTTCATCTTGTCAGTCAGCTACCCAATATACCCTCTTACCCACGAAATGATCATCCAACTATTGTGGTCTTGTTCATCAGCGGGATTAGCTCTATATCATCTCCTACATCATCAAGCACTTTCATTCTATCATCTTCAGTAGCCACATTGGAAACAGGGAAGACCACGGATAAAAAATCTGCTACAGTTAATGTACAGATTAAAACTCCGGTTAAAACTGTGGTTGGTAGGAGGAAAAGGATAAAAATTAAGTAATGATTAGTGGCTTCATATGGAATAGTAGGGGTACTGGTGATATCGGAAAACAATCTTATATTAGAGACAATATTAATGACTTAAAGCTGGACTTTGTGGGGATACAAGAAATAATTAGGTCAGATTATCCTACTGATTTCTTAGCTAAGATCTCAGGGGTTAATGACTTTTGTTGGGTAGGCATACCTGCAAAAGGTAGATCTGGAGGTATATTATTAGGGACAAATAATAACACGTTGGAGGTGTTGGAAAAAAGCAGTGGAGAGTATTATGTAAGATGTCTTGTTGTAAGTAAGATTGATGGCTTTTCTTGGAACCTAGTTGTGGTGTATGGAGATGCTCAGGCTGAAGGTAAAGCCAAATTCTTGATTGAATTGGTAAATATCATCAGGACATCTACATTGTCGATTATGGTTACAGGTGATTTTAATATGACAAGAAGTGAGGGTGACAAAAATAAACCCGGGGGTTACAACAAGTGGAGTCCACTTTTTAACGCTGTTATAGACCAAGGAGGATTGATGGAAATAAAAATGACAGGTAGAAAATATACTTGGTGTAATAATCATGAAGATCCCACTTATGAGCTGCTAGATAGGGTGCTTGTGTCACCAGCATGGGAGGAACACTATCCTCTTGTGGAGGTAACCACGTTGCCCAGTGAACTTTCGGATCACACTCCTCTCTTTATCAAATCTGGGGAAAGGCCAATAGTTCCAGCGTGTTTTCGATTTGAGAACAGCTGGTTCATGAGGCCTGATCTTCTAGAATTGATCAAGGGGATGTGGAATAAACATTATGGAAATGTTTCGGAAATTGAGAAGTGGCAGAGGAGGTTAAGAGATCTTAGGAAAAAGTTAAAAGGGTGGGATAATAATAAAAAGGGAGAATATAAGAGAAAAAGGAAGGGCTTGGCTGAGAGATTGGATGAGCTAGATAAAAAAGGAGAAAGCATAGGACTTATGGCAAATGATAGAGCTGAGCAAATTCTTGTGAAACAAAAACTAAGGGAGATGGTTAGAGAAGAAGAGATTAAATGGATTCAAAGATCAAAAGAAATAGAAATCCTGGAAGGAGATGACAACACTCGATATTATCATGCAAAAGCTAATGGTAGACGGAGGAAAACTGCTATCATTAGGCTAATGCAAGATGAGGGTATTATTGAGGGGCAGGGTGAATTGATGAAATACATAACCAATTTTTACAAAGGTTTGTTTGGGCAGCCTGACAATTCCAGCATTAGTTTAAATATAGAAGATGTGGCTAAATTGTCAAGAGAGGAGAGTGAGTTTTTAACAAAAGATTTTGATATGCCGGAACTAAAAGAGGCTTTATTTGGTATGGCAACCAACAAAGCAGCTGGGCCAGATGGTTTTAATGTTGAGTTCTATCAAAAGCACTGGGACATAATCAAGCTAGATTTGTTCAAGCTTTTGAAAGAATTTCAATGTGGAAGTCTGGATGTTGCAAGACTCAATTATGGGGTTATAACTTTGGTGCCAAAAGGAAAAGATGCGGATAGAATCCAAAAATATAGGCCAATCTGTTTGTTAAATGTCACGCTGAAAATCATAACCAAAACCTTGGTTAATAGATTGACGCAAGTGATTAAAACAGTGATAAAGCCTACACAAACAGCGTTTTTAAAAGGTCGAGGTATTATGGAAGGGGTATGTGTGCTGCATGAAGTTTTGAATGATCTGCATCAAAATAAAAAAACAGGGGTCCTTTTTAAGATAGATTTCGAGAAAGCCTTTGATAAAATCAAATGGCCTTTCTTGGTCCAAGTCTTAGAAATTAAGGGTTTCCCAAGGAAATTTATAGACATGGTGATGAAAGTGGTTTCAAGTGGAAAGGTAGGGGTTAGAGTAAATGGTGAAATAGGACCATTTTTCTCGACGTACCAGGGTTTAAGGCAAGGGGATCCACTGTCGCCGTTGTTATTTGACATTGCAGTGGATGTGCTTGCTATCCTACTTGAGAAAGCGCAAAAGGAGGGTTTGCTTAGGGGTTTATCGACAAATTTAGTAGCAAAGGGCGTGTCCATCTTGCAATATGCTGATGACACAATACTGTTGCTAGAAGATAATCTTGAGCAAGCTAGAAATCTGAAAATAATACTATGCCTTTTTGAACAAATGTCGGGGCTAAAAATCAATTTTCATAAAAGTGATATTTATTGCATTGGAGATGCAGTGCGGCAAGAAAAAATGTTTGAGGAAATATTTACCTGTAACTCAGGGAAACTTCCCATGAAATATCTTGGGGTCCCCATAGACAAGAAAAGACTTAAATTGTCGGATTGGAGACCAGCTGAGGAGAAAATGGGAAAAAAATTAAGTCCATGGTTAGGGAAAATGCTTGTGCTAGGAGGAAGGGTTACTATGATCAACTCCTCTCTCACAGGCACAGCCCTTTACATGCTCTCATTTTATAGGTTTCCTGTAGGGAGCAAGGAAAACATGGATGGATATAGGAGAGGTTTTCTGTGGTGTGGAGACAAGAATAAAAAGAAGTACCACTTGGTTAGGTGGGAGGAAGTTTGTATGCCAAAAGATCAAGGAGGCTTGGGCATCCTAGATCTAGAGGCAATGAATATTGCTCTCCTTGGTAAGTGGTTATGGAGACTGTTTAATGAAGTTGGAGACTGGCAAAACATATTAACCAATAAATATCTTGCCAAAAAAACCTTATGTCAAGTTTCAGCTAGGAATGGTGATTCTCATTTCTGGCAGGGGCTCATGGAGGTTAAGAATTTTTTTTGGCCTTGCTGTAAGGTAAATTTGGGGAGAGGGGATAGGACAAGTTTTTGGGAAGATCATTGGCTTACAAACGAATGTCTAGCTAAAAAGTTCCCAAGGCTGTTTAATATCTCGCTAGACCAAAATGCCACGGTAAGGGAGATGTTTGACAGAGGATTCACATGAATGAGGTTTAGAAGGGTTATAGTAGGGAACCCGAGAGATCAATGGATAGCGTTACAAAAACTGCTTGAGGTGGTAGTTGTTTCAGAGGATGTGGATAAAATAGTTTGGAAACTAACCGCAAATGGGACTTTCTCAGTTAAGTCTTTCTATATGGCGATGCAAATCCATAGAACTGTGCCATATAAATTCTTATGGAAAATAAAAATTCCACTAAGAGTGAAAACTTTCATATGGTTAATGTTGAGGAAAAGCATCCTAACTAGAGATGTGCTCTTGCATAGAGGAGGGAAGTGTGAGGCTACTTGTCTGTTTTGTGGGAAAAACGAAAGTATTACTCATTTATTCTTCAACTGCCCTTTAGCAAGATATGTATGGAATGTGATCAGCTGTGTGTTAGGGATAAATTGTCAATTCCGATCGGTTGATGATGTGGTTTCACGTTGGCTTAGAAGTTTTTTCTGTAAAAAACGAAATCTGCTTGCTGTGGTGATAGCGGCAGTGTTCTGGAGTATATGGAAGACGAGGAATAATGCATGCTTTAGGGATGTTTGGCCAAAAGAACCATATGAAGTGGTACTCAAGATTAGTTACTGGATTCAATGGTGGAATATTTTGCAGGGGAGGCAGGACGCAAAGGATGAGTCGATGCTGATAGCGAAAATGTTGGAGAAGGTGGCAAAAGAAGTTTTTGGTGCAAGAAGAAGTTGGGTTCCATGGATCCCCAGATTGATGGCTAACTAAGAAGACTGGAGGCCTGCTCCTGGGAAGAGGAATTGTCAAACCTGCTGATCCCTTTTTGCTGTAAACGCTGGTAGTCTTTTAGCCGCATGTTGGTTGGTCCTCTGGGGTAAACTGTACGTTACTTTTCGAATGCTTAAGGTGGTTGTTTTGCGTTTGTGGTGGAACTTTGTAAGCAGGTTTCATTAATGAAATCGGGGGCCAAAAGCTCCTTTTATTCTAAAAAAAAAAAACATTGGAAGGGTGACAACTAGAATCATCGGTAACAAGGACCGAAAACTGAACAATGTCTGATCCATCCTTAAAAGCTTCTGTAGATTCGTTGTCTTGGAGCATGTGTGCAGGAAGGAGCATCGAGTTCTGATCACTTTGAGGAACAAGGAACATTAGCATCAGTGGGAGCAGCCTTGAAACGTTTCTAATCAAGACAGCGAGCCAAAGGTTACTGAACTCTGTTCGAGTCACATTCAGCATGTGTAGCAGCAGGCCACCCCACCAAGAAGACATAAGCAGCCCCGCGTTTTGTATAGACATCAGCAACGCGTAGAAGGTTCCCTCGATGCCCGGAGGACAAAGCTTGGAGCAAAGTACGAGAAGCGGCAGCCATTGGAGTCTAGAGACACCGTTATCGATCACCGCAAAAATGTAATCTGGTGTGTCTATCTTCGTGCTGAGTCGAGTCACTAGCACTAGATCAAGCATCCCTGCCAGACTTGACAGCACTTGACCCCAGAAAAGCATGCTGCGGAAATTGCAGTCTTTTAGAGCACTTTGGTATAGTAAAACTCCCAGTAGAGAACCCACTGAACTGATTGCATAGATCAGACCAATAAATCCCTGTAAAAATGAAAATATTCCGTAAGTTTCTTTGAGAAGAAATAAACAGTGTAGGAAGCCAGAAAGGCACATCATAAATCCAAATGTAACACCTATGCAAAATTTTACCATAGATTAGATGATAAAGGGTAGAATCTGAATGAGACTGCTATCTTTCTTAGCAGCCTGGCAGGTCATCTTCAGGCTTCAGCAGCTTATTCATCGAATTTGGATTTATATTGCTTCAACTATAATGATATAGTCGTGTCCATCTACTTACAGAAGCTACAAAAATAAATTATGTTGCATCAAAGTGGCATGTAGCTGTCTCTCAGCCTGACAGTTTTGGCCAGATAACCAGATTGGCATCTTCGTGAAGCACCACCTGCTTATACAGGCTTAAGTGCTTAACCATTATTGGTATGTATATTTTTTTTCAGGCTCCTAGTCTATGTAATGAACTGATGATATCTAGGATATGTGCACACCTCAGAAAAGGCTGTTCCTGTCCGGTCAGTGTACCAGTAGAACATTCCTCCTTGGATGTCTAGGCTTAGATTGAGGGAAACATACAGGTACACACATGGCCGCCACACTTCAGGGCACTTCAATGTTGCCCCCATGGACTGAATTGCTCTGTAGAACTTCTTATGAACCTGATTAAGCAAAGGCCTTAAGCGGCGATACTACATTCAGAAATTCAACCCAACAAAAAGTTTGAGAGTGTCCCCTGACCTGCTTGTAATCGAAATCTGTGGTGCGGCCCTCCTTCAGAAGGATCCCAGCTGAGAACACCAGTGCCGAGGGGATACTCAACAAGCCAAGAGCCCCCTTTAAACAAGAATTCACATGTTGCAGCATGTGAGAAGCAACAATTGAAACCATAGCCTAACCAGGAGACTGAACAAACCTGAGCACCCATCAAGTGGACAAGAAGGCCGCTGATGGAGAACCCGATCAGTGACCCGACGGAGGAGCTAAACCCACACAAGCTCTGCATATCGGATGCCAGCGACGGGTTTGTGATGCTGTTCTGCGCGACAAGGGCGTCCAGCGTCACGTCGGCCATTGCTGCGCCTGTGCTCTGCGCCGTCAGTGCTACGATTGCTGCAACGAGGCCCAGATTGGTTTGCAGCAAAAGCATAAGCATGGATGACACGCCAATCACACCTGCATTGTTATTTCGGCACCAAGAGGCGTCAGTCACAACACTGACAGATGAAATGGTTCCGAAGCGGGATCAAGATTCAAGAACAGAACGAGCCCAATCTTTTCACCTGCGAGGAGGAAGTAAGGGCGGCGGCGGTATCCGGCGACGGGGAGTCGGGTTCGACGTTGGTCAGCAGGCCCCAGAGCGGCTTGACGACCCACGGGGCGTCGACGATGCCCTGGTAGAACTGCGCGGCGGCCGGCTGGACGCGCAGCACGACCTTGCAGTAGAACGTGGCGGCGACCACCCCGACGGCGTTTCCCACGCCCTGGCAGGCCCCGTAGACGGCGAAGACCGCGAACACGAAGCTCCAGTGCAGCTCGCGGGAGAGCCGCCGCAGCCAACGGCAGGGGGAGGCGATGCCGCGTCCGTCACGGTCACGGGTCAGCCGGTCACTGTCGCCGCCGGCTTCTTGAAGTGGCCCCTCCTCCCCTTGGGGATCCATATTGTTGTAGCTGCGCGCGGTGGAGCAGAGTTTCTTTTTGGGGTTTCCCTAGGATCTGCGGCGAAGCCACCGGAATGCGGGCAGCAAGATTGCAAGAATGCGAGCTTGCGCGCGGCAATTGGCTGCGGGGAGAGGCCGACGAGACGCGTCGGTGAGCCGAGTAGCTGAGCATGAGGCGTCAAGTCTTCTCGGTGGGTTTACCAGATCGAGCTCCCAGTTTGACTTCAGCTCGCAGCATTTTTCGAGTTACCAGAAATAATGCTCATGTCCTCGGAAAATCCGGTGTTCTTCGGGAATTCCGGATTCCATGGGAGAATGGAATCTTGAAGAAGAAGGAAGATGCCGTGATGATTTTCTGGTTTGGTTTTGTCAGCAGCAGTAACCAGTAAGCGACGGTGATAATGAAGGCATTCGGTAACTGTCAACACATTCATGTGTAGCTTTTCTGGAAAAAAGACGTCACCACATTCTTGGATTGAGGATCTCACATTGTGCTTTGCCGACTCATGCCTTGTGTCTTGTGTGCAGTGACAATTAACAATTGTTACCTTGATACGGCACACTGGGTTCCAATCTTTGTCCCTTAAAATCTCCCTTAGAACATCATTTAGTTTGTCGGTCGTAAAAACAACTATATTTAAGTACGGGCCATCACAAGGCTATGATTAGAGGGTGAAAATGGTAATATTTGTTGAACAGATTAGAAATTGCCAGCAGGTTATAATTAGCAGGTAAAATGTTCTAGACTGTACCCATTTTTCTGTTATTAGCAGTTATCATATACGCAAAAGAAAAATGAAAGACGCCCAAACTCCTACTAAGTATCATACGGCTACATAGAACTTTGACGATTTTAAATTTTTATTTGACCTAAGTTGTCCCTGAAAGGGATTATTCAATGTACTGAAATCTTATAAATTTATTTTTTTGAAAAATAGTTCTCTGCCCCGCTGTAAATGACAAAGGATAGTCCTAGACTTTTCGCAAATGGACATTAAGAAAGCATGTTTTGTGTCTTCAAAATGTACCTTGCAAATAGGGCAGAGGCCGCGTGTAATGATGTCGCTATTATCAAGTGTACAATTACACTGTATAGTTCCATAAAGGAGTCTCCTCACATAAATATTACTATATTTTTTGCAAACACCTTGAGCTTCTGCATAAGTGACCAAACATGACAGTCTGAACTCGTCACTCCATTAGACCTAATCATTTTCCTCCCATGTTGATGATCCCACTAAGTGAAGTAAGAAAAATACCATATTTATATTATTCCAAGAACAAGTCCTCCATCTTCGTAACTTCTATTCATAAAAATGTTTCCCAACGGGGAGGAGGCCCACGGTGTATTTTCAATAGAAGAGGGTGCAACATCATCAAAATTGTGAGCATGGAGACTCGAACTCGAATGGGTGGGAAGGCATCAGCCCCTCCCCACCACTAGGCCATGCCTTAGTCTACTCAAGATTATGTTCATACTGAAATACAAATTGAACAGAGAAGGTCCTCATCCCATGATCTTATCTCCTGATCAATGTGCTCCGGAACCTTAGTTCTAACAATATTACACCTTGTAGTGATGATCCTTTTATGGGGTGCTTGACATCTAGAAAGTTTCTCATATATCATATCATCCCCACCATATGTATCAATTAAAAAGTTTGAATACCGGTCTATATACTTGCCAACTGTAGGACATGCCTTTCTTCAATTCCGCATTCAATAAGTTCGCTGAGAGGGTAATGCTGTGCTTAAAGCACTCGAGCCATTATGTTGGAAATATGTCCTAAAGACAAATCAACTTGCATTATTTCGTGGATATGAGATAAGGAGGAAACTGTGTAATCGCACCTACCTAAACCAGCTCATATATGATTGATTGTTTTCCTGAGCATGGACATAGTCAGTGCTAGGGGATGCTCGAAATAATAAGACTATATTGTTAGTGTAGCATTGGTGTTGGACCGACACTTATGATATATACGACATCTATATGATAATGCCTTATATACAAAATTATTTTTATTGGTCATGTATGTTTCATAATTAATAATTATATTTCTGTTTTATAAGCATATAATTGGTACTTCCTCTGTTACAAAATACTCTCTCCATTCCAAATTAGATGACTTCCATTTACCAAAAAGAACATGTATCTAGACATGTTACAAGTCTAGATACATATTCTTTTTTACAAACAAAAGTCATCTAATATGGAACGGAGGGAGTATAAGATACTTTCGCCTTTTTCATATTGGTACGTTCTTGAGTGTGTAGATTCGATGTCCTTATGTAGTCTAATTTGAAATAGCTAAACATATTATTTTTAGAAACAGGTGAGCATGTTTTGAAATGTGAGATTCGGAGAAATCTTAAAACGTGTGAAAAAATAAACACAAAGTAACGAGTCTTTCCTCTTAGACTAGCATGTGTGTTGTATGATGACCAAGTTTTGTGTACACTTATATAAAGTATACCGGCAACAATGAGTATCTTCTTGGCGAAACAATAAGTTCATGGACAGATCAAACCGTTTGATATGGTAGGATCTTTGCCATCTAACAAGCCAACCAATTTTGTCTTACCAAAATTTTGATGAAAAGGACCTTATTGCCATTTGTCTTTGAAGCTTTTCAAATAAAGTATCATTAACTCGAACTTGTGCACAAAACTTTTGCCTCCTTTTAAAGAAAATAAACTTGCGGAAATTATCTTCGGCTTATAAGTGTAATATTTGTGGATGCAAGAACTATACAAAATGATATTTCAAAATGTGAAAAAGTATAAATAAAATTTCGGATATACTTATGCATATTTTATGTTCGTACAAAAGTTTCATAAAAGATGACACCTGTGTAAAAGAGACAAATTCCGTTCTCCACAATAAATTTTCACGAAACATTTATTATCATTTTCACCACGGCCAAAGTGTTGTATGTATGTCTGTTTTTTTTGTAAATTGTAATATTTTGACATTTTAGAAGATGCATGGTGAATGTAGACCTACGACCTGAAACTAGTATCATCGATTGCCACTTAACTACAGGACTACTCTCTCTAATTTTTAATAGATATCTGCATTTAATATATGTTCAAACTTATATCTAAATAACATGTATAATAGGTAAAACATTTTATATTAAAAAAGGAGGGAATATGTGTCAAAAGGCCTCATTTTTTTAATAAAAAAACGGAGGGAGTAGGTGTCAAAAGGCCTCATGTTTTTGGCGCCAAAATCCCACATCTGCATTTCAGATAGCCGCGCGACGGCCTTTTTGATTCGGGCCCTCCGATCCCCTCCGCCCAATCATCCATCCGCCCCAAAGCGCTGCCTCGCTCGCCGCCACCGTCTTCCTGCTCTTGCCGGCCGCCGTCGCCTTTGCTCCCCCTCTCCCGCAACAGGGAGAACGCGAATCAGAAAGAAGGCGAGGCGATGCAGCCCAAGATCAACGCCTTCTTCAAGCGCCAGGCCCCGGAACCGGGTTCGAACAGGTTCTTCATCTCTTTCCCCATCTTGGAACTGATCACTGCTGGTGGATTCGAACATAGCCTTACAATCGACCCAGGATTTCCCCCCGAACTCGCAAATCTGTGATCGCGTTCTTTTTTTTTCAAGTATTCTGCCCCGAATTGGTGACTTCCAGATTCACCCCTTGCGAATCCGACTGATCTGTGGTCTGTGCCTACGGTCTTGGGCAGTGGCGACGAGGCGCGTAGCGAAGGGAGCGGCGGCGCGACGGAGGCGAAGAAGCCCAAGAGCTGCGGCGATGCCAAGGTCCCCCTGAACAAGAAGATGAACTACGGGCAGTTCCACCTGGAGCTGGGGCAGCCCGACTTCCTCCTCCACATGTGCGCGGTCTGCGGCATGATGTACGCCCGCGGGAACGACGAGGACGAGAAGATCCACAGGGCCTACCACAAGAGCTACTTCGAGGGTGTCCCCTTCAAGGTCTCCCGGCTGTCTTTGTGAAATTGCAGTGCGACTGTCCTTGTTTCTTGTGTGTTCTCTGACCGACGAGTTGCAGGGTTGGCGTGATGAAACCGTGGTCGCGAGGTCCGACGGCGGTTGTGAACGGATTATTGTTGCAGCCTGCGAAAATTCTTTCACGCGGAACAGCAAGGTATATTTTGTTTGCTATAAACCCACCTTGTTATGTCCAGATGCATAACTTTCTGAAGAAATGCAGACTGTAAGTTTACTGATAGCTGCAATTCGTGTGAGTTTGTGACTAATTACTGCTAGTCTTCTAGTAGTATCCTTAACCACATCGTAAACAGTTCACATCTTGACATGAGAAATGTAGATGCAAATATGTCACAGACTTGGGTTGCAAACCATGTAATGTCATGTGCATATGTCAGGTTCAGGAGGTGATCGGAGTGGTGCAGAAAGAGCTGGGGTTCGGTGAAGGCCAGCTCCTTCATAAGCTTTGCAAGGTTACTTGCAGTCTTAATTCCCATTTATATCTGGTATAACAACATCAATGCATTATGTTTTGTCTTACTGAAAATAAATGGGTTTTTGTTGTGTAGGTTTATCTGTTCGTATCTGGTGGGAGGATAGTGGGATGCCTTGTTGCTGAACCGATAAAAGCAGCACATAAAGTTATTCCGAGCTCCTCATCGGAAGACCGAAGCGAGTTGCCGGACAATAAAACTGAATCAGCACAAGCACACCATACATTAGAGTATGGGAAAATAAGTTTCAAGAGGGAAGTCTTAAGAAGGCAGAATCCTTCCAACAGGAACAAAGAAGAGAGCCAGGGTCCTGGTGCCATAATCTGCGAAGAACAAGCTGTCCCTGCTGTCTGCGGATTTCGGGCCATCTGGGTGGTGCCATCGCGCAGAAGGAAGGGAATAGGGTCGCAGCTAATGGATGCAGCAAGGTATGTTCTCCAGACCTTTTTCCCATATTTTGGTTGATCTGATGCTTGTAGCCTTTTGATGCCTTGAGAACTCATCACTGCCAAGCATGAACTGTTCTGCTTAACAACGAGACATGATAGCATGACAGTGTCAATCTGTACAAAGACCACCTTTTTCCGGAGTGCTGACAGTCTCGCTAGATCATTGGTTTTCTGAGCTTTCCTCTCATGTCCTGACGTCGCTACTTCGATTTGTCTCCTGCAGGAAGAGCTTCCGTGAAGGCAGCACACTGGGGATCTTGCAATGCGCTTTCAGTCCACCGACCTCTGCTGGGAAGTCACTGGCGTCGAGCTACTGCAAGACGAGTGCATTCTTAGTCTACAGGGAGGGAGATGTGTAAAAAGATGGTGGTCCAAATGTGGATAACTAATTGACACAGTTGCATAAGTTGTAATGTTGTATACTCGACTGATAAACTGCACACATTCTGTTTTACTAGTGCCAAGGTCAAATACCAGAAGAGGCTCTAATGACACTTTGCCTATGTGATCCTCCTCAATATTAGTTTCATCTCATGATTTCTTCTGCTTACCATATACTCCATCCGTTTTTTAAATATAAGATATTTTAGACTTTGTCCACATTCACATGTATTAAAATATATCTAGACATGTTTTAGTGTGTATGTTCACTTATTTTAGTATACATGTACTCCTTTCGTTCCAAATTACTTGAGACACATTTGTCTAAAAATGGTTGTATGTCATACATCTGCGTTTGTACAAATCCAAGTCAACTAATTTAAAACAGAGGGAGTAGACCACACGTATGGCAACCAAAACAGCTTACATTTAAAAACGGAGGGAGTACTAATCTTCTCCAGTCAAGATAGTCAAATATTGTCACATGCTATTATGGGTGTACCGATATAACTGAGGTCATAGTATTCAGCAATAGAAAAGAAAATAACAGTAGCCAGACACATTCAGAATAACTGGAGCATCACAAGCATTCATGCTTGACTTTCTCATAAAAAGAACTGCAGGACTATCATACAACTGCCCAGCAATCACATTATCCAAGGAAAACATCATCTAGAATACACGCTAAAACAAACTAAATGGATTCTAGTGTTTCCTCGTTGATGGACCATGTATGGCTGCAGCTGCATACTCGTCAACTTCTGCTTTTGTCAGTGATGGCTTTAGCGACCTTACTGCAGCCTCAAAGTGAGACTTGTGTATCGAACTTGCTGTGAGATCTTCTCCCAGTGCCAACATTCCTGCTTCCTTGCACAGGCCTTCAAGATCAGCACCGGTGAACAGCTCTGTGCGGTCTGCAATCTTTGCAAGGTCCACATCCTCCCCTAACTTCATCTTGTGTGTTTTGATGCGCAGTATCTCGTGACGACCTTGCACATCTGGTGGTGGAACATACAACACCTGCGGGACAAGAGAAAGTTATGGTCAGTTGTTGCTGATGAACATGTCAGCGAGAAACACGACAGCAGAATACCATATCAAAACGCCCTGGCCGGAGAAGAGCTGCATCGATTGCCTTGGGACGATTAGTAGCAGCCAACACAATAATACCCTACAACAGAAAGCCAGATAGCCTCTTAACAAACAGAAAAGTAGATGATCAAAATAATCATGTTGAAAACTATCAGAAAGCTAATAAGTACCGTGGCCAGTTCTAAACCATCCATTTCAGTCAACAAAGTTGATAAGAGTCTTTCTCCTACTGTGGCATTGCCACTGTCCCCATCAGGACCAGTTCTGCAAGATCATACAAGTGCCAAACTAAGTTATTCGTTGTAGCATTCCTGACAGTATGCAGTACTGAAAAAAGATTCATAAGTACAAACTGAAGTTTGCATAAACCCTGGTTCTGGTGCAGATAAAAATAAAATTAGCTAACAATTTCTAAGAAAACATGGTTTCTAATACACGGACAAGTTTGTACACTGATGCGCACCATAAAAAATGCAGATTTCTCTATCAGATAGTTGTAAAAGCACACCACTGACTGGTGATATCCCATATCACTTAATATAGATTTAAAGTTTTTATGTTCAATATCTAGGACAAAAGGATCTCAGTGCATACCTTTTAGGGGCAATTGCATCAGCCTCATCAAAAAATATAATGCTTGGAGCAGATAGACGTGCCCTCTGGAATGTTCTTCGCAACAAAGCTTCACCTTCCCCAACATACTTCGAGTATAGTTCTGCACCACTGATTGAAAGTATATTTCAAAACCTAGATGGGATTCAGTGGGTGCAATTGAACAGCAGGTGGCTAGGCTGAGTTTTCCTATCCCCATTAGTTTAACCTTATCCAAATAAATCCCTAAAAAAACCTTATCCAAACAATACTATAACAAGTCAACAAATATTTATATTATGTGGGCTTCATCTGCATACCATATTAATTGAGAAATAAGTGCTTTTGTGTCCAGAAAAAAAGTTCATCTTTATTCTTTCCTCTGACCAGTATGTCAGTTCTCACTGTATCTGGGATTAATTGATCTTAGCTTGACTTAATAAAATGTCTGAACTCTTTTGCATAGTGGAATAGTGAGCTGCAATTTAATCCAAAGAGTGGAAACAATAATCATTCAGTGACAAACCTCAAAGAAAAGAAAGAAGCTTGGGCAGCATGTGCTGCAGCCTTGGCAAGGGTAGTCTTTGAGCACCCTGGAGGACCATGCAAAAGCACACCACGGACTGGTGATATACCTAGTCTAGCAAATGCAGCAGCATGTTTGATGGGCCACTCAACAGCTTGCTGAAGCTTTTTCTGAAGTATAGAAAGAATCACCATTACAACAGGTTTTCATTTTAAGAAAGCCTAAAATGAAACATACGAAACATATCTCACCTTCAGATCTTTCAAACCTCCGATATCATCCCATGAAACAGTTGGAGTTTCTTTAGTTACACCTCTTATCATGCTTGCTTTGACCAGAGATCTAGCAGACTCCCAATTTTCCATGAGTAGTGTGAGCACCTTATCATCCTCGGTCATGTTTGATAATCTACGATAAGCAAGTCGGGCAGCTTCTCGGTATAGAGCTTCTAAATCAGCTCCAACATAACCATTGCAGCATCCAGCAATAATTTGAAGGTCAACACTTTCATGAAGATTTAGATTCTTGGTATAAAGCTAGAGAAATAAAGTCTATAAGATTATACTCTAGGTAAATCAGTATATGGATTCAGACAATGCAGGCTTCCCGAGGCATATTGCAAATATTCACACTCAGTGCACAAAATATCAAGCAAGCCATCAAAGGGATAGGCAACAAGAAATGAATTTTGATCTGAAGAGAAAATTTCTGTTACCTTAAGAATCTGCAGCTTTTCTTCTACTGTAGGAACAGAGACCTCTATCTCTGAGTCAAAACGCCCTGGCCTTCTCAATGCTGGATCAATGGCATCCACCCTGCACATTATGAGACAAGAAAAAATGTTTCAATAGAACGGCTTTTGATGAGATGATACATAGCTACAGCCTTGTCGTACTTGAGAGGCTCACAGACATGGCCGTCAAAATAGCAACTACAATCCCCAGCTAGCATTGCCTACCTGTTCGTTGAAGCAACAATAACTACATGAGGGAGCTTTTTCGATGATTTCTTATTTCCATCCATCAGGGTTAGCAGCTGACCAACAATGCGGGACTCTTGCTCTCTCCTGCGAAAAGTACATTGAGATAACAGATTGTTGGCGAGTACAAAAGAAGTCATAATATAAATAAGCATACCTACTGTTACGTCGTGGGCATATAGCATCCAATTCATCGATGAAAATGATGGCTGGCTTGCCCTGTGATGCCTGAGAGTAGGCTTCAGAGAAAGCTTCACGCATGAACTTCTCACCCTCTCCGGCATGAGCTTTGTGTACATCATACGGGCTGTGAAGACAGGGAACAATAAAGCAATTAATAATCATGCCTACATACAGACCAGGATGCAAACTTGTATTTGGAAGAATAAAATTTCAGGTAAGTGTAGTCAACAGGGAGTTGAGTCATACTTGATCATTGTGAGGTGGGCATTGCACTCCCGAACCATGGCTTGGACCAAGCTTGTCTGACAAAAAACAGCAAGAACCAATCGTAAGAGACGCAGACAGTGGTAAACATGTGCAGGATGATCAAGACGTTGGCATTACGAGTGCATTACCTTTCCGGTGCCAGGAGGACCGTAGAGCAGCAATCCTCTAGGCCACTGCAGGATACAAGCTCACACACCACGAGGAGGCAAATTGGTCAGACGAAGAGGCGTTGGGTGCTGAAATTGGTGAGGGGGGAAGACACGGCGCAGTACCTTGAGGCCGAGCAGGCGGGACTGGCGGGCGTAGACGATGGGGTACACCACGAGCTCCCGGAGAGCCTGAAGGGCCGTGCGGTTCCCGGCAACGGCCTCCTCCGCCCGCCAACCTCCGTCTCCATTACCGCTGCCGTCTTTTCTCCCCGCAGCCATCACCTCGGCTAACCGGCTAACGGCTAGGGTTGGCCGACAGAGCGCGTGACGGGCACGGAAGCAAGGCGCAGCTGGTAAATAGGCGGCGGATACGTACTCCGTGTCGGGCCGCCGAGCAGCAACGTGGGGTGGTCGGAGCCGGCGGGGGAGTTGGGGAATCGAGGTGGTCGGGCGGCGCCGTGGCGGCAATGGAGGAGACACGGGAGGGCGTTTCCTATTTCATGACCAGGTCGGGAGGGTTTCGCTCCCGCACACCCCTTTCCTGGGCCGGCCCATAGGAATTTGAGATCCAGTTTTTCGGTTTTAGCTTATATATATTTTTATAAATGTTCAGATTTTAGAAATTCAAAAATCTTTGAAAATAAAAATGTGATCATATTTTTAATTTTTTTACAAATTTAAATAAAGTCAGTTAAAAAAAAAGCTCAAATAAGAAAATGTTCACCTTCGTAAATTATTCACATTAAAAATTGTTCAAATTCGAAAAAGATTACATTAAAAAAATATTCACATTAAAAAACAACATTTTAAAATGTTCATATTCATTAATTGTTCTTATTCAGAATGGTTACATTCGAAAATATTATGTATGTAGTACTCTCTCCGATGCAAAAAAGTGTAACAAATTTCAACTAGCCATACTTCAAAAATTGCGCAACTGACATTCGATAGAAAAGTTAATTTAAAATTGCACGATTATTATTGGTCAGAGGTAGTATGTTGCATATGAAACTATCAATGGATGTGTATACCTAAAAATTATACATATCATTAGCGAGAAAACATAAAGCTTTGTATTATCGGTTCTCATTCATGGCAACGCAAAAAATATATTTGAATTAACGAGTTTTTTATTTGGTTGTGTAATTAAGTTGAAAACACATAGTTCTTTATACTTATACTCCTAATTATTTTTTGATAAGTACTAAATAGCTTAAAGACCGGTATTCTTTAATTTATAAGCCTCGATTTTTTTCTCGCTGTGCAATAAATAGCTAAAACCCGTTGTTTTCATCTTTTATACGTCCTAGTTACTTTTCGATGCGGCCCAGTTTTTTTTCTCATTGGGTAATAAAATAGAGAAAAAATGTAATTCTTCATATTTTATATGTATAGTACTCTCTCCAATGCAAAATAAGTGTCGCAGTTTTCAACTAGACATACTTCAAAATCGTGCTACTTATTTTCGATAGAAAAGTTAGTTTAAAAGTGCACGGTTATTATTGGTCAGAGGTAGTATATTGCATATGAAACTTCCCGTATATGTGTATACCTACAAATTATACGGATCTTTAGCCAGAAAACGAACGTACCATTTTGTATTATGGATTTTAATTAATGGCTAATTTTCCGGTTTAAACTGGACAAGACGGTTATAAAAAAAAAGGTCATTAACTTTTGCGTTCGTCTGTCTGCCGGAGCGCGATGGCTTGCAGCTGCCTTGCCCAGCAGCTCAATGCACAACAGCGCCTGAGTTGGCGCCATCGAGTGGTGTGTCGTGTGTATCGGCTGCCGTGGCGAGCCGGTCCAACCCGCAACAGTTCTCACGAGCCGTGGCTACCCGTGAGTCAAATAGAATGTAGAATGTATGGGACTGTTACTGTCACGAGCCGGTCCAACCCGCAACAGTTCTCACGTTTTCTGCACTGATCTGTGGGACTGTTACTGTCCAATAGAATGTAGAATGTATGGACTCTTGCAACAACAACAAGATTGTTTAAGGTACAATGTGAAATAGCATATCATGTCTTTGTTTTGGCCTATTATTCAAGTTTTGCTAATGTGTAATTGAATACCTATCTTATTTACTAAATTTGTCACATGCTCAGATTTGTTTCCTCAGTTGGGACATCTGTCCTAAGAAACCGGTGCGATGTAAAGTTGGTTTAGAATCAAATTGGTCGATCGAGTATTTCTTATAAATATGAAGCTAATATTGTTAGATACATAATGAAATATATATCCATATGACGACCATGGTTTTTTTTTCTAAAAGATAGTCATAACTTTACATTATTTGATTTTAAAAAAATATCTATTATGAAGGGTGCTGACATTTTTTATGAAAATATATATTTTTTTGTCCGTTGCAACGCACGGCCATTTTACTAGTGTATAATACTCTCTCCAATGCAACATAAGTGTCGCAGTTTTCAACTAGACATAGTTCAAAATCGCGCTACTTATTTTCGATAGAAAAGTTAGTTTAAAAGTGCACGATCATTATTGGTCAGAGGTAGTATATTGCATATGAAACTTCCAGTATATGTGTATACCTACAAATTATACGAATCTTTAGCCAGAAAAACGTACCATTTTGGATTATGGATTTTAATTAATGGCTAATTTTTTGGTTTAAACTGGACAACACGGTTATAAAAAAAGGTCATTCACTTTTGCGTACGTCTGTCTGCCGGAGCGCAATGGCTTGCAGCTGCCCAACAGCTCAATGCACAACAGCGCCTGAGTTGGCGCCATCGAGTGGTGTGTCGTGTGTATCGGCTGCCGTGGCGAGCCGGTCCAACCCGCAACAGTTCTCACGAGCCGTGGCTACCCGTGAGTCAAATAGAATGTAGAATGTATGGGACTGTTACTGTCACGAGCCGGTCCAACCCGCAACAGTTCTCACGTTCTCACGTCTTATTGGATTTATCTTCTGTACTATTTTCTGCACTGATCTGTGGGACTGTTACTGTCCAATAGAATGTAGAATGTATGGACTCTTGCAACAACAACAAGATTGTTTAAGGTACAATGTGAAATAGCATATCATGTCTTTGTTTTGGCCTATTGTTCAAGTTTTGCTAATGTGTAATTGAATACCTATCTTATTTACTAAATTTGTCACATGCTCAGATTTGTTTCCTCAGTTGGGACATCTGTCCTAAGAAACCGGTGCGATGTAAAGTTGGTTTAGAATCAAATTGGTCGATCGAGTATTTCTTATAAATATGAAGCTAATATTGTTAGATATATAATGAAATATATATCCATATGATGACCATCGTTTTTTTTTCTAAAAGATAGTCATAACTTTACATTATTTGATTTTAAAAAAATATCTATTATGAAGGGTGCTGACATTTTTTATGAAAATATATATTTTTTTGTCCGTTGCAACGCACGGCCATTTTACTAGTGTATAATACTCTCTCCAATGCAACATAAGTGTCGCAGTTTTCAACTAGACATACTTCAAAATCGCGCTACTTATTTTCGATAGAAAAGTTAGTTTAAAAGTGCACGATCATTATTGGTCAGAGGTAGTATATTGCATATGAAACTTCCAGTATATGTGTATACCTACAAATTATACGAATCTTTAGCCAGAAAAACGTACCATTTTGGATTATGGATTTTAATTAATGGCTAATTTTTTGGTTTAAACTGGACAACACGGTTATAAAAAAAGGTCATTCACTTTTGCGTACGTTTGTCTGCCGGAGCGCAATGGCTTGCAGCTGCCCAGCAGCTCAATGCACAACAGCGCCTGAGTTGACGCCATCGAGTGGTGTGTCGTGTGTATCGGCTGCCGTGGCGAGCCGGTCCAACCCGTGGCTACCCGTGAGTCAAATCCCTGTTAATAATCCGAGAGCAAAGAAAACTTGTCCCGGCGGTGGCGGTTGTCCGGCGGGCGGAGTAAAAACGAACGGCGACTGACACACACACCCCCAGGGCATGATCCATCTACTGGTCACTGGACATCTCACGTTCCTTCGCCGCAGTTTGAAAGCCCGGAATCGGAGATGGAACCGCGCTCAAAGTCTCTGCCCGCGGGCCCAGCATCTGCAGATGGGAGTGCCCGGCGGCCACGCCGCGCGTCCGAGCCGCACCGCCGACCTCTCTTCCCCAACCACCGGCGACACGCAAGTAAATGCCGCCATCAATGGCGGTGCCAGTG
Source organism: Poa annua (assembly GCA_026929855.1). NCBI lineage: Eukaryota > Viridiplantae > Streptophyta > Magnoliopsida > Poales > Poaceae > Poa > Poa annua. Next base: position 300,025,422 of record CM049426.1, read on the forward strand.
CCCTCCCTCCCGAGTTGCACCCAGCTCACGCTCTCCACATGCCGCTCTGCAGCAGGAGGGGTAGAAACGACGCGGTAAAAATGTCTACAGAAACGTCTTGAAGACGCCGACGGCGTACGCCGGAGCCGGGCCGCGTAGGTGATCTAGATTGATCGGCAAGGGAGAAAAGAAAACATCCGGCTTCATTAGTTTAGCAATATTGATTGCCGCCTTGCCGGCGTACGTACGGCGAGACGGGATTAAGCGGGCAGCAGAACATGGCCGTGCAGTACCATGCCATGCGCCGCCCGGCCTGCGTGTCGCACGCGAGCTTGCCCGTGTACGTACGTGGAGTAGATAAATGGATGAGCACGGAGGCATGGAGGAGTGCATTGCAGCTAGCACGTACGCGTCCGGTAGTGAGTGTGAGTGCACCGCTGCTGCTGCTGCTAGCTGCAACCCCGCCCCCGTCCCCCGTCCTCCATGCCAAAACAGTGGACGCGCATTAGATTCTCCGGACCAGCCATAGCCGAGCATTGTCTCCTTCGTAGCTAGCGCGCGATCTATCTCGCCCGCCGCCCTGCCGCCCGCCGCGGTAGAGAGAGAGAGATAACGCAGCTTTGCTTTTAGCATAAACTCGTCTACTCGTGAGCCTAGTGCTGGCTCACGAGCTTCTCGCGGTAGCTTGCGTGTGCGTGTCGTAGTCGCGGCGTCCTCCTCCTCCGTGATGGATCGGAGTCGGGGCCGGCAATGGTGCGCCGCTTGCGCGGTGCTGCTCTTCTCGGCGCTCCTGGCGGTCGCCTCCTCGCAGTCGCCGTCTCCGGCGCGGGAACCCCAGGCAGCACCATCTCCACGTGCGCCGGTGCAGGCGCCAAAGCCATCGACTGCACCACCTGCGGCGTCGCCGGTTCCGAGGCAGCCAGCCCCAGCAGGTGCGCCAGCACAGGCGCCAAGACCAACAACTCCACCACCAGCCGCGGCGCAGGCGCCAAAGCCATCGAGTCCACCACCCGCGGCGTCGACGGTTCCAAAGCCACCGTCGCAGGCGCCGAAGCCGTCACCCGCGGCGCCAGCGCCGGCTCAGAAGCCGTCCCCAGCACCAGCTCCGAAACCATCTGCTCCGCCGCCGGCTACTGCCCAGCCTCCAGCGAGCTCTTCCCCGCCGTCGTCCTCGTTGGCTCTCTCGCCGAGCTTCTACGCGCTCTCCTGCCCGAGCGTGGAGCTGGCGGTGAGCGACGTCGTCAGGTCGGCTTCCACCTTGGACCCCACAGTCCCCGGCAAGCTTCTCAGGATGGTCTTCCATGACTGCTTCGTAGAGGTATGGACAGACAGATCACTGAATACTTACTCGCCTTGCGTTAGGGAAATGTGTTTTGATGGCTTGCAAGCATGGATTTTCGCAAGCTCTTGAGAGCAGGTGTTCTTCTGAATTCTGATTCAGAGTGTTTCACATGTCCGTGTGCTAGATCGAGGCTTCAATCAAGTTGGTCTTCAGTGTTTCACATGCCCGGAGCATTGCCTTGTCAGTTCTTGACTTCTTGTTATTTTCAGTTATTGCGGCATTTGCCATGACCATGATTTGACCCCCTTTAAGAGAATTTGCTTTTCCCCTTCCCATGTTTTCCTAAAGAAACAACTCCTACAAGCTATTTGTGACCAAAGTGATTATGGTTAGGTCTGACCTGCTGCGAGCTTTAGTAATATCTGCATTTTTTGCTAATTTCAGCTAGACAGATGCATCAATCACACCCAAAACATGTCCGGAGTAAATATGTGTCTGAATTCAAGGGAATGATCTAGATCACTTTTGCTTATTTGAGCTAGATATCAATCACACCCAAAAGTTAGCCTACATACATGCCTAATGGTCGCCAAATACACCTATCTTCTGGCATCATCCATGCCTAAGCTGACAACATTTTATAGCTGCAGCTCATCAGGTATTTGAAAGCTTACCTGCATTCTCAAAGAGTTTCAACATTGTAATTTTCTTGATCTCAGGGATGCGACGCGTCGGTGCTGGTCCAAGGCAACGGCACGGAGAGGACCGACCCGGCGAACCTCTCGCTCGGCGGCTTCAATGTCATCGACGAAGCCAAGAGGCTGCTGGAAGCCGTGTGCCCTGCAACCGTTTCTTGCAGTGACATCATAGTTCTTGCTGCAAGAGATGCTGTCACATTTGTAAGTAGAAGTGCTATCATTCAGACCCATTGCTCTCAATCAGTTTGCTGCAATATCTTCTTTGACTAACTGTCTTCCTAAAATTCTCACAATACCTGCTTTATCTTCCTGCAATACCTGCAATATTTGGCACGATAACTGTATCTAGTTAGAGAAGAGATAGTACTACTAGGTAGCAGTACTTGGTGAGCATATGACATCATAAATTCAGCACTAAATGCTGCACAGATTAGATCCTGTAGCATCTGATGAATCGTCGGTCATGGTCCTGTATGTAACAATGACTAGTTGAAACATAGGATTAGCAAGCCTGTCTAATGATTAAATATAGTGGGTACCTGAAGAGCTTAACTGTAACTGAAAATAATCCCAGCCTATGTTTGGAAACTGGGACCTGACTATTGACGATTAGTATTGCACATGATTGATGATGGTCCTAAGGGCGATCATGACCAAGTACAAGTGGACACAACTGGGTTTCTCAAACTCTATAAGAGATATGCTTCCGAAGTTATATCTGCATTTGCTAATTACAGGGCAGTAGAGTTGCAGAACATCCAGCATTCACCTATATCCTCACTTCAACACGTAATAAGATGACAGAGATTAACCATATATGCTGTATTGTGTTTTACTGCTTTCGCGTTACTACTCTCGGTTCTTGACGACTAAAACAGAAAAACAGTATCCCAACTTAATTGTCAAATTTTCGTTTTTCCAGAGAAGCAACTTGGCTGTCTGCTAACACTACTAATGCTGAAAGTTGGCTCTGCATTTGCTACTTACAGGCCACTAGAGTTGCAGTAACATCCACCAATTCATAGATAGCCTAACTTCGAGACGCAGTAAGATGACAGAAATTACCCATATGTTGTGTTTTGCTGGTTCTGCATGGTTAATCCTGGTTCTTGACAACTAAGACAGAATCCCCAACTTAGTTGAGAGACTTCCATTTCTCCAGAGTAGCAACTCAGCTGACAAACTAAAGCTGCCTGCTAACACTGCTAATTCATGAACTGATCTTCAGTTGTGTGTTTTTTTCTAAACCAGACCGGAGGACCGATGGTACCCGTCTCCCTTGGGCGACGTGACAGCCTCGTCTCCCTGGCGTCAAATGTCAGAAGAAACATCATCGACACGGGCTTCTCTGTCGACGCTATGGCGACGAGCTTCGCCTCCAAGGGGCTCACACTGGATGACCTCGTCACCCTCTCAGGTACACAACACAGGCTCACTCGCTCCAGTAAACATAGCTGAGCTTTTCTGCAGCACCATCGCTTGGTCGACCTCACGCTTATATCTGATGCAGGCGGGCACACGATCGGGTCGGCGCACTGCGGCACGTTCCGGGAGCGGTTCCGGCCGGACGCGAACGGGAGCATGGTGCCCGTGGACGGCACGATGAACGGCGAGTACGCGAACTCGCTGGTGCGGACGTGCGCGGCGTCGGGGACGGCGGCGGTGGACTGCGACGAGGGGTCGGCGGCGGCGTTCGACAACCGCTACTTCGGCAACCTGCTGGACGGGCGGGGCCTGCTGCGCACGGACGCGGTGCTGGTGCAGAACGCCACGACGCGGGCCACGGTGGCGGCCTTCGCGCAGAGCCAGGACAGCTTCTTCCGCAGCTGGGCCGCCTCCTTCGCCAGGCTCACCAGCCTCGGCGTCAAGACCGGCGCCGACGGCGAGGTCCGGCGGCTCTGCTCCAGCGTCAATGGCGGCTGATCTCGATCGATCGAGCTGTACGTGGGCGGCCATGCACTCTTGGGCATGTGTAACACATACATAGGGAGTATTAGCGGGCTGGGAATGAGATTTGATTCGTTCGTTCTTGCTCTATCTCTGATTGCACGTAGATGTCGACGGCCACGGCATGCGTTTTATCTGCGACCGAAATACCAAATCAAGCACAATGAAACGATACTCCGTTCAATATCTGAGATCTCTGCATGAGATGAGCGTCGTGTCAGTCACCGGTGCGCAGTAGCTGTAGTACGTACTATCGAACGTGCCTATTCAATTCACTTGGCAGTGCAACGCAAAGGACATGTTTCTTGTTTTTAAGGTGTGCCGTACGAACTGAAGGATTGAATTCACAAATCAAGAGGGAATATCGTGATCAACTCAAGCGCCGGGACCTCGGATTGACAAGCCACGCGAAATAACTTGACTTCACATTGATTTAACTAGAAGAATACTCCGCATCTTGGAGCGAGGATCCTTTTAGAAAGTATATTGCGCAAACAGAAGGGTATTACGGAGTATAACAAGTATGATATATTATGTTATGTTGTCTACTAAAAGGAATTGCAAAGTTGAGGTTAATCTATTAAGGGACGGCACATGCCCTTACAATTTGTTTCCATCCTACGTGCAGAGCCAACAAACGGGGCTGATTTTATTGGACCTGATAACCGGTTCAACCATGCATTATTCGGAGTCGTGGAGATATACCGGGCCCACCTGTCAGCGTCAACATTTCAAAATTTTGGAGAAGTGCTCACATATCTGGGTTAATTTCTAGGTGTTGCTGGTATGTTCCCCATTTCCATTTTTAAAACAACAAATGATAGTAGGATGAATGATCTCCCCGGCGCCATCCGCGTCGGCGAGGCAATTGGCAAGAGGAAAAGCCCATCCCGATAGTTGAAGCCAATATTTTTTACACTAAATTTTTATACCTCAAACTCATTTCTCGCATGGTAAAATCTTACTAAGTATGATTTTCTACTACTTATTTGACATGGTTATCAGTAGATTTTTTTACAAATATTATTGAAGTGTTGTTTGTAATACGATTGTAATGTATATTGATGAAAAATACACTTCTACATGTGTTTAAAACTTTTTTGTATCATGATTTGCTCCATAAATTTACTTCTACAATTGTGCAAACTACATATTATACATATTTATAGTGGAGATCTCTAATCATATGATCTAAAACTATCTTCGTAGATGTATTAGTATATATGTGTAGTTAAAGTATGTACATAAAAAACTTCTAGAGCATAAATTGAATTGTTAGTAAGATCTTTTATCTTTACAACATTTAATAAATTTTAATGTATTTATAATAGTATGGTATGGTGATTACTACTACTACACTCTTGAGGCTTTGGAGGTCGCAATGTTTGCCAAGCCAATATTTTGGCCGTGTCGGGAGATGGTGGTCAATACCGTCAAGAACTACTCCCCGAAACTAATTGGCGTGCATCCGGAAATGTTTTGATCGAGTTTGATTTCAATGGAACTAAAATTTGAATGTTTTTCAGATGCGATTACCTAAGTAGAGGATTTTCAGTTTTATGCATTGCATTGTCATAGGAAGATGCCGAGTTTGTGTAGTGTTGTACAGGTGATGACAAATATTTTAGGTTTTTTCGGTTTATGCCAAATTATGCTTGAAATTTCAGTTGAGGAAAATCACCGTGGTCTATGATGCATAAGTATGTTAGTATATTGAGCTTGGGAGGAATCTCCATTTCGCATAAAAAAATGACCGAATATAGCAATGTTTGCTGCTTTATAAAAGCTTGTGATTTTTAACTTGGCCTAGCCGAATGCATGTTCATATTGTCAAGAAGTTACTCTGTTTGTACCAAGAATGGTAATCTTGTTCATATTTGTTAATAATTTGTTTTGTACAACAATTAGCCAAATGCATCAAGTTCATAATGTCAAAAGAATAATCTGTTCGTACTGAAAGTCATCTAGTTCATATTGTCAAGAAGATAACCAGGGAACTATATGTCATGCGGAATTTGCAAAAGTTGTATCAGCCATGAAATTTCTGTGAGATTATAACATGACCATATATCTCTAATGTTTGTTTTTACATGACCTAAATGAGACCCGAAGGTTTTCATTTACTTTTGGTGGAAGTTGACCAAACTCACCAAATGCAAAACAAATATGTACACAAAACTACAATCAGAATATCTGACTTCAAAATACCTTTTTTATTTCATTAACAAAAAAATTAATAGCTAGGGGTACAAGCGGAATATCTTACTTTTCACATATATGATCTAATACACGGGCGACAACCAGCATATACAATGCTACATACACCGACCAAATCAGGAAAACAACAGTTTTTCTATCCGTGGATCTCCTCTCTGCCTTCTGGATCTTTGCCCACAACTTTGTCCCTGTCTTAAATACAGTGAAATTCAGTGCTGCTTCATGAAACTAAACTTGGTAAACAATCTAAAGGAATTGCATATGCACGATGCGCTCAGACAAGAACAAGATGGAGGTGTGTAGGAGTACCCGTTCTTGCAAGTTGCAACTGATGAAAACGATAATAATGAGAAGAAGCGGTACCGTAATGTGCATCAGCTAGGTGCGACTTATCGCACCAAAGACGCGTTTAGTTTCTTGATCCATTGGACAACTCGCGCCTTTCTTCGTTGTCTAAATTTTACTAATCACAAGATAAGATCCGAAACATTTTCTTCTCCAAATAATACAGGCACCGTAGTTAGTACAACTACAGTATATACATAGAGGATCAGCTGTTCATCGTCAATAACGCGCAAGAGTAGTAAACCTGAAAGACATACACAGAAGAAGGAATCAGAATCACAATAAGAAATCAAGTCTGTCATGTACACGACCAAGCCGCTGTCCCTCTTCAAGAGCCAACCGGAGGCAGCTGCCCTGCCGCCACCGGACGGCCGGAACTCAGGCTACATCGTCGTGAAGGGCGACGAGGCGGACGGGAACGACGGCGAGACGTGCTGCTGCGATCAGTGTGGCGGGACGCGCGTGCTCGACCTCCCGTTCCCGCAGGACCGCGTGCTCACGCTCCACTACACGGAGCAGGAGCAGGAGCACCACGGGCAGAGCAGCAACACCTCCACCGACTCCGTCTTCTTCGTGCCCGTGCCCGACCAGCCCCTCGCCTCCAACCGCTACTACGCCGTCGTCGCCACGGGCAAGGAAAGGGGCGGTCTCATCGGTACATGCTCCAGCGCGGACGGCGTGAAGCTGAGCTGGTTTGAGCCGGCTAATGTGTACCAGCAGATCGAGGTCGTCCAGCACGAGCGCGGGCAGTTCACGGCCAAGGCCGTGGCCGCCGACCGCTTCCCGCCCTTTCTCTACCGCAAGAAGTACTGGCGCGTGTGCGCGTCGTCCAAGTCCAAGAACCACCTGGACCTCGGCGACGCGGCGGGCATCGACGCGGCTCTCCGGTCGCGCCAGCTCGCCGACGCGAGCCTCCCGACGGCCATGTCAACGGTTGTCGGGACATGGTACTGCCCGTTCTATCTCATTCAAGAGGACGGCTGGACCCTGTCGGAGCAGATAGACGAGCGTGGGCTGTTCTACGAGGTGTCGCTGGAGCAGCACTGGCAGCCGGTCCAGGAAGGATCAAGGATGTACAGCACGAGGATGATCCTGAACATCGTCACCGGGGGAGGCCGATATGTGTCGAGGGGCGCTGAGCGGGAGCGGTCCGCCAGCGGCTTCGTGGGTTTCAGGGTGGCGGGCGGCCCCGCAGTGGCGGTGTGCGCGACCTTTTGGGAGAGGATGCTGTGGGAAGTGTGCAACGGCGGTTGGTTCGACGGGGAGGAGGACGCCTGGGAGGGGGCCGGACGCTCGGTGCTGGTGGAGAGGTTCCTGATCAAGACGATGAAAGGGTACGTGGTGGTGGCCTTTGACTTTGTGCACCTCAACAAGGTCAGAGGAAACACTACGTCTGGTGAGGTCCCAAGTTCAGAACCACAAGAAACTGCCTCCAGTTCTTCCGGAAGTGCCGGTAATGTTTCTGAAGGCAGAAGAATGGGAAAATTGCTGAAGGCAATGAAAATGAGGTTATTCCCAGCAAAATCCTAACCTGTTCCCCCACGTGTGTTTGACACTTGTTTATAAATACCTGAAGAAAATGGGAAGATTTTCAGCAGCTTACTGCTAAAAAAATTGAGATGCATGCTCACTTTGTTCATCATTTCCCGGTTTCGAACACTGTCCTGAGCATTTGTTCATCAGTTTATCTTGTACTCCGTGACTAACATTACAGTGGCATTGCACAAGTATAAATATTAGTGCAAAGGGAGACACAGATTACAGTCAAGTGCACAGTCTATTTAGCATACTGCATGCCCCTGTTCACCGTTGGACAGTCAAAGCAATGATTAATTCACTGGTCAAAATAGCTCACTTACGTAAATAAGAAACTATTTTACACTGAATGTACACCAGCAAAGGCTGCTAAATAAGCGTGGCGACATTGCAAGCCAGCTTTATATGACTTTCATTTGTCTAAAAGTGGAGGTATCTAGAATTATAACATGTCTAGATACATCCAATTTTAGCCAAAATCAAGTCATCTAATTTGGAATGTAAGGAGTATACTGCATCCCACACCTTGGCTGCTTCAGTACAAGCAATGAAATTATGTTCCCCCACTTTCAAACAGAGTATTACAGACAGCACACTTCATGTCCACCTCTATATGTTTCTTCTCTATGTTCATCCTTAGAGGTAAGCTGTAAAGTCCAAAACGCCAAAGGAAATGCTTCACTTTTGGAGGGTATTCTAGGTTGCAAACTACTCACCATATCTCCCTGATCCGTTCACTTCCAGCTGCTCGCACCCGCCTGACGCTCATCGAGTCATCGTTCACATATAGATAGTATAACTTGTAGGCTGACTTCAGTGTGAATACTGGGTTCCAAGCCATATGATCATCAAGCATGTCACTCATGGGAATTTTCAAGATCACTTTAGCATCCCTCTCCATAAATATTTGTCTAACAACAACTTCATCGGAGACTTGGTCGATCAGCTCCTCCACAAGGTCGACAGCTGCATTTCCCCTGGGGTAACTTGGTCCTCGAGTTGAGTTGGTTGGGATCCAAGGGTACGACTAGATTTTAATATTTGATCCATTCCCAACTGATCTCCAAGGATACTACGCCAAACTTAACTCATGCCAGCAATTGGATTTGCATGGAGGAGGTCACCAAGAAAGTACTTAGCCCGAAGCACACGAGCACACAAAGATTGTGATGCTTGGAGTAGTCACCACCCTTGTCATGCTAGCATAGACATGCCAAATACATGAATCTCTCTGAAACCAAGTCTGCCCTCTTCCTTCGGTTTCATCATATTCGGCTAGCTAAACTCAGTGTGCCTTATGTTCGTTGTCCATCCGTGACCACCAATATCGGCACATTACCTGCCTAATCTCATCACAAACACTCTTCGTAATGTCAAAGCAGGACATTGCATATGTGGGTATCGCCCTTGATAAGTGTCTCTTTTGCCGCATTAGATACTAGATAGGAATCGCTCCTTCCATCCAATGATCCTTTTCCATATTTTTCCTTAATAGATGATTTTGTTAGGAATAGACTTGTTGTATTCTAGGAGGGCAAAAGCCACAATATAAAGGACATGTACAGGTGTGAATATGCAGGAAACCCCCTAATAGTAGGGAGTTACAATTAGACTACAATTAGACTATTATACTTCTAACACCCCTCTCAAACTCATGTTGGGTCAACAACACTGAGTTTGGAGAGAAAGAAAACATGCTGCGCTCTAGTCTGTGTCTTGGTGAAGAAATCCGCTATTTGCAACTCTGAAGGCACATAATGGAGAGTAACAATCCGATCCTGCACATTTGCACGTGTGTAGAAAGCATCAGCACCAATATGCTTGGTCAGCTCATGCTTGACCGGATCACGTGCAATACTGATAGCACCTCTACTGTCAGACAAAAGTGGAGTGGGTGTCGTAACAGAGACCCCAAAATCTGCAAGTAACCACCGTAACCAGGTCACCTCCGCAATCAACGAGGCCATAGCGCGTAGCTCAGCCTCAACACTCGAGCGAGAAACTGCTTTCTGTTTCTTCGTCTTCCAAGCAACCAGCGAACCACCAAGAAAAACACAGTAAGCAGAAAGAGACGAACGATCCGTGGGATCACTCGCCCACGTAGCGTCCGAGTAGCACTGGAGCTGGAGAGAACTGGAGCTAGGGAAGAAGAGACGACGAGTACTCGTACCACGAAGGTAACGAAGAACACGAAGAAGATGACCGTAGTGAACCGTGGTAGGAGCTGAGACAAACTGACTCAGAATATGAACAGGATAGGAAATATCCGGACGAGTGACAGCGAGATAGACAAGACTCCCAACGATATGACGATAGCGCGTCGGATCAGAAAGGGGCTCACCATCAGTAGGACGGAGCTTAACATTAAGCTCCATAGGAGTCTCAACAGTGCGCTCATCCCCAAGAGCAGCACGAGCAAGAAGGTCCTGAATATACCTTTCCTGGGAGATGGAAAAACCATCAGAAGTAGAAGAAATCTCAATCCCAAGGAAGTATCGAAGAGGACCAAGATCAGTCATAAGAAACTGATCACGAAGACGAGCCTTAACAAAGGCGATATACTCAGGGTCATCTCCAGTGATGATCATGTCATCAACATAGAGAAGGAGAAGAGTGCGACCACGAGAAGAAGTGTGGATAAAAAGTGCAGCATCATGTGCGCTAGGAGAGAAGCCGGCGGCGGTCACCACAGAGGCGAAACGCTCAAACCAAGCTCGAGGGGCCTGTTTCAGCCCATAGAGAGAACACCGAAGACGACAAACCATCCCATCAGGAACATAATACCCAGGAGGAGGTTGCATGTAAACCTCCTCACGTAACTCGCCATTAAGGAATGCATTCTGCACATCAAGCTGAGACACGGACCAACGGCGAACAGAGGCAACAACAAGAAGAGTGCGCACAGTGGTCATATGAGCCACGGGCGCAAAGGTCTCATCGTAGTCACGGCCGTGCTCCTGCTGGAAACCACGAGCTACAAGACGAGCTTTATATCGCTCAAGAGATCCATCAGAGCGGGTCTTAATTTTATAGACCCACTTACACGTGATAGGACGAACACCGGGAGGAGGAGAAACAAGCTCCCAGGTGCCAGTGCGCTCTAGCGCAGCAATCTCCTCGGCCATGGCAAGCTGCCAGTGCGGATGACGCTCGGCATCCCTATAAGAAGTCGGCTCGGAGGTAATAGAGAGACCATACTGACTAGGAGAGTAACGGTCTGGAGCACGTCGCAGACGAACAGGTCGTGAAGAGGAAGGCTCATCGGCAGAAAACGACTCATCAGAAGAAGAGGAAGAAGAAACAGGAGAGGAAGAATCCGAAACCGGAGAACGAGGAGAACTAGGGGAACTAGACGGAGGAGTACTAGGAGAGGACGGCGCCGAGGTAGAAGGTGGCGCCGAGGTCGAAAGGTGGCGCCGAAGTCGAAGGAGGCGCCGCGGTCGAAGAAGACGCCGAGGACGAGGGGATAGTGGGAGGCGTATCCGGAAAAAGAAGAAAGGATATATCACCCACCGGGTAGGTACCCGAGGTGGGGCAAGGATAGAAGGGACGCGTCTCATCAAACGTGACATCACGAGAGATGCGCAGCCTACGACCAACGGGATCCCAACAACGATAGCCCTTATGCTCATCACTGTATCCGAGAAAAACACACTCAACCGACTGAGTAGTCAGTTTGGTGCGTTCGCGAGGAGGGAGAAGGACATAGGAAACACAACCAAATAAACGAAGAGTCGAGTAGTCTGGAGAACTACCAGAGAGACGCTCGAGAGGAATACCACCCTGAATGGCAGCAGAAGGCTGAATGATAATGAGATGAGTCGCCGTAGCAACAGTCTCAGCCCAGAAATGCGGCGGAAGGGAGGAAGCAATCATCATGGCACGGGTAGTCTCAAGAATATGACGATGCTTACGCTCGGCGACACCATTTTGAGCATGGGCGCCGGGACACGAGAACTGAGCAAGGGTGCCCTGCTCAGCAAGAACAACACGCAGATGCTGGGAGATGTACTCACCTGCAGAATCAGCACGAAAAACACGAATAGGCGTGGAATACTGAGTGTGTACCATGGCCACAAAACGCTGATAAATAGAGAGGACCTCACTGCTAGAGCGCATAAAATATAACCAGGTGTACCGGGAAAAATCATCAATGAATAAAATATAGTAGCGATGACCCCCTTTTGAAGCAAAGGGAGCCGGACCCCAAACATCTGAATGAACTAAATCAAACGGTCGCTGAGATGAAGACACACTAGTAGGATAGGGAAGCTGAATCTGTTTGCCTAACTTACAACCTTGACAATGTAAAGACGCATCTCGTGAGACAGACCCTAGAAGACCACTACGAACTAAAGACGATAAGCGGGAATCACAAAGGTGACCCAGACGATGATGCTACTGCTGAAAAGAGCTGGAGGCGGAAGCAGCAACCGCAGAAGAACTGGTCGATGAAGAAGCAGAAGGTGGAACGCGAAGCCAATCTAACTCCCAGAGCCCCGGGGTCCCAGAGCCCCGGGGACTCACGGCTACGAGGGCCAGCTCCAACCAGGGCCTGAGTGTGGCGGTCCTGAACAGAACAAGAATCAGCATCAAGGATGATGCGACAACCAGAATCAGTGAGCTGACTAGCAGAGAAAAGATTCATCTTAAGACTAGGAACATGAGAAACATCAGGGACAGAGAAAAAGGAGGTAGAAAGGGAACCTCGACTGGAAACAGGAAGAGAGGTACCATCGGCTGTGGTAACACGGACAGGAGAAATAAGAGAACGGAGAGCAGAAAGAATAGAAGACACAGAAGTCATATGAAAAGAAGCTCCAGAATCCAGATACCACGGGGACGACATACCTGACTGTGTAGAAGATGGTGGACGCGCAGTGTCAGAAGAGGTAGGCACAGAACCAGCAGTGCCCGACGAGGAAGATCATGTAGCAGCGAGCAGACCACGAAGACCACGAATAATATCCTGCTCAGAGGGTGTAACTGCAGAAGATCCTGACGAAACAACCTGCTGACGAGCAACTGCAGAAGATCCTGATGAACCAGACTGCTGACGAGCAAGGTACTGCAGACGTAAACTGGGATCCCTCTTCCAGCAGCCAGAGAAATCGTGGCCAGTCCGGCCACAGTAGGAGCACGGAGGACGAGTGGGGCGGGACTGACCACGAGACTGCTGAGTCTGACCCTGACCCTGGACCGGAGGACTGGAGAGGAGCGGCGGTGCTGAAGACCGCAACGAAGGTGCCGGCGCAGGGGGGCCACGAGTGGCAAGAACAGAGGAAACCTCAAGAAGTCCAGCACTGCGAAGGCGAGTCTCCTCAGCGCGAAGCTCAGACAGGATCTCAGAGAGCGGTACACGACCGCGAGCAAGCAGCTGGGCACGACGGGGCTCAAACTCCTTGCGGAGCCGAGATAGGAACTCATAGACGCGCTGAAACTCCAGATCCGCGCGCACAGTCAGACAGCAGGGACATATGCCACACACAGCAGTACGAAGGGAATCAAGCTGACGCCAAATAGCAGCACTCTGAGTATAAAACTCGTCAATGGTGGAATCACCCTGCTGAAGAGCATGCTCCTGGCGAACCACAGATAGGTAAAGAGCATCCCCAGACGGTTGATAACGCTGGCGAAGAAAAGCCCACTGAGCAGCAGCAGTAGGAAGACTCATGAACTCGGCAGCATACTGAGGCAGAACGCTGGAAGTGAGAACAGCTGCAACACGGGCATCCTCATCCATCCACTGAGTGAAGTCAGTCAGATCCAGCCGGTAGGTCGAAAGAGCGTCCGAATACTCCTGTACCTGCCGGTCATAAGCCGCCATAGCAGAATCATCAACACTCCTGGCTGCATCCTTGACCGTCTGAGTAGCGTCAGACGCAAAGGAAACGGGCGTCGGTGGAATAGGCGCCGTGGGAGCAGTGGGGCGCGGCGGACAGGGGACCTCGCCAGACAGCACACCCCAAAGACGAAGACCGCGCATGTGGACGCGCATAAAGGCAGCGAAATCAGGATAATTCACGCCATCAAAAATCACCGGGCAGCGAGGGATTGCAACGTAGCCCGAGGATGACATAACTCTCTTTCTGTGACGGGCGGGGCGGGCCGGGGCGGGTCCAGAGCTGGCGACGGCGGGGCGGCCGGGGCGGGTCCAGAGCTGGCGACGGCGGCGGCGACGTCGGAGAAGCTGGCGACGGCGTGACGGCCGGGGCGCGGCGGTGGCGGCCGGGGCGGCCGGGGCGCGGCGTTGGCGGCCGGAGGGCGGCGGCGACCGGGGCGCAGCGGCGGCGACGTCGGAGAAAAAAAAGGCAAGATCTAAAACCGCTCTGATACCATGTTAGGAATAGACTTGTTGAATTCCAGGAGGGCAAAAGCCACAATATAAAGGACATGTACAGGTGTGAATATGCAGGAAACCCCTAATAGTGGGGAGTTACAATTAGATTACAGTTAGACTATTATACTTCTAACAGATTTATCTTTATTGATGACTTGGCCCGACGGTGTGAACTGCGTGTGCAGAGCAACAGATGGATCATTCTTTTGAAAGCAGAACGCCATGTATGTATATATAAACCCATTCACTTGCCGGATGGAACTTGGGCTGCTTGCTGTGCTGGGATCTACTACCAGTCAATCGCGAGAGGAAGACGCATGGCCGAGCAATCGGCGCACCCTGTGAACCAAGCACTGGAGGATGAGTGATCCACGCAATCTCATATTCTCATTCTCATCCAACGTTGTTCCTGCTGTCTCTTCACTTGGTTGGTGCGAGAGATTCCGCGTATTTTCTTTGGCCAAGCCGGGGCGGCTGGCTTGGAAAAGAACATATCTTGGGAACGTTTCTCGGCGGCGGCAGACAATGAATTTAGGAATTTGATGCGCTTGGAAAATTCGAATCTCTCTCTCACACACACACACTCAACGGCTGGGAAGAGATGTGGAACATATTCTCCTCCAGGGATGTGGCGTGTATCTCTTTAGTTCGGAATATCTTGCTTGGCAGCCAGGTAAAAGCATCGACGAATTCCTGGCGATTGGATTGAGTTTTCAAATGGAGTGTCATCGTCGATCCTAAATTCAGAAACAACGGATAACAGTAAAATTCACTACGAAACCATCCGCGCGCGGATGCGAAGGAAAATAAGATATTCATGAGGAACAGTCGTGTGTGCGAAGGGAAATAAGTCTACGGAAAAAGAAAATTAAGTCTCGACAGAAAAATCATGTGAACATCTGCGTTTGTATTGTGTTTTTAAAAAAAGTCATAGAGATCGACACGGCTGGTGCTAAATAACCTAAGTAGTAGAGTAGCTTTCAACGTTATGATCGGAAGATCGGGCACGAACGGCGAAGCGTGGACGGATCAGCGGCTCAAGCGTAGAGTAGTTGTCAAGGCGATCGATCGGAGAATCGAGGTGAGGCGCACCCATGCATGAACCTGTTGGTGAAGATGGAGCTATCACATATCCGCGTCATTCACGCGCATCTCCAGCTATGCGCACACAATTATCAGCAACTTGGTTTCGTCCTCTTGTTTTATGCCGAGATTGGATATGTTTACTCTTGTTTGTATTCGGATATTACATGTGGACCATCTTCTTGTTCTTTGCAAAGATGAGCTCTCCAAGGGTCGCAAAGAGAAAGTTATTCCCATGTGGTGACTGCGCGGCCGAGCATCTGCACCTTGAATCAATTATTGAGGCGCCCAACTGACACCTTGAATTATTGATGCACTTGCACGGCCATCAGGAATGCAGAAGATAAGATTGAAGAATGGAACAGATCCGGAAACGCAGAAGATAATAAGCATATAAGAATCGAACATATACGAGAACTAATGACCACGTGGTTAAGGATCAAACTAAGGGACAGTTCACGTCAGGTTTGGGCTCGACATGATTTTAAACTCGATGGCATTAACAAGGCAGGCTAATCAGTCCAAATCTTCAAATCTATAGTCAGATCACTCACACTGTTACTACAGAAATCAGCAGAGACATTTCATAATAATAAATGTTTATTTATAGGTTGTGACAACTTTTCTCCGAACGTACGCTCATTGTGGTAGACGCAGCTGACCACCTAGAGCTAACAATAGTTTATTACAATAGCCTGGCCGGCTGCTTCAGACGATAAACCAAAACGACAAGAGACAATAGTAAGTCAGAACAAATTCCACTGACGAAACAGCGACAGCAGATCAATCCTTCACGTCGCCCCTCTCAGCACAGAACCCTGTCCTCCATAGCATCCTCGTCCGCTCGCCATGCGAGAAGGTTGGCAAGCTTGCCTTCCTTGACAAGAGGATGATCCTCAGCGTTGTTCTCGCCCTCGAAGCAGTGGAAGACGGACCTGGGGGACCCGGCAGAGACAGCAACAACTTCTTCGTTGGCGGTGAAGCTCTGGTAGATGAGGACGCCGCCACAGGGGAGGGCCTGCTCTACCGTGTTGTTGCAGTCGTATGCGTCGGCTTGGAGCTTCTTCCCCCACGTCTCTGCATGCCCGCGGCCACCGAAGATGGTGACAGCAACGGAGAACTCTGATGGTCCGAAGGACTTGAGGACCCTCTTGACAATGTCGCCATAGGCCAGAGCAGAAGCGTCCATGCCCATGACCTCATAGCTGGCGTAGCTGAAGCCGTCTTCAGGGGTCACATGGATGGTAGAGAAAGCAGATCCATGGATGGCGTTCATGGAGTAGCCACAGGGCTCAAAGTCGAAGTCACAGACCTCCATCTCCGGGATGATGTCAGAGATGCCGGAGAGCTTAGTCATCTCCTTGGCGCACGAAACGTGACCATCAGCAGAAGTCTTGAAGAAGACAGAGGCTTTCTTCTTGTCCAGGCCAGTCATGCACATCTCCAGGGTGACCATGGGTTGCTCAGGTTGCTCGGTGGCATAGTAGATGTGCCACTTCTGGCCGGGCTTGGCTGGGTCTCCAATCACATAAGCGTTGCCACCAGATTTCATGCCACCAAAGTAGCTGTTGAGGACATCAACCTCCTCAGAGAAGCTCCTGTGGGGAGCAGGCTGTGCGCTGGGGAAGATGAACATCCCACGAGAGTACTTCACTGCAGCAAGGGGCATGCACAGCTCTTCGGCAAGCTCAAGAATCCTGGGAATGGTGAGCAGGAGCATGGTAGTCCCACAGGTCTTGATCACAATCTTCTGAGAATAGATAAACAGGCTAGACTCAGAGAGCACGTAGGAGTCAAAGTCCTTGTTGGAGAGCTCGGACACAATGGTGCACCGTGCGAGATCAAGAACAGAGTTGATCTGGGCCCTGGAGAGGGCACGCAAGCCACGACCATTAGGGTCAGCAAAGATGGATGCCTCAGAGAAGGACATCTCGAGGCGCTTCTCATAGCCCTCAAACCCGATCGCTGAGACAGCCATTGCAGCAGCTGAGTCAGAAAACAACGCCGGGAAAGGAACAGAGAGGAACGAAGGGAAAGGACTGGTCGATTATCAGGAAGCAGCTAGCCAGAGAGATTGTTGGAAGAAAAGAGTCAGAATAAAATTGCATAAAAATCCTAAACTACGGGAAGGGGAAGCCAAAAACGATATCAGGATGGCTTCTTCGCGCACTGCAAGAGAGAGAGAAACGATACACATGGTGAGCAACAACACAAAGTAGAAAGTGATGCAAGGTTTGATTGAACAGCGGTAAAAAGTTTTTGCGTGGCCCTTACGTTTGAGTATGCAGCAGAGAACTTCCGGGAGACTCCAGCAGGTCGAACGTCCTCAATGCCGTAACCGAGGGGAGCTTCGTACATCAGGGAACTACTACTGCTAGACTTTTTCCCAGCTTTTGATTCCATTAGAACATTCACAAACTGCACAGGGAGAAGCAAAGAGTTAGCCATCAGATCCTAGGAAAATTTGAAGGTTCAAGGCGAACAAACGACATTGTATAAAATTTTGTAAAATAAGCCAGGAAGCCTTCCTGAATATTTATATACGGAAAGAAATTAACAGGTCCAGACTCGCATGGAAATTCTCTACCAAGAACAAGTGCGTCAAACGAATTTCTTAACTGGAGCTACTTGGGTCAAGTCAATTTTTTATCTTACGGTTTGATGATTTAAACAGCCTAAACGTGATACGATACCCGGCTAGATTTTGACCAGCAACATACTATATATCCTAAACAGAAACATGAGCAAATAATTTTTTGCGCAGAGCCGCAACTACGAGCGACCCATCGGTACATCTAGGCATAGATAAAATCGGAACTTCCCAGATCTAAATGTAAACTAGTACAAGATTATTTCTCCAACCGAATCTACTGGAAACAACATCCAAGAAATAAGGCACAACTAGTACGAGTACCTACCATAACCTATGAGATCAATCAAAAATTCTACAGTTACGGCGGCCACACGAGATCAACTAACTGGTCAAGGTGGGTTCTGTTGGGCGAAGAGAAACTTACAATTCCTTGGGAAGAATTAGTTTGGCGACCCCGATCCCGAGCGCGCCCGCTTGTTCCGATTCCGATCTGAGGAACCCCCTTCCCCTCTCCCGACGCAGATCTCGTACAGAGACTGCAAAAAAAGTTTCTCTCTCTCTGTGTATGATCTCTATCCGAGCGGCGGCGGCGAGAGGTTGGGTGGGAGGAATTCCTGTGCGACGAGTTTGCGTGCGGCTGAGGGAGGAACCCTCGACCTGGGCCGCTTTTTATAGCTCCACCTATCGGATCCGGGCTGTCCGTCCGTGACCGCCAAGGAGAAGGAGGGACCCGGCCCGCGTGGGAGGCCCGTGCACCCGTGGGGCCCGCCTGGATACCGAATTCGCGGCTGAGAGCGCGCGTCCACGGTGCGCCGCGACCAGGGAGGTGGCCGCTGCGGTCACGTGCTTCTGTGGGATTCGGGTTTGACAGCGGGGACGCGTGGAATTCGCGGCTGTGGTGCGTTTGGGTTCACGGTGGACTGGGTACAGGGAACGCGCGCGTCGGGATCGCCTGCGGCGTTCTTTGTGTTTCCGACTGCTTCGGGAGGAGGACGGGCGGGTGGGTCCCGCATGTCGGCGGGTTGGGATCGGGGCCACGTTCTGGGTGACTCGGCGTGCGGTAGGCTGTGAAGCTTCGAGGATGCTTGCTTGCTGGCACTATTATTGCGGTTTCGTGATAATGTGCGAGTTGTTTTCCTCTACAAACAAGCCATCTATATAACAGACTTTTTTGAACACTTGAGCCACGCCAAGACTAATGTGCAGTGATTTGTGCTTTTTCTACTTTTGTTTAGGTTAGTGACTGTAACATCCCAGAACTTAGGGTCCAGAAATAGAGTGGACACAGGAGTGTGCATTGCATTCATGCATCAGAAAATCTGGATAATTTTCGCGCATTTAATTTTCGAAACACTAAGTGATTGAAGTTTCACTTGAGTTGGTGGAATTGAAGTAGATCATCAACTTGAGCGTTATAAACTTCGAGATGATCTCGGCTTAAACCTTATTTTGGGGTAAAGAGTTACACGATGAGAGGTTACACCAAAGAAAACAAAACTTGTTACATCAAAACAATATTTAAGAGTTAATGACCAGAACAACTATTCTTAGTTATTCTCTGATCATCTATTCTTATCAATTGTGCTAGACATATTTCTAGTACATGGAAACCATGACATTCCTGGAGACCAATTGAATTACCTAAAGCTTAACCTAGATCTTCCACTTTTATCTTGACATCATATTTCCTTATCTCCCAATCCTCTCGAAGGCACCAACAAGAGAAGATATCAAGAAGGGAAGAAATACAACAAGAAGACATAGAGAAGCATTCATTTGATGGACATAGAAGTGTTATGCCAATCTATCATGAAGAACTGGAACTTTTACATCCTAATCCATTCACGTTAATACCTCTGGAAATGATATGACATTACAGTGTTAGTGTTATATAGAAATAGGTTGATAACAGGCTTTGCAACCTTGTTGACAACTCATTTTGGTATGCACAAACAATGGAGTGCCATATACACATGAATAGTAGGATAGATCATCCAGTACATCAAGTTCTTGGATGTCATAAATACACATACGTTCTTATACCACCAACTCAAGAAAGTTGGTTTGGTTAAATTGAATTGTCCTCACCACAAGGGTGAGACAAGTGATGTTGGAAATTCAATACATGACAAGAAGAACTTGTCTTGAATATCTACTTCTTGTTCAAAAGGATCAATGCCAAAGTAAAGTCACATATGGATTTATGGTGTTTCTCCAAGGGGATCACAACCAAAGAGAAAGTAATGCCAAATCATAAGTGTATATAATCAATATACATATCTCAGAGTCACATGTATCATCTCTCAAGACCATGTGAAGGAAGAACCATAAAAGAGAGGAGCCACTATATCACTAATGGATAATCATCCACTGGTTGAACCAAGAATTCATTTTCAACAAAAGATAATCTTGGACATATGGCAAATGAATCATCTAGAAGCATTAGCTGATATATGTTCAAGAATACCCATTTCACAAACTCAAATATATCTATTATTAGATATATTCCTAATAGATTAACTATATCAAGAAAGAATGTATCCTTCTTACTCCATCTTAACTGGAGGATGGAATGAGAAGAAGTCTAAACCCATCATCTTATCACCATACGACCTAACCTTAGGCAGCAATTCCTATCTTGTGCTTTCATAAATAATTGATAATGTTTCCACATGATTTATTTGTTAATGATCACAAATAAAAGCCATCTGGCAATATCTCATGCTTAGCAGGGATTTGACATAAAGCATTGTGTATACTCTTCTTAGGAATCACAATGACCCATTTTGTTATCTCCATCAAACCATAATTTGGTGTGGTATGAAATACTTAAGTCACCATACCATCAATTGGTGTACTCCAATATTTCAATATTTTAAAATCCATAACCTATATCATTTTATAAGTTGATGGAAAGAAATTAGAAATAAATAAATAAGGCCATAGAAATAATTTCACATGGTTATAATGCACCATAAAACAAATAAGTGAAAACCATGAATAGAAACAAATTGGATAATTATTCTACCCAAAGTCTTTTAACCAAAATCTCAAATGAACTTAATTGGAATTATAACAAAGAAAATATTTCGATGTGCGTAATATGAACTACCAAAAATTATTTAAGTAAAAGACATTAATGATAGAAATATAGCAAGTGGTCCAAATTCACTTTATGAGATAGAAGAATTCAAAACACACCAAATATTCAAAATATATCAAATATAAAAATGTCTTAATGTAAATAAACATTTTATTTCAAATATAAATTTCTCTGGACTTGTTTGCAAGTCTCAGAATCTAAAACAGATCCAAAAACATAAACCAGGGGCCTGTTTACACTTGTTTCGTAGTTTCTCAAGAATCCAGGGGGTTTTCTGCAAAATCACCTTTAAACTGTTTTCTTCCTCCTCCGGCCAGAAAGCAGAGGAGCTCGTGTCGCTGCCGCTGTGCTGCCGTGCTCCTCTTCCCTTCACCTCGCGCATGGATAAGGAGGCCGAGCGCCGTCCTCGTCCCTATCCTCTCACTCGCTCTCATCCTCATCTCCTCCTCTCTCCATTCCTCTCTGAACCCTAACCCTAGCCGTCTCGGGTCGCCGTCTATCGCCGCCGACTCCGTTCGTTCCTCGTCGCCCCGAGCCACTGCGGAGAAGCGCCTGGCCGTCGCCTTACTTCTAGCCAAGCCACGCCTGCGGGGATGGCCGCAACCAGTGGAATCAGAGCTTCTTCTCCAACTCCGGCCGCCGACGCCGCGGACGAGTTCGTCGCCGTCCGACCTCCATTCGCTTCACCGAGCCTCGCATCGCGCTCAGGGTGAGCTTGTGCTCCTTCCTACACCCTCCGTTCCTCCCAATCGTACTGAGTTTGTGGCCCGCCGGAAGCCGAGCGCCGCCGCCGCAAACCTCGCCGCCGGCGATGTTCCGGTGACCATATGGTCCTTCCTCCTCCACCAAACGGTCCGCTGTGACCCTCTCTATCCTTTACACACCTCGGTTTGTGCCAATTTGGTCGAAATCGATGGATTTGAGCCCGGCAGAGGAGATCCGCCATAGTGACGTCAGCATGACGTCAGCGTCTTAATTTAATTAATTACTGGTAATTAAATTAGAAACGTATGAGTCTATGACATGTGGGACCCCCTGTCAGACTTTTATTCTTTTAGGAAATTCTGTAAATGTTAAAACCCTGACATGTGGGCCCAATTTTATTTAATAATTATAGAAATTGATTTAAATTGAATAAACTTTGTAAATTCATAACTAATTCATTTTAAATCAGAAAAATATAATCTTTATACCAAAATGATCAGAAAAATAAAATCTATACTCTTGTATCATTCTTATTTGTGTTTGAATAAAATTATAATGTAATAAAATTTGAAATACAAACCACATAATTTGCTTTTAAAATATGAAGATATTTTGAAATGCTATTCTGGATGCATTTCAAACTTCATTTAAAATTTCTCACATACATTCTTTTAAAACTGAAAATATAAATTCAGTATAACATATAATATTCAAAATACAATTATTGCTATTTTAAAATAATATTCTATCTTATTAAATAATAAATAAGTATTATTATTTTAAATTAAAATAAAAAAATAAAATAAAAGTATAAGCTTATGAAAGCTATTCTATTACCATTTGGTATTCATTTCAAATACATAAATAATCCAATAACATTTGAAAACTATTAAAATTTATGTTGTATGAATGCTCCACTTATTTTTTATAAATTACTTAACTCATGTTTACTCATAATTAGTGAAGTAAAATAAGTAGGAAATAACTTATATAAGGGCCTAGTTTAATTAAAATATGTTCATAATACAAAGTCTTGGGTAAAACACACAAAGAAGAATAATCATATAACTTCCCTTAACCACTTCATATAATATTCACACTTATTTACATTCTCATGTTCTTCAAAAGTTATTCTTTTTGCCATCATAAAATATAATACTACCCTAGCTCTATTTAATTAAAGTTCATACATGTCTTCCACCAACATAAGATGAACACAACTTCAAGCAACCATTGAGTGTTTATATGTGGTTTGACTTTACTCTTATGCGAAATATGATACATGAACCTTAATGATAAACAACTCATCTTGCTTGTGAAGTAAACTTGAAGACAAAACAACTCTAAATGAAAACACCCAACTCAAACAACACACAATCTCCAAGAGTGAGATACGGGGTACTTTGCGATGCATCTCATACTTATGCATTAATCATGCTGCTGCTTTAAACATTAGTCCTTACCGGACCAATGATGTTGTTTCCAGATTTCTCGGAGTTTATATTATATCAAAGACCCTGCCTGCATAATCTTGCAGTCAGAAAGGCAAGTTCATCCCTTTTATTCATGTCCTCTTGAAGTATTTGATAAGAAACTATTTTCAAAATGCTAGTATTGCATATCACACCAAATGGGCAGAAAACTTATTTTATAATAATATGACTATGGTTATCCACCAGTGAGGTGGTAATCTCATATGGCTGGCAGATGGGACCACGGTAAGAATGTTGAGGTGGAGGTTCCATTTGCACGGGAAAGTATCACCTAGGACTTAACAACCAATGTCGTCAGTGATTCTTGCGCCGAATATTACGCGCAACCATAAGATCTAAAATGGGAAGGAGAAGTCAGCTGTACCCTTTTCCTCTCGTACACCAACGGGTGACTAGATCAAAGCCGGGCGGTGTGTAAATCCGCTGAGCTTGAGGTGGCCAGGATAATAACCTCACCTTCGGGTTGTGGCTTCTAGCATCTATTGAAGGTTGGCTTCGGGAACTAAGTTGGGGTGTCTCCCACTAGTTTGCAACTAAGCTGGGGTGTCTCCCACTAGTTGACAGCTGTTAAGCTGGGGTGTCTGAAAGTGCATGGTTGTCCCCATGCATGGTTTTGGTAATTAATGACAATCCTTATGGCCTAATGTTTGCTTTGAGATATACTTGTAGATCTTGTCCATAGAAAAAGATTGGAGTTCATGTGTTGGACTCTAGTAGTTTACATGATGATCAATGCTCTACTCAAGGGTTTATATGAAGAATGGTCATGTGAAGAGTTGAGCTTATTGCAAGTATGGCTTGGAAAAGAAGATTGAGTGATCAATCATGTTTTACCCCAAGCCATCATACATATCAAGAGAAGAAGATGAAGCGCAAGATCAATATGATGCATCTCGAAGATATCATTTGATTGAAGCTTGCAAAGGAGTCATGAAGACGATGCTTAGCGAGGCCCTCCCATAATGGAGTATGGGGGAGCATTTGGAGAAGTCTTCATCAAGCATGTGCTAGCAAGCACAATCAAGAAAGGTGTTTCAACTTGAGAGAGTCAAGATCGTCATCATCGAGCTCAAGTGGAATGCGCAAGGCAAAGGTATGATCTTGATAGGTTTTCTATTTTACCGGTCTCATGGTGTTAGTGGGAGACCGGGTTTTAGGATAGACGGCGTACTATCAAGAGGGGCTCTCAAGTGAGTAACTTGATCGCATCGTTGTGGAGAGCTCAAACCTTTGCATACTTGGCATATCATATTTCTTGGTTCTTATTTGGCTTTTATGGTGGTGAGGAATTAGAGCTTGGTTCATCTCCATGTCAAGCTCTAGTTCATCGAAAACGGTTTTACCTTGGAAAACTAGTTGCGTTTTCGGTGGCGGAAATATTGCCGGTTCAACCGTGAGGAAAGTCCCACACCTTGCCATGTGTGGTGATTTTACTCTATTTATGGGATGCAATATTTTCACTTTTTGTAGCCTTCTCCTTGTCGGTACCTTTCCAACGGAGTTGGTCTCACCTCATTCGGAGTTCATTTGCAAAAGTTATAGCTGTGTTTTTGGTGTTCGGACAGGCCCGGTAGTACCGGAGAGTTTTGTTCCGGTAGTACCGCAGTCAGCCGGTAGTACCGGGCTCGCTGCGGTAGTACCGGGCTCTCTGCGGTACTACTCTCTGAAGTTGGTTTTTCGGGCGTTTTGGCACGGATGGCCCCGGTAGTACCGGGGTTGGAGCCCAGCACTTGGGCCCGGTAGTACCGGGGTATTTTTCCCCGGTAGTACCGCGCGCTCGGTTTTCTGCGTTGACGAAGGTACCGCAGGGCCGGTACTACCGGGCTTTAGGCCGGTACTACCGCCCTTGCGGAAGAAGATGCTGTTGCAACGGCCAGATATTTGTGCTAGACTATAAAAGGGGCCTTCTTCCCCAATGGTTGACTAGCAAAAGAGCAAGTCTTTCTCCTCTCTCTCCTCCATTGTTGCCCTTTGTAAAGCTTGCTCTTCCTCTCAATCCCTCCCATGGTTCTTGCTAATATTTGAGGGAAAGTGAGAGGTGATCTTGATCTACGTTTCCACCGATCGATTTCTCCTCTATGTGAGGGAAACCTTGTAGATCTTGATCTTGGAGTTCTTGGTGCATCTCCTCTTTGTTCTTCCTCTCTTATTCCCCCATAAGCATTTGTTGCTTTGTTGGAATTTGAGAGTGAAGGATTTGAGCACTTGTGCTCTTGCCTTTTGCATTTGGTGCATCGGTGTGCTCTCCACGAGGATTCGTGGAAGTTGAAAACTTGTGAACTTGTTACTCTTGGGTCCTTGGACCCTAGACGCCTTTGTGGTGGTTGGACCCTTGTGTGGTCACTTGAAGCCGTTCGGGAGCCCCCAATCCCATTGTGGGTTGTGCCCCGGATTGTTGTTGGAGGCCGTTCGGGAGCCCCCAATCCCATTGTGGGTTGTGCCCCGGATTGTTGTTGAAAGGCTCCGGATTCCGCCTCGAAGGAATTCCGATAGTGGAAGGTGAACCAAGCCTTTGTGGTGCGGTTCATCGGAGAAGAAGGTGAAACCTTTGTGGTTGTTGAACCGTTGTGTCGGTTCACACCTCTCCAACGAGACGTACTCCCTTAACAAGGAGGAACTCGGAAATACATCCTCGTCTCCGCGTGCTTCGGTTATTTCTATACCCGAGCTTTTACTTATGCACTTTACATTGTGATAGCCTTCGTGCTTGAAGTATTCTATATTGCTATCACCTTGTTGTTTGTCTTGCTTAGCATAAGTTGTTGGTGCACATAGGTGAGCCTAGTTTATTTAGGTTGTCGGCTTGTTAATTTAAACATCTAGTTTTATTCCGCAATTATCAAGCCTAAACCGGAAAAGTTTTAAACCGCCTATTCACCCCCCCCTCTAGGCGACATCATTGTCCTTTCAATTGGTATCAGAGCCTGGGCTCTCTTTTTGGGCTTTACCGCCTAGAGAGTAAAAGATGTCGTTTAGAGAATTAGTGCACGATCCCACTTTCATATTCAATGGCACAAATTATGATGTTTGGAAAATTCGCATGCTTAATCTTTTTAGGGCCATGGGTCCAAATTATATTAAGAGGATTGTAGATGTGAGTTTATCTCCTCCAAAGGATTCCCAAGAATTATCTTTAGAGGATGAGATAAACTCTCATCTCGAGACTCAAGTTACTAATGGTCTTATGTGTGTTTTGAGCGATGTAGTTCTTGCTTCAATCATGCCTTTTCGAAATGCACATGAGCTTTGGACCAAGCTTCAAGATATATATGAAGTGTCCAAAATTATTGAGGATGATTGTTCTCCCTCCACCTCCGGCCGTGATGAGTTCACAACTTCTTCCACTTCACCAACATGTGATTCGTCACAAGGAAATGATATGGTGAGTGGTGATAGAAATTGCATTGGTGATGGTGAACTTACTATTGATTATACTTCTTCTCTATCACATTGTAATGTTCTATCTTTGGACTTAAACTCTTCTAGCACTCCAAATGTCATACATGCTAGAGTTGATTGTCCTTGCATATCAAGTAATAGTTGTTTAACTAAATATGATGATGATATGCTCTCTATGTCTTGTTGTGATGAAAATTACTCTTCCATATCCTCTAGTATTTGCATGACTAACAATGTAGAGGAATCCCAACACTTGTTGGAACAAGACATGGAACTCAATGGAGCTTCAAGTATTTCTTCATCCTCTTCAACCATTAATCATGTTTGCCTTATGGCTAAGGATTCCGAGGTATCTCCCACCTCGAATCCAAATTGTGATGATGTGGATGAGGATTCTCATGAAGAAGGTTTTGACTTTGAATCCTTAACCAAGATGGGTGAGATGGTACTTGGTGCTCTCCCCAAAGGTAGTAAAGCTATCCCTCCTCTATGTGAAATCATTGCTTATATTATTAAGAGTAGGGAATTCATTGAGGATTTGGAAAGTCAATTTGATGAGAAGTGTCAAATTGAGAGAGATGACTCTATCACCATAGCTTACTTGAACGCTTCTCTTGAAAAAGAAGAAGAGCTTAGGTCTTCTCTTGAAGAGAAACTTGAATCCCTTGATGAGTCTAATGATCTTATTATTGCTAAAATCATTAAGGAAAGAGATCATGCTATTGCAAAATATAAAGTGCTTAAAAAGGAAAAAGTTGAATTTGGTGTTGACAATGCTAGACTAAGTGAGGACATAGAGAAACTTGACAAAGCTCTCAAGGCTTTAGAAAGTGAACACTCTCTCCTCATCAAGTCTCATGATCAACTCCAAACTCAACTATCTAAGAATGATAAGCTTACCAATTTGTCTTCTTCCATTTCTAATGATAATGATGCTTGTGCTACTAACTCCACTTCTTGTGAAGCATCTATTTTGAAGGAGAATGTTGAGCTAAGGGCTCAACTTGAGTTGCTATCTAGTAAGTATGGGAAATTGGAAGAAAGTCATGAAAAGCTTTCTACCTCTAATGATGATCTTCTAGCATCCCATGCTAGGCTAAAGTTAGCTCATGAGGCTATCTCTACAAAGGTAACATCTTGTGAGCCTCATGCGGATATTGGCACAACTTCTTCTAGAAATGCCTTATTGCCATGTGCTAGTCCGAGTGATTCATCCACTCACAATGCTTCTACATCTTGTGATGAATTACTTTCCATACCTTGTTGCTCTAACAATGAAGCGTCTACTTCCTCTAGTGTTTTTGTTGATACTAACCATGTAGAGGAATTAAATGAGCTCAAGGCCCAAGTCACTTCTTTGAAGAAAGACTTGGAAAAGCGTCATGTTGGGAAGTCCACACTTGACAATATGTTGAGTGTTCAAAGACGCCCCAATGATAAGAGTGGACTTGGATTCAACTCAAACAACAAGAACAAGTCCAAGATCATTAAGAAGAAAAAGGGCCAAGAACAAGTCAAAGACTCGGCCAAGATTGTTTGCTTCAAGTGCAAAGTTGAAGGGCACCATGTTAGATCTTGCCCTTTGAAGAAGAAGGCTCTTAGTGAGAAGCAACAAGGGAAGAAGCCTCAAGTTCAAACTCAAGCTCCTCAAGTTGAAGAACGGTCTCTTCCCAAGAAGAATCAAGCTACCCCTCCTCAAGTCAAGACTCCAACTAAAAAGAGAGGAGGAAGTCGATGTTGCTACCTATGCCGTGAGAAGGGTCACCTTGCTTCTTCATGCACAAATGGTACCTTATCCAACCCCATTATAGTTGATGATGTTTATTCTCTTCGGAAGGATAAGGTTGGCAATGTGTTTGCCAAATATGTTGGTACTCAAAGTGGTGTCAAGAAAAGAACCATTTGGGTTGCCAAACCTATTGTGACTAACCTCTTAGGACCCAACGTGGTTGGGGACCAACAAGCTAAAACTTGATCAATAGGTGTTGTTGGAGGACATTGGAGACTTGGCTACACTATGAAGAATTAAGGGATCTTCATCAATTATATTCTCTCAAGTCAAGTCATATGGATTATATTGTTCTATCTCATATCCAATGTTCCTCCTTGCGGTAACTTTT
This sequence comes from Poa annua, assembly GCA_026929855.1. Classification (NCBI taxonomy): domain Eukaryota; kingdom Viridiplantae; phylum Streptophyta; class Magnoliopsida; order Poales; family Poaceae; genus Poa; species Poa annua. The sequence goes on from CM049426.1 coordinate 300,054,262, forward strand.
ATTTAAATCATATATATATTGAAAGTTGCTTGCACCCTTGCATGTGTTAGGTTTTGTACCTTGCTAGTGTTTGTATGTGTTGTGCTCTCTACTTACTTATCTTGAGAAATCAAGCATGTGTATTTTGGTTTGCACACCATCTACTTGTTTTGAGCCTTATTGCTTTTATATCATATCTTATCTTGTTGGCTCTCTTTGAGAGATAAATGGACTATCCATTTTTGGAGAGTGATATGCTTCGTGCACTTCACAATCCTAAAAATGTGTGTACATGAGGAATACCACTTAGTTTTGATATATCAATATTATCTATTCTCTTTGTGGTATGTCATGCTCATGAGAAATTCAAATTATATAATGTCCATTAATTTCTCTAGTTGTTTTTGTCTGCCTCTTGTGTTAAAATAAATGGATTATCACATTATGGGGGAGTAATAAGCTATGTGCATATTACAAGCCTAGAAAATGTGAAAATGTGAGGTTTTGCCACCTAGAATTGATATTGCTAATTATCTTGTTCCTATGTGGCATGTTGCTCAAACAAGTTCCCATTTACTTAAATGCTCTTTGTCTCTCACTCTTTTGGATCTTGTTTGTGGAGGATGTTCTTGATATGGCTTTCCCTAAATATGTTCTCATATATCTTTTTGGGAAGCCAATTGATTCAAGCTACTCCTTGGAGTTGCTTTGCATTATCACATGATTTGTGAATCTATCAAGAATATCTATCTAAGCATGGCTTTTAATTCCTATTCTTTGCCTCATGCTTATGTTTTGTGAATATGATCTTGAATATATCCTTGCAATCCACCACCGAGAAATATCTCCATACGTTACTTGTCTTGACAAGTGATAATCATATTTGGGGGTAAATATGTTGATCATATTCACTTTGGCTCTTGCTTTGAATTGCCTTATTTGATTGCCAAGGATTTGCTTTTGATCTAACTCTTATTTGTCTTCCTTGTATCTTTTGGATACTTTATTGCTCTACTTGAAATTTGTTTTGTGCTTTCTTGAGTTGGGAAAAGTAATGATCCAATTCTTGTGCATTGACATTCAAAAGTCATACTTTTTGATAATGCACTATTCTTTGGGAAGCTATCCTACTTTGAGTGGAACATCGTTCTTTAAATTGGTATTGCAATTTCTTACCTTTCTTGAATATGACTAGTGTTTGAATATCTATATAAATATATATATGGAGAGTGATGATCTCATTTGTGTGCATTTTGTATTCAAATGCAAGATCATAAATAATGCACACATCTTGGGGGAGCAATCCTATGTGCTTTCGAACATTAGTTGTCTTCATTTGGTATTTGATCCCGATGACGTGTCTCTTTGGAAGACAAACATTTTTCGTTTTGTCACTTTGTGCCATCATAAAAAGTGTAGAGGGTTTGGTTTATTATTTGATGTTATTTTCTTCAATTGGTTTCTTGCTTTCATTTGGTATCTTTTCAAAGTGGTTTCTTCAATCATGTGTTGATTTGGGCCTTTGATATAATTTGGACAATTCTTTTTCTTGTCGCACTTGTGTGTGCTTTCTTGGTTTAATTGGTGTTTTGTCCAAATTATATCTCTTTTGGTTCTTGAAAGTCTTGTGCATGCATATTTACTACATGTATTTCTTTGGCATGCTTACTTTCGTTGAACCAATATATAGGATAAACTCCATCAAATCCTATATGGCTAAGATGTGCATGAAATTCAATTTCACATTAATATGCACATATTTATGTGGAGTTTGTCCTATGTATTGTAGTTGCTCTAACTACTTTGGACCCAATGAGTTTGGGTACCATTTTGTACTTGAATTTGTTTTAGGTACATGTGGAGATGCATTGGAAGCTTGTCTCATTTACAAGGAAGGTGGTGTCACCATGTGTTCATTGGAGCCAAGTTTGGATGATCGTTAACTCTTATACTATACATCACCAATGCTATCTCAGGTAACAAGTATCTACCTCATGCATACATTTCTAGTTTTCAACCTTGTGTAGGTTGTATATTGGCATGAATCTTTTTGTTGCAATTAATTTGATTCTTGCAAAACGTCTTTATTGCAAATGTGAGTAAGCCGGGATGATTACATATAAGAGGACTATATATTCATTTCTATGATTCATCGATCCCAATTATGTCAATCTAGCACTTTCTACTTAAAGTCTCTCATGTGCAACATTGATGAATTTTCAAAATCATTTGCGTTTTGTGTTACTTGTTATCTTACTCGGAGCATCCATTTGTTAACCTTTATCCCTCGTGGATAGTTTTTGATGCTATGATGAGTATGTGTTGGAAATTCATTTATATTCCGTTAAGATATAATTCGGCTTTGTGCTATGTTTTTAAGCAAAGATCTTATTGGTGTATTTATGACTTCCTCTTGGATATCATGATTCTTTACCCTTGTATCTATCTTGTGTGTACATGTTTATGTGTAGACCCATATCTTAGTGATTCGTGTCTACTTAGAAACTTATACACATAAGAAAAGTTACATCTTTAATTGATATTCCAATTCTTTAGTGACCACCTCTTTTTTCTTTTGATTCTTTGGTGGTTTCTAAAAGGCACAAGCTTCATTTTTTTGTGCTATGCTTTTTGCATTTTACTAAGCTTGTGGAGCTATTTGCTTTATCTCTTTTGGTGTGGGGGTATGGGAAAGACATGATATGCACTATGTGCAACTCTTTTTGAAAGACTATGTTGATGCTTTGGCTCATCCTTGTATTAGTCTCCTAAAATGTCTTTGTATCTCACACCCATTCTTTTATTTGCCGCTCCTTGCTCTTGTTGCAAAACATTTTATTAGGTGAAAGTTGTTTTGCCTCCTTTATCATTTACATTCTCTTGCATGAGCTTGTGTTCGAATTCATCTAGGAGGGAGTGAGGATTCCATGTTGTGCACACTATATTGAAATACAAATCCTATTTATGCACGTACCTTGGGGAGTTCCCTCATGATATTTAGAACACTTTTCGGATCCTTTTGATTGCTTGCTTCTTTCGTTGAAGTATCTTTCCATTTGATATTCTTTTGCAATCCTTGGATCCTCTATATAGTTTGATCTCCCTCAATCTACTCGTCATTGGATATGTGCATTTGATTTCACTCATATTATGAGAAATGCACACATTATGGGGGAGCTCTCACTATATTTGCCTTCTAAGTTTTTCTTTCCATTTCGGCAATCGATGCCAATGGGGGAGAAATTTAGAGGGTTTAAGAGGGTTTAAGAGAATATGGGTTTGTTCTCTTGCGGTTCTCTTGCATCCTTGCTCTTTGTGTTGCATGGTTGCTTAAATTCATTATATAAACCCTCGTAAAATGGATTGTCATCAATTACCAAAATGGGGGAGATTGAAAGTGCATGGTTGTCCCCATGCATGGTTTTGGTAATTAATGACAATCCTTATGGCCTAATGTTTGCTTTGAGATATACTTGTAGATCTTGTCCATAGAAAAAGATTGGAGTTCATGTGTTGGACTCTAGTAGTTTACATGATGATCAATGCTCTACTCAAGGGTTTATATGAAGAATGGTCATGTGAAGAGTTGAGCTTATTGCAAGTATGGCTTGGAAAAGAAGATTGAGTGATCAATCATGTTTTACCCCAAGCCATCATACATATCAAGAGAAGAAGATGAAGCGCAAGATCAATATGATGCATCTCGAAGATATCATTTGATTGAAGCTTGCAAAGGAGTCATGAAGACGATGCTTAGCGAGGCCCTCCCATAATGGAGTATGGGGGAGCATTTGGAGAAGTCTTCATCAAGCATGTGCTAGCAAGCACAATCAAGAAAGGTGTTTCAACTTGAGAGAGTCAAGATCGTCATCATCGAGCTCAAGTGGAATGCGCAAGGCAAAGGTATGATCTTGATAGGTTTTCTATTTTACCGGTCTCATGGTGTTAGTGGGAGACCGGGTTTTAGGATAGACGGCGTACTATCAAGAGGGGCTCTCAAGTGAGTAACTTGATCGCATCGTTGTGGAGAGCTCAAACCTTTGCATACTTGGCATATCATATTTCTTGGTTCTTATTTGGCTTTTATGGTGGTGAGGAATTAGAGCTTGGTTCATCTCCATGTCAAGCTCTAGTTCATCGAAAACGGTTTTACCTTGGAAAACTAGTTGCGTTTTCGGTGGCGGAAATATTGCCGGTTCAACCGTGAGGAAAGTCCCACACCTTGCCATGTGTGGTGATTTTACTCTATTTATGGGATGCAATATTTTCACTTTTTGTAGCCTTCTCCTTGTCGGTACCTTTCCAACGGAGTTGGTCTCACCTCATTCGGAGTTCATTTGCAAAAGTTATAGCTGTGTTTTTGGTGTTCGGACAGGCCCGGTAGTACCGGAGAGTTTTGTTCCGGTAGTACCGCAGTCAGCCGGTAGTACCGGGCTCGCTGCGGTAGTACCGGGCTCTCTGCGGTACTACTCTCTGAAGTTGGTTTTTCGGGCGTTTTGGCACGGATGGCCCCGGTAGTACCGGGGTTGGAGCCCAGCACTTGGGCCCGGTAGTACCGGGGTATTTTTCCCCGGTAGTACCGCGCGCTCGGTTTTCTGCGTTGACGAAGGTACCGCAGGGCCGGTACTACCGGGCTTTAGGCCGGTACTACCGCCCTTGCGGAAGAAGATGCTGTTGCAACGGCCAGATATTTGTGCTAGACTATAAAAGGGGCCTTCTTCCCCAATGGTTGACTAGCAAAAGAGCAAGTCTTTCTCCTCTCTCTCCTCCATTGTTGCCCTTTGTAAAGCTTGCTCTTCCTCTCAATCCCTCCCATGGTTCTTGCTAATATTTGAGGGAAAGTGAGAGGTGATCTTGATCTACGTTTCCACCGATCGATTTCTCCTCTATGTGAGGGAAACCTTGTAGATCTTGATCTTGGAGTTCTTGGTGCATCTCCTCTTTGTTCTTCCTCTCTTATTCCCCCATAAGCATTTGTTGCTTTGTTGGAATTTGAGAGTGAAGGATTTGAGCACTTGTGCTCTTGCCTTTTGCATTTGGTGCATCGGTGTGCTCTCCACGAGGATTCGTGGAAGTTGAAAACTTGTGAACTTGTTACTCTTGGGTCCTTGGACCCTAGACGCCTTTGTGGTGGTTGGACCCTTGTGTGGTCACTTGAAGCCGTTCGGGAGCCCCCAATCCCATTGTGGGTTGTGCCCCGGATTGTTGTTGGAGGCCGTTCGGGAGCCCCCAATCCCATTGTGGGTTGTGCCCCGGATTGTTGTTGAAAGGCTCCGGATTCCGCCTCGAAGGAATTCCGATAGTGGAAGGTGAACCAAGCCTTTGTGGTGCGGTTCATCGGAGAAGAAGGTGAAACCTTTGTGGTTGTTGAACCGTTGTGTCGGTTCACACCTCTCCAACGAGACGTACTCCCTTAACAAGGAGGAACTCGGAAATACATCCTCGTCTCCGCGTGCTTCGGTTATTTCTATACCCGAGCTTTTACTTATGCACTTTACATTGTGATAGCCTTCGTGCTTGAAGTATTCTATATTGCTATCACCTTGTTGTTTGTCTTGCTTAGCATAAGTTGTTGGTGCACATAGGTGAGCCTAGTTTATTTAGGTTGTCGGCTTGTTAATTTAAACATCTAGTTTTATTCCGCAATTATCAAGCCTAAACCGGAAAAGTTTTAAACCGCCTATTCACCCCCCCCTCTAGGCGACATCATTGTCCTTTCAGTGTCTCCCACTAACATGCACCGGAGTAATGGGGGGTGTGCGGGGATGGTGGAAAGGCGCAGTGATTGGCTTGGATTACTGACTGGGCCCCACACCAAGGAAGTGTGGACGGGAAGATCGCCCGGATGTGCAACAAAGTCTTGATCTCTTATGGGTAAAGCAGCGCACCTCTGCAGAGTGTATGAATGTGACATGTTACTCCACGTTCCAGGACGGAACGACGAACGCAGCAGGAAAGGAGGCTCCTCAAAGCCCTAGCCCTGTGACTCCTGACGAGCATAGTCTTCAGAATAAAAGCAACCTTTTAAAGAAAGGTTTTCGAAAACTTGTATTAGCCTACGACAATCCATTGTCTGTGGCTGTATTTATGCATCAAACTTCCCACCTTGCATAATGAACTTGCTGGGTAACGCTGTTACTCACCCTTGCCTCCTAAACCCCTGCTAGACATGAAGAACCACAAGAAGGCAGCACTTTAGGCTATGAAGGCTCTGAAGACGGATAAACTCAAGATACCAAAGAAGGCAACTACATCGAGTTGAAGCAATTGAAGGAAGACGGAGGACGAATGAAGGCGTAGTGTAAAATAGGATAGATTCCTAGTCATAGAACCTATCACTGTAGGTGTTGCTGTAGCACAATCGCAAGCCTAGCCGTATTAGAAGTAGGCTTAGTATAGGTTAGTTCCTCCGAGATCTTCCATTTGATGTTCTTTTATTAGGGCCTTGCCTCATTGTTTCGAGGAGGTTCTAAAGATCTGTTGTTTTGGATTTGCTGTTTGTAATCTATAGTCATGCCTTGGACCTGCGATGTTTCTGTTGTACCACTCTGATGACGTAACACTAGTGGGCGGTGATCCATTGGTGCTATGTCAACGACTATAGCATACTACACCATGCAGTGGTATGCTGGGTCACCACAGTGACTTCACATATTATGTTTGAGGTGGTATCAAATTTACAAAGAAATAGTGATATCAGGATTTCTATCAAACACGCGAAAACATGTCCCTATTTTTTTGAGTGGATTCTTATGTGCAACCAGTTGAAAAGCATATTTCTCAACAAATTAAAGTGGGATGAAGCATTTTTCGCACTCTATAATACGTGGCCGCTTGTGTCAATGAGTGAACGTATGCACACGGACCCACGCACATTGTTAATTGGCATAACATTGGTACCAGAGAATGTATCAAATGCTGAATATGAAAGGTTGCAAACGTTCTATTTATCCCTGCAAAAGATTAAAAAACAGTATGATACCTCACGAAATTGATCATGCTTGTAACTCTAAAGGCTAGTCAATTACTTAAATGTTTGCCTCCCGTAAATGAAAGGCAAGGCCATGTTCACCGCAGTGTTTTCACAACTAGGAGGATCTCCTTAGCTTATCGTGATCGTCGATTTTGCATCCAATTAACAATATTATTCTTACTAATTGTTGTATTGATAAAACAAAAACATATGTTACGCGTGAATTTTCTAATGCATGTATAAAATTTCTTGTTACTACATAAATCTAAAAAGTAAATTACATAAATTTAGAAATTATTGATAATGAATTGGTAACTACAAAAATTATTAACAATTTGTGCATTGATCGTAAAGCAAATTGAAGGTCATGATAAGCGGGGGAAAGCCTTATAGTAGGGGAGTTGCATCTTCCGACAATGTTAGCTTTTAATTTTTTCTCATGGGCGTGACCTAAAGGCTCATTTCATCGCTTTTCACGGGTTTGAACTCCAAAGTCATTTACGCCCTTTCCAAAGTACAAAGTTCTACAACTCGGTTGCTAGCTTCTCTTGTACTTACATATTGAGCTACTAATACTACCTCCGTTCTGAAAAAAGTATCGCCACACCAACACAATACACTCGTAGATGCGTAGGTGTTTCCTGGCAACAATTAATCTGGTTCGGAGGGAGTACCTCTTTGGCATACAAGAGTATGAGCTAGTACATGCACACATTAGAGAAAGGACATTGGGAGAATTAGGGGCAGTTCTTTTGGGCTTCTAGAACGACTTCTGAAAGAAACTTCTCCCATATTTTTTTCTCGAAAGCCCAAAATCTAAGGGTGTGTTTAGTTTTGGAATGAGGTGGAATGGAATGGCACCATTCCATTATGTTAGAGCGGAACCGTTCCATTCTTGTGTTCAGTTCGGACAAAAAAATGACATGAAACGGTTTTATTCATGTGTTTAGTTTTGGAATTGGATGAGAATGTAATGGAACGGGTCAGAATGGAATCATTGCTAAACTTGATTAATTATTTTAAAACTTGATTATTTATTTTTAATCTTGATTAGTATTTCTAAGCATTATTAATTTTTGCTAAATTTAACCATAAACTGGATGATTAGCTGGCCGTTCTAACTCGTCCGGCCGAATCGAAGGAACCACTCCATTCCGAATCTAGAGGGAATATTTCAGAGGAACCACTCCATTCTATTCCATTATATAACCGAATATAAGAATGAGCTCCAAGTATGGAACAGTTCCATTTCATTCCACATGGTTACAAAACTAACACACCCTAAGTATGTTAGATATGCTCTAGGTTGTAACTTAGTTTTGACCAAACTAGATTATAAGTCAAAAACATATTTAGAACACATTTAGATTTTTGGGAGAAATCTTTGAGGAGAAAATTTTCCTAAAAACCGCTCTAGAAGGCGGAAAGAAGTGCCCCCTAGTAGCACAATGCAAAAGGCGGTGACGTTCTACTTTATTCCAGCTGAAGCACTCTCGAAATAGGCTTTCACCCCGCTTTATAAATAAAACAACCACCGAATAAGACCGCTGCTGGGCCAGACAGCACAACGCCCAAAATACAACACACACACCACACAAGCTGGGGCAACAACAAACACCACATGCCCAAAACAAAAGCAATGGAAACATAGGCAAGAAGACTAAACTAAGGTCACCCGTAACCGTTGCGCCCTCCGGAGAATTACCGCCACACTCCTAACACCGGATCGTTGAGTACCAACCAACACCTTCAAGAAGGAAAGCAATCGCTGCTGCTCGGACCATTGTTGGTCCTAGGGTTTCCCCTAGCACACCGAGGATAGTGGATGGAGGGTAGCCACGACGCCCTTCAAGAAGGAATGATGTCACCGAGCGTGGCACCGCGCCGGTGTCAGACATGCTGACAAGGATTTCTCCCGAAAACCATATCCACCACTCGAGCAATACATGGTGTAGGAGCCCCGCAAAGCTGAAGCCATGCCAACCCAGACTCGCCGCCCACCAGCTTGCGCCACTACAGTCACGAAGTCACCGTCGTCGTCTTCTCGAAGCGACTACCACGAGGTCTACAAAATGGAGGAGAGAAGAAGCTCGACTCAGAGTCAGCGGCACCACAACTGCGCGGGAGGGAACTGCCTCCACCGCCAAAACGGTAGTCGACCGGACGCAACCGCAACCCCACCGGTCCCAATTAGATCCAGCTACCTGCCAGTTCCAACCGGGTCCAGCAAAGCCCGCAGTCGCGCTGCAACCAGGGCTGCCTCCGTCGCTGCTGCACCCCAACACGAGCTCTACCACCTCGATTTGCAGAACGAGTCAACGCAGAGCAGTTCGGCCCGCCACAACCCAGATGGGCCCAAGAGGGCCCGGATCTGGGCCGAGGCAGAGCCAACGCCGCCCCACAGAGATCCCATCGCCTCGTCGTGCAGTGCACCTCACGGCACCACGGGAGCGCCGCCGTGTCGCCACCCCCGGTCGGAGCCGGACCGCCGCCGCCCTGAATTCACCGCCGCCGGAAGGGAGAGGCCCCGACCTGCCTCCTAGCACGCGGGGGAGAACAGTCCGCCGCCGCCGGCGCCACGCGGGCCACGCCCGGCGACCCTTGCCGACGGCGGCGACAGGAGAGGGACGAGAGGAGAGGGCCTGGGGCGGGGGAGGCGGGGCGGCGCTCCGTCGCCTCGGGGGGCGACGGGAGCGCAGGAGCTTCTTTTCTTTTCTCACGTTCGTGTTCCAGCTGAAGCACACATTTATAAACAAAACTTGCACAACCAGACGTGTCACTTTTGGGTGGAAACGTGTCGGGATCTAAGAAAATACAGGAAGCAGATCAATATGATCACGCTATTGCGACGATGAGAGTGAGGTGATGAGCCCTGATTGAGACCACCACGTCCGCTCCTAGCAAAGTGGCGAGCATGCATGGCGCCGCGCCGTCCGGATGTCGTCAAATCAATCACAAAGCTTAAAAACTAAAGTCAGTCAATCCGAATTCTCCTCACAGCCAAAAGGACGCCGGGAACGGGCATTCCTCCCCTGATATCTTCGCCATTTACACCGGTTGCCACACGTAATCAAACAAACAAACAAAATAAAACAAAACAAATCAAACAGGCTAAAAGGAACCACAAAATCCATTGCTCGTCGCGAGACCACCGCAGGAAGTATGTGAGGAGCGGAAGAAGACACACCCGTCTAGCGTCGCCTGGATGAATCCACATCCACACATAATACACGCAAATCTTATTTCCTGGCCGAGAGAATTCGGAGAACAGGACCAGGTAGCAGCAAGCACTGGACCAAGCGATCGATTCTTATTCGCGTCGTGTGGTACTGGTAGATGGATAGATATAAAGGTGCTGACTGCTGACAGACAATGTATATATCCTGTGATTGCTCATCAAGCATGCCGCTCGATGTCTCGCTCCAGTACTTACTGTTAACGTTCGATGCGTGACAGTGATCCCCGTGCGCGATTCCTTTTCGCCACTTGATCCATGTCGTCTTCTCCTCAGCGCCGCGCAGCTACTCCACTAGATAGATCGATACGCTTGTCGCCATCCTCCGCTATTTTCTTCCTCCCCGTGGCACAGTGGCACTACACCGGCGGCCGGCGGCCGGTGCAATTTCCATGGCTGAACCTGGTCTGGATCGACGCAATAGATCGGACAAAGCAGAGGATGCAAGCGGCCGTGGAGTTCATTCAATTTGTGCTGGAAGCGGCCATGGAAATTGCTGCACGGGGTAGGTGCAACTTTGACGGGCCGAGGTATACTCCCAGTTTCACGTAGACTACCCGGCTGACCTGTGCGCTCGCCGATCGTGCCGAACCGGAATTTTCTCGCCGTATTGCTGGAGTACTTTCGTCGTGAGCGTTTTGTGTCGAGCTACCCCAGTCTGGACCGGCTAGTCAATCTGTGTTCCTGGCGGATACGGCAGCACACACCGATTTCTCTGAACTATAGAATGGCGCAGCAGGCGTGTGCGAGTATTTCTCATGCTGACTGCTGACATGCGTGTATTTCTTTGACACGAGCATATGCTTTCCTCGGAACTGTGATGCATGCTGTGGTAGTGCTAGCTTAGTTCTTATCGCTTTCAGTGTATGTATAAGAAGAAAAAAACAAATCGAGCTGCAGAAGTAAGCAAGTTGGATTAGCATGTCGTGATGTCGTCCGTCCAGGTGAAGTAACCCCCAAGCCGATGATCGAGAGTGTGATGTTGATTGATGGCTTGTGAGCGAAAAATATACTGTCGTCACAAGTCTGAATAGGTCGTTATGAATTAGTGCTAAAGAGTGAGGCAGATGCCAATATGAAACAAGACTGACATTAGTCACATTACCAACATGTCACAGCAGTAACACTACGCCAATAATCACTGTATCAGATAGGTGATCAGAAGAAGACTGTGGAACCGGACTGACGTTAATCGGCACAGAGATCACGCTAGCTGGCTGGCTGGGGTCATCGAGGAACATATGAGGGTACAAAGCTGCAAATGGCTCTTCAGAACTCGGATCCACCGTCGGTGCGTCCTGTGAGTTGTTATCATGTAGCGTTAGGAAGAGCTAGCCCGGACTACGTGCCTCGTCCAGAAGCGAGAGGCCGCATTTGCCTCTTTCTTCCTGCATTTCGCTCCGGGGAGGGCCATCACTAGCTCCCTGCCTTTCTGAATTTCCGACCGAGTGAGTCAATCAGACATGGTTAAAGTACTGAAGGATTAGCAGCACATGGCAGACAGGGTGATCACCGCGCGTTAGTAGTTTAACTGGCCTAGCCGGCGCGACGTATTCAGGCGGCGAGGTGCGACGACGACGACGACCCCTACGACAACAGGACCTAGCTAGCTAGGCAAGCCACTTCTCCGGTTGAACGGGTGACTAGCAAAGGAGAATATGTTCTGTGCTCTGATATGTTTTGTTCCTTCTTGAAAAGTAGCGCCTATTTTTGTTGCCAGGTTATTCTTCTGAGAAAACAAAAAACGTCGAATATGTCTTGACGCGCACTTGCACAACACACAGCGATCGACGTTGCAAAAAGGTTGGAGTTGTGAAACACCAAGATTAAGATGAGCAAATCCACCGTAATATTTAGCTATCGGTATGTATGTCTCGTGGTGACAAAGAATATAAAATATTTTAAAGTGAGAACTTGCACGTTTATGGGATACATCATTGACATGAATGAACGTTTTTTTTTCTAGATCTATTGAAACTTTAAATATGTTTTTAAATTTTCTTAACACAAAGAGCATTGTAGCTCGGGAGTCCAAATAACTTTCCGCAATTCACGGACTAGACTTCCAAAAGGTAGTGCGTGGATGACTTGTGTTCACGTCTTGGACCTACAACGAGGAGCATGGGGCAAAATACTAACAAAGTTCATCGCTCCCCCCACCCCCCTAACAATGAAGGAAAATGTTCATCACGACCCTCTCCTGTTGCCAAGGTTCGAGCCTGATCACCAGATGGGTGCTTGAGGAATTTCCGCGCACCCATTGTGTAAAAGATGGCTAGAAAACACAAAGATGAACACAAATTGAGTATCATAGGGGACAATTCAGGATGCACTTAGCAATGAGGCCCAAAATGCCTTTTCAGCTAAAAAACATGCAAACCCAAGATAAATACGAGAAGCAATTACAAGCGATAGATGGAAACACAAATGAGATTGAGAATCTTGAGCCGCCTATAGAACTGAAAAAATAACTTGTGGCGAGCACACGGAGTTGCAGATACAATGTAAACACATGCATGTGCAACATCACCACATGCGTGCACTTACATAAAGTTTGATGTTGCTCGACAGTGAAAGAATATATAAACTTTTTTTTTACATGAAGAATATTCAAACCTAATGAAACACACATGATGGCAAACTATATTGATTCAATAAAAACGAATGTTATACTTTCGAGCTGTACTGGTTAGAGTTTTTTCACTATAATTTTATCGGATCAGAGGATGGAAATAAAACCCAAACCTTCTCGCAAAAAAATGTAATACTGTAAAAGAAATAAAAAGCGAACAGGCAAAGAAAACGAAGGTTTTCTGATGGTCCTACGGGCCAGTAGGGTTGCAGCTAGCCACTATTTCCCCTGCAATTGGGCCTACTGATGGACTGTTAGGCCTGAATAGCCTTCGCATATTACAGCCCATATTCATCACGGGCCAGATCGTCATACTAAGCTCCGTCTTGACCGGGCCTACGTCATTCTTCTTCTGCCCCTTCCTCTCCATTCCCATCGTCCATCGATCCCCGTCTATCCGCCGAGCGACGCCGTGATTCCTTCCTCGCCTCCGATCTCTACAGCCCACGAGATGGCCGAGGTGAGCGAACCTTCCGGAATCTCTCCCTCTCTCGCCCGATCCAATCGTCCGTAGGTTTTTTCCGGAACATACCGGGTGATGCATTCGCTGGTTCGCCGATCGCGCCGCGGTTGGAGGTTGTTCCCCGTCTCGTGGATCTGATCCGTGGGGAGTCTATCTGCGCGTGATATGGCCGTATGGGCTGCGGTATCTGTGTTGGTCCCGAACCCTAGGTTCTTCTGTTTTGTGTTCTGTTGGCCGCGTGGTAGATTGGTCGGCTTCTTGATCCACTTCTTTTCGTGCGATTAGGGTCTTGCTGTATCGGGAAATTTGCATGTTTTTTTTGTAATTTGTTTGGTACATCGTACTGAGTCAGAAGAGGTATTGTGCGGTGAATTATTATTTATTATGCCATCTTTTAACTATGTAAGCTTAATTATTAAGTTTCAAAAAAAAATATTAAGACTGTCTGGTTCTACAATGTAATCCTTGTGCGTCATCAGTGTTGAATTATTAGGGATTATAGACCCAGAACCACCTGCGTTGGTGGCGTTTCAGCTGTATACTGTTTTAAAGGTAGGTGCATAGTGCTTAATGTGATGGCCATTGGGTGCTTCATCTGTGAGAGATTCTTTGGACTGCTCTGGTTAGAGTGTGTCTGTGTTACATCAATTGTGTAGTTTAGGAAAAAAGATGGTAGCACCACTAATGGATGTCTGGATCCATATACTTTCATGTCATCATCAGTTCTGAACTGCAAGATATATTTTCTCAAAATTAAATGTGTTTTCTGATAGATAAGTTGACCTTCATGGTCACTGTTTGTTCCGAAGTTTGATCGAAATCCTTTTCCAAGTAGTTATTTTGAACCTTGTAACCATCTCACAGAATTTATTCCTGTTGCAGACTTGTAGTTAGCTTTATTTCTGTTCTCATACGCCGTGCTGACCTTACTGCTTCTTATTTTGCTCATGTACCAGATTGAGATTAAGACAGCACCAGCTGACTTCCGCTTTCCTACAACAAACCAATCCAGGCACTGTTTTACTCGCTATGTTGAGTACCACAGGTATATATGATGGAATAAGTCGACAATATACTTTCACAAAGCATTTTTTACCTTTCCTAAATATTTAAAAATCATGAAACCAGGTGTGTCAGTGCCAAAGGGGATGACACTGCTGACTGTGAGAAATTTGCCCAGTACTACCGATCTCTCTGCCCAGGTGAATGGGTGAGTGACTTTGCTCCATGTGTCTGTACTAGATAAGTGTTTACTGCCATCATTATCGTTACTTTCAACTGCAAAGGCATTATTTTTTGAAGTTTGATTTTAAGCAGTGTGCTCTCAGTTTTCAGTAGATTTTTGCAAATTGTATTAAATGGTTTTTGTTTCCACTGCAATATATAAAAAACATTACTACATCTAAATCAAGATTATTGCTTTGGATCGAATCCATATGAATGAAATTAACTGTTTCTGTCAGGATCTGTGTATGACCCAGTTAGGGTAGGAATTAAGTAGCTCATGACTTTCTCTTTTTTTAAATTTCTTTTAAAAAATTCAAGCCACGTGGACACCTTAGGTAACATTCCCCTCTTGAGCAGTGATTACCAGACTTCTTTTGTGGTTGCAGTGGAGAAAAAAGTGTTATCGTATACATATAATCCTTAGCTACAACAATGCTGCGTTTTGTTATCTTGAAGGGTATATATATGATTTACTATAGCCTTTAGGAGTAATTATTTTGTTCTCAACCGACCATTAGGCCTATTGAGTTTTGAGGGTTCAAATTCAATGTTGATTTTACACTTTGTTCTGAGCTGTTTGGTCTATGGCTCTACCCTTCAGTGATCTGTTAACGCGCTGGACCATATCACTTCTATTTGGATTAAAAGCAACGCCCTTGCAAATTCATGGAACTTCTACCTTTTATCATGAGCATTATTACCTTGTTTTCTTCAGTATCATCAGCGTTTTCTGTCTCACTGAATCAGGTTGAGAAGTGGAATGAGCAGAGGGAGAATGGGACATTTGCAGGGCCCCTCTAAATCTTCTGTTTGAGAGTCTCCCCAAACCAGTCTACCGCCTTCGTCAGTGCTACTGCTCCATATTGTGCTTGGAATTTATGCTTGTGTCTTGTACTCGAGCGATCGCTGCAGAACAGCAAGTTTTTTTTTATGTTGCACTAATAATTGAGCATGAATATTACTATTACACAGACATGCTTTTTCACTTGTTAAAACGAAAGTATTTTCTGAAATGACGTGTGATTGATCATTGCCTTCATATATACTCCCTCCGTCCGAACATAAGTACCTTAGATTTGTCCAAATATGAATGTATCTAGACATGAAACATGTCTAGATACATTCTATTTGGACAAATCAAAGACACTTATTTTGGGACGGAGGGAGTAGTTTGCCCTGGGTTGGTTAAACCAGCAATCTAGGAAACTAATTCTGTTCCATGTGGGGGCTGTCCATTTATGTCAATACGCAGTGAATATCCATATTCCGAAATGCCGAGTGGGTTGCATTGCATATGCTCAAGTCATGACTTGGTTTTCTGTGGTCAGTAGCTGACGCAAGACTGAGAAGCAGGTCTGTTTGCTAGTTAATGTGAGTTCTGACCTCAGTGCTCTGAGGGGGATTAGTGTTCTTTCTGCACGGGTGTGTGGGGGCGTTTTCTGGCCATAGAAATGTTGGGTGAACACTTCATTGCAGCTGTATCCAGCCTGATGGTACACAGCATATTAAGAACGCTGCTGCACATACAGTGCCCATGCAAAATATGCTCAGATGGTTATGCTGCACCTTGTGCCAAGTAACATGCACTCTTTCTCACAAGCTGCAACCGGACAACTTGTGTATGCAGTTCCACATGCATTACAACATTAGCTTTGCAAATAGAAATCTTGCTTAGACAGTAAATTAACATATCTGACTGACCGGAAAGAAGAGCACGGTACGCATGCAAAATATGCCCAACATATCTTGCTTATGCTGCACTCTGCTATAATTCACATGCACGGTTTCCTTTCTCACAAGCTGGAACTGTATTAAAATACATTTATGTGGTTTCACATGCATTCACTATTACATTAGGCTTGCAATATACAAGTAGCTTATCTAGCTGAGACAATAGAGTACAGCTGAGGAAGAACAAGGGAAAGAAGAGCAGAACAATACAGTTCAGGATTCGACAGAAATTTAAACTATGATACCAGGGCAACGATAGCAGTGTCACACACGAAGTCAACTACTACCAGCTGGCTGTTGAGGTTGTTTCAAAAGCTCAAGAGGGATAGACGGGAGGTCGGGAGATGAGAGGGGTGGTAGGGATGAGCATTGGGGGAAGAACACTTTGAAGAGCGCCTCTTGACACAAAGTCTTGCAAGGTCAAGAACTCAAGAACCAGGTCTTCTTGGATGATCCTTGCGATAACAACTCCGCGAGATAACATGCGTATGGAGGCATAACAAAAAGGCTGGACTGAAGACATAGCTCAACGGCACGGGACGTGAAGGAAGAAGATTGGCTGGGGTGGAGATGAAGCTCAGGGAGGATAGAGCCGGTTGTCGATCAGCGTTTCGGCGGCGAATGGCAGCTCCAATCCTTGATCACGGAGGAGAGCACCAGCCAGCTACAGGCCGCGAAGAAGCCTGGGCTGGCATGGAGGTTAGAGCAGCAAAGGGTCTGATCTGGGTCGGGCACCATGGCAAGGTGCCCAGAAGAAATCTGCATGGGGACTAGACACACTAGTGAGTTTGCTGGGAAGAAATTGGCTAGCTGGGGAAGTGGTGTTGAGGAGGAGTCCCTTATGTAGCCCAAAGGAGTTAAGATAGGAGTACAGGAGTACAGGAGCGTGCACTGGTGAGAGTGAAGATGGAGGGGTACAAGATCGACATAAATGGCCGTCCGGCTAGTGCAAAATGGTGGTAAGGCGTGGTGCTCTGCGGGTGGTCCGAGCGGCGATCGATCTATCCCTGAAATGATGAAACACGCCTTGTGGACGGTGCAGTGGAGAGGGTTCATTTGCTGACTTACATGTGCCGGTCATTTGCATCGCTGTAGCGCCTGCGCGTCAATATGTGAAGCCATGGCGCCCATGCCATGGATCGGACCATCAGAGCTCAGAAAACCGGGAGAGAAGAGAACCGGCCGGCATCGGATCTCTTGTGTACATGCTCACACCACGCACCTACACGCGCATGCGATGTGAAGGAGCCATTCGTGCCGAGCTGTTCGTCTATGCCTTCATCCTTCAGCAGTGATGTCTTAACGTGCCTATATCACCTCTTTGATCAAAATTAAGCAACGCCCTTGCATCCAGATTCGTGGAACTTATCAGGACGATTATTACCTTGTTTCCTTCAGTGTCATCAGCGCTTTCTGTCTCACCGAATCAGGTTGAGAAGTGGAATGAGCAGAGGGAGAACTGGACATTTGTGCCGCCCCTCTAGATCTTCTGTTTGAGAGTCCCCCGAGACCAGTCTACCCCTTTCGCCAGTGCTACTGCTCCATCTTGTGCTTGGAATTTATGCTTCTGTGTCTTGTATTTACCCGAGCAATCGCTACAGAACAGCAAGTGTTGTTATTTTTTGAGAGTGGTTTTTCTCGGACGGTCGTTCCCCCGCCCGTCGTATCCTGGCCGTCGTCCTCTGGAGATCCGAAAAAAGCGGGCTGGTGGGAGCGAGGCTAATCCCCGGAAATCAGGGGAGCGCAAAATCCGAAACTAGGAGGACGTCCACCTATCCTGGGAATCGTTCATTTTCATCGAGATCCGTGCGGGCGGTCGATCTGGGCAAAATGGTTGACCGAGCTTAAGTTTGAAATCCGGCGAAGCTGGGTCCACACGTGGTCTTAACCCTCATCAGATCTTTTCCGAAATGGCAAGCATACCCTTTGACCCCGCATCATGTCCGATTGTCTTAATGTGGGGCTCATCTTCTTCCTACAGACTCTCTCGGTCTCTCCTTAAGAAGATTTTCATGGAGATTTTTTTTTAGTTCATGAAAACATAAACAGATTGTGTTTAGTTTTTTTATTATCATTGGTTAAAATCCTTTTCAAATTTTCTGATCATTTTCTTCCATGAACAAAAAATATAAATAGATTTCCGGATATAAATCTGGGATCATAGATATTGGGATCATTATCAGAAAACCAAAAAAGTCATGGAAATCATTTCAGATGTAATTTCTTGTTTATATATGTATTAACATTTTTTGGCAAACATTTTCTGTTTATGCACTTTTTCCGTGGGAATCATGGAGCAAGAAATTAATGCGGCCCTGGAATTTTGTTTTCAAGGAAATCATGTACTAGTAAGAAATAAAAATTCGTGCTGCAAGAATTTTTTCGGATGAACACTATGCCAAGAAAATGATCCAAAACACTATCCGAAAACTTCTCGGATGAACAAAAGTAAAGAATTTGCTTTAGCGTTCATATACATGAACAAATGTGCATTACCATTTCTTCATGCGCATGAAAAAAAATCGGATCATGCGTTCACAAGAATGTGTGTGGAAGAAAATTTTCCATGTGTACTAATGCCAAGAAAATGATCAAAAACATCGATCGGTTCGTTACAGAAATGGATTCAAATCCATGCTCCATCAATCATACAAGATACCATATATACACAATTTTTTTCTAAAGGCAGATTGGATCTGGACAAATCAATGAAACTCAAAGATCCACAAGAAAGTATAAATCCACGCCAGGAACGAAACCATTTTTTGCACTGCGCGAATCAAGCAAGAATACCAAGTATATCCACACCAGAAGCAAGTCAGACCCACGTCAAGAGAAAGAAAAAAAATCGGATCTTTTGACACAAAAACGAAAAAAATTGGTCTTCATGCATCGGATCTGACACAGATCCAAAACAAGAAGAACAACCCATATCAAAACGAATCCTTTGAGACGTGGACGACGACCACACATTTGAGCTGTGACCTCCCTGCACGGATCCGGTCGTGAGGAGGGAGGTGGAGCTCGAGGTTCTTGTCGCCGTTGGCTGCCGCCGGTGGCTGCTCTTCCCATGGATCAAGAGGTGGAGCTCGGAGATGCTTGTGAGGATCCCGGAGATGCGTGAGGTGGAGCTCGAAGATGCCCGTGCGGATCTAGGCGTGGACGACGAGGTGCTGGATGGATCTGGTTGAGCTTTCTGAAAGTGGCAGCTGATGTAGGAGATGTGGCTGGATTGGGTGCGGATTTAGATGCTTCCAAGCCATTGAAAACTATCCCTAAAATGCCCACGTTGCTTGTGCTATAACTACCGACTGGATTAAGCGCTGAGTGGGCCTGGGGCCAGACATGGGGGATTATCGGTTTGACCGGTCAAAATGTTCGCACGAATCTTGACAAATCTGAACGGTATCTTGAGTGGGGAGGACGTCCTCTTAGTTGTGGGAATGCATTTTCGGGAAATCAGCCTAAGTGAAAGGGAATCCCCGACGACCCCGGCGCCGCCAATGTCCTCGACCCCGCCACCCGCCGCAGCGTGCTCCTCCCGCCGCCGCCGCGCGACGCCGTCCCTGACGACCGCCGCTGGCGCCGCGGTCGCGGCACGCCACCGCGTAGGCCACCAGCAGCTGCACGAGCCGCATGCCATCAGCGCCGCCACTACCGCCTCCCTCACCTGCTGCGACCACCGCCTCGCTTTGCTCCAGCTGGAACGGCATGCCGCCGCCCGGAGAGATCGAGTGAGCTGGGGCTGTTGAGATTGCCGAGCTCGGGCGGGACCGTACCGTTGAGCAGGTTCGACGACACGTCCAGCGACTTGAGGCGGTAGAGGTTGCCGATCTCAGACGGGAACCTGCCGGCGAAGAGGTTGCCGGAGAGGTTGAGTATCCTAAGATGGGACAGATTACCGAGCGCGGGAGAGACCTCGCCGGAGAGCTTATGGTGTGGTAGCACCAACTTGACGACACGCACGCCGTTTCGCCGGTCCAGTTGCACACGAAAGGCGAGGCGCCCTAGCCGGCAAGCGCTCCGTTGGAGTCGCCGGACGCGGCGGACTTGAACAATAAAAGCGCGGAGCGGTCGCCCTCTTCCGACGAGCCGCTAGCTGAGAGAGCCCGACCTGCGCCATGGAGGAAGAGGTAAAGGAGGAGAAATGTGAAGACGAGGTCTGTGGCTGGCGTGGTCGCCATGAGAGCGCGCGCGTGGTGCTGTGCTGCTGGGAGATAGCTGGAACTCAAGCTCACATCAGAGCTTGGCAAATTAAATGGCTTGGTGATAGCAATCGTTTGCTGCACGAAGCAGGGTTTTAAAGGAGTACAGAAGGGGGAGAGAAGAAGCCTCGACCGCCGGCGGCGTGCCTAACTGCCTCCCACACCCGCTGCGACCACCGCCTCGCTTTGCTCCAGCTGGAACGGCCCGCCGCCGCCGATGCAGAGCCTACAAGGCCTCCACCTTCTGCTTGTAGCTCTCGAGGACGTCACGGTTCCGCGCTGCTCTCCCGCGCGCACAGCTCGTACTCGAGCTCCCCGTGCGCAACCAGCGCCTCGTACTCGAGCTTCCCGAGCCGGAGGGGCGGTCGAGGTCGTCGATGACGGCGACGAGCGGGACGGGGGCGCCAGAGTCGGCGAGGAGCTGGAGCGTGTCGCTGGCGAGGCGCACGTACTCATAGTCGACGAAGAAGAGCCTGGTGTCGGTGTGCCGCAGGATGGCGGCGACGGCCCCGGCGTCGAGGCGGGTGTTGACAGTGTTGAGCACGTCGCCGGCCATGGGCCCGAGGAGAGGAAGCCGAGGGTGAGGACGGGCCGTGGCGGGTCGCGGATCGCCGGCTCGAGGCGGGAGCGCTCGCGCCAAAGCCAGAGGAGCGGGCCGATGAGGGGCGGCTGGCGGGGACGGCGACAGCGGCAGGCGAGGTTAAGCAGGATTCTAACTGTTTCCTAACAGAGGTTGGACGCGCACCCTGTGCGTTGACTCACACGAATCTGGAAGCATGTGAACGGGAGGGATAGGACGGGCGGGGAACGACCGTTTGGTTTATGATTTCCGTTTTTTTTTCCCTTACGTTGCAGTAATAATTGAGCATGCTAAGCGGGCCATCTAGAGGAGGTGGTTCTCACTCCAGGACTTGACCCTCACGGCTAATGGGATTTACACCGCCAACTCAAGGTTATAAGACTAGTCATAATGGGTAGTAACATCATAGTAACATAAGTGCCATATAGGCTAAAAAGATGATGTGGCATGTAATTAATAAGAAGAGAGTCAAATGGAGTAACATATCTAGTTACCATCATATCATAGTTTTTAACACAAAATGTGTGTATAGAGTAATAAATGAAACTACATATGATACTATCTTTATGTTACTTTGCATAATGAGGGTAGTAACATAGTCTAGAAATACGTGTATGTTACTAGTTGAAGTTACTCCCCATTGTGACTAGTCTAAGCTCATCGGATCTACCCACTGCTCCTTCATGAACATCGTGTGGAAAGCTTCTTTGCTTGGCCCGTTGTTCAGACCGTTAGGGATGACCGCACCGGCCTTTCTGCCAGCTTCACAGGTGCATG
This sequence comes from Poa annua, assembly GCA_026929855.1. Lineage (NCBI taxonomy): Eukaryota > Viridiplantae > Streptophyta > Magnoliopsida > Poales > Poaceae > Poa > Poa annua. The sequence goes on from CM049426.1 coordinate 300,076,064, forward strand.
CCGGAGACGAAGCGACAAATCTTGTTCAAGTGTCGATACTTTAAGAGGATCTTAATTAGCAGACATAACACCTTGGCTAATCTGCCCAACTCTGACGACGAACCTCGGGCCGAGCCAACAAACTGTCTGCTATTATAGGAAGGCCTTGGGTATGACGACGTCCCCCTCTCAAAAGGCCTCAAGACCGCGATCATCCTCATCACTTCAGAGATATGAAAAGGAAAGAAACGAGAGGGCTTTGAACAAGAAATTCACGATGCCTTCAATCCTTTTCCAGCGGATCAAAGACGAAGGGAAGAACTGGATTCTAGACGTAGCTAGGAATCTTGAGGAGATCATCGGCTGGTTTTGCCACCCCCTGTTATATTATTATTTTATTTTGACTTAAACATGTCGATGTTTGTTCCTCTATCAATATTAAAGGCAAATCGTTTGCCTTTATTTTTAAAAAATACAGTTTGCTCAGAAGTGTGTTTTTACTTGCTTAATCGAAGTATATTCGGAGATGAGTTGTGAAATGATCATTGCCTTGATATATACTAGTGAAGGTAAGCGCGGCATGCCGCGCCCGTGGAATAATCATAATCTGTAAGAAATTCATTTGAAATCTCTGTAAATTAAAACCTTTTTCGAACTTTCAAAATGTTTTGCATTTTGGCATAAGCATTTAGTTTTTTTTGGGCTCATTTTGACATTTTTTCCATAATTTCTGACATAGTATTGTAAGTTTGTTTTGTAATTTTTTTGTCATGTGGTAAATACGTAGTTAGGAGAAATGGATTTAAATTTGGCTAAATTTATACCACCTCGAATCTTCCAAATGTTTTGCATTCTCCCATAAGTAATTAGACCTTTTTAGTGTCGTCATTTTTATTTCTATTTTGCATAATTATTTGATGGGTATGTTTAAAGTTGTTAACGTATCAAAATTTGTAAGAATTGATTTGAAATGTCTCTAAATTAAAACCTTTTTGAAACTTTGGAAATGTTTTGCATTTTGGCGTAGGCATATAGCTTTTAATTTTATGGGCACTTTGACATTTTTTTCATAATTTTCGGACGTATATATTTAAAGTTATTGTTATATTAGAGATAACCATTTTTTGTTTTTTTCGCTGGGAAAAAATAGGAAGCTGCCAGGTGGGACCCACGGGGAGGTCACGCTGACGTCATCGATGTCCAGCGCTGCTCTGCGTCCCTGCGTCGGCGGCGGCGGCCGCGGCGGCGGCGACGCGGTGGCTGGTAGAGTCCATCCCAAGCGACCGGGTGCGCGGGAAATGGAGCGCTGGATGCGCGAGGCCGTGTAGTACCGTAAGATGGCGGCGGCGCTGGCTATACGTCGCCGGAGCGTCGTCGGAGGAGCGCGGAGGATTCCAGCGCCGCCGTGGCCTTCCGCCGAGGATTCCGGCGCCGCCGTGGCGTTCCGCCGCCCGATCTTTGGCGACCTGACAGAGCGAGCGGCGACGGACCTCGTTGTCGCCTTCGATCTGGTCCGGGGGGCGCGGAGCGGCGGCGGCGGCGGCGGCGATCTCCGGATCGCGTGAGGAAGGAAGACGATGGGGGAAAATGCGCTGGCAGTTTTACAGAAAAGCATTTGATGTTTCCTGAAATTGCGGCGAGGTCCTTCGCAGTTGGTAAAGATGGACCGCGGGTTTAATTTCTTTGTTTGGCAGTTACTTTTCTGTAAAATGTCGCGGTTACCGGGGGAAACCGGGGGCGACCGGCCGGTGACCGAGCGACGTGGCGTAACGTGATTGGCTTAGAAGGCCGAGCTACAGTAATGCGCGTCTGGGGTTGTTTTTCGGCCGATCCTGGCCGTCCGACGCGCCGATCGGACGGCTCACGTTTTATGGGTGATGTGGATAGCAGATATGGGGGTGAATCTGACCACCCTTTATCTCTACTATATAATATCCCTTACGGTGAGGCATCGTACGTCCTGACAATTTTGCACCTAGCCCCTTGAGAAAGCCAAAAATCAACCCGCAACCCACTGTACCTCTTGGTTCCCGAGCATCACGCGTTATGTTGTCTCCGCCCCCGCCCCCATCCCCATCCCCATCGGGCGGCCACCGAGGAGATGCCGGCAACGTGCAGGCGCGTCGTGCTGGAGTACGCGAGGCTTGTGCGGGATCTGTACCGCGCGATGCTGGAGCTGCTCTCGGAGGCGCTGGGTCTGCATCGGAGGTACCTGGAGCAGGATGCGGGTTGCCTGGACGGGATCAACTTCGCCAGCCACTTCTACCCGGCGTGCCCGGAGCCGCGCCTCACGCTGGGCACCACCAGGCACTCGGACCCCAGCTTCCTCACCGTGATCCTCCAGGACGTAGGTGCTCATCGGGGACGACGAGGAGCGGCAGGCGTGGGTGGAGGTGCCGCCGGTTACGGGGGCGCTGGTGGTGAACGTCGGCGACTTCCTGCAGCTCATGTCCAACGACAGGGTTCAAGAGCGTGGAGCACCGCGTGGTGGCCAGCAGCATGGGTGTCGTTGGCGTGCTTCTTCCGGACAGACGGCGCGGCACTAGAGTGCTCGCGCCGATCGTCACCGACGACAAGGGCGAGGCACGGTACAGGAGCACAACGGTGAGCTGCTGCAGCACTGGCCAAGTGCCTCGACGGCACCTCTGCGCTGCAACACTTCAAATTCAGGATCTGAATGTACTATTCTTGAGTAACGGAAGGAGGTGCTAAACGATCGGCGACTGAAAATAAGTGAAAACCGAGTTAAACACACGGCGATGGTGAGCGACCTGTAGCTGCGGCTATTCGTCGGACATCGGTTTTCGGGACGCCGCTTTACTTCGCATACACCAACTCGCTATCCGTCGTGGTCACAAGGACATTATCTGATGCCTGCTCGACGTCTCCCAGCATGCACTACGGTATGGAGAGGCTCAAGGCGATCTGCAGGCGAATCCTGAACAAGGGCATTGACATACAGATCATGGCCGGCAACCTTATGTCATTAGCGATAGCGATGGGCCAACATCACGACTTCACAGCAAGTTGAGACAGGATTGTGTGGAGTTGAATTCGGAAGACGAGAATAATAAAAACGTTTAGGCGCCGAATTTGCTCCTCAAACTTTCTCAAACTTTTATTGCAGGTAACAGGACTACAGGAGTAATAGCGAGATTTTTAACGGTACATTGGGCTATTTCCTTAAACTTTATGTAGACTTTGACATTTACTCACTATAAGTTCAGGATCATTCACAAAGTTCACGGTGCACTCTACAAATCAGTACAGTTGGCCAGTTACTGGCACTCTAATACGAGTTCAGGGTACCTCGGTGCACACTCTAATGATCAAAACCGACATAGTGACACCAAGTGCAACGACTAGCTTTTGTACCTACATCTTAAATTCTTAATCATGTTTCGTTTTAACACTTTAAATTCTTTTTTTGCTTCATTTATCAAAACTCATGGTATATAAACTATTTCTGTTCCGTAGCAACGCACGGGTAATTTGCTAGTATATAGTAGTATAGTATGTCTCTCATGGGGCTCTGAGTGGAGAATCAGTCAGCAATCTAAAATAATTAGTACTCGAATGTGCGTTGAATCTTCATTAGATAGATGTTCCCGCCCGGAGAGGATTAAGATAGTTGTAGCTCGATCATCCACGCTCATGCCTGCCGGCTTAACGCGAGGGCATTGAAGGAGCCCAAACGGCCAAACCCATCGCCGAGTTGCTGTATACGCCCGATCATGCATCTGCCCGGTGCCCAACGAGTGCATGTCCAGGACGCAGATCAGACCAGACCACAAGGCTTTCCCTTTCGATCTTCCTTTGCCATCATCACGTACGCTCACCCGCTGGCGTGAGCATGGAGCCAAGAGATCCGGTGCCGGCCCGGCGGTGCTCTCTCTGGTTTTCTGAGCTCTGGTGGTCTGATGCATGGGCGCCATGGCTGCACTGCACATATTGATGACCAAACATACATGCGCAGGCGCGCCACAGCCATCGACGGATGATCGGCCGGACCGGCACATGCAAGTCAGCTAATTAACCTCGCCGCTGCAGCGACCATAAAGGCGTGTTTCATCGTTTCGGTGATCGATCGATCGTCGTCCTCCGCAGCTCCGCCTTTCCGCCATTTATGTCGATCGTCCGTGTGCCCCCTCCATCTTCACTCTATACTTCCTTGAGTTCGTCCGTTCGGCTACATAAGGCCGGGCTCCTCCCCCAGCGAGCTCACCAGTGTAGCTAGTATAGTATAGTCACCAGCTCGCCATGCAAAAAACCACAGCTCTTCCCTTTGGGCGCCCTGCCATGACACCATGCAGGCGCCCAGCGAGCCTTTGCTGCTCTGATCTCCATGCCAGCCCAGCATGTCTTCGCCTGGTGCTCTCCTCCGTGTTCAGGCTTCTTCTCGGCAGGTTCGAGGCGGGGACGACGACGTCGAAGTGCTGGAGCTGCTGCACGCCGCCGGCGCCACGCTGAGGAGCGACCGGCTCTATCCTCCCTGAGCTTCATCTCCACGCCAACCCTCTTCTTCCAATTTCCATCAACCACACCCCATGCATAGTCTGCTGTTCAGCCACCTTGCTCTATTTCTTCAGTCCAGCCTTCTCGTTCTTCCTCCACACGCATGTCCTCTCAAGGAGTCGTTGCAACAACAGTCCAAGAACATCGTGTTCTTGACCTTGCAAGACTTTGCGTCGAGAGACGCTCTTCTACGTACTCTGTCTCTGGAACTCATCCCTACCAACCCTCTCGTCTCCCGTCCTCCCGTCTATCCCTCTTGAGCTTTTGTAATTTTAGCGGTTAGTAGAGTTGGTGCGTGATGATGCTATCTTTTCCCCGGTATAAGAGTTTAATTTTCTGTTGCATTATGTGTCACACCTTCAGTCATCTAGTTAGAAGTGTATTGTTCTGCTCTTCTTTCCCGTCAGTTGCGTCTCGGTTAAATTAACTAGGCAAGATTTTTTATTTTGAAAACCTAGTATATGTAATAGTGATGCATGTGGAACTACATAAATGTATTAATCCAGTTCCAGCGCGCATGCTCTAACTAGCTACTGATATTCGGTGCCGCCGTGCCGGATTCGATTATTGTCAACCCAGCATTAGCGCTTGGACAAAAGAGGGAGTTCTTCATATTTTCGTTATCTCATGGTAATGAAAATCGACCTGTGGGGGCCGTTCGTAAAAAAGAGGGAAGTCTTACGGTCACTACAACCGACTAAAATTCGTTACAGCGGGTGACGGGATTAAAGCTGGAAAACACAAGCTATATATGGATTTTTGAGGTCCGGAAACAACAAATGGAGCCAGGGCTAAATGGTGCTCTTTATTTTGAAAATTTTGAAAATCCCACTGTGAAGTTTAAATAAAACTAAAAAAAGTAATCATGGAATTAAACAATGTTGTATTCTACTAACTGAAAAAATCTCAAATCAAAATAATTAATATTTTGTGCTTCACAAAATAACAAAATCTGACGTATTTGAAAGAGTTGAATTTTTGCCAAAGGGGATGACAGTGCTGAGAAATTTGCCAAGTACTACTGATCCATGTGCCCAGCTGTATGGGTAAGTGGCTTTGCTCCGTGTGGCTATACTGTATAATTTTTAATTGCAATCACTATCATTACTTTCAACTGGAATGCATTATACTTTGAAGTTTGATTTTTTTTTAAACCGGATAGGAGGCTTGCCTTTTCATTGATATAGAAGAAGTGAATTGGTCAGTTTATAAGGAAAACTGACCGAAAACCGGATACAACAACGCAACATACCACGCTGGCCCCGAGGCCACGCACCACACAAGTCGGCGGCCCCACTGCCCAAACGGCCAAGGCCGACACCCCACCCCTCAACGCCATAGCGGAGGCGAAACCCGGAGCCGCCGCTCCGACATCCACGCTGGCCACATGCCATACACCACACTGGTCGACGACGAGACCGCCTAAGCAGGAAAGGCCGACACCCTCACACCTCAACGCGATGCAGCGGAGGCAAGATCGGAGCCGCCGCTCCGACATCCACGCCAGCCCCAAGGCCGCGCACCACCTAGCCGAAGACGAGAAGATCGTCGCCGCTGACCACCAAAACGTCCCCACAGTCCCCTGGCCGGCGAACATCCAAGACGAGGCCCCAAGAGGAAAACGACCGCCGGCCGCCCTCGCCCGATCCATGAATGATCTAGAGTTTCCCCCGGAACTTCCCGGACGGAGGATAGAGAGCACCGCCGCGACAACGCCTTCAAGAAGGAAATGGCGCCCGGGGACGTCATCGTCGCCTGTCCTGGGCAAGGTTTTCACCCGACGGAGAAACACGAACCACCCGCCCGCCCACACGGGGACCGGCCAGCACACCCCGCAGAACCACACGTAGACACCGACAGCCCCGCGCGCTCGACGGTCCACGGCCAAAACAGAGCTAGGCGCCGGGGCCTAGGTCCGCCTCACACCGAGCCACCTCCTATCTCAGCGCGACGTCGCCGCCAAGTCCGGGGCTGCCGCCCCGGCTTCCAAGTGTTGCAGGACCTCTTGACGCCCAGCCACGCTCACGCATGGCCGCTCCCCAAGCCGACTCGACGTGCCGGAAAAGGGAAGCCGAGCGGGATGCCTCCACCTCCCACCAGCGGCGCTGCAGCCCCCCCACGCCCAGCCGCACGCAGCCAGCCGCCTCCATGGAACGCGCCACGGCGCAACGCAGGAGGAAGCCGCGCACAGCCCGGCCCGCCCGGCCCATCCGGGCCCAGATCAGGCCCTAGCCGCGCCGTTGCTGCCGGCGGCGAGCAGAGAGGCCGCCGACGCCCAGCCGCACCACACCACCACCACCACTGCACCCCGTCGCCCAACGCCCGACGCAGCTCCGTCCAGGCCGCCATGCGCATCGGAGAGAAGCAGATACGCCGGCCGCTCCTCAACCCGTCCACCGCGAGGTCGCCCCAGAGACTCCGCCACCGCGGCGGAGGAGAGGTGACGCCTGGGGGGGGGCGCAAGCTAGGGTTCCCCCGAACCGCTCTCAGTTTGATTTAACCAGTGTGCTCTCAGTTTTCGGTAGATTTTAACAAATTGTAGTATTCAATATACCGTTTTCCTGTTGTTTCAATAGTTGTCATACTGTAAGAAATATGTTACATCTAAATCAAGAATATTGCTCTGGATATACGACTCCATGTGAATGAAATAACTGTTTCTGTCATTGTCTGTGTATGACCCAGTCAGGGTAGAAAGTAGCACATGAGTGTCTCTCTATTTGAATATCCATTAGAGTTTTCAGGTCCTATGGACACTTCAGTAACAATAATATTCCCCTGTCAAGCAGTAATTAGCACACTGCATCTGTGGTTGCAGTGAGAAAAAAACTGATAACATAGAATCCTTAGGAGACTTGGCAACTGTACGCCTGACCTTATGACATGAATATAGTTTGTAAACCTTAGAAAAAAAAGGCACATGAGCCCGTGTTTCTATTTTGGAAACAACAATGACTTGATTTATAATACAGGTACAACAATGATGCACCTTGTTATCTGTAATGGTAGATATATATTTGCTCTATCTGTTAGAGTAATTATTTTGTTCTGAACTGATCATCATATAAATAGGCTTTCAGAGGGTTGAATTCAAGCCTAATTTCTACACTTCGATGCTGGGCTGTTCGTCTATGCTTCTTGTCCTAAAATGATTCGTTAACGTGCTGGACCATATCACTTCTGTTTGGATCAAAAGCCTCTCCCTTGCATATTCGTGGAACTTATACTTTGATAGGAGCACTATTATTTCATTTTCTTCAATATCATCAGCGTTTTGTGTCTCACTGAATCAGGTTCACAAGTGAAATGAGCAGAGGGAGAACAGGACATTTGCAGGGGGGCTCTAAATCTTCTGTTTGAGAGTCTTCCCAGACCAGTGAACTGATTTCGTCAGTGCTACTGCTCCATCTTGTGCTTGAAAATTATGCTTCTGTCTTGTACTATCAATCGCTGCAGAACAGAAAGTATTGGTTTTTTTTTATATATTTCGCTAATAACTGAGCATGACTATTAATATTATTCAGACATGCTTTTTCACTTGTTCTAATCGAAGTATAATCGGAACTGGGGTGTCATTTGTGCTGGAATTTTGCCCTAAATTGCCTAGCCCATTTAACCTTTTCCATAATTCCTGAAAATTCTAGAGTCCCATGGGGCCCATTCATACATGGCAAGAGGTGGGACAAATGTTTAGTCCCACATTGCTAGTTTAGAGAGTGCCACACCTTATAAGGTGAGCTCCTCTAGCACTAGTACGAGCATGAGAATAGGAGAGAGCTCCACGCACGCTCCTCCTCCGCCACACGCCTCGTCACGACGCGCGCAGCCGCGGGTTGCGGGAATCTCGCCGAGCCGATGTGTTTTTTTTGCCACACGTGATTATAGGCTCGCTCATGTATCTAGCCAGCGCCACGAGGCCTGACATCTCCTTTGCTGTAAGCAAGCTGAGCCGATTTGTGTCAAATTCGGGAGATGATCATTGGCATGCTCTTGAGAGGGTTATGCGCTATCTAAATGGCAATGCGAGTTATGGTATTAACTATACTGGGTATCCGAGGGTACTTGAGGGTTATAAAGACTCTAATTGGATATCTGATGCTGATGAGATTAAAACCACGAGTGGTTATGTTTTTACACTTGGTGGTGGTGTTGTTTCCTGGAAGTCTTGCAAGCAGACCATCTTAACGAGGTCAACAATGGAAGCATAACTCACATCATTAGACACAACCACTGTTGAAGCAGAGTGGCTTCATGAGCTTTTGATGGACTTACCTGTGGTTGAAAAACCAATACCCGCTATCCTGATGAACTGTGACAATCAAACTGTTATAATAAAAGTGAACAATTCTAAGGATAATATGAAGTCATCAAGGCATGTGAAGAGGAGATTAAAATCTGTCAGAAAATTGAAGAACTCCGGAGTTATTGCATTGGATTATATCCAAACATCTAAAAATCCGGCTGATCTCTTCACGAAAGGTTTATCATGTAATGTGATAGATAATGCATCGAGTGAGATGGGTTTGAGACCCACAATATGTGTTGTTCACAATAGCAACCCACTCTATGTGATCGGAGATCCCGTGAAGTAGAATTGGAAGACAAGTTGTTGATCAACTGAGAGGAGAGTATCCTTACTTCTGTATAATACCACTCCGCAAAGATGCAATACTCTCCTAAACATCACGGTAGGCTGATGTATATCTTAATGTGTACCAAGAAGCTTTATTTTAAGCAGAGATATAGTCATGCAGAACATGTTTTGAGGAACACACCTATATGAGCATGACTGTCAAACGTTGCAGTCCATGAGAGTTGGGTGCTCTCTAATAAGCTCATGAAAGGCCTCGGAGTACGACGCATAAGCTCCATCCGCGGGGAAGACCCACGACGGCCTAGTATCGGTCAAGACTTTGTGTGAATCTAGATTCGCAGAAAACATGCAGTTCAAGGCATAGTCCACTGTCCAAGTTGCAGTCTAGTGTTACATGAAGTTCTAGGTGGAAGTTCAACTTAACTGTCTCCACTATAACACCGGTATATAAACAGTGTTTGAAAACAGAATAAAATTTACGTGCCTCTAGAATCTTGTGGGGGATTGCTGAAATTTTGGCCTAAATTGCCTAGCCCATTTAACCTTTTCCATAATTCCTGAAAATCCTAGAGGCCCATGTGGCCCATTCATACATGGCAAGAGGTGGGACAAATGTTTAGTCCTACATTGCTAGTTTAGAGAGTGTCACACCAGTTTATAAGGTGAGCTCCTCTAGCACTAGTACGAGCATGAGAGTAGGAGAGAGCTCCACGCACGCACGCTCCTCCTCCTCCTCCGCCGCTCGCCTTGTCACGACGCGCGCGCGCGCCGTGGGTTGCGGGAATCTCGCCGAGACGATGTGTTCTTTTTGCCACACGTGAATGGATAAATATGAAGGTGAAATAGTTGCACGAAGCTGAAACGTTTCGCTCTAAATGCAAATGAAAACGAACGGAAACGCTATCACTAATGGGAGATTAATACGAAACGAAAACGGATGGCTACCTCTTCAATTCGCCTCCTGGTTTTTCGTCTCATCTCATACGGTGTCTGTTCGCCTCCAATATGTGTGCCTACATAATAGAGCTCGCTCCTCTAAGTTAAAAACACCGAAACACAGCCACAACGCATGCGCCTACCTCCTGGTTCTCGAGCATTGTGCTGCCGATCAAGTCTTCCTCATTCCGTTCCGCGGCGTGCACTGCGTGACGAAACAGTAGGCCTCCGGAACCCCGTCTCTCGCGATCATGTACGTGAGAGAGGCGATAAGGTTTTTGGGGAGCGTCTTCACGCGACTACTGGCTTCTTCCCCAACACGGACTCCGACGACTACTTCCTGGACGATGACTTCTTCTCCGATGTCGACGCCCTCTTCGACAACATGTCTGCCACCGCAAACGGATCTTCCTCCACTGGACCGTACGTCTTCCTATTGTGTCTAGTCGAGATCATCTTTCAGACTTTTCTTCTAGAAGGATGTGTAGAATTGCTATATCCGTACTCACTGTTAGATTGCATGACTAGTCTGTTTTATACTTCTCTAGCCATGTTTTATCTAATGTTCTTATGCATTAAATCATATAGAAAATTGCTCATATATTCAACAATCAAAAAACCTTATTTTAGGCAATTTTCTCCTGTTGGCTTTTCCGCTTCGCTGAGGCCCGCTCCTTTCGATGGAGTGAACTATAAAAAGTGGCGTGCGAGAGCCACTCTCTGGTTTGAAACCATGAAGTGTTTTCACGCTGCTAAAGGCAAGCCTGTTACTCCTGATGAGGAGAGAGTTTTTCAGGAAGCCGACACCCTTTTGAGTGCTGCTATTCTTAGCATTCTTGGTGACAAAATTGTCGACCCGTATTTATCCATCACTACGGGCAAGGGCATGTGGGACGCGCTCGATGCTAAATTTCGGGTCTCGGACGCAGGCAGTGAACTGTACGTCATTGAGCAGTTCTTTGACTACAAGATGACTGGTGAGCGCTCCATTGTTGAGCAGGCTCATGAGATACAGTCCATTGCTAAGGAACTTTAGCAAGTTTCGTGTGTGTTACCCGACAAGTTTATTGCCGGAGGCATCATTGCCAAACTCCCTCCTTCGTGGAGGAATTTTGCTACCTCTCTGAAGCATAAGAGACAGGAGTTTTCCGTCGTGGATCTCATTGGGTCTCTTGATGTGAAAGAAAAGGCGAGAGCAAAAGACACACGTGCTCGAGGTCTTGAGGGAGGATCAACTGCTAACTTTGTGCAGAAGAAAAACTTCCAGTCCTACAAACACAAGAACAACAAGAATAAGTCTGAGGGCAAAGGCAAGTTTGATGGAAAGAACAAGGCCTCACAATCTACCAACTTCAAAAAGAAGACCGATAGGAAGAAGGGATCCTGCCATGTCTGCGGTGATCCTAATCACTGGGCTCCAAGATGTCCTAACCGATATGACCAACGTGAACTTGAGAAGAGCGGCAAGACCTCTAATGTTGTCATCGGTGATACTGAGATGAAAGATGCTGGGTACGGTATATTCCCAACTATATTTTCAGTATGTCACTCTCCTGAATGGTGGATTGACACATGTGCAAATGTACACGTTTGTTCTGACATCTCAATGTTTTCTTCTTATCAGGTCGCAGGGACTTCTCCCGTGCTGATGGGAAACGGGTCACATGCTTATGTTCGTGGTGTTGGTACGGTCGATCTGAAGTTTACTTCGGGGAAGATCGTGCGCCTGAAGAACGTTCATCATGTGCCCTCCATCAATAAAAATCTTATTAGCGGTTCTCTTATGTGTCGAGATGGCTACAAGATAGTTTTTGAGTCCAATAAATTTGTTGTTTCTAAATTTGGAACTATCGTTGTTAAGGCTATGAGTGTGGAGGCTTGTTCCGCCTGTCATTGTCAGACGTTTGTAATAAAGTTGTGAATCATGTTTGCACTACTATTGAATCAAATGTATGGCATTCTCGTCTTTATCATATTAATTTTGTGTGTATGACGCGACTTGCCAAATTGAACTTAATCCCTTCTTTCACTAGTGTCAAGGGTGAAGGGGATCGTGTGCAGAAAACAAAAAAATTCCTACCGACGATATCCTAAAAGCATGCCAAGATCTATTCTATGCAGATATAGTAGTACGAACGGAGATCGGAATACGTACCCTTGTAGAGCGAAAGCGGGGATTACGTTCCCGCACAAACGTTGTCGATGAAGACCGACGAAGCCGACCTTAAGGTCGTGTAGAGGAAGCAGGCCTCCGAGTACCGCTAGCGCAGCACCTCACAGGGAGTCGCACACGTACGGTGGAGACGACGGCCTCCGAAGCTCCAGTCCAGGACGAGCAGCGGAAGACTTGGACCGGAACACCAGCAGCGCGGCAGCGGGCTATGGTGGAGGAGATCCCCTTGCTCTGCTCGGCGTGGCTCCAACTTGGGAACCACGAGATCGAGAGAGAAATCGGGAATTAATTGGTGAATTAAAAGGCCAGGGGTGCCCCTTCTTATATAGGCTCCCAGGGGGAGCCAACCTTGCCAGCCAGGCAATGTGGGACTATCCCACAGCCTGGTTCGGCCAAGGAGGGTGCGCCGGCCCCCTGGTGGGCCCCATCTGTCCCACCTAGGCCGGCCTCCATGCCCCCACCGAATCCCCAAGGGGGTTCCCCCCTCTTGGGCCTTCTTTCGTCCGGAAGGCCCGTTTTGGAAAATCTGTCTAAATAAATTCGAAAATAAATATATAAAATCATATTTGCATATTAATAACACTAATTAATATCAAACATAATATATATAATTTTTCCTAACTCCGAAAACTCTTTCGGCGCTGCCCGATCTCCATCGGACCCCTCCCGGGACGTTCCCGGTGATCTCCTTCCTTTTCGGTTGTCTTGTCGAAACCCCTTAAGTGTGTTACCCTAGCGGTTCGATATAATATCAGGTATGATCAAGACTCCTCAATAATCAACGACTAACTCGTAGGCCTGGACCCCATGAATTAATCCCTGAGATATAACGAATGACTTTCATCTATCAAACCTGAACGTAAAGTCTTAAACCTTTTGCCATAGCGATACTTAGCACGTCCGAGCGTCGTTCCATAGATATCTCCATACCTAATCCCGACCTCGTTACCGACGACGCTATCTTCTACTCGTTCATGATCTCATGTCTCCGTGACCTAGTCACATGCTTGCAAGCTCATTAGACATGATCTCACCGAGTGGGTCCGAGTGTATCTATCATGCTATGCGGACTGGCAAATCCCGCTCTTGACCCCTCGTCTCAACTACTCCTTTCCGATACCCAAAAGTATCACCGTTATTGTCATACTAAATAAGATACGACGTTTGGTGCAATCAAAGTATCTTCCGGGAATAACAATAAGAGTTGATCTCACGGTCAAAGGCGTAACGACTACGTTCTCCAAATCTGGGTATGTCCATCACATCGTTCTCTAGCGATATGACTCTCATTGCCGACCGGCGCCATGCCCCATGACCGAGAAACCTCGATCATCAATCGCGCAACGAAACTAGTCTTAGTAGAGGCTACTAGGGATCTGGTTGTTTACGTATCACACCCGCATTAATGTTTCCGCTTAATACGGTTCTAGCATGACACAAAAACCTATTATGAACAAACGAGATATGATAAAGAATACACTTTATTAATTGCCTCTATGGCATATCTCCTTCAGTCTCCCACTTGCACTAGAGTACAACTTAATCTAGATTATAAATTGGTAAAAGCTTAACACCCATAGCTAACTGGTGCTGTTCATGCTTATCAAGCGGGAGAGGCTTCGTCAGCGGATCTGCCACATTCAGATCCGTATGCACTTTGCAAATCTTCACATCGCCTCCTTGTACGTACTGACGTATCACATGGAAGTGTCGGAGAATGTGTTTGGCGGTGGAGTGAGACCTTGGCTCCTTGGCGTTCGCAATGGCACCCGTATTCTCGTAGAAGAGGATCACGGGGTCTTGCACGCTTGGGAACACTCCAAGTTCGATGACGAACTTCCTCAGCCACACAGCTTCATTCGCGGCCTCGCAGGCAGCAATGTACTCTGACTCCATTGTAGATTGTGCGACTATGGGTTGCTTCCCACTTCTCCAACACACGGCGCCTCCATTCACCTTGAACACGTAACCTGTCTGTGACTTACAGTCATCGGGGTCTGAGCAGAAACTTGCATCTACGTAACCCGTTACGCCAAGTTCTTCATCGCAGCCACCATACACAAGGAACATTTCCTTTGTCTTATTGAGATACTTAAGAATGCTCTTAACAGCTACCCAATGCGGCATTCCAGGATTACTCTGGAACCGGCTTGTCAAACTTAGAGCTAATGCCACATCCGGTCTAGTACTCAACATTGCATACATGATCGATCCTATGGCTGAAGCATAAGGATGTTTCGTCATTTCGGCCTTACCCAGTTCAGTCACCGGACACTGCGCCTTACGCAATATTTTATTCTTGATAACCGGCAGAGAACCCTTCTTTGCCTTCTCCATACGGAAACGCTTCAGTATTTTATCAAGATAAGTACTCTGACTTAGTGCTAATAGGCGCCTTGATCTATCGCGATAGATTTTTATGCCTAAAATATACCCAGCTTCTCCTAAGTCCTTCATGGAAAATTTACTGTTTAAATATTCCTTCACGCTATTCAGAAGTTCCACATCATTCCCAATCAGCAATATGTCGTCAACATACAGTGCTAAGAACACAACCGAGCTCCCACTCATTTTCTTGTAAATACAGGTCTCTTCCACATTCTGGATAAATCCAAAACCTTTGATTACCTCATCAATGCGAAGATTCCAGCTCCGAGATTCCTGCTTCAATCCATAGATGGATCGCTGAAGCTTGCACACCTTGTTAGCATTTCCTGGATCGACAAAACCTTCCGGATGTACCATGTACAACTCTTCCTCAATGTTTCCATTCAGGAAGGCCGTTTTGACGTCCATCTGCCAGATTTCATAATCATAGTAGGCAGCTACCGCTAACAAAATCCGAATAGACTTAAGCATCGCTACCGGTGAAAAAGTTTCATCGTAGTCAATTCCATGAACTTGTCGGAAACCCTTTGCGACAAGCCGAGCCTTATAGACGGTCACATTACCATCAGCATCAGTCTTCTTCTTAAAGATCCACTTATTCTTGACGGCCTTGCGCCCTTCGGGAATATCCATCAAAGTCCACACTTTTTTATCATACATGGATCCTATTTCGGATTTCATGGCTTCAAGCCATTTCTCGGACTCTAGACTCTCCATCGCCTCCTTGTAGTTCATAGGTTCGTCTTGCTCGACTAGCATGACGGTGTAAACCATGTTGCCATACCATTCTGGTGCGATCCGAGATCTACCAGACCTACGTGGTCGAATATCTTCCTCGACAGTTTCTCCCACTCCTTCCAGGGATGACGTTTCCGGAATTGCTTCCGTTGCGCCACTCGGAATCTCGAGTTCAGGATCAACGATTTCATCGAGGTCTACCTTCCTCCCACTTACTCCTTTCGCGAGAAACTCCTTCTCTAGAAAGGTACCGGTCTTCGCGACAAAAGTTTTGCCCTCAGCTTGGTTGTAGAAGGTGTACCCAACGGTTTCCAGCGGATATCCTACAAAGACGACTTTATCCGACTTCGGTTCGAGTTTGTCGGGCTGTAGTTTCTTAACGTACGCCTCACAACCCCAAACCTTCAGAAACGATAACTTAGGCTTTTGTCCATACCATAATTCATACGGCGTCGTTTCAACGGACTTGGACGGAGCCCTATTTAAAATGAATGCGGCTGTTTCTAACGCATAACCCCAGAAGGACACTGGCAGATCGGTAAGAGACATCATAGATCGGACACTATCCAGTAGAGTACGATTACGTCGCTCGGACACACCGTTACGTTGCGGCGTTCCGGCTGACGTAAGTTGGGGTACTATGCGACAACTCTTCAGATGTGTGCCAAACTCAAAACTCAAGTACTCTCCACCGCGATCGGATCGGAGATGCTTGATTTTCCTATTAAGCTGATTCTCAACTTCACTCTGGAATTCTTTGAACTTTTCAAACGTTTTAGACTTGTGTTTCATCAAATAGATATAACCGTATCTACTCAAGTCATCAGTGAAGGTGACGAAGTAACGATAACCATTGCGTGTCGAAACGCTCATCGGTCCACACACATCTATATGTATGATCCCCAATAAATCCGACGCCCGTTCAACGAAACCTTTGAACGGTGTCCTGGTCATTTTGCCCATGAGGCATGGTTCGCATGTATCGAGGGATCCGAAATCCAACGAGTCCAAGAGTCCATCGGAGTGGAGTCGCTTCATGCGCTTTATACCAATATGACCAAGACGGCAATGCCACAAAAACATGGCGGTATCGTCACTACACTTAATCCGTTTGGCTTCTATGTTATGGATGTGAGTACTACGATCAAGATTCAAGAAGAATAAACCGTTATTCTCGGGAGCATCAACATAAAAGATATCATTCATATTAATAGCACAATTGCTTGACACTGATTTAAATGAATAACCGTCTTGTAACAGGCAAGACCCACTTATAATGTTTACACTCAAGGATGGCACAAAATAACATTTATTTAAAACCAAAACTAATCCCGATGGTAGATGCATAGGGAGCGTGCCGACAGCCACCACGTCGACTCTCGATCCGTTGCTGACGCGCATCGTCACTTCATCCTTCGCCAGCCGCGTTCTATTCCGTAACTCCTCCTGAGAGTTACATATATGAGCAACAGAACCAATATCAAATACCCACGTGTTGCTCCGAGCGGATGTAAGGTACACATCTATAACATGTATATCAAATATACCTTGCTCTTTGTCGACCGTCTTGCCAGACTTCCTATCCTCCAGATACTTGGGGCAATTGCGCTCAGGTGATCCGATGGTCACCACCATCTTCTTCAGCTTGATTTCTAATTTGGCCACTTCGAGCATCTTCAGGATTTCCGACAGTTATTTTGATGTCCCTTTCATGCCGTAGTCCACGATGGCGTTCTTATAGCTAGGAGGCAGAGAAATCAGCGCCCTATCAATAACCACCTCCTCTGGGATCACACTTCCCAGATCACTCAGAAGTCGAGCGCAACCAAACAACTTGGCCAAGTGCTCACTAATATTGCCGTGCTCTTCCATCTGGGCTGAGAAGAAAATCACAGATGCCTCGTACCTCTCAGCCTTGACTTGTCGTGCAAAAACAGTCATGACTTCAGTGATTATATCATAAGCACCCTTGTTCATGAAGCGGTTTTGCAGGTCAGCCTCCATGGCAAAGAGCATGCTACTCTGGACATAAGAAGAAATCTCCGCCTTTACCCCATGGACAATCCTTTCGATTTCCGGGGCGGTGTTTGGAAGATCACCTAAGGGGGCACCAAGGATGTAGGCCACCTTGTGGGTTTCAAGGATGGACTTCCGATCGCGGAACCAGGACACGAAGTTAGACCCATCGGTCTTAAGCTTCTCTTTCTCAATGAACATGTTTAGGTTAAAGGAGGGGTGAGACATCTACAATGGAATTTGCAACAACATAAGACTTTGTTCATAATAATCTTGAGTTATAGTATTTTAGAAAATAACTAACATAACTCCCACTCAAACGAACATCCCTCCTGGTCGTTTAAGCGATTACACGACCCCCATCCATTGCACCACCCATCATCATCAAAGCCGGCGGCACAACTTCAAGAGTAGACAAAATCGTCCGCCACATCAATTTTGTGACTCGTGCTCGACCTTTCGGTCTTCCTGTTCCGAGGCCATACCTCTGAGTATGCTAGGCTCGCCACCAAAGACCTCCACGCTGACGCTTGTGCAACATGGCTTACACCCACTGTATGCGAACGACGAGATGTATGACACCCGATCATCACGGCCTGCCTCATAACGTAGAACTTTCTTGGTGGTGCGCGTTGGAGGGAGAACACTAGTGGTATTTTGAAGGGATCATCTTATTCAGATACCGCCGTGTAACTAATGTATACTATACACACAATCACACAAAAATAAGATGCACACAAAACATCAAATGTAATGCAATGTGATATAGTCCATTGCGCCATGGTCTTCTTGGCGCCCGCAGTTTATAAACAATTTAATAAACCTACCTTGACCATATCACATAGCCCCTGCAAAACAAAGTTAGACGCTTCTACTTTATCTTTTACATATTTTACGTGGCTTGGGGCTTTCGTAAATAGAACCGCTTCATACCTACGAATCTTATGACCACAACAACGATCCAATAATTGCATGTTTAAGCATCCCTTTCGGGCCCTCCATTGAAAATGCGAAGACCAACTAAAGAGAGAGAAACTGTGTAGCGTACCTGCACTTTAAATAAGGCAGATACCTGTGTATAGTGCAAATCCCTGGATCGATTCATTTGCACACACAGTTTACGATGTAATATCACAACAAAGCGTCAATTTTATTACATCGATGATCCAGAATTACAAAATATTCGATACAAGTTGCATAGCATAAAGCTAGCATTGAAAAAGTACACAACGGAAATACAATAGCAGTGAGTCTCTATAACTTTCATGCTGCCACAGGCGAAAACATGTTGGTTGTAGACTCGAAACCTTTAAACGAAACCTCACTCGTCATCTGATCAAATCTGCAATAAGAAAAATATTGCAACAACGTGGGTCAGATTCCATTAAAAATGGAGTCTGGCAAGTGACACTATGGTGGACACTTAATGGAATAACTCTAAGGCCTATATGCATATTTGGCTGGTGGAGTCCAAGGCTAATTTGCATTAAGCCAATTTTTCCTACTCCTTTGAAAACACTTTTCTTGAAATCAAGACGAGTATGGCATGAAAACCATAAATCTCATCTTCCCTTGTTCACCCATCAAGTTTTATTTCTGAAGTTGGAATGGTGGAATCCTCCGTTGACGTCCGTGATCAGCTGCTCAAATTGTCCGTACCGGGGACACGACTAAGTACTTAGTTTTACACTCTGCAGAGGTTGTGCACGTTCACCATTGTACCCATTCAACCGAAATTCTCCTTTACACACCATTTGTGATAAGGAAAGGAGAAGAATGAGACGAGATCTTTCAGAAGTATTTTCCCTCCCACTCTGGCTTGACCCGTTCCACCTAACACCCTCTACATCTGCTTGTCAAGCCGGGGAGAGTCCACACAACATAATTGATCAAGCCAGAGCCCATATGGCAATGGCTGCACTGGAAGCAATCGTCACTCGGAGTTCTTCAGATTCCTCGGTTCCCTGGGTGGCTATCCACAAGTGCACGTACTCCAGGAACCATAGACATGGACCTGAGCAGCCACTCAACTTCGCCGCCATACAACCAATCCACCCAGGAGTTTCATTAACTTAGTGGATGTGCACTCTCAGGTAAAAATCACCATGCTCACGGCCCTAAGTAGAATAGACATTCATCCTAGGCGACGACAACCATGAGCACAGCCCTGAGTAGTCACTTAACATTTTGTAAAACTTTTCATCAATTGCATAGCATCAATACATCTACTAAGTATGATATAGGAACCTAGACACAGGAGTAAGGGAATTCTACACAGGTTTAGCATAGCAATACTATCCTACTCATGCATATAAAAATACTATGTAATGCATATAGAAAATAATAGGAAGTTTATGAGGTGTGCCACTTGCCTTTGAATGTTGTCGTTGTTCACAAACTCTTTTCAACAACAAACGTTTGCTCTCTGTTTAATCTAAACAATAATAGCAAACAACAATACAACAAACAACAATCATCAAACATTCATACTCATATCAAATGAACAAACAAGTTTTGTAAAACTTCGAAGGAAAACATGTCATGCCATGAACATCTTTTAAGTTAATGCAAGCGAAATGTATGTCAAAATGACTAAGGACTAATGTCAATAGTTGAATAAAATATTTTGTTTTATATCATCTTGAATAAGCCCTCTAATGTCTTTGTCTTGATGTGTAGAAATATTTAGAGAAGATACTAAATCATTTCTTCAAGATGATAATATCATGATCAAAATTTGTTTAAGTCAAATATGAAAGACAAGATTCGAAAAAGAGGGAAAAGATAGAAGAAAGATGTAGTTGTCCTCCAGGCTTCATCTCCAGACTTGTAATTTTCTTCCAGGTGATGTCTTGATTTAATTCTTGGTAGACTTGAATAATCTTCAGACTTGATGATTTTTGTATCACCTAGGCTGGTCATTGGATTTAACTTAGTCTTCACGGAGTCTCAGAGAAGAAGGGAGAAAAGAAAGAGAGAGGAAGCAAGACTTAGACAATATTGCTGGTTGGTCTTCATGAACTTCTTCTTGATTTTCTTCTAAGTGCTTCTGCTCCTTGAAGGTACTTCTGAAGTCTTGTTTTGGCTAAGTCCTTCATTGACCTTCTAGCTCCATGTTGAAAATACTAAGTGTCTAGTGCATAGTACTTTTACCAAAATACTAAGTTTGAAAATAATCCTAACTTAGAGAAAATGGGGGAAAGTTTTCCTTATGGGAAATATAACTATAAGATAAAATATGCTATGCAAATTTTAAATCACAAGAAACATAATACTAATTTTTGTGATATTTATAAAGTATGCATAAACCTATAATTGCAATTTTAATTAGTTTCTAATTTTGCAAACATAATAAAAGGGAAATATCACGTGATTTATATTTGGTAACACAATTTTTATAAATGGTATTAATAGCCAGAGGTGATTTAATTAGATTTATTGCAATTTGATTTAATCAAAAATAATATTTCTGTTAATAGTTATGTTGAAAATACTCAAATTATTCAATTTAAATATATAACTATGAATTCATTCAAATATTACTCAAAAAAATATTTTATAGCAGTGGCATCAATTTACAAATATTACAAAGTTTCTAAAACAATTTTATTTGTAATTTTTGGAATTATTGATTTAAAGTGATGCCAAAAATACTCAAATTTACCATTTGAAATTTGAATATTTTAAACTAAATCAAATTTAAATTCTAATAGATCTAAAATATTCTACACGTTCAATTTTTTTTTGAAATGATATAACATTTGTTAAATTTAGATCTCAGGTTTAAAAGATGTTAAATCTGATTGTATCCGAGTAGGACTAGACTAGGAATACGAGTGCTAGTAGTGTTAGATTTTCTTGTACCTAACTTGTCCATCCCTGGCCATGTATGTACAGGCAGGGCTCCTTATGTAATCATCACGACAAGCAAAACAATATACAACCAGGTTACGAGACTCTGGCCAACAAATTGTTTTTCTCGTTTCCATTGACCGCTAGTTTATAGAATGTGATGATCGTTCGGATAGCTAGCTAGCAAGCTCACGTAGGAGCACTGAACGCACTGAAATACCAAGCTACCAGCTACCGTGTGGCCGGCTGATCATACAGGGAGCTCTAAATCCTACAGCAATGACCATATCGTGGTGGCGCCGGTGGCCGGAGACGACGAAGCTGGCGGCACTGTGGTCGGGCTCCGACGTCGTCGATGATGCGGTGCTCCCCCGGCTCGTGGAGACGATGGAGAGGAGCGGCGACCACGCACACGTCCTGGAACGGCGGCGAGACGCGGCCGGAGTTGCTCAAACTCCGACGACCTTTGGCCGAGCTTGGGATGCTCGATGTGGATGCTCCCCGGACTCGGGAAGGCGTTGAACATGCGGGACACGGAACGGCGAGGTGGATGGAGGCTTCTGCGCGTCCCGGGGTTGCTTGGTGATGCGCTCGGAGGCGAGGTTTGCTTCGGCGACCTTAGGTCGTGGATGAACTCCACATTTTGGAGCTTCCTTGGGAACGAGAGGCCGATCTCCAGGCATAGAAGGACGTGACGCAAGCTACGGGCGTGATCTCGGCTGAGGGGGATCTCTCATCTCGCCGGAATCGGAGATATGGTGGCGGTGGCCGACGGATTCCGGCGAACAAATTCGTCGGCCACGGGGCACAAAAGGGAGAGGCGTGAGAGGGGAAATGGAGAGGGAGACGAGGGCTATTATCAGGAACAAACGGCACTTAATTTGGAGCTTTAAAACGTCGGGAATCAATTTGGAAAGAAACGCCTAAATCAATGGACACGGGAGTTATTTCCGTCCGTGCTGGAGGTTGATGACGATGATGTCATCGATGACGTCAGCAATTTTTCTTTTTCTGATTTTTTTTATTTATTTCATATCTTTTGTTTTAAGTGTCCAAATGAAGTCAAATAAAATTCTAAAAATTTGTAATAACAATATCTTTGTGTTAAACCAGTTGTGGGCACGTTTTGAACACTTTTAAAAAATCAAAATTTTGAATTATTGATTAAATACAAATTTGTCACTTAATGTCAAATTTCAAAACATGGCTTAAATAATTTCATTTTTGGCTAAATAAAATTTATAAAAATACAACACTTATATAAGTTTAAAATTAAGTTATTTAAACTCATTTTCCAAAATTAAATCATTTTTTGGCTTTAGTACAACATTAAATAACATAACACCACTATTTGAAATGAAAAGGGGAATATAATGAATGTATTTTTAATTCAAAATATTTTGTGCACCATTAAGTTTAATTTTATAATCAATCATTTGAAAACTCCATAAAATACTTTTAGAAAATATTCTAGATTTATTTCATTTCTTATATTGAATATATTTATGAAAATCATTTTAGCAAATAGACTATGTTTTAAATGGGTTCAATTTTTTTTTTAATTTGGCATATTTTAGATAATTAGGCACTTTGCATACATGGTTTTAGGGTTGTAAATAGTAAGGCTAGATGCTTATAATAAAATAGTTAGAAAGAAACTTTTTATTACTTGAAAATGGTTTGAGAATTTGTAAATCATTTGTCAAATTACATATTGAGATTTTGAAATATTAAACTTTTTAAAGATGCTTGAAGTCTTTTATAGATGGTTTTCTTATGCATTTAATGTTTTATTTTAATCTAAACAGAAGTTTAAATTTTTTGTGATTTTTAAACATTCCAAAATATTGGGATGTTACAAACTGACACCCGCCAGCCACATATACGGTACAAGCCGTATGTCAGTAGTGGAACCAGTCTCGCGTAAGCGTACGCGTAAAGTCGGTCCGGGCCGCTTCATCAACTCAATGCCGCTGGAATACACAAGTGCACGCTAGAGGGTAGCAAATAACAGGTACGGTGCCACCGTGCAGAGCACGGGTTCTAACAGCGTATAGCTATATCTACGATAGATCGGCTCTGATACCACTGAAGGGGATCGTGTGCAGAAAACAAAAAAATTCCTACCGACGATATCCTAAACGCATGCCAAGATCTATTCTATGCAGATATAGTAGTACGAACGGAGATCGGAATACGTACCCTTGTAGAGCGAAAGCGGGGATTACGTTCCCGCACAAACGTTGTCGATGAAGACCGACGAAGCCGACCTCAAGGTCGTGTAGAGGAAGCAGGCCTCCGAGTACCGCTAGCGCAGCACCTCGCAGGGAGTCGCACACGTACGGTGGAGACGACGGCCTCCGAAGCTCCAGTCCAGGACGAGCAGCGGAAGACTTGGACCGGAACACCAGCAGCGCGGCAGCGGGCTATGGTGGAGGAGATCCCCTTGCTCTGCTCGGCGCGGCTCCAACTTGGGAACCACGAGATCGAGAGAGAAATCGGGAATTAATTGGTGAATTAAAAGGCCAGGGGTGCCCCTTCTTATATAGGCTCCCAGGGGGAGCCAACCTTGCCAGCCAGGCAATGTGGGACTATCCCACAGCCTGGTTCGGCCAAGGAGGGTGCGCCGGACCCCTGGTGGGCCCCATCTGGCCCACCTAGGCCGGCCTCCGTGCCCCCACCGAATCCCCAAGGGGGTTCCCCCCTCTTGGGCCTTCTTTCGTCCGGAAGGCCCGTTTAGGGAAATCTGCCTAAATAAATTCGAAAATAAATATATAAAATCATATTTGCATATTAATAACACTAATTAATATCAAACATAATATATATAATTTTTCCTAACTCCGAAAACTCTTTCGGCGCTGCCCGATCTCCATCGGACCCCTCCCGGGACGTTCCCGGTGATCTCCTTCCTTTTCGGTTGTCTTGTCGAAACCCCTTAAGTGTGTTACCCTAGCGGTTCGATATAATATCAGGTATGATCAAGACTCCTCAATAATCAACGACTAACTCGTAGGCCTGGACCCCATGAATTAATCCCTGAGATATAACGAATGACTTTCATCTATCAAACCTGAACGTAAAGTCTTAAACCTTTTGCCATAGCGATACTTAGCACGTCCGAGCGTCGTTCCATAGATATCTCCATACCTAATCCCGACCTCGTTACCGACGACGCTATCTTCTACTCGTTCATGATCTCATGTCTCCGTGACCTAGTCACATGCTTGCAAGCTCATTAGACATGATCTCACCGAGTGGGCCCGAGTGTATCTATCCTGCTATGCGGACTGGCAAATCCCGCTTTTGACCCCTCGTCTCAACTACTCCTTTCCGATACCCAAAAGTATCACCGTTATTGTCTTACTAAATAAGATACGACGTTTGGTGCAATCAAAGTATCTTCCGGGAATAACAATAAGAGTTGATCTCACGGTCAAAGGCGTAACGACTACGTTCTCCAAATCTGGGTATGTCCATCACATCGTTCTCTAGCGATATGACTCTCATTGCCGACCGGCGCAATGCCCCATGACCGGGAAACCTCGATCATCAATCACGCAACGAAACTAGTCTTAGTAGAGGCTACTAGGGACCTGGTTGTTTACGTATCACACCCGCATTAATGTTTCCGCTTAATACAGTTCTAGCATGACACAAAAACCTATTATGAACAAACGAGATATGATAAAGAATACACTTTATTAATTGCCTCTAGGGCATATCTCCTTCAAAGGGGTCTAAGTGTCAAGTTTGTGTTCAAACAAAGAAACCTCGGAAGTCTCATACGACTGCAGAAGTAAGAAACTTGGCACCTCTAGATCTCATTCATTCTGATCTCTGTGAGATGAATGGTGTGTTGACAAAAGGTGGAAAGAAATATTTCATGACGTTGATTGATGACTCCACTAGATACTGTTACGTGTACCTTCTAAAAACAAAAGATGAGGCTCTAAATTTCTTCAAAATCTATAAAGCTGAAACAGAAAACCAACTCGATCGAAAGATTAAGAGGCTTTGGTCTGATCGTGGTGGAGAGTATTTTTTGAATGACTTTGACTTTTTTGTGCGAAACATGGTATAATTCATGAGAGGACGCCTTCCTACTCACCCTAGTCAAATGGAGTTGTTGAAAGAAAGAACCGTACTCTAACTGATTTGGTTAACGCCATGTTAGACACATCGGGTCTCTCCAAGGCATGGTGGGGGGAGGCGATATTAACTGTGTGTCATGTCCTAAACCGAGTTCCCGTAAAAGACAAAGAGATAACTCCGTTTGAGGAGTTTGAGAAGAAAAGGTTAAAATTCTCTTACCTGCGGACTTGGGGTTGTTTGGCGAAAGTCAATATACCAATTCCCAAGAAACGCAAGCTTGGACCCAAAACCGTTGATTGTGTGTTCTTGGGTTATGCTTTTCATAGCATTGGTTATAGATTCTTGATAGTACAATCCGCGGTATCCAACATGCATGTTGGTACAATCATGGAGTCGAACGATGCGACTTTCTCTGAGGATATCTTTCCCATGAAGGATATGTCGAGCTCATCAAATCAGGAGATACCAAGTTCATCTAGTCAGGAATTAGTTGCAATTACTGAACCCACCATTTTTATAGAACACCATGACAATATCGTGGAGGATGACAGTGAAACTCCGAAAAGGAGTAAGAGACAGAGGACTGCAAAGTCTTTTGGTGATGATTTCATTGTGTACCTCGTGGATGACACTCCCAGTTCTATTTCAGAAGCATATGCATCTTTGGATGCTGACTACTGGAAAGAAGCTGTCCGTAGTGAGATGGATTCCATCTTAGCTAGCGGAACTTGGAAAATCACTGATCGTCCTTACAGGTGCAAACCAGTAGGATGCAAGTGGGTGTATAAGAAGAAGCTTAGGCCTGATCGTACCATTGAAAAGTACAAGGCACGGCTTGTGGCCAAGGGTTATACCCAAAAAGAAGGTGAAGACTTCTTTGACACTTACTCACCTGTAGCCAGACTGACAACCATTTGTGTGCTACTATCATTGGCTGCCTCACACGGTCTTCTCGTTCATCAAATGGACGTAAAGACGGCTTTCCTAAACGGAGAGTTGGATGAGAAAATTTACATGGAGCAGCCAGATGGTTTCATGGTACCTGGTCAGGAAGGAAAGGTGTGTAAGTTGATGAAGTCTTTGTATGGCCTTAAACAAGCTCCCAAGCAGTGGCATGAGAAGTTTGAAAAGACTTTAACTGCTGAAGCCTTTGTTGTAAACGAAGCTGACAAATGTGTGTATTATCGCCATGGTGGGGGCGAGGGAGTTATTCTCTGTTTATACGTCGATAACATACTGATATTTGGAACCAACCTTAAGGTGATTAAGGAAGTCAAGGATTTCCTATCTCGCTGTTTTGAGATGAAGGATCTAGGAGTAGCTGATGTTATCTTGAACGTCAAGCTCCTGAGAGATGACAATGGTGGGATCACTCTGCTTCAATCCCACTACGTGGATAAGGTCTTGAGTGGCTTCGGGTATAGCGACTGCAAGCCTTCTCCAACACCGTACGATCCTAGCATGTTGCTTCGAAAGAATCGACGTATTTTGAAGGATCAAATGAGATATTCTAAGATTATAGGCTCGCTCATGTATCTAGCCAGCGCCACGAGGCCTGACATCTCCTTTGCTGTACGCAAGTTGAGCCGATTTGTGTCAAATCCGGGAGATGATCATTGGCATGCTCTTGAGAGGGTTATGCGTTATCTAAAAGGCATTGCGAGTTACGGTATTCACTATACTGGGTATCCGAGGGTACTTGAGGGTTATAGAGACTCTATTTGGATATCTGATGCTGATGAGATTAAGGCCACGAGTGGTTATGTTTTTACACTTGGTGGTGGTGGTGTTTCCTGGAAGTCTTGCAAGCAGACCATCTTAACGAGGTCAACAATGGAAGCAGAACTCACATCATTAGACACAGCCACTGTTGAAGCAGAGTGGCTTCGTGAGCTTTTGATGGACTTACATGTGGTTGAAAAACCAATACCCGCTATCCTGATGAACTGTGACAATCAAACTGTTATAATAAAAGTGAACAATTCTAAGGATAATTGAACGGATAGACGTCGCCTACAGGGGGGGTGAATAGGCGATTTAAAACTTTTACCGAGGAGCCGGAATATCCGGTCCAAGAATGACCCGAAAATTTCGGTATGCTTGATAAAGGCGGAATAAAACTAGAGGTTTACTTTAACAAGCATACAACCTAGATATAAATACTAGTCTCACCTATGTGCACCAACAACTTATGCTAAGCAAAACAAGTAACAAGGTGATAGCAAGATATATGACTTCAAGCACGAAGGCTATCACAATGTAAAGTGCATAAGTAGAGAGCTCGGGTATAGAAATAACCGAGGCACGCGGAGACGAGGATGTATTCCTGAGTTCCACCCAAAGGGTGTACGTCTCGTTTGGAGAGGTGTGCGCAACCACAACAGGTTAGCCGCAACGCCACAAAGGCTCACCTTCTTCTCCTGATGAACTCAACCACAAAAGGTTGCGAGTTCACCTTCCACTATTGATCTCCTTTGGGGCGGAGATCGAATCCCGTACAACTCTTGAGGCACACACCCACAACTTAATTGGGGGCTCCCAAGTCTTGAGGCACACACCCACAACTTAAATGGGGGCTCTCAAGTGACCACAAAAGGTCTTGACCACAAAAGGTCTTGGCCACAAAAGGCGTCTAGGATCCAAAGACCCAAGAGTAACAAGCTCACAAGTATCACCACCACGAATCCTCGTGGAGGGCTCAAACCGATGCAAATGCAATGGCAAGAGCACACAAAGTGCTCAAGTCCTTCACTCTCAAATTCCAACACAACAACAAATGTTTATGGGGGAATAAGAGAGGAAGAACAAAGGAAACCACAAAGGAGTCAAATCCTTCACTCCCAAATCCCACCAAAAGCAACTAATGCTTATGGGGGGAGAAGAGAGGAAGAACAAAGAAGAAGAACCACAAAGGAACTCCAAGAACTAGATCCACTAGGTTCACCTCACTTAGAGGAGAGATAGATTGGTAGGATTATAGATCTAGATCTCCTCTCAACTTTCCCTAAAGAATATGGAAGATTCAATGGAGGGATTGAGAGGGAAGTGAGCTTTCCAAGGTCAACAATGGAGTAGGAGAGAGGGGAAAGTCATGTTGCCTTGGATTGGCTGGGGAAGAAGAAGGGAGGGGTATTTATACCCCTCCAGGAAATATAGCCGTTGGCTGTTTCGACACTCGGAAATTCCGGTATAAGTGAGACCCGGAAATTCCGGTTACCCGGAAATTCCGAGTCCATGAAATTTCCGAGCTGAAATTCCGGCTGGAGTCAGAAGCAAAACCAAACTTTTCCTTAGCCATTTCTGGAGGACTTTTCTGGGGGCACTCGGAAATTCCGGTAGACGGAAATTTCCGAGCACAATTTCCGGTTCGAGTCAGAACCAAAAGTCCTTCTTTCCTTAGCCATTTCTGGAGGACTTTTTTGGGGGCACTCGGAAATTCCGGTAGACGGAAAATTCCGAGCACAATTTCCGACTGGAGTCAGAACCCTTTTTCTCCTTTCCTTAGCCGTTTTCTTGGATGAGCCGGGGAACCGGAAATTCCGGTAGAGCGGAATATCCGGCCCCAATAATCCGAATCAGCAAAACACCGAAACGAAAACTGCTATAACTTTTGCAAATGAACTCCAAATGAGGTGAGACCAATTTTATTGGAAAGATAGCGACGATGAGCACCCAACAAATATTGCATCCCATAAATAGAGTAAAATCACCACACATGGCAAGGTGTGAGACTTTCCTCATGGTAGAACCGACAATATTTCCGCCACCGAAAACGCAACAAGTTGTCCAAAGTAAAACCGATTTCGATGAACAAGAGCTTGACATGGAGATGAACCAAGCTCTAACTCCTCACCAACATAAAAGCCAAATAAGAACCAAGAAACATGATACGCCAAGTATGCAAAGGTTGAGCTCTCCACAACGATGCGATCAAGTTACTAACTTGAGAGCCCCTCTTGATAGTACGCCTATCTATCCTATAGCCCTATCAAGATCATACCTTTGCCTTAAGCATTCCACTTGAGTTAGATGATGACTATGTTGATCTCTTCAAGTGGTTCATCTTTCCTTGATTGGGCGTCCAAGCACATGCTTGATGAAGACTTCTCCAAATACTCCCCCATGCTCACAATGGGAGAGTCTCGCTTAGCTTCATCTTCACGTATCCATTGCAAGCACCAAGCATAGGATCTCTTCAAGAAGCTTCTCTTGGTCTTGGTCTTGCACATCTCACCTTGATGACGATCACCACATGACGTCATCCTCCATGAGCTATATGAGATCTTCATTTGATGCAAGCCCATGGGAAGATACCTAACCTCATATAAAGATACCACACACACATATATCATGGGTTAGTTCACAGAGCTATGCGGACAAGTGTTTACCATCCCAAGAGATACATGATCGCTCTTGGTACATCTTGTAGCTTTGTGTGTTGATTAACATCTTGATCAACCTTGTATCTTCCAACATTTCTTCACTAATATGATGTCTTGAATCCTTCAAGACATACTTGCAATATGCTCCACTCAACACATAAGCTTCAAGAGTCCAACACATGAACTCCACAACTCCATGGACATGATCTATAATTATATCTCAATGCAAACATTAGTCCATAGAGATTGTCATTTAATTACCAAAACCACACATGAGGGAAAATGCTCTTTAAATAATATGAAGTCATCAAGGCATGTGAAGAGGAGATTAAAATCTGTCAGAAAATTGAAGAACTCCGGAGTTATTGCATTGGATTATATCCAAACATCTAAAAATCTGACAGATCCCTTCACGAAAGGTTTATCACGTAATGTGATAGATAATGCATCGAGTGAGATGGGTTCGAGACCCATAATATGAGTTGTTCACAATATCAACCCACTTTATGTGATCGGAGATCCCGTGAAGTAGAATTGGAAGACAAGTTGTTGATCAACTGAGAGGAGAGTATCCTTACTTCTGTATAATACCACTCCGCAAAGATGCAATACTCTCCTAAACTGCACGGTAGGCTGATGTATATCTTAATGTGTACCAAGAGGTTTTATTTTAAGCAGAGATGTTGTCATACAGAACATCTTTTGAGGAACACACCTATCTGAGCATGAATGTCAAACATCGCAGTCCATGAGAGTTGGGTGCTCGCTAATAAGCTCATGAAAGGTCTCGGAGTACGACGCATAAGCTCCATCCGCGGGGAAGACCCACAACGGCCTAGTATCGGTCAAGTCTTTGTGTGAATCTAGATTCGCAGAAAACATGCCGTTCAAGGCATAGTCCACTGTCCAAGTCACAGTCTAGTGTAAGTTCAACTTAACAGTCTCCACTATAACACCGGTATATAAACAGTGTTTGAAATCAGAATAAAATTTACGTGCCTCTAGAATCTTGTGGGGGATTGCTGGAATTTTGGCCTAAATTGCCTAGCCCATTTAACTTTTTCCATAATTCCTGAAAATCCTAGAGGCCCATGTGGCCCATTCATACATGGCAAGAGGTGGGGCAAATGTTTAGTCCCACATTGCTAGTTTAGAGAGTGCCACACCAGTTTATAAGGTGAGCTCCTCTAGCACTAGTACGAGCATGAGAATAGGAGAGAGCTCCACGCGTGCTCCTCCTCGTCACGACGCGTGCGCGCGTCGCGGGTTGCGGGAATCTCGCCGAGCCGATATGTTCTTTTTGCCACACGTGAATGGATAAATATGAAGGTGAAACAGTTGCACGAAGCTGAAACGTTTCGCTCTAAATGCAAATGAATATGAACGGAAACGCTATCACTAATGGGAGATTAATACGAAACGAAAACGGATGGCTACCTCTTCAATTCGCCTCATGGTTTTTCGTCTCATCTCCTGTGGTGTCTGTTCGCCTCCAATCTGTGTGCCTACATAATAGAGGTCGCACCTTTAAGTTAAAAACACCGAAACACATGCACAACGCATGCGCCTACCTCCTGGTTCTCGAGCACTGCGCCGCCGATCAAGTCTTCCTCATTCCGTTCCGCGGCGTGCACCGTGTGATGGATCAGTAGGCCTCCGGAACCCCGTCTCTCACGATCCTGTACGGGAGAGAGGCGATAAGGTATTGGGGAGCGTCTTCACGCGACTACTGGCTTCTTCCCGACTCCGACGACTACTTCCTGGACGACGACTTCTTCCCCGACGTCGACGCCCTCTTCGACAACATGTCTGCCACCACAAACGGATCTTCCTCCACTGGACCGTACGTCTTCCTATTCTGTCTAGTCGAGATCTTCGTTCAGACTTTTCTTCTAACAGGATGTGTAGAATTGCTATATCCGTACTGACTGTTAGATTGCATGACTAGTCTGTTTTATACTTCTCTAGCCATGTTTTATCTAATGTTCTTATGGATTAAATCATATAGAAAATTGCTCATATACTCAACAATTTGATCATCAACAATCAAAAGAAACTACTTCGGGGCATGTTCGTTTATCAACACGCAGCGAATATCCATATTGCCGAGCGTGTTGCATGCATGTGATCAAGTGAGGGTTTTCTGTGGGTCATATGATCAGTATTTGATGCAAGACTGAGAAGTAGGACTGTTTGCTCGTTAATGTGAGTTCTGACCTCTGAATGGCCTTAGGCGGACTAGTGTTCTTTCTGCATACATGGGTTTGTGTGGGGACCTTTTGGCCATAAAAATGTTCGGTGAACACTTCATTGCAGCTGTTTGCCTGCGTCCAGTCTGTTAGTACACACAACACAACATATTAAGAACGCTGCTGCACATACAGTGCCCATGCAAAATATGCTCATTGTTGTACCTGCACTTTGTGCCAAGTTACAATATAGCTGCGCTTTCTTCCTCACAAGCTCAAATTAGGACAATTTGTGTATGCAGTTACACACGCATTACAACATTAGGCTTGCAAAAAAAGAAATCTTACCTAGCATGCATATCTTGCTAATTAGACAAGATCGGAGTACAACTTAGGCTTACAACGACCAGTGACTGACCGGAAATAACAGCAGTACAGTAATGTACAATACAGTTGTAACTTCTAAGTAGATGACTGAATTGGTGACACGGGATTCAACAAAACTCGTACACTTGGGCAAAGATAGCATCGTCACACAAACGAACTGAACTAGTACAAGCTACCTGCTGAAGTTACGAAAGCTCAAGAGGGATAGACGGATGGAAGGAAGATGAGAGGGGTGGCGGGGATGAGTGGCAGAAAAAGAAGCCGTAGAAGAGCGTGTGTCGACGCAAAGTCTTGCAAGGTCAAGAACACAGCCTTCTTGGGCTGTCCTTGCAACGACTCCTCGAGGGAAGATGCGTGTGGAGGCAGAAGGAGAAGGCTGGGCTGGAGAGAGAGCCGAGGGTGGCTGGACAGCAGACCATGGCCACGCGGGGTTGGCTGATGGAATGGAAGAAGAGGGCTATATCGTGGAGATGAAGCTCAGGGAGGATAGGGCCGGTGCTGGATCAGCGGAGAAAAAGCTCCCAGCTGATCACGGCGGAGAGCAGCAGGCGGAGACAGGGCAGGGAGAAGCCTGGGCTGGCATGGGGATCGGAACAGCATAGGCTCTCTGGGCGCCCAAAGGAGAGGGCTGTGGTTTTGGGCATGGTGAGTTGGTGTGGTTACTGGCTGCTGGTGAGTTTGCACTTTGCTGGGAAGGAGGGCTTGGAGAGGAGCCTCCTTATGTAGCTGAACAAACTCAGGAACATGAAGGATAGAGTGAAGATCGAAAGGTACACGATCGACATAAATGGACGGCGCGTGCAAGCAAAATGGCGGTAATGCGGCGTGGCACGGCGCGGGGAGAGGACGGCGACCGATCCCCGAAACGATGAAACACGCCTTTATGGACGGTGCAGCGGAGAGGTTATTTTGCTGACTTGCATGTGCCGGCCGGTCATTTGCATCGTCGCTGTGGCGCCTGTGCATGTATGTTTGGTCATGAATACGTGCAAATGTGCAATGCAGACAGCCATGGCCATGCATCAGAACACCAGAGCTCAGAAAACCAGAGAGAGATAGAGCACCGCCCCGCATCGGATCTCTTGGCTCCATGCTCACACCAGGCACCTTCATGTATGAGATGTGATGGAGCCATTAACGTGCATATTTGATGGCAAAAGGGAAGATCATCGATCGGGAAAAGCGGTGTGGTCTCACATCTTCGTCCTGGACTTGCACTTGAACGCACTCGCGGAGTTACACCAACTCGGCGCTTGCAACTTTAAATTCAGCGAAGAAGATCGTGGAAGCGGCGCCATGACCTTCAGTGAATGCATGGCCGACGTTAAGCCGGCGGCATGGGCGTAGGTAGACGAGCTCCACCCACCTTCCCCTCTCTTCGCATTTAACTCGATCGTCCGCATGCTGCGAGACTGCGAGACTCCATTTTCGTTCGCTTGTGAGTTGCGACTTGTGAGGGTACGTGCTCATTGTGATGTCCCGCTACTGTGTAACTGAAACAACTATGCAATAGTCACGCTGTGGTCCGGCCTCGGGAGCCGGCGCATGGATGCTCAGGCTTTCAGTTTCAGTGCAGCCACTCGAACAAAATGTAAAAAAACATTCACGACACCACATTCCTACGAGACCTATGGAAGCTCTGAATGAAACCGAAGTACACGGCTGATAATACAGACGGAGGGACGTAGCTGGGTATTGTAACAGCGTAGTATATTGTTTTTCTCAACTCCGGGCGTCTTTTGGTCGACGGGCCGGGCGGTCAGTTCCGACGGGCTGGATTGTTAATTAGCTGCGCATGGTGATGGCGGTGGAGGAGGTGATCATGTGCGTCACGGTGGTGACCCACCTCTTGTACACGGCGTAGTCGTCGGCGCGGAGCTCCACCTTGCCCCTGCTCGTCGCCACCTCCATCGGGTACGTCGCGTCCTCCTCCCGGCTCGCCTTCTCCGGCGCGCACGGGCTCACGTCATGGACGATACCTGCATGCACGCAGGTGTTGGTCAGAGCAGCTCTCAAGAACTAAGACAACAGGGTGTTTGATTGATCGCCGGATCGGAGGAGATCCCTCACATTCTCTGGCGTTGGAGAAGGCCTGCATGACGAGGCTCATCTTCTTGATCCGGAGGACGAGCTTGCCGTTCCTGTCCGACGCCGCCGACACCGTGTGCAGCTTCCACTTGCCGTCCGGCATCGCCACGAACATCTCGTCGCCCTTGGCCAGCGCCGCCTTGGACCGCGCGTAGTTGAAGTCGAAGTCCAGGTCGTCCTGCCACGGCGCCGACCCGGCCTGGTCGCCCCTCTCGCTCTGCCCATGCCGCCCGCTGCCGCCGCGCCTCCCTCGCAGCGCCGCCGCGCCACGAAGCGCTGTCAAAAACCCGGTCAGAGAATAATGATTTCCATCTTCAAGGTCCGAATGGATTCCCCGGACCATCTATCTTCGTGTGTCTCCGGCCGATCGAGAAGGGGCTTACATGTGGCGGCAGCCGCGGTGAGCGTGATCACATTGCTGGCGTCGGTGGCGGCCACGGCGGCGCGGACGGCCGCGGACACCTGGTCCCGCGTGGCGCCCGCGGCCTCCGCCACCTTCGCGCACTGCGCCGCCACCAGCGCGGCTGCGTCCGCCACCGACGTCTCCTTCATTGACGCCGACCCACGCGCCGTCGGCGCCGAGTTCTCCGCGGCGATGGCCGCGAGCACGGCGGCCACGCCGGCCACGGACACCGCCGCGTGGACCTCCGCCCTCTGCAGCCGCGCCTCCTCCTTGCGCTTCTGCTTCCGCTCCTTGACCCACTTCTTGAGCGAGATGCCGCTCCACGGTGCCGCCATCTTGCGCGGGAGCTGTGTCCGTCCACACAACACAAGGTTTCAACTTTCAAATGTTTACTCTCGAGGGTTCCAACACAAACATGAAAGCATTTCTCTAAGAAAAACATGGAGGCATATCGCGCCATTTAATTTGCTCGATCCGCGCGTTAATTGGAAGTTCAAAAGCAATCACCGAACATAAAGGAAAACAAATTTGGAATGCCATCTGGCTTCTTCAACTGCACGATTCGTTTGATTTGCGTCACGGTTATGTTTCTGATCATGCTAATTAAAACCTACCGGCTACTAAATTCTTTCACTCACCCATTTCTTCTTGTTGTCATAGTCCAGCTCCGGATGAATTGCCTTCTGCAGCCATATCCATGACTGAAAAGTGAAAACAACAGGAAGAGAACACCAGAAGAAGGAACACAATCAACATCACGCTAAAACGTAAGAAGCGCAATTACAGTAGACACCATGATCATCTGCACGGACTATACCTTCAGATCGTCGTATTTCCATTGCGTCCGCGGCGCGCCGAAACCGCTGCTATCAACGACCAAACTACGATCGCTCCTCTGCAAAAACACCAGGACATGGACGGTTTGTCATGTGCCGCAATTTTCATCTTGAGTGTGATCTGCTGACAAAACATTATTTACTACAGTACACTGAAGTCACTCACACTTACCTGCAACTGCGACAGGTCTCTGCAGACATCCTCAAGCGCCATGACTGGGTGCTCCACCAGCGCCAACGAGCAGTCCTCCTTCGGCCCTGTCTGAAGAACTTGCATCGCCGAGCTGCACCACGCGCTCGAGAGCAGGTCCATCGGCTCATAAGGTGAAGGCTCTTCACGCGCAACCGGGCCTCTGTCTGGCTCCATGGCTGAAGCTAGTATGACCAGAAGCTTAAGCGACTGATCAGACATTTATACAGAGTGGCGCTTATCTCTGGTGGTTGTGCAGGGGCACCTTCCCTTTATGAGACCCACCTGCAGCAGAACAGAATGTCTTGGCATTGCAGGAACCAGATCCGCCATCAGATCACTAGGATATCTCCAACCACTTTAGTCCAACTTTTAGCTGTAAAAATTGTTAAACAAGACAGGTGTCACAGAGAGGCAGTGAGATTGATGCCCCAAATACTGATTAAACAAGTCTCTCAGTGGGTTTTGGGGGGAATAAGGGTGGAGTGGATCATTAGCATCAACCATTATGCTTTAGCCTCACACAAAGAGGATGGAATCAAAATGGGGACCTCAGAGCCTTTGCCATAAGAAATCATAACCTTACTTAAAACATTTGATAAGTCTCAGCATGCACTTTTAGTGCTGGATTTTCTACTTGAACTACTTAAACAAACAGTGTTGCAAAGAGAAGGTAACTAAGGTTTTATTGGTGCAATGGTACATCAATTCTATACTGATAATCAAATTGAATGAAAGGCAGAGGCTTCTATGGGAGAACATGCGCTGTTTGGAGATTGGGTTGCCACTGCTGTATAAGAAAATTCTGAAAAGGCAACAGGATGAGGGTGTCATCCATACGATGCTGCAGAACTTTCCTAGCATCATTGCCATGCGTGCAGTACTGCATTGTTGGAGCAAAGACGTACATTTCATGGGTACTGGATCGTACAGCGGCAGTGGAGTATCCCATAGCGGCAAAGCACAAGAATCTAGTGGGTGTTCAGTGAACTGGGGTTCAGTCTACGGTACTGTAGTGTAGAATGATATTGCTGAAGGGTCCCATTTCTCATCCAACAGACGCTGTCCATGTCCAACAGGGTCCCATTTCTACTCACTTTTTTTTTTTTGAGTTTCTTCAGTTCTGATACTGCAGTGTGGTCACACTTCCGTGACAGTTTTGGTTTTGAAGTAACTGAGTGTTGAAAAAAAATTAAAACTGATTCTGTGTTAGTTCTATGTTCTTACAGATCGCCATATCCAGCAGAGAAGGTGCTGGCTTCAGTCAGTTGCCTGTAGCTACAGTAGCATAGCCTTTCCCATTTTGGAATAATGAGTTTTGGCACATAGCAGGAAAGAGTTTCACTAATTGCTGAATCATTAGACCTCATATTCATAAGAAGTTGCAGAATGGTTTGAAGCAGGAATAGTGCTTGCAGGATAGTGCTTGCAGGTTATCCAAATCCTCCTGCCAATGGTGAGGAATAGTTGAGCAACTCCCAGCATTGCTTCTTCCAGAGCAGATTCTAATGAGGGTCATCAGTTACTCATTGCTGGTTGGTGATGATAATCAAAATGCAAAGCAAATTCGGTGGCCTTAAGCATATCTTTGGTGCATGCATCAGGTTAAACCTTTTTCACTTATTGCTGTGTTTAGTAAAGCCGAAAGAGCATTCCAGCTGAAGCCTCTTGTACACTTGTTTATTCTAGTAGCATGTGTAGGCCTTCTAATCCTGTCTGCTGATCATTCACCTTTTGACAAACTTGAGAAGGGTTTTTATATCTCACTGCAAGGGCCCTTTTTATCATGGGATAGGAGTTCGATCGCTGAGCTTTACAGCTCTTCTCAAAATGTAAAGCTGGCGCTGCGGATCCTTGAAGGCTCTGACTGAAAAATTTCAGGGAGAGATGAAATTATGTTGATTTGCCGGCATGGAGCTCATGACATGGCTTTTTAGTAGCTCTGTGGAAAAGGGGGAATGGGATGACAAGTCTGCACTACTGTTGCTGGACTACTTTCAAGCCATGTGGTGCTTCAGATTTTCAGGATATCTCCAGGAAAACATTGATGGCTGAAACTTCGGTATTTAAGCTTTGTAGTTCAATGAGAAACTTCGTCCTAATAGTATAGCCTGTAACTCCTGCCAGCAATATGGTGAGCACTGGATAGCTGATTAAAGTATGTGCACACTAAGGGCTCGTTGGCACCCATCATTTCATTTCATTTGGCAAAATGAAAGGAAAAGAAATGAATTTCAGAGAAATGACAGCATTAGGGACAGGAATTGACTTAACATAGCATATGCATTCTTTGGAATTTCAAATTGAAATGACATTGCAATTCCATGACAGCCAAACACGTTTGGAATGAAATCTGAAATGAATTCCATGGAAATGAAGGGTCCCAAACAACCCCTAAGAGATTTTCTCAGTTAAACACTGAATTTTAGAGTAATATCCAGACTTTTTTATGTGCAAGTATCTTACATTCTTACCTAGTGGCTGGTGCAGCTACCTTTGATGTACAAGCATCGCCTTGATGCCCAGCTCGCTGTAGACCTCTGAGGAAGTTCATTCTGAACACTGGTATTGTTGTGACTTGTGACCCAGTTGGTTGAGTGATAGTCTCAGATGTTACTATGCAGATAAGCAGGCGGCATGGAAATCAATCAATACTCATACATTCAACAGTACTAGTTGTTATAACAACCAGCCCAATAAAAAATAATCTCAAACAAGAATTAAACCAAATCCCAACTTCATTGAAGAATCCAATCTGCAAGAAACATCATAGCCTCGATTGACAAATCAGGTTCATCAAAAGCTCTGCAGGTGTGGAACTACATTATATAGTATTCCCTACGACCGTAACTGCTAGAAAATCAGTACCCCTCATATGAGTAAATATTGTACATAACCAGGGAAGAGGATTCTTCAGTAACGTTGTTTGTGCAGTCTCTGCATTTCTCCAGTTGCTAACATTTTGAGACTATTTTATCTCTCCATCAATAATGTGGTGTCTCATCAGGACAATTTCCTTGATAAGATTCCTGTAAGTGAATGGCCTGACGGCGGCCCTCAGGAATTGTCCTGGTGGTCGCTCACGCTTCATTCTGTCCTTGGCACTTCTGCCCCTGCCACTCCCCTGCCGGACAAGCTGCACCTCATCCTCCTCAGCCTGCTCCTGCTCCTGCTCCATAACCATTGTGTTTGAAGCTTCCATTTTCAATTCCATCTCTTTCTCCTGTTGCATTTGCCGCTTATTATACTCTCTTGATTTCTCGATCCTATCCTTGACCAGCTTCTCCATTTTTTCAGAACTTTTCATGGCCTCCTTCCACTGCTCATCCCAATACTCCTCACTCTCCTCGCTGCTTTCTACTACTTCATCTGGTTCCACATCTTCAGTGACATCAATCACTTCCTCATCCTCATAATCTTTGTCCGTGTCATCCTCCTCAGTATCATCAATCATATCAGCCCCATCATCCTCAATCCAATCAATGACCTCGGTTTCAGCCT
This sequence comes from Poa annua, assembly GCA_026929855.1. NCBI lineage: Eukaryota > Viridiplantae > Streptophyta > Magnoliopsida > Poales > Poaceae > Poa > Poa annua. Next base: position 300,115,326 of record CM049426.1, read on the forward strand.
CATCATCGCTCTCATCAGGCGCGTCACACCCAAGCTCCATCTCTTCTAGCTTCACTTTCCACTCCTTGGTGTAGGGATGTAGGAGGTCCATTGGATGGTTTGTGAGCAGGAACTCCAAACAGCACGACTTGTCTGCCTCGCTCAGCTTCGAGTATGCATTAACAACATCATCCACATAAGACTTGGGGCTCGCCTTCACAATCCTGCAGAGGCCACCAAAGTAGGTCGTTTGGATGAGCCTTCCATCATGCTCAAGGTCGAAGAGGAACTGGTTCTCTGTCGCTGGATCAACCAGCGGACGGAGCCGGCTGAAGAAGCCCTCCTGTGGCTCGAACCTGGACTGGTACAACGGGCGCTTGACATAGAGGATGTCCGGGCGCGTCCAGGCCGCGCAGCGCGTGATGAGCTCGCGCGTGGCGTTGCCGAAGCGGCCCATGAGGCTCCACTTATCCAGCCGCTGGTCCTCGCTGGCCTGGACGGCGACCTCGGCCGAGAGCGTCCACTGCTCCCAGGGCAGCTGGTCGGGGCGCCACCTCGGGTGCCGCACGAAGATCCAGTAGTAGCGGAAGCCGACGGCGTCGCCGATGTCGTTGAGGCGGTTGGAGAACTGGTTGGACATGTCGAACTGGAGGTTGCGGTCCCAATCGTCGTGGTCGGCGACCTCGGACATGAGCGCGACGCGGTCGTCGGAATGGCGGCCGCGGATGGGCGGCCCCACGACGATGCCGCGCCAGGAGTAGGGCCCGTAGGCGCCGAAGCGGTACCAGTCGTGGCGGTGGCGGAGGCGCGGGTCGTCGGGCCCGTCCATGAAGCGCACGGAGCGGTCGTAGCCGAGGCCGATCATCTCCAGCTCCTCGTCGGTGAAGGCGTCGGCCTGGCCCGAGGCGGCGCGGCGCTTGCGGCGGTAGAAGGCGTTCTCGGAGAGGCGGCGGCTGCGGCGCCTGGCGTTGGACTTGGCCTCGCGCCGCACGTCGCCGCCGCCCTCGATGCGGCCGCCGGCGGGCTTCTTCTTGCTGCGGCCGGCGTGGGCGACGGTGGAGGGGGGTTCCGGAGGGGCCGGGCGTGGAGGCGGGGTCGGGGAGGAGGGGAAGGAGCAGGGGGAGGGGGAGGGGGCAGGGTCGGAGGAGGAGGAGGCATGGATGGAGGTGGGCTTGCGGCTGGAGGAGCAGGATAGAGGTGGGGAATCTGGGCGGAAGGGGGAGGAGGTGGCGAGGAGGAGGCGGTGGCCGGAGCAGTGGCGGCGGCGGCGGAGGAGGAGAGGGGATTGCGGAGGTTTGGGGTAGAGGAGCGTGGCCACGCCGGTCGGCATGGCTGGATAGCTGGGGCTTTGGGTTTTGCAACTGTTGGGGGATTGCAGATTTTCCTTGCCTCTCTTCTTCACTGTCCGAGTGTAGAATGGATAGTTGGGCCCCAACGACGAGTAAGCTTCAACCAGCTATCAGTATCGGCCCATATAAAGTTCCGGCAAAGAAAGGACGTTTTTTTTAGATAAAATGCTATGATTTTTTTTTAGATTTAAAATGCTATGACTTTGAATTAATAAAACCGTCACGGCCAAACAATACGACGTGTTAAGAAGAACGAAGCAGAACAAAAATCAAGCTAAAACTAGAAAGCAAAACATCACAAGCTTTGCAGCGGAGATGAACGCATGAGAAGGAAGAGCAGGGCCTCGCGGAAGCGACAAGAACGAAGAAGGGGAAGGCCCAACCACGAGTGGAGGCTATCCGTCATCGCCACGTTTAGACCACATGTCCACAGCTTTTAATCTTCGCTAGAATTCTGGTTTGCTAATGCTTAGTTGCTTACACTTAAGTTTAAGGCTATATATATATATATATATAGGACATATTCATACTACACCCGGGTGTAACTACACCCACGTGTGTTTCACACGAGTATGGAGTATCTATTATACCGGGAGGTATGTAACATGTAGTATGGAGTATATAATGTTATTTTAGTACTATAGATACTTCTTTTTAGGTAGTATGTAAAAAAAATTACATACTTCTCTTTTATATGCATATATATGCATATATGACGGTATTTTAGTATATAGTGTAAAATATGAGGATAGTTGCAATTTTTTCATGAAACTTATTTTGAGATATCTTAGATATAGTATATAAACATACTCAAAGCGATAAAGTATAATAAATATTTCTGTAATATGGTATACGAGACGTGGGTGTAGTTACACCCGGGAGTAGAAAGCATTTAACCTATATATATACTCCCGGGTGTAACTACACCCATGTCTCGTATACCACCTTACGGAAGTATTTGTCATACTTTATTGGTTTGAGTATGTTCATATACTATATCTAAGATACGCTAAAATAAGTTTCGTCAAAAAATTGCAATTGTCCTAATATTTTACACTATATACTCAAAATACCGTCATATATGCATATATATGCATATAAAAGAGAAGTATGTAGATTTTTTTTACATATTGCCTAAAAAGAAGTATCTTTAGTACTAAAATAACATTATATACTCCATACTACATGTTACATACCTCCCAGTATGATAGATACTCCAGACTCGCGTGAAACACACATAGGTGTAGTTACACCCGGGTGTAGTATGAATATGTCTATATGAGTTATCCCTTAAAAATGCATATATGAGTATGTAATCTTTTGTTGACAAGAAATACGAAAGACTACTTGAGCATTCTATTCCTGGATTTTTTTCCCAACATAGCTTGTTTTATTTGTATGATCAAACTTCATCTACAGATTTTCCATGGGCACCGATGCATAACGTCCATGCAGATTAAAGTTCTCTTGGATTTTAAAATAAATTAGACGTGTTGCCATCGTGTTTTGATAATCCCCATGGGAAATTGTAGGACTTCACCCACAGAAAGATCATATGAGTTACTTATATAAAATTATATAGAAAAAATTCACAAAGCCCAGCCTTATGGAAATGTACCTTTATTTTAATTGAAACTATGATATGCATCTAATCCTTATGAAAAAAAACTATGTTCTCGTTGTTGAATCTCACCCAGAACTTGTGTCATGTTTCATGTGTTTCCAATCGTTGTAAGACATCTAAACTTCTGTAGTTTTTATTATTATTGGGGTTTTCATAGCTTCCTAACCAAAATTGGCAGAATAATTTATGCATGTGTCATCCAGCAAAAAAGTGCATTTCATGTGAGGCCATGGTCCAAATTCTTATTCAGGCGAAGTGTGATACCTTAGATCAAAATTACATGGCACGTAGAACGAACGATCATGTGGAGCCTATACTTTCATTGAATGCAGGGATGATGCATACCTAGTTATTCAAAACATTCTCAGAGAAAGTTTAAAGATTTTGCCTCGTTGAATTATTCCTAAAAGTGTCATTTGATTCACAACCTTTGAGTGTATGGTTGTGGTCAGGCGCCAACAAGTAGCAAACCCAAGAATATTTTAAAACCCGGACAAATTACTAAATCACAATTTAGGGTGCTAATTTTTATCCAACAATCATGAAAATACACTGCGTCGGTCGGAAGCCCGAGAACTGCCCGATAGGTGGGCGATGGTCCGCCACTGACCTCAACCCTAACCAATTTCTAAAATTGACCTTATCTTTCCCTATTCCGGTTACTGTGGCACCGTTTGGTCGAAACATTTCCTTTTAACCCATCAATATATACCGGCAACATGATCTTAAATCATAACTCAGTGATGTCCTCCTCTGAGACTTACCTTTGGCTCAAAGCTTGTCTCATCTCTATCAGGTACCACCACATGATATTGTCGATAACTCTCTCTATGGCTCGCCCGGATCAAGGAAGAAAAAATAGAAAAAATAGTTTTTCCAGACATAATTCTTATTGTGGTCTAACAAAAAAAAGCATAACTCGTGAGTTAATAAATCCTAAAATAAAAACACGAAACTCACCACTCCAAAGATGGTTCCTAGATCACTATAGAAGGTCTCTCATTTGCTCCAAGTACCCGCTCCGTAAAAAAGGTCTTTGTCCCGATTTTACTTAAAAATTGAGTGAAGCCAATTCTTCTATAGGAATCACACAAAAGAGTGTGGTGTTTTGTAGCCCGGGCTACATGTAGACATTTTTTCCAGAATTTAAAAAATAAGATATTTTAAAGTTTAAAAAGTCTGATTTTGCATGTAGAGAATGATTTATTCTATCAGTGTGCAAACTTTCGACCCAAAAAACATTTTATTCTATCCTGTATAAAAATGACAAAAGTGAACATTTTAAGTACACTAATTTGAATCTACCAAAATTGTCTTTTGTATGTGGCTCAAAATACAAAGCGTTTCAAATTCAGATATTGCATGCTGGAAGAATACATCAAAATCATTATCTAGATTTTTTCAGTTTTTTTAATATGACAATTTCATATATTTTTCAAAGAAAAACAGGCTACATGTAGATGTAGCCCGAGCTATACTTGGACTTTTCGTTGCACAAACAGCCTATCCTCCTCAAGAGGTTCGTCGAAGAAAAAAGGAACGAGATCCTCTGACGTAGAGGGGAATACTACAGAGGGACGTCCTGCTTGGTGGTTCGTCCGATGCGCATCGAACGGCAGCAGCTGAAACGCACTGGACATTCACCTCACCCGTCGTTGTCGTCCGCTTGGCCGCAAGCCCAGCTCCGCGCCTCCGCCTGCCTGGCCTCCGTCGCCGTCCGCTCGGCCGCACGCCCCAGCTCCGCCTGCCTGGCCTCCACCGACACCGCCTCCATGACCTCGATCCCCGCCGTCGCCACCACTACCAATGTGCTCGCGTTAGAAGTTTACCACAGAAGACAGAACGAGCATGAGCCAATGTCGGACTGGGCGTCCTCCGGCGCCGTGGCTTCCTGCACCGCCGCTGTCTTCGCCGGCGTGCGCGCCTTTAAATTCACCGCCACGCAGAGGAGAAGCTCGAGCATGAGCCCATGTGGGCCTGTTCGCGACACTTGACCTCTGCACTGGCGCTTCCCGTGCATGCCGGCTGCGTCCTCCGGCCAGCAGGAGTGGTGTCGTCCTGGTTCCCGCAGCTATCCTCTGTTACCACCGGCGTTGCCCACGATGGATGCCATACTCCGACTTGCCGTTCATTTGGGCGTAGTGCTTCTTTACGTTCTCGTCTGATCTACTGCCGTCCGATGCGCATCGGATGAACCACCAAGAAGGACGTCCCTCTGCAGTATTCCTCTCAACGTCAGAGGATCTCGTTCCAGAAAAAAGGCATATCAGCCGCGGACATTTCTCATTCAAGATCCCAGAGCCTATCCATCCAGTGTCGGAATGGAGAAAGTCGAAAGATATACGGCACTAAAGAAAGACCACTTTCCGCATAAAAAAAGACCACTCCTTGCTCGTTCTGTCACCTCAGATCGCTGCCACAGAGACATCAGTGACAGGCAAGTTAATCGGAACAAGACTCAGCACTGGACAACAGTAATGCGAACTAAGTGAAGTTCTGTAGCTCTCAAAAAGTGATTAGTGAAGTCTGTATAGTATGCAGATTAGCTAGCTCGACCGAATTGATAATATACAGGTGAAAATACATTGATCAGACAAAATTAAGGATGGGGCTTGGATTGGAAGTCCGAGATCGCTTCCCGCGTAATCATACATACATTGGATGATTAATTAAGAATATGCTACTCGACCGAAGCTTTGCGTGAGTTCATGCAACAAAAATTACAGCCCAATCAAAGGGGGGAGGGGCGATCAGATCAGACCAAGGTCGGCACGACGCCGTCGACGCCGTAGTCGTGGTCGGGGCCTCCGGGCGCCATGAGCGCGGCGACGGCGGCGGCGGCAGAGGAGTACATCTCCTCCTCGTGCTCCTCGACCTCCGCTCCGGCCGTGCCCGTGCGCTTGGCGAAGCGGCCCTTGACGCGCGGGCGCGTCTCGGCGTAGGCCTTGCGGGACGCGTAGCGGATGGTCTTCTCGAACCGCCGGATCTTGCGCTTCTCCCTGTACCGCATCAGCCGCGCCTCCCGCTCCCGGCCCCTGCACACCACCGGCACGGCCGCCGCCGCCGAGTCCGGAACCACTGCCGCCTCCGACGACGACACCTGCATGCGTTAAGTGATCACGGTGTCCATCAGAACACCGTCTGAGCTGCGAGCGCTGCGTACTGGTAGGACAGGATAGAACGACATCCTAGCTTACGCTGTGGTTCATCGAGTGGTCGGAGTAGAAGATCTTGTTGCCGTCGTTGAGGTCGATCTCGGGCTGGCCGTTGAGCTGGACGCTGATGGCCTTGATGTCGTCCATGGAACGCGCGAAGTCCATGTCGAGGTAATGGTCGGAGTCCGCGAAGAACGCGTTGGCGGCGCCTGTGGCGCCAATGATGGAGCCGTCTTTCTGGTCCGGCTCGGGGAGCAGCCACGACGCGGCCTCGGCGTCGTTGCTCCCGTCATCGTCCGCCGCCGCCGCAGCCGCGCCGCCATGTTGTGCTCCTCCACCTGACGCCGCGAAGGTCTTGGGCGCGTCGGCGAGCGCGCCGAAGAAGGGCGCGACGGGGACGCGCTCGTGGCGGCGCGCCAGCGGGTTGGCGGCGTGGATGTCGGTGTCGCAGGACACGCAGAGCGCGGCGGCGTCGGCCTTGCAGGTGACGACGGCCGGCGCGTGCTCGCATACCTCGCAGAGCCAGACCCGCGCGTGGCGGGACCCGGGCCCGTGCGCGCGCGCGTCGCAGCCGCCGCAGAGGAAGGCGGCGTCGGCGCGGCAGAAGAGCCTGGCCGCCTCGGCGGCGCACGAGTCGCACGCCCGCGCGCCCACGCCCCAGTACGCCCCGCCCACCGCCGACTTCTCCTCCACCTCCATGGGCACGTATCTCACCGCTCACTCACAGTCAGTCTCACACTCACTCACGGCTAGCGCACCGGCCGGCGCACCGCCACCGTGATGACTGGCTGCAGCGAAGAGGCGACTCTCAGCCAAGCTTTGATCTCCTTCCGATGAGGGTCGTGGGGTGCGGGGGGGCTGAGGGCCGGGGTGCGTGGGCTTTTGAGGCGAGCGCGCGACGTGGACGCCCTCCTAGCCACGGAGGTCGCTCTCCCGGCGGGGCCGGCCATGTTTGTTCCGCAGTGCCACGACGGCGTGCGGTCTTATCTGCCCGCGCCGTAGCCGTGGACGGAGGCCCGTCTTCCCCGACGCGGACGTGCGCGCGCGGTGAAAGCTCCGGTGAAGAAAAAAGAGGGGGGCTGTTTAACGTGGTCGTCCTTGTCGTCGGAAAAATTAGGCCGCCGTCGTTACGCGGAGAGTTGGGGGATGCGACGGCGACGGGGCCGGGAAACAAATGGCGCGCGCTGGTTGGCCGGCGCGATCGCGCCCTTATCTCTTGGAGATGGATGCTTGCTCTCTTCTCGATCATGGCTGAGTGAGTGGGCATGTCGGCGACCCGTTGTGGAAAAGGGACTTGATTCTTCAGCCGGGATAACATGAACTCCATTGGGTTTTTGGGTTCACCTTATATTTGAGAAACGCTCCGCACACTCACCTCTATGAACGCACACGCGTACACCCTACCCCTATGAGCACCTCTGAAATCCTGAGCCGACGGATCGAGTCTTGAGATTGACGAAGTCACCACAGGAGTCTCGCTGTCGACGAGAACGACGCCTCCCACTGAAAGAATATTCCGACTAAATGCAACACATAGACGTCAAACTTAGGGTTTGAACTCTGATAGGCTGAGGATACAACTACCCTGCTAACCATCCAACCACAGGTTCATCTTCACATGTCCAGAATTAGTGTATTCCCTGCGTGACATCTAAAAGACACTTTATTTTTTTGTTATGGTTTTAATTTTTATAAAAATTTAGTAAAACAAAACACCTCAATTGTTCCTATTCCTTTTACTTCATGTGTTCGAAGCGGGGCTTAGACTTGATTATGTGCATCAATGCTAAATAACCTAGTTGAAATGGGATTTTTCTGCTGAACGGGAATCCGGCACCTAGAGGGGGGTGAATAGGTGCTATTACAAATTTTAGGTCTTTTCAAATTTAGGCTCAATCACAAAGATAAATTCTCTAGATATGCAACTACGGTGAATTTACCTAAATGATAATCTAAGCAATAACAAGATAAGCAAGTAAGGGAGCAAAGGTAAAGGGAACCAAGTGAAGCACGCGGAGACGAAGATGTAATCCCGAGTTTCACCCAAGGGTGTACGTCTCGTTTGGAGAGGTGTGCGCTACCACAACAGGTTAGCCGCAACGCCACAAAGGCTCACCTTCTTCTCCGATGAACTCAACCACAAAGGTTTCAAGTCCACCTTCCACTATTGATCCCCTTTTAGAGCGGAGATCGAATCCCTTACAAACGCTTGAGGCACACACCCACAACTGAATTGGGGGCTCCCAAGAAGACCACAAAAGGTCAAGGACCACAAAAGGTCAAGGTAACACCAAGAGTACAACAATGGTGAACTAGGTTTTCCCACCGAAAACCCTAGCCACGAAATTCCCAATTGAATTGGGGAGAAATGCAAATCCCTTCGGTGAGGATGTAGATCCGGGCCTTCTCCTCCAATCCTCCAAAGATCAATGAATTTGGGTGGGGGGATTGGGAGATCTTGATGATTTGAGCTTTCAAGAATGGTAGGAGAGAGAAAATCTGAGAGCTCACTGTTCTTAAGTGAGTGAGGGGGTATTTATACTCCCCCTCAAAATCTGGCCGTTGGCTGTCTTGGGCACCCGGAAATTCCGGTATAAGTACCACCGGAAATTCCGGTCACCCGGAATATCCGGGTCTTTGAAAATATCCGAGCTGAATTTCCGGTTGAGAGTCAGTACCACTTCTGAATCTTGACTTAGCCAATTTTCCTGGGGTTGACTCGGAATATCCGGGTTGGTGAACCGGAATATCCGGGTCCTTGAAATTTCCGAGCTGATTTTCCGATTGGAGTCAGTACCACTTCTGAATCTTGACTTAGCCAATTTTCCTGAGGTTGACTCGGAATATCCGGGTTGGGAACCGGAATATCCGAGTCCTTGAAAGTTCCGACCTGATTTTCCGATTGAAGTCAGTAGTACTTCTGAACTTGACTTAGCCAATTTTCTGGGGATGACCCGGAATATCCGAGTTGGGGAACCGGAATATCCGGGTCTGGGAAGAATTCCAGAAACTCTTTTTCTCTACAATTTGGCTTTAGGATTTGTGATATGAGTTTCACCCAAACTGAAATACTTAGCAATAGGATTAGTATATCATTGGTATTGTTAACTAGCACACAAAACACTAGGGATTAAGAAATGTTCTTTCAATCTCCCCCTTTTTGGTGTTAGATGACAATACCAAGATTTGCATAGAAACAAAAGGCAATATCATGTTTTTGGCAGAAAATGGCTCCCCCTAAATAAATGCAAGTAAGCAACACAATATGACAAAGGATAGGAGCAATTTTATAACAACAACCACAAGATATCACAAAGAAGACACGAGACAAAATGTAAGATTATGGAAGCAATTGAGACTAGATAGATTTTCATACCTTGTGTATATAGAATATGAAGAGAATACCAACACAATCAATTCGAAGTCTCAACCATAATATAAAGATAGCATCAACCATTGTCTCAATACAAAGTTATCACAAATTAAATAAAGAGAGTTTCACAAGTAACTTAAAACACGATAAATGGACACAAGCGCAAATAAATGATAAACGCATAAGCTTGTGCCCGACCCTTGCAAATCCCCGAAGAAGTCCTAGTAGAGCAACTTCTCCCCCTTTGGCATCGAAACGCCAAAAAGAAAGAAGAGCGATGCTACGTCCCTATGGAAGTCTTCAGTCCGAGGGGTACTCCTCATCATCATCATCACCAGCATCCTCATCATCATCATCATCCTCTTCATACTCCTCAGACTCGGCCTCCTCATCATCATCTTCCCCCTCATCATCATAGTCATAGCCAGTGGTGTACGAGCTGCCGCCAAGGTCCTGGTCAATCAGTGTCCATGGAGCCAAGGAACCCTGGTTCCACTGAGCAAAGGTCAGGGGCTCAGACAGGGCAGCAGGAGCAGGAGAGCCAGAAGCATGGTGAAGGATCAAGTCTTGCTTGTAATCCAGCTGACGGCGATCCTTGTAGGCGTTGTATTGCTCTTTGCGGATGTCCACATTCATGCAAAGGATGTTGCGCTGGAACCAGTTCAGCTTCTTGACATGCGCATGAGTGGTAGGAACATGAGTAGAGGTAGCAGCAGCCCTCCTAGCATCACCCATGAAAGATCCACCTGTAGCTGATGTAGTAGAAGGCCTAGGAGGGGGCTTGACCACAGTCTTCTTCACATACAGCTTCTTGAAGTCATGTGGCACCAAATCACTGCTGCTGAAGTTGTAGTCAGGGAACTTAAACTGAAGGAGCTTCATTATGTAGGGAGCATAAGGAATAGAGACCCTGGTGGTCATAGCTTCATACATCTCATTGTAGATGTAATCCATCACATTTACTCTCCAGTCAGTATCAGAACCCGAGTCCTCCACAATGCGGTTGGCGTGAAGGAGCAGGTTGCAGAGAGGGGTAACCATGTTGTCGTTGTTGCCACCACTCGGTGCAATGTTCTCACGCAGGATGCGCACAAGAACATCATACAAAGGAAGCAAGTCACGAGTGAATCCAGGGGTGGCTCCCACACCATATAAGTGAGATGTCTCCTTCTTGTTGAGCTTGTATGGGGAGTGCATGCGAGTGCCTTGGGGATTGTCACCATCAAACCTGTAGCCCAGTACCTTGGCAAACTCCTCGAAGTTGGACTCACAATATGATTCCCCAGTCATCCACTTCATGGTCTTCTTCGAGTCACCCTTGATCACTAGGGTGGCGAAGAACTGCATTACAAACTGCGCGTTGTAGGCACAACGGATGAGCGCCAACCTCTCCAAACCCATGGTCTTCACAATGTGGATGGCCTCAGCAAATGCGGTTTTCTTCTGCAGAGATGCAAAGTCAAACGGGTGCATGGGTCGAATGGGCTTCGACAGTGAGAGATAGAGATCCACGAATATGTGCTCTTGCGCTTGGCACCAAAAGTTGCGATCATCGAGAGAGTTGTCTCTTGCGCTGAGGTACCAGTCCCCCTGCCTCAGCTGAGAGTAATCCAGAGAATTCATCTTGGAGTAGTCCTGACGTTGGGGACTAGGGACATTCTTTCTCTTCTTGGATGAGGGCTTGCTGGCAACAGCTTTCTTCTTCCTCTGAGTTACAGGGGCCTTTCCCTTGTTGACTGGTTGCTTATGGACAGGTGCTCTACCTGTGTTCCTTGATCCCCCTGCGGACGGACTTCCACCTGAACCTGTGAATTTGAGCATAGAGGGTAGCATAAGGTAAGTGCACACAAGTCAGGAGATAATACACACATTAGATAGGCATTTGATGAATCATATGTAGTTAAACATGAGTTAATCTTAAAACTGTAGTGTTTGACTCGGAATATCCGGTACAGATATGACCGGAAATTCCGGGGTACCGGAAATTCCGAGTCAATCTGAACCGGATATTCCGAGTCAGACAGAAACTGCAGATCTGAGATTGACTCGGTCTAAAACTAGATCGATCCAACATAATGCAAAACTAATGTATGTAGAAGGCAGGGAATAGTCCTATGAACAATCTCTACCAAGCAACATTGAAACAAATAACTCCACATCAAGATCCAAGTGCAAGCACATAAGGAAGAAGAAAAGTGAAGTTACCCTCATCCATTGAGGCCATTGCTTGGAGGAGTGAGTTCCCGGCGCGGAGGAGGAGCAGATCCGGCCGAGAAAGAGGTTCCCCGGCGGTCGGAGTGCTCCGGAGGGACTTGGGAACAGCAGGGGCGGCGGCTGGAGGAGAGGGAGGTCGGGGGTGGAAGAAGGGCACTAATGAACCCTTCACCCCGAGCCTGCCCTTATATTTCTGGACAAACTGCCAGACCGGATATTCCGGTGTAACTTACACCGGATATTCCGGGTCAAAATGAACCGGATATTCCGACCTGCTGAACAAAATCCCAGTTCTCAAAAGGATGACTTGTGTGCAATAGAGAGAAATGTTTTCAGGGGAAAGTAGGCTTGGGATAGATTTCCAAACTGATATTGGTACACCATACTCAACTCACAACAACCAAATCGAACCAAAAGAGCCAAGTTGAGTAGGTTTCCCACATGCATGAAAAGGAGGGCAAATAGCAACAATAAGCTCCAAATAAAATCAACTCTTCAAGGAGAAGAGGTCGGTGGCCGAGGCCACCATGTAGGAGTGTATGGCATGTTACCGCGAAGATGTATCTTGGGTACATAACCAATACTCGTCGTTTTAGCTCATTAGTCAGAAGAATGAATATAGAGATAAAAGAACACTTGCTATCGGCATAATGGGGGGAGGGATGGTCCAATGTATTAGGACCGCACTCACCCTATTTCCATGCCTACATCTAAACTAGATAAGATGCAATTACGCCCTAGGTGAGTGTGCAAGCGATCAAGCTAAGGACCTCGAATCAATGATATTTAGCTCATTCCTCAAAAAGCAAAACCTTCCTTCCTCAAGGGGCTTCGTGAAGATATCCGCTAATTGATCCCTTGTGCCCACATATGATAAGTCAATGTCTCCACGGGCCACATGATCTCTTATGAAATGATGGCGGATCTCAATATGCTTGGTTCTTGAATGTTGCACCGGGTTGTAGGCAATCTTGATGGCACTTTCGTTGTCACATAAAAGAGGCACTTTGTCGCAATCGACTCCGTACTCCTTTAAAGTTTGCCTCATCCATAGCAACTGAGTGCAACAACTTGGGCGGCAACATACTCGGCTTCAGCGGTGGAGAGAGATATGCAATTTTGCTTCTTAGAAGACCAACTCACCAAGGACCTCCCAATAAATTGACAAGCACCGGAGGTTGACTTCCTATCATCATGATCTCCCGCCCAATCGGAATCCGTGAATCCACATAATAAGAAATTTGCATCCTTGGGATACCACAATCCATAAGTTGGGGTATAAGCCAAATATCGAAAGATTCTCTTGACCGCCACATCATGGCTTTCTTTAGGAGCCGCTTGATATCTTGCACACACTCCTACGGCTAGCACTATATCCGGTCTAGATGCACAAAGGTAGAGGAGAGATCCAATCATGGAGCGGTATACCTTTTGATCCACATCCTTACCCTTCGGGTTGAGCTCAAGGTGGCATTTGGTTTGCATTGGAGTAGAGGCACCCTTGAGATCAAGCAACTCGTACTTCTTGAGCATGTCTTGAATGTACTTTGCTTGGTTGATGAACGTTCCTTCCCTCAATTGTTTGATCTCAAATCCGAGGAAGAACTTCATCTCGCCCATCATAGACATCTCAAACCTGTCAGTCACAAGCTTAGAGAATTCTTTGTTAAATGCTTTGTTAGTCGATCCAAATATAATGTCATCCACATATAATTGACAAATGAAAAGCTCCCCATTAACTTTCTTAGTGAAAAGTGTGGGGTCGATTTCCCCAACTTGGAATCCACGGTCTACAAGTAGTTCTCTAAGGTGCTCGTACCACGCTCGTGGGGCTTGTTTAAGGCCATAGAGTGCCTTATCCAACTTGTAGACATGGTTCGGATACTTGAGGTCCTCGAACCCCGGTGGTTGCTTAACATAAACAAGTTCATTTAGTGGACCATTTATAAAAGCGGATTTAACATCCATTTGTTGCAACTTAAAGTTATGGTGAGAGGCATAGGCAAGAAGAATACGGATTGACTCAAGTCGAGCCACAGGCGCGTAGGTTTCTCTAAAGTCAATGCCTTCAATTTGAGAGTAACCTTGAGCCACCAATCTTGCCTTGTTCCTCACCACCATGCCATGTTCATCTTGCTTTTTCTTGAATATCCACTTAGTGAAGAACTTGGTCCTTGTTGATCAACCTCATAGTAGAGTTCAACGGGGCGGTGGACTCCCAACCCCATTCTTCGGATAGCATCTTGAGGTTCATCATCACCTACACCGGAAACACCACTTTGCTCCACGAGGGAGCCGTCATTCTCCTCGAATACCACACTACAAGTTTCTATGATTATGCGCGAGGCCTTATCATAGACTCTATAAGTGTGAGATTCGGATCCGTAGCCCACAAATGTCCCTTCAAGAGACTTAGAATCAAACTTGCCCAAACGAACACCTTTGATGAGATAAAAACACTTACAACCAAATACTCGGAAGTAGGAGATATTGGGCTTGTTCCCGGTAAGCACTTCATAAGGTGTCTTCATGAGTCCTTTGCGAAAGAAGAGCCGGTTGGATGAATGGCAAGCGGTGTTGACGGCTTCGGCCCAAAAGTTGTGAGGGGACTTGAACTCGGCCATCATCGACCTTGCCATCTCAATAAGTGTGCGGTTCGTCCTTTCGGCTACACCATTTTGTTGGGGAGTATAAGCAGCGGAATATTGACGACGAATCCCTTCTTCACTAAGGAACTCGTTTAAGGTGTAGTTCTTGAACTCGGACCCATTGTCACTTCGTATCACCAAGATAGGGACATTGTGTTGACGTTCAGCTTCATTGGAGAAGTCGATGATAGTTTGTTGAGTCTCCATCTTCGTCTTGAAGAAGAAAACCCATGTGTATCTTGAATAGTCATCAACAATCACCAAGCAATATTTCTTGCCACCAAGACTAGCTTCCGGAATGGGACCAAAGAGGTCAACATGGAGAAGCTCCAAAACCCTCTTTGACGAAATGATGGTCTTGCTTGGATGGTAGATGTCATGCATTTTTCCTTCAACACACGCCCTACACATTCGATTCTTCGAGAAAGAAACATGGTCTTTTAGTCCTAGGATATGGCCACCCTTGTGGAGACTTTGCAAAGTCCTCATGTTGACATGGGCTAGTCGGCGATGCCATAGCCAACCCAAGTCCGCCTTTGCGAATAGGCACATTGTATGGGAAGTGGTGACTCCGGAGAAGTCAACCACATAGAGCCCATTCTCAATGTACCCAACGAAAGACACATTGAGAGACTTGCTCCGCAAGAGAATGACCATTTCCTTTTCGAAGACAACGGTATAGCCCAAACAAGTTAAGGAATGGACGGAGATCAAGTTGAAACCTAGGGACTCGACAAGCAAGACATTCACAAGTGTGATGTCCGGTGCCACTACCACCTTGCCGAGCCCTATTACCTTAGACTTAGAATTATCACCATATGTAACGGTCATTTGATCATCATTGGGCTCCAACTCCGTTACAATATCCTTGCTTCCGGTCATATGACTAGTGCACCCACTATCAATTATCCATTTCGATCCTCCGGAATCAAGGCCCTACACACAATCAATTCTTGGGTTTAGGTACCCATTTTGCAATGGGTGCCTTTTGGTTAGCAACAAGGGTCTTTGGTACCCAAATAGCATATTCAATGTAACCATCAAAAGGACCAATGTATCTAGCATAGACATCCCCATAATAATCAACATATAAAGCATAGTTGGGGTTAGATATGCCCGCAAAGTCATTACGAGTGGGAGTGCCCCTTGTGGCATTTCCACTCGCAATGTCAACCTTCTTGGCTTGTGCGGACTTGGTCTTCTTCTTGATCTCCTTCTTCTCCTTAGCAACATAGCCTAGACCTTCCTTACCCTTGTGGGGCACTCGCTCATGAAGAGGAGTAGTGAGTGTCCCCTTACCTTTATCAAGAGAGGTCTTGGGCTTGGTTGCCATAGAAGGAACAAACAAAACCCTAGCAATACCCTTCACAACATTTGCATTAGCATTCAAAGGAGTAGAGGTGCTAGGTTTCTCAAGAGAAGATATCCGAGATTGGAGTTGATCACGAGACTTGAGAAGACGTTCGTGATCACTTGTCAACACCTTGTGAGCATTGTCAAGTGACTCGAAGTCTTCGCAAACTCTAGCATGAGCAACTACAAGCTCGGACTTTTCATTTTGCACAATTTTACGTTTAGCAAAGTAGAGATCACGATCCTTAGTGATCTTAGCAAGTTGCTCCTCGAGGAGAGCATGAGCTTCTTGTTCATCTTCGAGAGAGGATTGGAGAGACACCTTAGCGTGTGCATCCTCTCTCTCAATCTCACCTTTTAGTTCAAGCTCATCCTCAAGCTCACCTATACGACTCATGATTGAGCCAAAGTGTTTCTTTCCTTCTCCTTGCAAGTTAGTCATGAATTTATTAAAAGCAATGATTTCTTCCTTGACTTCTAAGCTCATAGCATCATTAATGTCATGTGATATGGAGTTGGGGGATAATTGTACCTCGGATGTCTTTGCCATAAGACATCTTGCATTCTTGACGATGGGGCTCTCGTTTGGTGAGGAGAAGAGTGATGGAGGTGTGGAAGACATGGCTAGTGCGGCCACTTGCGTTGGAGTATCCTCCTTGTCACTATCTTCATCATCGGTGGGATATTGCTCTTGAGTCACCAAGACAATCTTTTGGTTCTTCTTGAAGAAAGGCTTCTTCATGGGCATGGGCCCCTTGCCCTTCGTCTTGGCCACGAGACTCCCACCATGATCCTCTCTTCTCTCCCATGGGCAATCGGCAACAAAGTGGCCCTTGTCATCGCAGTTGTAGCAAAGCCTCACTTTGTTGAATGGCTTTCCTCCGTTGGGGGGAAACTTCTTGTCAATCCTTGCTTTGGCCCTTCCGGGGTTCTTCCAAAAGGTTCTTTCCGCAAGACCCATGTGTTGAGTGAGAGTGCTTGAGAGAGCTTCACTAGATTGCTCGACTTGATCATCACACTCCTCTTCATCCTCTTCTTCAATGGTGGCCTTCAAATCAATTGAGGCATGCTTGTGCATCCCTATGGCTCTAGCTCTTGCATCTTGTGCAATCTTGGAGGCCACCTTGTATGCGGTCATCTCTTGCATAACTTCATTGGATGTCATCTTTGCAAAGTCATGTCTCCCTTGGAGTGTCTTCAAATCCGTGTCCTCAAATGGCATGAGAGCGGTCACAAACTTTCTCTTGATCCAAGCATCATTGATGTACTCCGCCCCGAGGTTCTTGAAGGAGTTGGCAACCAACACCAACCTCCGGTACATGTCCTCGTGGCTTTCTCCATCCAACTTGTAGAACCCTTCCACCTCATTGCATAAGGCATCATACATGTTCTTCTTCATGCTCTCTTTCCCAACGAAGATGTCGGAAAGAGCATTCCAAACTTCCTTGGCGGTGGAGAATTGTTGAATGAGCGCCATGTCCTTCTCTCCAACGGCCATTTGGAGTTGATGAAGAGCGGTGGCGTTGAGTTGGCTATCAACCACCTCTCTTCTTGTCAAGTTGGTTGGATCATGGGGCTTGTATCCTTCTTCAATGATGCGCCAAAGCTCAATGGAGGCACTACATAGACGAGACTTCATTAGAAATACCCATTGAGAGAAATGAGTAGGTTTAAGCTTAGGAGGATCACTTCTAAAGTTTACATGAGGGTGAGGGATAGGAGGTTAGGAGAGTAATTATGGTTGACATTATGAAATTCCTCTCCTTAGGGGGTGTTAGAGGAGCTAGGTGGTTCATCCTTTTCCGCCATCCCGGGAACACTTGAGGTAACATCTTTGGACCCATCCGAATATGACTCCTTAGAGTTCCCCGCATGTTCCTTAGGAGGAGGAGAGGGAGAAGTAGCCTCGGTCTCCTTAGACTTCAAGAGTGCCATGAGCATCTCATTCATCTTGAGGAGTTGGGCCTCCAAGGACGATCTCATATCAATAAGATCGGCCATGGTTGCCCCTTTGGCTAACGCCTCCTTCTCCGCCTCTAATTTTTCACGGGCGGCCCTCTCGGCATCGGATTCCGTCATCGTTGCACTTAGGCGGTTAAGCCCTTAAAAGTGAACAAGGCTCTGATACCAATTGAACGGGAATCCGGCACCTAGAGGGGGGGTGAATAGGTGCTATTACAAATTTTAGGTCTTTTCAAATTTAGGCTCAATCACAAAGGAAAATTCTCTAGATATGCAACTACGGTGAATTTACCTAAATGATAATCTAAGCAATAACAAGATAAGCAAGTAAGGGAGCAAAGGTAAAGGGAACCAAGTGAAGCACGCGGAGACGAAGATGTAATCCCGAGTTCCACCCAAGGGTGTACGTCTCGTTTGGAGAGGTGTGCGCTACCACAACAGGTTAGCCGCAACGCCACAAAGGCTCACCTTCTTCTCCGATGAACTCAACCACAAAGGTTTCGAGTCCACCTTCCACTATTGATCCCCTTTTAGGGCGGAGATCGAATCCCTTACAAACGCTTGAGGCACACACCCACAACTGAATTGGGGGCTCCCAAGAAGACCACAAAAGGTCAAGGACCACAAAAGGTCAAGTTAACACCAAGAGTACAACAATGGTGAACTAGGTTTTCCCACCGGAAACCCTAGCCACGAAATCCCCAATTGAATGGGGGAGAAATGCAAATCCCTTCGGTGAGGATGTAGATCCGGGCCTTCTCCTCCAATCCTCCAAAGATCAATGAATTTGGGTGGGGGGATTGGGAGATCTTGATGATTTGAGCTTTCAAGAATGGTAGGAGAGAGAAAATCTGAGAGCTCACTGTTCTTGAGTGAGTGAGGGGGTATTTATACTCCCCCTCAAAATCTGGCCGTTGGCTGTCTTGGGCACCCGGAAATTCCGGTATAAGTACCACCGGAAATTCCGGTCACCCGGAATATCCGGGTCTTTGAAAATATCCGAGCTGAATTTCCGGTTGAGAGTCAGTGCCACTTCTGAATCTTCACTTAGCCAATTTTTCTGTGGTTGACTCGGAATATCCAGGTTGGTGTACCGGAATATCCGGGTCCTTGAAATTTCCGAACTGATTTTCCGATTGGAGTCAGTACCACTTCTGAATCTTGACTTAGCCAATTTTCCTGAGGTTGACTCGGAATATCCGGGTTGGGAACCGGAATATCCGAGTCCTTGAAATTTCCGACCTGATTTTCCGATTGAAGTCAGTAGTACTTCTGAACTTGACTTAGCCAATTTTCTGGGGATGACCCGGAATATCCGAGTTGGGGAACCGGAATATCCGGGTCTGGGAAGAATTCCAGAAACTCTTTTTCTCTACAGTTTGGCTTTAGGATTTGTGATATGAGTTTCACCCAAACTGAAATACTTAGCAATAGGATTAGTATATCATTGGTATTGTTAACTAACACACAAAACACTAGGGATTAAGAAATGTTCTTTCACCTGCTACTACTCACTTTGTAGGGCTCCTATGATTAGAAGGAATCCCATCATTTTCCTTTGTGCGATTTCAGCTTACAAAATTTCTATTCACGTTGATTCGTAAGATTACAATCTAATGATTATACTCATATGGATTGTATTGCATTATGCTTTGTAGGAAATTTCCATCCAGACACGTCTCGTGTTACAATTTCTCTTCTTTTCCTATGATTCAAAGAGTCGTTGATGAAATTTCTTTATTGTCCAAAACATGTAGGATTCACTATACATCACCATCTATTATTCATGTCTTTCCTACTACTGCATTTGAGAATCCTGCAAATTAAAGAGACCCTAAGGTCTATGTTGACTACCTAAATTCAAAATGAGTTTGGCAATGAATGAATCATGCTACATAAAATCAAATATGTTGGATAAGTCATGCTCTTTTATTGTAAAATTGTGGCTTGTAACTATCACCAAGTACAACTTTTTTCCCGTACTTGGGCAATCAAAATACGCCATGCAACCCAAAATGAAAGCCATCCTTTCCCAAAATATAAAATGTTTTATTTTTTGAATCACATGTATATAGACATGTTTCTTCACTCATTTAAGTTTGTGCCTAGTTATTTTTTTAAAAAAAAGTTTGTACCTAGTGCACATTAATATTTACATACCATGTTATAATTGGAACCAAGGGAGCACACGATTTTGCTAAATGGATTGTACTCAAACTAATTCCTTAATTAAAGTAGACCCACCAAAAGGAAAATTGCCCTTGACCACATATCGTCGAGTTGGTCATTATCCTGAGGTCAACTGAGTCTTCAAAATAGTTCAAGTTGACGTTAAGAAAATATGAAAAAATTGGGATAAGACCAATATTTATATGTTATTTATTTGTGATGTGAACCATTCTTTTCTTTTCAGCACATCTTTTTTCGTTGACATGCCATAGAAACTAAGCGGGACAATTTCTAGAAAGTAATTGAGCCATGCCCTCGAAACTAGATCGGCCTAATATCTCAAAACACCACGTTATTTCAAGAGAAGTTTAGTTTGCTTGATCGATTCAATTTTATCAATTGCCGTCAAGTTAAAAAAATGCGTGTGGGTGTCTTTACTAAATGAGCACAAATGGTACATGTGTGTGTAATTAAAGATGGAATGCTATTTCAAATTCGTTCAAATACATCTATATCGTCGCAATTAAAACAACCCTAATCCCGAATAGAACCCGCACTCCCCTTAAACCCTAGCGCCCCGCTCCCGAACCAAACAGGCTAGCCATGGCGACCACGCTCGCCACCTATGTTGCCTCCCTTGAGCTTGTCCTCCGGCTCGGGGCGAGATAATTAATAAGTATAATTATATCAAACTCATATACTCAAATATAACTCTCATACTTTAATATAACAGAGTTTTATTATATATATAATCTTATAGTATATATGTTATCTTATTTTTACAAAAATTATATTTTCTCACCATGTAGTTACAATTTTAACTAAATATAAATCTTATGTGTACCTTCTTTTATTCTAATATACATTATAAATTTACATAATCTAAAATTTTAAAAAATTGTATGCCTGCTCATTTTTTTATGTATTTAATTATACTTAATATTTGTGAGACATATATATTGTCTATACTCTAAAAAATATCTTAATACCGTTTTTTACCATATCAAGTTATAAGCAAATTTATAGAAAATTCTAGAGCATATAGCTTGATTTTTTCTAGTAAGTTGCATTGTGTTCAATAACAAACGCACGACGCATGCATTTTCTGTAATTGATATTAAAACATAAAAACTTAAACAAACCACTAATAATCATTTTTTATAGAATCCATATCTTTTACACTTATACTATTTGATCTATTAGGCTCATCAAAATGTATTTGTTATATTTAGTCCACGCAACTTCTCATTTAAGTTTCTCAAATAGAAAGGTGTGCATAATATTAAATTTGAAAAATAGTAATCATAGCTTTACTACGATTTGTTGGCCCACATAAGACATACTAACAGTCTAATTAAACTTGTCAATTCCAATCAAATTGTATTTTTCACGGGAAGACCAGCTAGTTTTTCCCTACGAGGTACACCGTTTGTCTTTACACGTGGTTTAGGACTTCCTCATACCGAACAAATAAGTTGTTGAAACAAATGAACACTTTCTATAATATAATAGAAAAATATACGGTGATTGTGAGAATACTCTATTATTTAGTGTCCTATACTCTCGAGTATCATGGTGGTTGTCATGTTTGCCTGATGTCTGTGTTAGCCTCTTGATATGACCTTGTTGATGCCACCACCAGGTGAAAACGAGTGCCCCCCATCATGATAGCCACGTCTATCAATCATTTTGTCACCGAAATGTTGGATGCACAATAGAATATTTGTGTGCTATGGCACTTGGTGCTAGCTAGATCATCAGGTGGCTAGTCACCGTTGTCGTTGGCATTGAAATGCATATCCTCTTCATGGTACACCCGACGCTGGACAACGAAACGCACTGATCTTAGCAATAAACTCTCTCCGGTCGTGGGTTTTTCCCTAACTGATTTTTATCTTTATTTTATTTTTCCTTGAATGTATCAGTGTATATATGTATTAATTTGGTTGGGCCCCTACCACTTTAGGCCCAGGGCGGTCGCCCCTCTGCCCCGCCCTCTTGGTCGGCCCTGTTGCGGTAGGTGGAGTTCTACTTCAGCGACAACAACCTCCGTCTCGACTGGTTCCTGTAGAAGATCATGGAGGAGAGCGAGGATGGACGTACGAGTTCCTCTCCACTTTGATGATCCATGTTGCCTTGCTTGCTTTCTATGGTTTTTGGAGCTAGTTTGTGTACTAATATTTTTGTTTTTGTTTTGTGGGGTTGGGGTTGTGCTACTATTTGATCAATTTTGGTTGACTCATAAAGCGTCAAGCTGAAAAATGTGTGTGGGCGTCTTTAGTAAATGAGCGCAAATGGTCCATGTGTCTGCAAGTGAAGATCGACCGCCATTTCAAATTCTTTCATATACATCTAAACATATGTTTGAAGTGATATACTACCTGCTTTTGAAAACACTACAAAATGTTCTAACCCTTTTTATTCAGTTGTAACTAAATGTGTTGTAGTTTCTAGATTTACTAATTTCATTCCTTATGTAAAACAGCGGGCCTGTAACACACCGGTTTCTGGTCCAACTCAAATCCTACCAGAAAAGAGCGGAAATCCGTGCAAGACATGGATCCTTCCCCACAAGTCTACTTCTCACAGACGGATCCCTTTGTCTAGGCGATGTATCAGGTGAAAACCTCTATTAGGTGAAAACCTGAAAACTCCAAATGTAAGCCAACCGATGGGGAATAAACGACAGAGATTCAAGGTGGGATTGTAACCATCCACTTAAACGGCTTTTACCAGATAACCCCCTGTACTTCTAGATTGGTTTATTTCCTCTTCGATCTCTCGTGTGCTGCCGGCCGTGAGCCCTAGCAGTGCGTCGCCACCGGACATGATGGCAACTTACCATGCCCCGTTGCAAGCTCTTGAAGATCTTACCGCTTCATGCCCTAACCTCTTCTTTCCGACCATGTGTCGCCGCCCCTAACCTCTTCTTTCCGACCATGTGTCGCCTCCGGCCGACGTGCTTGATGCCCTTGCAGCTCCATGGCTAACTGTGATTTTCATATTCAACTCCATATATGGTGTTCCATTCCAGATTATGGAAGCTGCCTAGGAGTTTTATACAAGTCAAATTCCCGCTTCATAATATTTCTAAAATTGTAATGTTGATGTGCTCATGCCAATCTCCAGGTTTTGTTGAAGGTGGAGAGTGTTGCTCTGTTCAAACTCGTGTGAATTCTGAAAGCTCCAATTGCTTGCTTTGGTGCAGTCGAAGAAGTTCATGGTTGCAATTTCAAGATGGATAATGAAGTTTTTAGATCTCTGAATTTTCTAGATCCTCGAGCGGTCTAACTGTTACTGTGAACTACAGTCTAGTCTAGCAACTTTTTCAAACTATTAATTGTTGTACTCCAGAATGTCGACTGGGTATTTAGCTTCTTTTGTCGTTCTCTTTGTAGTCCAAAGTCCAAACTGAGTTGTACTCCTGAATGTCTTTGTGAAACTGGGTAGTTGTCTTCTTTTGTCCTTCTGTTTGTATTCCAACCATGCCATGTACTGTACTGTACTCATCATGAAAAGAGCAATTCACAACAACTGAATCAAACAGATCAAATTCACATTCAATATTCAGTTTCCTACATCCTTAAAAATCAGAAGAGTTGCAAAGTGCCATCATATTTCATGCATGCTGCAAAAGAAGCTAGCACATGAGCTACAGACGGAGCGTGTTGTGTGCATCAGCAACGTTCTCTGCTACTACTTCAGGTACATCACCAATTCCACATTCAGTTAGGGTACAAGTCGTTTAGGGTTGCGTCAAGGTTGCTGGGTCACCATCGGGTGCAGCAGCGCCACGGCCCGTTGAGGCTGACAAGTCGTCATCGCTTCGAGGGCGCCGGCTCGCCGTCGCATCGGGCAACGCTCCTTGTTGCATCAAGGCAGTGCGGCTGCCTGGTTGATGTCGTGTGGGGGTAAAACAATTCTCCGTCGCATGTGGACAATGCCACAGGAAACCGAGACGCCATCGCGTGGTGGAGCAAAAGCACCGCGTGCCGGGACACCGTCCTTCAGTCCTTGGTGGAGCGCCATCGCCGTGGAGTGGAGGGTGCCACAGTGGGGAGATTTGGGGAACGTGGATTGGAAGATTATTACTAACCATGAGGAAGAATAGAATAGAGGGGGTTATCTGGTAAAAGTCGTTTAAGTGGCTGGTTACAATCCCAACTCAAATCTCTGTCGTTTATTCCCCATCGGTTGGCTTACATCTGTGGAGCGCCCTAGACGTGAACATAACCAGCCACACCCCTAAAACCCTAGCGCTTCGCCTCGGCCCCCGCTCCCGGCCCAATCACGCTAGCCATGGCGACCACACCCGCCACCGTCGTTGTTTCCCTCGACGAAGCCAAGGCAAATCTTGTCTGCCGCCATGTACGCAACTCTCAGTCCCACACCGTCCCTGACTCCAGCCGTCGCGCGCCTCGCCCCCTGAAACTTCTCCGATCGAGGTTGCTAATTTATTCCCTTCTCTTCCTTCTTGCGGCAGGTGGAGTTCTACTGCAGCGATCGCAACCTCCGCCACGACAAATACCTGCAGAAGATCATGGAGGAGAGCGAGGATGGACGTACGAATTCCTCTCTCCACTTCGAAGATCGATGCTGCTTTGATTGCTTTCTGTGGTTTCGATCTGGTGCTAGATTGTGTACTGATATTTTTTGTTTTGTTTTGTTTTGTGGGGTTCGGGCTGGGGCTGGGCAGTGGTCAGCTTGTCTCTCATCTGCTCATTCGGGAAGATCATGCGGCTCCTTGGCCTAGACGCTGCCGTGGAGGAGGACAGCGTGACGATGTAGGCGGTCGCCAAGGTGCTGCGGTGCTCCTCTGCCCTACGCGTCTCTGAGAACGGTATGCAGTTTTTCTCTCTCTAAAGTGCTGTCATGTGACATGGTGTTCTTGTTTTGGCGGCTAACAAACATAAATTCTGAGTGAAAGGGCAATATCCCATTTTTTCAGTTGTAACTTGTAACTAGAGACTCACAGGGTGGATTTCACACGTCATAGTATAGTACTCTTTTTAATGATTATATCAAATCCGCATTATAAGCTAGCTAAATTGCCCAGCAAAGTGGACAGTGGACAGGGGATGTTTTGTAAATTAGGCCAAAGTGAGCATATCTTACTTCGTACTTCAATCTGCTATTATAGAAGGATGCAAACACTAGTAGAGAATAGGCCAAAGGACCAAAAGAAAATAGCCCATCTGTCCCGGTCGTATTACAAACCGGGACAGATGGGGGCCTGCAGAGCCCAGACGCATGTGCAGCAGGCCATTTGTCCCGGTTTCAATCACAAACCGGGACAAATGGGCGTGCCTTTAGGCACCAACCTTTTTGTCCCAATTTGTGACTGAAACCGGGACAAATGCCCCATGCCTATATATACTCAGCAGCCCCCCTCTTTCAAAACCATTGGAGGCATTTTTTTATGAAATGGTAGGAGGGGGTGTGTGCTAGTTAATTTTTTTTACGTATGCATGCAATGTGTTCGATGAAATGCCCGAGAGAGTTCACAAAATGATTTGATTTACACTTAAAGTGTATCCTTCTTTTCGATCGAGGTTAATTTTTCTCTCGTTTCATTTGTCATTAATTGATACCGTACGTGCATGTTCAGTGGTTATTTGTCGATGTTCTGTAATAGGTATTGATGTAGTTAATTATATAATGCAGATGGACCGATAATGGATGTATGGTGACCGACGCAGTACCGAGTACATGACCGGTTTGAGGAAATTTCTAGAGAAAGCCCAGGCCCACAGTACAAATGGTTTCATGTGTTGTCCATGTGTCAACTATCAGAATAAGACAGATCACCCAAGCGCGAGAACCCTTGAAAGAGCATTTTCCCTCATGTGTGGTTTTGGTAATTGAATGACAATCTCTATGGACTAATGTTTGCATTGAGATATCATTATAGATCATGTCCATGGAATTGTGGAGTTCATGTGTTGGACTCTTGAAGCTTATGTGTTGAGTGGAGCATATTGCAAGTATGTCTTGAAGGATTCAAGACATCATATTAGTGAAGACATGTTGGAAGATACAAGGTTTATCAAGATGTTGATCAACACATAAAGCTACAAGATGTACCAAGAGCGATCATGTATCTCTTGGGATGGTAAACACTTGTCTGCATAGCTTTGTGAACTAACCCATGATATATGTGTGTGTGGTATCATTATATGAGGTTAGGTATCTTCCCATGGGCTTGCATCAAATGAAGATCTCATATAGCTCATGGAGGATGACGTCATGTGGCGATCGTCATCAAGGTGAGATGTGCAAGACCAAGACCAAGAGAAGCTTCTTGAAGAGATCCTATGCTTGGTGCTTGCAATGGATACATGAAGATGGAGCTAAGCAAGACTCTCCCATTGTGAGCATGGGGGAGTATTTGGAGAAGTCTTCATCAAGCATGTGCTTGGACGCGCAATCAAGAAAGATGAACCACTTGAAGAGATCAAGATATTCATCATCCAACTCAAGTGGAATGCTCAAGGCAAAGGTATGATCTTGATAGGGCTATAGGATAGATAAGCGAACTATCAAGAGGGGTTCTCAAGTTGTTAACTTGATCGCATCATTGTGGAGAGCTCAAACCTTTGCATACTTGGCATATCATGTTTCTTGGTTCTTGTTTGTCTTTTATGTTGGTGAGGAGTTAGAGCTTGGTTCATCTCCATGTCAAGCTCTAGTTCATCGAAATCGGTTTTACTTTGGACAACTTGTTGAGTTTTCGGTGGCGGAAATATTGTCGGTTCTACCATGAGGAAAGTCCCACACCTTGCCATGTGTGGTGATTTTACTCTATTTATGGGATGCAATATTTCCAACAAAATTGGTCTCACCTCATTTGGAGTTCATTTGCAAAAGTTATAGCAGTTTTCGTTTCGGTGTTTTGCTGATTCGGATTATTGGGGCCGGATATTCCGCTCTACCGGAATTTCCGGTTCCCCAGCTGATCCAAGAAAACGGCTAAGGAAAGGAGAAAAAGGGTTCTGACTCCAGTCGGAAATTGTGCTCGGAAATTTCCGTCTACCCGAATTTCCGAGTGGCCCCAGAAAAGTCGTCCAGAAATGGCTAAGGAAAAGTTTGGTTTTGCTTCTGACTCCAGCCGGATTTTCAGCTCGGAAATTTCATGGACTCGGAATTTCCGGTTGACCGGAATTTCCGAGTCTCACTTATACCGGAATTTCCGAGTGTCGAAACAGCCAACGGCTATATTTCCTGGAGGGGTATAAATACCCCTCCCCTTATTCTTCCCCAGCTAACCCAAGGCAGCACGTTTTTCCCCTCTCTCCTACTCCATTGTTGACCTTGGAAAACTCACTTCCCTCTCAATCCCTCCATTGAATCTTCCATATTCTTTAGGGAAAGTTGAGAGGAGATCTAGATCTACAATCCTACCAATCAATCTCTCCTCTAAGTGAGGGGAACCTAGTGGATCTAGTTCTTGGAGTTCCTTTGTGGTTCTTCTTCTTTGTTCTTCCTCTCTTCTCCCCCCATAAGCATTAGTTGCTTTTGGTGGGATTTGGGAGTGAAGGATTTGACTCCTTTGTGGTTTCCTTTGTTCTTCCTCTCTTATTCCCCCATAAACATTTGTTGTTGTGTTGGAATTTGAGAGTGAAGTACTTGAGCACTTCGTGTGCTCTTGCCATTGCATTTGTATCGGTTTGAGCCCTCCACGAGGATTCGTGGTGGTGATACTTGTGAGCTTGTTACTCTTGGGTCTTTGGACCCTAGACGCCTTTTGTGGCCGGCCTTTTGTGGCCAAGACCTTTTGTGGTCAAGACCTTTTGTGGTCACTTGAGAGCCCCCAATTAAGTTGTGGGTGTGTGCCTCAAGACTTGGGAGCCCCAAATTAAGTTGTGGGTGTGTGCCTCAAGAGTTGTACGGGATTCGATCTCCGCCCCAAAGGAGATCAATAGTGGAAGGTGAACTCGCAACCTTTTGTGGTTGAGTTCATCAGGAGAAGAAGATGAGCCTTTGTGGCGTTGCGGCTAACCTGTTGTGGTTGCGCACAACTCTCCAAACGAGACGTATACCCTTTGGGTGGAACTCGGGAATACATGCTCGTCTCCGCGTGCCTCGGTTATTTCTATACCCGAGCTCTTTACTTATGCACTTTACATTGTGATAGCCTTCGTGCTTGAAGTCATATATCTTGCTATCACCTTGTTACTTGTATTGCTTAGCATAAGTTGTTGGTGCACATAGGTGAGCCTAGTTTTTATATCTAGGTTGTATGCTTGTTAAAGTAAACTTCTAGTTTTATTCCGCCTTTATCAAGCATACCGGAATTTCCGGGTCATTCTTGGACCGGATATTCCGGCTCCTCGGAAAAAGTTTTAAATCGCCTATTCACCCCTCTCTAGGCGACGTCTATCCGTTCAACCCTTCAAAGTCATCTTATTCGGCACGGTTTCATGCCCAGCTATAATTGTTGGACGAAGCATGGAGAAAAAGGGGTTATGATGGAAGACAACGGAGTACGGAGATACTGCAATGGGGGAAGCTGAAGATGAAGAGGCACCGGATGAGCCCGCTGACGATCTTGGTCGGGCCATTGTTGATGCAAAGAGAGAGTGTGGAACTGAAAAGGAGAGGTTGAAGTTTGACCAGATGTTAGAGGATCACAAGAAATTGTTGTATCCAAGTTTCGAAGATGGGCAGAAAAAGCTGGGTACCACACTGGAATTACTGCAGTGGAAGGCAGAGTGTGGTGTGACTGACAAGGGATTTGGAAAGTTGCTGCAGATAATTAGGAAGATGCTTCCAAAGGTCAACGAGTTGCCCGGCAACACGTACGAAGCAAAGAAGGTTGTGTGCCCTCTAGGATTAGACGTGCAGAAGATACATGCCTGCCCTAATGACTGCATCCTTTACCGTGGGAGTATGAGAATTTGGATGCATGTCCGGTATGCACTGCATTGCGGTATAAGATCAGACGAGATGACCCTGGTGAAGTTGAGGGTGAGCGTCCCCAGAAGAGGGTTCCTGCCAAGGTGATGTGGTATGCTCCTATAATACCACAGTTGAAACCCATGTTCGCGAACAAAGAACATGCCAAGTTGTTGCGATGGCACAAAGAGGACCGTAAGAGAGACGCAATGTGTAGACACCCCGTTGATGGGTCGCAGTGGAGAAAAATTGAGAGAGAGTTCCCGTAATTTGAAGATGACGCAAGGAACTTAATATTTGGTCTAAGTACAGACGGATTCAATCCGTTTGAGGAGTAGAGCAGCAGTCATAGCACATGGTATGTGACTCTATGTATTTATAACCTTCCTCCTTGGTTGTGCATGAAGCGAAAGTTCATTATGATCCCATTGCTCATCCAAGGCCCGAAGCAACCTAGCGACGACCTTGATGTGTACCTCAGGCCATTAGATGAAGAACTTTTACAGTTGTGGCGGGAAGAAGGTGTACGGGTGTGGGATGAGCACAAACATGAGGAATTTGACCTACGAGCTTTGCTTTTTGTAACAATTAACGATTGGCCTGCTCTTGCTAACCTCTCAGGACAGTCGACCAAGGGGTATAATGCATGCACACACTGTTTGGGTGAGACTAAATGTTTATATTTGGATAAATGTAAGAAGTGTGTGTATCTGGGGCATCGTCGATTTCTTCCGATCAGGCATACCGCAAGGAAGAAAGGCAAGCATTTCAAAGGTGAGGCTGATCACAGTAGGAGGCCTGTCAACCGTACTGTGAAGAAATATTTGATATGGTCAAGGATCTAAAAGTAATATTTGGAAAGGGTCTTGGAGGACAACAGGTTCCGAAAGACGCTAACGGGCACACACCCATGTGGAAGAAAAAATCTATATTTTGGGAGATACCATATTGGAAGGTTCTAGAGGTTCGATATGCTATCGACGTGATGCACGTGACGAAGAATGTTTGCGTGAACCTGCTAGGCTACTTGGGCGTGTACGGGAAGAAAAAAGATACAGAGGAAGCACGGGAGGACCAGAAACTGTGAAAGAACGAGACGACCTAAGTCCCGAACACTACGAAGGTCCTGCCAGCTACGCTCTTACCAAACAAGAGAAAGTAATATTCTTTGAATGCCTGAGCAGTATCAAGGTCACGGCTGGCTTCTCGTCAAATATAAAGAGGATAGTAAATGTGAGACTCCAAAAATTTCAGAACCTAAAGTCTCATGATTGCCACGTGATTATGACACAATTGCTTCCGATTGCACTGAGGGGGCTACTATCGGAAAATGTTCGAGTACCCATTGTGAAGCTATTCCTCAATGCAATATCTCAGAAGGTAATCGATCCGGCGATTCTACCAGGGTTGCAAAATTATGTGGTCCAGTGTCTTGTCAGTTTTGAGTTGGTGTTCCCTCCATCCTTCTTCGATGTTATGATGGATCTCCTGGTTCACCTAGTCGAAGAGATTCAAGTTCTCGGTCCTGTATTTCTGCACAATATGTTTCCATTTGATAGGTTCATGGCAGTCTTAGAGAAATATGTTCATAACCGTGCTAGGCAAGAAGGAAGCATCTCCAACGGCTACGGTAACGAGGAGGTCATTGAGTTATGTGTTGACTATATTCATGACCTTAAGCCGATTGGTGTTCCACAATCACGACATGAGGGTAGACTTAGTGGAAAAGGCACACTAGGAAAGAAAACAATAATTTTTATGGATGGACATTCTTTCACTGAAGCACACTATACAATTCTACAAAGTTCCACCTTGGTGGCCCCGTATATCGATGAACACAAGAATCTTGTACGCTCCCTACATGCGGGGAAGTCTAACAACTGGATTTTACGTACACACATGACGACTTTCGGTGGTTGGTTGCGAGCACATCTCCAAAATAAAGGCAAGGTTGATGAACAATTACACTTGTTGGCCAGGGCACCATCTACAACTATATGTACTTTCCAAGGGTACGAGATAAATGGGAATACATTTTACACGAGTGTCCAAGATAAAAGGAGCACGAACAAAAACAGTGATGTTCGCATTGATGCAACAAACAACAATGAACAGAAGAACACATATTATGGTTGCATAGAGGAGATATGTGAACTTGACTATGGACCTTCTTTTAAGATCCCTTTGTTTCGGTGCAAATGGGTCAATTTGAAAGGCGGGGTTGAGATAGACAAGATGTACGGAATGACAACAGTGGATCTAAACAATCTTGCGTACGGAGACGAACCATTCGTGCTAGCCAATGATGTGGTTCAGGTTTTCTATGTGAAGGACATGTCTAGCAGACCCAAAAAACGAAACATCCTGGGAGTGGAGGAGCCGAGGCGTCACATCGTTCTTTCAGGAAAAAGAAACATCGTGGGAGTGGAGGAGAAGACAGACATGTCAGATGATTATAACAATTTTGATGAAATTTTGCCATTCGTAGTGAACATTGACCCAATCATCAAGTTGATCGAAGAAGATGCTCCATGGTTCCGACCCAGAAGAACTGACGGCGTTGTGTGATGGAGATGTTGGTGCGATGTGTAATAATTAATATATTAAACTTTTTATATGAAGAAGATGCTCCATTTTTACCTGCATATCAAATGGATCCGTCGGCGTTGATAGAACAAAACACACGATTTCACCTGCATACAGCCCCACGGTGGCTCCTGAGTGCCTGCATTTCAAATGCACCGTGGGGCGTATGCAGGGAATCCGAGTGATTTGTATATATTGCTCAGTAGATGAATTGAATTATTCTTTTGATAGAATAAAACACACGATTTCACCTGCATACAGCCCCACGGTGCCTCCTGAGTGCCTGCATATCAAATGCACTGTGGGGCGTACGCAGGAATCCGAGTGATTTGTATACCACACCACCCGGTTGGGCACTAGAAGGTGGATACACTGAGTGCTCGCCTCGTCCGAGAGGGGGCTATATATAGGGTCACGGGCTCAACCAGTGGTACTAATAGTGTTGATCCAACAGCGCACAAGTGCTCAAAAGAAGCACACCCTGATCCAACGGCTAACAAGTGTTTCAAAGAAACACACGATCCGTGTGCTTCTTTAGTCCCGGTTTGGAAGTGATCAAAAGAAACACACACCTGATCAAACGGCTAACAAGTGCTTGAAAGAAACACATGATCTGTGTGCTTCTTTAGTCCCGGTTTGGAAGTTAAAGTGTTGATCAAACAGCTCAGAAGCCATAGAAAGAAACACTCAAATTCCATAGTTTGCAAAAGTTATTCAAATTCACATTCAAACTAGTTTTAAACTAATTAAAATAATTATTATAGAAAGAGAAAATATTTTTTTATTAGTTAGTCTAATTCAAACACTTTTCATATTTGAAAGTTTTTTTAAATTCCAAATTTTGCAAAAGTTATTCAAATTCACGTTCCAACTAGTTTTAAACTAATTAAAATAATGGTTATAGAAAAGAGAAAATGTTTTTGTATTAGTTAGTCAAATTCAAACACTTTTCATATTGAAAGTTTTTCAAATTCCAAAGTTTGCAAAAATTATACAAATTCACATTCAAACTAGTTTTAAACTAATTAAAATAATGGTTATAGAAAAGAGAAAATGTTTTTGTATTAGTTACTCAAATTCAAACACTTTTCATATTGAAAGTTTTTTCAAATTCCAAAGTTTGCAAAAGTTATACAAATTCACATTCAAACTAGTTTTAAACTAATTAAAATAATTATTATAGAAAACAAATAATGTTTTTGTATTAGTTAGTTAAATTCAAACAGTTTTCATATTGAAAGTTGTTTCAAATTCCAAAGTTATTTAAAACAGAAAACATAAAAAGAAAAGAAAAAGAAAAAACCCCATCTATCCCGGGTGGTGGCTTAGCCCGGGACAAATAGGGTGCTATCTATCCCGGGTGCAGCCACGGCCCAGGACAGATGACCCCTATTTGTCCCGGGTAGAGCCACGACCCGGGACAAATAGTGTGTTGCTATAAAAGCAACACTTAGCGCTCCCGGGTCGAGCAACCACCCGGAGCAGTTCCAATCTCCTCGCAAAGCGCTGGCAAAATTTTCCGTGACCTAGCCGTCGCCGCCGTCCTCGCGCTTCTCCGACCATCGTCGTCTCCTCCCCGCGCCTCCGACCTTCCCCATCTCCTCCTCGTCGCCTTCGCCGTCTCCATTGGCCGCCTCCGTCCTCCCCGCGCCCTCAGTCGCCTCCTCCTCGTCGCCTCCATCCTCCCCGCGCCTCCGGCCATCGCCGTCTCCTCTCCGTCGCGCCTCCGTCCTCCGACGACCTCCTCTCCGCACCGCGTCACCATCCCCGTCTCCTCTCCGAGGTATAGCTCGACGCGGCGAGACAGAGGAGTCTTGTGACGTCATGGTGACGTCACAGAGACGTCAACCCTAGCTAGAACAGAGGCATTGCCTCTGTTTTTTGCCTCTGTTAGTTAGTTTTAATCGTATTGCAATGTTAGTTAGTGTTAGTTATAGTTAGATTTAGTTTGTAATGTTAGTTGTAGTTAAATTTAGTTGAAAATATTTAGTTAGATTTAGTTTGTAATGTTAGTTGTAGTTAAATGTAGTTAAATATTTAGTTGCAAATATTTAGATGTTAGTTTGTAGTGTTAGTTGTAGTTAGATTTAGTTTGTAATGTTAGTTGTAGTTAAATTATTTAGATGTTGAGTTATTAAAATTATGTAAAGTTGTATGACATGTGGGTCCACTAGCAAAATTATTGCAAATGTTTGGAGTGACATATTATATATCGTTCGACTACATTATTATTGCAAATGTAAATGGACGAGTGAAATGTAAATGGACGAGTGAAATATTTAGATGTTAGTTTGTAGTGTTAGTTGTAGTTAGATTTAGTTTGTAATGTTAGTTGTAGTTAAATTATTTAGATGTTGAGTTATTAAAATTATGTAAAGTTGTATGACATGTGGGTAAAGTTGTATGACATGTGGGTCCACTTGCAAAATTATTGCAAATGTTCGGAGTGACATATTATATATTGTTCGACTACATTATTATTGCAAATGTAAATGGACGAGTGAAATGTAAATGGACGAGTGAAATGTAAATGAACGAGTGAAATGTAAATTGACGATTGAAATGTTCGACTACATTATTAACACATTATTATTGCAAATGTAAATGGACGAGTGAAATGTAAATGGACGATTGAAATGTTCGACTACATTATTAACACATTATTATTGCAAATGTAAATGAATTGAAATCCCTTGCAGAAACTATGGACACCGGTAGAAACCTTGAAAAAGAAGAGGACATGTTCGGCATCATCCGCGAAAGTAATGGACTGGACCCCGGTACATTCCTTGAACAAGAAGAAGAACACTAAGATGATTTCACCGGACAATTCCTGAACGAGTCCGGTGATGGATCAGATGGAATAGACGTCACCGACAGTTCAGCTCACTGACAGTTCACCGACTCTACTGTTGGAAAGTCGTCCGCCGAGGTAGATATATGCCCTCAGGTTTTGTCTCTATTGAATAGATTTATGTGTATACATATATTAACTATCATTTTTTTCTTGTGTTTAGCCGTCAGCGGGCCACGAACCGGGACCAAGCAAAAAAGCATCCGTGAAACGAGGCGGGCCACGAACCGGGACCAAAAAGCTGCAAGGGAAACAGAAGTACCACATCGACGTAATCAATGAAAAAGGCAAACCGATTGCTCCTGCTAACCACGCAAGGAAATTTGTAGCTCAGTGCGGAGTCATCGTTCGGGACAGACTCTCCATCAGGGCTCAAGAATGGTATAAGCCAAAGGTGCCAAAAGAGGGGGTTATTTATGTCTCGGATGAAGACAGACAACTCCTTTGGGACGAGCTCATGCAGAATTTCACTTTACCGAAAGAGGAGGATGAACAAAACCCACGTATAGAGAATCGATGCAAGGCCTGGACTTATATGGAGATGGCTGAACTGTTCCGCAGCTGGAAGAAAAGGCTAAACAAGTTCGTAATTGAAGGTACGACTCCAGAATTTGTCGGAATATATGAAAAGATAAAAGATGAGTGGCCCGCATTTAAGGCGTACAAGCAATCAGAAGTTGCTAAGACAATCTCAGCGAGAAATGAGAAAAATGCTGAAAAAAGATATATCACCATAACATGGGGTCAGGTGGCTACCTGACGGCCATGCCTAAGTGGACGAAAATGGAGGATGAGTTATTGGCTAAAGGTATAGAGATCGAGACATTTGACTGGCCAGACCGCCTTAAGGCTTGGTTCTATGGGCATGGTGGAAAGTTAGACCCTGTAACAAGTGACTGTCTTTTTTCCAAGGAGCACGGAGCTGACCCTATTGAAGCACTCAGAGATGTATGGAAGGAGGTCACGGAAGGTAGATTCCACCCTAACAGAGAGAAGGACGAGCTATCGCGAGCACTTGAGAATCCTGAACACAGTGGACGAACACGAGGAACCGTCGGCTCCGTACAATGGATACTTGGTTTTCCCAAAGATGTTGGCACTTACAGAAGCCGAGCGAGAAAGAAGAAAGAGCATGCCGACCGGGTCCAGAGGATGGAAAATAAACTACTAGAGCATGAAAAGGAGATAGCAGAGCTGAAGGCAGAGAAGCAGACTCGACGGATGCCCTGCGAATCTGAGATGCCGAAGATCCTTCTCCTGATCCAAAATCAATGCGGAGAAGCAGCGTGGCTTCGACGGAGCTCGATCGCCACAATGATATGCCGGGTCCTCGTCACCCCGTGGATAATATCGTGCAGCGGGAACTTTGCGACCTACATGTGCCATGCTTTAACATAACCATGAAGGTGGCGCACGGCTGTGCCCTACCGTCTATACCAAATGGAACTTACCATTGCCGCTCTCATCCAGATGGCTATGTTGTTGTCCGGGTTGATGAGGTTATGAAGACATATGAGGGAATTAAACTGGACTTCCCTACGGGTGAAGACGAGGTTGAGTTGCGATTTTCCCTCAAGAGTACCTGCTTATGGAAAAAAGGAATACATCGTGTTCCCACACATGCAGCAAAATCGCCCTCCCAGTCCACATGCCAGTCCACAGAACTACAACAACGACAACCAATGTGCTAGTCCAGACACCCCCCACAACGACAACCAATGCGCTAGTCCATCTCCGCCGCCGCGTGAGCGTACTCCGCCACCGCGTCAACGGACTCCGTCGCCTCCGCAAAAGAAGCGGAAGTGCACCGCTACGTCGACTAGTACTCAGAAAAGCGAAACGGGGAAGTCTCGCTTTGTTAACTCTCGCGAAGATGTCGATATATGGGTCAACGAGATCCATGCTGCCTAGAGAAAGAAGGCAAAAAATATGACTTTGCCTTTTCTGGTATATTCTTCGGAGGCGATACAGTGGTCCATAGAATTTCTTACGCATCCGTCGCAATATGAACTAAATATGGACGATGACTACACACGTGTTCTGGTGCGTACATCTAGGAGAGTGCGGGAAGAACAAAAACTTGCTGCCACCCACAAGAGAGATGTTCTACAGCTCGGAATGCAGGCGGGACAATCGGCCCCCCACTCGTATTGACGCCTTACAACCAGAACCCGGTCGACGATGTACTTTCACAGCAAGCTAGAGATATGGGTCTATCTCTGGCAAAGCTTAAGGCATTACAATCTGGCGAGAGTGTCACCATACATGAGGTGGTGTGGAAATATGTTAGAGTAGAAGATCTTATCGAGCCTGCTATGGTGCGCACTCTACCAGGTAGGTTGCACCAACTAAATGCATGGTACATGCGTACCACGAAAAGTCAAGAAGGAGATTGAGTCTATGGGAAAATTCCAAAGGATTTTTATGGCCCAAGTGATGATGATATTCAAATTGAGTATTGCGAATTATGACATTTATTTAATTTTTCGACAAATCTATCATCGGTGCCTTTTGCATGTAAGTAATTAAATTATGTATATATGTCACTAAGTCTCTATCTCAACTTATTTTTCATTGCCTGTAATAATCCTCATCACTATATTCCTTTTATACTCTATTATGCAGGCTGGAAATTATACAATCTCGAAAGTTGGGACTCAATCACAAGATTGGATTCATTGACCCTAATCGAGTTCATCATCATGGTTTTGTTACATTACCCAGAGAATACGGAGGAGCTTTTGCTTACTTACTTGATGACGCAACATTACAAAAACATCATAATTTTTCGGTTCAACTTCGAGTGAGTTGTTTATTTTCTTATACATACTCGATGTTAATTATATGTAATTGATGATTTAGTTATAAACAAATATAAACATATGACAGATTTCACTGAGTATTATTTGAGATTGATGTTGAAAAGGCAATCGTTGATGTCTTGGACCCATTATCGAAACCTGAAGAAAAGTTCGACGACACGAAAGAGATGCTCCAGAGGTAATTTCGTTCATTATCACAATCGATCTCGTCTTTTCTAATAATGTATCGTAATTACTAAACTTCTTTATTAATTTTCTATGCCGTAAACTTCATGGTTTGGGACAAGTTCACCTCTTTCCACAAGGACGTCGGTAAAGCCCGGAAGCTCACTTTTAAATGGCGAGAGGTAAGCCGTACTAGCTAGGTTTCACGTATGCATATTTTTAATTTTAGTCTCATAATACCATTTTTTCAATATTTTTGATTATTTTTGATTGGTTTCTTATCTTATTCTATCATAAAGTGCGCGAAGCAGCAACAAGGCACCAATTTGTGTGGATTCTATGTCTGCGAGTTCATCCGAATTCACTTCAATGAGGGGGCAGACTGGAATGGCGTACGCTAACAATTTATTCAAACTTGTTCACTTTTCAAATTGAATTATTTTCATGATGATTGATATAATGGTGTTGATCTCTCCTTTTTAGTTTGAGACTATCTAAAACATGCTTGATGTAAAAGACCGCCTACTACCAATTGCGGAGGAAATTGTGGGCTTTCTGTTTGACTATGTCATAAAGCCAGACGCATAATGCAGATCCAGCCGAAAAAGACCACCCCGAGGAAAAAATAGGCTCGAATGCCTCTTATGTCATATAATTATCTCTGGTTGTAAATATTTAGACATGATCTTATGGTTATAAATATTTGTTTTGGAAAACTCGTGTATTACTAGTATTCGTGACCATCCCGAGGAAAAAATCGTGTATTCATGATATATATTATATAGTAGCGTATAATATGCAACTCGATCTTGTTTGAAATAAAAAATAAATATAAAAAATAGAAACGTAAAAGAATCAGTAAAACAGAAAACAGTTAACAAAAAAAAGGAAACAAAAAATAATCATACGTACTGTCCCGGTTCGTATTACGAACTGAGACAAATGAGAGCCAACCTCTGGCTGTCACAATTAGCCACGTGACCCCTCTTATTGGTCCCGGGCCGTGGCGTGCCCGGGACAAATAGGGGAGGCTATTTGTCCCGAGCACGCTCTCCCGGTCGCGTGCCCGGGACAAAAAGCTCTCCCGACCCGGGACAAGTGGCTTGTTCTGCTCTAGTAAAGTGACATGGGTCCATAACCGTTGTTTCATTTTTTTGTTTATACAGGGAAGAAAGTTGGTAGAGCTAATTAGCTTGTGAAGCCAGATGAGATTATAGAGCAAGTCGACTCATAGGTGTACTGCAGAGGATTGTACTGTATTATTCTTTGTAGAAATTTTTTCCATCCATGTCTCGTGTTACAATTTTTTGGTTTTCCTATGATTTAAACAATCATTCATAAAATTTCTTTATTTCCCAAATCATGTGGATTCAACTATATATATGACCATCTATTATTGATGTATTTCCTACTTCATTTGAGAACCCTACAAATTAAAGAGACCCTAAGGTCTGCGTTGTCTACCTAAATTGAAAATGAGATCGGTATAAATGAATCATGCTACAGAAAATCAAATCTGTTGGATAAATCATGCTTTTTTTTTGTATGATTGTGGCTTGTAACTATCACAAAGGTGTTGGAACACAAGAAATTTATTTCCTTTCTTGGACAATCAAAACACAATGCAACCCAAAATGGAAACCAACCTTTTGTGAATTATAAAATATTATAATTTTTGTATCACATGTATATGGACTTGTTTTTCACCCGGTTCATCTGTACGCAGCGCACATAGATATTTTAAGACCATATTATAACCAGAAACTGAGGGAGCACAAGATTTTGCCAATGGATTGTACTAAAAAATAATTCTTTAATAGAGAACTTGCCTGTGGCAAGATGGATAGGAGGTGGTTGTACCCCGAGCCCTTCAGAGTTTCAATTTCCAGGTTTGACGCGGAACATTCTTGGGTGGGAGGCGACTATCCCGTCAACAACGAGGCACATGTGGTGACTTCGTCAATCTCAGAAACCCTGATCCGCCGACTCAATTTCTCAGAGGTGCTCATAGGAGTAGGGTATGGCTACATGCGTTCATGGGGTGAGTGTATGCGTGTGTATATGACCGCTTATGTAATACTAGGTTTCATCATATAAAAAATCTTAATTAACTCGTAGACCCACCAAAAGAAATTGCAAGCCACCTTGAGCACGTTCGTCGAGTTGGTCATTATCCAAATACGAGGTCAAATGAGTGTACAAAAAGTTCACGTTGACGTTGAGAAACATATGAAATAATTGGGATAAAACTCATATTTATATGTGAAGCGGCACATTCTTTTCTTTCCTTTTTGTGGACATGTCATAGAAACTAAGCAGGACAACTCAAGTCCTACCAAAAAACAAATTAAAAAACAAAAGTCCTACCAAGAAAACGAGCCCAAATCAAATCCCTCACGTCTCCTCTCCTTCTCACACACGGATCCGGGTTCCGGGATCCGGGACCCGCTCTTCTATTTTCGTCGCACTTAAAAAGCTCTAGCGCCCTAAACCCGGAGAGAACCCGCCATCCACCCTAAAACCCTAGCGCCTCCGCTCCCGGCCCAAACGCGCAAGCAGCCATGGCCGCCGCCGCCGCCGTCTCCCTCGACGAAGCCAAGGCGAAGCTCGTCCTCCGCCAGGTACGCCGCTCCCACCCCGTCCCCAGCCCTCTCGCGCGCCCCGCCGACCCCACTGAATTTTTCGGCTGCTAATTTATTCCCCTCTCCTCTGTTCGCGCGTGTGTGTGTGCCGCAGGTCGAGTTCTACTTCAGCGACAGCAACCTCCCCCGCGACAACTTCCTGCGGAAGACCGTCGAAGAGAGCGAGGATGGATGTACGGATTCCTCTCCCTCTTCCTCTTCGATGACCCTTGCTGTTTTGCTTGCTTTCCGTGGACCGTGTACTGATTTTTTTTGTTCTGTTTTGTGGGGTTGGGGATGGGCAGTGGTCAGCTTGGCTCTCATCTGCTCCTTCGCCAAGATGAGGTCGCACCTCGGCCTAGACGCTACCGTCAAGGAGGACAGCGTGCCTTTCAAGACGGTGCAGGCCGTCGCCAAGGTGCTGCGGTGCTCCGCGGCCCTACGCGTCTCTGAGAACGGTAAACTTTTTTTTTTCTCTTTCTCTTAAGAATCCTGTCCGGTGTAGTGTTCTTGTTTTGGTGGCTAATAAGCATAAATTCCGAGTGAAAGGACAACATCCCATTTTTTCAGTAGAGACTGACATGCTGAATTTCGACTTCATAGTAAATTTGATTATTTACATCACGACTCTTTCTTTATGATTATATCGCATTATAAGCTAGCTAAATTGCCCCCGGAAAAAATGAACGGTGGATGTTTTGTAAATTAGGCCAAAGTGAGCATGTCTTACTTGAATTTGCTCTTGTAGATGTATGCCAGTGACATGGGTTGGTAACCGTTGTTCCATTTTTTTGTTTATATGCAGGGAAGAAAGTTGGTCGAGCTAATGAGCTTATGAAGCCGGATGAGATCATAGAGCAAGTTGACTCTAGGTCAATTGCTGCATCTCCACTTCCTCACAATGTCAAGCTGGAAGATGTTCAATCTTTCTTTGATCAGCATGGCAAGGTATGTTACCTGATCCTTGAATTCCATACTTGAAAGGATAGGCTAGATTGCACAGTGCTTTCTGTTTCAAGGTTCAGTAACACACATGCATATGCTAGTTACTTTCAATTGGAAAAATTCTATCAGATCCAAGAAACATGCCAGATTCGTGTAATGTAATTTCTGGTTGTGGTATGTTGTTTCTGACCCGAGTGCATCACAGGTGAACAGCGTAAGGCTACCGAAACTTGTTTCTGGGAGGCACTTCTGCGGCACAGCTTTAGTCGAATTTTCAGAAGAAGAGGAAGCAAATGCTGTTATGGAGAA
The DNA here is from genome assembly GCA_026929855.1 of Poa annua. Classification (NCBI taxonomy): domain Eukaryota; kingdom Viridiplantae; phylum Streptophyta; class Magnoliopsida; order Poales; family Poaceae; genus Poa; species Poa annua. The sequence continues at coordinate 300,156,349 of CM049426.1, forward strand.
GAAACTTAGTTTTGCAGGAGCGGATCTTGAAATAAAACCAAAGTAAGCTAACTGCTGATTCAGGCTTCTTTGTTCATGCTTACCATCTACCAGTGATAGAATTTTTGTTTTAATCCTTCGGGCTTATTCTCAATGTTTTCGTTTCCATGCTCTTTATTTATCAGTTGATGATGGAAGTTTGCTTATATGCATGGTTTAATATTGTCTGTGCACAAAGATTGATACTTTTAAGTCACTTTCCCTTAATTTCAGAATCAGTAGTCGAGGGACTCTTAGTTTTCACATTCATAACTCTATATCAATACTGACATGCAATCAAATGATGACATAATACAGGAAGGAATTTGATGCTGAAAGAGAGGTTAAGAAAGAAGCTTATGAAAAATCAAACCTTAATAAGAAGAACGGTGTTGAGAAGAACGGTCATGATGAAGGGTAAACTTTCTTTACTAGCAGTTTTGGAACGTGCTGTTTTTATTCTTAAGAGTTTGAATTGACTGGTGAATATTCATTATTTGGTGATAGATATACAAAAGGTCTAATTCTGGCTTTCAAGCTAAAGAAAATTCTAGCTGCTGGCAACACAGAGCAAAACGGTGCGGACAAAGTCGATGAGATTGAAACTGCCAAGAAGGAAGAGTCTTCCAATTCTGCCGAGGAATCGGTGATAGCTCATGAAGAGACGGTCCCTGAGAAGGCTGATGTCAGGGAAGAGAAGTCAGATGATGTTGAGGAGTCGAAAGCAGCAGATGCACAATCTGTGAACAAGGATGGTAAAAGCCCTCCAGCAAATGACAAGGAATTAATTACAAGGGAGGACTTCAAAGAATATTTTGCAAAATTCGGCACAGTACGGGTAATTTTATTTCTCATGACTTATTTTTCCTTACAATATTGTTCTCATACCATCACTAGTAATATTCTTTTATATATCAGAAGTTCTGTACTAGGATATTATATGATCTATTAGATACCCTATTTCCTGTGAGGTAGTTGCAAATTTAACTCTCAAGCTTAATGAAATAACAAGCATTGAAATTAGAAGCTTTTATTTAACTGTTGTGGTATTTGATTCATATGTACCTCCAGTGTTACATTTTTAGTCAAGAAAATTTTGGCTCACAAGCTTGCTGGGAAAAACAGATAAAACATGAAGTTCTAATGTCACTATCCTGATATTCTGTTCACATGCACCTCTGATTTTCTCAGTAATTGAATTCATAACTGGGATTGTGGACTACTAGAAAAACAGAAGCTGAGTTTGTATAATATCAAGTTGTAGAATCATGCATTTTTATACTCCCTCCGATCCATAAAAAGTGTCGCTCATCTAGTACAAAGACACTTTTTATGGATCGGAGGTAGTATATCACAAAATGTTGTTATACATAACCAATTCATCTTATTGCTGGCTGCCAAGCAATCAATTTTCTATTTAGGTTAGTTTTGTAGTTTTGAGGGTTTCAAATGTATTTGAAAAGTTTAACCCATTATTCGCTAGATGTTGCATATAACCTGCCCAATTCCAAGAGTAATGTCCAACCATGTTTAGCAATTTAAAGGCGACCCATTAATCTTTTGGAGTATGTTACACATCCCTTGAAATAGGCTGTTACCCACGACATCGGAATTCTTATCTTCGATTTGTGTTTCTTGTGGTGTTTATATTAAACATAATTCTCTATCACATGGCATAAACCAAACTGTAATATTTATCTTATTTTTCCCTTCTTGAAGTACGTGGACTTCAGTAAGGGGGATGATTCAGGATATCTTAGGTTTGAGGAATCAAATGCAGCAGAAAAGGCCCGTGCATTGGCAGCTCTTTCGGATGAAGGAGGTTTGATTATGAAGGGCCACCTTGTCACTTTGGAACCTGTGTCTGGTAATAAAACTTCATTTTCGATCAGTTTTATTTTGAGTTTTTTTTAAATAAAGTTACTAGCTCACTGTGCAAGTCTATGCCTTCCTATAGTACTTGTTAGTTCTGTAGTTTATTTGTGACAATATAAATATAATTCCTGTTACATATAGCACTCCCTCAATCCAAAAATATAAGGCAGACATGCTTGGCCATGATTTGTATTTATATTATGTCCACGAAATTATTATAATATATACAAAATGAAAGAATTGTGCAAGACGAATCCAGCAGTACCATTTATACATTCTCATCATTCCATATAAATTAGTATATATTAGTGGTCAAATTGAGAATCAAAGACCAGCACAAAAATAGCGCGCCTTATATTTTGAGACGGAGAGAGTAATGTTTTTCTCACCCAAATGTGAGCTTTGACGCCTGAAATAATTTTCTTTGCTAGAAATGGCAGCATATGTTAGCAGATTTGGTCGTTATGAATTATGATTAATCCCTAGTCTCATGAAGCTACTATTCCAACACAGGACAAGCTGAGAAGGATTACTGGAGTGAAATAAAGGGCGGCCAAGGGAAATATCAAAAAGACAACAGAAGTAACAGGGGTGGAAGGTAATATTGTTTTCTTACATTTGATTGTTGATGCTGTTTACAAATATGTCTCTTACCTGTTTCAGTTCTGTTAGGCATCTGAAGACTGAAGCACATAGATTAATCATAGCTATTGAAAATTTTAGAAGTAGAAAGCCTGATCCTATGCAAGGAAAGAACTATAGTTCTGTCTAGAATAATGCTGCACTGAAGCTACTGCAGTATTTTATCTACCACGAAAATTTTAGCTCTAAATTTGCACGTACAAAATTCTTTGGTCCAGTGCACTATTTCTTTCTTGTATATACTCAACCTTAAGCCATTGCATGCTTGTGTTGCAGCACAAAACTAGTGGTTGGACAACCTTATACCTGTTTTTTCTTTGCTATAACCTGTTCGATAACGCTTTTGTTGTCTCTGTGTGGACTTCCCAGGGACTGGAAGAACAACAGAGGCGGTGGTGGAAGGCACTTCGGTGGTGGGAAGCGAGGGGGTCGACACTCTGATTCCAATGAAAGGCCTAACAAAGCTCAGAAGGTGGTCTTTGAGGAATAGAAAGACATATACTATGATATATGTCCAGTTGAGAGTCTGGAATTGGCTTTTATGTCCCTATTTTAATATGATAGTTTGAACGATGTATTTGTAAGCCATGTTGACAATGATAGTAAAAGAAGGAAATCTTTATGCGGCTAGAGCTTGGTCTCATACAGTTGCATTGGACGTGATGGATGATTGCAGCGGTGATCCTGTGATTATGTGTTAGCTATGCAATTTTTTATGGAAGTTGTGTGAGAGGGTTGTGCCTTGCGGAGTATATGGTATGGCCTTTTGAATCATACGATATTTGAATCCTTTGGGATTTTTTCTACAGTGGTTGTTTGATTTGTAGAATTGAATTCCGTAAAAAAATATTACTATAGTGTGAAATCTATTTTTGGGGAAATCAAACAAAGTTTGGACAAGAATTAGATGGAAATAGGCTTGACAATTTCAGAAAATTTGCTCCTGCATTTTTATGACCATATTTTAGTGCTAGATAAATCCATTTTAATAACATCCAAGGTGTATTTATGTTTAGAATCTTCAATCCCAGATCTTCTCTATAAAAAAAATTAGATATTCAAATTCGAGTCATGGTTTGGGGTGAAATTTCATAAAAATAACCCTTTGAATAAAGTTCAGCAAAAAATAACCTCTTTTCAAAACTATTTTAAAATATAACCCTTTTTGGTAGCGTCCAACGATGTGGCGCTACCCTCTGTGTGGTAGCGCCACAGCCTCCGTCGCTACCCTCGTGCCAGCGTGGCAACGCGGGCCCTTCGTCGCTACCCTTTGGAGGGTAGCGCCATGCCCCTCGGCGCTACCCTCTTAAGGGTAGCTCCATGCCCCATGGCGCTACCCTTCGGAGGGTAGCGTCATGCCCCTCGGTGCTACCAAAAAGGGTTAGATTTCAAAATAGTTTTAAAAAAGGGTTATTTTTTGCTGAACTTTGTCCAAAGGGTTATTTTTATGAAATTTCACTGGTTTGGGTGGAAGTATATCCAATCCAAATCATTCGTCAATCTTCACACAAGTCTGGCAGGGCATACCGGCTGCACAGGTTAAAAGACAACACATCTTTGACATCAACACCACCGCCCAGCCCTCGAGTAGCAGCAGCAGCACAGCAGGCAGATCTTTCACCCACCCACTGGCGGCCACGGCGATGGCGATGGCGGCTTCACCGGCGACATCATCCGCGGTCTCGAGACCCGCCTCCCACGCACGCCTATCCAACGCGCTCCTGCGTGCGCCGAGAGCCGCCGTCTCGTTCCCTTCGACCCACTCCGGTACGCGCCCGCCCGTCACCATCATCTCAACCGCCGCTCGGGCTCGGGCTCGTTCCGCGGCGGTGCTGCTTCTAACCTCCGCCCTTCGATTCGCGCAGCTCGTCCGGCCGCGCTGGTCGCGGATGCTCGGCCTTCCCGGCTCCCCGTCCTTGCCGCCGCCGCCGCTCCAGGGCACCAGCGGCTGATGGGGTCGCTGACCAACACCGAGGGTCTCAGATTCGGCATCGTGAGTCGTCGTCGTGCTTAGTCAAGAAACAGTATAGAAGGCAGTCGCTTCCCTGTTTCTCAACACCAGTTATCTTCCATTTTTTGTCTAACTCCGTGGCTCCTTATCATCAACCTGCAGGTGGTGGCACGGTTCAACGAGATAGTGACCAACTTGCTTCTGCAGGGGGCTCTGGAGGCGTTCGAGAGATACTCCATCAAAGGAGAAAATATAACAGTGCGTATCTTTATTTCATCTTGTTGAATCGAAGTTATTCCGGGTCCATGTCTTAATGAAGACGTTTCTCACAACTAATCTTGAACCTCGTTAAGAATCCGTCCATCCTGTGGCCGGTTGTTAATGTGGTGATGTTGTCCCCCTGGCCCAGACAAACTCGACTCCTAGGATTCACCCGGTGTTTTGCATCCGTATCAACTAATTACCAACGATCATGGTCAATTTTCAGTAGAAAAAGGAAAACAAAATGAAGGCCATTGCTTACAACCACTATGATAACTAATGTGCCTTATGTCCTTTGGTAGAACATCGTTCCGTTGCCTTCCTAACTGATGTTTGGGCCAAAACACTTGTTTCATGAACTACTGCCCATGAAGGACCAATTCTTCATGCAAACACTCCTGTTGGATGACCTAACTACTTGGCTGGGTTAATATGTTGGCTAGACCTATTAATTAGTTTCTTGTTCTTTTGACAACATATATGATTTATGGCTTAGGACTGTTTGAAATGGACGTAAAATCAGCGCGACCACCGGTATTTAGCTCAAAGTTGAACTAAATACTGGTGGACACACTAATTTCACTCCCATTCCAAACAGGGCCTTGTGTGTTTCTGCACTATTTTGATGAAATTTTGATACGGGCTGTATAATGGTATAGGGTCACTGATATACTGTCATTACAACAGAATCTTTGGTGTTATATGTATTTATAAAGGAATACTTTCCACGTAAAACCTTTCGTACAGATTTTAGATGTAAATGAATCTACACCATATGATATCACTCTAATTCGTCTGCACAGTGTCACTCCTAAGTAATTTTTGGCAACCAATTTTCCATGTGTCACTCTAATTCAACTTATCTATTCTAGGTTGTTAGTGTTCCTGGCAGCTTTGAAATTCCTGTCGCAGCACAGAAGCTTGGCAAATCTGGAAAGTATGATGCAATTTTGTGCATTGGGGCCGTGGTAAGTTTATTTTTGCATAACCTCCATATTAGATATCTATTTTAACCACTTTCTACGTTCCTTTTGCTTCTAGTACTAATATAGCTTCTGCATGCTGCCAAGATAATGGTTACCTTTAGCCTAAGGTTTTTCTCCAGATACACATTAGGTATGGCCTAGACCATCTTGTTCGAATGTTTACAAGACCTGCATAATCTGTATACTGTGCTAAAGCAATAAATTCTATGCCCTTCTCTTCTTCCACTGTCAGTGAGGTTGACCCTATCACATCTATCTGTATTTTAAAAGTCTTAAAATCCCAATAAGAATCTCGGTAAGCTATATGCTGTTGACAGCATGTTTTATCTTTAGGAGTGATCAATTTCACATATATCATGTTGTGTTTTAACAATCTTAACCTCGATTCTGTAACTCGTGGAAATTTATCTATTATACAGTGTAAGGCTAGCTTATGCCAAGGTTGGTATAATCCTGCTGGTCGTGCTTCTTTTGTTGCTGCGATACCTGCTAAAACCTATGCTTTACAAACCCATAGTTATCAAGTTGATGCTATTTGATTTTGAGGTTTTTTTTAAATTATTTTGCAGATTAGAGGTGACACAACCCACTATGATGCTGTTGCAAACTCTGCTGCGTCAGGTGTACTTTCTGCTGGATTATCTGCAGGTAGGTTGCTTTATCTTTAGTATCAAGCCAGTTGTGTTGTAGAGAACTTATTCTCTTATCCATTTCTGTTTCACTTAGTGTATTTCTTGTTTAGAAGGTCCTGAGGGTGCATATGGGCATGGGTTCATATTTAATGTTCCATCTTTTCATAGTCGTAACTAGATGGGAAACTTTTGGATAATCATTGATGCTTAATGAACATGCAAATGTAAGCAGTTAGCCAGTTACAAATATCCAAAAATTGTGGGCCCTGTGTGGCCGCACAAGTTGAACTCCGGTTGGCCCGGGCCTGATATCCATGCACGTCTCATATAGCTTACAGAATTATATTCGCAATGACTAGTGAGAGTAAAAGAATTTGTGTTTGAAATTATGATATCCAATGAAATTTGCTCGTGTTATTTTCCTTTTGTCAATTTCAGAATGCCTATTCATTTAAAAAATGTTACCACAGGTATCCCCTGCGTATTTGGTGTTTTGACCTGTGATGACATGGACCAGGTAATTCATGATTCAGTAATATACTTTTGTATCCTATTTGGAGTATTGTTTTCACCCATTTCTTTAGGTTAGTTAGTTATTCGGTTCCATGAATCATAAGTACCATCAGAAGAATAGCAATTTAGAGGATACAACTTCAATGTTTACTTCATGTTCCTGAGCCATATGCCAACTCAAATTGAAGACACCTCTCCACTTACACATGTTGCTTAGTGGAGGAATTATGTTGATATTCGTTCCATAGAGTAATCTCAACCTGTTTGAAGCGTGCGTTGGTCTAAAGGAGCGATGCAGAAGCGTGAAGCGTCATACATGCTTCTATAATGGGATCATTTGCTTCAATCCTTGCTTAAGCAGTCTTATCATCCTTGCAGGCGCTAAATCGTGCTGGTGGCAAGGCTGGGAACAAGGGCGCTGAAACCGCCATAACTGCTGTAAGTACCATAAGCTTGGCAGGTGAAACAAGCCAGGATCAACCTTTACAGTTTTACCTGACAAACTCCTGTGTCTCCTGTAGATTGAGATGGCATCGCTGTTTCGGCATCATCTAGGCTAACACCGCCCCTCAAGCCAGCAAGATTTTGTTTCTCCCATCCACGGCTATCAGAGTTCTTTTTTGTTGCAAATGTTTGAAACTTTTGTTTGTATTGCTGCAGGCTAGTGTCTGATCTATGTTCAAAATTATTTGGATATGTTTGTACTCTGATAATCTGATTGCTTGTCAAGAGATTTGGAAGTCTAGAGCATGAATAAACACATGGTCATCAATGAATAAGTTGCATCATGTACATTTCCATGGATGAGTAGTCAAGGCATTATTTGTTTCGCCTCTGGCCGTGCCACGCAACGGCTGATGCCTGCGTCACATGTTACACGTGGTTATGCGCCCGTGGTGGCATTGTAGCGGAGTGCCCAGTGTCCTGTGTGTCATTTTGCCATGCACCTCCTGTCCGGAGAGAATGTAACAGGAGGTACTTGAAGGGGGTGATGCTGTTCTTCGACCTCCTTGGTCGTTTTCCTCGGTATCCACCACCGCCCCTAGCCGCCTTGTCCTCCCAAATTATGGCCTCGGTCGCCGCCTTCCCCTCCGCGCCTCCTTCATATCTGACTGTTGAGTCCATTGCTCGGTTGTCGCCTTGCTCCAGCCTTGACGGCGTCTTCTCCACCGCAACTCTCAGCAGCGTCGACGACTTCTTTTTGGCACGGGGAAGAGAGGGAGGACTTTGCTCGGTTGTCGCCTTGCTCCAGCCTTGACGGTAGCTCCCAACAACGTCACTGACTTCTTCTTGGGGGTGGGCGCACCAGGAAGAGAGGGAGGACTTCGGGTTGGAGTAGGGAAGAGGAGAGGGATGCATCACTCGAATAGAGCAGTATGTAGGGATGAAAACGGTATGGAATCTTTCTGACTTTTCCGTGGAAAAACGGGAACAAAAGGAAAATACAGAAACGGAAATTTGCGGAACGGAAACGGAATTTTTTATGCGGAAACGGAAATGGATACGGAACAACGTATTCCAACGGAACAACTGCGGAACAGAAATTCCGTTTCCGGTAATACCAAACTTTTCGTTTTTTTGTTATACGGTGATATTCAAATTCAATACCAGTGAAAATTCCAATAAGAATATTTAGTCTTAACCTAAGAGCTGAAATAAAATTGATAATAATCTGAATCTACCATGTTTAGAACCTATGTCTTAGCATACTATCTCTCCCCCATGTCATTCCCGGTTCTCCATTTCAGTTTTATAGCGGAATTGACGATAATATATATTTTTAACACATATTAGATAAACGTGATATCTCCTTATAATTTTATTTCATCTTAAAAACCTAACAAGTTTGTTGGTTTGCTTGTCTTTTCTTTAATTCTTCAAGGTTTATCTTGCTTCCGGTGAATATATGCTTTATGTTATGTCTCTCAGTCTGTATCTATTTTTGACCAAATCCGTTTTCATATTTGTTTCCATGATTTCTGTATTTGTTTATGCTTCCGCAAAAAAATATGAAAATAGATGTGACACCACTTAGTTCCGTTTGTATCCGCCTGTTTCTGTATGTATTCCAAGTGTCGTTTCGTAAATCTGTACACCCCTATGCCGGTAGTATCTAATCCGTTAGGGGCTCTTTCAGATATGTGCAACAAATCGAGACCTCCGTAGTCTCCCCCGTCGGAGTCACATCGCCGGCGAGCAAACACGGCCGCGCCTCTCGCCTCGCCAACGCAGCCGCACCATCCGCGCGCGGCGTCCAGTACTCGTTCTCGTCCGCCGCGCAGTCCACGACCACTGCCCCGATTCAAAAAAGGGGCAGGTTGTTTCCGAGCACAACACCGCAACCCACCACGTGGAGGGACTCCGGATCGGCAGCGTCTCCTCGGTTCCTCGACCGACTGGATTCTAATCAGTACACCTCGTCCATCCAGAGATCTCCATCAAGATAGAGCCAGAGGAACTGTTTTGCCCTGTCGATTGTCCATACCTGCCCGTCGCTGCGATGGGGAAATCATCCGTCTGGGACGGGACTCTGTCTCCCGACGAGTTCAGCGCCTCAGCGAAGGCTCTGGTCGCCAAGTGGGCGGAGATCGACGACGTCGACGTCTCCCTCCCCGACTGGGCCTGGAGACCTTGCTGCAAAATGGGGGTGCCATCTGAGGTTCACTTGACTTCCTTTCTCTCTGTGTTGTTATGTTTTACTTCCTCGCTAGATTTTGGATTTCTGACAACCGATGATTTGGCTGCTTTTTTCTTGTGTGCAGACGGAGGGGTATCTGGCTCTCGAAGGAGTGTACCAGGTGGTTTATTTCTTTGCTTGTCTGCTACTAGTAATTTACTGATTATTACGGATTTGCTGAAAGTTTGCCTTCCGGGACAGTTTGATGAGAGCAAGGGCTCTGATGATGAAGATGTCGTAGAGTATGATACTTGGGTAAGTTTCTTAGCGGCCATTCTTAAATATATGTTTCTACTGCCTGCATATTGGTACACTACCTTGCTCTGAATGCTCAGTGATTTTCCTAGTAAAAATATAACAGTTTGGCCGAATAGCTTAGAAACTCAGTGACTTGTATCAAAGAGACAGACCGACTATCGGAAATCTAGATATCTAGTAGCAAGCGATAGTTATGGACATTCATGGAGTTCCAGATTTTGTTCTTTCATTTGTGTCGATATGGTTGTGGGTTATAAAGCGCGAGCTTTAAAGGGTCACTTTGGTTTCACATCATACACTAGCTACTGTAGTCTCCATACTAATTCTCTGTTTTTTCGACAAAAACATAAATCATAAGAAGACTTGAGAAAAGTAATAAATCATAAGTTGTTAATTCACATATGCGACATTTCTTTTTCTTTGCAGGTCCAGAGCTCTTCTGATGATAATGTTCATGTTTATGATTTCCATATAGTTTACAGCTTTTCTTACAAGGTTCCAATGCTATATTTTCAAGGTCATCAGGCTGGTATATTCCCATCAGAACATTATTTATTGTTTACTTCCCTTATTCTCCTTTTTGATAGCCAATGTCTGCAACTTGTCCTTAGATGGGCAGCTACTAACTATAGATGAGATAAAAAAGGACCTTCCTTCTCACTCACTTCAAGTATTAAGTGAATCAAAGTGGACGTTTATTACTCGAGAGGTAAGAATGATTAATGCATGATTCTTGATAATGCTGTGTAAAATTTACTTATGTTTTCTGCTTCACTGATTATTGGTAAGCTTAGACTCACTCAAAATTATTGACTGCTCTTGCACCCTGCAGGAGCATCCCCACCTAAGTTGGCCATGGTTCACCTTGCATCCCTGTGGAACTAGTGAGTGGATGAAGTTACTTCTTGATAAATTGGGAGATAAGGATCGCTCTGTACAATACTTGTCAGCATGGTTATCTGTGGTTGGCCAGGCAGTAGGATTGAAAATCCCGCTTAAGCTTTACTGCAGTTCATAAATTCATCCTTATTCAGTAAGTTGTACTACTGTCAAGTGGCTGTGCCCGCGACATTTATGGCGACTATACTGGGGATCGCCCACCTCTTTGTATAGGTTCAAACATTACTCTTATTGGCCAGGCTTGATAATTTCAACGTTATGTAATGTGTAAATTCCTACTTTTATTTCCTCTATTAGAATGTCACATCTGCACGCACTGTGGCTTAGTGGCAGCTTTAGCATGCTGTATTTCATCTTAGGTTATCATTAGTTTTATGCTTGTCCAAATTTGCTGAGTTAGTTGTCTTATTAATTGGAAGCATCCCTGGAAGCACAGCTCAGGTATGAGTTACTTGAAATGTTCCACTATTGTACCCATTGATGTTCTTGTCCTTGGCATAAGTGCTGCAAAATAGTTTGCGCAACCCATTCAAATTCTTCCTTGGAGTTCTCAAGAACTCCTCTGAATTCGAAGCTTTGGGCTTGTTAGTTTCCTCTTCACAGTTTATTTCTGGCATCAGGTGACCCTATCTATTATGTCATTTGGCCTCCCAGGAGGGCAAGAGCCTTGTAGTATTCATAGTTTATTTTCAGTTTCTGTGGATTATAGAACCGACCAATTGCAAGCAGGAATAAATATGGCTGCCCACCCCGCCTATTTCTCACACACAAACATAGATGAACGAGTACCCAACCAAGTTCCTATGTTTCCTTGAAAACCCTCCAAGGTGTGGGAGCACTTCAGTGACATGGTTGTCAATGTGAATGGTGTCCAGGCGGTCAAAGCAAAGTGCAAATACCGGGATGGAGAATGCTGCCGTTCTTGAGTAGAGGAGAAGGAGTCCGCCACTTGCGGAGGCACTTTGATGTTCACGTAAAAGAAAGCACACAAGGAGGTGGAATCGACCACTTATCATTCAGGCTTTTAGAGCAACACTGTATTGTTTTCCTTCTTAGAGATATAATGTTTTAATGAGGCAGCTACTAATACATCTATTTTTTTCATTTTTATAGATTTTATTCTGAAATTTTCAGATTTTTCCTACTAGTATTTTGACCAAATGCAGAAAAAAGGGCAAAACAGGCACGCTGGCCCGTAATGGCAAAACGTGCCTGGGCCAGCCCGTTTACTTGCCGTGCCGAAACGTGCTTGGGTCTTGAGGCGAGGCCCACAGGCTGGCACGGCACGGCCTGCCTCACAAACGGGCCGAGACATGCTTCTCCTCCATAAACCCCTATAAACCCTAGCTGAATCCCATCCCCTCCCCCACTCCGGCGCTCTCCCTCCTCCCCGCCGGTAGATTCGCCTTGATTCGGCGCTAATCCAGACCGGAGCGGCCGCCGCGCGACGGGCGGGGCTTCGCAGTACCACAGCACCGGGCTTCCTCACCTGCCGCTGCCTTGACCACCGTGAGTTCATCCTTCTCTTCTTCACAATTGCCCATTTTAGATGGAGTTGGCCGTCCGGCCTGCCGATCTTCTAACGCGCTGTGAACTCACTAGGCACCATCCGTGTTCCTTCCTACCACCGCTGCCGCCATGGAGTCTGCCGACTGGTCCTCGCTCCCGGCCGACCTCATCAACCGCATCGCAGACTGCTTCCTGGCCACCAGCGACATCGACTACTACATGGACTTCCGCGCCGTCTGCCAGAGCTGGCGCTCCGCCACCGACGACCCCAAGAACACCTCGGACCCTCGCTTCCGCCCCCGCAGTTGGGTCATCATCGTCGACGAGGTCTATGCAAGCAAGACACACCTCTTTGCGAACACCGCCACTGGCCGCTTACTCCGCAAGGATCTCCCGCTGCTCCGCGAATATCACATCTCCGTTTCCACCCGGGATGGGCTCCTCATTTTGATGGACAGAGAGACCTATGCCACTGTGAACGTCTTAAATCCTTTCACAGGACACTTGATTCGCTTCGCTGCGCCCGTGCCTGACGAGTTTGTGGAGTCTGCCACTCTTCTCTCCGGTCCATCACACACACTTGTCATGCTGTTTTGCAACAAGATGTATAACGAGCATGATCCTGATGGCTCAGTGCGTGACACATCTCGTAAGGTGTACATGGGTGATCCTAGCAGCCAAAGTTTTGCCGTGTATGAGGACAAGTGTGCTTGCCCTCGGATCAGGATGGCTGCCCGAGGTATCTACACTGATGGTGAGTCGGGATCGGTGTCGCTGTTTCCACTGGCTGTGGCCACAGGTATCTTCAATCTGATGAGGTACTTCCATGTCGATCTTGAGATGTCTGATGATGAAGATACCATGGTGTCAGAAGACGAAGCTGCATGGAATTTGTTGGTTGGATATGAGAACCGTTGTTTCCTGCTGGAATCTGCTGGAGAAATATTGATCATCATCAGGCTGAAAGATGGCATGGAGATATACAAGATGGACTCGGACAGATGTAAACTAAAGCATGTGAAGGACATTGGCAACCGTGCCATCTTCTTAGGTGGGTACTGTAGGTGCATATTTGTTAATGCAGATATGTTCCCATCAGTTGACGCCAACTGCATCTATTACATAAAAGGCGCACATTTGACTGATAGCTTTGACTTGTATGGTGACCTAACGTACAAGGACATCCACCTGTACAACCTGTTGAGCCGGAGAGAAAAAAGAATCTCTGATGACAGATCTTTTGGTTCTCCTCCTTACACAATTATTCAGCTCCTCTCTAGTAGCTTAACTGGAATGTAGGCTTCCATTGCTGATAATGTCTGTCTTTTGTAATGGCTATGTAATGGTTTAAACTATTTAAGCTGAGGCTACCCCCTTGCTCTCTAGAGCTGTCCTCTTTCGGGCACAAATTCAATCTGAGCATAAATATTTCCGTCATCTGAAGTTTGTGTGTGCAGAGGTATTTGGTAAGCGATGCCTTTAATCTAACTCACTTTCTCTACTGAGTGGTAAGATCGGGGAATCTCCCTTTTGTTCCCTGTTAATAGAGATCCGAGATAAGTCTTATGTTTTTGGTTTGTGTTGTGGAACTTAAGTTGGAGATTTTACTCGTACTTGTGTTTGGGAAGGTACTTGGTTAGAGAATAAATTACTGTGTGAACAATTGTCAAAGTTGTATAACCTGTTAAAAATAATTTGGTTATAATGGTTTCTTCTTAATAAGATTTTGGGTTTTGTGTAAAAATCTCAGTAACTGCAAAGTTATTTTTTATAGATCCACGGATTCATCTTTACTCTGGTGCAGTAATGTGATGTTTCTGTGATAATTTGTGATAGTTTAAAACTAACAAGAATCACACAGTCTAGGCTCTAGACATGATGAGTTGATTTGAAGTACCAGATTCTTCCTACGTACTACCCCTGTTATGCCACAACTGGGACAAAAGGCCTTTGTCTTTGCTTAAAAGTATCATTGCAAAATATGTTATACAAGTATTTGTTGGTTTACCGGCTTGGTCACTGCCGTCTCTAAGAACTAGTTCTGGCTGTTGACGCAGTAATCGATCCTTTTTTCCTTAGTAATTGACTATGTGATAGTATTATTCATGTTTATGATTTTCATATTATCTATAGATTTTCTTACAACGTTCTGGCGCTATACTTTCAAGATCATTGGGCTGGTATACATATTTCAGAACATTTTTTACTATCTACTTCACTTATTCTCCGATTTGATAGCCAACTTCTGCAACTTCTCCTAGGTGGGCAGCTACTAACTATAGATGAGATTAAAATGGACCTCTTTCTCGGTCACTTCAAGTATCATGTGAATCAAAGTGGATGCTTATTACCCGAGTGGTAACAATGGTTACTATATGTTTCTTGATAATGCTACTTGGTATGGTGCATACGTGGATCTGGCGGTGACGGGGGAGGTAAATTTAGCCTTTTAGTTTTTGTTTGTACCACTATATAGAGACATGGTATATACGGGACTATGTTTTTTTTTTATCTAAAAAGCTCTAGAAATAAAAACAGTTTTTGGGCGGCTACCCTATTTTGGCCATTTTCGGTGATGCTCTAACTTTTAATGAGGGCATGTATAATGGTTGATAAGAGCATTTTATCTTAATCTTGTAACGGTAATTTAGATATGGTAATAAAATATAATACATAATGGATTATTTTTTGATCTTATTATTAATCATCAGATCTTTTAAAATTATAGTGAGACATGTTGTGCTAAGAGATCATCTCTCAGTTAAAATATAATAAATTCTTTTTTCCAGTTTTCTTTCTTTACTCAGCAATCATCTGCGTGTCAACGGTAAGATATACTCACTCCGTCCACAAATAAGTGTCTCAAATTTATCAAAAAGAAGATGTATCTAGACAAAATCATGACTAGATACATCTTCTTTTTGACAAACTTGAGACACTTATTTGTGGACAGAGGGAGTAACCGTTATACGTGCCCTTATGGTGTCATGTTTTCCCTTACTTTTCGCAGCATGCTCAAATGGTTTATTCTGGCGAATATACCTCCTATTTTTGTTTCCGCATCTGGCATCATTCCAAGAATATACCTTGCAGTAGTCTTCTCCATCTTCCAGCTCTGGCAGCCTAGGCAGGGTGTTTCGTCCCGTCTCATCTCTCTCTCCTAACCCATGATTATAATCTCCGTCGGCCGCAGTTCTAGTGAGATATACGCCCACTAGTGCAGTTCTGAACTTGTTTTGTTGGTTGTCATCTAACCATCAGCCGATCCATGCTTTGATTACATCAGATCGCTGATGGTTAGATGACCATCAGCAAACATGTTCATGTGACATGCGTCCTGATTTTGTCATATATATATTTCTCTGTGGGAGTGAATTTTGTCATGTTTAGTCTGTAATCATGGATGATTGCTGGGTGTCCACTATCGAGGAGTGATAGGTAGGTAAATCGTATCATGCTGGGAATGCAGGTGAGGTCCCTTCTTTGCTTCCCCAACTTATCGAATGGAAGCATATAAGTTTGTGTTTCTATTGCTAAGAATCTGCTGATCCATTTTGTCTTGTGTCCACGCAAAGAAATAAATTGCTTCGGACTGAATGAATGTGGAGGAACTCTGTAGGATGTGGATCTTTTCTACGCAACATTATATTAGGCACACCCATGAAACAAAAAAAAGTCCTAGTCCCACCTTTGGATTCTTGTGAAGTGTTTGGTTAATTGGATTCGACTGATCCTATGTCGCATGATATCTCCTGTCCAGAGGTTATTTTATCCCTCATAGAACGGCTACAAATAATGCTCTCATTGCTTTTGAATGATGGTTTGCATACGACAGAAGATGACCATGTAAATTTGTGTACGTGTAAGCTTGATAGAGCTAAGGCCTATAATTTGACTGTACTTGGATATTCTCAAATGAACGCTCTTTTGCTTTGGGTTTCGACAATTTGGGAGAAATGGACTATGGACTGTGTCCGCTTTAATGGACTGTTGCTAGAGCTCTTCTCAAATCCAGCTATTAATTAACCAAGGTGATGTTTGATAAATGACCAATTTTCACATAGTTTAAGCCATAAAAATAGTAGGTAAAACATGACCTTGAGAAAGATACACTAGTCATGCAACCTTGTAGATAATTTGCGAATAACAAGTTTAAACATATATGCTATAACTAATGATTCAAACATGATCTTTAACATATGATATAATAACACATATTCTGCATTGGATGAAGACTCGCCACATCTCTCCCATACAAGATCATAAGAGGTGGTGGAGTTTCGAAATCTCTTTCCCCTCGATGAACGTTGGAAAACAAGATGGGAAGACGTGACGACATCACACTGCTCTAGAATCCCGTGACATTCTCATGTGTTGTTGTGGCATAGGTGATAGGTCCTAGCTAATTCTATTGAACTGGGCGGCAATTTTTTGGGTTGTTGTGGCATAAATCCTAACTTGTCTTGTCTCATTCCCGGAACATGATGTGCGCACTCCAGGGTGTCATGACGAGGTGAGCAACAGAGAAAGAACACATGGGTTTATGCGTCCTTTTTCATGTTCATACAAGTGTGAGAAGAGCCCCTTACAAAGAGACCTAACTTACACTAAACTAGCAATGTATATAAGACGAGTCCCGCTCTCAAATTAAAGACCCGATTTCTTACTTATGTCGTCTGGTCAGCTGTCTAGCTAATCAATAATAGCGAGTGTTCCTATAGATTGACTAGCCGTTGCTGGCAAAGTTCGACACTGCAGTAACATGATTAATCTTAAAAAATTAGCATGCCTCCATTCCACGAGGACTAAACTTCAATTGTCTTACCAGTAGTAGGGATGACTTGTGAATTTAATCTATACATAGAGTTCTTGCCTAGGTTATTGAATAATTTGCTATGTGAATTTAATCCAAAAAATGCACCCCAAATTTTAGTTAATGACTAGTATTTAATGAAATTTTGAGGACACATATTGCATTTCGCACCGCGGCCTCCAATAGCTGGATACGATCCTGGATGGTGGGACAAGTGGGATAGTAAAAATTAGGTGAGAGACCACTAAAATTGTACCATCCCTCTAATTCCATTTTTACACCGTGGGTTGCCGGAGGAGCAGACCGCCGAACCTAATGTGTAGTTCGTCTTTCGCAGGACCATTAGGCTTGTTTTAGTTTCCAGCCCATCCTAATCATGTCAAAGGCCCATGAAACTGTAATTGGGCCTTGGGCTGAGCTAGATTGCCATCCCTTTTATTTCTCAAAAAATAAAAAAAATTGCCGTCCCAATTTTCTTTTCCGATGTGTCTCGTCCCGGCTGGTATGGAAAAAACAAAACTTGGATGTACTTAAAAATCGAATTCACAGTTTACTTAAGAGTTCAATAAGTTTTACTTACGTAACTGAGTTTCATCCCCGCCAAAAAAAGAAGAAGGAACTGAGTTTCATGACAGAGACGGGTGCACATCGACTCAAAATCACCGATGAACTTTTGATGGTGAGAACCTTCACTGCCTAATAATTCCGTAATCTACACTACTGTATTATAAATAATCAACACTCTATGATTAAGAAGGGATTCCAGGGAGGGCGTCTCGGCTCACGCCAGTTCCGGCCGGCACTGTCGGTGCCGGAAAAAACCTCTCTTCATGCAACATATGCTTGCCCATCTTGCGGTTTTGTCGGTGCCTGAATTTCTTATGGGTCTAACAACTCGACAGGATTATTATCTTATAATCAGCCCCTGGCCAGTGGCATGTCCCTTTCTCCCACTTCTTCCATGACACCCATTAATCAATCAACGGGGGTTTGTTTATTCACACTAACCAACGCCGTCAGCTCACTTAGTCCCCAAACATTGATTAGGGAGCTATGAAACTCTACACTCGCAACTCTGTAGCAATCTACCACTTACCACACAAAAATGTGTCTGCTTACTTCTTCATGCAAACCATTAATCTGTTGCTTAAGAATTCTGAAATATTCAGGTTCAGAATCTACTGCTTGAACAGTTGATTTCTCGGCCGGCATGTTGTCTCAACATCTCCGGTGAAAGATCGCTGTACAACTGCCGTCACTTGGTGATCGATCGAGACCTACCGGCTACCGCCTACGGGCGAGCTGAGGATACGCGCACACATCAAGGATCTACACCACTAATCATAAAGTCATCAACGATTCGTATACATGATTGATGCCAACCCCTTGCCAGGCTGAGCATGCGTACAATTTGGAATAAACAAGCCGGACCGGTGATGAGGTAGGAAGAAACCACCGCTAGCTAGTTCCATGTGTCTCTCGTCTTTGACTGGAGCCAGCAGCAGCGACCGACACTCCTCACATATCACATGGTTGTTGAGATTGCAATTTTCTGCTATCTAATGAAACTGAATTCTCTGCTATTATTTTGTGAGACGGATTCTCTGTTAGTTAACCCAGATGGGTTCGACGTCAAACGTAACACTTTCCACTATGTCACTTCTTCACGAGTTAGAGCATCTCCAATCGGCCCCGTAACCCCGCTATACACCAGTCGGACCATCAAAACATGGCCAAGACAGAAACAAAACTAATTATACTCCCCTAGCCCCTATGATTGGATCACATGAGCATGGGGTTATAACGATGACTACTTTAAACCCGATCCGGTATTTGGTAAGGGGTTCTCCGTTGTCACTTCATATGAGCTCTCATTCGATCTAGCGCATGGTGAAAGGTATGAAGAAATATGATTCTTACTTCGCGCCAAGAAAAGATTGTTGTGGTCTATTATTTGTTCAATGGATGCTTGTGTATGGTAAAGCCGCATATGTTGTTGATGAGTATGTATGAATGGGGGGAGCACATGCACTGATGCCACGTAGAAATTTGCATACACCATGGTGAAGGTGTTTGGACGAAAAGACTTGAGATAACCACTGTCGTGGTGGTGTCACGGCAGATGCCATAGGATGGCTAATGTGTGGGGCCGATGGACGTTGGTGGATCCGGGGAGGGATAGCGAGCTTAAAAGCCCACGCGAGGAGGATCCCGGTATAACCGAGATCTCCCAAGAACGAGAAACAAGATCAAAGTGCGAGGAGGAAGATCTAACAAACACGAACAAATGCACGAAGACACACAACACACACACGATATACCCAGGTTCAGGGCCCTCGTGAGGAGGTAACACCCCTACTCCTGCCTTTCCTCTCTATATAACTATGGTACAAGAGCTACAACTTGCTGCTCGATTTCTCAAAGGGAGGAGTACAAAGAACTAGATGAACTCAAGGTGTGAAGAAGTAAATGTTGTAGGAGTAAATGTAACTATAGCTTTGGCTCCCAAGTTGGTCTCTGCCTCACAGAAGCAGTTATGGCGCCTTTTATAGAGTTCCGGCCAGGAGGGCCGGAAACCCTAAATCGGCTTGGCCCCACCGGACAGGCCTAACCGGCATGTCGTCACCGGCTAGTGTGAGCTAGTCGCCGCGCTATCCGGCATAGCCCCTGCGTCATCATCTCGATAAGGACAGCAGGCGCCGTCCTTGAACGGGAATCCGGCACCTAGAGGGGGGGGGGGGGGGGGTGAATAGGTGCTATTACAAATTTTAGGTCTTTTTAATTTTAGGCTCAACTCAAAGGTAAATTCTCTAGATAGATATGCAACTACGGTGAATTTACCTAAATGAGAAACTAAGCAATAGCAAGAAGCAAGTAAGGGAGTAAAGGGTAAGGGGAACCAAGTGAAGCACGCGGAGACGAAGATTTATTCCCGAGTTCCACCCAAGGGTGTACGTCTCGTTTGGAGAGGTGTGCGCTACCACAACAGGTTAGCCGCAACGCCACAAAGACTCACCTTCTTCTCCGATGAACTCAACCACAAAGGTTTCGAGTCCACCTTCCACTATTGATCCCCTTTTAGGGCGGAGATCGAATCCCTTACAAACGCTTGAGGCACACACTCACAACTGAATTGGGGGCTCCCAAGAAGGACCACAACAGGTCAAGGACCACAAGAGGTCAAGGTAACACCAAGAGTACAACAATGGTGAACTAGGTTTTCCCACCGGAAACCCTAGCCACGAAATCCCCAAATGAATGGGGGAGAAATGAAGATCCCTTCGGTGACGATGTAGATCTGGGCCTTCTCCTCCAATCCTCCAAAGATCTATGAGTTTGGGTGGGGGGATTGGGAGATCTTGATGAATTGAGCTTTCAAGAATAGTAGGAGAGAGAAAGTCTGAGAGCTCAAGTGTTCTTGAGTGAGTGAGGGGGTATTTATACTCCCCCTCAAAATCTGGCCGTTAGCTGTCTTGGTCACCCGGAAATTCCGGTATAAGTTGCACCGGAAATTCCGGTGCCCCGGAATATCCGGGCCTTTGAAAATATCCGGGCTGAATTTCCGGTTGAGATCAGAACCAATTCTGAACTTGACTAATCGATTTTCTTCGGTTGAGTCGGAATATCCGAGTCCCTGAAATTTCCGAGCTGAATTTCCGGTTGGAGTCAGTGCCACTTCTGATTCTTGACTTGGCCAATTTTCCCGAGGTTGACCCGGAATATCCGGTTGGTGAACCGGAATATCCGGTCCTTGAAATCTCCGGGCTGATTTTCCGATTGAAGTCAGTGCCACTTCTGAATCTTGACTTAGCAATTTTCCTGAGGTTGCTTCGGAATATCCGGTGGGTGAACCGGAATATCCGGTTGGTGAACCGGAATATCCGGGTCCTTGAAATTTCCGGGCTGATTTTCCGATTGAAGTCAGTGCCACTTCTGAATCTTGACTTAGCAATTTTCCTGAGGTTGCTTCGGAATATCCGGTGGGTGAACCGGAATATCCGGTTGGTGAACCGGAATATCCGGGTCCTTGAAATTTCCGGGCTGATTTTCCGATTGAGGTCAGTGCCACTTCTGAACTTGACTTAGCCAAAATCTGGGGCTGACTCGGAATATCCGGTGGGGGGACCGGAATATCCGAGTCCCTGAAGAATTCCAGAAACTCTTTTTCTCTACAGTTTGGCTTTAAGATTTGTGATATGAGTTTCACCCAAACTGAAATACTTAGCAATAGGATTAGTATATCATTGGTATTGTTAACTAACACACAAAACACTAGGGATGAAGAAATGTTCTTTCAATCTCCCCCTTTTTGGTGTTAGATGACAATACCAAGATTTGCAAAGAAACAAACAGCAATATCATGTTTTTGGCAGAAAATGGCTCCCCCTAAATATATGCAAGTATGCAACACAAGATAACAGAGGATAGGAGCAATTTTATAACAATAACCACAAGATATCATAAAGGAGAAACGAGACAAGATGAAAGATTATGGAAGCACTTGAGACTAGATAGATTTTCATACCTTGTGCATATAGAATATGAAGAGAATACCAACACAATCAATTCCAAGTCTCAAGCATAATATAATGAGCTTCAATCATTGTCTCAATACAAAGATATCACAAATGACAAAAAGAGAGTTTCACAAGTAACAAAAAAAACACGATGAATGGACACAAGCGCAAATGAATGATAAACGCAAAAGCTTGTGCCCGACCCTTGCAAATCCCCGAAGAAGTCCTAGTAGAGCAACTTCTCCCCCTTTGGCATCGAAACGCCAAAAAGGAAGAAGAGCGATGCTACGTCCCATGGAAGTCTTCAGTCCGAGGGGTACTCCTCCTCATCATCATCAGCATCAGCGTCCTCCTCATCATCATCCTCGTCCTCATCATCATCCTCATCCTCCTCAACATAGTCATAACCTGTGGTGTACGAGCTGCCACCAAGGTCCTGGTCAATCAGGGTCCATGGAGCCAGGAACCCTCGTTCCACTGAGCAAAGGACAGGGACTCAGACAGATCATCAGGAGCAGGGGAGCCAGAAGCATGGTGAAGGATCAAGTCAAGCTTGTGGTCCTGCTGACGGCGATCCTTGTAGGCCTTGTATTGCTCCTTACGGATATCCACATTCATGCAGAGGATGTTGCGCTGGAACCAGTTTAGCTTCTTGACATGTGTATGAGTGGTGGGAACATGAGTAGAGGTAGCAGCAGCCCTCCTAGCATCACCCATGAAAGATCCACCTAGAGGTGATGAAGTCGAAGGCCTAGGAGGGGGCTTGACCACAGTCTTCTTCTCATATAGCTTCTTGAAGTCATGAGGCGTCATATCTCTGTTGCTGACGTTGAGGTTGGGGAACTTAAACAGGAGAAGCTTCATGATGTATGGAGCATATGGAATGGAGACCTTGGTGGTCATAGCCTCAAACATCTCATTGTAGATGTAATCCATCACATCTACTGTCCAGTCAGTGTCAGAGCCCGAGTCCTCCACAATGCGGTTGGCGTGAAGGAGCAGGTTGCATAGAGGGGTTACCACATTATCATTGTTGCCACCACTCGGTGCAATGTTCTCACGCAGGATGCGCACAAGAACATCATACAAAGGCAGCAAGTTCCGAGAGAATCCAGGGGTGGCTCCCACACCATATAGATGAGCTGTCTCCTTCTTGTCGAGCTTGTGGGGGTGGTGCATGCGAGTGCCTTGGGGATTGTCCCCATCAAACCTGTAGCCCAGCACCTTGCCAAACTCCTCGAAGTTCGACTCACAGTAAGCTTCCCCAGTCATCCATTTCATTGTCTTCTGCGAGTCACCCTTGATCACTAGGGTGGCGAAGAACTTCATAACGAGCTGCGCGTTGTAGGCACAACGGATGAGTGCCAATCTCTCCAACCCCATGGTCTTCACAATATGGATGGCCTCAGAAAAAACAGTCTTCTTCTGCAGTGTTGCAAAGTCAAATGGGTGCATGGGTCGAATTGGCTTCGACAGAGAGAGGTATAGATCCACAAGTATATGCTCCTGTTCTTGGCACCAAAAACTGCGATCATCAAGAGATGTGTCCCTTGCTCTGAGGTACCAGTCCCCCTGCCTCAGCTGAGAGTAGTCAACAGCATGCATCTTGGAATAGTTCAGACGCTCGGAACTAGAGGTACTCTTTCTCTTCTTAGATGAGGGCTTGCTGGCCACAACTTTCTTCTTTCTCTGAGATGCAAGACCCTTTCCTTTGTTGACTGCTTGCTTGGAAACAGGTGCTCTAGCAGTGTGCCTTGATCCCCCTGCGGACTCACTTCCACCTGAACCTGTGAATTTGATCATAGATGGTAGAATAAGGTAAGTGCACACAAGTCAGGAGGTAATACACACATTAGATAGGCATTCGATGGATCATATGTAGTTAAACATGAGTTAATCTTAAAACTGCTCTGTTTGGCTCGGAATATCCGGGTCAGTCATGACCGGAAATTCCGGGGGACCGGAAATTCCGAGTCACGATGGACCGGATATTCCGAGTCAGACAGAAACTACAGATCTGAGATTTGACTCGGTCTAAAACTAGATCGATCCAATGTAATGCAAATCTAATGTATGTAGAAGGCAGGGAATAGTCCTAGGAACAATCTCTACCAAGCAACATTGAAACAAATAACTCCACATCAAGATCCAAAAGAGGAAGAAGAAAAGTGAAGTTACCCTCATCCATTGAGGCCATTGCTTGGAGGAGTGAGTTCCTTGGGTGGAGGAGGAGCAGATCCGGCCGAGAAAGAGGTTCCCCGGCGGACGGAGTGCTCCGGAGGGAGTTGGGCACAGCAGGGGCGGCGGGTGGAGGAGAGGGAGGTCGGGGGTGGAAGAAAGGCACTAATGAGCCCTTCACCCCGAGCCTGCCCTTATATTTCTGGACAAACTGCCAGACCGGATATTCCGGTATAAGTTACACCGGATATTCCGAGTCACCGGATATTCCGGTTCAAAATGAACCGGATATTCCGACCTGCTGAACCAAAATCCCAGTTTTCAAAAAGGATGACTTGCGTGCAATAGAGAGAAATGTTTTCAGGGGAAAGTAGGCTTGGGATAGATTTCCAAACTGATATTGGTACACCATACTCAACTCACAACAACCAAATCGAATCAAAAGAGCCACGTTGAGTAGGTTTCCCACATGCATGAAAAGGAGAGAAAATAGCAACATAAAGCTCCAAATAACATCAACTCTTCAAGGAGAAGAGGTTGGTGGCCGAGGCCACCGTGTAGGAGTGTATGGCATGTTACCGCGAAGATGTATCTTGGGTACATAACCAATACTCGTCGTTTTAGCTCATTAGTCACAAGAATGAATATAGAGATAAAAGAACACTTGCTATCGGCATAATGGGGGGAGGGATGGTCCAATGTATTAGGACCGCACTCCCCCTATTTCCATGCCTACATCTAAACTAGATAAGATGCAATTACGCCCTAGGTGAGTGTGCAAGCGATCAAGCCAAGGACCTCGAATCAATGATATTAAGCTCATTCCTCAAAAAGCAAAACCTTCCTTCCTCAAGGGGCTTCGTGAAGATATCCGCCAATTGATCCCTTGTGCCCACATATGATAAGTCAATGTCTCCACGGGCCACATGATCTCTTATGAAATGATGGCGGATCTCAATATGCTTGGTTCTTGAATGTTGCACCGGGTTGTAGGCAATCTTGATGGCACTTTCGTTGTCACATAGAAGAGGCACTTTGTCACAATTGACACCGTACTCCTTTAAAGTTTGCCTCATCCATAGCAACTGAGTGCAACAACTAGCGGCTGCAACATATTCGGCTTCGGCGGTGGAGAGAGATATGCAATTTTGCTTCTTAGAAGACCAACTCACCAAGGACCTCCCAATAAATTGACAAGCACCGGAGGTGGACTTCCTATCATCATGATCTCCCGCCCAATCGGAATCCGTGAATCCACATAATGAGAAATTTGCATCCTTGGGATACCACAATCCATAAGTTGGGGTATAAGCCAAATATCGAAAGATTCTCTTGACCGCCACATCGTGGCTTTCTTTAGGAGCCGCTTGATATCTTGCACACACTCCTACGGCTAGCACTATATCCGGTCTAGATGCACAAAGGTAGAGGAGAGATCCAATCATGGAGCGATATACCTTTTGATCCACATCCTTACCCTTCGGATTGAGCTCAAGGTGGCATTTGGTTTGCATTGGAGTAGAGGCACCCTTGAGATCAAGCAACTCGTACTTCTTGAGCATGTCTTGAATTTACTTTGCTTGGTTGATGAACGTTCCTTCCCTCAATTGTTTGATCTCAAATCCGAGGAAGAACTTCATCTCACCCATCATAGACATCTCAAACCTGTCAGTCATAAGCTTAGAGAATTCTTCGTTAAATGCTTTGTTAGTCGATCCAAATATAATGTCATCCACATATAATTGAAAAATGAAAAGCTCCCCATTAACTTTCTTAGTGAAAAGTGTGGGGTCGATTTCCCCAACTTGGAATCCACGGTCTACAAGTAGTTCTCTAAGGTGCTCGTACCACGCTCGTGGGGCTTGTTTAAGGCCATAGAGTGCCTTATCCAACTTGTAGACATGGTTCGGATACTTGAGGTCCTCGAACCCCGGTGGTTGCTTAACATAAACAAGTTCATTTAGTGGACCATTTAGAAAAGCGGATTTAACATCCATTTGTTGCAACTTAAAGTTATGGTGAGAGGCATAGGCAAGAAGAATACGGATTGACTCAAGTCGAGCCACGGGCGCGTAGGTTTCTCCAAAGTCAATGCCTTCAATTTGGGAGTAACCTTGAGCCACCAATCTTGCCTTGTTCCTTATCACCATGCCATGTTCATCTTGCTTGTTCTTGAATATCCACTTGGTGCCGATAACATTGCGGCAATCTTTGGGTCTTTCCACCAACTTCCACACTTTGTTGCGCTCGAAGTTGTTGAGCTCTTCATGCATGGCATCAAGCCAATCTTTATCTTCAAGAGCTTCAAAGACCTTCTTGGGTTCCACCATGGAGATGTGAGCTTGATGTTCACTAAAGCTTGGAAGTTGTCTTCGGGTAGAGACCTTGCTTCTCACATCACCAAGCACCTTGTCAAGAGATAGGGCTCTTAATTCTTGTGAGGTGCCAACCCTATTCAAGCGGCGGATCTCAATTTCCCTCCGAGTGGTGGGAGGAATCACTTGATCATCTTGATCATTCATGTCTCCGCCTTGACTGATTTGATGGCCTTGATCAACCATTGGAGTGGTGTTCATTGGTGAGGGAGAGGGTTGATCTTGGCCTTGCGAACTGCCACCGGAAATGTCAGCAGGACCGGATATTCCGGGTTCAGGAACCGGAAATTCCGGGACACCGGAATTTCCGAGTCCATCTTGACCCGGATATTCCGGTCCTCCGGAAATTCCTGGAGCAGCTGTAGAGTCTTGTTCTTCTTCTTGGAAAGGGGCATTGGGCACGGTGTTGTCGATGGGTTTTTTTTTGTGTTGGGGTGGTCACCACTTGTGAAGAACTTGGTCCTTGATGATCATCCTCATAATAGAGTTCAACGGGGCGGTGGACTCCCAACCCCATTCTTCGGATAGCATCTTGAGGTTCATCACCACCTACACCGGAAACACCACTTTGCTCCACGAGGGAGCCGTCATTCTCCTCGAACACCACACTACAAGTTTCTATGATTATGCGCGAGGCCTTATCATAGACTCTATAAGTGTGGGATTCGGATCCGTAGCCCACAAATGTCCCTTCAAGAGACTTAGAATCAAACTTGCCCAAACGAACACCTTTGATGAGGTAGAAGCACTTACAACCAAATACACGGAAGTAGGAGATATTGGGCTTGTTCCCGGTGAGCACTTCATAAGGTGTCTTCATGAGTCCTTTGCGAAAGAAGAGCCGGTTGGATGAATGGCAAGCGGTGTTGACGGCTCCGGCCCAAAAGTTGTGAGGGGACTTGAACTCGGCCATCATCGATCTTGCCATCTCAATAAGAGTGCGGTTCTTCCTTTCGGCTACACCATTTTGCTGGGGAGTATAAGCAGCGGAATACTGATGACGAATCCCTTCTTCACTAAGGAACTCGTTTAAGGTGTAGTTCTTGAACTCGGACCCATTGTCACTTCGTATCACCAAGATAGGGACATTGTGTTGATGTTGAGCTTCATTGGAGAAGTCGATGATAGTTTGTTGAGTCACCATCTTCGTCTTGAAGAAGAAAACCCATGTGTATCTTGAATAGTCATCAACAATCACCAAACAATATTTCTTGCCACCAAGGCTAGCTTCCGGAATGGGACCAAAGAGGTCAACATGGAGAAGCTCCAAAACCCTCTTTGACGAAATGATGGTCTTGCTTGGATGGTAGATGTCATGCATTTTTCCTTCAACACACGCCCTGCACATTCGATCCTTCGAGAAAGAAACATGTTCTTTTAGTCCTAGGATATGGCCACCCTTTTGGAGACTTTGCAAAGTCCTCATGTTGACATGGGCTAGTCGGCGATGCCATAGCCAACCCAAGTCCGCCTTTGCGAATAGGCACATTGTATCGGAAGTGGTGACTCCGGAGAAGTCAACCACATAGAGCCCATTCTCAATGTACCCAACGAAAGACACATTGAGAGACTTGCTCCGCAAGAGAATGACCATTTCCTTTTCAAAGACAACGGTATAGCCCAAACAAGTTAAGGAATGGACGGAGATCAAGTTGAAACCTAGGGACTCAACAAGCAAGACATTCACAAGTGTGATGTCCGGTGCCACTACCACCTTGCCGAGCCCTATTACCTTAGACTTAGAATTATCACCATACGTAACGGTCATTTGATCATCATTGGGCTTCAACTCCGTTACAATATCCTTGCTTCCGGTCATATGACTAGTGCATCCACTATCAATTATCCATTTCGATCCTCCGGAAGCAAGGCGCTACACACAATCAATTCTTGGATTTAGGTACCCATTTTGCAATGGGTGCCTTTTGGTTAGCAACAAGGGTCTTTGGGACCCAAATAGCATATTCAATATAACCATCAAAAGGACCAATGTATCTAGCATAGACATCCCCATAATAATCAACATATAAAGCATAGTTGGGGTTAGATATGCCCGCAAAGTCATTACGAGTGGGAGTGCCCCTTTTGGCATTTCCACTCGCAATTTCAACCTTCTTGGCTTGTGCGGTCTTGGTCTTCTTCTTGATCTCCTTCTTCTCCTTAGCAACATAGCCTAGACCTTCCTTACCCTTGTGGGGCACTCGCTCATGAAGAGGAGTAGTGAGTGTCCCCTTACCTTTATCAAGAGATGTCTTGGGCTTGATTGCCATAGAAGGAACAAACAAAACCCTAGCAATACCCTTCACAACATTTGCATTAGCATTCAAAGGAGTAGAGGTGCTAGGTTTCTCAAGATTAGATATCCGAGATTGGAGTTGATCATGAGACTTGAGAAGACGTTCGTGATCACTTGTCAACACCTTGTGAGCATTGTCAAGTGACTCGAAGTCTTCGCAAAGTCTAGCATGAGCAACCACAAGCTCGGACTTTTCTTTTTGCACAATTTTACATTTAGCAAAGTAGAGATCACGATCCTTAGTGATCTTAGCAAGTTGCTCCTCGAGGAGAGCATGAGCTTCTTGTTCATCTTCGAGAGAGGATTGGAGAGACACCTTAGCATGTGCATCCTCTCTCTCAATCTCACCTTTTAGTTCAAGCTCATCCTCAAGCTCACCTATACGACTCATGATTGAGCCAAAGTGTTTCTTTCCTTCTCCTTGCAAGTTAGTCATGAATTTATCAAAAGCAATGATTTCTTCCTTGACTTCTAGACTCATAGCATCATCAATGTAATGTGATATGGAGTTGGGGGATAGTTGTACCTCAGATGTCTTAGCCATAAGACATCTTCCATTCTTGACGATGACGCTCTCGTTTGGCGAGGAGAAGAGTGATGGAGTACTGGAAGACATGGCTAGTGCGGCCACTTGCGTTGGAGTATCCTCCTTGTCACTATCTTCATCATCGGTGGGATATTGCTCTTGAGTCACCAAGACAATCTTTTGGTTCTTCTTGAAGAAAGGCTTCTTCATGGGCATGGGCCCCTTGCCCTTCGTCTTGGCCACGAGCCTCCCACCATGATCCTCTCTTCTCTCCCATGGGCAATCGGCAACAAAGTGGCTCTTGTCATCGCAATTATAGCAAAGTCTCACTTTGTTGAATGTCTTTCCTCCGTTGGGGGGAAACTTCTTGTCAATCTTTGCTTTGGCCCTTCCGGGGTTCTTCCAAAAGGTTCTTGCCGCAAGACCCATGTGTTGAGTGAGAGTGCTTGAGAGAGCTTCACTAGATAGCTCGTCTTGATCATCACGCTCCTCTTCATCCTCCTCTTCAACGGTGGCCTTCAAAGCAATTGAGGCATGCTTGTGCATCCCTATGGCTCTAGCTCTTGCATCTTGTGCAATCTTGGAGGCCACCTTGTATGAGGTCATCTCTTGCATAACTTCATTGGATGTCATCTTTGCAAAGTCATGTCTTCCTTGGAGTGTCTTCAAATCCGTGTCCTCAAAGGGCATGCGAGCGGTCACATACTTCCTCTTGATCCAAGCATCATTGATGTACTCCGCCCCGAGGTTCTTGAAGGAGTTGGCAACCAACACCAATCTCCGGTACATGTCCTCGTGGCTTTCTCCATCCAACTTGTAGAATCCTTCCACCTCATTGCATAAGGCATCATACCGGTTCTTCTTCATGCTCTCATTCCCAACGAAGATGTCGGAAAGAGCATTCCAAACTTCCTTGGCGGTGGAGAATTGTTGAATGAGCGCCATGTCCTTCTCTCCAACGGCTATTTGGAGTTGATGAAGAGCGGTGGCGTTGAGTTGGCTATCAACCACTTCTCTTCTTGTCAAGTTGGTTGGATCATGGGGCTTGTATCCTTCTTCAATGATGCGCCAAAGCTCAATGGAGGCACTACATAGATGAGACTTCATTAGAAACACCCATTGAGAGAAATGAGTAGGTTTAAGCTTAGGAGGGTCACTTCTAAAGTTTACATGAGGGTGAGGGATAGGAGGGTTAGGAGAGTAATTATGGTTGACATTATGAAATTCCTCTCCTTTGGGGGTGTTAGAGGAGCTAGGTGGTTCATCCTTTTCCGCCATCCCGGGAACACTTGAGGTAACATCTTTGGACCCATCCGAAGATGACTCCTTAGAGTTCCCCGCGTGTTCCTTAGGAGGAGGAGAGGGAGAGGTAGCCTCGGGCTCCTTAGACTTCAAGAGTGCCATGAGCATCTCATTCATATTGAGGAGTTGGGCCTCCAAGGACGATCTCATATCAATAAGATCGGCCATGGTTGCCCCTTTGTCTAACGCCTCCTTCTCCGCCTCTAATTTTTCACGGGCGGCCCTCTCGGCATCGGATTCCGTCATCGTTGCACTTAGGCGGTTAAGCCCTTAAAAGTGAACAAGGCTCTGATACCAATTGAACGGGAATCCGGCACCTAGAGGGGGGGGGGGGGGGGGGTGAATAGGTGCTATTACAAATTTTAGGTCTTTTTAATTTTAGGCTCAACTCAAAGGTTAATTCTCTAGATAGATATGCAACTACGGTGAATTTACCTAAATGAGAAACTAAGCAATAGCAAGAAGCAAGTAAGGGAGTAAAGGGTAAGGGGAACCAAGTGAAGCACGCGGAGACGAAGCTTTATTCCCGAGTTCCACCCAAGGGTGTACGTCTCGTTTGGAGAGGTGTGCGCTACCACAACAGGTTAGCCGCAACGCCACAAAGGCTCACCTTCTTCTCCGATGAACTCAACCACAAAGGTTTCGAGTCCACCTTCCACTATTGATCCCCTTTTAGGGCGGAGATCGAATCCCTTACAAACGCTTGAGGCACACACCCACAACTGAATTGGGGGCTCCCAAGAAGGACCACAACAGGTCAAGGACCACAAGAGGTCAAGGTAACACCAAGAGTACAACAATGGTGAACTAGGTTTTCCCACCGGAAACCCTAGCCACGAAATCCCCAAATGAATGGGGGAGAAATGAAGATCCCTTCGGTGACGATGTAGATCTGGGCCTTCTCCTCCAATCCTCCAAAGATCTATGAGTTTGGGTGGGGGGATTGGGAGATCTTGATGAATTGAGCTTTCAAGAATAGTAGGAGAGAGAAAGTCTGAGAGCTCAAGTGTTCTTGAGTGAGTGAGGGGGTATTTATACTCCCCCTCAAAATCTGGCCGTTGGCTGTCTTGGTCACCCGGAAATTCCGGTATAAGTTGCACCGGAAATTCCGGTGCCCCGGAATATCCGGGCCTTTGAAAATATCCGGGCTGAATTTCCGGTTGAGATCAGAACCAATTCTGAACTTGACTTAGACGATTTTCTTCGGTTGACTCGGAATATCCGAGTCCCTGAAATTTCCGAGCTGAATTTCCGGTTGGAGTCAGTGCCACTTCTGATTCTTGACTTGGTCAATTTTCCTGAGGTTGACCCGGAATATCCGGTTGGTGAACCGGAATATCCGGTCCTTGAAATCTCCGGGCTGATTTTCCGATTGAAGTCAGTGCCACTTCTGAATCTTGACTTAGCAATTTTCCTGAGGTTGCTTCGGAATATCCGGTGGGTGAACCGGAATATCCGGTTGGTGAACCGGAATATCCGGGTCCTTGAAATTTCCGGGCTGATTTTCCGATTGAAGTCAGTGCCACTTCTGAATCTTGACTTAGCAATTTTCCTGAGGTTGCTTCGGAATATCCGGTGGGTGAACCGGAATATCCGGGTCCTTGAAATTTCCGGGCTGATTTTCCGATTGAGGTCAGTGCCACTTCTGAACTTGACTTAGCCAAAATCTGGGGCTGACTCGGAATATCCGGTGGGGGGACCGGAATATCCGAGTCCCTGAAGAATTCCAGAAACTCTTTTTCTCTACAGTTTGGCTTTAAGATTTGTGATATGAGTTTCACCCAAACTGAAATACTTAGCAATAGGATTAGTATATCATTGGTATTGTTAACTAACACACAAAACACTAGGGATTAAGAAATGTTCTTTCAGTCATGAACCATCATTGTCCCCCTACCAGAGACAAGACATGTCTTGGCCCATCCCGGATAGCCTTTTCCGGATTGCCGGGCTAGGCATGTCATCTCTTGTCGTACCGCGGTCGTACCGGCTGACGCGCTCCCGTGTCAGGCGGGAGGTGACCATGCTTCCGTGTCAGGCGGGAGGTGACCATGCTTCCGTGTCAGGCGGGAGGTGACCATACTTCCGTGTCAGGCGGAATGGTACTTCCCCCCGCAACAGACGGGAAAGCCTGCTATAGACCGTTGACGGCCTACCGGGACCCCTCACACCGGCTACCTCCTCGCTTGTCACTGTGAGCCTCTCCTACACAAGATCAAGACCGAGACATACACTCCGGTTAGCACTTACCCGGACCATCTATCCGGTAAAACCGAGTATACCTTCTTCCATGAGTCTCCTCGGAGCCCGAGATCTGAGATTCTTTCCGGAGGCGCCCGAGCTCGTCTCAGGATGAGTATCTCAGGGCCTAGCCTCCCGAAGATGTCTTAGCTTATCAGCAAAGACATCTTCGAGAAGCTAGTTCTTAGAGGAACCACCCGCTGATGCTTGTGCTGCCATTGTGAAGGCCGGGGGTGTCTATTTATAGTTGCTAGAGCTGACCCTTGCGCCTGCCAGGAGGCACTTTGCCCTCTACCAGTGCTCAAGGGTCAAGCTGCCCTTTCAGCACACCAGGAGGTGTCCCTTGCTCTTGCCAAAGGTCAAGTACTGTTGGCACCTTACTGAATTATACCGGGATCTGCCCCTACCCGGGGGGCAGCCCCCCGACACTAGTCCCCGAAGCTGGTGCTGCACAGCGACCTCGGATGATGTGCGGGATCAGCTTTTAAATAACAACTATATTCCGAGAACGCCTGACATCATCCTTCGTTTACTTGCCGAGATCGATTCTTCCCGAGATCTTCTCATCGAGAATGTTTTAACCGGGAGACGAAGCCTGCAACCGGATAATGCTGTCTCAGTGAATCTTGACCGTTGGCTCCGTATCGAACTCGAGATCTCCAGCTGGGCCCACCCGACGTCCCGTCTGACCAGAAATGCACTCGAGTGCCTCTGCCCGAGCACGCCGTCGCTTGGGTTCGCGCGCCGGGAGCCGCAGCCGATCCGAAGCCCAACCGTTGGGGCCGTGTGACCCTCGGTGTGGCCGGATCGGGCGCTCCGGCTAGCGCCACGTGTCGCACTGCACAAAATGGATCCCACCCACGATCGTGGAGATCGTGGGCGGGAAAATTGGAAACCGCTCCGGAATCCCCCCCATAAATAGGGGACCGGAACGGTCTCCACTTCTTCTTCCTCTCCTTCGCTTCTCCTCCACCGTCGTCTCGAGCGCATCGCCTCCGCTGTGTTCGTCGCCCGAACGCCGCCGCCCTCGCTGTTCGCCGGAGTACGAACGCCGCCGTTCCTCTTGCACGTCACCGACCTCATCTACTCCGGTGAGTTGCTTTCTCCGCCCCGATGATCTTCTTTAGTATAATAACACCTCGCCTTCGGCCGTGCTCTAACACACACGCGGTTGAGCCGCCACCGGTGAGCGCGACTCGAGCGGCGCGCACGGGGTGCACGGCGGTGATGCTGGTCGCTGTAGGACTTCGATCTTTCACTCGCATTACGTCCCGTTCGAGTTTAGCCCGACTAAATTTTCCTCATTTTAGTTTTGATTTATCAGCACACGGTAGATCTTACTCGGACTGAACTCGGTTGTGTTTAGGAGTTTGCGATCCGGTATCTCGACTCCCGATAGACTAACCTCGACTAACTGCCACTGCGCCTGCAGAGTAGCCCGGATACGTCTGCGGACTTCTCCGGCATGGGTGAAGAAGGTATCCGGGGATGCTGGGATGGATCGGAGACCACCCAGGAGGACTTGGACTGGCTGTATCGGACCCACCGGATTCCTCCGCAAGTTGAGAGCCGTCTCCCGGAGGACGAGGTTCAACCGGAAACCCAACCCGGGGAATACGTTGTATTCCTCACACATTTTGAGCGCGGGTTTGGGCTTCCGGCTAGCCCCTTCTTCCGCGACTTTCTCGACACCTACAGCCTCCAACCCCATCATCTCCCAGCTAACGCCATTATGATGCTTTCGGTCTTCACCACCTACGCGGAAGCATATCTCGGCGTATGGCCATTTCTGGATCTTTGGGCCAAGTACTTCATCCTTTGTCGCCAAGCCATCCCCAACCCGGATCAGAAGATAAAAGACTTGGTTGACTGCGGAGCTGCCACTATCATCCCCCGCGCTGACTCCGGATTCCCAATAGTCAAAGTACTAGAGTCCTGCCGGAAGTGGCAGCGCAGCTTCTTCTATGTGAAGAACCGGGAAAGCTCGGGAGACGCTCCGGGATCTTCGAATCCGGACTTCATCAATCTGCCGGAGTTCGCCATTGGTCCTCCGCGCAAATTCAACCTCTGGACACGGCTCCCCGACACAGAGGAAGTCAGGTGCATGCACGACGTTCTGAACATGTTGAACGACACGATGACCGGCGATGATCTCCTGTGTTGCTTCATCATTCGCCGCGTCTGCCCCTGCAAACCCGAGTGCAAAAGATGTGCCATATGGCCGGGAATTTAGACCCTACCCGGACCAGTATCTTTGGACTAGATCACGCTGCGGTCGTCCGCCGCGTTCGAGCTATTGCTCGGACGAAGATGACGGATGACTACTCTTGGGGTGCCATCGGGGGATCCCGGAAAAAACCCCTGAAACAGGTGCTCATATCTGCCTTTCGTAAAATTGCCTTCGCGCCCGAGTTCTGTTGGAAACCGACATGGGTATCATGTGGTGATTTATTTGCGCAGTTATTCGAGCGGCAAATCGAGGAAGACGCTATCCACGCCAACGGGAATTTCGCGCCGAACCTCCCAACACCGGAAGAGATGCCGAGGGAAGATCCTGATGGTGAGGAGCACCTCGCCGTTCCTCTGGTGAAAGCTGCCGCCCCGGGTAACCCTTCAACCTCAGAGGCAGTTTCCATTTCTTCGGATGATGAGGATGAGATTGACTGCCAAATTCTCGATGTGATTGACGCTCTCCCTCTCAACTGGGCCTCAGCAGTGGTTGCGAAGCCGACGGCCGTGACCAAACGCGCCGAGAGCCGGAAGCGTGCGGCTTCCGACACCGACGCTGCTGATGACTCCGGCAAGCCCCCCAAGAGGAGCAAACCGAACAAGCAAACGGCCGAGAAGCCTCCTCGACGCCGGCAGAGGGGTCCTCCCACTGTGGACTCCGGGTAAATTTACTTTGCCTTATGCTACATGATTGTCTTGCCCATAAATTATTACTGAGATATTCTCTTTCAGGGATGCACTCGACCTCCCGTCACCCGCTGTTCCTCCTCCTCCCGGAACTCGGACTCCCAGCCCGGCTCGGGCCTCCCCTTCTCCTCCTCGCCCTTCTACTCGAGGAAGCGAGTCTGCTGCCTCCGGTGCCGCACCGGCTACCGTTGTGACTCCGGAAGCACGCCCGGTGATCGACGAGATCCCGGTGCCGGCCACGACCACCTCGGGAGACATTCTTCTTCCGGAAAGTCCTCGCCGCGTGCCCGGGCTTGAGGCAGAGATTCTGAGCCCTCGCCGGCAGCTCGCGCCAAGCGGTCCTTTCCAGCAAGCCACGAACAAGACCGCCCTGGAGAAACGTCCCACAACCTCTTCCCGGCCAGCTGATCAGCCTGCCGCGAAGTCGCGCCCCAAGGTTGCCGGGCAGAAAACAACTTCTGCCAAACCTGCAGCTGCCCCGACATCCTCGGCCCAAGACTTGGTGCTGCGCACGGGTACGTTTTCACCGTTACCACCGCCTCCTGCCGAGATCCCTACTGCCGCCCTGCGGATGTTGCGAGCAACCGTAAGCTCCTTTATGCCTCCAGGATCTCAGGATGTTGCTGCTATTCGCGCGCCCGGCGGCTCCGGCATACGCGTTGTTGATGAATACAACCAGGCCTGGCTTGCCGCCGACGCCTCCGAGACCGTGGGAGATTTGCACGCTGCGAGCCCAAGCCTCAACGCTCAAGCCTTGCACGCTCTCCAGGTGGCCGCGCTGGATGTTACTCGGGTGACCGAGGTAAGCTTGTTTCCTTTCTTTTTCCCCTAAACATATGTTCCTTCCCCACTAGTCCCCGAGATTGGTGCTTAGTGCTCTAGATTCCACCGAATAGCAGATCACTAGGTTCCAATCTTAGAGAAAACTTCAGGACTCGGACACCGAGTCCCCGAGATCCTCCCTACCGGGTAACTTGTTTCAAAATTTGCTCCATCACGACTAGTCCCCGAGATTGGTGCTTAGTGCTCTAGATTCCACCGAATAGCAGATCACTAGGCTCCAATCTTAGAAAAACTTTCAGGACTCGGACACCGAGTCCCCGAGATCCTCCCCACCGGTTAGCCATTACTTGCTACTGATCTCGTAATTTTCCGAATTGTTCTCAACCTTCTTTGCTTTGATTTCAGGAGTGCAGCAAGAAACGCTGCAACATCTTCAACCGAGTTCTTGCTGACCTCGGTCAGTCCAAGAAGTGCGAGGGGCGCCTCCGGGAGGAGCGGGATGCTGCACGCAAGGTCTCGATAGATCAGAAGGCCGCACTTGCTACCGCGCAAGCCGAGATCGCGCGACTCAACAGCGAGCTCGAAAAGGCCAAGGCCGCTGCGACCGAGATGAAAACGCGCTTCGTTGAGGCGACGAAGAAACAAAGGGAAACCTTGGACCAGTCCGAGGAGCGTGCGCATCTCGCGGAAACCGGGTTGGCTCTTCTCCGGTCACGGTCCGATAGCTGGCTCTCCGAGCTAACCGTACTGAACCGGGACCTTAACAGTAAGTGGACCGACATCCCCCATGCTTTCCTTGCTCTTTTTTTGTTGTTGTAGTTCTTCTTATGCTCTAGTCGCTTGACAGCTCTTCTTTTTAAACGGGAATTTGAGCACTCCCGGGAGGCTGCTGTTCTTGCCGTTGCTGCTGCTCGGGAGAAACGTGTCGGGAAGGGTGCTGTCTCGGACGCCTGGGATATTGAGGACCACCTCACCGCGCTGAAGGCCCGGATAGTGCCTCTCCGGTCTATCGGGACGGAACTGCTCAGCGTTGCGATCCACGTCCACGGCGTGATGTGGCCGAGTATCCGCGCGACGCTCTCGGTCTCCGAACTCGCTAGCGCACTCCGGTGTGTCGGGAGGCGCATCCACGCTTGGAAGCGTTCCGGTGCGCGTGCTGGTGCCGACCAGGTCTTGACCCAAGTACTTAGTTGGTACGAAGGTCTTGACCTGGATGCGATCCAGCGCCTGCGGACGATCTCGCCGTGGCTGAGCGATCCGTCTAAGGTCCAGCGGCGACAAGAGGTGGCGCACCGCATCGCCTCGTGGTCCAGCATCCGCTCCTTCACCGCCAGCGTCATTCCTTCCGACTCCGATTCTGACTATGAGGATGATGAAGAAACCGACGCGACCGGTGATGCGAATGACGAGATCCCGGAAGAGGACGACGCTGCCTCTGGCGCTGTTGCCGAGACCGCGGTTCCCCGGGAAGTTGCCACTTCTCCGACACCCGAGGCCTCTCAGGCCGAGGTGCGCCCTGATGCCCCGAGTACCGCCGTCGGAACCGAAGCCACTGCTGCTCCTGCTGCTGCTGCTCCCGAGGTCGCTGCTCCTGCTGATGTCCCCGTCGAGAAGCCGACATCTCCTATCACTTAGAATACTTAAGAGTAGATTTGTTAAATCCCCGGAATGCCGGGTGCAAGATGTAACATATACTTATATTATTTTCGTTTCGTACTTAGCTACCTATCCGAACAACTTATGTCAGTTTATTTTGTTATGAGTCCCCGAGTTGCTTTTCATGCTTACCGTACTTAGGCAATTTCTGCTCTTGTCTACCATTTCGGCGTTCGACAGTCGAGTCACAAAACTCCATCTACGGCATACATTACTTAAAACAATCCGAGTTCTGGCTAACCGAATTCCCGACATAAAAAATAGCTGAGTTAGTAAAAAACAGGTATGCCGGATAAGTTCCCGCTCCGAGTCCCCCAGACCATTTTCGTGTTTCCCACCTTCCCTCTCTTTTCTCTTGACTACCATTTCGGCGTGCGTCAGTCGAGTCACAAGATGATTTCACATGACATACATTACTCTGACTTTGAGAATCGAACTCGGAACTTTCCCGGCATACAAATAAAACAGAAGACAGCTATCCGGCAGTCCCCGGGTTCCTTCCCGAGATGCCGGTGAAAAACAGCAAATGAACTTGACAAAAATGAAAACAAAATATGCATATAACCAGGCAGTCCCCGGGTTCCTCCCGGGGTGCCTTACTTTCATTAATACTGAAAACTGAGATACAACATACACTGAGCCCTTTATGTGTAAAAGGGGCGAAGTAGTGCTACATTCCATGGACGCTTGGTTTCCTCACCGGATTTGTCCATTACACCTTTCCTAGCCTCCTGTGCATCTACAAGGTAATAAGAGTCATTGTGCAATGCCCTGCTTATCACAAAAGGTCCCTCCCATGGAGGTGACAATTTATGCATTCCGGCCGTGCGTTGGATGAGCCTCAGCACAAGATCCCCTTCTCGGAACACCCTCGGGTGCACTTTCCGGCTATGATAGCGATGGAGGTTTTGCTGATAAATTGCAGATCGGGACAGTGCCAATTCCCTTGCCTCTTCGAGTAAATCAACATCATCTTCTCGGGCCTCCTTTGCCTCGGTCTCGGTGAACATTGTCACTCTTGGGGCATCATATTGTATGTCGGTTGGGAGTACTGCCTCGGCACCGTATACCATGAAGAATGGCGTGTACCCGGTAGATCTATTCGGTGTAGTCTGGAGACCCCATAACACCGCCGGTAACTCCTCTATCCAGCATCCCGGAGTTCTCAACAGTGGTTCGATCAAACGAGCTTTGATGCCGGCTAAGACTAAGGCATTTGCTCTTTCGACTTGCCCATTTGCTTCCGGGTGTGCAACTGATGCTACATCCAGCCGGATTCCCTTCTCAGCATAAAATCGAGCGAATTCCCCCACAGCAAAGTTGGTGCCATTATCCGTGATAATGCTGTGCGGGTACCCGTATCTCAAGATGATGTCTTTCAGGAATTGCACAGCGGTGTGTCCATCACACTTCCGGATTGGCTTGACCTCTATCCACTTGGTGAATTTGTCCACCATAACCAGTATATGTGTCATATTGCACAGCGGTGTGTCCATCACACTTCCGGATTGGCTTGACCTCTATCCACTTGGTGAATTTGTCCACCATAACCAGTATATGTGTCATATTGCCTCTTGCCGGCTTGAACTGTCCGACCATATCCAAACACCATACTGCAAATGGCCAAGTGATAGGGATTGTCTTCAGCGCTGACGCCGGCATATGTATCCGGTGAGCAAACCTCTGGCATCCTCCACACTTCCGGACAATATCTTCTGCTTGCTGTAATGCAGTGGGCCAGTAGAACCCATGCCGGAACACTTTCGCCACCAGGGCCCGGGATGATGCATGATGTCCACATTCCCCCTGATGTATTTCCAGTAGCATCTCTTGTCCTTCTGCCGGTTCTACACACCTCTGGAGTACCTCAGTGACACTCCTCTTGTATAACTCTTGATTGATGATGGTGTATGCTTTTGACCTTCGCATTATCTGCCGAGCTTCCACTTCATTCTCTGGTAGAGTTCCTTCCAAGACGTAAGCCATGATGGGCTGTGCCCATTCCGGGACAGGTCGAACCGGGAACACGGGGGCGTCTATTTCCATTGGCTCTGCCGACATCACCTCCATCATCATCTTTCTTTGCCTCTCTGAGCACTCTGATGCAGTCCCCGGGTTCGATGTGTTGCTCCCGACATCTACTTCCATGGGTGCTGCATCTGCACCAGGCTCCTTGGGGATGAAGATAGAATCCGACTCGGGTGAGGGTTGAATAGATGGCTTCCTCAAATGCTCCAGAGCTATCCCGGGTGGGATGGAATCCCGAGACGATCCTAGCTTTGACAAGACATCCGCTGCCTCGTTTTCTCCTCTGGGTATATGCTTGAACTCGCATCCTTCAAAAAATCTGGATATTTTCTACACATGAAACCTGTATAAGGCCATGTTTGCATCGAGGGCATCCCAATTCCCCGACACCTGTTGCACTACGAGGTCGGAGTCACCGAAACACTCTATCCGGCGGATGCCGATCTCCTTGGCGACGTTCAGTCCATGAACCAAGGCCTCATATTCCGCGACATTGTTGGATGCCCGAAAATGGATTTGCAACACATACTTTGGTATATCTTGTTTCGGAGAAGTGAGGACCACTCCGGCACCCAATCCGATTTTAGCCTTTGAGC
Source organism: Poa annua (assembly GCA_026929855.1). Lineage (NCBI taxonomy): Eukaryota > Viridiplantae > Streptophyta > Magnoliopsida > Poales > Poaceae > Poa > Poa annua. Next base: position 300,196,798 of record CM049426.1, read on the forward strand.
CATCGAAATGCATCCTCCAGAAATTGTAATCCGGCATCGGAGGTTCATACTGCATCTCGGCCCAGTCTACCAAAAAGTCCGGCAGCGCCTGCGACTTGATGGCATCTCGTCTCTCATATGCCGGAGCATACGGAGACAACTGGATGGCCCATTTGGCTACCCGGCCGCTAGCGTCCTCGCAACCGATGATCTCGGCCAGAGGAGCTTCGCATACTACTGTGATCGGGTGTTCCTGAAAGTAGTGCTAGAGTTTGGTTACTGCCATGTACACCCCATACGCCATTTTCTGGTAGTGTGGGTAGTTCTGTTTAGATTCCGAGATCACCTCACTGAGGTAATACACCGGCCTTTGTATCAGCTTGCCCCCTTCTTCCCTTTCTACCACCATTGCCACACTGACTACCCGGTTGGTTGCAGCGATATATAGCATCATCGGTTCCTTGTGTAACGGTGATGCCAACACTGGTGCTGTTGAGAGCATCCTCTTCAAATCGTTGAACGCCGCGTCAGCCTGCGGGGTCCAAACAAATGTTTTGCTTTTCTTCATACATTTGGTACAGTGGCAAGGCCTTCTCCCCAAGTCGACTCACAAACCGACTTAGGGACGCAAGACAACCAGTGAACTTCTGTACATCTTTGAGACGCACGGGCAACTTCATGATCTCGATAGCACGAATTTTACCCGGGTTGACCTCGATTCCCCAGCTTGAGATGAGGAATCCGAGCAATTTCCCCGCCGGAACCCCAAATGTGCACTTATCCGGGTTCAATTTCATCCGGAATCTTCTTAAGTTCTTAAATGTTTCCCTCAGATCATCTATTAGTGAGGCTTTTTCTTTTGTCTTTATGACTATGTCATCGACATAGACCTCGGCATTCCTGCCTATCTGGTCATGCAAACATTTCTGCATGCACCTCTGGTATGTAGCACCTGCATTCCTCAAACCGAAAGTCATGACACGATAGCAATAAGCCCCATAAGGGGTAATAAAAGCAGTTTTCAATTGATCATCCGGATTTAAAGGTATCTGGTGAAAACCAGAATAGGCATCTACAAAAGTCAAGAGCTCACTCCCGGCAGTGGAATCTATCACTTGATCTATCCGGGGAAGTGGGAAGGGGTCCTTCGGGCATGCTTTGTTGAGGTTGGTGAAGTCAATGCACATGCGCCACACCTTAAGCAGGAGGGGATCATCCTTCTTCTTCTCTACCAAAACCAGATTCGATATCCAATCCGGGTGCAGCACCTCCATTATGAATCCCGCAGCCAGCAGTATAGCCAGATGCTCCATGACCGCAGCTCTTCTTTCATCCGAGAGGCGCCTAGTTGGTTGCTGAAGGAGATATGCCCTAGAGGCAAATAAATAAGTAGTATTTATTGCATTATCTCATAAGTTTTATAATAGGTTTGTGTATTATGATATAACTGTATTAATCGGAATTGTTAATACACGTGTGATACATAGACAACCAGGTCCCTAGCAAGACTCTATATGAGCTAGTCCATTGGGCAACAGTTGATCGAGATTCCCGATCAAGGACAATGACGTCGGTTGACAAAGGGAATGAATATCATATTTATGGTTCAACGACGATATTCGTGGAATGCACAGGGGTCGTTATATATTTCCAGGTATCCCTGACGATCATTGGTGAGCGGAGTGTCTCGACCATGTCTGGAGTGTTCCCGAACCGTAGCGTAACAAACTTAAGGTCTTAGCGACACTAGGAGATAGGTTCTGGAATTTTATAGGAGTTTGTTGGAGAGAGAGAAATGATCCGGAAAGAGTTCCGGTGGTTCGGAAGGAGTTCCGGGGAGGTATGGAATGGTTCCAGGAATGTCAGAAAGTTGTTCGGGTGGTTCCGAAATAGTTTCGGAGTCATGGGATATTGAATTATATATAAATATATTAATTATGAATTAATGGGATTTTTATATTAATTTAATATTAATTAAATAAAGGAAAAAGGGGGCTCCCACCTAAATGGGCCCTAAGAGGGCCCAAGAGGGGGAAACCGCACCCCACAAGGAAGGGGAAGGCTTGGGCCTCCTAGTCCGAGTTGGACTAGGAGTGGGAGAGCCCATGGGGGGTTCGGCCGAACCCCCCCTCCCCTCTCCTCCTTTAGTCCCACATGGGGGAGCCAAGGGGGTTGGCGCACCCCCTTCCCCCTTTATATAGCAAGGCATATTAATTGATTTAATTCATAGGAAAATACAATTAATTCCCGATTTCTCTCTCGATCTTGTGGTTCCCAAGTCGGAGCCGCGCCGAGCTGAGGAAGGGGGTCTCTCTCCACCTAAGCCATACCGCAGAGCGCCGTTGCTCTGCGGGATTCCAGATAAGATCTACTCCTGCGATTTCAGCTGGATCTGAATGACCGGGAGTTGTCGCTAGGCTCCGTATGTTTGCGAGTGCTCGGAGGCTACTCTATTGAGGAGCTTGGGCGACGTCGTCTCGCCCCCTGCAGCCGCCACGCCTCCCCCCTCTGCTGCCGGCGCACCAGCCCTGGTGCTGGCGCTCTGCCTTCTTCCGCCCGACGCCCGTCGACGCAGATCATCATCGACACCCCGGCGTCATCAACTCCGACATCGCGGCAAGTTCTCCGCGACCTCGAGGTCGGCTACGTACGACTTCATCGTCAACGCTTGTGCGGGAGCGTAATCCCCGCTATCGTCTACATGGAGGTAATGTAACCCGTTCCGCCACCGTTATCGCATGTACTAGATAGATAGATCCTGGCTAGTTAGGGTTCCGTTCGCTAGAAAAATTATTGTTTTCTGCACCGCAACCCCTTCAGTGGTATCAGAGCCGATCTATGCGTAGTACTGCTGGTACGGTTAGAACTCATGTTGAATGAGGGCGTCTTTCTTATGTTTGCTACCCTCTAGCGTGCACTTGCGATGCCTTCGGTATTGAGTTGATGAAGCGGCCCAGACCGACTTTACGCGTACGCTTACGCGAGACTGGTTCCACTACTGACATACGGCTTGCACCGTATCTGTGGCTAGCGGGTGTCTGTTTCTCTCTCTCTAGTCGGCAAAGCATTTTCGATGGAGGGCCCGAAAGGGATGCTTAAACATGCAATTATACGATCGACGTTGTGGTACAAAGTTCGTAGGTAGGGAAGCGATTCTCTTACGAATAAGTCTATTTGCCACGTAAAACTTGCAAAACTAAATAAAGCTAGAGGCGTCTAACTTTGTTTTGCAGAGGCGTTATTTTATGTGACATGGTTACGGTAAGTTTTGATATTACTCGTACTGTCGGAGGCAAAGGAGGGCTCTGTAGACTCGGAGCCATGCCGGGGCGCCGGGGGCCAGGCACATGGCGCCATGAAGGTCCAGGCGCATCGACCATGTCACATCGCACTTCATTGCATCATTATTGTGTGCTGTTGTGTGTGCATCCTATTGATTGCTTATATGCTAGATATACAACGGTAGCATCATAAATAGGATGATCCCTAACAAATACCAAAATTGTTTTCTCCCTCGTTGCGCACCACCAAAAAGTTCTACGTTATGAGGCAGGCCGTGATGATCGGGTGTCACACATCTCGTCGTTCGCATACAGTGGGTGTAAGCCATGTTGCACGCGCAGGGTCTTCGAGGTTTGATTGGCGAGCCTAGCATACTCAGAGGTATGGCCTCGGAACACGGGAAGATCGAAAGATCGAGCACGAGTCATAGAGTTGTTATGATCGACATTTTATGTCCACCTTTGAAGCTGTGCTGCCGGCCGTGATGATCGGGGGTAGTGTGGTGGATGAGGGTCGTGTCATCGCCATTATTATTTTAGGGATAATAATCTTGGTGAGGTGTTTTTTTTTTGATAATGAGATTATAGAACTAAAACTCACCTACATATTATAAACTTAACCTTACCTCTTTTGCGATCACATCTATAGACTACGCAACTATACTTCGGTTACTTCCTCAAGAGCCCGGATGCTACATTAGAAGCCGACGGGTCCAACTTCATCAGATGGTACAGGGGTTTTAGAAACATTCTCGAACACAACAACATTCTATATGTTCTCGATGAACCGTTAGGAGGAGGACCAGGAGATTCTGCAAGCGAGGAGGAGGAAGATGATTTCCGTAGGCGTCGAGACATATTCATTGAAGTGGAGATCACCATGACCGTATGCCTGGCACCCGAGTTGAAAGAGATGTTTCGACGCAAGGAGCCAAGCGTCATGATGGATGCGATAAAAACTCACTTCAGAGATGAATTAAAGCGTGAGCAATTCAGGCAGCTTAGAATGTTCCAGACCATTCACATGGAGGAGCACACCTGTCTGAAGACACATTTGAAGAGATTGTATGACATCTACTTCCAGCTGACGATGGTCTTCGATTACTGGATGGCAGATTCTTGTGCCATTCGGACTGTCCTGATATCTCTGCCTCCTAGCTATGAGAAGCATGTGCGCAAGTACATTTTGAAAGCCGACGATATGAACTTCTACAAGTTCGTACGTGAGTTCCAGTCTCTGAAGGTTGATTCCATCGAAGGAGAGATCTTCGATGCTACAGGTATATATTTGATATATGCAGAATTATGAATTCGCCCATGGTATATGATGAAATGTTTGATAATTGTTCTGTTTGTGAAACAGGTCCTGATTATCACATATATGCGGCGCAGTTTGATGTGACCTGGCGCTGAAGCTGGTAGTCAAGGAGTTGATGGCCTTTTGGTGTTCACGTCCTTAAGTTATCATAGTTATCATTAATAGTTTTTGATACGATCTTTTGTAATAGTGAGCGAGTGTGTGTGTCTTGATTGTTGCAAGACAAAGTTATTCATGTAATAAGACAAGTTCAGTTGTTTTATGTTATGGAACAAGTCAGTTGTTTTATCTTATGAATAAAGTTTCCACATCTCAGTTACATTGATTGTATGATAAGTATTCATAACTATAGATATGATAAAATAGTTTGTCCCGTGAACAAAGGTTCTATTGCTAGAACAAACACCGTCGAGTTTAGTCATAAAAGCAATGAAAGAAGTAATGGATGTTCTTGGTCCATTTAAGTATTTCGAGTGCTGAGTTGATTGAGCTTGAAATCAAGTATTGAAGTTGCAATACTAGCGGAAATTAATTGAGTGTCATTTTTAATGATTAATTAATGGTGTTTACTACTTGATCCGAATTCCTCCATGACTTTGGTAAATAGGAGTATTTGCCCGATAAATTATGGAGTCTGAGATTAATTTGATAATAAATCAAATGGGGTTTTTCAGAAGAAAGATTAGTGAACATTGTGTTCACAAAATTTGATCAAAGGACAGTATTTTTGAATTATGTTTTCAACACAAGAGACTTTTGGAAATTTTCTTCACAAAATAATAATATCATATATAGTGATATGTGGGGAATTATAATCATTCTCTATTTTAAATAAAGTGTGGTCATCAGAATCAGTCTTAGAATCTCCTAATATGTTCGAAACATTATAGTCGATGTCCACTTTAGAAAATAGATATTTTTCTCAACGAGAATTCGTAGGATCGACAGTAGTGTCGACGTGTATATGATTATGCGATAATTCGGAATATACATGAGTAGTTCTTTGTAGATTGCTCGCATTGGACGAGAGTGTATTCCATAATCAATTAGAAACAAAGTTCAGTTTGTTGTCTATGTAATTCCGAGAAAAGATGACTTTTCGAATTATGGTTTATGGATTGGAAGTTTGGAATAAAGTGTCAGACCTATGTTGGAAAGTGTTCCAAAGAGTATATGTCTGCTAATGAAAGTTTAGTGATTAAGAGTGAGGGAGACAAGAAAATTGTTTTCTGCTTGCAATCCTCTTCATAAAGATCACAATATTTTCATAAAAGAAACTTCTAAATAAAGTGTTGTTATATTTAATATTGTTGTCGGGTCACAGCACTGTATTAAGTATTTCAGATCTTGTTGACAGATCAAGGTGCACTTCATGAATACAAAGAAAAGTTGAGAAAATATCAGAATACGAACAAAGGCTTTTGAGCCTGGAAATCCAAAGTTGCATTTGAAAAGATTAAGAGAGTAATTGTTGCTGCAATTCTTATTAGAGGAATAAGATTGTTTAATCGTCATATAAAGTATTATATAAGAAATGTGACTATAAGAAAGACGCGATGGCATGTCTTGTCAAGAAATGTGTCTTGGACAAGATCAAATTTGTTGACTACATTTATGTAGACATGCTTGAAGTCTGAGGGATTTGTATTAATGTAATATTGTAGTTTGTATTAAATTCGAATTTATAGTAGATCAATGATTTTGGTTTAACCAAGATGTCGATTTAAGTGGGAGTCATAGTTAGTTCACTCAGGAGAAATATGTGAAGAACATATTTTTGAGTGGGAGCTCAGGAACTCAAATATGTGGATAACATGTTTTTGAGTGGGAGCTCGTGTTATCAAATATGTGGAGACATAATTTGAGTGGGAGTCGAATTCATCTTGTGTAGTTAACACATTGTGAAACTGTACCAATAGAATAGGATGAAGTTGTAAAACTATTTAAAAGTTAGTGTCTATTTTGAAATAGAACGGGAATATTAAATAGTTAGTCGAGTTGTGTTGGATTATATCTGAGGAGTCAGAATAGAATCAAAAGGATGGTCCTTTGAAATCCAATTGGTCATTAAGAGTAATGATGCATGAAGGTAATGGTTGTATGACATGTGGGTCTATTATGTATATATTAGACATCATACAGAAACCATATTATCTGCTCGATAAAATATAACCGATGTTCTTGGAGTAAAGAACAGTTATGAAAGTAAATTTGGAATTTACTGGAAGTAGAAGTACGTTAGTTAAGGGATTGACATTTGAATGTCAAGTTTTCTACATTGGTGTGAAAGTATGTAGATATCGCGAGTTTGTAATTGTTACAAGGGGCTCTGCATGGCTGAGTGTGTTTTTCAGGGCAGTTATCTGGTTAGTATAATCAGAGTAAGCGCTGGGAAGCAGAAGTCTCACTTAGTTACGGTACTTGCATATATGTTGTTAGACAACATGGTGATATCAAGCAAGTTGATGCCAGTGAATCGCAAAAGCATGTACAATCATGGATTGTGCAGTAACACTTTTCCACGAGCAATCATTATCAAATGATTCTTATTTGATAAGGGATTCTGATAAAGTAAAATGCAGCTAGTTTATTTGTACTCTAGTGCAAGTGGGAGACTGAAGGAGATATGCCCTAGAGGCAAATAAATAAGTAGTATTTATTGCATTATCTCATAAGTTTTATAATAGGTTTGTGTATTATGCTATAACTGTATTAATCGGAATTGTTAATACACGTGTGATACATAGACAACCAGGTCCCTAGCAAGCCTCTATATGAGCTAGTCCATTGGGCAACAATTGATCGAGATTCCCGATCAAGGACAATGACGTCGGTTGACAATGGGGTCATCTTGTTAGTTGAATAAGGTGGTGGACATACGCAAAGTATTGCAATAAGATCGTATTACGATGTTTGTCATTTGCAATAGATAAGAGTATGATAGCTTATTCCTTAGACCGTGAGACCGTACTTATTGATGCTTCGTAGGAGTGCTTTGAGAGCATCAAACGTTGTGTCTTATATAGCATGACAATAACGGTGTCCATTTTGGGTATTCCGAAAGAGCATCAAGACGTAAGGATCAAGAGCGGGATTTGTTCATTCTTGTAATGGAAAGATACTCTGGGCCCACTCGGTGATATTGCATCTATATAGCTGCGCAGCTTATGACTAGGTCATGGAGATGTAATATCGCAGACGAGTTAATAACCTTCGTCGGTAACGAGATACAGCAAAAGCATCGGTGTGTCTACGATCATATCTCGGACAAGGTAGTATCGCAGAGACAAAGGGAATGAATATCATATTTATGGTTCAACGACGATATTCGTGGAATGCACAGGGGTCGTTATATATTTCCAGGTATCCCTGACGATCATTGGTGAGCGGAGTGTCTCGACCATGTCTGGAGTGTTCCCGAACCGTAGCGTAACAAACTTAAGGTCTTAGCGACACTAGGAGATAGGTTCTGGAATTTTATAGGAGTTTGTTGGAGAGAGAGAAATGATCCGGAAAGAGTTCCGGTGGTCCGGAAGGAGTTCCGGGGAGGTATGGAATGGTTCCGGGAATATCCGAAAGTTGTTCGGGTGGTTCCGAAATAGTTTCGGAGTCATGGGATATTGAATTATATATAAATATATTAATTATGAATTAATGGGATTTTTATATTAATTTAATATTAATTAAATAAAGGAAAAAGGGGGCTCCCACCTAAATGGGCCCTAAGAGGGCCCAAGAGGGGGAAACCGCACCCCACAAGGAAGGGGAAGGCTTGGGCCTCCTAGTCCGAGTTGGACTAGGAGTGGGAGAGCCCATGGGGGGTTCGGCCGAACCCCCCCTCCCCTCTCCTCCTTTAGTCCCACATGGGGGAGCCAAGGGGGTTGGCACACCCCCTTCCCCCTTTATATAACAAGGCATATTAATTGATTTAATTCATAGGAAAATCCAATTAATTCCCGATTTCTCTCTCGATCTCGTGGTTCCCAAGTCGGAGCCGCGCCGAGCTGAGGAAGGGGGTCTCTCTCCACCTAAGTCATACCGCAGAGCGCCGTTGCTCTGCGGGATTCCAGATAAGATCTACTCCTGCGATTTCAGCTGGATCTGAATGACCGGGAGTTGTCGCTAGGCTCCGTATGTTTGCGAGTGCTCGGAGGCTACTCTATTGAGGAGCTTGGGCGACGTCGTCTCGCCCCCTGCAGCCGCCGCGCCTCCCCCCTCTGCTGCCGGCGCACCAGCCCTGGTGCTGGCGCTCTGCCTTCTTCCGCCCGACGCCCGTCGACGCAGATCATCATCGACACCCCGGCGTCATCACCTCCGACATCGCGGCAAGTTCTCCGCGACCTCGAGGTCGGCTACGTACGACTTCATCGTCAACGCTTGTGCGGGAGCGTAATCCCCGCTATCGGTCTACATGGAGGTAATGTAACCCGTTCCGCCACCGTTATCGCATGTACTAGATAGATAGATCCTGGCTAGTTAGGGTTCCGTTCGCTAGAAAAATTATTGTTTTCTGCACCGCAACCCCTTCAGTTGCTTCACCGGCTTCGCATCCGGTCGGACAAACAGAGAGTGCTCAGCCAACTCCCTCGGGACACCTTGCAGATCGTCATTCGACCACGCAAAAGCATCTCGATTCTCACGGAGGAAGTCGACGAGCTCGCCTTCCTATTTGCTGTCCAGGTTGCTGCCAATGATCACTTGGCGCCCCGGGTTGCTGGGGTCCACACACACCTTCTTGGTCTCCTTGGGGGGCTGAAATGATGCACCCTGCTCCGGGTTCACCATCCGGGCATTCCGAGTTGGGAGGTCTTGGCCATTGCCACCACCTGCTGGATCCTCTTCTTCTCTCCTGCGATCACCAGGGATTCAGCTAAGCACGACCCCGCCGAGGCACACTCCATGGAGCGCTTGTGGTCTCCCGAGATGGTGATCACGCCGTTAGGTCCCGGCATCTTCATCTTCAAGTAGCCCATGTGAGTTGAGATCATGAACTTGGCCAGGGCCGGTCTGCCGAACAGCGCGTGATACGGGCTCTCGAGGTCCACGACCTCGAACTCCAAGCTCTCGGTTCGGCAGTTCTCCTCAGTTCCGAATAGCACTTCAACCCAGATTTTTCCCATGGGTGAGCAAGAGACTCCGGGCACGATGCCGTGGAAGGTCGTCTCGGTAGGCAGCAAAGTGTTCATGGACACCCCCAGCTTCAGCATCGTGTCCTTGTACATGATGTTAATGGCACTGCCATTGTCGATCAGAACCCGGCTGAAGCGGACATTGAGGTTTGGTCCGACAAAAGTTGGGTCCACCACCAAGGCATACGCCCCCGGCTTAGGCATAACCCTGGGGTGATCCTTTCGGCTCCACGTGATCTCCATCTCGGACCAGTGCAAGAACTTGGGCACTGCTGGGATCACGGCATTCACCTCCAAGGCACGCTTCCGCACACTTCTCCGGTCAGTGGGTTCGGTTACGAAAACCACATAACTTTGATGGGCCTCCCGGTAGTTGCCCTGCTGCTGTCCGGCTTGGTAACTGGGGCCTGCACTGTTGTCATTCTGGGTGTGCACCGTATTTACTGGCCGAGGCGGGGGTCCTCGCGGAGGTGGGTTGATTCGGATAGCATTGGCCCTCGACATCGGAGGAGGGGGTCTCGGAATGTTGGGCCGAGATGCCGGAGCACTCGGTCGAACAGCTCCCGAGCTGCCTTCCTGCAATGTGCGCTGGTACCAACTGCATTGCCGAGTCGAGTGGTTTGCGGGCTTGTTGGCCTCCAGAGTATGGTAGCAGCATGGTTTGTTCAGCATCTCCTCGTATGTCAGGGGCTTCTTTTGTTCCACCCAGGTTTTCTGCACCTCCTGACTCTGACCCCAAGTTGGGCCACTTGTCTTTTGACGCTGGCTGTTGCCGGCATCCTCTGGCTCCCGGGTCACCGCTGCAACGTGCTGTGCGGCATGGTGGTACTCGGGGTGATTCCTTTTCTGGCCAAAATATTGGCGATCATGGCTCCTGCTCGGTCCCGAACGCTGAGGTCCCGCATTCCTCCTGCTGGAGTCACCGACATCCACCAGGGGTTGCATGGGATCTCCAAGCGTGTAGGTATCGGCGATGCGCATGGTCTCTGCCAAGGTCGTTGGCATCTTTCTTTGCAACTTCTGCCACAACATTGAGCCATGCCGGCATCCTTGTGCAAACCAGGAGATGGCTTGTGCCTCTACCACTCCTTCGCAAGAATTGCGGATATTGCTCCACCGGGTAAGGTACTCCCGGTCGGTCTCGTTACTCCTTTGCCTACAGATGGCGAGCTGTTGAGGCCGGTTAGGCCTTTTGTATGTGCTGGTGAAGTTGCTGATGAATGCTTCCTCAAAGTCTAACCAGCAGTCTATGCTGCCAGCTCTCAGGTTGTTCAACCAGATCCGGGCAGGTCCTTCCAACATCTGCGGTACGTATCGTACCGCCCATCGTCTGTTTCCACCGGCTATGCTTACTGCAGTTACATAGTCGGTTAGCCAGTCCTCCGGCTTCTTGCTGCCGTCATAGGTCTTGGCACCCCTGTTGAGCTGAAAATTCCGAACAGGTGGCTCCCGCATGATCTGGGGTCCAAAGCAGGCAGGTCCCGGAGGCCCTTGCTCTTCCACTAGCTCGGATTGATGAATTCGATCGAGCCGGAATCTGGCATCTGCCGGATTCAGCTGCCTGGTTCCTATCCGAGATCCCAAAGGGTTCTCGTCTGGCTGATACCCGAGCTGCTGCAGTCTCGAGTTGCCATCATCAAGCCTGTTCTGCGCAGGGATCACGGCCTGCTGGGGAACAGAGGCGACCTCCCTTTGTGGGTTTCCCTGAGCATGAGGAGGGTTCCGGGGTGGATTACCACGGCCGACCGGGTTATTGTTTCTTACACCCAGGTTACCACCCTCACGGGTACTTCCCGCCTGCCCCGAGTTACGCTGCCCGGCTTGCCCGACTTGCTGGATACCGGCGAAGGCCGGATCATAAGTCTGTAGCTGCTTGTTCTTCCCGGAACCTCGACTCCGGCTCCGGCTCTTGCTCTTGCTTCTGCTCGGATGCGGGGAAGAGGCCTCCCCGTCCGACTTCTGGCTATTGGGTCTGGCTGAGTGCACTTGGGATCCTGCCCCGGGGTTCTTCTTCTTGAAGGCCTGATTCTGACGGTTGTCCTCAATCACCAACTCGTTTACCCGCTCCTGCTGCTTGCGCAGGGCCTCACCGGATAACCCCACCAACTCGGCCATGGCGGCTTCGGCGGCCCTAAGAGTTTTTGCCGGGGAGCTGTACACCGGCTTCCCCGCTGAAATCCGGCTTCCCGTGTGACTGGTTGTGGCTCCACCTGCCAGCTCCTCATTCACCATTCTTCCTTTCTTGCGCAGATCCGCGATGCGCTTGTCCCGGGAGTCAATCTTAAGGAATCCGTGAGCTGCATTGTACTCATGGAGGCTAGCATTGAGCTCGCGACGGATCTCGGCGATCTCCTGCGCTTCAGCGAGTAGCAATCTCCGCTGCTCCTCCAAGTCAGCCGAGGTGACCTGGGTATCCGCTTCAGCAGCCACAGGTACAGCTAACTTAGCCACCAGGCCCGACAGGGGATCCGGACGACGCCGCGGCTGGGACGGCTGTGGATCGCCATCCCGGGCCGCACCTCTTTCCTGAGGAGGTTTGGCCAAACGAACGTGGCCGCTTCCGGTACCGCCGTCCGCGTCCTGGTACTCCTCCTCGGTTGCCCCGACCATCATCACCGCGACGGAACTCGGGGGGGGCGACCGGTATGCAGACCCCGAGCAGCGCAGAGCATGGGAGGGTCCTCAGCTTCCAGAACCACGTCCGGGTAGCTACAGATAACTTCGGTGGCGACGTAGGTGGTGAAACCACCAAAGTCAATGAGACATTCGTTCACTGGAAAGGGTCTGTTCCGGAAGCATCCTACGTTGTCACAGACGAAGTCCATCTCCCCTAGTCTTACGACCAGGCCAGAGAGAACCCGAACGTCGAAATGAACGGGGGAGCCCGTCAGGATGTGTACACCAGCCAACGCCTCTGTCAGCCCCACGGTGGGCGCCAACTGTCGTGGTGGTGTCACGGCAGATGCCATAGGATGGCTAATGTGTGGGGCCGATGGACGTTGGTGGATCCGGGGAGGGATAGCGAGCTGAAAAGCCCACGCGAGGAGGATCCCGGTATAACCGAGATCTCCCAAGAACGAGAAACAAGATCAAAGTGCGAGGAGAAAGATCTAACAAACACGAACAAATGCACGAAGGCACACAACACACACACGATATACCCAGGTTCAGGGTCCTCGTGAGGAGGTAACACCCCTACTCCTGCCTTTCCTCTCTATATAACTATGGTACAAGAGCTACAACTTGCTGCTCGATTTCTCAAAGGGAGGAGTACAAAGAACCAGATGAACTCAAGGTGTGAAGAAGTAAATGTTGTAGGAGTAAATGTAACTATAGCTTTGGCTCCCAAGTTGGTCTCTGCCTCACAGAAGCAGTTATGACGCCTTTTATAGAGTTCCGGCCAGGAGGGCCGGAAACCCTAAATCGGCTTGGCCCCACCGGACAGGCCTAACCGGCATGTCGTCACCGGCTAGTGTGAGCTAGTCGCCGCGCTATCCGGCATAGCCCCTGCGTCATCATCTCGATAAGGACAGCAGGCGCCGTCCTGAACCATCATTGTCCCCCTGCCAGAGACAAGACATGTCTTGGCCCATCCCGGATAGCCTTTTCCGGATTGCCGGGCTAGGCATGTCATCTCTTGTCGTACCGCGGTCGTACCGGCTGACGCGCTCCCGTGTCAGGCGGGAGGTGACCATGCTTCCGTGTCAGGCGGGAGGTGACCATACTTCCGTGTCAGGCGGAATGGTACTTCCCCCCGCAACAGACGGGAAAGCCTGCTATAGACCGTTGACGGCCTACCGGGATCCCTCACACCGGCTACCTCCTCGCTTGTCACTGTGAGCCTCTCCTACACAAGATCAAGACCGAGACATACACTCCGGTTAGCACTTACCCGGACCATCTATCCGGTAAAACCGAGTATACCTCCTTCCGGGAGTCTCCTCGGAGCCCGAGATCTGAGATTCTTTCCGGAGGCGCCCGAGCTCGTCTCAGGATGAGTATCTCTAGGCCTAGCCTCCCGAAGATGTCTTAGCTTATCAGGAAAGACATCTTCGAGAAGCTAGTTCTTAGAGGAACCACCCGCTGATGCTTGTGCTGCCATTGTGAAGGCCGGGGGTGTCTATTTATAGTTGCCAGAGCTGACCCTTGCGCCTGCCAGGAGGCACTTTGCCCTCTACCAGTGCTCAAGGGTCAAGCTGCCCTTTCAGCACACCAGGAGGTGTCCCTTGCTCTCGCCAAAGGTCAAGATTGTTGGCACCTTACTGAATTATACCGGGATCTGCCCCTACCCGGGGGGCAGCCCCCCGACAACCACGACCTGAAGACACCGAGAAGTTACTAGCCATTGGAGCAGAAAGAGGTTTTCTTGATATGATCGGTTTTGTCGATTGCAAGCACTAGCAACGGAATAACTGCTACGATTACCCCAACAGTAACAAGGTTGCACCATAGAGGCCGCTATCATACTAGAAGAAGCGGTTACATCGAAGGCCTTGTGGATTTGACATTCTTTTTTTAGAATGTTGGATTCTCAGAACAACATTGATGTGCTTCAGCGCTCTCTATTTTTCAAAATATTTTCTCATGGGTAGGGAGAGCTTCAGCGTGCAACTTTATAGTCAGTGAGCATGAGTGCAATATGGGATAGTCTATCATCAGTGGACGGAATTTGTGTAGACTATGTGTAATCCCCGAAGTTACAAACGATGTCACTTCAGAACTATGCAAGAATCTTCTAGGTAGGATGTGGATATGTTACTTGAGGTGTTCAAAACCCGTTGGGGTAATGTTTGTGGAACTACAGTGATGTGGAATTTAGAGACATTAACTGTTTTACAATTTAACACAACATGGTTGTTATATATGAAACAAGGGGCAATCTAAACACAATTTTGAGAATCCCTAAGGACATATGCGCCTTCCGAACAAGATGAAGAGTATGTTTTAATTTGTCATGTAATTATATGAAATTTAAGGTTCAAAAGTGAAAGGTGAACATTTAAGGGGTCGCCAGGTTTATCCGTGGCAGGGACGGAGCCAGCTAGTATCTTTGGAGGGGGCAGAACCATGATGGAGGGGGCAAAATGGCATACAATTTACAAGCATAAACACGAGTATTAGTAAGAACATCAAATTGTTTGTGTGTGTGTGTGGGGGGGGTGGTGGTGGCTAGCCCTGCTTGTCCCCCTTCCTTAGTCCCTGATCCCGTGGGCGCGTCCAGACATGTAGGTGGACATATGGTGGGGTGTCAAACTAGCAAATCCATTATTTAGATTGCTGTAACAAACCATAATATTTTATCTAAAAACCCTGGATATTCCTGTACCAAAAGAATACACTAACGCTAACATAAATTGGAGAAGCTTTAACAAACTATAATATTTTATCTAAAAACACTGGATATTTCTGTACCAAAAGAATACACTGATGCTAACATAAATTACACACCAAACGGCATATGGATGGAGAAGGATTGTTTTGCATGCATGCATGCACGCGTGACAAAGACAACACGGTAGCGCTCGCAACACATACATACCCAATATTAAAGGATTTTTTTACAAATATGATCCTCTGATGAACGGATTTGTCAAAAAATGACCCCTTCTAAAAATCATTATCAAAAGTGACCTGATGAAAGCACGGAAAGGCGACACGTGACACTTCCCTCCACACCGGATGGCGGGAAGACTGTAGCACTTGCGGAAGGATCATCGGTGGGCCGGTGGGGCACATCACAATCAGATGGGAGGGTGCTTCCTCGATCGATCGCGCCCATAAATAAACAGCAAAAACGATTTGTTCTTTCGTTTGCCCCGTCCCATATATGACCATAGTGCACGCAGCAGCAGCAGTGTCTGGAACAGAATATGCCTCCACCAAACAAAACACATGGGGATCAATTTGAAGACGTACTGTTTTCTCTCTGTCTGATCGAACTTTCTTCACTTGGTTCGCGCTTCGGAGCGTCTCGGTGTCAAGCAACCTGTCGCCGGCTGGCTCTACTTTACTACGCTCAACGTCGCCTCTAGTCTCTACCGGACAGCTGATCCCGATGACGGCGAGGGGAGGGCGTCGTTGCAACGGGTACACAGCGTGCACGCGTAACTCGTGTGCGAACCAAAAGGAAGAGTGGTTGCTGCGTCGACGTTCGAGCATGAATGGAGCTTCCCATCCCAGATATACGATTCATGCTGCCGTGCACTCCTATGAATGTGGGTGCACGTACTGCCGATTTTGAGCTGACATACACAAGATCTAGGCACAACATGTTAATGGAAACAGTATAGCTTCCGGTTAAAGAAATTAATAAGGTGCATACCACGATACTATATATCTCCTTGTAGGCATCTAAGACTGGAATATATTTTTGCGAACCACAGTACAACGCAAACGATTATATACACGCGCATACACTCATTTCTACGGACGTACACACATCCTATCTCTATGAGCACCTCCGAGGCTCCGTAATTTTAGATTCGTTGGGCACATTTATTGGATCTGCTTATTTATTTTGTTGCAAACAATGACACACTTTACCTTTTTGCTTGAAACTAATAGGATTTCTTGCATACATTATTTTGCTACCATCACATGTTCAAAATGTCGTATTCTAAAAATATTACATGCAGATGTTGCATTTATCGGACTATAAATCAGATGCCTGAAATTATATACATGCATAGTACTAAATTTATCAAACGGATAGTGGTGATCCTTTCCTAGTGTAGTCCTTGTTAGTACTAAATTTATCAAACGGATAGGGGTGATCCTTTCCTAGTGTAGTCCTTGTTTTTATGTGCAATTATTAAGGTGACATGGCACTGTTATATTTGTTGCAGAACATAATTACATGATGCACTGCGGTAAAAAGATAATAAACTCATGGACTTAGTGTAATACTCAGTCAACTGACATCATTCTACCATTTTGTACGATGTGATTTTATCGTACCACGTAAATAATTTTTTATGTGTGAATATTTTCTATACCGCGTGAAGTTTCAAACCTTCTATAAGTACTCTCTCCATGCCGGTTTATAAGCAACATAGTCAAAATCAATTTTTTTAAGAATAAGCCACAATTCGACCAATTAATACCCCTTTTAATTATCACTCCACCAAATGTGCATGTGCTTTATTTAAAACTCTAATTAATTACTCCCTCCATACCATGTAATTCCAAAACCAGATTTTCCAAAGTATAGGATGCAATTTAGGCAATTAATACCCACTTTACTACCCCCTCCATCACAGTTTAAAGGGCGTATCTCCAGAATTGTTGGGCCCAAGGTTACATACCATTGGCAGGAATTAAACCGCTGCTGGAGATCAAGTTACGCCTAATTATTTCCTAAAACAACGCTTAGTAACCACCGCGTTCAGTAACATCGCATAACCACCGCATGCACTCACATGTTCACACTGCATGCACACTAATGTTCACATTGCATGCGGGAGCTCATGCCTTGATGAAGAGTAACGGAAGCAGCCCACTTGCGCCCAAGTTAATAGGGCAGTTAATGAGAGGCGCCTAATTATGGTGTGATTATGAAAAAAGCTGATTTTGAAGCTACGCCCAACAAACAAAAATGGAGGGAGTACTTATGTTGCTTCCCTCCACCAATCATCGTGTGTTTTATTTAAAACTCCAGTTAATTAGGCTAATGCATGTGCTAGTCATTGGTCATTTGTACAATAAATACTGTATTTAGGAATTTTTCTCACCCAATAGACTCATGCCTTAGTTATAAAGAATTGATAATTGCATCATATAAACCGATGTGGAGGGAGTAGGCAAATGCATGTGCTAGTCCATGGTCATTTCTGTGATAAATGCCAGTGGTAGTATTTTTTCTCACCCAATAGACTCATGTCTTTGTTTTAGAGATTTGCTATATGTTGCTTTATAAACCGGGATGGAGGGAGTAGAAAAAGGCTTAGTTGCAAAGCATTTAGAACTCACTAAATATCATAAATCATGATGATAATCTAATGGCCGAGAAATAATTTCTTTTGGGGAAAACACCCAAAGGTTATATCTGATATTTATCAAGAAAATAAACCGATAAAAAGGAGATACGACTCAACACATCACGACCAATATAAAATAACTATACAATAAACTCATATTGGGTGTGTTCTTCCTCCGATTGTTCGATAGTTGTCAGAGTTTGAGACATGTAATGAAGAAGCAACAAGAGAGAGAGAGAGTCACCTACAGACACACTTATCAATCAAGATTTTGAATACCACAATAGCACTCGCCACGAACATTGAGTTCGAATAAACACAAATTAAACATCGACTAGGGACACACCCCCAAACATCATGACTAATATAAAATAAGTATACAATAAAACTCATATTGGGCGTCTTCTTCCTCCGATTGTTCGACAGTTGTCTGAGTTTGAGACATGTAATGAAGAAGCAACAAAAGACAGAGTCACCTACAAACAAACACACTTATCAATCAAAACTTTGAATACCACAATAGCACTCACCGTGAACATTTAGTTCAAATAAACGCAAATTAAACATCGAATGGGGACACACTCTCAAACAATAGTACAGACTTGCAATTCTCCACCAGGAATCCACAGTGTCGGAGAAATGAGAGCTTACCACAGACCAAACGAAAGGAAGAGATCGAAAATATCTCACCATGAACCAGCGAGCCAGAAAACATGGGCTATACGTTAGTATTTTGTTTGGTGGCCGTAGCAGTGTAGCACAAGCTGTACATCGGAGGGCAAAAGGTAAGCGGGAAGCTCCCTCCCTTGCGCAGTCAGTCCCCACAGGGCGCCGACGCCGACGGTGGCACAGCTCCATCACCAGCTCCCAAGGTCAACCGCTCTCCCCTCCTCCTCTTCAAAACTCCCCACTCCAGACATCGCTAGCTCCACAACCTCCCTCCCTCCCTCACCGCCAGTCAACAACACTCCTTCCCCAGCGGGCCGGCGTCCAGCTAGCTCCGTTCATGCACTGATCGATCGCGCGCGCGAGAGCTCGCCCACCCCACCCAGCTAACAAGCGCCGGCGTCCGGCAGCCTAGCTAGCCAGCCCACGATGCACTCCCAGAACCACTGGGGCGGGTCGTTCGAGATCGACGGCGCCGAGGACGACCACAGCCGCAACATGGACATCGACCGCGGCGCGCTGCAGCACCAGCAGCACCACCAGCTGGACGAGACGCAGCAGAGCTGGCTGCTCGGCCCGCCGGAGGCCAAGAAGAAGGACAAGTACCTCGACCTCGGATGCGTCGTCGTCAAGCGCAAGCTCCTCTGGTGGATGCTCTGGGCCGTCCTCGGCGCATTCGTCCTCATCGGCGTACCCATCATCATCGCAAAGTCCATCCCGAAGAAGAAGCCGCACGCGCCGCCGCCCGACAAGTACACCGAAGCGGTCCACAAGGCGCTCCTCTTCTTCAACGCACAGAAATGTAAGTGCTTCTTCTTCGTCTTCTTCTTCTTCTTCTTCTTCTTCTTCTTCTGGTCGACATACAGAGCATGAAAAGCTTCCTCATTTCTGCTTGCTTCAATTCTCAGCTGATCGGCACAAAGCTTTGAGATCTGCATTAATTTTGGTCTGAATTCCATGTGAACCTGGGAATTTGCGTAGGAATCTGAGCGTAACACTAGAACTACTATATATGTTCCATTGAATTTTCTAGTTTTGATCACAATTGTACCTTGCTTGATGTCAAGCAAAAAGGGGAAAGAGATCTCATTGATGGGCATACAATCTGTCTGAATTCTGCATAGCGATCTGTGATCAGGAGCTGGGTACGACTGCAACGCCCAACCCCACAATTGGAATGTTCTGCCGTGTTCACTGCCCATAATGCGCAGAAAGTGACGGACAAGCTTGCATTCAGACCAGAGATATCTCCCAACTTGGGATCACGAATCTTGGCACGTTCGCGCACATGTAGGCCAGCCAGTTGATCCATTATTCCTTAGCTTAGCCCCAGCACATGGATGTAGCTGTATATCTTGCCTATGCTCTGTTACTGGATCTTGCCAATGACATTGCCAGGTATAAAGTATACTACCTACATCCGTAGATCTTGATCTCCCAAGAAATTGACAGCACTGTTTCATTCATAACAGACTAACCATTTATTTAGAACAGATTTACAACCAAAAAAAACTATGCCTATCAACTGTTCGTTCATCGATCTCACACACACATTTTGCGCCTCTCTTGATTTGTTGCGACAGCCGGCAAGCTCCCGAAGAACAACGGCATCCCGTGGCGCGGCAACTCCGGCATGAACGACGGCTCCACCATGACGGACGTGAAGGGCGGCCTCGTCGGCGGCTACTACGACGCCGGCGACAACATCAAGTTCCACTTCCCCCTGGCATTCTCCATGACGATGCTGAGCTGGTCGGTGGTGGAGTACAGCGACCGGTACAAGGCCATCGGGGAGTATGACCACGTCAGGGAGCTCATCAAGTGGGGAACCGACTACTTGCTTCTCACCTTCAACTCCTCTGGAGACACCATCAACCATGTCTACAGTCAGGTGAGCTCTCGCGATCACTCAGCCGGTCTCAATCCTTGAAAATTACACCGTGAGAAAGATTTTCAGTTAAAATTGAAAATGCAGATCCTTACTTTAAGTGGTGCTTCCTTTTGCATGGAATAATAATTAAAAAGGTAAAGAAAAAAGGGGAAAAGAACCTGATGTGCAATAATGCAGACTCGCGTGTTCTACTGAACTCTGAACATGCACCGAACAGGAGAGCCTTCTTTTTTACTTCCAAGAAGGCCAGAAATGGTGACCTGCACGCGGCACAGCTAACAACCTTTGACTCTTATCACACCACAGCTCAATTAGTTGACTGAGGCTCAAAACCCAATCGTGTATACATGTGCTTAACTGGACATCCCATGTTACTCCAACTCTTCTGCAAGCAAATACTAGTTTACTTAGTGCACATTAGCTGTTCATTTTGGCTGTCATGATCTGATCTGAAGATGTTTTCCAAATTTTATTCACATTTCGTCAAAACCATGCATGAATCAAACCAATAAGCTTCCGTCTGCGTGCAGGTTGGTACTGCGAAGATCAACAGCACCACGCCGGACGACCACACCTGCTGGAACCGGCCGGAGGACATGTCGTACGCTCGCCCCGTCCAGACGGCCACCTCGGGCCCCGACCTGGGCGGCGAGATGGCGGCGGCGCTTGCGGCGGCCTCCATCGTGTTCCGTGACAACCCCGCCTACTCCAAGAAGCTCGTCCACGGCGCCGCCACGGTGTACAAGTTCGCGCGCGCCTCCGGCAAGCGCACGCCCTACTCCCGCGGCAACCCCAACATCGAGTACTTCTACAACTCCACGGGCTACTGGGACGAGTTCATGTGGAGCGCCTCGTGGATGTACTACGCCACGGGGAACAGCAGCTACATCAGCTTCGCCACCGACCCTCGGCTGCCCAAGAACGCCAAGGCCTTCTTCGGCATCCTCGACTACTCCGTCTTCAGCTGGGACAACAAGCTCCCCGGCGCCACGCTGCTGCTGTCCAGGCTGCGCATGTTCCTCAACCCGGGGTACCCCTACGAGGAGTCGCTCATGGGGTACCACAACGTCACCAACATGAACATGTGCATGTACTTCCCCAAGTTCGCCGTCTTCAACTTCACCAAGGGCGGCCTCGCCCAGTTCAACCACGGCAAGGGCCAGGTGCTGCAGTACGCCGTCGCCAACTCCTTCCTCGCCGCGCTCTACGCCGACTACATGGAGTCCGTCAACGTCCCAGGGTGGTACTGCGGCCCCAACTTCATGACCGTCGACGACCTCCGCTCATTCGCCAAGTCTCAGGTACCGTGCCGTGCGTGATCTTCTAGTAATTACTCACAGTCATTTCAGTCGCATTTGCTGATCGATGAAAGAATTAATGCAGCTCGACTACATTCTTGGGGATAACCCGATGAAGATGAGCTACGTGGTGGGGTACGGCAAGAAGTACCCGAAGAAGGTGCACCATCGCGGGGCGTCGACGCCCAAGAACGGCATCAAGTACTCGTGCACCGGCGGGCTCAAGTGGCGCGACGCCAAGGGCGACAACCCGCACGTCCTCACGGGCGCCATGGTCGGCGGGCCGGACAAGAACGACAAGTTCAAGGACGTGCGGGTCGGCTACGCGCAGAACGAGCCCACGCTGGTGGGCAACGCCGGGCTCGTGGCCGCGCTGGTGGCCATCACGCAGAGCGGGCGCGGCACGGGCGTCGGCGCCGTCGACAAGAACACCATGTTCTCCGCCGTGCCGCCCATGTTCCCAACCGCCCCACCACCGCCGGCATCGTGGAAGCCGTGAGAGAGGGATCTATAGAGATCTGCTCCACCGAGTTTTACGCCGAGATCGATCAAAGGGGGTTTCTCCGATCGGGTTCGGTTGGTGATGCAATTTTCTGGTGATGATCATGTAAAATTCTTTTGTATGTATTACATTACACACGTTAACCGTGGCACGCGATACGAAGACGGTGGCATGCCTCACGCATGGCCTGTACTCTCCATGTAATGTAGATGTTTCCTGTGCACAACTGAACTGGGCATGGACAATTAATGGATATACGTGTTGATTCCCAAAAGATATTTCAGTGAATATGTTCCCAATTAATGGATAGTCCCAAGCAATCCGGCTCTCGTGCTTGTCAACACTAGTAATCGTACACCTGCAATGCACATACGTATTGTCTAGTATAACGAAAGCTGAAAGTACTGGAAGCATTTTCTTAAAAACAAATGATTATGATGCATCAAATGTTAATGAACACGACTTGAGCTGCTAAATTCTTATCTTATCTTTACTATTAAATGGGAGTACGTACGTATGGTTCGACCAGAAGTGAAAATTCTGCCGGACTCGATCGCTATACTTGGGCCAGGCCCAAAAACTTCTCCCGCTCGCTGCCTCCGCAGTCCGCACGCGAATAACACTCACGAACCCTAACGCATCGATTCCCTCTAGACGCTGCCGCCGCCCACCAGGGTCAAGCGCTACCTCCCCTCGCGCCCCTCGTCCTCCCTCGCCTTCGCCTCTCGTCGCCTCGTGTCCACGGGGCTCCTCCGCGCACCGACGCGGACCGTCTAGGCGACCGCGTCCCCGGCCGCGGGCTCATCCGCCATCGCGGTCGGCGACCGACTCCCTGACGCCACACTCTCCTACCCCGACGCCCCCGACGGCGAGCTGAAGACGGTGACCGCTGCCAAATCCCCACCCTGTTCATCGCCTCCCACATCTGCTCACCAAGAAAGACCCGCTGACGATACCAAGCGGGGCCGTCGACCCCTCGGCGCATCCTTGGCTTCCCATTAGCCTGCTTATCCTCAACGGCATAGGGACATCCTCCGCCTACCCGTCCGCCTCACCCTCGTCGGCTACTCCGTTCGTGAGCTCGAGTGAGTGGTACGGCGGCCTCCGCCAACGAACGCCACAGTCCACAGAGCGCCCCTCTGCCACCATGGTCAAGGGAGCACGTATCGTGTCCCTTGAAAACGTGCAACGACCACTACAGAAGCACCTCGAGACTCCAAGTTCACATAGGGCTACAAGCGTTGAGGTCAGCATAATTTTCCCCCACCTCTCTTAGTTTTCTGTCACTCCCAGTCCGATGGATCGATTCTCTCTTTAGTTCTTCACCGAATGAGCTCCTGGATCTTCCAAATCTGAGGTTCTGACTCAAGGTCAGATAGAATACACACAAGTAGCTTGCTGTTGGCTGCAGGTTGGGAGTTTTACGTGTATATAAGAGTGCGCACCATATTTTTGTTTAAGAATGTGGACATGAGAAAATAGTTGGTTTCTTTTTTTGGTCTGGTCACTACCTTGTGAAAAATATATTTTCAGAGAATCAATCTGCCTTCCTTACTGTTTTGAACATGCCATATATTTCTGATAGTGGAATGAATGTTTCAAAACCATTGAAGGAGTCATAAGTGATCTGTTTGTTTTGCAGTTTTCAAATAATTATGCTATGGTATTTTTAGTGTTGCAAATTGGATCCAGTACACATCCACCTGGTCTTAACCCCTTGATGCATTGTCACCGTGCTTATTTCTTAAATATTTGTAATTCACCTGGTCTTCAACCATTCTATATGATTGTTTGGAGATAGTTCATTATTTTTATCATGTATGATTGACCCTTTAATTTCTAATACTAACTCATCATAAATGTATAATGTATATAGTCTGTAGATCTTAGTTGGCTTCTGGGCGAGTGGTGATCAGAGCTTGTCGCTCTCCTCTTTTCTTATGATTTGATAAGTGGCTTCACTGTTACCTGACTGTGTGGATACCTTTCCAGTTCAAAGCTTGTGGAGAACAGAAAAATAAAGACATACTGATTTTTTTTATGAACTGTCTGGTGGAGCTTTATTCTCTGGATGTTCATAATTCAAGTGAAAGGGTAGTAACTTCCATGGGACGATTGAGTGTTATTCTTAGACAGACGTCTAATACAAAGGGAAAGGTACACAATAATCCTTATGTTCGTACTTGTACTTGCACGGAATTTAGCTTATGCGAATAGATCATTTGGACCTACTTGTATTTTGAGACATGTTCTATTTTCCAGCATCAAACATGATTTTAATGTGTGTCTGGACCTACATCAAAATGCACTTCTTTTAAATACACAAGCTCTCATCTTTTCCGTAATTGTTTTGGAGATTCTTTTTAATTATTGTCACATTAATTAAAATATTACAGATGGCACAATCTTCATTAATTATTTTCTTATCCTTGCATATATGTGGCAACTGTTTGATGTCTTATCATATAGTGATGGTGAATTCACAAACTGCACCATGTTTGCTTATTTGTTCTTGCCATGACTCGACATGTCAATGGATTTTTTCTTTGTATTGCTATATTTGACCAAGATTTATAAGCTGCAACCATACATGGAAAAAAAAATCCTTACTGTACGATTTCGCTTTCACACACTCAAAAGAAAGCAGAAATGACATTTTAATGTGTTCATGTAGTCTTAGCCTTCTGGTGGTTCTCTTTTTATCAATTCTGTTGGTATCACTTGAATATTATTTTTTGTTATGATTGTGATTGCAGGAAGACCTCGTGAAGATAATAACTGGCAACATATTAACTATATAAACCAGTGGGTTAGGTTTATTTGTGTTAATTACAATGATTGCAAAAATATTTAATCATTATTTTCCTCAGTTGTTCAGATCATAAGGGGAGTGGCTCATCTATTGCCAGGCTTGCAGAGCACAATCGTGGCTGAATATTTGGAGAAAGATACACTGTAGGTTGAGCTACAGGTCATGTACAAGCATTGAGGGGGATGTAAAAGATCTCTTGGAGTGCAAGACTGGCAATAGAACTGGAAGAGATGCAAAGTCAATTCGAGACCCAGATGCGCTTTGGAATTACAGAAGTTGTTGAATACGGGGAGGCCATTTTTAAGCACCTTCATATTTACAAAAGCAAAGGTATGACATTCTTGTAGTTCGTAGAAACTCTTAGTGTCTCTTCAGTTTCAAAGAAGAAAATATTATTTCTGGTTATACCACTGTTAGACATTTTTTGTTTTATTCATTGGACATAAATATAATGGTGTACTGGTATCTTGATTTGATGCTGATTCTACAAAATTAGCTTCAAAGCCACATGATTTGCAGTTTGCTTCAAGTGCAACCATTTATCTGCAGTCTGCAGCTGCTCTCTAGCTTTCTGTACAAAATAAGCCTGGTGAAGTTCTTGGTATCGGTTTACATATAGGCTGTCATTTGCTCTTGTATATTGTAAATTTGGGATGGGAGATTCCTTATGTCTCATGGAAGAGCCAATGGTGGTGAAATTGTAGTTTGCCTTGTTTGCTATTATTCCGAGTTTATTGTAAGCATGTAAACTTTAAGAGATATTCTCACATCTGTACTTTTACACTCATAATCATCTTACACAATACTCTTAATGATTTGGAGTGGACTTAATCAAGCACCAACGACAAGAATGACATTTGAAAATGAAATATGTTCAATTTTTACTGTAACCCTGATGGTTGTATCTTATCTTGAGTACAAAACAACATGAGTTACCTAATGTCAACATAATCTTTCTACCACCCTCTTTTTTATTTTGTGGGAGATTTTCCTGATTGAAATCTGTGCTTCATGGTTGGAATTATTGGGCAAAATTACAAATATTTCCCTTTCCATTTTGCTACAAAGATTAGAATCATGTGCTCATGTGTTGATTGGGGACATTAGATGAAATTTAAGGTTTACTGTTATTCGGGATTTAGGGTTTTCTGTAGTAAGCGTATTTACTTATTTGCATGGAGGTGAGCACATGATTCGCTTGATACACTCATATTGACGTTGCTGTTAGTCTGGATAGTCGAGTCGATGATATTGCTAATAGCTTACATGGCAAAAGGCTAGAGACTCTTTTGTGCCATGTACACTTTCTTATTCGTATGTATGTTCCAGTTTCACATGGCTCAACGCTACACTCTTGTTCCATGCACACTTTCTTATTCATATGTATATTTCACGTATGAGTTACACACAAAGATTCCTTCTTATACACAAGTTGTGGGCAATCTTAGCATATGGCCTTTTGGTTTATGTAGATTCTTGCATCAACTTGTGATTCTCCCATAATCACACATTGATGGCATATATGTGGTTCTTGATCAAGATATGTTGACACTTGATGGGATGGATATAAAAGATAGTTGAGAATAATCTTCTGGATAATTTCCTAGCATGCCATACTCTTATCCTGGGATCATCATACAAGTTGGTGTATTTACGAGGAGAAAGGGTATCATCAAGCGCTTTTCTGTTGAATAAGGTTTCTCATTTGTGGTACTCCGTATATGTTTGGAGAAAATGCAACGGTTACCGGAATTAGCTTGACCAAAATACCTCCTTACGGAGGAGTTTTGTATGGACAACTTGGTTAGTCTTGGAATATGCATTTTCTCTTCAAAGAACTAATGTACCCAAAGGGAGCTGTAAATAATGGACAACATTGATTGCTCAATTGGCTCAGGTTGCACGACGATTTATCTTGTTATCTCTTTTGCATGGAGGTGCAAATACATGACTGACTTAGCCATGAAATAAACAACATTCTGTAACTTGAAAATGATCAACCAGTTTTTTGATGTTCTTGTAAGATCTCCTTTGGAATTCGGTAAGCGGTGTTCTTTCATAGGAAAATAGTTACCCCAGTGCTTTCCCTCCATTTTTGCATCTTACAGATGATTTCGTCGATCAATTTGTTTCTTCACCGGCTATAGGAGTTGACCAAATCGAACACCCAACTATAGGGAACAATTTCGGTTTTCTTCAGGGACATGTAAATATTGGTCTAAGAGGATTTCCTAGCATTGCATGTGTCTGTACTGCAACTTTAGTACCCGTTTTCCGTAGTTAGCCTCTGTTTGACTGTGTCGATTTATCATATTGTGTTGCAACCAACCAATTTGGTTTCAAATTATGAAATAAGCCTCTCACTGAGTAATTTGGTGTTGTGTTATGTGGAAGTACGGTTAAAAATAAAGACTAGGAAGCACCTCTGTTGAACGTAGCACTTGCCTACTCCATCATTTTTAGACAGTAAAAGCTGAACACTCTATTCCCTTTATGAATAGTCTGGTTATTATTTTGATAAATCATGAAGCTTGTTATTGAAACTAAATTCAGTTATTGTTTGGACTTTACCATCAGTTTTTTTGGATATGCAATGATAGCATATTCAGACAGTGTCTACAGAGACGTGGATTCGGAATCCACAGTTCATTGCCACCACTATGAGTACAAATAAGGCTCCTTGCCTGAGTTTACAATGGAGCGGTGTGTTGTCAAACGGGACCTTGTGAGTTGAACAACTAGCTGTCACAATATTCTTAGAAGAAATAAAGTAAGTACAAAATAGACATTCTATTGGAGCCTTCGACACTTGTAAAATTATTTTGGAAAATGGTTAGATATTTTGCAATCTAAAATTTGTGTTTATGAGAAAAAGCATAGTGTGGGTGGTGAAAAAGGACTAGGTATTTTGCAATCTGAATTTGTTTTTGTTCGCACATATTCCCTAACTCACCGGTGAATGGATATTTTTTGAAACCCGTAGCAACGCACGGGCATTCAACTAGTCTAGACTAATATAGGAGAACCAACGAAAATCAACATTCATCTGAGAAACTACTATGAACCATGAAGCCCCGAAGCTGCCAAGTTTAGAAATTATCCAAGAAGGGAATGCATAAAAAGTATCTGAATTGAACACCATTTTAGTTTTCACCCTGCTTTAGGAATGTTACATATAAAGCTTGGGCAATCATTATGAATTCAGTACTACAATGAATTCCATATGTGTGAAAAAAAAATTAGAACAAGGGAAGTTCCAGTAGCTTTGGATGAATTTAGCCAATCATTGAACCATATTTTGATGTATGTTTCCAATAAACTTAATTATGACTTGAATCTACTTCCAGGCATTTGTCCCTAAGAAACGGAAATCAAAATTCTAATATGAAAACGCGTGTATAGGCAATGAAATGTTGGGTTTTCACAAAAAAAAACTCTCAACATGTAAGGTAAAGTCTCTCAAAATATGGTAAATAAATTTTGATGATATATTCTTTCTCATATATTTCCGCAACAACGTGTGGGGAATCATCTAGTTATAATAAACAACAACACATGACCATATTCACTAGTAAATATAATGTCTATTCAAATTTGCTTGATAGAAAGGAATAGCCATATTATATTCTTAAAGTAGCTGCTTACAATATAATCTGGTAAAAATGTACATTTCAACATCATATATTCATATACATATCCCCGCAAAACGAAATCATGTAAACAAAAAGATTCAACATGACAATTATCTTTTACTATGACTAAGATTTTCCCTTGGAGATAGCTTCAAGCAATAGCTTGCACATACATCACTCATGCCATATACAATCTCACGTCATTGTTTGGTCTAGGATTATACCTGCTACGACATCGGTCACGACACCATAGTTCATTCATCAGATTAGCCAATTGAACCTGAGGTGGGTACATATAATCTCGGCCGTTTGGGTCGTGCCTTACACATATATACACAATTTAGGTGAGGCTTCTCCCCCCCCCCCCCCTCCCCCCAAAAAAAGAAACGTAAAAAAAAAAACCAAGGCGGCTCTATGTGATTGTCTCCACACTTGTCTCGTCCCTACAACTTATACTCTCAGTTTTGTCAAGTTCATGGTCTTACGACAGGTGGACTGTTATGGAAATACTAATATTTATTAGTAATGGATTTCGGAGAAAAAAGCAGACACAAACCAAGCAATGCACGACATATGTTCCACGTGTTTGAGAGGGCGTTAGTCCATGATGAACAAAAGGTATATATTTTGTAGGTAAGAATAATGACACTTTGAATTAGGTAAGAATAATGACACTGAATTTTGAAACTCATGCAAAGTTTAACACAACATTCAAGTAGATTGATTTTTTTATTTAAAGAATGCCTATAATTTATTTTACGATCGTCTTTTGTGTAATATATAGAAATGCTAAGCGAACTAGATAGATCGTAGCTCGGTTAGTTAGATGCATTGTGGTGAAACAAGTTTACCTAGGTACAAATTACTCTACTTTTAATAAGATGTCTAAAATAGAAAGCGTGTACTCTTGAGAAAAGTGTCGACGATCGAGTTGATCTGCTTCCCCGCTAGTGCCGCGCGGCCGTGGGCCTAGTTGCCGGGGAGAAGCATGGGCCGCGAGCCTACCAGCGGCAACCGCTCCACTTCACTGCTTCTCACCCGAGATGCGGATACCCGTTTTTCTTCCTTCGTTTCCCACGCTTCCTCACTCCCGACCGCCTCGCCTCCGGTCCTCCCGGATCAGATTCTTCCTACATCGCGCGACGGAGCCCGCCGCCCGACCGATCGGCCTTCACAACCCCGGTGAGCCCCCGACCGCCCCTCCCTCCCTCCCTCGGCGTGGCCTGTTTTTTTTGTTTGACCGCGCGCGCTGGTGTTTTTTCCCCCACCATTTCGACCATTGATGTGGTTGATTTGGCGGGAATAGATCGCCCACCAGCTTTCTCACGGGCGGGATGTGCGGCAGCCCTGATGCTCAGTGAGTGATGCGCATAGCGGTTTGACCGATTGATCGATGCGACATGAGTAGGATGCGGATATTTTCAATCTAATAATGACTGGGATTGATGGACACCAACGATCACTCGGCAGCAGCAGCAATAAATAATGGGAGTATTCTCTCTGGAAAATAATAATAATACTCCGCATTTAGAATGTCAATCAGATGGCTCAAGCTGGCCGTCGCACTGATCAAACTCGTCTAGCTGTTTTTCTAGTTTCATTAGTCAGACTGTCAATTTATTGGCCATGGATGTTCATGACCGTTCAATGATATACATTGATAAATTTATATGCCTTTATGGGTTGTTATATAAGTAGTGCATTTTCTGGTTGAACTGTTGTTTGTAAGCTAATTATGGCTGTTTATTCCTGTGCTAGTTTTACAATGCTGGTTTTGGAAATAACTTGGTCGTGAAATTGCTGACCATATTTGTTTAGTAATTCTGGAACTATCACCCTGTCATGTAAACTTTTTGACAAACTATATTTTAGTTTTTTTTCTCCTTGCATGTGATTGTACTTTGTATACTTAAGATGTGGCGATGCCCATAACTACTACAGCTTGCTATGTTCCAGGGTTCTACCCGGAGAGGCATGACACTAGCATTCTCTTGAGTAAAGGAAGAAGCAATCAAGAATGGCCTCGAGGGCCATCGTTAGGAGACGCAAGTATATTCTGGAGCATACTAATGCACCTGTTTTGCTACATTCATCTAATTCCATTTTTGGGCAAGGAACATTTGGATGTGTTGTTCAGCACAACACTGTATACAGTTTGTCGGAGCAGAACATGGGAGACTCTAACCGTGAGAAGGTGTTATATGGCTCGAGGAAGAGAGACCTTTTGGGCCTTAGTAATGGATTCCTGTGGCGCCCAACTCTTGGCGTTTCCCTTGCCTCATATAAATCTAAATCGACAAATGGTGAATTCCCCTTGGGAGCCAGGTATTTCCTGCAGTCAGTTCGCAATGCATCAAAAACAGCTGGGCAGCCTGAATCTGGTGTTCTGAATGAGCAGAGTGAGGACCAGACGCAGCCAAAAATGGAGGCGTCACCAGAAGAGTGTGATCAGGCAGTCGAAGGCTTAAGCACTGCAAAGGCAAAGGCTAAAGCAAAGCAGGTGCAGGAAGTTCAAAAGACTGATCAATCAATCATACAGAAATTATGGGCAATGCTTCTGGGAATTGGTCCTGCTCTCCGTGTTGTTGCTTCAATGAGCAGGTCTTGGTTCCCTTCTTTGAATTGAAGTATTTCTGCTGTCTTGCTCTTTTTCATGGATGGCTGCTTGTCTCGGCGTTTTAGTTTACATTTTGTTTTGTGGTTTTAAGAGCTGACTGGGCTGTGAAGTTGAAGCATTGGAAGGAAGAATTCGTCTCTACACTGCAGCATTATTGGTTGGGCATTAAGCTACTGTGGGCAGATGTTAGAATTTCATCAAGATTGTTGGTGAAACTTGCTGGTGGAAAGAACCTTACAAGGAGAGAGAGGAAACAGCTTACACGCACAACAGCAGACATGTTCAGGCTGGTACCTTTCGCTGTGTTTATCATCATTCCGTTTATGGAGTTCTTACTGCCAGTGTTCCTCAAGCTGTTTCCAAACATGTTGCCATCCACTTTCCAGGACAAGATGAAAGCAGAGGTAATAACCTATCCCTTACTGTCCTCCCAGTAAAATTATTAAATCTTAACATTATATACTCAAGACTGCATTTCATTTTTCTACGTACAGGAGGCATTAAAAAGGAAACTGAAAGCAAGGATGGAATATGCAAAATTCTTGCAAGATACAGCAAAGGAAATGGCAAAAGAAGTTCAAATATCGCGTAGTGGGGAAATGAAACAGACAGCTGAAGACTTGGATGATTTCTTGAACAAGGTATTTGCTCTCAGTATATATTTTTTTCTCAGCTCGAAAGCATAGATCAATAGGTGTGTTGTACTAATGGTTTTTGGTGATGTACCTCTTAAATGTGCAACTAGGTCAGGAAAGGTGGACATGTCTCCAATGAAGAAATTTTGAACTTTGCAAAGCTGTTTAATGATGAGCTGACTCTGGATAACATGAACAGGTTGGCATTTCATTGACTATTTACTTAATCCTTGATTTTACCAGTTCACAATTTTTGCATTAACATTTTTATGCAGATCGCGGTTAGTAAACATGTGTAAATATATGGGGATCCAGCCTTTCGGTACAGATCACTACTTGAGATTCATGCTTCGGAAGAAATTACAAGAGTATGTCCTTAAATTGCTTCTGAATGTAGATATTAACGTAAGAAAAAGGATACAATGGATGATGTAGAACATATCTTGCATGCAAAATTGTTGTTTTTAACATTTACGCATACTTTCATATTAGAGTTAATCACTACAAACTTGGGCCTCTTACATATTTGAATATCAATTTAAGTTAAAATGTTTTCAGGATGTCTACCAGAATGCAAATAACCCGTCAGAAACTCAGAATAATAGACCCAGAAACATAACTGTTACACTTTTAGTGATTAGCTAATTGCTCGAACTCGACTTGAGTTATTTACCAGAAAGCCTGACAAATAAATACTCCAGCTGAAAATTCTAGTGATTTTAACCGTTCTCGGCTTCTCATGACTTCATAAGAGATTCACAAAATATGTGCAACATAATGATATTGTTGTTGCACGAGCTCCAAACTCCTCTGACAGTGCAACTTTCAAGATAACTTGATATTGTCCTTTCTTGGATTGCTCATCCGAATTGTTCTAATATACAGTTTCAGTAATTAACGGTAATACAATCTTTATCTGTATATGCACAGCATTAAGAATGATGATACGATGATCCAGGCTGAGGGAGTGCAGTCTCTTTCTGACGAAGAACTCCGACACGCTTGTCGGGAACGGGGCCACCTTGATTTATTGACAATAGAAGAGATGCGCCATCAGGTTTGTTTGTTTGAAAACTGTTGATGACACACAACGTACCTGTTGTGTACCTAGGTCATGGGCTCATGGCATAAAAAAGCACATGGTGCTTATTGTTGGCGGTGTATATGTTCTTGTATGGAGACTATTAGTTAATATTTGCCATCCATACCATATGACCTGCTACTTTTTACTATTTTGGCGTTGTGCGTGGATTATGGCAGACATTTACAGTGTGCTAGCATAAATTTTGCAAATATCAAACCATTGTGAGAGTTTAAACATTATTTCTTGTTCAGCTCAAAGACTGGTTGGATTTATCACTTAATCGGTCTGTACCATCATCCCTTCTGATTCTATCAAGGTAATTCTGGTGATAATTGACATGTTGACCTGTTGCCTATGTTCAAATTTAACCTGCGTTAAAAATTCTGTCAGAGCTTTTACTGTGTCTGGGACCATGAAGCCCGAGGAGGCTGTTGTAGCAACGTTGTCTTCTCTGCCTGATGAAGTTGTGGATACAGTTGGAACAGTATTACCTTCTGAAGATTCTGTATCTGAAAGGAAGAGAAAACTGGAGTTCATTGAGATGCAGGAAGAACTTATCAAGGTACACTGATGCATTATAATTTATAAACAAGTGTTTGGCTGTCTTCTGTGTAGGTCTTCTAGACGTGGATCTCCTTTTATTTTCAGACTCATGGGCTGCATCACCAATAACCCAGCTTCAATAAAATATATGCCATATTCTTAGTTTGGAAGTTCTTCTCAAGTTAGATATGGGGAGTTGAATAAAATTTCAGGATGATGACCCCATCTTTCAATGATCATATTTTGGTCTTCCTAGCTAGTTTGTTTGCTTGAACTTTTGTGTCAACTTACATGTACTGGAACCGAAGATTAGTAAATTATAGTTGTTTTTAAAAATTAGTGCGAAGGTACTAATGAAATACTCAAAAAAAACGTTGAGATGACATTTTACATAAATCCTTATTTTTATTGGTTAGCAAGATAATGCAATAGAAATTGATTCTTCATGTAATTACTTGGTTAACTTGAAGAAGCAATATTCCTAGGTGGCTTTCTATTTCCTTGGTTACACAATTTTAACATGTTTATCTATACAGCTCTGTGCATTATCCCTCTGAAGAAATAGCAGTTTTATATATGTGTTTCTCAGTGCCACTGATTTATGTTTCAACTATGTGGCACTGATAAATTGTTATTAATGTGAATGTTCTGCTTATCAGGAGGAGGAGAAAAGGCAAGACAAAGAAGAAAAGGCAAAGCTAGACGAAACACAGGCTTCTGAAGAAGATTTGGCTTTGAAGGAAATGACTGAACCTACTGCTAGGGAAGAAGAGGAGCTAAAGAAATCGAAAGAATATGAGAAGAAGGACCACCTTTGTGATATCAGTCAAGCATTGGCTGTGCTTGCTTCTGCTTCTGTATGGTCCTAATTTTGTGTGTGTTAATACTTCTATCCTGCATTTCCAGAAAACTTGCATGATTACTCAGTTGCTCTTGGTTAATTTGCGTCTTACCTTGCAGTCTGTTACCAAGGAGCGTCAAGAGTTTCTTAGTCTCGTCAACAAGGAGGTATGAGCTGCAGGTGGACAGAAAATTTGTATGTGCTGTCAGTTTGCATTAGGTAATATTGGAACGCTGCTCTTGCCAAATGCAGATAGAACTATATAACACCATGCTGGAAAAGGAGGGCACAGAGGATGAAGAAGAGGCTAGGAGAGCATATAGGGTGGCCAGGGCGGAATCAGACCATGCCGCAGAGGTAGTTGCAGGAGAAAAGGTTTCTTCGGCATTAATAGAGAAGGTAAGGAATACTTTTTCTGTGTCTAAAATCTCAATCCCTGAACTTGTCTACATCTACTCAGAAACATCTATTATATTAGAATTTCGATATAAATGTGTGTTGGTATCTTAAACATATAACTTAGTCCTGAGAAGCGAAAGTACAAGAAACTGTTGACTGGCTTACAGGACGCGTTACAAGTGACAGAATTTGTGATCACCTACATGAGCTTAGCTAATCAATCGCTTGTAAAGTGTAATAGTTGAATAGTTCATTTTTTTAATATTACGTCCATATTCTAAGAAATTTGTCTTGATTCTCAAAATTAGTCATTTATGTTTTATACTAGACTGAGATAACAAAGATAATAAATGATCTTCTTGCTGTGAGCAAGTAGTTGTTGGCAAACACAAACCGTATTACCAGAAAACTAAAGGATAAAAAAGAAGCATACATGGCTGGACTCCGTTCTCTTGCTTTGTCAGCGTAAGGGCTAAATATTTGATACCTTCAACTTTATTGTTTGCACATTCTGGCATCTCACGGAATGGCCAGGAACTGTTAATTTTGACGAAGCATATTTGTTGGCTATACATAGCCGTAGTAGCATCTTAGTTGATTCTTGAATCAGTTACTCAGATCATACGAACTCTTTCTTTCTGTTTCAGCTTGATATCACGATAAGTATATTCAGTTGGGTTATTCTGTGTTGGTTTGTATACTGTAACTCTGCATTGACTAGTCCCTAGCTTCTGTCTCTTTTAATGCGGGTATGCACTCTGCAGTATTCACTTGCACTGTATGTCTTTGTTCCGTATTTACTAATTTCATTTTTTTTTCTTTGTGGTGGAAACAGAGCCCTACTGAAGATGGGTTCAATATAGATAAACTAATAATATGATACAAAGAGAACAAAAGACAAGAAAATTAACCCAGATGCTAAAACAAAGTACTAGACAAACCAAGGCACAAACCATGCGTTTTGGCCTTTCGGGGCTCTAATCTTTGAAGCCTCTGTTGTTATACTTGAGATGTGATATTTGTGCGTCTCTGTTGTCACTTCTTTATCGTCGATCTCTCAGGTTCTACTCTACTGTTGACATTCTTGTCTGCTGCATTTTCAGGTTGATGCTATGCTTCAGAAATTAGAAAAGGAGATAGATGATGTTGATGCACGAATAGGCAACCGCTGGCAGTTGCTTGATAGGTAAATGCTTTGCATGTGCATAATCCTGCCATGGCTCACTTAATAGCATGTTCCGTTTCTACTTGCCGGCGAATTCTAGAGACATGTCTTGGTTTTTTAGGAATAACAGCAGTTAGTGTTAAAAAAACAGTAGAATTGCCCGACAAAGAGCCTAAAAGAATACAAGTTAGGACATACCTTAGCAGCTTAGGTCAGGTCTATCATAATCGAGTTCAGAGCTTCAGATGTCTGCTTAGCTAGTAGATCTGTGATTCATGTCATGCTTTTGTGGCAGAAAGTTATGCACGATTGGATCTTTTGGATATAATATATTACACTATAAAAGGAACTGGATTGTACTGCAGATATGTTTTATTGTTTTCTTGCTCCTATAGTAAGTTGATCCGTTTGCAGGGACCGTGATGGCAAAGTAACTCCTGAAGAGGTAGCAGCAGCTGCGGACTATCTCAAAGACACCATTGGGAAGGATGAAGGTGTCCAAGAGCTTATCAGCAATCTTTCCAAAGATAGAGGTTCAGCCCTGCCAAGTCTACCTACTGTACCAACTGATCACAGTACATCTCCCATCTTCCTATTTTTCTAAGATTTTCTCTGTGTCTATACCTAACAGAAGGGAACATCCTTGTGGAAGACATCAAGAAGCTGGCGTCGCAAACAGAAGAAAGCAATAAACAGGACGAGACGGCACAAAGATAGGAGAAAGAACAGCCACCATCTTGTGCCTCGCTGCCTTAGTAAATCCATTATTTTCCTAGTTTTAGTTCGTGGCAGCGCAAGCTGCAAGTGTGTGGGTCTTGTCTAGATGCAGGACTGTCATTAATTTTGTGCGACCTCTTATCATAAGTCGCTGTGGCGACATTGTGCATGATTTCCCCAACGATGCGGATTGTTAGTCGGCTGAATGGCAACTGAAGTTTCAACCAGCTGTCGTTCTAATGTATCCGGTGATTGGCCGGATGGGACAATAAACTCATGCCTAATCAGAATAATGTGAATAAAGGTATAGATGTTCTGAGTCTGGCTTGATTTAAGCATTTGTAATGATTAAGATCTATGTCTGGCAGCTTGCTCGTGGTAGACTTCCTTCCCAGTGGGTATTTTACTCATGAGTAAGCAAATGGTAAAAATGTGTATCATGTAAGTTTAGCGGGTGAGGATGTGGCAAAGCAGAACCCATGCCCATGACCACATACCGAGCTAAATTTGTACATAACATGTGGATACATGATAACACATGATTGTTCCCGTTTTTTTTTCTCAAAACCTAGTAGCTACCGCCTCCAGCATGGTCTACGTCTGGTACCCCACCTTATGGCCAGGTCAACTTTCCTTCAGACGCCTCCGTTGTTTTTCATATGCGTCATGTTACTATGTTTATGTCCTTTTGTTGTTCTGATGTTATTTTTCATATAATATGTATTGTTTCCTTGTTTATCTTCATAGTTTTGTTGTTTATTTTTATAAATGCGTGCTATTTTACCGAATCAGTGAATGCATGATCCTACATGTCGTTGTATTTCTCTTGTGTCGTGTTGTTCAATTGCCTCATTGAGTTTTTCATACCTATGGGTTTTTATACACCGTCGGGTGCGAGTATGTGATAAAATAAGTATTCAGGTGTAGCCGTGGGTCTGGGTAAGATATGAGGAGTTGGGTATATATTTGGTTAAGCTCTATCCACACCCAAAAGGACGGGTGTCATTTGTTTTCTTCAACCTCAAACTAGTTGCACATGGATATGATGGATGCCTCAAGTGGACCGGTGGAGTGGGCTTGGCTCTCTTCACCTTGTGTCATTTCCTTGAAGTCTTAGGGGTACATTTGTATATTGCACTTTACTGTTATGAAGTCTGAATACCCATTGTAGAAGTTGTGATATAGCGTTTCTCGAAAGATAAAATCTTGTAATTTGCATGACCCCGTGGTGCGACCCTAACAGTGCAATAAAATCATGAAATCATGCATATGGTCTAATTTTACTATTTTGATGATATAGTTTTGAATATGTTGATACAACTAGCATAATCGTGATAAATAATCGCGATTTGGACCCTCGGTTTAAAAGAATGTCATTTTTGTATTTGATGAATAAAAGTACCAAATCTATCATTATCCTCTCCGCTCCAACATGTCGATTATCCACAACATGATGGTGCATTCCGATTCACCTCTGGGTAGGAAAATCCTCCACAACGCTCGCCGCTAGTAGGAGTGACTAAAAAATCATGCGAGGATGCCTTTTTCTAGTGTTTCTCATGTTTTTACAGATATTTCTAACATCTTCATAGCTGACTTTCGGCTGCGGGAATTTAGAAACAGAGAAATAGGGAAAACACATGATTGAGATGTTACATATGAGTTGCTACAGAATCACTTTTTTGTGATATGTGTTTTGACGGTGCACATGAGACAAACACATGGATTTCACATGACCGAGGAGAGAGTGTGTAAAGTGCATTTAACTTTTAATATTAAGAAATAAAATGAGATTTGGCTTCATGTCAGTCCTATGATCCAAAGGGCTTCTACAAGAGAATTTTCGATGAATTAGAATCCTCCAATTAAAAAAATGTATTAAAATATTACTGTTTGTAAAGAAATTTCACAAGTACTATTCCGATTTTTTTTTTCAAAAGTTAGTACTGAAAAAAAATTCGGGATAACAGTTTTCAAAAAATTGCAAATAAAATTCACGCAGCCCCTCCTGTTTTACGTTTCCGTACTCAATCAGGCCTTATCGGCGTTATCCCCCATCCTTTTCCCTGTCTCCTTATCGTCACCACCAGTCACAACTCGCGGCGCCATAGCCATAGGATACGACGGAGGAAAAGGGATCTCCACTCCACTCCGCCTCCCCTTCCCCTTCCCCTCGCGGCCTCCAATCCGGTTCTCGGCCCGAGGGATCGACGAGATGGGGAAGAACCAGGCGTACAAGGCGATGCAGAGGTCGCGGCTGGGGTCCTCCTCCGGCGCCCCCGGCGAAGGGGAGGAAGACGGCATGGTCGGTCCCCTTCCTATCCTCACCCTCCCCTCCCCTTACAGATCCCTACGCGCTAACCGTAGTCCCAAGCTCGTATTTTGATGATCGTCCCGCCCCCGAACCCTATCTAGAATTCGAGATCTGCCTAATAATCGTTCATTCATGACCTAATAATCGTGCTGTTTTGTGGTGTTTTCCTCTTTGGAAAAAGGGGGACTTTTACTAACGAGGGCCGTCACAGACGGACGGTTCATTTCATTCTCCAGAGTGGCACGCGGCGCGCTTGGCCAGCCTCAACAAGACCCACACCCTCACCTGGGAGGAGTTCAAGAAGAAGCAGAAGGTATGTCTTGTCTGCCCGCGGCTTGCTATGTGCTAGCTTTGCTTGTGGATTTAGTTTCTAGTCATTCTGTCATTTTATTTTATTTCCACAACAATGATTTTATCCATGCTGCTACACTATCGCTTCAGAATTGCTAAACTTATGGCATATTGTTTTGTGGTGTGTGATGCTCAAATTTGCTGAACCTGGTAAGGATGTTGACACCCTTTAGTGCCTATAGCATTGGAGGGACATTAGCAGCCTGGAATTTTGCAATGAAATCTTGGCCCCGCACTATCTCTTGTACATTTACATTTTCCCTAGCCTGCCGACCTTTGAGTTTCCAACTGTGACTTGTCATCTCCAATAGTAGGTGATGTAAAATAGCAGCCCCAAAACTGCTTGATGTAAAATATACATCACCAAAAACGTGATTTTTACATCACCGAAAGTGTCCAACTCCAACAGGTGATGTGTTTTAGCCTTTTAGGGCATGAGGTTCCTTACATTACCGCCCCAGGTGATGTGTATCTGCATCACGAGAGGCAAAATATACATTGCGACGTAATTTTTTGGCCAAAATATACATCACTGGCAGCTGTTGGAGACCTGTTTTTGGCCCTAGGTGATGTAAAAAAGGGTTTAAAGCTATTTTGCATCACCTACTGGAGATGCTCTAATGTGCTATCAGAAAAAATAGAAGAGTTCAAGCATTTATCAGTCAGCACAACGCTTATTGCACTCATTCACATTATTCTACCCACCTCAATAGGTCCCATGATGCCATTTTACTTGGTTTTAATTCCTTCATTTGTCTTGTTCTCTTGGATAATGGTATTGAATTGCAATCTTAGACAGTATGTGTATGCTGATTCCCAACAAATCGACCCAAGTCAACATTTGTCGTGGTGCGATTTACTTTGCAGACAGTTTATTTTTTGCATTGACCCCACATGGTTACTGTCTTTCTGCACATCAGACTAAGCCTTTTGTACTTATAAGATCACTTTGAATTTTCTGGTGTGTATTATCAGTAGTTGCACAGTAACTGATGTGGCGCTTGTTCTCTATTAGGACGAGGAGCTAAAAAGAGGTGAGGTGGAGGCTGACAAAGATAAAATGATGAAAGAGTATAGAGCTCAACTGGATGCTGAAAGGGCCCAAAAGCTAGGTCGTG
This sequence comes from Poa annua, assembly GCA_026929855.1. Taxonomy (NCBI): domain Eukaryota; kingdom Viridiplantae; phylum Streptophyta; class Magnoliopsida; order Poales; family Poaceae; genus Poa; species Poa annua. Next base: position 300,237,066 of record CM049426.1, read on the forward strand.
GAAGAGAGGTTGTGAAGTCAAAATCATCATCCAAGAAAGGTAAAGTAACTTAATAACCTTCCGAATGATGTTTCCTACATTTAGATTTCATTGGTTAGCTATTTCTTAAGTCTATAGCCTATGTTGAGTCTTCTAACAAGGAATTTGGATACAGAAAAGAAGGATAAGGATGGAAAGAAACGGACTAAAAAGAGGAGGAAGGTATACTCTCCAAACAAGAATATAATAGTTAGCACATATTGTAGGCTCATAAGTTTTAGCTTGAAGATAACATGAATTGAGCTCTAGCTTGAGTGGTTGTTGTTACTTCCTAAAACATATGGATTAATGAATAGGAAATACAAAAAAAAATGTGTTATGTAGATGAGTTTTGTGATTGTATATCCTCTATGCTTACTTATTCATTCATAACAGCACAGAAGTTCATCGGAAAGTTCCGACTCATCATCTGAATCATCAAGCAGTGATGACGAGGACAGGAGTTCAAGAAAGTCCAGATCCCGGTCAAGATCAAAGAGAAATAAGAAGGATAGGAAGCACAGGTCAAGATCCAAGCATGCTGCCGGCAGTGATAGCGAGGAGGAAGGCCCCGTCCGTCTCTCGAAATTCTTTGGAAATGCAAAGAATTAGATGCCGCATCAGATCACCTGAAACCAATTGGCTTGCTCCTGAAGTCTGGTTATCATTAGAAGCAATCGATTGGTGGGTGTTGATTGTATTCCTAATCAGATTACTGTCTGAAGGCCGTGGGAACCAGTTTCATTTATGTTTATCAAGAGAATGTTTGGTAATTTGATGGTTAGGTGTTGAATCAATATATGGTACCCTGCAACTTGTAAGAAATATCAAGAGATAGTGACAGTTATTTGATTTGAACTCCCGTGTTTCTATTCAGAAATTCGTCTTGTTGGCTGCTCTGAAAAGTGTCAACTGTTAAGGAGGTAAATGGAATGTAATCAGGTAATCGTTCCGTTGGTTTGATCCACGATAGGCTACGGAAAGAGTTGCCATTGCATTTATCCTTTATAAAGAGGAAACAAAAGAAAATAAATTCAAAATGTAACAGGACACAAGCCCAACTACAGCACACTGCGAACAACACGGAACGCAGTCGTCCATACAGCCTTGGCACCTTACGATTGGCACGAGTATCTGTACAAAACCTGCCAAACAATGCAACCTGAGCTGAATATGTGTTGTTGGATCTATATAAATAAGCAAGGATTTAATCATCAGCACAATCGTCTGGGTGGTGTAGTTGGTTATCACGTTAGTCTCACACACTAAAGGTCCCCAGTTCGAACCTGGGCTCAGACAAATATTTTTTCGTGCGTGTTGTTTCTCTTGATTCTTGTCTTCGAACCCTCTTTTGTGCATGTTTTGTTCCCTTGTTTTTGTTGTATATACTCGACGGTACCACAACGTCCCTTCACCTGCTAGTGCTAGTGAGTAGTGAGGCAATGCATTTTGCTGCCCCTCTCCTTATGAACATCGGTAATCGGCCTTCCTACCGAATCCCGTGACTTGAACAACTAATACTTCTCCACTTGATATTAACTATATTCTCTTTATTGAAAAAAACTAGTACTTCTCCCTCAAAAAATGAGAAATAATATTGTGGCAGCAATGATATCATAACCAGGATTAACAGCTGTCATGTAAAAAAACGTCATATCAGTGGGTTGGTTGCATGTAAAAAAAAAGTCATATCAGTGTTTTGTACCAAGTTGGCAAGTTGTACATGTTAGAATGGCAAAAAGGCCCAAACTCTGTAATGTACAATAAGACAACGTTTAGCTGACCACTGGTAACAACTTTTAGGCTCCGCTGCTTAAAGCTAACACCCCGATGCAGTCTTAGTAAGATTAACGTTGTTGTAGTTTCACCCTATCTGCTACAAAACAGTCCTAAACTGCAGGATGTTCAAGATCCCTTGGTGGATTCTTCTAGCTCTTCTCCAAAGCGCTCCAGCCTTGACACCTCGCCGTCATAGTCACGGATCAGAGCATGCTTGATGCTACCGTCATCTTCACTCGCGTGTACCGTCCTTCCACCGAACCTGCACATCAAGATATATACACCGTGAACCCCCTTTTCACCTTCTCCAAACTGTCCTCTAACATTTTTAAGAAAAATCTTGCAATTAATCTCGCCAAGGGATTTGACAAACTCAAGATGCATAGTAACCTTAACGTTATTTTACTATGCTCAAGACACCACATCAGATACCAAGGGCACAGGGATTGATGTCAAAACCTACCATCTTCCGTTCATGGTCTCTATGCATTTGAGGCCATCTTTCCGGTCTTTGAATTTTACCAATATAACACCTTGTGGATGATTTTCACAGACCTGCGACGACAACATATAAACAAAAAGTGGTAAGCTATAAAAGAGAAAAATAAACAAGATTCCCTAGTGGTTAGGACGAGTTTCCTCGCTATTTTAGTCATTGTTTGACCCGGTTTTGCCTATTTTGTGGCTAATTTTAAAAAGAGCAGATTATAAAATAATCACAGCGAGAAAGCCCTACAGGAGCAGGCTAAACTTATGGTGGTGAGAAAAAAGGCGACAGAGACATGCAAACGATAGGAAGAAGAAACTGAAACTGGTACCCATAGAGCAGTCATGACTGCCTGACTGGTTATAAAAGTTTGTGTGCATGCGGATATTCAGTTTGTTGGCTACAGTTTACACTTGCTGCCATGGAATCCTATAAAATTGGAACACACCGGCCCATACTGAAGTCGATTGAAGACCTTGGTTGCTCAGCAAATTTTGCTCAATAGTCTGTTTGCCTTTTCCAGCCTAGGTAAAACAACTTTTCCCATAGAGCAGTCATGACTGGTTATAAAATTCTGCGGCATGTGGATATTCAGTTCGTTGGCTACAGTTTAAACTTGCTGCCATGGAATCCTATAAAATTGTAACACACCGGCCCATACTGAAGTAGATTGAAGACATTGGTTGCTCAGCACACTTTGCTCACTAGTCTGTTTGCCTTTTCCAGCCTAAGTAAAACACCTTTTCGCAGGAGAGAATATGTATGGCCAGCTTTCGCATAGCAATAAACAAGAACCAACAATTTAGTATAGGATGCAAATGTAGTTCACCAGTATGTCCATTAGTCACAGTTTACTTAGGCAGGCTAAACTCCAAAAGTGGTCAGCACATCTAAGAGGTAACAGGATCACAGCCAGGAACTTTTGTACTCCATATGGTTTTGGATCATATCAAGACTCTACATGATTTATGAAGAAATACAACTAAAGGACAGTCTGGTAAGTTTTGAACTACAGAAGAGCCATCAATCATTCGTCCAGACTGATTCCTGGACATGTGCTCACCTAATCTACGGGTTGCGATTTTTCAATGATGGCAAACAAAGACATGTGAGTGAAATTAATAATTACCTTGACATTGTCAACCGGACCAAACTTCACGCATTCCTCTCTAACATCTAACTCAAGTTCGGGAAGAAGAGCTTCATTCTCCTGTAATGATCAGAAACTTCTTCATTAATACAACAGACATGAGCAAGAAAAGTGCTATAAAGTATGAACCGAAGCGGAGTAATCTGAAACAGTGTACTATTGTTTCATATGAAAAGATAACAATATTTTTGCATATGTCAAGCATACTTCTGCTACTTACTCTCAACTCAAGAGGAGTGAACATATTCCGCAAAATCACTTGAGTAGGAATCATCAACTTTTTATCATCATGTCCACCTAAAAACAGAAACATGGTCACGAGAATAAGTAGTTGGAAGTCTTAATCTTCAGACAGCTGTTCTTCATGAGACTACAGATAATAATGAATAGTAAAATGCTCATCAACAAATGTCACTATGATTAACAAACACCCCGCGTACAAGAATAGTTTGTGCAACTTAATGCTTTCACAGATACTTTGTGTTTCTAAAGTGCCAATGTATCCATCGTTCTCATAACATATAGCTTCACCTAACTAGCATGAAACATGCAAAGATTGAATATGACCTACAGTGGTGAACACTGAATATGCACCCCACTGGAGCAAATGAATCTCATGGCTGAGTAAATTTGTAAGAAACACACCACACATTTGAATCAATAACGATAAAATACTTGCAAACAAAGATAGAAATTACCCCATCCCAACATCTTATCTTCAACCTTCTTGCCTTTCTTTTTCTTTTGCTTATTATCTGCCTTCTTGGCCAAGAAAACTTCACCTGAGGCAGATGCGTAGATATTAGTGATATAATTTTGTAGTTTTGCGTGGTTTTAATAAATGCAGAACTTACCTCTCTGCTGAAACTGGGCCACACTTACGGACATTAGGGTCTTACCACCAGGTCGGAATGACGTCCCATCCAATAGTTGAATTGCTAAAGGTACAGAAGGCTCCTAAATCGAAAGAAAAAACACGTACACAATAAATAAATAAACATGCATATCTTCCATAGTAACAAGTAAGACCAGCCAGTCTGATAAGTTTTATAAGGCAATACCTTGAGATAGGTCACTAGCGCATCACCCTTTTTTCTGCCTGTTTCCTTGTCAGTATAGATTTTAACCCGGGGATTTCTCGTCTCTGGATCCTACATCACCAAAGATTTAAAAGAGCATCAGTTCTCTGAAGTTCAGGAAAAGAACATCGATTATGAATAAGATTAGTCATAGCCCTCTAAATATAACAGTAAACAGGTACCATAATTATGTTCAGTTTCATTTAGAAACCGACCTCCTGTTCTGATTAATAGGATCATACAAAGATAATCTATGGTTAAAGTCTCCATATGACAATATCTACCAGCCATCAATACCTAACCTACTGCAAATGCAGACAGCTGGAGCTCACTTGATTTTATAGTTATGCTTGCCTAACACAAAAAATGAGCAGCTCTAACGTGAACCCATCAACATGAACGAGTCAAACTGTGCCACGGTAGTTACATGAACAAATGGAAACCATAAATCTTTCAAGGTACTGAGTAATAATGATAAAATCAAGTTTTCCCATAAGGAAGAATACAAATATCATCAAGGTTAAATACTGAATAAAATAGTCTGCATAAAATTTAAATTGTCTCTTGAAGACAGAAAAGTGCATACCTCCTTTATAATTCCACACTTGGAAAAAACCTCTACAATCTGCAAAAGAAATCCGTTCTTAGAACAGTGGTTTTTCTATTGTTATAAACGTGTCAAAACAGTTTCTGCTGAAAATGGTCTTTGTAAGAGGAAAAATGAAGAGTATCCTCAGCTTTTGGAGTTATAAGCAAATTACCTCCTCGGTTGTGACGTCGTCAGGCAAACCAGTAATATAGACATGTGTGTTAACTTTGAGATCAAACCAAGCTTCTGGAGGTTTGTCAGCTTCCTAAACAAAAACGATGTTTGAGAGAATTAGCTTTCACGCAACTTATAATAACTCCCTTGAAAGTAACTTGAGATATGTATGGAGTACCTTCTTTTCGGCTGGCTTCTCAGTGGACTTGCGCTTCTTTTGCTGTCTCTTTTCTACCTTCTCTGGTTCTTTGTTTTGCTTATCAGTGAAAGCATTGATTTCATCTATTGTGGTAGAAATTGGAATATCTGGTGGTTGAAGTACTTCTTCCTCAACTGCAAAAGTCATTTCTTCAAGTCCATAGTCATCATTTTTACCTGATACTGCATTCACTTCAGAGCCTTCCACTTTACACGATACATCATTCTGTAGAAGGTACACGGAAAAAAAAATAGCTGATAAACACTGATATTAGGAACGTTGAAGAAGAGGAATAAGGAATGAACTTCTTCTGAAATGAAGAACAGCTGGTGCATTATACAATACGATCATGCAAAATATCGCCTGGGCCAACAGGATAAGGCATTGACAACAGTTAACACAAGTAATAACTAAGGGAACCTAAATTAATCAGCTGACCACCATTCAGAGTAATATATTAGTTACAAAATATATTAATTTTATCGGGAATAAAACTTTCAGGCAACACTAAACTGGCTGTGAAAATACGTGTATTAAAAGGGATTACGATGAGAATGATACACGAGAGAAAGTGCGCCATGAGCTTGATAAAAATCTGGTTTCCGTAAAGTTGTCCATGGTAGGGTAGATTCTATGGAAAATTTAAAACTGATACAGACTGGTGAAGCACATGATATTGATTTGTATTTCTAATCCACATAATTTGGGGGTAAATCTTACTGATATTAGGATAATGTGAATTATATTTGGGGAGCCACCACAACTAGAAGAAATCTCTGAGTAATCTTGTATTGAGGGCTACTGGAGAGAGACAAACTAGGGCCCTAATGCGCTATTTGGTAACTGTTGCTCGTCAAGCTGAGAAGGATCACACTGATTCAAACATACAATTCGAATCCCCGGAGTTGGTTTGTGAGAGTACAACTTGGTAGTGTTTCTGATTTGATCCTGATTCAACACTGTGTTGTTTCTTAACACCGTTCCACCATGAATGAGGGCTACTGGAGAGAGACAAACTAGGGCCCTAATGCGCTATTTCGTAACTGTTGCTCGTCAAGCTGAGAAGGATCACACTGATTCAAACATACAATTCGAATCCCCGGAGTTGGTTTGTGAGAGTACAACTTGGTAGTATTTCTGATTTGATCCCGATTCAACACTGTGTTGTTTCTTAACACCGTTCCACCATGAAAGCAACCCTATAGAGAACATTTCCTCTAGTTTGTTTCGTAGATGACCAATGCATTGGTTTCCCATCATTATAGTTGTGTACAAATGGTACATATTCTGGCTGGAAGGCTGTTTCAGAAAGAAAAAACCTGCATCGACTTTGTTGGCCAGAGTAAATTTTTACATGGCACAATCCATCAGCAACTTTACTTTGAACCCAGAGACTATATTGTCAAATTCCATGCATTAAATGGGAAAATTTGTTATTTACCCAAAAGTTCACCGGCCTTGGATTATGTACCCGAAGTTGACTGTGCATTGGTTAAATACCCAACATAAACTTGAAAGCAAAAAACATACTCAACAGGGATCTGAAAACAAATATACGGTTAGCTTCATATCTCAAACCATCGTGTGTGTGCCTGATCCATTGGATCTCAGTTCAGCGTACGTGTGCTCCTGCCAGCATCAGATCATTGTTGCCGACGTCCCGGCACCAGTCCAGTTTAATTGTGCTGCCTCCCTAAATTCATGCATCTCAATGTTGTTCAGCCTAATATAAGTTGCTGACATGATTCATGCTGCTTTTGGTTGAGTACAATTATTAGTGGGAGTATTAATCCATTTGTGTCAGCCTCAGTATAATTGCTGGCCAAAACCTGCATGCATCTATGCATAGGCGGACGGCGCCACCACGTCGGGACGACGTCGGCATGAGCTGACGAGTGGTGTTGCTCAAGGGTGGATGCTCATGTGGTTGATCTGATGCTCCCCCACGGCGCTGCCGAGAGGAGCATTTGTACGCGTGAACTGAGATCACACGCACGCCAAGTCTGAGATATGAAGCTGACCTAACCAGCGTACACATGACCAGCTCTAATAGATCGTGTCTCATGTCCTCCTCTAATTTTTTTTAGGTCCCTATTGACTATTTGCTTTTGTTTTTAAGTCCACGTTGGGTATTTGACCAATGCACAGTCAACTTCAGGTACATAACCCAAGGCCGGTGAACTATTGGGTAAATAACCAATTTCCCCGCATTAAATTTCCCAAGAAAATAAGCCCTATATAGTTAATAAATCATGTAGCCGAGATGGTTAGTACTTGTTTCATTATGTGATTACGGGTAAGTGACGTAAAACCCTGAATAACGAAAGACCAAGAGGATTTTGAATCTGACCAACAGGCCGTGAGGCTAGCGATGGAAAGGCAGCACTTACTTGAGGAACCATTGCCCTGAGAGTGCGATCCCACTTGTAGATGGTGCCGTCGTCGTCAGTAAACTCTTCCACACCATCTGGTGGGGATGCTGGTCGCTCATCTGGATCATCAAATCCATGCTCTTTGTTTAATTCACCATCTGCAGCGTTGTCTTCCGATGCTCCCGCCTCTGACGCAGCAGCGTCTATAAGCTCCTTCTGGAATTTCTCAAAATCATCTTCAGTTTCTGGAGCAAAAGGCCGTTTGGAAGAATCTCAGGAGACCACTAGGAGTGAAGCGTACTGAATATTCTTTAAACAGAATGTACAAGCGTTAACCTTGTTCAGGTTGATCCTTCTTTGTGACCCCAGAATGCACCTCCGGAATCGAAGACAGCGGCATCCATTCACTCCGCCCCTCCGCCCAGAGCATCGTGCTCTCGTTGAGGTACCCATTAGCGAAATGTTCTGTAAAGGGACCCAAGTTTAGCAACAGTGAAAACAGGACACATAGATCTTCGAGAAGAAAGTAAGGATGCTAACGGTAAATCTGAAACAATACATGACCACAGAACAAGCGAGCAACTTCACTGCCAACATAACATGTAAAATAACCTCTAAGCTTACCTCACGATCCAAATTCAAACTGTTACCGTCAGCTACTAGCACTACTTCCAAGTCCATTTGGAGATCAAATTTACTGGTTCTTGCCAAAGAAAAAAATCCCAGCTTACGGGGAACACGTCCAGATGAAACGACATAACATGGCCTGGTCCTTGGATTAGCAGCGTCACCACTAACACAGCCCCCAAAACATATGGATTGATGCACACAGGAAACATGAACTAGGGACAAGGGAGCCTTGAGGATAGCACTATAGCAGCATGGTCGCGCATGTGAAGTTTTGGTTTCTGCGAGGATTCAAGTCGAGCCTGTGACGTGACCTATCTGCATCCGCATTCGCGCTAATCGACACAGCGAACAGACTGGGTGGCGAAAGGGGGAAGAGGTCGGGTACCTCGCAGCTCGGGGAGAGAGTAGGGGCCGACGTGCTCCTGGCTCGGGCCGAGCACGTACCAGCCCGCCTGGCCAGCGCTATCCATGGGCTCCCCGCGCGCAAGGAGTGGAGGCTGTCCGGTCCTCGTCGCCGGCGGGCGGCGGCGGCACGGAATCGTTTTCGGGGCCGCCGGAGAAAGGGGGGAGGATTTGGGGGTGCTGGGGTTTCCAGACTGGTCGAGACGGGCTAATTTTTTTTAAATAATACTTTTTTAAAAAAATTCGGGAAATATTGCGCAGTTTCAGCAAATTTTAAAAATATTACGGCCTCGGCCAGGTGGAGGCCAACTGGGGCTGGTTGGCCCGGAGGTGGCCGACGGGGCTCGTCGGCACAGAGCTGGCCGACCAGCGGGGAGAGAGGATCACGGACGCGGCCGATTGCCTGATCGGCACCGATCGGCCATGGTTCGGCCACGTCACGGCCGATTGGCCCGTCGGCCACCTCCTGGCCGACGAGTTCCTGTTAAGTGCCCGAGCCCTTCTTCTTCCTCCCATCTCGCGGCTTTCTCTTCCTCTCCTCTCTCTCTCCTTCTTACCATCTAGCCACGAGCAGCAGAGGACGGGGAGGGCGCGGAGGGTGCGGCCTCGACGGGGAGCGGGCTGGTGAGGTCGCGGAGGGCGCGGAGGCGGGCGAGCGCGGACGGGAGGGAGCCGTTGAAGGCGGAGGAGGCCGCGCAGGCGGGAGAGCGCGGGCGGGAGCGCGCCGGAGAGGTTGAGGCCGGACACGTCGAGCCCCACGACGGTGCCGCGGACGCCGCAGGTGACGGCCGCCCACGCTTCAAGGGTAAGACTTTTCCATGTATTAGGGTTAGGGTTTGTGTTATATGTAAATTAGGATTTAGGGTTAGGGTTAGGGTTAGGATTTAGTTTGCAGGTAGGGTGTAGTTAGTCCGGATGAATTTGTAGTTAGTATGGTAATACTGGTAGTTGATAAATGCAGACTAGTGTGTAGTTACTCTCCGCATAGTTTCATGCATTAGGGTTAGATTTTGTGTATAATTTTGGATTAGTCTTAACGTTCATGTATACGTAATCTGGTATAATTAATTCCATCTATTATAATTATGTAGTAGTTTTGGTAGAATTTTATGTACGATGTGATATTAATATTTGATGCATTATAATATTTTTTAGGTGAGCAATTATGTCGAATGTAGTAAAGTTTGTTTTCTACTACGGTGTCGGTTCAGTAAAGCAAAATGAGTATGTGATGGACCTGAGTGAGTTTGAACACGTCGAGTTGGATCTGACTGGGCCTGAAAATTGGTCTGTTAGTCAGTTAAAAGATTGATACAGTGTTTGGGATTAAATGCAGAAACACACACTGTCGGGGTGCACGCGTTATGGTCAAGGTCCAGTAAAAAAAATTGGTACACTCTGAGGCCGATTGATCGGGATTCTCAGTGGGTGAACTGGTTGCAAGGTTGCGAAAACAGGGGAAGCCACTCAGTTGCCTTGTTGCTTCCTGTCGTTAAGGAGGTAAATGTCAATCCTCCTGAAGGCGAGGGTGGGCACGATCCAGGGCATAACAGTGCAGCAACCATGGAAATTGAACATGATGACAGCCATGGTTACGAAGGAGGCAGTGCTTATGAATCAGGGCAGAGTAGTATGGCTGGAGGGCATGATGACGGTAAAAATGTGGAGGCAGATGGGGATGAGGATGATGGCCGAATGCAGGACGAGATGGAAGATGAAGATATTGAGGGTCATTGCGGTGATGGCAGTGATTCTGATTCATCGAATGACACAGAGTACGAGCCGAAGGTGCCTTATCCAGCTTCATGGACTCAGGACTTCTCATCTGGCATGACTCTGGACGATGGTCATGATTCTTCCTGGCAATATCACCAGAGCAGCATGGCTGTGGGAGCAATTTACGCTGACAAGCAACATCTGCAGGAAGCAATCATACAGTGGGCAATGTCGACATCAAGGGTTTTCAAGACAACTGTGTCGAGTAAGAAATATCTGACCATGGAATGCTCGAGAATAGATTGTCCGGGTAGGGTGCATGCATATGTCCCCAAGTATGATACAAACTGGGTTGTGAGTGACATGGTAATGCATACATGTCGTATTCCCAGCATCCTTCAGGATCACCGTAATCTGTCATCCACGCTTATTGCTCGTTTGTTTTACACGGAGATAGTGGAGAGCAAGGCGATGGAAGTGAAGGCAATAAGGAACAAAGTCTTCACAAGATTCAATTTCAACATTTCTTATGGCAAGACCTGGAGGGCTAAGCAGAGCGCGCTGGAGGCCAGATTTGGGTCATTCTTTGACTCATATGATTCTGTTGTCCGGTTGCTCCGCACGCTTCAGGCGAGGAATCCTGGCACATATGTTGATCTTCAAGACTTCTACATGTCAGAGTTCCCTACAGTTAGGGTGTTGCACCGTTTGTTCTTCTCTTTTGGTGTATGCATCGAAGCCTTCAGCCACTGCCGTCCAGTGTTATGTGTCGATGGCATATTTTTGACCGGCAAGTACAAGGGTCAGATATTGACTGCTATTGGCCAAGACGGCAATAACCAACTGTTGCCCCTTGCTTTCGCTTTTGTTGAGAGCGAGAACACGGAAAGTTGGACGTGGTTCTTTAGGCAGTTGAAAAAAGCTGTTGTCAAGGATAAGCAGAATGTTTGCGTTCTACATGACAGACATGCGGGTATACTCAGCGCTATAAAGGCATTAACAATCCCTGGACCAGATGAAGAAACACCGTGGGTGGATCTTCAGAGTCGTTGGTGCATGTGCCATCTAGGTGCTAACTTCTTCTCACAGTTCAGAAATAAGAGTCTCATGAATCTGTTCAAAAAACTCTGCAAGCAGAACCAGGAATGGAAGTACAATTTTCTCCGTGGCAAGCTTGATGAGTTCACGAACAAACATGTTCGGGAGAGGAAAGCTGCACGTAATGCGGCAGTGGCGTTTCATGTAGCCCAAGTAGCGGCACAAGCAGCTACAGGGCCTGCACCGCAAGAAGAAGAACCGATCGGTCTGTGTGATCTTCCAGGCTTTGACCCACTCGGCACGAGGAGAAAGGGTGGACGATTGATTAAGAATTTCCAGCAGTGGATTGAGCATGAGCCCGTGGAGAGGTGGTCATTGTTGCACGACTCATACGGAGCCAGGTATGGCGTCATGACTACAAACCTTGCCGAAATATACAACTTTGTCCTTCGAGGGAACAGAGCCTTGCCATTAACTGCCCTTGTGGAGGGAATTTTCCAAGGCACAGTTAATTACTTCAGAGTCAAACGCCAGCAAGCCGAAATGCATATACTTCGCACTCCAAACTCACCCTGGTGTGAAAAGATTACGAAGTACATGGATGCTAAGATGGAGAAGGCACGAACTTTCCAAGTGGTTGCCATCGGAAATCAGGAAAGGAGGTTCGAGGTCCGCTTACCTACCGACAAGTTCGGTTGTGGCAATGTGTTGAGAACGCATGAGGTGAAGATTGGAAATGAAGCATGGCCAACCTGTGAATGCACATGCAAAAAACCGAAATTGTTTCACCTTCCATGCTCGCATGTACTTGCTGCTTGTGGGCAGCTTGGTTTGGAAGCAATCTCGTTTGTGTCACCGTACTTCAGTCGTGAAGCTGTCTTGAACACATGGACAGGTGAGATGCAAGGATTCCGAGCCATTGGTAATTTCTGAAAGTGCATGGTTGCCCCCATGCGTGGTTTTGGTAATTAATGACAATCCTTATGGACTAATGTTTGCTTTGAGATATACTTGTAGATCTTGTCCATAGGAAAAGATTGGAGTTCATGTGTTGGACTCTAGTAGATTACATGATGATCAACGCTCTACTCAAGGGTTTATATGAAGAATGGTCATGTGAAGAGTTGAGCTCATTGCAAGTATGGCTTGGAATAGAAGATTGAGTGAACAATCATGTTTACCACCAAGCCATCATACATATCAAGAGAAGAAGATGAAGTGCAAGCTCAATATGATGCATCTCGAAGATATCATTTGATTGAAGGTTGCAAAGGAGTCATGAAGACGATGCTTAGCGAGGCCCTCCCATAATGGAGTATGGGGGAGCATTTGGAGAAGTCTTCATCAAGCATGTGCTAGCAAGCACAATCAAGAAAGGTGTTTCAACTTGAGAGAGTCAAGATCGTCATCATCGAGCTCAAGTGGAATGCGCAAGGCAAAGGTATGATCTTGATAGGTTTTCTATTTTACCGGTCTCATGGTGTTAGTGGGAGACCGGGTTTTAGGATAGACGGCGTACTATCAAGAGGGGCTCTCAAGTGAGTAACTTGATCGCATCGTTGTGGAGAGCTCAAACCTTTGCATACTTGGCATATCATATTTCTTGGTTCTTATTTGGCTTTTATGGTGGTGAGGAATTAGAGCTTGGTTCATCTCCATGTCAAGCTCTAGTTCATCGAAAACGGTTTTACCTTGGAAAACTAGTTGCGTGTTCGGTGGCGGAAATATTGCCGGTTCAACCGTGAGGAAAGTCCCACACCTTGCCATGTGTGGTGATTTTACTCTATTTATGGGATGCAATATTTTCACTTTTTGTAGCCTTCTCCTTGTCGGTACCTTTCCAACGGAGTTGGTCTCACCTCATTCGGAGTTCATTTGCAAAAGTTATAGCTGTGTTTTTGGTGTTCGGACAGGCCCGGTAGTACCGGAGAGTTTTGTTCCGGTAGTACCGCAGTCAGCCGGTAGTACCGGGCTCGCTGCGGTAGTACCGGGCTCTCTGCGGTACTACTCTCTGAAGTTGGTTTTTCGGGCGTTTTGGCACGGATGGCCCCGGTAGTACCGGGGTTGGAGCCCAGCACTTGGGCCCGGTAGTACCGGGGTATTTTTCCCCGGTAGTACCGCGCGCTCGGTTTTCTGCGTTGACGAAGGTACCGCAGGGCCGGTACTACCGGGCTTTAGGCCGGTACTACCGCCCTTGCGGAAGAAGATGCTGTTGCAACGGCCAGATATTTGTGCTAGACTATAAAAGGGGCCTTCTTCCCCAATGGTTGACAAGCTAAAGAGCAAGTCTTTCTCCTCTCTCTCCTCCATTGTTGCCCTTTGTAAAGCTTGCTCTTCCTCTCAATCCCTCCCATGGTTCTTGCTAATATTTGAGGGAAAGTGAGAGGTGATCTTGATCTACGTTTCCACCGATCGATTTCTCCTCTATGTGAGGGAAACCTTGTAGATCTTGATCTTGGAGTTCTTGGTGCATCTCCTCTTTGTTCTTCCTCTCTTATTCCCCCATAAGCATTTGTTGCTTTGTTGGAATTTGAGAGTGAAGGATTTGAGCACTTGTGCTCTTGCCTTTTGCATTTGGTGCATCGGTGTGCTCTCCACGAGGATTCGTGGAAGTTGAAAACTTGTGAACTTGTTACTCTTGGGTCCTTGGACCCTAGACGCCTTTGTGGTGGTTGGACCCTTGTGTGGTCACTTGAAGCCGTTCGGGAGCCCCCAATCCCATTGTGGGTTGTGCCCCGGATTGTTGTTGGAGGCCGTTCGGGAGCCCCCAATCCCATTGTGGGTTGTGCCCCGGATTGTTGTTGAAAGGCTCCGGATTCCGCCTCGAAGGAATTCCGATAGTGGAAGGTGAACCAAGCCTTTGTGGTGCGGTTCATCGGAGAAGAAGGTGAAACCTTTGTGGTTGTTGAACCGTTGTGTCGGTTCACACCTCTCCAACGAGACGTACTCCCTTAACAAGGAGGAACTCGGAAATACATCCTCGTCTCCGCGTGCTTCGGTTATTTCTATACCCGAGCTTTTACTTATGCACTTTACATTGTGATAGCCTTCGTGCTTGAAGTATTCTATATTGCTATCACCTTGTTGTTTGTCTTGCTTAGCATAAGTTGTTGGTGCACATAGGTGAGCCTAGTTTATTTAGGTTGTCGGCTTGTTAATTTAAACATCTAGTTTTATTCCGCAATTATCAAGCCTAAACCGGAAAAGTTTTAAACCGCCTATTCACCCCCCCCTCTAGGCGACATCATTGTCCTTTCAATTGGTATCAGAGCCTGGGCTCTCTTTTTGGGCTTTACCGCCTAGAGAGTAAAAGATGTCGTTTAGAGAATTAGTGCACGATCCCACTTTCATATTCAATGGCACAAATTATGATGTTTGGAAAATTCGCATGCTTAATCTTTTTAGGGCCATGGGTCCAAATTATATTAAGAGGATTGTAGATGTGAGTTTATCTCCTCCAAAGGATTCCCAAGAATTATCTTTAGAGGATGAGATAAACTCTCATCTCGAGACTCAAGTTACTAATGGTCTTATGTGTGTTTTGAGCGATGTAGTTCTTGCTTCAATCATGCCTTTTCGAAATGCACATGAGCTTTGGACCAAGCTTCAAGATATATATGAAGTGTCCAAAATTATTGAGGATGATTGTTCTCCCTCCACCTCCGGCCGTGATGAGTTCACAACTTCTTCCACTTCACCAACATGTGATTCGTCACAAGGAAATGATATGGTGAGTGGTGATAGAAATTGCATTGGTGATGGTGAACTTACTATTGATTATACTTCTTCTCTATCACATTGTAATGTTCTATCTTTGGACTTAAACTCTTCTAGCACTCCAAATGTCATACATGCTAGAGTTGATTGTCCTTGCATATCAAGTAATAGTTGTTTAACTAAATATGATGATGATATGCTCTCTATGTCTTGTTGTGATGAAAATTACTCTTCCATATCCTCTAGTATTTGCATGACTAACAATGTAGAGGAATCCCAACACTTGTTGGAACAAGACATGGAACTCAATGGAGCTTCAAGTATTTCTTCATCCTCTTCAACCATTAATCATGTTTGCCTTATGGCTAAGGATTCCGAGGTATCTCCCACCTCGAATCCAAATTGTGATGATGTGGATGAGGATTCTCATGAAGAAGGTTTTGACTTTGAATCCTTAACCAAGATGGGTGAGATGGTACTTGGTGCTCTCCCCAAAGGTAGTAAAGCTATCCCTCCTCTATGTGAAATCATTGCTTATATTATTAAGAGTAGGGAATTCATTGAGGATTTGGAAAGTCAATTTGATGAGAAGTGTCAAATTGAGAGAGATGACTCTATCACCATAGCTTACTTGAACGCTTCTCTTGAAAAAGAAGAAGAGCTTAGGTCTTCTCTTGAAGAGAAACTTGAATCCCTTGATGAGTCTAATGATCTTATTATTGCTAAAATCATTAAGGAAAGAGATCATGCTATTGCAAAATATAAAGTGCTTAAAAAGGAAAAAGTTGAATTTGGTGTTGACAATGCTAGACTAAGTGAGGACATAGAGAAACTTGACAAAGCTCTCAAGGCTTTAGAAAGTGAACACTCTCTCCTCATCAAGTCTCATGATCAACTCCAAACTCAACTATCTAAGAATGATAAGCTTACCAATTTGTCTTCTTCCATTTCTAATGATAATGATGCTTGTGCTACTAACTCCACTTCTTGTGAAGCATCTATTTTGAAGGAGAATGTTGAGCTAAGGGCTCAACTTGAGTTGCTATCTAGTAAGTATGGGAAATTGGAAGAAAGTCATGAAAAGCTTTCTACCTCTAATGATGATCTTCTAGCATCCCATGCTAGGCTAAAGTTAGCTCATGAGGCTATCTCTACAAAGGTAACATCTTGTGAGCCTCATGCGGATATTGGCACAACTTCTTCTAGAAATGCCTTATTGCCATGTGCTAGTCCGAGTGATTCATCCACTCACAATGCTTCTACATCTTGTGATGAATTACTTTCCATACCTTGTTGCTCTAACAATGAAGCGTCTACTTCCTCTAGTGTTTTTGTTGATACTAACCATGTAGAGGAATTAAATGAGCTCAAGGCCCAAGTCACTTCTTTGAAGAAAGACTTGGAAAAGCGTCATGTTGGGAAGTCCACACTTGACAATATGTTGAGTGTTCAAAGACGCCCCAATGATAAGAGTGGACTTGGATTCAACTCAAACAACAAGAACAAGTCCAAGATCATTAAGAAGAAAAAGGGCCAAGAACAAGTCAAAGACTCGGCCAAGATTGTTTGCTTCAAGTGCAAAGTTGAAGGGCACCATGTTAGATCTTGCCCTTTGAAGAAGAAGGCTCTTAGTGAGAAGCAACAAGGGAAGAAGCCTCAAGTTCAAACTCAAGCTCCTCAAGTTGAAGAACGGTCTCTTCCCAAGAAGAATCAAGCTACCCCTCCTCAAGTCAAGACTCCAACTAAAAAGAGAGGAGGAAGTCGATGTTGCTACCTATGCCGTGAGAAGGGTCACCTTGCTTCTTCATGCACAAATGGTACCTTATCCAACCCCATTATAGTTGATGATGTTTATTCTCTTCGGAAGGATAAGGTTGGCAATGTGTTTGCCAAATATGTTGGTACTCAAAGTGGTGTCAAGAAAAGAACCATTTGGGTTGCCAAACCTATTGTGACTAACCTCTTAGGACCCAACGTGGTTGGGGACCAACAAGCTAAAACTTGATCAATAGGTGTTGTTGGAGGACATTGGAGACTTGGCTACACTATGAAGAATTAAGGGATCTTCATCAATTATATTCTCTCAAGTCAAGTCATATGGATTATATTGTTCTATCTCATATCCAATGTTCCTCCTTGCGGTAACTTTTATTTAAATCATATATATATTGAAAGTTGCTTGCACCCTTGCATGTGTTAGGTTTTGTACCTTGCTAGTGTTTGTATGTGTTGTGCTCTCTACTTACTTATCTTGAGAAATCAAGCATGTGTATTTTGGTTTGCACACCATCTACTTGTTTTGAGCCTTATTGCTTTTATATCATATCTTATCTTGTTGGCTCTCTTTGAGAGATAAATGGACTATCCATTTTTGGAGAGTGATATGCTTCGTGCACTTCACAATCCTAAAAATGTGTGTACATGAGGAATACCACTTAGTTTTGATATATCAATATTATCTATTCTCTTTGTGGTATGTCATGCTCATGAGAAATTCAAATTATATAATGTCCATTAATTTCTCTAGTTGTTTTTGTCTGCCTCTTGTGTTAAAATAAATGGATTATCACATTATGGGGGAGTAATAAGCTATGTGCATATTACAAGCCTAGAAAATGTGAAAATGTGAGGTTTTGCCACCTAGAATTGATATTGCTAATTATCTTGTTCCTATGTGGCATGTTGCTCAAACAAGTTCCCATTTACTTAAATGCTCTTTGTCTCTCACTCTTTTGGATCTTGTTTGTGGAGGATGTTCTTGATATGGCTTTCCCTAAATATGTTCTCATATATCTTTTTGGGAAGCCAATTGATTCAAGCTACTCCTTGGAGTTGCTTTGCATTATCACATGATTTGTGAATCTATCAAGAATATCTATCTAAGCATGGCTTTTAATTCCTATTCTTTGCCTCATGCTTATGTTTTGTGAATATGATCTTGAATATATCCTTGCAATCCACCACCGAGAAATATCTCCATACGTTACTTGTCTTGACAAGTGATAATCATATTTGGGGGTAAATATGTTGATCATATTCACTTTGGCTCTTGCTTTGAATTGCCTTATTTGATTGCCAAGGATTTGCTTTTGATCTAACTCTTATTTGTCTTCCTTGTATCTTTTGGATACTTTATTGCTCTACTTGAAATTTGTTTTGTGCTTTCTTGAGTTGGGAAAAGTAATGATCCAATTCTTGTGCATTGACATTCAAAAGTCATACTTTTTGATAATGCACTATTCTTTGGGAAGCTATCCTACTTTGAGTGGAACATCGTTCTTTAAATTGGTATTGCAATTTCTTACCTTTCTTGAATATGACTAGTGTTTGAATATCTATATAAATATATATATGGAGAGTGATGATCTCATTTGTGTGCATTTTGTATTCAAATGCAAGATCATAAATAATGCACACATCTTGGGGGAGCAATCCTATGTGCTTTCGAACATTAGTTGTCTTCATTTGGTATTTGATCCCGATGACGTGTCTCTTTGGAAGACAAACATTTTTCGTTTTGTCACTTTGTGCCATCATGAAAAGTGTAGAGGGTTTGGTTTATTATTTGATGTTATTTTCTTCAATTGGTTTCTTGCTTTCATTTGGTATCTTTTCAAAGTGGTTTCTTCAATCATGTGTTGATTTGGGCCTTTGATATAATTTGGACAATTCTTTTTCTTGTCGCACTTGTGTGTGCTTTCTTGGTTTAATTGGTGTTTTGTCCAAATTATATCTCTTTTGGTTCTTGAAAGTCTTGTGCATGCATATTTACTACATGTATTTCTTTGGCATGCTTACTTTCGTTGAACCAATATATAGGATAAACTCCATCAAATCCTATATGGCTAAGATGTGCATGAAATTCAATTTCACATTAATATGCACATATTTATGTGGAGTTTGTCCTATGTATTGTAGTTGCTCTAACTACTTTGGACCCAATGAGTTTGGGTACCATTTTGTACTTGAATTTGTTTTAGGTACATGTGGAGATGCATTGGAAGCTTGTCTCATTTACAAGGAAGGTGGTGTCACCATGTGTTCATTGGAGCCAAGTTTGGATGATCGTTAACTCTTATACTATACATCACCAATGCTATCTCAGGTAACAAGTATCTACCTCATGCATACATTTCTAGTTTTCAACCTTGTGTAGGTTGTATATTGGCATGAATCTTTTTGTTGCAATTAATTTGATTCTTGCAAAACGTCTTTATTGCAAATGTGAGTAAGCCGGGATGATTACATATAAGAGGACTATATATTCATTTCTATGATTCATCGATCCCAATTATGTCAATCTAGCACTTTCTACTTAAAGTCTCTCATGTGCAACATTGATGAATTTTCAAAATCATTTGCGTTTTGTGTTACTTGTTATCTTACTCGGAGCATCCATTTGTTAACCTTTATCCCTCGTGGATAGTTTTTGATGCTATGATGAGTATGTGTTGGAAATTCATTTATATTCCGTTAAGATATAATTCGGCTTTGTGCTATGTTTTTAAGCAAAGATCTTATTGGTGTATTTATGACTTCCTCTTGGATATCATGATTCTTTACCCTTGTATCTATCTTGTGTGTACATGTTTATTTGTAGACCCATATCTTAGTGATTCGTGTCTACTTAGAAACTTATACACATAAGAAAAGTTACATCTTTAATTGATATTCCAATTCTTTAGTGACCACCTCTTTTTTCTTTTGATTCTTTGGTGGTTTCTAAAAGGCACAAGCTTCATTTTTTTGTGCTATGCTTTTTGCATTTTACTAAGCTTGTGGAGCTATTTGCTTTATCTCTTTTGGTGTGGGGGTATGGGAAAGACATGATATGCACTATGTGCAACTCTTTTTGAAAGACTATGTTGATGCTTTGGCTCATCCTTGTATTAGTCTCCTAAAATGTCTTTGTATCTCACACCCATTCTTTTATTTGCCGCTCCTTGCTCTTGTTGCAAAACATTTTATTAGGTGAAAGTTGTTTTGCCTCCTTTATCATTTACATTCTCTTGCATGAGCTTGTGTTCGAATTCATCTAGGAGGGAGTGAGGATTCCATGTTGTGCACACTATATTGAAATACAAATCCTATTTATGCACGTACCTTGGGGAGTTCCCTCATGATATTTAGAACACTTTTCGGATCCTTTTGATTGCTTGCTTCTTTCGTTGAAGTATCTTTCCATTTGATATTCTTTTGCAATCTTTGGATCCTCTATATAGTTTGATCTCCCTCCATCTACTCGTCATTGGATATGTGCATTTGATTTCACTCATATTATGAGAAATGCACACATTATGGGGGAGCTCTCACTATATTTGCCTTCTAAGTTTTTCTTTCCATTTCGGCAATCGATGCCAATGGGGGAGAAATTTAGAGGGTTTAAGAGAATATGGGTTTGTTCTCTTGCGGTTCTCTTGCATCCTTGCTCTTTGTGTTGCATGGTTGCTTAAATTCATTATATAAACCCTCGTAAAAGGGATTGTCATCAATTACCAAAATGGGGGAGATTGAAAGTGCATGGTTGCCCCCATGCGTGGTTTTGGTAATTAATGACAATCCTTATGGACTAATGTTTGCTTTGAGATATACTTGTAGATCTTGTCCATAGGAAAAGATTGGAGTTCATGTGTTGGACTCTAGTAGATTACATGATGATCAACGCTCTACTCAAGGGTTTATATGAAGAATGGTCATGTGAAGAGTTGAGCTCATTGCAAGTATGGCTTGGAATAGAAGATTGAGTGAACAATCATGTTTACCACCAAGCCATCATACATATCAAGAGAAGAAGATGAAGTGCAAGCTCAATATGATGCATCTCGAAGATATCATTTGATTGAAGGTTGCAAAGGAGTCATGAAGACGATGCTTAGCGAGGCCCTCCCATAATGGAGTATGGGGGAGCATTTGGAGAAGTCTTCATCAAGCATGTGCTAGCAAGCACAATCAAGAAAGGTGTTTCAACTTGAGAGAGTCAAGATCGTCATCATCGAGCTCAAGTGGAATGCGCAAGGCAAAGGTATGATCTTGATAGGTTTTCTATTTTACCGGTCTCATGGTGTTAGTGGGAGACCGGGTTTTAGGATAGACGGCGTACTATCAAGAGGGGCTCTCAAGTGAGTAACTTGATCGCATCGTTGTGGAGAGCTCAAACCTTTGCATACTTGGCATATCATATTTCTTGGTTCTTATTTGGCTTTTATGGTGGTGAGGAATTAGAGCTTGGTTCATCTCCATGTCAAGCTCTAGTTCATCGAAAACGGTTTTACCTTGGAAAACTAGTTGCGTGTTCGGTGGCGGAAATATTGCCGGTTCAACCGTGAGGAAAGTCCCACACCTTGCCATGTGTGGTGATTTTACTCTATTTATGGGATGCAATATTTTCACTTTTTGTAGCCTTCTCCTTGTCGGTACCTTTCCAACGGAGTTGGTCTCACCTCATTCGGAGTTCATTTGCAAAAGTTATAGCTGTGTTTTTGGTGTTCGGACAGGCCCGGTAGTACCGGAGAGTTTTGTTCCGGTAGTACCGCAGTCAGCCGGTAGTACCGGGCTCGCTGCGGTAGTACCGGGCTCTCTGCGGTACTACTCTCTGAAGTTGGTTTTTCGGGCGTTTTGGCACGGATGGCCCCGGTAGTACCGGGGTTGGAGCCCAGCACTTGGGCCCGGTAGTACCGGGGTATTTTTCCCCGGTAGTACCGCGCGCTCGGTTTTCTGCGTTGACGAAGGTACCGCAGGGCCGGTACTACCGGGCTTTAGGCCGGTACTACCGCCCTTGCGGAAGAAGATGCTGTTGCAACGGCCAGATATTTGTGCTAGACTATAAAAGGGGCCTTCTTCCCCAATGGTTGACAAGCTAAAGAGCAAGTCTTTCTCCTCTCTCTCCTCCATTGTTGCCCTTTGTAAAGCTTGCTCTTCCTCTCAATCCCTCCCATGGTTCTTGCTAATATTTGAGGGAAAGTGAGAGGTGATCTTGATCTACGTTTCCACCGATCGATTTCTCCTCTATGTGAGGGAAACCTTGTAGATCTTGATCTTGGAGTTCTTGGTGCATCTCCTCTTTGTTCTTCCTCTCTTATTCCCCCATAAGCATTTGTTGCTTTGTTGGAATTTGAGAGTGAAGGATTTGAGCACTTGTGCTCTTGCCTTTTGCATTTGGTGCATCGGTGTGCTCTCCACGAGGATTCGTGGAAGTTGAAAACTTGTGAACTTGTTACTCTTGGGTCCTTGGACCCTAGACGCCTTTGTGGTGGTTGGACCCTTGTGTGGTCACTTGAAGCCGTTCGGGAGCCCCCAATCCCATTGTGGGTTGTGCCCCGGATTGTTGTTGGAGGCCGTTCGGGAGCCCCCAATCCCATTGTGGGTTGTGCCCCGGATTGTTGTTGAAAGGCTCCGGATTCCGCCTCGAAGGAATTCCGATAGTGGAAGGTGAACCAAGCCTTTGTGGTGCGGTTCATCGGAGAAGAAGGTGAAACCTTTGTGGTTGTTGAACCGTTGTGTCGGTTCACACCTCTCCAACGAGACGTACTCCCTTAACAAGGAGGAACTCGGAAATACATCCTCGTCTCCGCGTGCTTCGGTTATTTCTATACCCGAGCTTTTACTTATGCACTTTACATTGTGATAGCCTTCGTGCTTGAAGTATTCTATATTGCTATCACCTTGTTGTTTGTCTTGCTTAGCATAAGTTGTTGGTGCACATAGGTGAGCCTAGTTTATTTAGGTTGTCGGCTTGTTAATTTAAACATCTAGTTTTATTCCGCAATTATCAAGCCTAAACCGGAAAAGTTTTAAACCGCCTATTCACCCCCCCCTCTAGGCGACATCATTGTCCTTTCAATTTCAACACCGTTGAGCCAGGTGAGAGGAGATACATTCCTGATCCAAGGTTACTTCGTCCGGGTAGAGGTAGACGCCAGTGTAGACGCATACGTAATGATATGGATGAATCGGAAGCTGGAGGACCTACCAGGCAATGTTTTTTATGCAACCAATTTGGCCATAGGGGTACGAACTGTCCGGAATTTGGACCTGGTAATGCTACGGTACGTGGAAGAGGCAACCGAGGCCGGAGAGGAAGAGGAAGAAACTAGAGTACCTTTATATTTGTAATAAATGCAGACTACGTATCTGCCTCTATGTACTACTCTGTAATCGTGGAACCATTATGTTTGTATTTGTACTCTGTAATCGTCAAAATTGTAATTTGTTTGGATTTGTAGTCATTTAAATTTCGTTATTTGGTCATTATATTATCATTTTAATCTGTCCTTACAGAGATGGCGGGGATGGCGTTGCTTAACCCGGTGGTGGACAACAAGCATCGTGCTAAGCTAATGTAGGATAATGTTCTCCAACCTCTGATCACTCGTGGTCAGAAGGATAACTGGCAGATACACCCAACTTGGATCGATCGGTAAGTTTTATTTTTATTTTGCTCATAACATGTACTGGTCAAATAGTTAACAATTTTGTGATACATGCAGTTTGACGTGGGTTGGGCTCCTACCCTTTGCTCGCCTTGTTGAGGCGTCAGATGTGACTGGCCGGCTTGCGATGGACCACTGTTTGCTCACCTACTTGGTGGACCGATGGAGACCGGAGACGCACACGTTTCACTTTCGCTGGGGCGAGATGGCTCCTACTCTACAGGATGTGTCCTACCTACTGGGCCTTCCTCTAGCTGGTGAGCCCATAGGTCCGTTGCAGGCCCCTGATATGTGGTCTGAGGATATGGCAGACCGATTCCAACATATAAATCCCAACGCACCTGTGTTTCTGCATGAGGATCACGGACCCAAGCTTGATTGGTTGCTTAAGTTCCAGGTTAGTACTACGCCATTGTCTTGTTTCATCCATCACTTCAGCTAACCTTTACCTAACTTGTACAATTATTGTTTTCGGTGCAGATACAGAATTTTGGCACTATCCAGATGTCCGAGGCCCAGATTACTAGGAGCCTCGAGGCGTACCTTATGTGGCTGCTAGGAAAAGTGATGTTCACGGAGAACCATGTCACCACTATCAGTGCGCGATACATCCCCATCAGAGGTTGGAGAATGCAAGTGCGACACAGCCGTACCACATCACTGTTCGTAGCTGGGGTTATGCAGTCTTAGCGGCCACGTACCGAGGTATGTGCAACGCGTGCTTTCTTACGGCGACAAAGTCAGCAATTCTTGGATGCCCTATGCTGTTGCAGCTGTGGTCGTGGGAGAGGTTCCCCATTGGACGACCCGACATTTCGGCTGCCGATCCGTGGCCGCTCAACCATTATTTCGACACGGAGCACATAGACGACCCTACTTTTGGCACACTTTGGACACATCGCAAGGTATGTTCAATAATAGTTTACTAATTATGCTTGTCAATGAGTATCTTCCTGTTTACTTATACAATTTACGTCTTTGTTTTGCAGAGACGATTCGCTCGAGATCAGGTTCGGAACTGCTATCCGGCATTCAACGAGCAGTTCGACGTTCTCTCCGGGGCTTCAGTTATTTGGGAGCCATACTCGCCTGACGCGATCGCGTCGAAATTCCCTGGAGGAATTTCTATCATGTGCACGCGAGATGAAGCATACTGGATGACGAAGTCGAAGATTATCTTCGACGTCAGCGTTGAGGAGATGGCCCAACAGCGTGTTATGAGGCAGTTCGGCCTGCGCCAGATCTCGGTCCCCCCGCCTATTGATGCGCCTCTACCAGACATCGTCCACCGGTACCTCCATTTCTTAACCACACATTTTTGTTTTAACACTTGTCATCCATAATTATGCTAATGTTTCTTGTCTTGCAGATGGAGCAGGAAGGGAACTAACAGGACTGCGACACAATGGTTGCAAAGAGTGCAACCTTACGTGGCCAAGTGGGCTGATGCGCTGACTCGTCTCTGGGTCGAGGCGCAACCCTTCGATCCGGCGGAGTACGACGAGTACCTACAGTGGTACGTCACTTCCACAAGGGTTTCTCTCGTTCATCACGCCCAACCAGATGTGATGCCGGCCCCTGCTACGTGGGATATGTACCCCAGCCAGTCTATGTCCGGCTCACGGCAACACGCGGTACAAATAATTAACTTATCTACAATCATTTACCCTTATCTATATTATCCTTCATTTCCTAACTATCTGTACCACTTTCAGGCTGAGTTGACGTGGGATCTTGGGAATGATATAGACCAGTTAGACCGTTCACTTTCGACCGGGCCTTTGCTTACACGCGAACAACATCGGTCTTGGTTGCAGTCCGCTGCTCAGAGAGTGCGACAGATCTACGAGGCTATCACGTGTGTCCGCTCGTCTAACGTTCTCCCACATGCTGCACGACGGCCACCGCATCCGTCCACGCAGTTGCCTCAACGGCGGGCACGGCGTGACGTGCCGCCACCTCCGGAGGCACACCGACAGCACCCGCGTCCACGTGTCGCACCACCTCCACCTGACCAGCCAGGAGGTTCGGGCTGGCAGCAGCAGAGTTACCAGCAGGGGGCCTACCAGCAGAGCCCCACTGGGGGCTACCAGCAGCGACCCTCTTCGGAGTACCAGCAGAGCACCTGGACCGGCTTCCAGCCTCGTGGACCACACGGTATGTCGATTCGTACTACTACATTATCATGTACTCAAACTATTTACAAAATAACATGTTACATAAAATTTCTCGATTCTAGCACAATTCGACTTCGACTTGGGGCCTATTATCTCCGAGCATTACTCGGGTGATTCTGGTTGGGAGAGTCAGCCGGACGTGTTTCTCGGTGCGGATGCGGACACCCAGTGGCTCAACATGTACAACACTCCTCCTCCACAACCCACACAGGATACACAGCAGGCAGATGACGGGTCCTTAGTTCCTCCACGAGTCACCCGCCCACCCCATCGGTTTGGATGGAGCACTCCTCAGCCACATCCGCCACGTCGTGGCAGAGGCGATGACTGAGACTCTACTTATGTATCAGAGACCTTATGTTCGCTATTTTCCATGTACCGTCAGACCTATGTATGAGACATATGTATGCTACTCCTTTCCCTCGAGGCGCACAACGGTGGCCAGAGAAGACATTATGTATCGTTATGTACTAGACTTATTAGTACGATCTATGTGGCAATATTTGATATGTCCGTAACCGGTAGACATTGGTACGTAAGATAAGATACAACAAACCTCGATTACATACCGATCACACCACACAACAAACGGAAATGCAGGTACAACTACTAATTAATCGATACTCAAAGAAAGATACAACATAACTCAAATTAAGATTCTACCTATCTCCCATCAATGCAGACTGCACCATCCGCAGATTTAGCACCCTTGCCCTTTGACGATGATTCAGGCTTCTTACCCGCACCCTTCCTCGATGTTTCTGCCTTCTTCTCCTTGCCCTTACGCACTGCTTCAGCCCGCTTTTCCTTTGACGACGGCATGAAATCGTCGTCATCATCGCTGGAGTATACCCAGAGAAATGAACGACCGTACCTCTCACGTATGTCTTGAGTTCGATGAATCGACGCATTAGTAACATGCCTATCGAACTTATCCGCAAGCCTCAAGACTTCAGCACGGATTTGTTCTGTGGTCCTATACGGAAACCCATCTCGGCATAGCCTCGCCCCTAGCAAAGCGAGATGTCTCTCACTACCAACAATTTCTTCAAGTGGAATTTCCCTACCATCTACCTTCAAATAGGTGACAATCTTAGCTAGCTGCTCGGATGCGGCTATATGAAAGCCGGACACACACTTCTCACAAGGTACAATACACACCATGCTGGCGCTCTGTGAGAGTACCCCGCTTAGCCTAGAGTGTTTTTTATAGGACAATGGTGGCGGGAGAAACAGGCGGGAAACGGTGGCGGGAGAAACGGGCGGGAAACGGTGGCAGAAGGAATAGGCGGGAACGGTTGGCGGGAGAAACGGGCGGGAAACGATGGCGGGAGAAAAAGGCGGGAACGTCTGGCGGGAGAAACGGGCGGGAAACGGTGGCGGGAGAAAAAGGCGGGCACGTCTGGCGGGAGAAACGCGCGCTAATCGTGCGGTAAGGAGAAATGGGCGGAGGAGTTGCTGCATGCAACGATCGGCTTACCCTGGGCCGACAGGGCTGGTCGGCCACCTCCCAGCCGACCAGGTCTATGCCAGGTCCTGCAGGCGCGCAGATGCGGCCGACGAGACCTGGTCGGCCAGCTCTGGGCCGACCAGCCCCGGTCGGCCTGCTCCGGGCCGACGAGCTCCACTCGGCCTCCTCCGGGCCGAGGCCGTAATATTTTTGAAATTTGCTGAAACTGCGCAATATTTCCCGAATTTCTAAAAAAAAAGTATTATTTAAAAAAAATCAGCTCGAGACGGACCGGGTGTCCAGTAAGGCAAGGCGCAGCGTGCCTCGACCCCCTACATCCACCGTCCATCTTAATCGAAGGGACAGCAGCACTTCAACACCTACATCCACCGTTTCTATTTTTTTTCTCATTAGCAGAACAATTTATATAGTTTAAGTGCTTAGAAATTTTTTCTGTTTGAAATTATTGTTAGTATTGTGCATTTCCAAGTGTCGTGCAACGGGAGAAATCGACAAGGGGACGCCTGAAATTGGTAAGAGGTTTCAAAATCGACTGGAATTTTGTACTCCAGTGACTAGTATTTTGGATTTTGGGCTAGCTACTCCATCCGTCCTAGAAAGGGTGTACATCTAACTTTTATATTAAGTCAATATTTTAACATTTTGACCAAATTTATAGAGAAATAGAACAATATATATAACATCAATATGTTTCAGAACTTTATTTCAAGACGAATCTATTGATACTAATTTAATTTAGTGTCATAAATATTGTCACGTTTTCCTACAAAATTGGTCAAATCTTAATAAGTTTGACTTACTATAAAAGGTATAAGCACACTCTTTCAAGTATGGAGTGAGTATAGTCTTTTCTTGGCCAAGTGCACAAGTAAACATGGCCAAACCTATGTATTCGAATGATTATGTAAGAATATATTTTAATGTTAAGTGTTCACTTTTCAGCTCAAGTTTTGCCGACTGAACTGCAAGTGTGCAATCTACGCAATACTGATAACTGAATATGTTGCTTGTATTATGTGTGGTAAAGGTTTAAATATGTCATTTGCTTGTATAATTTGTCTTATAATCCATGTGTTCAAATTATTGTTGCATAATGCATGTCTGGAGTTTTCATTTCTAGTACTAGCCGTCTGTATATTCACTTTTTGTATTGTTGTTTTGCAACAGAGTCAGTACTCTTGGCAAAGCTACGTCATCGAAGGTAGCTCAGGGTAACATAGATATCTGTGTCGTCTGCGTGGGGTAGGAGGCTTGGCAAACCGGCGACGCGAGGCGCCTCTCTTCCACGTCAATCGGTGGGCACACATCTGGTTAACAACTTCTATGAGAGCTATGGGGCGGTGTAGACTCGTGTCATCCAAATGGAGGTATAGCGAAACACGGCTTAAGGTTTGTCGGTCATATCAACGCACGGGTTTTGGTTGAAATCTTCACCAAGTCTCGTCCAACCCAATTTATAGGAAGATTAAGGTATCACTAATTTGGATATGACATAATCTCGGACGGGCATGTAGGGAGAAGTGCCCGTCAGTAATGAAGTTTCCTGGAATTAGTTTTTGGTGTATTTGACACAAAGTAGATTTTATTTATTTTATCTTAGGGAACTAACTAGGAACACTGATGTGAAGCGAGCCTATCTCAACTGGTTTGGTTCCTTGTGGTGGAACCCACTCAGGTTCAAGTCCCAGACTTGGCATGGGTGTTCACATTTTTCTGGATTTTTCAGGATTTAACCAGCGCTATGCTTTCAGTGGTAGGTGACGTGCCCGTTAACAGCGAGGCGTCCGTGGTGACTTCGTCAACTTCAAGATATGCCGGACCAGTCTCTCGGAGGTGAGGGGTAGGGTTTGCATGTGTGCGGTCATAGGGGTGTTTGTACGTGTGTTTTTGTGAGCGTCTGCGTCTGACTGTTTCTGAAAAAAAAACTAGGAACACTGATGAACACGTTTTTTGTAGGGTATAAAATTCATAGTTTCGTTTTTCAGGGAATAAATTCCGTGAATAATTTTTTCTTTAGAGTACACGAATGCAGCAATTATTTCTCTGGACCGTATGAGTAATGAGTTAGGTTTTTTTTGGAATGAAATGTCCACGGGATGAAAGAAAGATCTTTGGCACGAGCTCCCTGGTTCTACCGCCGACACGGGGGCTCCACGAGCTCCCTCCAACTCCACTTCCAGCCGTCCGCGCGCTTCTCCAACGGCCGGCCGGCCACCTCTGGCTCTGTCTCCTTCCTCCTTCGCCTTTTTCAAACTAGCCGTTGAAGCTCCGCTCCCTCTTCGTCTTCGAGGGTGTTTGGTTAGGCTTTATACTTGGCTTTTGCTTTTGGCTTATAAGCCATAAAAGCACCTAAATAGGTGCTTTTGACTTTTGGCTTTTGGCTTATGTTACACTATGGTATAAGCCAAAAGCCAAAAGTCAAAAGCACCTATTTAGGTGCTTTTATGGCTTATAAGCCAAAAGCAAAAGCCAAGAAAAAAGTCTAACCAAACACCCTCTTCGTCTTCTCCAAACGGTCGGATCCCTCTCCTCTCCCTCATTTAACCTCCCCGCCTCCTCCCCCAATCCCCACAGCAACTCACTCCTCACTCCCAAGCGCAACCACCTTCCTCCCTCTGCTCGCTCACTCACTCAACCAGTCGCACCACCAAATGGGCGGCCTGTCCGTGATCGCGCCGCCGGCGGGCGACTCGGCCTCCCCGGCGCACCGCCGCGCACGCCGCGCCTTCCTCGTCTCCAACTACATGATCCTCGGCGCGGCGTCCGGGTGCGGCTTCCTCACGCTCTCGCTCCGCCTGGTGCCCTCCGTCGACGGCTTCCTCCTCATCCTCCTCCACGCGCTCACCGTGGCGGCCGCGGTCGCCGGGTGCGCCGTCGTGGCGGCCCCCGACCCGCCGCGGGGCCGCGTCTACACGGCGCACATGGCCGGCACCGTCGTCGTCTCCATCCTCCAGGGCGCCGCCGCCGTGCTCGCATTCTCCCGCACCGCCGAGTTCCTCGCCGACGGGCTCAGGTCCTACGTCCGCGAGGAGGACGGCGCCGTCATCCTGCGCATGGTGGGAGGGCTCGGCATCGCCATCTTCTGCCTCGAGTGGGTCGCACTCGCCCTCGCCTTCGTCCTCAGGTACTACGCCTACGTCGACAGGGAGTGCGGCGGCAACCCCATGCGACGCAGCGCCAAGGTCGGTGGTGAGGACGGCGCCGGCGGCTGGCCGTGGCCGTTCCAGGTCTGATCTCGTCATCCGCTTGCCTTCAAGGATCGAATCGATGCGTGTGGCAATGATGTTAGTTTAATTCAAGGCGAGAAGAACCCATAGTTCTTGGCAGAAAAACTAGTATTTGCTGATATTATTCGTTCATTGTTGGGTTGTACTGTACTGTGTGGTGGTATATGATTATGTTGTAATGCCTCTATATCGATTATTATTTGAAATTCCAGTTCGATCGACTCCCTTTCATCTCGCTAACAAATGCTGACACGGCCTGCAACAATTAAGGCTGACACCACAAGTGTTTGTTCAATCTGAAATCCTGCTTGAACTTCCGAGTTCTGAGAATACGCAGATTCTGAAATTGATTCCATGTTCTCATTGCAGCTCTGACATTGCTTAACAGTTTTCTACTCCAGTTGTGTAAACAAAGGCTTTTAAACCGTGGACTTTTCTGCAACTAGTATGAACTTACTGAACAAATGTTACATAACAACATGAACTTCTTGACTATATTGCTCACGTCCACCGGTATTGTGTCTTCTGTACTTGATGAATATCTCCTTGCCAAATGATTCCTCACAATTTTTTCTACTGTCAAATCATCGAAAACATGCTCCTTGCGTGCCTTAAGGCTAAAGGCTTTCATGAGTCATCCCCAATTGCCTCATGGTTGGTCGCTCTTCTGGTAAAACCTCTCAGTTTTATGCACAACATGGCATGGAGCAGCTACCTCTTCAACTTGGCTGGCTCCTCATCCATGACCTGTGGCATCATCAAGAAGTATATTGGCATGCTTGATACATGTGGCATCATCCATTACAGGGACAGCAATAGCCGAGTAAAATTGCAGGGTGAAAAAAAGGGAATAAAAAAAGGAGGATGAAAGGGAAAGGAGAACAAACGTCTGAACTCTGAAGTGTAGTTATAGCTGTGATAGATGTTTACTTTCTATGTACTGATTTCCTGTAATAAGTAGCAGTTCCGATTGGCGGCACTGGTATTATCATTCGTGATCACCTTGGAAAGGTGCTGCTCACGGAATGGAAATTCTTGAAGTCCTGCGGTAGTGCCGAGGAAGCAGAGGCTCTAGCTTGCCTTGATGGTCTCCGACACCTTATCAACCTTCGAAGATGGCCTGCAACTTTAGAATTCGACTGTCTTAGAGCTGTCACGGCCTTCTCTTCTCATGACGAAGAGCAATCACCTAGTTGGGCACTTTTTTTGGAGGGCCGAGAGCTACTGAAAATTCATTCGGATATTAGAATTTCAAAAGTTGATAGAATCTGCAATAGTGTAGCTCATGTGCTTGCCCAAGTGGGAAAATCTGATAGTAGTGGCATTTTATGTGACGACTCTCCTGCCTGTGTGCGGGAGCTCGTTGCAATTGATTGTAATGGCGGATAGCGGCAAGTTTCTGACGCGCTCTTTTCTTTACCAGGGTACCTACGGGGACTGTAAGGTTTTTAATGAGCCGGCTTGTTTGCTTATTTTTATACCCTTCAAATAAAAAAAGTAGCAGTTTCGATACGTTTGTTATATTACTGGATGCAGTTTCAAGACAAGGATGTTCCCGTAAAAAAGACAAGGGATGTTGTGTTATTCTGAAAACCTGAAACTCTGGATGTTCTATTATAGGTTTCGTTATTCGAAAGAAAAATAGAAGCTCTGCCTTCATTAACAAAGGAGCAGATTTGGATATGAGCTGCTCTCCAACGGAGTTGGTCTCACCTCATTCGGAGTTCATTTGCAAAAGTTATAGCTGTGTTTTTGGTGTTCGGACAGGCCCGGTAGTACCGGAGAGTTTTGTTCCGGTAGTACCGCAGTCAGCCGGTAGTACCGGGCTCGCTGCGGTAGTACCGGGCTCTCTGCGGTACTACTCTCTGAAGTTGGTTTTTCGGGCGTTTTGGCACGGATGGCCCCGGTAGTACCGGGGTTGGAGCCCAGCACTTGGGCCCGGTAGTACCGGGGTATTTTTCCCCGGTAGTACCGCGCGCTCGGTTTTCTGCGTTGACGAAGGTACCGCAGGGCCGGTACTACCGGGCTTTAGGCCGGTACTACCGCCCTTGCGGAAGAAGATGCTGTTGCAACGGCCAGATATTTGTGCTAGACTATAAAAGGGGCCTTCTTCCCCAATGGTTGACAAGCTAAAGAGCAAGTCTTTCTCCTCTCTCTCCTCCATTGTTGCCCTTTGTAAAGCTTGCTCTTCCTCTCAATCCCTCCCATGGTTCTTGCTAATATTTGAGGGAAAGTGAGAGGTGATCTTGATCTACGTTTCCACCGATCGATTTCTCCTCTATGTGAGGGAAACCTTGTAGATCTTGATCTTGGAGTTCTTGGTGCATCTCCTCTTTGTTCTTCCTCTCTTATTCCCCCATAAGCATTTGTTGCTTTGTTGGAATTTGAGAGTGAAGGATTTGAGCACTTGTGCTCTTGCCTTTTGCATTTGGTGCATCGGTGTGCTCTCCACGAGGATTCGTGGAAGTTGAAAACTTGTGAACTTGTTACTCTTGGGTCCTTGGACCCTAGACGCCTTTGTGGTGGTTGGACCCTTGTGTGGTCACTTGAAGCCGTTCGGGAGCCCCCAATCCCATTGTGGGTTGTGCCCCGGATTGTTGTTGGAGGCCGTTCGGGAGCCCCCAATCCCATTGTGGGTTGTGCCCCGGATTGTTGTTGAAAGGCTCCGGATTCCGCCTCGAAGGAATTCCGATAGTGGAAGGTGAACCAAGCCTTTGTGGTGCGGTTCATCGGAGAAGAAGGTGAAACCTTTGTGGTTGTTGAACCGTTGTGTCGGTTCACACCTCTCCAACGAGACGTACTCCCTTAACAAGGAGGAACTCGGAAATACATCCTCGTCTCCGCGTGCTTCGGTTATTTCTATACCCGAGCTTTTACTTATGCACTTTACATTGTGATAGCCTTCGTGCTTGAAGTATTCTATATTGCTATCACCTTGTTGTTTGTCTTGCTTAGCATAAGTTGTTGGTGCACATAGGTGAGCCTAGTTTATTTAGGTTGTCGGCTTGTTAATTTAAACATCTAGTTTTATTCCGCAATTATCAAGCCTAAACCGGAAAAGTTTTAAACCGCCTATTCACCCCCCCCTCTAGGCGACATCATTGTCCTTTCAATTTCAACACCGTTGAGCCAGGTGAGAGGAGATACATTCCTGATCCAAGGTTACTTCGTCCGGGTAGAGGTAGACGCCAGTGTAGACGCATACGTAATGATATGGATGAATCGGAAGCTGGAGGACCTACCAGGCAATGTTTTTTATGCAACCAATTTGGCCATAGGGGTACGAACTGTCCGGAATTTGGACCTGGTAATGCTACGGTACGTGGAAGAGGCAACCGAGGCCGGAGAGGAAGAGGAAGAAACTAGAGTACCTTTATATTTGTAATAAATGCAGACTACGTATCTGCCTCTATGTACTACTCTGTAATCGTGGAACCATTATGTTTGTATTTGTACTCTGTAATCGTCAAAATTGTAATTTGTTTGGATTTGTAGTCATTTAAATTTCGTTATTTGGTCATTATATTATCATTTTAATCTGTCCTTACAGAGATGGCGGGGATGGCGTTGCTTAACCCGGTGGTGGACAACAAGCATCGTGCTAAGCTAATGTAGGATAATGTTCTCCAACCTCTGATCACTCGTGGTCAGAAGGATAACTGGCAGATACACCCAACTTGGATCGATCGGTAAGTTTTATTTTTATTTTGCTCATAACATGTACTGGTCAAATAGTTAACAATTTTGTGATACATGCAGTTTGACGTGGGTTGGGCTCCTACCCTTTGCTCGCCTTGTTGAGGCGTCAGATGTGACTGGCCGGCTTGCGATGGACCACTGTTTGCTCACCTACTTGGTGGACCGATGGAGACCGGAGACGCACACGTTTCACTTTCGCTGGGGCGAGATGGCTCCTACTCTACAGGATGTGTCCTACCTACTGGGCCTTCCTCTAGCTGGTGAGCCCATAGGTCCGTTGCAGGCCCCTGATATGTGGTCTGAGGATATGGCAGACCGATTCCAACATATAAATCCCAACGCACCTGTGTTTCTGCATGAGGATCACGGACCCAAGCTTGATTGGTTGCTTAAGTTCCAGGTTAGTACTACGCCATTGTCTTGTTTCATCCATCACTTCAGCTAACCTTTACCTAACTTGTACAATTATTGTTTTCGGTGCAGATACAGAATTTTGGCACTATCCAGATGTCCGAGGCCCAGATTACTAGGAGCCTCGAGGCGTACCTTATGTGGCTGCTAGGAAAAGTGATGTTCACGGAGAACCATGTCACCACTATCAGTGCGCGATACATCCCCATCAGAGGTTGGAGAATGCAAGTGCGACACAGCCGTACCACATCACTGTTCGTAGCTGGGGTTATGCAGTCTTAGCGGCCACGTACCGAGGTATGTGCAACGCGTGCTTTCTTACGGCGACAAAGTCAGCAATTCTTGGATGCCCTATGCTGTTGCAGCTGTGGTCGTGGGAGAGGTTCCCCATTGGACGACCCGACATTTCGGCTGCCGATCCGTGGCCGCTCAACCATTATTTCGACACGGAGCACATAGACGACCCTACTTTTGGCACACTTTGGACACATCGCAAGGTATGTTCAATAATAGTTTACTAATTATGCTTGTCAATGAGTATCTTCCTGTTTACTTATACAATTTACGTCTTTGTTTTGCAGAGACGATTCGCTCGAGATCAGGTTCGGAACTGCTATCCGGCATTCAACGAGCAGTTCGACGTTCTCTCCGGGGCTTCAGTTATTTGGGAGCCATACTCGCCTGACGCGATCGCGTCGAAATTCCCTGGAGGAATTTCTATCATGTGCACGCGAGATGAAGCATACTGGATGACGAAGTCGAAGATTATCTTCGACGTCAGCGTTGAGGAGATGGCCCAACAGCGTGTTATGAGGCAGTTCGGCCTGCGCCAGATCTCGGTCCCCCCGCCTATTGATGCGCCTCTACCAGACATCGTCCACCGGTACCTCCATTTCTTAACCACACATTTTTGTTTTAACACTTGTCATCCATAATTATGCTAATGTTTCTTGTCTTGCAGATGGAGCAGGAAGGGAACTAACAGGACTGCGACACAATGGTTGCAAAGAGTGCAACCTTACGTGGCCAAGTGGGCTGATGCGCTGACTCGTCTCTGGGTCGAGGCGCAACCCTTCGATCCGGCGGAGTACGACGAGTACCTACAGTGGTACGTCACTTCCACAAGGGTTTCTCTCGTTCATCACGCCCAACCAGATGTGATGCCGGCCCCTGCTACGTGGGATATGTACCCCAGCCAGTCTATGTCCGGCTCACGGCAACACGCGGTACAAATAATTAACTTATCTACAATCATTTACCCTTATCTATATTATCCTTCATTTCCTAACTATCTGTACCACTTTCAGGCTGAGTTGACGTGGGATCTTGGGAATGATATAGACCAGTTAGACCGTTCACTTTCGACCGGGCCTTTGCTTACACGCGAACAACATCGGTCTTGGTTGCAGTCCGCTGCTCAGAGAGTGCGACAGATCTACGAGGCTATCACGTGTGTCCGCTCGTCTAACGTTCTCCCACATGCTGCACGACGGCCACCGCATCCGTCCACGCAGTTGCCTCAACGGCGGGCACGGCGTGACGTGCCGCCACCTCCGGAGGCACACCGACAGCACCCGCGTCCACGTGTCGCACCACCTCCACCTGACCAGCCAGGAGGTTCGGGCTGGCAGCAGCAGAGTTACCAGCAGGGGGCCTACCAGCAGAGCCCCACTGGGGGCTACCAGCAGCGACCCTCTTCGGAGTACCAGCAGAGCACCTGGACCGGCTTCCAGCCTCGTGGACCACACGGTATGTCGATTCGTACTACTACATTATCATGTACTCAAACTATTTACAAAATAACATGTTACATAAAATTTCTCGATTCTAGCACAATTCGACTTCGACTTGGGGCCTATTATCTCCGAGCATTACTCGGGTGATTCTGGTTGGGAGAGTCAGCCGGACGTGTTTCTCGGTGCGGATGCGGACACCCAGTGGCTCAACATGTACAACACTCCTCCTCCACAACCCACACAGGATACACAGCAGGCAGATGACGGGTCCTTAGTTCCTCCACGAGTCACCCGCCCACCCCATCGGTTTGGATGGAGCACTCCTCAGCCACATCCGCCACGTCGTGGCAGAGGCGATGACTGAGACTCTACTTATGTATCAGAGACCTTATGTTCGCTATTTTCCATGTACCGTCAGACCTATGTATGAGACATATGTATGCTACTCCTTTCCCTCGAGGCGCACAACGGTGGCCAGAGAAGACATTATGTATCGTTATGTACTAGACTTATTAGTACGATCTATGTGGCAATATTTGATATGTCCGTAACCGGTAGACATTGGTACGTAAGATAAGATACAACAAACCTCGATTACATACCGATCACACCACACAACAAACGGAAATGCAGGTACAACTACTAATTAATCGATACTCAAAGAAAGATACAACATAACTCAAATTAAGATTCTACCTATCTCCCATCAATGCAGACTGCACCATCCGCAGATTTAGCACCCTTGCCCTTTGACGATGATTCAGGCTTCTTACCCGCACCCTTCCTCGATGTTTCTGCCTTCTTCTCCTTGCCCTTACGCACTGCTTCAGCCCGCTTTTCCTTTGACGACGGCATGAAATCGTCGTCATCATCGCTGGAGTATACCCAGAGAAATGAACGACCGTACCTCTCACGTATGTCTTGAGTTCGATGAATCGACGCATTAGTAACATGCCTATCGAACTTATCCGCAAGCCTCAAGACTTCAGCACGGATTTGTTCTGTGGTCCTATACGGAAACCCATCTCGGCATAGCCTCGCCCCTAGCAAAGCGAGATGTCTCTCACTACCAACAATTTCTTCAAGTGGAATTTCCCTACCATCTACCTTCAAATAGGTGACAATCTTAGCTAGCTGCTCGGATGCGGCTATATGAAAGCCGGACACACACTTCTCACAAGGTACAATACACACCATGCTGGCGCTCTGTGAGAGTACCCCGCTTAGCCTAGAGTGTTTTTTATAGGACAATGGTGGCGGGAGAAACAGGCGGGAAACGGTGGCGGGAGAAACGGGCGGGAAACGGTGGCAGAAGGAATAGGCGGGAACGGTTGGCGGGAGAAACGGGCGGGAAACGATGGCGGGAGAAAAAGGCGGGAACGTCTGGCGGGAGAAACGGGCGGGAAACGGTGGCGGGAGAAAAAGGCGGGCACGTCTGGCGGGAGAAACGCGCGCTAATCGTGCGGTAAGGAGAAATGGGCGGAGGAGTTGCTGCATGCAACGATCGGCTTACCCTGGGCCGACAGGGCTGGTCGGCCACCTCCCAGCCGACCAGGTCTATGCCAGGTCCTGCAGGCGCGCAGATGCGGCCGACGAGACCTGGTCGGCCAGCTCTGGGCCGACCAGCCCCGGTCGGCCTGCTCCGGGCCGACGAGCTCCACTCGGCCTCCTCCGGGCCGAGGCCGTAATATTTTTGAAATTTGCTGAAACTGCGCAATATTTCCCGAATTTCTAAAAAAAAAGTATTATTTAAAAAAAATCAGCTCGAGACGGACCGGGTGTCCAGTAAGGCAAGGCGCAGCGTGCCTCGACCCCCTACATCCACCGTCCATCTTAATCGAAGGGACAGCAGCACTTCAACACCTACATCCACCGTTTCTATTTTTTTTCTCATTAGCAGAACAATTTATATAGTTTAAGTGCTTAGAAATTTTTTCTGTTTGAAATTATTGTTAGTATTGTGCATTTCCAAGTGTCGTGCAACGGGAGAAATCGACAAGGGGACGCCTGAAATTGGTAAGAGGTTTCAAAATCGACTGGAATTTTGTACTCCAGTGACTAGTATTTTGGATTTTGGGCTAGCTACTCCATCCGTCCTAGAAAGGGTGTACATCTAACTTTTATATTAAGTCAATATTTTAACATTTTGACCAAATTTATAGAGAAATAGAACAATATATATAACATCAATATGTTTCAGAACTTTATTTCAAGACGAATCTATTGATACTAATTTAATTTAGTGTCATAAATATTGTCACGTTTTCCTACAAAATTGGTCAAATCTTAATAAGTTTGACTTACTATAAAAGGTATAAGCACACTCTTTCAAGTATGGAGTGAGTATAGTCTTTTCTTGGCCAAGTGCACAAGTAAACATGGCCAAACCTATGTATTCGAATGATTATGTAAGAATATATTTTAATGTTAAGTGTTCACTTTTCAGCTCAAGTTTTGCCGACTGAACTGCAAGTGTGCAATCTACGCAATACTGATAACTGAATATGTTGCTTGTATTATGTGTGGTAAAGGTTTAAATATGTCATTTGCTTGTATAATTTGTCTTATAATCCATGTGTTCAAATTATTGTTGCATAATGCATGTC
Source organism: Poa annua (assembly GCA_026929855.1). Taxonomy (NCBI): domain Eukaryota; kingdom Viridiplantae; phylum Streptophyta; class Magnoliopsida; order Poales; family Poaceae; genus Poa; species Poa annua. The sequence continues at coordinate 300,276,172 of CM049426.1, forward strand.
TGGAGTTTTCATTTCTAGTACTAGCCGTCTGTATATTCACTTTTTGTATTGTTGTTTTGCAACAGAGTCAGTACTCTTGGCAAAGCTACGTCATCGAAGGTAGCTCAGGGTAACATAGATATCTGTGTCGTCTGCGTGGGGTAGGAGGCTTGGCAAACCGGCGACGCGAGGCGCCTCTCTTCCACGTCAATCGGTGGGCACACATCTGGTTAACAACTTCTATGAGAGCTATGGGGCGGTGTAGACTCGTGTCATCCAAATGGAGGTATAGCGAAACACGGCTTAAGGTTTGTCGGTCATATCAACGCACGGGTTTTGGTTGAAATCTTCACCAAGTCTCGTCCAACCCAATTTATAGGAAGATTAAGGTATCACTAATTTGGATATGACATAATCTCGGACGGGCATGTAGGGAGAAGTGCCCGTCAGTAATGAAGTTTCCTGGAATTAGTTTTTGGTGTATTTGACACAAAGTAGATTTTATTTATTTTATCTTAGGGAACTAACTAGGAACACTGATGTGAAGCGAGCCTATCTCAACTGGTTTGGTTCCTTGTGGTGGAACCCACTCAGGTTCAAGTCCCAGACTTGGCATGGGTGTTCACATTTTTCTGGATTTTTCAGGATTTAACCAGCGCTATGCTTTCAGTGGTAGGTGACGTGCCCGTTAACAGCGAGGCGTCCGTGGTGACTTCGTCAACTTCAAGATATGCCGGACCAGTCTCTCGGAGGTGAGGGGTAGGGTTTGCATGTGTGCGGTCATAGGGGTGTTTGTACGTGTGTTTTTGTGAGCGTCTGCGTCTGACTGTTTCTGAAAAAAAAACTAGGAACACTGATGAACACGTTTTTTGTAGGGTATAAAATTCATAGTTTCGTTTTTCAGGGAATAAATTCCGTGAATAATTTTTTCTTTAGAGTACACGAATGCAGCAATTATTTCTCTGGACCGTATGAGTAATGAGTTAGGTTTTTTTTGGAATGAAATGTCCACGGGATGAAAGAAAGATCTTTGGCACGAGCTCCCTGGTTCTACCGCCGACACGGGGGCTCCACGAGCTCCCTCCAACTCCACTTCCAGCCGTCCGCGCGCTTCTCCAACGGCCGGCCGGCCACCTCTGGCTCTGTCTCCTTCCTCCTTCGCCTTTTTCAAACTAGCCGTTGAAGCTCCGCTCCCTCTTCGTCTTTCGTCTTCTCCAAACGGTCGGATCCCTCTCCTCTCCCTCATTTAACCTCCCCGCCTCCTCCCCCAATCCCCACAGCAACTCACTCCTCACTCCCAAGCGCAACCACCTTCCTCCCTCTGCTCGCTCACTCACTCAACCAGTCGCACCACCAAATGGGCGGCCTGTCCGTGATCGCGCCGCCGGCGGGCGACTCGGCCTCCCCGGCGCACCGCCGCGCACGCCGCGCCTTCCTCGTCTCCAACTACATGATCCTCGGCGCGGCGTCCGGGTGCGGCTTCCTCACGCTCTCGCTCCGCCTGGTGCCCTCCGTCGACGGCTTCCTCCTCATCCTCCTCCACGCGCTCACCGTGGCGGCCGCGGTCGCCGGGTGCGCCGTCGTGGCGGCCCCCGACCCGCCGCGGGGCCGCGTCTACACGGCGCACATGGCCGGCACCGTCGTCGTCTCCATCCTCCAGGGCGCCGCCGCCGTGCTCGCATTCTCCCGCACCGCCGAGTTCCTCGCCGACGGGCTCAGGTCCTACGTCCGCGAGGAGGACGGCGCCGTCATCCTGCGCATGGTGGGAGGGCTCGGCATCGCCATCTTCTGCCTCGAGTGGGTCGCACTCGCCCTCGCCTTCGTCCTCAGGTACTACGCCTACGTCGACAGGGAGTGCGGCGGCAACCCCATGCGACGCAGCGCCAAGGTCGGTGGTGAGGACGGCGCCGGCGGCTGGCCGTGGCCGTTCCAGGTCTGATCTCGTCATCCGCTTGCCTTCAAGGATCGAATCGATGCGTGTGGCAATGATGTTAGTTTAATTCAAGGCGAGAAGAACCCATAGTTCTTGGCAGAAAAACTAGTATTTGCTGATATTATTCGTTCATTGTTGGGTTGTACTGTACTGTGTGGTGGTATATGATTATGTTGTAATGCCTCTATATCGATTATTATTTGAAATTCCAGTTCGATCGACTCCCTTTCATCTCGCTAACAAATGCTGACACGGCCTGCAACAATTAAGGCTGACACCACAAGTGTTTGTTCAATCTGAAATCCTGCTTGAACTTCCGAGTTCTGAGAATACGCAGATTCTGAAATTGATTCCATGTTCTCATTGCAGCTCTGACATTGCTTAACAGTTTTCTACTCCAGTTGTGTAAACAAAGGCTTTTAAACCGTGGACTTTTCTGCAACTAGTATGAACTTACTGAACAAATGTTACATAACAACATGAACTTCTTGACTATATTGCTCACGTCCACCGGTATTGTGTCTTCTGTACTTGATGAATATCTCCTTGCCAAATGATTCCTCACAATTTTTTCTACTGTCAAATCATCGAAAACATGCTCCTTGCGTGCCTTAAGGCTAAAGGCTTTCATGAGTCATCCCCAATTGCCTCATGGTTGGTCGCTCTTCTGGTAAAACCTCTCAGTTTTATGCACAACATGGCATGGAGCAGCTACCTCTTCAACTTGGCTGGCTCCTCATCCATGACCTGTGGCATCATCAAGAAGTATATTGGCATGCTTGATACATGTGGCATCATCCATTACAGGGACAGCAATAGCCGAGTAAAATTGCAGGGTGAAAAAAAGGGAATAAAAAAAGGAGGATGAAAGGGAAAGGAGAACAAACGTCTGAACTCTGAAGTGTAGTTATAGCTGTGATAGATGTTTACTTTCTATGTACTGATTTCCTGTAATAAGTAGCAGTTCCGATTGGCGGCACTGGTATTATCATTCGTGATCACCTTGGAAAGGTGCTGCTCACGGAATGGAAATTCTTGAAGTCCTGCGGTAGTGCCGAGGAAGCAGAGGCTCTAGCTTGCCTTGATGGTCTCCGACACCTTATCAACCTTCGAAGATGGCCTGCAACTTTAGAATTCGACTGTCTTAGAGCTGTCACGGCCTTCTCTTCTCATGACGAAGAGCAATCACCTAGTTGGGCACTTTTTTTGGAGGGCCGAGAGCTACTGAAAATTCATTCGGATATTAGAATTTCAAAAGTTGATAGAATCTGCAATAGTGTAGCTCATGTGCTTGCCCAAGTGGGAAAATCTGATAGTAGTGGCATTTTATGTGACGACTCTCCTGCCTGTGTGCGGGAGCTCGTTGCAATTGATTGTAATGGCGGATAGCGGCAAGTTTCTGACGCGCTCTTTTCTTTACCAGGGTACCTACGGGGACTGTAAGGTTTTTAATGAGCCGGCTTGTTTGCTTATTTTTATACCCTTCAAATAAAAAAAGTAGCAGTTTCGATACGTTTGTTATATTACTGGATGCAGTTTCAAGACAAGGATGTTCCCGTAAAAAAGACAAGGGATGTTGTGTTATTCTGAAAACCTGAAACTCTGGATGTTCTATTATAGGTTTCGTTATTCGAAAGAAAAATAGAAGCTCTGCCTTCATTAACAAAGGAGCAGATTTGGATATGAGCTGCTCTCGCTTTTTCTTCTGTGTGATAGCTTCATATTTACCTAGGGTGCCTTATGCCATCTCCGTTCCGTTAAAGCAAGTGTAATAAAGTGACGTTTGCGGGTATAAAAAAGCCACATAAGATTTTTCTTAATTGGGTATTGAAGCTTCCCTTCTCTGTGACTAATGAAGTATTGGAAATGTGAATAACCATTGAGTCTTCAGTTTTAGACTTGAGTCTTTAGTTAGTTTAACTTCTGAGTCATCTCTTTGGCTCCCGACTTTCTTTTTCATTTTCATTGTCTTTACTTATTTTGACAAGTTCACTTTCTTGGTTGAGACAAATTTCATGTCTATACTCAAGAATAGTTTAGTCCCTTAACCAGTTGTCATCAATCATCCAAAAGCTACATATATGGCATTAAATGCACTCTAAAGGGTCACCATTGGCCTTCTTGTTATCTTCATGGCTTAACAACACTTTGCCTCATTCAATTTCTCCCAAATTTTCCGAACCTACCAAACACAAGAAACATTTGGTCCATGACACTCTGAGCGTTCTCAAGTAGATCTTGGACATCATGGAGCATTCTTTTACACGTGGGATCTCTTTTTGGGGGATGGTTTACGGTACAACTTACTTGTCTCTATAGGTACTAGTATTATGTGGACTAGTTTAGGAAATATATTATTATGAAGGGGAATCTGAAATTGTACTAAACATCCCATGAAAAATAGCAACCAGAACCGGACACTAGCGGAGAAAAAGAACTTTGGATCGAGCCCGCACTGCACACACCGCCGCCCCTGCCTTGCACGCCGCCACCGCCATAGCTCTGTTCTTTCTTCGCCCCGGCCCCGCGATGGCTCCTGCCGCGCCCTTGCCGTCACTGGCGCCATCGTTGACGGGAGAATATTGCCGGCTCGTCCAAACAAAAAGAGCACTCTCCTTCAATTCTCAGGTTTCCAAGTGCCAGATGGTGGGCATTGCATAAACAAATCCAAACAGGTGTGGTAAAATCGATAGACTTAACAGCCGTAATGATCAAGCCGATCAAAATGGCAACAACGGAGACTGGAACTCGGAGAAGAAGGTCATATGAAGGGAACTCGCTTGATTTCCGAAGGGACATGGCAGATTCTGTAATTCTGGATGTTTCTATAAACTCACACCATATGATATGAATGCATTATCTTATTGTGTTTATCTATACAACAAGGATTAATATTCGAGCAACATACAAGAATAGCATGAACTAGAAAAGTGTACAGTATTTCCTATATGTGCATTTCTCTTGTACATGTCTCTTGTCTTTTGATGTGTCGCGATAATTCTTCTCCTTGTATGCGGACAATTCTGAACATAAAGCATCAAATATGTTCTCCATCTGTAAAATTTGTTGTTCTTTCTCATTGAGAAGACTGACGTATGAACCCAACACATCTTTTAAACTCTTGTTTGAAGCCGTTGTGCAGTAGTGAACCATGTCTTCAGCATACTTGCTCAGAAGGTCCTCTTGAATTGACAAACTGCAACCCTGCATACACCAACAGATTTGTAACATCAGACATATAAAATTAAATGATTACTGAACATTGCTACATAATATTGCACGACCTAATATATGAATAGAAAGAAATCCACCTCCAACTGTGAGGAGCATCTAAGAAAGCATAGACTCTCAAGGACTTGCACCTGATCATAAAAGGTGCATAATACTCGCTTCTTACCCTGTTGCTTACAGCATATGACATACTGGCCTGGATTGATCATATATCCCAATCACTGCAATTTCAAATATGTGAATTTGTAGGTTGGAATAATGATAAACCACCCGGTTCTCGCTACAGTCTTGCAAAAACACTAATAGAAATAAGCATGTTAATATTTTGCATACAGGGGTCATTACAAAACAGGATACAAAGACACAATAAGACATTGCAGAAACAACCAACTTTCTTTTGATAAATGTCACGTGCAAAAACTGAACTCTCAGAAAGATTAGGGCCAAAGAATAGAAGGTAAAGTTGTACTCACAACATGTACAGGGCCTTGCCATTGGTATAACCTCAAGGTAGCAGCCATCTCGCCAGATTTAGAAGCACGAAGGGACGACAACAAGTTTGACCAGCTTTCACCTAGGAACTCATTCACCGATAGAGCATTTTGTGCATACATCAGGGGTGATATCCAGTACCCCCATATCCACCATTTTCACATTCTCTGTTAAATCAAACAAAGGGTTAAATCAATGATGCATAAATACCACATCCAATGTGGAAAAAGCAACTGAACTTAGGTAATTTACCTGTCTCCATGTTCTCAGAGAAAGAAAGGTATATTGCACACAGATAAGTTTCATTGTTTAGTTTACAGAAGGTTTCCAGTTGAACTTGTCACCGTCATATCTCGTATGTTGTATGAGTTCATGAAAATTAAAATCATAGTTAACTATTAAAGGCTGAAGCATCGACAGTTTGAGATGCAGAGTACTGGTAAGGTTTTACATACCAGAAGGTGCTTTAGCTGAAGAAATCGATGCCCCCTTCCCCGCCCGTCCAGATCGAGCCGATGCCGCTCCTCTGCCGTGGCAGCGGTGGGGGGTGGCACGGGACCGCGGCGGAGGGTGGCACGGGACCGCGCCGGGCGTCTTGGCAACAATGTGCCAGAGCTGCGCGTCGATCTGGTAGGTCTGCAATGGCGCAATTGGCCGTTGATCAAATCCATGAACGGGAACGAGCACCACAGCGTCGGCGTTACTACCTCCTCGCCGCCGGCGGGCACGACTATGGGCTGGCTCGGCGACACCTACGAACGCTGAGGCTGTCTCGCGGCGGGCGCGCCGGTGAGCGGCTTCTGCACGGACCAGAGCGCTGCCTTGGGGCCCGTCGTGAACTCCATCAACGAGGTCTGGAGGAGAAGTGGTGGAGTAATCGAGCTAGTGGAGACGGCCGCCGCCGCGAGTCTGGACCCTGGATGGACAATTTCCCAAAAACCTTGTTCTATTTGGAAATTGTGTTATAGGACATGTTTATCTCGTTTACAGTTTAACCCTTTGGTCGAAAAATACTGATGAGAGCGTTGACAAGTATTGAGCACCACCAGCCATCGGATCTGACCGGTTGGACGGTTCCCTTTCACCAGTCCGTACCGTAAAACAGCCCCTTTTTGGTCATTTAGCTTTCTCAGTGTAGAGAACTCCATCATTTGGACCTTTGTGAGTGCGGTCGCTACTCAGCTTTCAAGACACAATTTCTGGGTTCCTCCTCTTGCTCCTTCGAGAAAATTGCGTGGAAGACTTGAGCCCACCACAAATGTTGCTTCTTTGATTGGCTTGTTGTTCAAAACAATCTAAACAATCTTTGGACTTCTGATCGTCTTGCAACTATGGGATCATCGACCTACTTGCTAGATTTGCTAGTGTGCCCTTGAGACGTGTAACCACATTCTCTTTGAATGTCGTTACACCAAGAGAATTAGGATGTCTGCATCTTCCTCGCTCTAAAACCTGTTGGATTATTAGGTACAATTTTCATGATTAATTTTAATATATTAAACATTACTACAAAAACTACTAGCATGTTAATCTCGTAAATACTAGAAGTATTAATTAATACGAACAGCAACAAAACGTCTACACACATAGACATACTAAATCGACACATCGGCACGTGATGAACGTACCGAACAACTGTAGATGAAGTAGTCGTAGTAGTCGTCGTAGTTGTTGCAGCAGCTTTCTGAAGGCGATGGCAACGTTGTTGACGCGCAGCCCGCGAGTCCGGTGAGCGTACAGGAAGGCGAGCCGTGATGAAGAGCTTGAGAGCAGTCGCGCGGAGCACTTCCCAAAAACCTTATTCGCCCTCTCCCGTACAAGATCATAAGGACGAGGGTTCCGGAGACCTGATGTCCCATTCGCCGGTGCACGCCGGCGCTCGGGATGGAGTAGACTACCGTGGCGGCGCAAGGCACGAGTTGACAAAATCTAGATTGGTTCGGGTGTGTTCTCAGTGTACGTAGTGCAGTGCATTATATAGCGCAGCTCGGAGGAAAACCCTAACGGGCACGGAGTGGGCCAGGCCCACGTCACACACGTTTAGGTTGGTTGGTAACCCACGATCCGGGAGCGACCCAAACTGGTTAACCACGACGCGTCTGTCGAAACCGTTTTCCTATACCGCAAAAATAATCTCGGCTCAGCGAGATTCCCGCAACCCGCGGCGCGTCATGACGAGACGGGCAGGCGGTGCGTGTGTGCGAGCGGCGACGGAGAGGAGGAGCGCGTGAGAGAGCTTCATGTTCTCACAATCTTACCAAGTAGCACCACACTCCACTATATAAGCTGGTGCTACTCCTCTTCCACTAACAGTATGAGACTAAATTTAGCTCCCACTCCACTCACATGTGCTGCCACTAAATTGGGTTTTGAGATTTCAGAATTGTTTATTGGGCTGCCCCACTAATGTGCTCCAGATTCTAACAATCCCCCACCAGATCTCAAATCCCATTTAGAGATGTTTGCCAGACCTCGAGTCTTGTTTATATACCAGTGTTTCAGCAGAGACTGTTAAGTTGAACTTCCGCCTAGAATCTTGAGCTACGTATATCAGTGTAAAGGCCCTCCTTATTATAAGGTAGCGACCTCCTGTGTATATAGCTAGTCCCTGGATCGACTTGCTAGCACACACAGTTTAAGATGAAATATCATTACATTGCATCAATCTTCATTACACGATGATCCAGAAATAAAAGGGTTCGATACAAGGTGCATAGCCCATGGCTAGCTCAAACCGAAATAAACACACAGCGAAAAGTAAATGGATAAGAGAGCTCCATCTTCATCATGTGCCACAGGCAAGACATGTTGGTTGGTGACTCGCGACCCTAACAATCCTTACTCCTCGTCTGAGGGTCCTGCAATGGTGAGTTGCAGCCCAAACTATATTGGGTCAGCACAATTGAATTGTGGTGGCAAGATGACACTTTGTAACTAAAATTACTAAGACAATATCTACATGCATATTTGGCTCGGTGGAGTTTCAGGCTGATTTGCATAAAGCCAGTTTTGTCCTATCTTTTATAAAACAACTTTCCATCTTAGACAAAGAGTACCACTGATAGAAAACAGTGAACACCTTTGACAACAAAGAGTACCACCGATAGAAAACGGTGAACAACTTTGAAAACTACTCACAACGAGCACCACCGATAGAAAGCGGTGAGCTCTCTCAAACCCTTGTTCTGAAGGGGATCGTGTGCAGAAAACAAAAAATTTCCTAGCAACGATATCCTTAAACTAGCCAAGATCTATTCTATGCAGATATAGTAGTACGAACGGAGATCGGAATACGTACCCTTGTAGACCGAAAGCGGGGATTACGTTCCCGCACAAACGTTGTCGATGCAGACCGACGAAGCCGACCTCAAGGTCGTGTAGAGGAAGCAGGCCTTCGAGTACCGCTAGCGCAGCACCTCGCAGGGAGTCGCACACGTACGGTGGAGACGACGCCTCCGAAGCTCCAGTCCAGGACGAGCAGCGGAAGACTTGGACCGGAACACCAGCAGCGCGACAGCGGGCTATGGTGGAGGAGATCCCCGGATCCTCTTGCTCGGCGCGGCTCCGACTTGGGAACCACGAGATCGAGAGAGAAATCGGGAATTAATTGGTGAATTAAAGGGCTGGGGGTGCCCCTTCTTATATAGGCTCCCAAGGGGAGCCAACCTTGCCAGCCAGGCAATGTGGGACTATCCCCACATAGCCTGGTGCGGCTTGGGAGGTGCGCCGCCCCCCTTGGTGGGCCCTTGGCCCACCTGGGGCAGCCCTCCTGGCCCCCACCGAATTCCCCTAGGGAATTTCCCCCTCTTGGGCCTTCTTTCGTCCGGAAGGCCCATTTAGGGAAATCTGCCTTAATAAATTCGAAAATAAATATATAAAATCATATTTGCATATTAATAACACTAATTAATATCAAACATAATATATATAATTTTTCCTAGCTCCGAAAACTCTTTCGGCGCTGCCCGATCTCCATCGGACCTCTCCCGGGACGCTCCCGGTGATCTCCTTCCTTTCCGGTTGTCTTGTCGAAACCCCTTAAGTGTGTTACCCTAGCAGTTCGATATAATATCAGGTATGATCAAGACTCCTCAATGATCAACGACTAATCCGTAGGCCTGGACCCCATGAATTAATCCCTGAGATATAACAAACGACTTTCATCTATCAAACCTGAACGTGAAGTCTCAGACCTTTTGCCATAGCGATACTTAGCACGTCCGAGTGTCGTTCCATAGATATCTCCATACCTAATCCCGACCTCGTTACCGACGACACTATCTTCTACTCGTTCATGATCTCATGTCTCCGTGACCTAGTCACATGCTGGCAAGCTCATTAGACATGATCTCACCGAGTGGGCCCGAGAGTATCTATCCTGCTATGCGGACTGGCAAATCCCGCTCTTGACCCCTCATCTCAATACTCCTTTCCAATACCCAAAAGTATCACCGTTATTGTCATACTAAATAAGATACGACGTTTGGTGCAATCAAAGTATCTTCCGGGAATATCAATAAGAGTTGATCTCACGGTCAAAGGCGTAATGACTACGTTCTCCAAATCTGGGTATGTCCATCACATCACTCTCCAGCGATATGACTCTCATTGCCGACCGGCACCATGCCCCATGACCGGGAAACCTCGATCATCAATCGCGCAACGAAACTAGTCTTAGTAGAGGCTACTAGGGACCTGGTTGTTTGCGTATCACACCCGCATTAATGTTTCCGCTTAATACGGTTCTAGCATGACACAAAAACCTATTATGAACAAACGAGATATGATAAAGAATACACTTTATTAATTGCCTCTAGGGCATATCTCCTTCAGTCTCCCACTTGCACTAGAGTACAACTTAATCTAGATTACAACTTGGTAAAAGCCTAACACCCATAGCTAATTGGTGCTGTTCATGCTTATCAAGCGGGAGAGGCTTCGTCAGCGGATCTGCCACATTCAGATCCGTATGCACTTTGCAAATCTTCACATCGCCTCCTTGTACGTACTGACGTATCACGTGGAAGCGTCGGAGAATGTGTTTGGCGGTGGAGTGAGACCTTGGCTCCTTGGCGTTCGCAATGGCACCCGTATTGTCGCAGAAGAGGACCACGGGGTCTTGCACGCTCGGGAACACTCCAAGTTCGATGACGAACTTCCTCAGCCACACAGCTTCATTCGCGGCCTCGCAGGCAGCAATGTACTCCGACTCCATTGTAGATTGTGCGACTATGGGTTGCTTCCCACTTCTCCAGCACACGTCGCCTCCATTCACCTTGAACACGTAACCTGTCTGTGACTTACAGTCATCGGGGTCTGAGCAGAAACTTGCATCTACGTAACCCGTTACGCCAAGTTCCTAATCGCAGTCACCATACACAAGGAACATTTCCTTTGTCTTATTGAGATACTTAAGAATGCTCTTAACAGCTACCCAATGCGGCATTTCAGGATTACTCTGGAACCGGCTTGTCAAACTTAGAGCTAATGCCACATCTGGTCTAGTACTCAACATCGCATACATGATCGATCCTATGGCTGAAGCATAAGGATGTTTCGTCATTTTGGCCTTACCCAGTTCCGTCACCGGACACTGTGCCTTACGCAATATCTTATTCTTGATAACCGGCAGAGAACCCTTGTTTGCCTTCTCCATATGAAAACGCTTCAATATTTTATCAAGATAAGTACTCTGACTTAGTGCTAATAGGCGCCTTGATCTATCACGATAGATTTTTATGCCTAAAACATACGCAGCTTCTCCTAAGTCCTTCATGGAAAACTTACTGTTTAAATATTCCTTCACGCTATTCAGAAGTTCCACATCATTCCCTATTAGCAATATGTCGTCAACATACAGTGCTAAGAACACAACAGAGCTCCCACTCATTTTCTTGTAAATACAGGTCTCTTCCACATTCTGGATAAATCCAAAACCTTTGATTACCTCATCAAAGCGAATATTCCAGCTCCGAGATGCCTGCTTCAATCCATAGATGGATCGCTGAAGCTTGCACACCTTGTTAGCATTTCCTGGATCGACAAAACCTTCCGGCTGTACCATGTACAACTCTTCCTCAAAGTTTCCATTCAGGAAGGCCGTTTTGACGTCCATCTGCCAGATTTCATAATCATAGTAGGCAGCTACCGCTAACAAAATCCGAATAGACTTAAGCATCGCTACCGGTGAAAAAGTTTCATCGTAGTCAATCCCATGAACTTGTCGGAAACCCTTTGCGACAAGCCGAGCTTTATAGACGGTCACATTACCATCATCATCAGTCTTCTTCTTAAAGATCCACTTATTCTCGACGGCCTTGCGCCCTTCGGGAATATCCACCAAAGTCCACACTTTGTTATCGTACATGGATCCTATTTCGGATTTCATGGCTTCAAGCCATTTCTCGGACTCTAGACTCTCCATCGCCTCCTTGTAGTTCGTAGGTTCGTCTTGCTCGACTAGCATGACGGTGCAAACCATGTTTCCATACCATTCTGGTGCGATCCGAGATCTACCAGACCTACGAGGTATAACATCTTCCTCGACAGTTTCTCCCACTCCTTCCATGGAGGACGTTTCCGGAATTGCTTCCGTTGCGCCACTCGGAATCTCGAGTTCAGGATCAACGATTTCATCGAGGTCTACCTTCCTCCCACTTACTCCTCCGCGAGAAACTCCTTCTCTAGAAAGGTACCGGTCTTCGCGACAAAAGTTTTGCCCTCAGCTTGGTTGTAGAAGGTGTACCCAACGGTCTCCCGCGGATATCCTACAAAGACGACTTTCTCCGACTTCTGTTCGAGTTTGTCGGGCTGTATTTCTTAACGTACGCCTCACAACCCCAAACCTTCAGAAACGATAACTTAGGCTTATGGCCATACCATAATTCATACGACGTCGTTTCAACGGACTTGGACGGAGCCCTATTTAAAATGAATGCGGCTGTTTCTAACGCATAACCCCAGAAGGACACTGGCAGATCGGTAAGAGACATCATAGATCGGACACTATCCAGTAGAGTACGATTACGTCGCTCAGACACACCGTTACGCTGCGGCGTTCCGGCGGGCGTAAGTTGGGGCACTATGCCACAACTCTTCAGATGTGTGCCAAACTCAAAACTCAAGTACTCTCCACCGCGATCGGACCGGAGATGCTTGATTTTCTTATTAAGCTGATTCTCAACTTCACTCTGGAATTCTTTGAACTTTTCAAACGTTTCAGACTTGTGTTTCATCAAATAGATATAACCGTATCTACTCAAGTCATCAGTGAAGGTGACGAAGTAACGATAACAATTGCGTGTCGAAACGCTCATTGGTCCACATACGTCTGTATGTATGATACCCAACAAATCCGACGCCCGTTCAACGAAACCTTTGAACGGTGTTCTGGTCATTTTGCCCATGAGGCATGGTTCGCATGTATCGAGGGATGCGAAATCGAACGAGTCCAAGAGTCCATCGGAGTAGAGTCGCTTCATGCGCTTTATACCAATATGACCAAGACGGCAATGCCACAAAAACATGGCGGTATCGTCACTACACTTAATTCGTTTGGCTTCTATGTTATGGATGTGAGTACTACGATCGAGATTCAACAAGAATAAACCGTTATTCTCGGGAGCATCAACATAAAAGATATCATTCATATAAATAGCACAATTGCTTGCCACTGATTTAAATGAATAACCGTCTTGTAACAGGCAAGACCCACTTATAATGTTTACACTCAAGGATGGCACAAATTAACATTTATTTAAAACCAAAACTAATCCCGATGGTAGATGCAGAGGGAGCGTGCCGACAGCCACCACGTCGACTCTCGATCCGTTGCCGACGCGCATCGTCACCTCATCCTTTGCCAGCCGCCTTCTATTCCGTAACTCCTCCTGAGAGTTACATATATGAGCAACAGAACCAGTATCAAATACCCACGTATTGCTCCGGGCGGATGTAAGGTACACATCTATAACATGTATATCAAATATACCTTTCTCTTTGTCGACCGTCTTGCCAGACTTCCTATCCTCCAGATACTTGGGGCAGTTGCGCTTCCAGTGACCCTTCCCCTTGCAGTAGAAACACTCCACGCTAGCTCTGGGACCAGACCTGTTAGTCCTGGGCTTGGCAGCCAACTTTGCCTCCCTCCGGGACTTCCAGCTCTGCTTTCCCTTGCCACCGGACTTCTTGAAATCAACGGTCTTGTTGACCATCAACAGCGTGTGCTCCTTCTTAATCTCTACCTCAGCAGTCTTGAGCATCACGAACACTTCACCCAGGGACTTAGCCATGCCCTGCATGTTGTAGTTCATGACGAAGCCTTTGTAGCTTGGTGGCAACGATTGCAACACCCTGTCAATCGCCAGCTCATCGGGAATCTTGCACTCCAGAGCATTCAGGCGTTGAACGTAGCCAGACATCTTGACTACATGCTCGCTCACACTGCTATGCTCTTCCATCTTGGCTGAGAAGAAAAGCTCAGAAGCCTCATATCTCTCAGCCTTAGCCTGCGGCGCAAAGACAGCCTTAAGATCCGAAATGATCTCAAAGGCGCCCATCTTCTCAAAGCGCTTCTGCAGGTCGGCTTCCATGGCGTAGAGCATGCCACTCTGGACAAAGGCAAAATCCTCCGATCGGGTCTGGAAGACCTTCTTCTCATCCTCAGAGGCATCATCTGCAGGAGGGTCACCTATGGTGGCCTCAATGACGTAGGCCACCCTATGGGGAGTGAGGAGGATCCTCAGGTTGCGGAACCAGACCATGAAGTTTGACCCATTGGTCTTAAGCTTTTCTTTCTCAAGGAACAGACCTAGGTTAAACGAGGGGCGAGACATCTACAATGGAATTTGCAACAACATAAGACTTTGTTCATAATAATTTTGAGTTATAGTATTTTAGAAAATAACTAACATAACTCCCACTCAAACGAACATCCCTCCTGGTCATTTAAGCGATTACACAACCCCCATCCATTGCACCACCCCTCATCATCAAAGCCGGCGGCACAACTTCAAGAGTAGACAAAATCGTCCGCCACATCAATTTTGTGACTCGTGCTCGACCTTTCGGTCTTCCTGTTCCGAGGCCATACCTCTGAGTATGCTAGGCTCGCCACCAAAGACCTCCACGCTGACGCTTGTGCAACATGGCTTACACCCACCGTATGCGAACGAAGATATGTCTGACACCCGATCATCACGGCCTGCCTCATAACGTAGAACTTTATTGGTGGTGCGCGTTGGAGGGAGAACACTAGTGGTATTTTGAAGGGATCATCTTATTCAACTACCGCCGTGTAACACACAATCACACAAAAATAAGATGCACACAAAACATCAAATGTAATGCAATGTGATATAGTCCATCGCGCCATGGTCTTCTTGGCGCCCGCAGTTTATAAACAATTTAATAAACCTACCTTGACCATATCACATAGCCCCTGCAAAATAAAGTTAGACGCTTCTACTTTATCTTTTGCATATTTTACGTGGCTTGGGGCTTTCGTAAATAGAACCGCTTCATACCTACGAATCTTATGACCACAACAACGATCCAATAATTGCATGTTTAAGCATCCCTTTCGGGCCCTCCATTGAAAATGCGAAGACCAACTAAAGAGAGAGAAACTGTCACCCGCCAGCCACAGATACGGTACAAGCCGTATGTCAGTAGTGGAACCAGTCTCGCGTAAGCGTACGCGTAAAGTCGGTCCGGGCCGCTTCATCAACTCAATGCCGCTGGAATACACAAGTGCACGCTAGAGGGTAGCAAATAGCAGGAACGGTGCCCCCGTGCAGAGCACGGGTTCTAACAGCGTACAGCTATATCTTACGATAGATCGGCTCTGATACCACTGAAGGGGATCGTGTGCAGAAAACAAAAAATTTCCTAGCAACGATATCCTTAAACTAGCCAAGATCTATTCTATGCAGATATAGTAGTACGAACGGAGATCGGAATACGTACCCTTGTAGACCGAAAGCGGGGATTACGTTCCCACACAAACGTTGTCGATGCAGACCGACGTAGCCGACCTCAAGGTCGTGTAGAGGAAGCAGGCCTTCGAGTACCGCTAGCGCAACACCTCGCAGGGAGTCGCACACGTACGGTGGAGACGATGCCTCCGAAGCTCCAGTCCAGGACGAGCAGCGGAAGACTTGGACCGGAACACCAGCAGCGCGGCAGCGGGCTATGGTGGAGGAGATCCCTGGATCCTCTTGCTCGGCGCGGCTCCGACTTGGGAACCACGAGATCGAGAGAGAAATCGGGAATTAATTGGTGAATTAAAAGGCTGGGGGTGCCCCTTCTTATATAGGCTCCCAAGGGGAGCCAACCTTGCCAGCCAGGCAATGTGGGACTATCCCCACATAGCCTGGTTAGGCTTGGGAGGTGCGCCGGCCCCCTTGGTGGGCCCTTGGCCCACCTGGGGCAGCCCTCCTGGCCCCCACCGAATTCCCCTAGGGAATTTCCCCCTCTTGGGCCTTCTTTCGTCCGGAAGGCCCATTTAGGGAAATCTGCCTTAATAAATTCGAAAATAAATATATAAAATCATATTTGCATATTAATAACACTAATTAATATCAAACATAATATATATAATTTTTCCTAGCTCCGAAAACTCTTTCGGCGCTGCCCGATCTCCATCGGACCTCTCCCGGGACGCTCCCGGTGATCTCCTTCCTTTCCGGTTGTCTTGTCGAAACCCCTTAAGTGTGTTACCCTAGCGGTTCGATATAATATCAGGTATGATCAAGACTCCTCAATGATCAACGACTAATCCGTAGGCCTGGACCCCATGAATTAATCCCTGAGATATAACGAATGACTTTCATCTATCAAACCTGAACGTGAAGTCTTAGACCTTTTGCCGTAGCGATACTTAGCACGTCCGAGTGTCGTTCCATAGATATCTCCATACCTAATCCCGACCTCGTTACCGACGACACTATCTTCTACTCGTTCATGATCTCATGTCTCCGTGACCTAGTCACATGCTTGCAAGCTCATTAGACATGATCTCACCGAGTGGGCCCGAGAGTATCTATCCTGCTATGCGGACTGGCAAATCCCGCTCTTGACCCCTCATCTCAATACTCCTTTCCAATACCCAAAAGTATCACCGTTATTGTCATACTAAATAAGATACGACGTTTGGTGCAATCAAAGTATCTTCCGGGAATATCAATAAGAGTTGATCTCACGGTCAAAGGCGTAATGACTACGTTCTCCAAATCTGGGTATGTCCATCACATCACTCTCCAGCGATATGACTCTCATTGCCGACCGGCACCATGCCCCATGACCGGGAAACCTCGATCATCAATCGCGCAACGAAACTAGTCTTAGTAGAGGCTACTAGGGACCTGGTTGTTTGCGTATCACACCCGCATTAATGTTTCCGCTTAATACGGTTCTAGCATGACACAAAAACCTATTATGAACAAACGAGATATGATAAAGAATACACTTTATTAATTGCCTCTAGGGCATATCTCCTTCATGTTCACCCATCAAATTTTATTAAAGAAATTGGGATGAGGAGATCTTCAACATCTGCCCTGTCTAGTTGCTCAAATGTCCATAACCGGGGGCACGGCTAAGTATACTTAGTTTTAACTCTCGAGAGGGTGTGCACTTTCACCACAAGACCCAATCATTCCCTCGTCCATGTCACCCAATTATGAAATGGAAAAGAGAAGACCGAGACGAGACCTTTCAGAAGCAATTCCCCAAAATCCATAAAGCGGACCAATCCCCACCTATCACCCTACATCTGCTGGTCACGCAGATCTCGGGGTCTCGCAACTTATGTGGTCAAGACAGAGCCCATATGACCTGTGGTTGCACTGGAAGCTTCTAAGCAAGGTGTGTCTACAATCTCTTTATGCCTGGGTGACTTTCCACATTTGTGCGCTTCCACCAAGGGTAATTACCATAGACATGAACCATAGACATGGACCCCTGAGTAGCCACCCACCATGGTTCTCCAACCAGCACTGTAACGCCCCGGGATTTATCCCCTTTTGATTTGTGAGTTTTTCTTTTTGCCTCGACATGGCATCGCATTGCATCTCATTAAATTTAATTTTTTGCATTTAAATTCAATCCCCGCAATTAAATTCAAATGCATTTCAAATTAATAAAAAATGTGTTATTTTCAAATCTTTTAAAAATGTTAAAAACTACTTTATTAAATTATCTATTTGAAACAAAAAATATTTTGTATAGTTTTCGTATTTAAATTCCCTGTGTATTTTGTTTTAAAAATATAAATCAGAAATATTTAAACGGGGGAGAAATAAAGCCCAAGCCCATCTAACCCCAAACCCTAGGTTTTGCCCCCTGAAAACTTTTCCCACCCCCTGCCTTTTTGCAGCCACCCTCCTCTCTTTGTTTGGATTTTGCAAAAGGTCCTTCCACCTCTCTTTTTCTCTTTCCCCCCTCTTTTTACTCTCGAGAGGGTGTGCACTTTCACCACAAGACCCAATCATTCCCTCGTCCATGTCAACCAATTATGAAATGGAAAAGAGAAGACCGAGACGTGACCTTTCCGAAGTAATTCCCCGAGTCACAACGCGTGACCTGAACCAACCTATCACCCCCCTACATCTGCTGGTCACGACGGATCGGGGTCTCACAACATGTATGGTCAAGACAGAGCCCATTTGACAAGTGGTTGCACAAGAAGCCACTAAACAAGGTGCATCTACAATCTCTTTAAGCCTGGGTGACTTTCCACATTTGTGCGCTCCCACCAAGGGTAATTAGCATAGACATGAACCATAGACATGGACCCCCTGAGTAGCCACCCACCATGGTTCTCCAACCAGCACCCAGGTAGTTCATTATTTAACTTCATTAATTTTTCACTATCCAACTAGTCAAAACATTTTTGATTGCTTGGCTAAGCATCCTACTAAGTGTTCTTGCTTCTATGCTCAGGGTGGGGGATAGCTAAACACTACATAGGAGCATAGCATAATAAAGTAACCACACACAACTCCTAACATGCATACTACAGAAAAACACTACTATGCATACAGTGAAATTAATAGGTGGTTTATGAGCGTCACTTGCCTTTTGAAAGTTATCGTTTCTCACACTCCCTTCAATGAAGGACGTATCACTTTGTTCAATCTATACGATGGAAGAGAAATACAATAAACAAACAATTCAAACAGAACACATAACACATAAATGCTAGCATCACAATTATGTGTTCATCAATAATTGTTTTAGTTCATTTATTTTATGGTCAAGTCATATCACATAATTCAATTTACAAAAGGAATTAATGTGGTAGGACTTAGGGTTTGCCATTTGTAGTCAAGTGATGGTCTAAATCAAATTTGAATATTTCAAATCTGAATAGGTTGATGTATTATTTTTAGTGTTGTAATATTTGGTCATGTTCAAAATATTTGCCCAATGCTTTTATCAAAGGAAATAACCCCATTTTCAAACTATGGTTGTGATTTAAGAAGTCACAAGATTTTAATCAACTTCACATGTTTATGAATCATATGACCTGATGGATTTTAGTATTGTTTTCTCTAATCCTATAGTTATTTTAGTGACATTTTGCATAAGATTTCACATTAAAAGGTTTGTAGAATTTTTAATTTATATCTAAATTACACAAATTGTATTTCTGATTTATAAAACAATGGCATGATGTTTGGTCTGCAAGATCCTACTTTGATAAGTGTGATTAACCTATTATTTAAGGATTCCAAGATTTACAGGTATATTGAAATACTTCAAATACCAACGTGAAAAGATTAGTTCAACTTAATGAAATTGCATATGCCATTTGGTTAAGTGAGATGATACTGATCATGACAATGACTTCACGGTTTTCTAAGAAAGTTTTGATTTAGGTAATACTTGAATTGATACTATTTCTTAATATATGGTCTTGTGGATATTCATCTTATTTTAGTGTTTTCTATGAGGGGATTTACTTTGGTAATCCTTTCAATATCATGTATGTGATTGAAAGATTTGACCTGAGACTTAAATGTACTAAAATTGTCATTCATGAATTTGGATACTCTCACTAAAGTTCAAATATTTTGGGTAGTGGGTTTACCGAATATTTTCATTTTACTAAAGTTCGAAGTATAACCATATTATGGATTTTAGATAAGGCATAAACCTCATAAGGATTGTGTACTTCAAGATTTTTGTTCTTTGAAAATTATGTTTTGACAACAATGGATAGAAATCTGTAAAACAGAGTCAACCCAATTTGGATCAACCCAATTTTTTTAATTGAATTAAAGCCATAATAGTGGTTTGCATAGATTTAATCCTAGCAAGTTAGTGCACGATTCAACTTTTAACATCTCTGGTTCCAAAGTGATATAAAAGTTCTAAGGATTCCAGAGACTACAAAATCAATAATTTTGGCTCAGTAGGATTCAAATTAAAATGTATTTGGTGAATATAGTCTATTTTACCATTTCAACTAATGCTTACAAAGTTTCAAAATAACCTATAGAATATTTTTACATATATGTGTAGAGAATTTGAATAGCTTTCCAATGGTATAAAGTTTGTCAAATTTGGCAAAACCAATAAAAAGTTATGATAATTCTAAGATACATGGGCTTTTCTGTAAAATTTCCTATTTAATTTATTTCAGAATATAATCTAGAAAAGGCTGGGTGACGTGGCAAACTCCTATTGGCTGGATCTGGTTCATCAAGTGATTTGTTCTGAGCCACAAGATGTAGATCTAACGGTTGTCAGTGGAAGATACCTCTTCGATGCAAATCTTCTAATCGTGGCCGCAGAGGTTCGATCGGACGGCTGTTGTGCGGTTGACCAAGGAGAGGCGGCTGAACTGGCCGGAGATGGAGAAGCTGGCGGCGCCGGCGTCGGGTGTCGTCGGGGTTTGAGCTCCGGCGGTTCCCCGGACTTGGGATGATGCCGTCGGGGTGCAAAGCGTCGAGGCGGAGTCGATGGACACCACGGCGTCGTCTCACGGGTCCCTGAACGGCGACACGGCAAGGGTTGAGGGTGCGGGTGCCGGCGAGCTCCGACGTGGACGTGCTCGACACTATGGTGGTTCCCGGGCTCAGCGGAGGAGACTAGGAGGCGCGCGGCAACGTTGTGGAGAGGATTTGGTTGTCGGGGGTGCGCTTGGTTGGCCGGAAATGGCGAAGTGCGGCGGCGGCGATGGTTACTCCGGCGAGAAAATTCTTTGTCTCGGACTCACGATTCGAAGAAGGGGAAGAGGGAAAAAGGAGCCGGGGTTGCGGGGGCTTAAAAGAGGCCATGGGCGCGTCGTGGGGGGCTCGAGGGAGTGGGGAGGGTGGCGTAGTGGGGGTGAGGTCGTGCGGCGTGCTCCCGGTCGTGGGCAGTTGGAGGTAGGAGACGAGGCGACTGACCGGTGGGGTCCGGTGGTCAGTGAGAGAAGGGGAGAGAAGGCCGGGCGGGCTGGTGTTGGGCTGTTAAGCGCTGCACGCGCGGCTGGTGAGTGCGGGTTCGGCCCATTTCTCATGTTCTCTTTTTTTTTGTTCTGAAACATTTTCTTTTCCTTTTCTGTTTATTCTAATTTCTTTCATATATTTTGTTTTAGTTATCCAAATGACCTCAAACCAATTTTCTATAGTTTCGTAAAATCATATCTTTCCTTTTAAACACTCTTACACATGTTTCCTATACCTTCAATCATAAAAATTTCAAATAACATAATTTGACTTTTTTTGTAGAATTTAAATTAGAGTCTTAATTAAGAAATTTGTGTCTTAATAAAATTAAAAAAAATATCACAAATACATACGTTTAACATCAATCTTTCCAAATTCATTTTCAAAATCAAAAACTTGAGTCAAAACTATATTTGATAGTAGGAAAATATTCCAAATAGTTTTGTGACTTTCAAATATTGACCTAGGGTTTATTAAGAATTCCAAATGTATTTTTTTTAATTTAATAACATATACAAAACATTTTGACAAGAGCATACCTAAAATAATTTAAAGTACTTTGCGAATATGGTTTTAAGGTTTAACAAACATCTACAGGTTCATCTCTAGCTCCATATTCATGTTAGAAAAATAAAGTTTACTGATTCAATTAGATTCATAATACTTTTGAATAAGTCAAAATAATCCTTTTTAGTTGTTGTTATTGGATATTGATGATTTTTATTTGAACATGAGATAAAGTTTTAAATTTTTAGTGATTTTTAAACATTTCAAAATTTTGGGATGTTACAATAAGCAACTTGAACAATGGACGAACCTTGAATTGCAAGTTTGGTGCTTCTAGATTTCACACAAAATCATAACTGGTACTTGGCTGCCAGTAGCCTACCCCGCGGGTGTAGCATATGCGTCATACTAGCTGGTCTCTTCATGAGTTTACTAGAGATCACCCAAATCTCATAAATTGCAACGTTCAACAATTTGATTCATATAGGTGTGTTCTTTCAAGAATTCTCTGTAGAACAACATCTTTGCTATGAATAGCCAACAGAAACACATTAAGGCATGCAGCCAACCCGCCTTACAGATTTTGAGAGTTGTGCATCTTCACATAGAGAGGGTTACGTAATAACTCTCCTCTGTCACACCAATAGCTTGTTCTTCCCAGGTCCTAATTCACGGGATCTCCGATCACATAGGTTGGGTTACCACTATGGAGTAACGCTCACGGGTCTCAACCCCATCTCCCTCGATACACTTTCTATCACATTACGTGATAGTCCCTTAATAAAGGGATCTGCCAGGTTTTTGTCTGTTTGAATATACGAAACAGATATTACTCCGGAGTTTCTCAATTTACTGACAGACTTTAAACGTCTTTTAACGTGTCTTGATGACTTCGTGTTATCCTTAGCACTGTTCAATTTGACAATAACCGTTTGGTTGTCACGGTTCATAAGGATGGACGGTAATGGTTTCTCAACCACCGACAAGTCCATCAAGAGCTCACGCAACCATTCTGTCTCAACAGAAGTTGTATCTAAAGCAGTAAGTTCTGCTTCCATGGTTGACCTCGTCAATATGGTCTGTTGAAGGGGTTACGGTGCAGAAAACAATAATTTTCTAGCGAGCGGAACCCTAACTAGCCAGGATCTATCTATCTAGTACATGTGATAACGGTGGCGGAACGGGTTACATTACCTCCATGTAGACCGATAGCGGGGATTACGCTCCCGCACAAGCGTTGACGATGAAGTCGTACGTAGCCGACCTCGAGGTCGCGGAGAACTTGCCGCGATGTCGGAGTCGATGACGCCGGGGTGTCGACGATGATCTGCGTCGACGGGCGTCGGGCGGAAGAAGGCAGAGCGCCAGCACCGGGGCTGGCGCGCCGGCGACAGAGGGGGGAGGCGCGGCGGCTGCAGGGGGCGAGACGACGTCGCCCAAGCTCCTCAATAGAGTAGCCTCCGAGCACTCGCAAACATACGGAGCCTAGCGACAACTCCCGGTCATTCAGATCCAGCTGAAATCGCAGGAGTAGATCTTATCTGGAATCCCGCAGAGCAACGGCGCTCTGCGGTATGGCTTAGGTGGAGAGAGACCCTCTTCCTCAGCTCGGCGCGGCTCCGACTTGGGAACCACGAGATCGAGAGAGAAATCAGGAATTAAGTGAATTTCCTATGAATTAAATCAATTAATATGCCTTGCTATATAAAGGGGGAAGGGGTGTGCCAACCCCCTTGGCTCCCCCATGTGGGACTAAAGGAAGAGAGGGGAGGGGGGTTCGGCCGAACCCCCTTGGGCCTCTCCCTCTTCTAGTCCAATTCGGACTAGGGGGGGGGAAGGCCCCCTTGCTTGGTGCGCCACCCCCTCATGGGCCCTCTTTGGGCCCATTCAGGTGGGAGCCCCTTTTTTCCTTTATTTAATTAATATTAAATTAATATAAAAATCCCATTAATTCATAATTAATATATTTATATATAATTCAATATCCCATGACTCCGAAACTATTTCGGAACCAGCTTAACAACTTTCGGACATTCTCGGAACCTTTCCATAGCTCTCCGGAACTCCTTCCGGACCACCAGAACTCTTTCCGGATCAATTCTTTCTCTCCAATAAAAACCTATAAAATTCCAGAACCTATCTCCTAGCGTCGCTAAGACCTTAAGTTTGTTACGCTACGGTTCGGGAACACTCCAGACATGGTCGAGACACTCCGCTCACCAATGACGTCAGGGATACCTGGAAATATATGACGACCCCTGTGCATTCCACAAATATCGTCGTTGAACCATAAGTATGATATTCATTCCCTTTGTCTCTGCGATACTACCTTGTCCGAGATATGATCGTAGACACACCGATGCCTTTGCTGTATCTCGTTACCGATGAAGGTTATTAACTCGTCTGCGATATTACATCTCCATGACCTAGTCACAAGCTGCGCAGCTATATAGATGCAATATCACCGAGTGGGCCCAGAGTATCTTTCCATTACAAGAATGAACAAATCCCGCTCTTGATCCTTACGTCTCGATGCTCTTTCGGAATACCCAAGATGGACACCGTTATTGTCATGCTATATAAGACACAACGTTTGATGCTCTCAAAGCACTCCTACGAAGCAACAATAAGTACGGTCTCACGGTTTAAGGAATAAGCTATCAAACTCTTATCTATTGCAAATGACAAACATCGTAATACGATCTTATTGCAATACTTTGCGTATGTCCACCACCTTATTCAACTAACAAGATGACCCCATTGTCAACCGACGTCATTGTCCTTGATCGGGAATCTCGATCAACTGTTGCCCAATGGACTAGCTCATATAGAGGCTTGCTAGGGACCTGGTTGTCTATGTATCACACGTGTATTAATAATTCCGATTAATACAATTATAGCATAATACACAAACCCATTATAAACTTATGAGATAATGCAATAAAAACTACTTATTTATTTGCCTCTAGGGCATATCTCCTTCAGTCTCCCACTTGCACTAGAGTACAAATAAACTAGCTGCATTTTACTTTATCAGAATCCCTTATCAATCATTTGATAATGCTTGCTCGTGGAAAAGTGTTACTGCACAATCTATGATTGTACATGCTTTTGCGATCCAATGACATCAACTTGCTTGATATCACCATGTTGTCTAACAACATATATATATATGCGAATACCGTCACTAAGTGAGACTTCTGCTTCCCAGCGCTTACTCTGATTATGCTAACCAGATAACTGCCCTGAAAAACACACTCAGCTATGCAGAGCCCCTTGCAACAATTACAAACTCGCGATATCTACACACTTTCACATCAATGTAGAAAACTTGACATTCAAATGTCAATCCCTTAACTAACGCACTTCTACTTCCAGTAAATTCCAAATTTACTTTCGTAACTGTTCTTTACTCCAAGAACATCGGTTATATTTTATCGAGCAGATAATATGGTTTCTGTATGATGTCATAATAGACCCACATGTCATACAACCATTACCTTCATGCATCATTACTCTGAATGACCAATTGGATTCCAGAGGACCATCCTTTTGATTCTATTCTGACTCCTCAGATATAATCCAAAGCAACTCGACTAACCATTTAAAATTCCCGTTCTATTTCAAAATAGACACTGACTTTCAAATAGTTTCACAACTTCATCCTATTCTATTGGTACAGTTTCATAATGTGTTAACTACACAAAATGAATTCGACTCCCACTCAAAATATGTCTCCACATATTTGACAACACGAGCTCCCACTCAAAAACATGTTAACCACATATTTGAGTTCCCAAGCTCCCACTCAAAAATATGTTCTTCACATATTTCTCCTGAGTGAACTAACTATGACTCCCACTTAAATCGACATCTTGGTTAAACCAAAATCATTGATCTACTATCAATTCGAATTTAATACAAACTACAGTATTACATTAATACAAATCCCTCAGACTTCAAGCATGTCTACAAAATGTAGTCAACAAATTTGATCTTGTCCAAGACACATTTCTTGACAAGACATGCTACCGCGTCTTTCTTATAGTCACATTTCTCATACAACTCCTTATATGACGATTAAACAATCTTATTCCTCTAATAAGAATTGCAGCAACAATTACTCTCTTAATCCTTTCAAATGCAACTTTGGATTTCCAGGCCGAAGAGCCTTTGTTCGTATTCCGATACTTTCTCAACTTTCTTTGTATTCATAAAGTGCACCTTGATCTATCAACAAGATCTGAGATACTTAATACAGTGCTGTGACCCGACAGCAATATTAAATATAACAGCACCTTATTCAGAAGTTTCTTTCATGAAAATATTATGATCTTTATGAAGAGGATTGCAAGCAGAAAACAATTTTCTAGTCTCCCTCACTCTTAATCACCAAATTTTCATTAGCAGACATATACTCTTTGGAACACCTTCCAACATAGGTCTGACACTTTATTCCAAACTTTTAATTCCAATCCATAAACCGTAATTCGAAAATTCATATTTTCCTCGGAATTACATAGACAACAAACTGAGTTTTGTTTCTATTTGGTTTTGGAATAGACTCTCATCCTATGTGAGTAATCTACAAAGAACTATTCATGTATACTCCGAATTATCGTATAATCATATACACGTCGACACTACTGTCGATCTCACGAATTCTCGTTGAGAAAAATATCTATTTTCTAAAGTGGACATCGACTATAATGTTTCGAACATATTAGGAGATTCTAAGATAGATTCTGAAAGACCACACTTTATTTAAAATAGAGCATGATTATAATTCCCCACATATCACCATATATGATATTATAATATTGTGAAACGAATTTCCACAAGTCTTTTGTGTTGAAACCATAATTCAAAAATATTGTCCTTTGATCGAATTTTGTGAATACAACATTCACTAATCTTTCTTCTGAAAAACCCCATTTGATCTATTATCAAATTAATTTCAGACTCCATAATTTATCGGGCAAATACTCCTATTTACCAAAATCATAGAGGAATTCGGATCAAGCAAAACACCATTGATTTATCATTAAAAATGACTCTCAATCAATTTCCTCTAGTATAGCAACTTCAATACTGCATTTCAAACTTAATCAATTTTGGCACTCGAAATACTTAAATGGACCAAAAATTATCCATTACTTCTTTCACTGCCTTTATGACTAAATTCGATGGTGCTTGTTCTTTGGACACATAATTTTATCATTCCCGCTATAAATGTATATCATACGTATAATGTAATTGAGATGTGATGCAAATTACTCATAATATGAAACAACTGCTTTGTTTCATAACACAAAACAACTGATGTGTTCTATATGAATAATTGTGTCTTGCAACATTCAAGACACCAAACTAGATCACACTCTCACTATTACAAAATGTCTTATCAAAAACTATTGATGATAACTAATATGATATCTCGAGGGCGTGAGCACTACTGGCCATTAACTTGCCATCACTTGTGCACTGTCACGTCACCCTTCGCCACATACTTGTGATAATCAGGGACTGTTTCACAAACAGAACAATTATCAAACACTTTTCATCATAGCCTCGAAGAACTCTTCTTCGATGAATCAACTTTTAGAGATTTGAACTTGTTCACGAACGTGAAGAAGCTCACCGTGTCTCTATAGCATATTCACGCACATGCTATTCACAGCTAGGAGGTAAAGCGCAATCTCTATTGCACTGGAGTTCGCTATCTAGAAATCATAGATATTCGTAAGACTGAAGTAGATGTCACACAACTTCTTCAACTGAGTCTCCAGACAGGTATGCTCCCCATGTGAATGGTCCGGAACTTTCTAAGCTGTCTGAACTGCTCAAGACTTAATTCATCTTTGAAGTGACCTCTGATCGCATCAATCACGACATATGGCTCCATGTGTTGAAACAACTTTCAACTCAGGTGCTAGGCATACGCTCATGACGATCGTCACTTCCATGAACATGTCATGATGCTTACGGAACTCATCATCTTGCTCCTTGCTATCATAATCATCTGGTCTAACTCCTAACTAATGTTCTAGCACATATAGGATGTTTGTTGTGTTTGGAGAATGTTTCTAAAACCAATGCACCAGCTGATGAAGTTGGACCCGTCGGCTTCCAAGGTAGAATCCGAGCTCTTGAAGAAGTAACCGAAGCGTAGTTCCGTAGTCTCCAGATGTGATCGCAAAAGAGGTAAGATAAGTTTATAATATATAGGTGAGTTTTAGTTCTATAATCTCATTATCAAAAACACACCACACCAAGATTATTATCCCTAAAATAATAATGGCGATTACACGACCCTCATCTACCACACTACCCCCGATCATCACGACCGGCAGCACAACTTCAAAGGTGGACATAACATGTCGATCACAACAACTCTGTGACTCGTGCTCGATCTTTCGATCTTCCCGTGTTCCGAGGCCATACCTCTGAGTATGCTAGGCTCGCCAATCAAACCTCGAAGACCCTGCGCGTGCAACATGGATTACACCCACTGTATGCGAACGACGAGATGTGTGACACCCGATCATCACGGCCTGCCTCATAACGTAGAACTTTCTTGGTGGTGCGCAACGAGGGAGAACACAATTTTGGTATTTGTTAGGGATCATCCTATTTATGATGCTACCGTTGTATATCTAGCATATAAGCAATCAATAGGATGCACACACAACAGCACACAATAATGATGCAATGAAGTGCGATGTGACATGGTCGATGCGCCTGGACCTTCATGGCGCCATGTGCCTGGCCCCCGGCGCCCCGGCATGGCTCCGAGTCTACAGAGCCCTCCATTGCCTCCGACAGTACGAGTAATATCAAAACTTACCGTAACCATGTCACATAAAATAACGCCTCTGCAAAACAAAGTTAGACGCCTCTAGCTTTATTTAGTTTTGCAAGTTTTACGTGGCAAATAGGCTTATTCGTAAGAGAATCGCTTCCCTACCTACGAACTTTGTACCACAACGTCGATCGTATAATTGCATGTTTAAGCATCCCTTTCGGGCCCTCCATTGAAAATGCTTTGTCGACTAGAGAGAGAGAAACAGGCACCCGCCAGCCACAGATACGGTGCAAGCCGTATGTCAGTAGTGGAACCAGTCTCGCGTAAGCGTACGCGTAAAGTCGGTCCGGGCCGCTTCATCAACTCAATACCGAAGGCATCGCAAGTGCACACTAGAGGGTAGCAAATATAAGAAAAACGTCCTCATTCAACATGAGTTCTAACCGTACCAGCAGTACTACGCATAGATCGGCTCTGATACCACTGAAGGGGTTACGGTGCAGAAAACAATAATTTTCTAGCGAGCGGAACCCTAACTAGCCAGGATCTATCTATCTAGTACATGTGATAACGGTGGCGGAACGGGTTACATTACCTCCATGTAGACCGATAGCGGGGATTACGCTCCCGCACAAGCGTTGACGATGAAGTCGTACGTAGCCGACCTCGAGGTCGCGGAGAACTTGCCGCGATGTCGGAGTCGATGACGCCGGGGTGTCGACGATGATCTGCGTCGACGGGCGTCGGGCGGAAGAAGGCAGAGCGCCAGCACCGGGGCTGGCGCGCCGGCGGCAGAGGGGGGAGGCGCGGCGGCTGCAGGGGGCGAGACGACGTCGCCCAAGCTCCTCAATAGAGTAGCCTCCGAGCACTCGCAAACATACGGAGCCTAGCGACAACTCCCGGTCATTCAGATCCAGCTGAAATCGCAGGAGTAGATCTTATCTGGAATCCCGCAGAGCAACGGCGCTCTGCGGTATGGCTTAGGTGGAGAGAGACCCTCTTCCTCAGCTCGGCGCGGCTCCGACTTGGGAACCACGAGATCGAGAGAGAAATCAGGAATTAACTGAATTTCCTATGAATTAAATCAATTAATATGCCTTGCTATATAAAGGGGGAAGGGGTGTGCCAACCCCCTTGGCTCTCCCATGTGGGACTAAAGGAAGAGAGGGGAGGGGGGTTCGGCCGAACCCCCTTGGGCCTCTCCCTCTTCTAGTCCAATTCGGACTAGGGGGGGGGGGGGGGGGGGGAGGCCCCCTTGCTTGGTGCGCCACCCCCTCATGGGCCCTCTTTGGGCCCATTCAGGTGGGAGCCCCTTTTTTCCTTTATTTAATTAATATTAAATTAATATAAAAATCCCATTAATTCATAATTAATATATTTATATATAATTCAATATCCCATGACTCCGAAACTATTTCGGAACCACCCGAACAACTTTCGGACATTCTCGGAACCTTTCCATAGCTCTCCGGAACTCCTTTCGGACCACCGGAACTCTTTCCGGATCAATTCTTTCTCTCCAATAAAAACCTATAAAATTCCAGAACCTATCTCCTAGCGTCGCTAAGACCTTAAGTTTGTTACGCTACGGTTCGGGAACACTCCAGACATGGTCAAGACACTCCGCTCACCAATGATCGTCAGGGATACCTGGAAATATATGACGACCCCTGTGCATTCCACGAATATCGTCGTTGAACCATAAGTATGATATTCATTCCCTTTGTCTCTGCGATACTACCTTGTCCGAGATATGATCGTAGACACACCGATGCCTTTGCTGTATCTCGTTACCGACGAAGGTTATTAACTCGTCTGCGATATTACATCTCCATGACCTAGTCACAAGCTGCGCAGCTATATAGATGCAATATCACCGAGTGGGCCCAGAGTATCTTTCCATTACAAGAATGAACAAATCCCGCTCTTGATCCTTACGTCTCGATGCTCTTTCGGAATACCCAAGATGGACACCGTTATTGTCATGCTATATAAGACACAACGTTTGATGCTCTCAAAGCACTCCTACGAAGCAACAATAAGTACGGTCTCACGGTCTAAGGAATAAGCTATCAAACTCTTATCTATTGCAAATGACAAACATCGTAATACGATCTTATTGCAATACTTTGCGTATGTCCACCACCTTATTCAACTAACAAGATGACCCCATTGTCAACCGACGTCATTGTCCTTGATCGGGAATCTCGATCAACTGTTGCCCAATGGACTAGCTCATATAGAGGCTTGCTAGGGACCTGGTTGTCTATGTATCACACGTGTATTAATAATTCCGATTAATACAGTTATAGCATAATACACAAACCCATTATAAACTTATGAGATAATGCAATAAATAATACTTATTTATTTGCCTCTAGGGCATATCTCCTTCATCTGTTTGCAAGAACTCCATGATACTGCGCCGCCACCAAGAATAAATGCATATCCACTTGTGGCGTAGAGCTCATCAACATCTGAGATCCAGTTCGAGTCACAATATCCCTTAAGCACAACAGGGTGCCCTGAATAGTGAATTCCATAACTCATTGTACCGTTCAGATAGCGCATGACCCTTTCGGGTGCATGCCAATGATCAGTACCCGGGTTAGACATGAACCGGCTCAATTTGCTCACAGCCAAAGAGATATCAGGTCTCGTCGCGCTCGCAAGGTACATGAGTGACCCGACCACTTGAGAGTATCTTAATTGATCGCTCGTCTCTTTCTTGTTCTTTCTAAATGTCACGCTGGGATCATAGGGTGTTGGAGAAGGCTTGCTGTCTATAAAGCCGAATCGGCTCAACACCTTCTCAACATAGTGTTATTGCGTTAACATAATCCCACTCTCATCCCTAATCAGCTTGATGTTTAGAATCACATCAGCTTGTTCCAGATCTTTCATATCAAAGCTCTTTGACAGGAAAGACTTGACCTCATTTATCACTATCATGCTTGTACCGAAAATTAGTATGTCGTCAACATACAAGCATAATGTGACACTATCGCCCCCACCATGGCGATAATACATACACCTATCAGCCTCATTAATGGCAAAGCCCGCAGAAGTTAAAGTTCTGTCAAACTTCTCATGCCATTTCTTAGGTGCTTGTTTCAGCCCATACAAAGATTTTAACAATTTGCTCACCTTTCTCTCTTCACCTTTTACTACAAACCCATCAGGCTTATCCATATAGATTTCCTCTTCCTACTCTCCATTAAGGAAAGCTGTCTTTACGTCCATTTGATGAACAATCAGACCATAGGAGGCAGCCAAGGAAAGTAGTACATGAATGGTGGTCAGTCTAGCAACAGGTGAATAGGTGTTGAAGTAATCTTCGCCTTCACGCTGAGTGTAGCCCTTGGCTACAAGCCGTGCCTTGTACTTTTCAATAGTACCATCAGGACTTACCTTTTTCTTGAACATCCACTTATAACCCAAAGGTTTACAACCGTAAGGTCGTCAGATAATTCCCAAGTTCCATTAGAAAGAATCGAGTCCATCTCATTATGGACAACTTCTTTCCAGTCATCCGCATCAGGAGATGTGAATGCCTCTGCAATGGGTAGGAGTATTGTCCACAAGGTACACAATGAAATCATCACCAAAAGATTTTTCAATCCTCTATCTCTTGCTCCTTTTGGGAGCTTCATTGTCATCCTTCTCAAGGACTTCCTCAACATGTGGTTGTTCAGAATAATCAACATATGTACTAGATTCAGTAAATATCTCAGAAGAAATTATAGCAGTGCTATGTATATCCTTCATAGAAAACATGTTCTCAAAAAATGTTGCATCACGAGATTCCATAATACTATCAATATGCATATCAGGTACTTCAGATTTCACTACTAAAAATCTATAGCCGATGCTCCGCTGAGCATAACCCAGAAAGACACAATCCACTGTCTTTGGCCCGAGTTTACGTTTCTTAGGTATTGGAACATTGACTTTCGCCAAGCACCCCCAAGTGCGTAAATAAGAAAGTGATGTTTTATCCCAGACCCTCGTAAGGGGTCTTCTCTTTATTCTTGTTGGGAACTCTATTTAGGAGATGACACGAAGTCAATAAAGCCTCCCCCCACCATGCCTTAGATAAACCAGCAGTGTCTAACATGGCGTTCACCAAGTCAGTCAGCGTGTGGTTTTTCCTCTCAACAACCCCGTTTGATTGGGGAGAATAGGGAGGCGTCCTCTCATGAATAATACCATGTTCCTCACAGAATACATCAAATATTTTGGAGAAAAACTCGCCACCACGATCCGACATAAGACGTCTGATCTTTCTCTCTAGTTGATTTTCTACTTCATCTTTGTAAATTTTAAAGTAGTCTAAAGCTTCTCTTTAGTTTGCAACAAATATATATAACAGAACCTAGTTGAAGGGGATCGAGTGCAGAAAAACAAAAAATTCCTAGCAACGATATCCTTAAACTAGCCAAGATCTACACTATGCAGATATAGAAGTACGGCGGAGATCGGAATGCATACCCTCGTAGACCGAATAGCGGGGATTACACTCCCGCACAAGCGTTGACGACGAAGACGACGTAGCCGACCTCTAGGTCGCGGAGAGTTCGGCGCGACGAAGACGATGAAGATGACCCCGAGTACCGCTAGCGCAGCACCTCGCAGGGCGTTACACACATACGGTGGAGACGACGGCCTCCGAAGCTCCAGTCCATGAGGAGCAGTGGAAGACTTGGACCGGAACACCAGCAGCGCGGCAGCGGGATATGGTGGAAGAGATCCCCTCATCCTCCTCGGCGCAACTCCGACAAAGGGAATCACGAGATCGAGGAGAAATAAGAGAATTAATTGGTGAATTAAAAGGCCAGGGGTGCCCCTTCTTATATAGGCTCCCGGGGGGAGCCAACCTTGCCATCCAGGCAATGTGGGACTATCCCCCATTGCCTGGTGCGTCCAGCTATGGTGCGCCGGCCCTAGGTGGGCCCCATTTGGCCCACCTAGGCCGGCCAAGGCTCCCCACCGAATTCCCTTGAGGGGTTTCCCCCCCATGGGCCTTCTTTCGACCAGAAGGCCCATTTAAGGAAATCAGTCTAAATAAATTCGAAAATAAATATATAAATCATATTTAATCATTAATTACACTAATTAATATCAAACATATTTTATATAATTTATTCTAGCTCCGAAAACTATTTCGTCGCTGCCCGATCTCCATCGGACCATTCCCGGGACGTTCCCGGTGATCTCTTTCCTTTCCGGTTGTCTTGTCGAAACCCCTTAAGTGTGTTACCATAGCGGTTCGGTATAATAACAGGTACGATCAAGACTCCTCTATGATCAACAACTAACTCGTAGGCCTGGACCCCATGAATTAATCCCTGTGATATAACGAATGACTTTCATCTATCAAACCTGGACGTCTAGTCTTAAACCCTTTGTCATGGCGATACTTAGCGTGTCCGAGCATCATTCTCAGATATCTCCATACCTAGTATGACCTCGTTACCGACATCGCTATCTTCTACTCATCTATGATATTATGTCAGCTGGTGACCTAGTCACATGTTTGCAAACTCATTTGACATAATCTCACCGAGTGGGCCCTAGAGTATCTATCCGGCTATGCGGACTGACAAATCCCGTTGTTGACCCCTCGTCTCAACTACCCCCTTCCGATACCCAAAAGTATCACTGATCATTGTCACACTATATAAGATATGACGTTTGGTGCGATCAAAGTATCTTCCAGGGATAACAATAAGAGTTGATCTCACGGTCTTAAGGCGTAATGACTATGTCCTATAAATACTGGGAATGTCCATCACATCGTTACACCTAACGATATGACTTCCATTGCCGACCGGCGCCATGCCCTATGATCGGAAAACCTCGATCATCAATCGCGCAACGAAACTAGTCTTATTAGAGGCTACTAGGGACCTGGTTGTTTATCTACCACACATGTATTAATGTTTTCGCTTAATACAGTTATAGCATGGTATAAAACATATAATGAACGATTGGGATATTACCAATAAACTATGTTTATTAAGTGCCTCTAGGGCATATTCCCTTCAGTCTCCCACTTGCACTAGAGTTACACTTAATCTAGTTTACAACTTGGTAAAAGCTCAACACCCATAGCATCTTGGTGCATGCTCGCCTTGTGAAAAAGGAATACAATCAATAGATCTCACACATTGAGACCTATATGTGCTTTGCAACACTTCTATGTCATCTAGTTTGACATCATCCCGTATCTTAAGATGACGGTGAAATATATCCTAGTGGATGGAGTGAGACTCGAGCATTCGCGTAGCTTGGGCCTTAAAAGTCTAAGAGATCTATTAAGGGGACCACCTACGCTCGGAAAACTGCTCAGTCCAATCACACTTGCTACTTCTGAAGTCGCGATATATTTCTATTCCTATGTAGATCATACGACAATGCATTCATATGCGACTTCGCAAACTAACCATGTCTATTTTCAAAATAAAGGACATCTCCTATATGAGATTTCTAGTCGCATGGGCCAGTGTCATAAATTGCATCATCGTAACCGCTTTACGACAAGTTGTCTTTCCACTCTTACCCTTTACTTGAAAACATATGTTCAGTTCTCATAGACACTGAAGAATAAACTTATCGTTTGTTCATTCCACACAAGGATCACTCTAGAACCTGTTCTTCAAACAAGAACTTGGGTCACACTAAGTCGAGCTTTCAGTCTGATAGCATCTATGTCTGATACATAGATAATGTCGAACATCATTTGCTATTACTGAAAATGCCAAGATAAACTTAATATTTTACCTAGTCATACAAGGAAGAACCTCTTTCTTTGTTTGTCCTATCCTGAAACACTTCAGAATCTTGACTAAGGAAATATTCCGACTTAATGTTATTAAGCCCCTTACGATCTATACAATTATGAATCGGATGCCTAATACTCCTAACTTCATTTCATAAAAAAATTAATCACTTAAATAATCCTGTGCACTCTACTAGAGGATCTGTGTCATTCAATATGTCGTTACATTCAAAATCACGAATGACACCTAGCTCCCACTCAAATATGCCTTCCGCATATAAGATCAAGGAAAAGCTACTTAGCTCCCACTCAAATATGCCTTCCGCATATAAGATCAAGGAAAACTACTTTGCTCCCACTCACTTCTTTGCAAATGTAGGTTTCTTCAACTATTTTGGACAACTCCAAAATCCTTTGATCACATTATCAAAGTGAAGATTCCAGTTCCGATATGCTTGCTTCTGCCCATGAATGGACAACTGAAGTTTGCACACATGTGTAGCATCCTCAGGATCACCAACTCTTTCTTAATGACACCATTAAGAAAAATGGTTTCCTTATCCATTTATCAATTTCTCATTCGAAATTATAGTGATTGCTAAACGACCGAGAATAGATTTAGGCTTCGCCACTTGAGACAAACTATCATGTGGTCAACTTTTGAATCTGTCTGAACTGTTTCACGACAAATCGAATCTGCTAAATGTCTACTCTCCAATAAAATTCTATATACTATTAACATCCTAGATGCCATCAAGAAGATCTCCCAAGTCATTACCTGGAAATCGTATATGGATTTTATTTCGGATCATAAATGACTTATAGCCATTTCTCGGACTTAGGTCCACCATCTTTTCTTCGTAATTCGTAGGTCTATCATATTCCATTACTATGACCTTCATAACAAGATTGTCGTAACACAGTGTGGAACACAACCTCGTATGCCTGCGCTCTTAGTATGAGCTCAGAACATCATGATCTTGAATCATAAGCTTTTTCAAGCTGTGGAGCCCGACACCGAAAACACTTTCGGTTGCGCCACTCTGATGTCTGGAGAGGAAGTTCACCAACTTCGTCTTGCTCTACTTTCTTTCTCACTTATACCCTCGGGCAAGAAACTATTTCTTTCGCAAGGTATATCACGACAATGATTTTGCCTATGTCGTGAGACATGTACCCAACTAACTCTTTAGGTACGGTACACTGCAAAGATTAATCCATTTTAGGTTTGATCACATCGAAAACCTAAATTGCTGAAACGACAATCCAGGCTAAAAGCCATGCCATCACTCGTATGGTATTTTCTCCATGGATTCAAATGGTTTCCCTATTTGCTAACGTGAGTGTTTACGTTTCTACCATATGACTCTAATGATCACAATAATTCGGTAAGAGATTTACTTAGCACACACTATCCGATAGAGTGTAATTACGACGTCCTAACACACCATGACACTATGGTGTTCCATGCGACGTAATTTGTGGAATTCTTCTCACAAGTCTTCCAGTGATGTGCCAACATTATAACTCAAATCTTTATTTCCTCGTTGTGTATTGCAGGAATTTTATTTTCTTGTTAAGTTTATTTCCTACTTCATTCTGAACTTTGTTTGATCGAATCAAAATTTCAGACTAACATTCCCCGGAGTGGATATCCATATATCTACTCGGAATATTCATGAAGTCTATGAAATAAAGACTTACACTACACGTTAAATTACTTCATTGATTCACATACACCCATATGCACGATTCTCAACAAGCTATACTCAAAACGTTCAGTGAAGTTCACGAAATAAAGGTCTCCACTACCCGTCAATTACTTCATTGAACCACATACGTCTCCATGTATGACTATCAATAAGTTATATGCCCGCTTTCCGAAAACGGTGTCACAGTTATTTTGCAAGTGTCAAAAGATCAAATCTTAGGACTTGTAGATCCATCCGGTATGGAGCTAATGCATTGACTATAACGTTGACATGACTAAACGGTAGTGCCACACATATGTGGTGTCTTTATTAAGTTTGTATCCTTTGGCATTAATATTATGAATGTGGGAGCTTCTACCATCTGAATTCAAATCGGCATATGATAATTACTTCATAAATATAGGACACCAAATTTGTCACTATCATGTATGAACAAGTGTCTCGCTAGAGGAGACACACTTGTAACGATCATACTAACAGGCGATCATAAAGAATGCATTCAAATGGTAGATCTAGAGGGAGAGTGTCTATGGCCGTCACAACAACTTGACTGCCATTATCAACACGCATTGTCGCCTCATCCTTTCAAGCTACTCAAGCAGTAAACCTGGTTTTCACAAAACATGACTAGTTCAAAACTTAGTCACTACTGCGAGTACTTGCTTAGCTAAAATATTCATAACATGTATATCATATATACACCATCATCATTGATGACTTCCGGCGATCTGTTTCATTTTCTTGATACTTCCACTGTAATCAAGAACCATGAAGGTGAACGATTCCCCTTGCATGACATAGTCTATGACAGAGGATTTGCACTTGTCAACGATGTCTGTCATCCAGTGATTGAGCTGAGCGAGGCGTCTCAAGGTTCATTAAGTATGAACATATTTCATTAAGTATGACCGCCACGTGCTCCCTCTATGTGTATATTCTCTTCCATCTTGGTTGAGAAGATAATCAGGCAACGTACTGATAAACTTCATCAACCCAACGTTTGGGGTACCCCGAGTTTAGCGACCATATCATATTTTCACGATCTAAAAACTCGTTCCCACCGTTGGTTCTCTATGGCAGAGATC
This sequence comes from Poa annua, assembly GCA_026929855.1. NCBI lineage: Eukaryota > Viridiplantae > Streptophyta > Magnoliopsida > Poales > Poaceae > Poa > Poa annua. The sequence goes on from CM049426.1 coordinate 300,314,134, forward strand.
ATAGCATGCACTGGACTATGATGATATCATCCGCACAAAATTTGATAATCCAAATTATCTTTTGTTAGCGGAATCTCCGGGGTTATCTCCTAGCGGGTATTGTAACACAAAGAGCTGACGGTTTAAACAAGGAGTATCCTCAAGCTAAAGCATAAAACTATGAAGTTTGGACCCAACATTTTAAGTTTCTCAATCGCAGGAATGCGCCTAATTTGAAAAGATGCTATCACAATGGTTAATATATACAAAGGTTTGCAAAACAGACTCTGTTCATTATATTCTGAGTTCTAGTATTTTAGAAAATAACTATCCGAACTCCCACTCAAACGAACACCCCTCCTGGTCGTTGAAGCGATTACACGACCCCCATCCATTGCACCACCCCTCATCATCAGAGCCGGCGGCTCAACTTCAAGAGTAGACAATTATCCGCCACACCAATTTTGTGACTCGTGCTCGACCTTTCGGTCTCCCTGTTCCGAGGCCATATCTGCATATGCTAGGCTCGCCACCATAACCTCCATGCTGACGCTTGTGCAACATGGCTTACACCCACTGTATGCGAACGACGAGATGTCTGACACCCGATCATCACGGCCTGCCTCATAACGTAAAATTTCTTGGTGGTGCGCGTTGGAGGGAGAACACTAGTCGTATTTTGAAGGGATCATCTTATATAGCTACCGCCGTGCAACTAATATATACTATATATATAATCACACAATATAAGATGCACACAAAACATCAAATGTAATGCGGTGTGATGCAGTCCATGCGCCATGGTCTTCTTGGCGCCCGCAGTTTATAAACAATTTATCAAACCTTTCTTGACCATATCACATAGCCCCTGCAAAATAAAGTTAGACGCTTCTACTTTATCTTTTGCATATTTTACGTGGATTGGGGCTGTTGTAAATAGAACCGCTTCATATCTACGAACCTTATGACTACAACAACGATCCAATAATTGCATGTTTAAGCATCCCTTAAGGGCCCTCCATTGAAAATGCAAGACCAACTAAAGAGAGAGAAACAGGCACCCGCCAGCCACAGATACGGTACAAGCCGTATGTCAGTAGTGGAACCAGTCTCGCGTAAGCGTACGCGTAAAGTCGGTCTGGGCCGCTTCATCAACTTGATGCCGCTGGAATCACAAGTGCACGCTAGACGGTAGTAAATAACAGGAACGGTGCCCCCGTGCATAACACGGGTTCTAACAGCGTACAGCTATATCTACGATAGATCGGCTCTGATACCACTGAAGGGGATCGAGTGCAGAAAACAAAACATTTCCTAGCAACGATATCCTTAAACAAGCCTAGATCTACACTATGCAGATATAGAAGTACGGCGGAGATCGGAATACATACCCTCGTAGACCGAATAGCGGGGATTACGCTCCCGCACAAGCGTTGACGACGAAGACGACCTCTAGGTCGCGGAGAGATCGGCGCGACGAAGACGACGAAGATGACCCCGAGGTCGGGTGGAGGAAGTAGGCCTCCGAGTACCGCTAGCGCAGCACCTCGCAGGGCGTTACACACATACGGTGGAGACGACGGCCTCCGAAGCTCCAGTTCAGGACGAGCAGCGGAAGACTTGGACCGGAACACCAGCAGCGCAGCAGCGGGCTATTGTGGAAGAGATCCCTTCATCCTCCATGGCGCAACTCCGACAAAGGGAATCACGAGATCGAGGAGAAATAAGAGAATTAATTGGTGAATTAAAAGGCCAGGGGTGCCCCTTCTTATATAGGCTCCCGGGGGGAGCCAACCTTGCCAGCCAGACAATGTGAGACTATCCCCCATTGCCTAGTGCGGCCAGCCATAGTGCGCAGACCCTAGTGGGCCCCATTTGGCCCACCTAGGCCGGCCAAGGCTCCCCACCGAATTCCCTTGAGGGGTTTCCCCCCATGGGCCTTCTTTCGACCAGAAGGCCCATTTAGGGAAATCAGCCTAAATAAATTCGAAAATAAATATATAAAATAACATTTAATCATTAATTACACTAATTAATATCAAACATATTTTATATAATTTATTCTAGCTCCAAAAACTATTTCGTCGCTGCCCGATCTCCATCGGACCATTACCGGGACGTTCCCGGTGATCTCTTTCCTTTCCGGTTGTCTTGTCGAAACCCCTTAAGTGTGTTACCCTAGCGGTTCGATATAATAACAGGTACGATCAAGACTCCTCTATGATCAACAACTAACTCGTAGGCCTGGACCCCATGAATTAATCCATGTGATATAACGAATGACTTTCATCTATCAAACCTGGACGTCTAGTCTTAAACCCTTTGTCATGGCGATACTTAGCGTGTCCGAGCATCATTCTCAGATATCTCCATACCTAGTATTATCTTGTTACCGACATCGCCATCTTCTACTCATCTATGATATTATGTCAGCTGGTGACCTAGTCACATGTTTGCAAACTCATTTGACATAATCTCACCGAGTGGGCCCTAGAGTATCTATCCGGCTATGCGGACTGACAAATCCCGTTGTTGACCCCTCGTCTCAACTACCCCCTTCCGATACCCAAAAGTATCACCGATCATTGTCACACTATATAAGATATGACGTTTGGTGCGATCAAAGTATCTTCCAGGGATAACAATAAGAGTTGATCTCACGGTCTTAAGGCGTAATGACTATGTCCTATAAATACTGGGTATGTCCATCACATCGTTACACCTAACGATATGACTTCCATTGCCGACCGGCGCCATGCCCTATGATCGGAAAACCTCGATCATCAATCGCGCAACGAAACTAGTCTTAGTAGAGGCTACTAGGGACCTGGTTGTTTATCTACCACACCTGTATTAATGTTTTCGCTTAATACATTTATAGCATGGTATCAAACATATAATGAACGATTGGGATATTGCCAATAAACTATGTTTATTAAGTGCCTCTAGGGCATATTCCCTTCACTAGTAGCATCATCACTTGAAGTCATGAAATATTTCTTTCCACCTTTTGTCAACACGCCATTCATCTCACACAGATCGGAATGTACGAGTTCCAGCGGTGCTAAGTGTCTCTACTCGGCTGCCTTGTGAGGCTTTCGAGGTTGCTTTGATTGCACACAACTATGGCACTTGGAACCTTTGGCAATAGTGAAATTCAGAATTAAACTCATACTGGACAACTGAGACATCAAACACAAATTAATGTGTGTAAAGACCTCACCTTTTATTATAAGGTGGAAGTCCCTGTGTTAATGTGCTAGTCCCTGGATCAAATGCTAGCACCACAGTTTAAGATGTATATCATGCAAAAGTGTCAAATACTTTATTAAATCGCATGATCCAGTGTTACAAATATCTCTTACAACTTGCATAACCTGAAAAGGCTAGCAAAATTTGCAAGAGTAGCAGCGGAAAATAGTAGATACAAGGAGCCTCATCATCTTCATGTGCCACAGGCAAAGCATGTTGGTTGTAGACTCAAAATCCTATCGAATACTCACTCGTCGTCTGTCGAATCTGCAAGGTTTAGTTGCAGCCCAGCTATAAAGGGTCAGCACAATTGAATTGTGGTGGCAAGTGACTTTAATTCCTAATGTTCTATTATACTATAACTATATGCTTATTTTGGCTGGTGGAGCTCAAGGCTATTGCGCAAAGCAAATTTTCTCCTATTTTTGATAAACAATTTTCTTAAATCAATATCTTCTCCTTCAGAGACAATTCTCGAGACAAGTCCATGTCTCCTACCCATGTTCATCCAACAAAGTTTTATCAAGAAATTTGAGATGAGGAGATTTTCAGAACACAGCCTTGTGTAGTTACTCAAATTGTCCGATGCCGGGGACACGGCTAAGATCTTAGGTTTTAACTCTCGAGAGGGTGTGCACTTTCACCATTAGACTCAATCAACCCAAACTATCCTCTACACTCCTTTAGTGAGAAGGAAAAGGAGAAGATCAAGACGAGACTTTTCAGAAGTTGCTTTCCCATGATCATACTAAGAGATTACCACCATCCTATCAACTCTACCACCATCAATCTCTTGACCCAGGTCCACAACAACTTACTCCATCAAGACAGAGCCCATATTGACCAATGGTTGCACGATAAGCAACTAGACTCAGTGTAAACTTAAATCTCATAGCCCTGGGTGGCCTACCACAAGTGAGCAACTCAGGTTAACACCGCATATCATGGCCCCAAGTAAGTAGAAACTACCCTGGGCGAAGACAACCATGACACTTGGCCCTGAGAAGCCACTCAACTTGAAACCTCCTCGATCGACCCAATCCACCCAGGCGTTAAATTAATTTAGTGGAAAATTTCATTTATCACATCAACCATAAAACAATCATTTTTGCAGCAGTTGCTTCCACTAAATTATAATAGGGGTCTAATCTGGAATTTATAAGGGGAAACCTAAAAGGTTTGCATAGCATACTACAATCTCCCAAAACCTATCATGCATACTACTTTTGCAAATACTGTTTGAAAAACACTAGATATGCAATAGAATAAAATAGTAGGTGTTTTATGAAGTCACTTGCCTGAAGAAAGTTGTCGTTTCTCACTCACTCTTGTCCAAGTCAAAGTTGCTCCCCGTTTCAAACTATATAGTAAAAGGGCATCCAATAAACACGCAATTCAACAAACACAAAACAAATTGAAACATACAAGCGAAATAAGGCTTAGAAGTGGATTTGGTCAAGGGTGTCACATTATTCAATATACAGAAAGAATTTATGTGGTTGCGTTTAGGGTATAGTCAAAAGTCAAATTGGACATTTTCAATTTAAAAGGATCGAAAGATCACATGATCCAAATGAAATGGTCTTTAAACGAAGAGATCCTAGGATGGTTTAATCATAATTTAAAAGCAAGGTTCAAAATTTTACAACAACCATCATATTTAATTTCTTTTACCTAAGGTTATGTTTTCAAAATTTTAAATTTAAGCAATTTCATATTCAAGAATTTCTTAATTTATCATATCTATCATTTTTAAATCGCAACTCACAAGTTCATAGTATTATGAATACAACCTAGTTATTTGAAATGGCATAATGTTTTAATTCACATTTTTAGTAACACCTAATTAACCAATATCATTTATATACACTTGTAAAAGAATTAAAATCTTTTAAAAGGTTTCAAATAAACTTACTTATTAAAGTTATGTATTATATTAATAAACAGGAATTTGAGCTTTCTCTAGACTAGGACAATTATTTATGTCTTTGGTGCAAAGTAATAGATTTTTAAATTAATAACTTTATAATGTGCTAGAATAAATCAAATCAAGTCTTATGATCTTTAAATTCATTTTAAATTATTCAAGCATTATTTATAACAAATTGTTATAAATGGGGTTAATAGATAGAGGGCTTTTACTTAAATGTATAGCAATTGGATTAAATCAAAAATAATGTTTGTACTAAAAGTTATGTCAAAAATAGTGAAATTATTCAAATTAAACATGCAACTATTTAAATCATCAAAATAATTCTCAAAATTATTTTATAACAGAGGGACCACACCACACATTTAATAATGTTTCTAAAACAATTTTATTTGCAATTTTTGGATTTATAGATTTAAAGTTATGATAAAATTACTCAATTTCACCATTTGCAATTTGTAAATTTTAAACTAAGTCAAATTTGAATTTGGGCAGATCTAAACTATTCTTCATGTCAAGGGCTTTCCAAATATATAAAAATATTTGAATTTGGATATGGGAGTAAAAAGTTATGATAGATCTAAGTGTCAAGGGCTTTCTGCAAAACAGCCAATTTAATTCTATTCGGGAATAAAACCAGAAAAAGCTGGGCCGACGTGGCGCTCTGTGATTGGCTCGGTCTAGGGTTAACAGGGGCCGTAGGATCTAAAGGGGATCGGGCGGTCCAGATCCGTTCGTACCTCTTCGGACTAGATCTAATCTGGGCCGTTGCTGGATGATCGAACGGACGGGGGAGGGAGGTGCTCACCGGGCGGCGCGGGATGGCCGGAGCAGAGGAAGTCGCGGCGACGCTGCGCTCGGCCTCGACGGGGGAGGCGTTCCGGTGGATCCCGGGCTCGGGGAAGGTCACCTCCAGATGCAGCACGACACGGCGGTTCGGATGGGGGTGGTGGCCTCGAGTAGTTCGTCCTGGTGCGGCAGGGAGAAGAGGTCGGAGGCGGCTCGGGCGCCGGCGAGCTTAGTTCAAGCACGAGGAGCTCAAAACACTGCATGAAAAATCGCACCCGGGTCTTAGGAGAAGCGCACGAGTGCGGGAAAGGCAGAGGACGAGGAATGACCGGCGGGACCGTACCGTATCGCCGGAAAACAGAGAAATACGGCGGCGGCGCCGTGTGAACTCCGGCGAGCTTTTCTGACGGCCTGACGGCGCGATTTCGATGGGGATGAGAGGGGAAAGAGAGAGGAGGAGGTGGGCTATTTGTAGACGAACACGGAAGCAACAAATCGCGCAAGAATCGCTCGGATTTGGAAACGAATCGGAGGCGAAAATCTCGGGAGGAATTCCGGTCGTAGGTTAGGGATGATGATGTCATCGATGACGTCATCCCGATATTTATTTTTCTGTTTTTCTAGTTTACTCATATCTTTTTATTTAAGACTCCAAAATCATTCAAATAAATTTCTAAAAATTTGTAAAAGCAATATCTTTGTGTTAAACCAGTTGTGGGCATGTTTTGAATAATTTTGAAAATTAATATTTTGAAATATTCATGAAATACAAAAATGCCCATTTAGGTCAACTTTGAGATTTAGTAATTTAATAAATTCATTTTGGGTTAATAAAATTTATGAAATTATCCACATTCAAATATGTTTGAAATTTAGCTATTAAACTCATATTCCAATATTAAATCAGTTTTAGCTTTAATACAATATTCAATGCATAACACATTTATTTGAAATGGAAAGGGAAATATAATGCATTCATTTTTAAATTCAAAATATTTTGTGCACCATTAAGTTTTATATTATGATAAATCATTTGAAAACTCCATAAAACAATTATGGAAAAGAATTTTGATTTAATTCATTTCTTATATTAAATATAGTCATGAAAATCATTTTATGTTTTGAAAATAAATGAAGATCATTTTAAGCTAATGAAATGTATTTGGATAATCCATTTATTTTAAAACATATGAAGTTATTAAAGTTATAAACTATAGGTTGTAATTTCAACACTATGTTTTTGTTCTTAGTGGAACTAAAGGAAAACCATTTGGCAAATGGATCATGTTTTAAATTATTTAAAATAACACTTGTAAATACTATTTTAATTTATGAATAGCTATGGCTAAGTGGTGGAAACAAATACTTATAAGGAAACTTTTTATTATAATGAAATGGTTTGAAATTTTTGTAAAACATTTTTCAAATTACATATTGAGGTTTAATAACTTCTATGGGTAATAAATTGTTTAACTTGGATCAACTTTTGGAAGTAATGATCTTTCCAAGATATTTGAAATATTAAATCTTTTCAAGATGCTGGAAGTCTTTTATAGTTGGTTCTCTTATGCATTTTAATATTTTATCTTAATCAAAACAAAAAGTTTTAAATTTTTGTGATTTTTAAACATTCCAAAATATTGGGATGTTACAATGTGACATAAACGAGAATGCCAAACACTGGTATCATCGGAAACACCGCCACAAATATGGTTTACTGATTTATTACAGAAATCTGAAAGTGAAAAACGGAACAAGCCTCCGCACTCATAACCTTTACCAATAAATTGTCCAAACTTTGACACAACAACTTTATTGGACTCTAAGACTAACTTAAACCCATCTCTGCATAGAAGGGAACCGCTAACGAGATTCTTGTTCATAGTAGGGACATGATGCACGTTCCTCAGCTGCACGATCTTCCCAGAAGTAAACTTCAGATCTACCGTGCCAACACCACGAACAGTAGAATGTGATCCATTCCCCATTAGGACGGAAGAATCCCGAGCGACCCATCAGTATTGCTGGCGGTCCCGACTATGACAATCTTGGCCTTCTTCCCTTTCTTGTCTGCACGATCTGGGCAGTCCACAGAGAAGTGGCCGAGCTCTCCACAGGTATAGCAACCTAGCTCAGACTTGGTCATCATCTTTTTCTTCTTCTTGAAATAATTAGTTTTGGCAGGTACATTGAAAGCAGGCTTGTTCTTTTCTTTGTTCTTGTCGTGGTTATGGTTCTTCTGCACCATGTTGACGCTAGACTGACCTTCACCACCTCTCACAGCAGTGTCCTTAGTCCGAGCTTCTCCTCAACATCAAGAGACGCTATCAGGTTTTCAACCGATATCTCCTGTCTCTCGTGTTTGAGAGTTGTGGTGAAGTTCCTCCATGAAGAAGGCAACTTTGCAATAATGCACCCGGCCACAAACTTGTCAGGTAAGGCACACTTAGCGTGCTCAAGCTACTTCACAATGCACTGCATCTCATGAGCCTGTTCGACTACAGAACGGTTGTTTAGCATCCTGTAATCATGGAAGCTCTCCATGATGTACAGTTCACTATCAGCATCTGCTACACCGAACTTAGCGTTCAGTGTCTCCCAGAGCTCTTTGCCATCTGAAATGTGTATGTACACATCAAATAGTACGTTGCTAAGAACGCTCAGAACGAGTCTCACAAAGTCAGTGTTGGTATCCTTGAACTTGTTCTGATCCTCGTCAGATATAGTTCCTGCAGGTAAACCCTCACTAAACTCTAACACTTTCAGAGATCGCAAACACAACATGGTCTTAATCTGCCATCTCTAAAAATCCGCACCGGTCAACTTGTCCGGCCTCAGCGAATCGGATAGATGTCCCATGTTTAATTCAGAAAATTGCCTATAACACACAAAAGGCTTTTGGATTGTTGGATTATTAGGCACAATTTTCATGATTAATTCCAGTATATTAAACATTACTACAACAACTACTAGCATGTTAATCTCACAAATACTAGAACTATTAATTAACACGAACAACAACACAACGTCTACACATAGACATACTAAATCGGCACATCGGCACGTGATGAACGTACCGGACAACTGTAGATGAAGTAGTCGTAGTAGTCGTCGTAGTTGTTGCAGCAGCAGCAGCGACGGCAGCATCTTCCTGAAGGCGATGGCGACGTTGTTGATGAGCAGCCCACGAGTCCGACGAGCGTACAGGAAGGCGAGCCGTGATGAAGAGCTTGAGAGCAGTCGCGCAGAGCGCTTCCCAAAAACCTTATTCGCCCTCTCCCGTACAGGATCACAAGGACGAGGGTTTCAGAAACCTGCTGTCCCGTTCGCCGGTGCACGCCTACGCTCGGGATGGAGTAGACTACGGTGGCGGCGCAAGGCACGAGTTGGCAAAACCTATATTGGTTTGGGTGTGTTCTCAGCGTACGCAGTGCAGGGCATTATATAGCGCAGCTCGGAGGAAAACCCTAAACCCAGCCTGATGTTTCTAGTTGATCTAGTATTTTACCCGGCTGCGCCGAGGGAGTGGTGAGTACGGTCGCGCTTCTTGACTCGCTCTACCAACTCGTCGTTGTCGCTATATGGTCTGAGGACATTTTTTTAAGAAAAGAGTATATATTTGAATCACGAAGATATCAGTGTTACACCCAACCTCTACAACAACGTAATACCCTAAAAGCATTACAGATGCACATAACCGAAAAAAAGAAGAATGTAAAATAAAGTCATCTTTAGAGTTACAACCTATGCAACAACAACACACAACCACTAACAAGACAATACCTGCTTCTCCAAAAGCAACTCTTGTAAGTGTACAACAACCATCGTCGCCCATCAAAGATTTTGGGTTTTTACCCTATATTTAGTACCCGCTAACAAAACAATGTTTTTAACAAGGTCATTTTGAGCCAAAACCAATTAAGGGTAGATCTTAAATTTTCACCCTTAAAGGTAAGATTTTAAACTTCACCTGAGTACATATTTGTAATTTTATTAATTTTATGGTTTTTATACTAATTTTTGTGACTATTGATAAATCAGTCGGCTTTTTTGGAGGAAAAAAGACCCTCTTGTTTTGTCCCGGAGATATTCCAGATTGTTACAACTTGACAACCGCCGTAGCAAGGAGGCAGGTTTCGGTTTGACAAAGTGGGCTTCTGCGGATGAAAACCGGGAACAAGAGTATTCGCCAAGGTTGCTTCGGAATGCCGACAAGATTAATCGCCGGAGCTGACCAGAGAGTAAAATTGATAAAATTAACCCTGTTAACAAACTTTAATAAAAAATAACCTTTTTTTTAAAGTATTTTGACATCTAACCCTTTTGGCTAGCGCTCAACACGGGGGCGCTACCCTCTACATCATAACGCCATGTGATGCGGCGCTACAGTACTGCCTTAGTGGCATGGTGGGGTCAGAGGCTCGAAGAGTTGCGCCCTATGTCCGGGCGCTACACTTCAGTTTGTAGCGCCTAGAGCCTGAGCGCTATACTTCATGTCATGAAGTCGGAAATAGATATGTCATACAGTGGCAGCAGTGCGACATGTAAGCAAACAGTAAATACATCAGTATGACCTGCAAGCAAACAGTAAATGGATAAACGTGTGAGGCGGAAGAATTGCTGGAACGAGTTAGCGAGGAGACCTTCAATGAAGTGCCAGCAATACTTATAAAATATTTAGTCCACTCTCCTACATTGTAGTTGCACTTTTGAACACGTGAATTCCGTTTTTAACAATCCCTCGTGTATCATGTATGTGTGCATATCTTAGTTAAGCGAGAATATCTTATTTTGAAGCTGGCTTTACAAAATTGTAAGCCAAGATCTCAAAAACATCTTGTAATGATTTATTTGTCTTATAATGGAAAATGTAGTTTTGCGAATGTCAAATTTGAATCTAGACTTGACTTTATAAAATCACAGAAGTTCACCATGTTGTCATACTCAGGCTACACTATTTATTCTTTTTTTTTGCAAAATACTATTTATTATGACTTTATAAATTATCTAACCTTACATGGACCTCAATATCAAAACAACGACAATTTTTGAAGTTGAAGAAAATAAAAAATCGTAGCCGGTTGATCACGCTACCCGGCGTTAAGATCGTTTTCATGAAAACAATGACCGTAGTGAAAACATAGGCGGCGAGAGTGAATATATGAAACATGTGGCATATGCTTCCTCTTATTTAAAACGTCAAAATATGTCAAAAGCATGTTCAAAAAAATTGAAACAAAAATCTCGTGCATGTCTTGCAAAACTCATTACGGGGTCTCTGACGAAATTACTTGGTAAATAAAACAAAATTTATGTGTTATCTTTACTATTAAATGGAAGTTTGTAGGTAGGTTCAACCACAAAGTGAAAAGGCCTTCCACTGCCCCGTTCGTTCACTCTGGGCCAGCCCAATTAAAAAACACCTCACATGCCCTTACTCCTCCCCTATCTATCTTCACCCTACCGCCGCCGCCGCCAAGCGCACCCCGACCACCTCGCGCTCCATCTCCGACCTCGGCATCGTCTGCATGGCTCTCGCCGTCGTGACCAAAGTAAGCACCCTCTCTGCCGTGGTGTTTGGCAGCAGCTGCCTCGAAGGCGAGATCTCGACGTTTCTGTCGTGGCGGATGCCTTCGCCCTGCTCTTGGTCGGGGAACTCGCGTTGTTCGTCGGACCTTCGCTACCCGTCGACGCCATCGTCGCGTGAAGGCCTAGGCTGGACCAGCTCTCCGAGACCTCCCCAACTCCCCCCCTACTCTCACGCCACCAGCCGCAGAAGGCGCCAGCAGGAGGTCGCCAGGTCGGCACCTCGCCTCCTCCATCTCCAGACGGCGACACGGCGAGGCAAGCCTTCCCACGCCTTATCAAGTCTCCCCCCCCCCCCCTCCCCACACACACATCCCCACCACGCCTCATGACGAGAGATGTCCCCATCAATACCCATGGTTACTAGCCTAGGGTAAGAGTTATGAGATAGAGAACGTGTTGTGTTGGTAGATTCGTCGGCTGACAAGCGGGAATTGAAGGGGATCGTATGCAGAAAACAAAAAAATTCCTAGCAACGATATCCTTAAAACATGTCAAGATCTATTCTATGCAGATATAGTAGTACGAACGGAGATCGGAATACATACCCTTGTAGACCGAAAGCGGGATTACGTTCCCGCACAAATGTTGTCGATGAAGACCGACGAAGCCGACCTCAAGGTCGTGTAGAGGAAGAAGACCTCCGAGCACCGCTAGCGCAGCACCTCGTAGGGTGTGTCACACGTACGGTGGAGACAATGGCCTCCGAAGCTCTTGTCCAGGACGAGCAGCGGAAGACTTGGACCGAAACACCAGCAGCGCGGCAGCGGGATATGGTGGAAGAGATCCCCGTCTCAACTCGGCGCAACTCCGACAAAGGGAATCACGAAATCGAGAGAGAATTGGGGAATTAATTGGTGAATTAATTGGTGAATTAAAAAGCCATGGCTGCCCCTCTATATATAGGCTCCCAGGGGGGAGCCAACTTGCCAGTCAGACAATGTGGGACTAATCCCACATGCCTGGTGCGGCATGGCTGGGTGCGCCGGCCCCCTAGTGGGCCCCTTGGCCCACTTCGGTCGGCCCCCAAGCCCCCCACCGAATTCCCCTAGGGAATTTCCCCTCTTGGGCCTACTTTCGCCCACAAGGCCCATTTAGGGAAATAAGCCTAAATAAATTCAAAATATATAAAATCCTATTTAGACATTAATTACACTAATTAATATCAAACATATTATATATAATTTATTCTAGCTCCGAAAACTATTTCGTCGCTGCCCGATCTCCATCGGACCTCTCCCGGGGTGTTCCCGGTGATCTCTTTCCTTTTCGGTTGTCTTGTCGAAACCCCTTAAGTCTGTTACCCTAGCGGTTCGATATAATAACATACATGGTCGAGACTCCTCTCCGATCAATGACTAACTTGTAGGCCTGGACCCCATGAATTAATCTTGTGATATAACGAATGACTTTCATCTATCAAACATGAACGTAAAGTCTTAAAACTTTTTCCATGGCGATACTTAGCGTGTCCGAGCGTCGTTCATAGATATCTCCATATCTAGCTTGACCTCCTTACCGACAACGCTATCTTCTACTCGTCCATGATTTCATGTCTCCGTGACCTAGTCACATGCTTGCAAGCTCATTAGACATAATCTCACCGAGTGGGCACTAGAGTATCTATGCTGCTCACCGAGTGGGCGCCATGCCCTATGTTCGGGAAACCTCGATCATCGATCGCGCAACGAAACTAGTCTTAGTAGAGGCTACTAGGGACCTGGTTGTTTACGCATCACACCCGTATTAATGTTTCCGCTTAATATTGTTATAGCATGACAGAGAAACGTATTATGAACAAACGAGATATGATAAAGAAATACACTTTATTAATTGCCTCTAGGGCATATCTCCTTCAGGAATTACCCAGGTTCTGGGCACTCGAGTGAGGTAAAACCCTTACTCCTGCTTGTCTGTTATTGATTCTGTATATGCGGCGAGTACAGGTGTGTAGCAAGATGTCGATCTTGCTAGGGTTTGGTGATTCTGGTTGGGCGTGTCCCTGGTCGGTCCTCCTCTTGTCCTTTATATAGGGGTACATGTCTCGGGTTGTAACCGACTAGGACTACAGTTATGGAAAGTACTACCGACTATGCTATCTATGGTATAAGTCTTCGACTTGGGCTTCGCTTGTTGGGCTTCTTCATCCTATTGACAATTGGGCTTTAGTCAGTGCACCTGGTACCCACACGAAGGGGTACCCGTTTGGTATAACCTTGTCATTAGCCCCCGAGTGATTGGCTAATTCAAAGAATAAGCCATGGACTCACTACATAGTGCACGTCTCATGTGTGATATTTTTGTCTTTTTGACTTATGAATTTTGACAAAGGATTTCGACTGAGTAGGCCTGGGTTTATTCGATGAGTTGAAACCAGTTAACTGCACTTGGGCAAAACCTTACTAGCCTTCTTTCAGGTTTCGAGTCCTTGAGCTCGAAACCGGAACATACTGGACATACACACCTCAGGCCAGTCGATGGTCTTACTGATATTGTTCTGTAGTTTCGATTTGCGACCCAACGCGTCCGCCAGGATTTTCATCGCATCTGTTGATATGGAAAGGTATAGGATTGAAACATTGCTGGAGTGATCCTCGGCCCTTGCAACTGATCGATGGGACTTACCGTTGTATTTTTCTTATACAGCTTCCGAGGTATCTCATCGACTGATTTTTACCCGGGAATTCTTATGTTTCGAATGTCTTTTGATTCTATCGGGTCCACGACAGTGCTCCCGATGGGAGTAGCCCCCGAGATTGTGCTTTATTGCTTGCAATAGAGGATAATCTCAATTTCCGTTTCGTTAGTCGAATGCTTTTTGCTTACTCCCGATGGGAGTTTCCCACTTGACTCTTTGTACTTTTATTCATGCAGTTTTGCTTTTGAGTTTGTAAGGAGTTTTTCCTTTCTGTCAGTCGTGGTATGACGCCCATTTTTGTTTATCTGGAATGATGTCAGACATCTTTGGCGTGCGAATAGCAGTTTGATAGGACGTGACACAGTGGGCCCCTCTCTTTGACCGTTGTGGACGTCGGTTCAGTTCTGATTTGACCTGACGTGGCGAGGTTTCCGTAGACGTGATGATGGTCTCCTCGTTTTGCGCGTGTAGTGGGCGGCGTGGTCTGTGATGATTGCCCTCCAATTGTGCCACGTGTCGCCGTGTTCTTGTTTGGACGGCCACGATGAACCTCTGATTTTTACCATAAGTACGGGTTTCTCCGTTAGATTTATTTTACCCTGTCATTTGCCTCTTGTTTTCCTCTGCTTCATATTCCTCCTCGCATCCGCCGTCGCTCTGCTTTTGTGCTCCCCTCCTTTTTCGCGCCCTCTTTTCTTTCTTCGCTCCTGCACTCCTACAGCCTACCATGGCTCCGAAGAAAAGCTCGGCGTCTTCTGCTGCTGTTACCGCCACTGGCAAGAAGAGGAAGGAGGAGACTGCCGCCACCGTCCCTACCGCTCTGAAGAAGGAGTCAAGCGACTGGACCTCGTTCACCATGACGGAAAAGCAGCTGGCAACTCTTCGCAAGGAGGGGCTTCTTCCTCCATCCACGGAGCTCACCGTTCAAGCTCCTGGCAAGGACAACTTCCCCGCGCCCCTTCTCGGAGAGTGGGTATGTTTCGCCGAGTTCCTTCCCCGCGGCTTCGACTTTCCATTGCACGATTTCTTGCATGGCCTCCTTTTTGCTTACGGCATACAGATCCATGATCTGGTCCCCAACGGTGTTTTGCACATTACCTGTTTTATGGTAATGTGCGATTGCTTCTTGGGGATATCCCCTAGCTGGGCACTATGAAAGTAGATCTTCCTAGTGCGCCCCATGGCCCGCAATGGCCGTGTCAACCCCGTCGGAGGCGTCGGGTTCCAGGTCAAGGCCGGCTGCAAGTACTTCACTTTGAAGGCAGACGAGTCTGCTCAGGGGTGGAGGACCAAATGGTTCTACATTCAACTGGGCCAAGACGTCCGCCCCGCCTTCTCGACTGGTGTCACTGAGAAGACGGAGGCCTGGGAGCACTCCCTTTCTCCAGCTTAAGAACTCGAGGCTGCCCCGCTGCTGGAGAGAGTCGCTGGATTGCCGAACACCAGCGTCTTCGGTGTTCAGTGTATCTACACTTTCCTGAAGAGTCGGGTGTGTCCTCTTCAGCAGCGCGCGCACCCGATGTGGGCGTATGAGGGGGTACTCGACGCCACCAGGATCAGTGTTGTGGAGCTGTCGGCGAATGAGATCGACACACTCGTGAAGTCGGTGACCAGCTACAAAGCTGAGGACACCATCAACTATGCCTTCACGATAGCTCCCTTCAGCTCAAACAATCCCCTTCCCAAGGTAAGTTACTTGCGCCCTTGTCGTCGACTGGTCTTGCTATCGTCTTCTCCCTTAATTTTGAGTTTGCTTTTGCTTTACCTTGTGCAGGGGCATTCGACAAAGTCTTCGCTCCCTCCCCTTCCTAAAGTTGGGCATGTCGAGGAGACGGCTGTGCTGAAGGAGCGAGAGAAGTCGACAGACTCTCTGCCTGGGGCCGAATCCTCTTCTTCGGAGAAATCTGAAGTCGACGGAAAAGGTCTAGGCGGCCGATTAGCCCTCTCCTAAGCGTCTCCATCAGGTGCACTCAGTGAAGGTGAGGAGGCAGCGGACTCCGACGCTTCTTCACCTGCGCGGGATGTGCCACCCTTGGCCCAGCGCTCGCCTCCGCCTTCTACCCGCCACTCTAGCTTCGGCGGGCCTCGGTACGACCTCGATCTCACTTCCGATGAAGATGAGCGAAGGTAATTTCTTTGTCGTGTGACTGTGTGCACCTTTTTTTTGATTGTTTGCTATTTTTTTAATTTCTGAATGTCCTTTTCCGTGCACTTTTATCTTTTAGCGATGATCGGGCCGCTAGTACTTTGGCTGCCCGTGCCACGACTATCACCTCCTCTCCAGCTGCGGAGGCGGTAGTCGCGCCTTCACCACCTTCCGTTCCTGCGCCGGTGGTCGCAACGTCTTCCGCGGCTGCCGCTACTGTTGCGCCCTCGACTCCTTCACTGCCCTCCTGGCTGAATCATGTAAGCCCTCCTGGCCAATATGGTATCTTTTTCTTTGACCTGTTTTGTGTGATGTGTGTGTTATGCTTGTAGCCGGCCGTAAGTGTCCTTGCTTCCTTTGGCGAGGCCTTTGCGCATTCGGAGGATGAGCGAGTCGCCCTTCGCTCCCAGCTGGATCAGCTCAGCCGTAAGTTCTTTCCTTTGCTTTACACATGCTGACTTTCTTCCTTTATGTGACCAGACTTTTTTCCTTTCTTTTGTTTCAGGGGAGAAACAAACTTTGGAGTCCTGACTGGGTGATATAGAAAAGACCCTTTCCCAGCAATCGTCTGCCAATGAAGAGCTAGATGCTCTTCGTGCTTCTGTAGGGGAGCGGACTTAGCGACTGCTCGGCTATGCTCACTTTCTTGCCGGTGAGGCGAAATGACTTTCGCGTGTGGATTTGCTACTTGTCTTTTTCAGATTTTTTGATATGCAGCTTGTTTTGTTGTATAGGCCCTTCTTTCAGCTCCGCTGGTGCGGCGAGTGATATCTTGTCACTCGACCAAGCCATCTACCAGGTTGGGGTGACCGTGAAGCACGCCAAGAAGTCCTTGGAGACGTCCCACCAAACTCCCGGTGCTGTGTTTAAGGAAGTGCTGCCAACAGCCGAGGTCCTGTCGACTATCGCGGGATTCGCTGCACGACTGGGCCCCAAGTCGAAGACTCTAAAGTCTTACGCTCAGGAGCTGATGGTACGCGGCTCAGACTCCACCTTCAAGTTTCTTCTTAGTTGGGGCGCGGATGCTGATTATGAGTCTCTCCTGTCTGACTTTCAAAAGAAGTCAGATGGGAGGCCTTCGTCTCTGGGGAAGTTTAGCGCCTGCGCTTCTAGCCTTGCTAAGTCTAGCATTGCGACTATGGAGTGCCGCACGGCAGCTGTTGATGCTGCCCGCAAGGCTGGGTCTGAGTCTGCTGCCCAGTCTTAGGCAGCTTTAGTTTTAGTACTTTTGCTTTGTGCTATAATTTGTGATGTACATTGTGCCACCGAAGTTGAAATTTGGAAAATACATCTTTTGTTGATCCTTGTTGTATGCTTTGTATCTCCTTGTGCTTCGATTTGTATCTTGCCTGAAGTGCTTATGATTGTGTCTCAGTCGAACTGCTCGACCACTCCTGGGGATGTTCGCATGGGAGGGGAATGGCGCTCGACTGCGCAGCTGATGAATGACGCTCGAGTGCTTGATTATGCAAAGAAGAAAGTTGTTCATCTGGAGCAACAACTCAAGGCT
This sequence comes from Poa annua, assembly GCA_026929855.1. NCBI lineage: Eukaryota > Viridiplantae > Streptophyta > Magnoliopsida > Poales > Poaceae > Poa > Poa annua. Next base: position 300,331,964 of record CM049426.1, read on the forward strand.
GCCAAAACTGACATGGAAATCCTGCGAGGAAGGCCTTCTCTTTCCACTCAGAGGGAAAAATTTGTTCTCTATGAGATGGAAGATTCGAATAGGCAACTTGAAGGTATTTGCTTTGGTTTTGCCTCTTGTTCGTGTGTGAATTGCATCTGATGTCTTGTCTCCTTGTTTTATCTGTAGTTTTTGTAGATGACTATCATGCTGAGTCCGCTCGTGTGGCCGAACGTCTGGCAGCCGCTACTCCGACGGCCGTCACCGGCCCTCAACACTTTTGGCTTGATGCATACCATGCCAACATCCTTGCCACTCTGAAGGATCGAGTGTGGCGTGGTGCTATTCTGCTGGAGCACTGTCGGGCGGCACTTGCGCGGGCGAACCATTATCTGTTTCCAGAAGGTCCCCAGCCTCGAGGAATCCATGCCTTAGTCGACCTGTTTCGCTCTCATGAGCCTATTCGAGAGGTTGTGACCGACGGGTTGTGCTTGGAGCCAATGCTGCGTTCGCCTACATGAAGTGCCAAGATTCTTTGCATCCTTCTTCTTCATCATCCCGGTCGGAGATTCGACTGTCTAGCGAAGATATGGAGCGAACTCTTGCTCCCGCTGAGAAGTTGATAAGCCGAGCACGGAAGCAACTGATTGACTCCAATCTGCCGCTGAAGGATGAAGATGCTTAGCTTATGTATTAGTAGGCTTTACACTGTAAATGTAACACAGAGATCTAGCCCCCGAGTATAGCAAGTGGGGTTTTGTTGTTATGCCATATGAATCTTTTGTCCGTCTGTATTGGACGCTCTCAAGTGTATTTGAGTTTGTTTGTGTTTTATTTCTTTTGACACAGACGCAGCCCCCGAGTACGTCGAGTGGTTGCTTTATGCGCAGCTCCCGAGGATCTCCGAGAGAGTAATCCTGGGCCCAATTCCTCAAAGATGTCTTAGGCTTGCTCCCAAAGACATCTTCGAGAAACTGGTTCTCAGGAGAACTCCATGTACTTGCCTTTATCCCTCTTGTAAATCCGGTGTGTCTCAAGAGAGTAGCCCTAGGCCCAGCTACTCGAAGATGTCTTAGTCTTGCTACCGAAGACATCTTCGAGAAGCTGGTACTTAGGAGAACTCCCTGCTGCTGCCTGAGTGATAATGAAGGGCTGGGGGTCTACTTATAGTGCTTGCCCCTGCCTTCACCTAAGGGTAGTTCCAACAGCACTCCAAAGGTCACCTTTTGCTCTACCCCAAAGGACAACTTACTGTAACTTGAAGGGTCAATCTGACAGCCATTGGGGCCGACTTATTCGGGCCGTTACCCTACTCAGGGGTAGCCCCCCGACATATGTACAGCCCCCGAGCCTATCGAGTGACTGCTTTTTGATTTTTGATATATGTGCAGCCCCCAAGCATATCGAGTGGCTGATTTTTGCTTTTCGATACATGTGCATCCCCCGAGCATGTCGAGTGGCTGCTTTTTTCTTTTTGATATATGTGCAGCCCCCGAGCATATCGAGTGGTTGTCATTTCGTTGTGACAAAAAATTATGCAGGGAAGATATGGATAATCTCTTTTCTTTATAAATTTTGACCAGCAAGTCGTATCATTAAAAACCTTCCAGTCCCCTTAGGTACCCTGGTAAGGAAAAGAGCGCGTCTGGAACCTGCTGGCCTTTTGATACATGAGTCTTTTGCTACATCGACTGGATGTTTTTGCTAAGTGATGACGACCCTAATTGGCCTTACTCTCCGAGTTGTGTGCTTCCTCTTGGTGCTGTGGCATCTGTAGCTTGTACCTCCTTTTGTATGAGCTCTTTGGTTTTTGCAGTTGCAACACTAGGGGTTCCCCGTGGGACGTGTCTTTCCCTGGTAGTGTGATGTGCATAGCAGTAAAAGCTTCGAGTGGCATCTCCTCCGCCGCGTCTTGCTTTCTCATTTTACGACTGTCACTTATGATGACACAGTTTGGCACTCCTTGGCTGAAGATTGTAGTGATGTGGTTTGAGTTCGCTAGTCTGCTTGTGCTTGACCGCCCCTGATCAGTCATGACTTGACTTTTTTTGCTTGGGAGATCCTCTTGGTCTAGTTTTTGCCCGAAGATGTTTACTTCTCGAGCGGCTTGTGGGTGCCACCTTCTGATTGACCCGTGGTTATGTGCTTGAAGAGGATGCCTGGCGGTACCTGCGCCTTTGCTGCTCCAATGTTTGCTAGCCTGTTGGCTTGTTTGTTGCGCGTGCGCGTTATATGATGTAGCTCGCAACTGTGAAATCTTCTTTGCCACATATCAAAGTAATCTTGATATCTAGCCAGCTTGTCCATATCCATTCTGATGCACTTGCCACGTTTTGCGTGATTGTACATGAGCTCCCTCGCATGATGATGTTTTGTGCTCCTAAAGCTCTTGCCAATCGCATGTCTTGGAACAGGCCTTCGTAGTCGGTTTCGACTTTTGATGGTGCCGGGAAGTTTATCTGCAGTACATACCGTACTCGTTCCTTGTTGGGGTTTATGAGTATCATACCTGCGCCTGTGCCTATGCCGTTTTTGGACCCGTCGAAGTGTATTGTCCATGATTTGGCTTGAGTGCTTTCTTCTTCCTCTTTGGGTTCAACCGTCCATATGGCGTTTACTTCATGTATTGCAGTTACGGTTGCTCCTCTCTTGCGTTCTGGCTCCGTTGCTACTTCCCTTGCGTCTCGTGTCTTGTCTGAGGTTTCTTCGACTCTGTATGTCTCCGAGATCCTGCAAAAGTCTCTGTCGCAGTTGTCTGACTTTTGAAAGTTTCCGTTGACTGTGATGACTCCTTTTGGACCTGACATTTTGAGCTTGAGATATGCGTAGTGGGGTACTGCATGAACCTTGCGAATGCTGGCCGTCCCAATATGGCGTGATATTGTGATTTCCAGTCGACGACGTCGAAGTCGATGAGTTCGCTTCTGAAGTGGGTTGCATACCCGAATGTGACGTCGAGTTGGATTTTCCCTTCTGGACGCACAGCTTTGCATGGTACAATACCGTGGAAGGTGTTTGTAGATTTCGGGAGGTTCTCGACTGACCTGTTCATCCTCCGGAGCGTGTCTATGAATATTATGTTGACGTCACTGCCTCCGTCCATGAATATTTTGGTCATAGGGTATCCTCCGATCTGTCCTTCGAGTACTAGAGCAGCGTATCCCGGTCGATAGATGGCTGGCGGGTGATCCTCCTGATCAAAAGCAATTGTTATGCCTGACCCTTGCAAAAATTATGTTATTGGGGGTGGAGCCAACACTGCCATATCGACGTTTCTGGTGTGGTGCTTTTGCCTTCTGTTGGAGGTGCATCCTTTCTGTATCATATACATCTGCCATTTTGGTTGTGGATATTGGGTATCCATGTTGTGCGGTATGTGATGTATGGCGCCTGCCATCTGGTTATTCGCATCGTGTGGTGGTGGTGGTAGTGCTGCCACTATTTGCAGAGGTGCTATGTATGCCGCTGGGATAGCTTGTGGTTGTTCTCTCTTCATCTGATTTATGTAATCCATCGGTGCACAAATTCGCGGCAGCTTCCCATTGTGTGATGTGATGTTAATCGTCCAGTCGTCGGGTCTTTGAACATATGGAGTCTGCACTCATCCTCCATCTTTTCTTGAAATGATTTCTCGACTCTTGACTCTGAGCGCTTCTGCCAGTCTTGTCTTCTATAGCTACCGCGCTGGTCTCGACCTCGGTCGTCGCGTCTGTCGACTGGCCTATCTCGTCTGTAGTTATCACCTCGTGTGTCCCGGCGATCGTCTTGCCGGCTGCTTCGCCGGTCATCTTGCTTTCTGTCATCTTGATTTCGATCGTCCTGCGAGAATCCAGATGCTACAAATTTGACCTTGTCCTTGCCGCGGTGATCGTAGTCACGCCTTCTTCGTTTGTCATATCTATCCCGCCGATCTCGGCTGTCCCGGTGGTTGCGACTGTCTCGTCTCTCGCGATGTCGTTGTGGTGAGTGTGGGGTTTTGCTCTGGACTGCATCTTCGCCATCTGCCCATTGGGTCGCTAGCTTCATGAGCTATGCCATGTTTTTTGGTTTTTGCCGTCCGAGTGCTTCCCTGAAATCTATTCTGTAGACTCCATTTGTGAAGGCGTCCATTGCTCTGTCTTCTAATATTGCACCCACGGAGTTCCTGATGGAGTCCCACCTTCTGATGTAAGACCTAAGCTTCTCGTCTATCTTTTGACGGCATGCTCTTAATTCCTCAAATGTTTTCGATCTTTTGTAGAGAGGATTGAAATATTTTATGAAGTCTTCCTTGAAGTGATCCCAAGAACCGTAGGCTCCATCGGGTAAAGACTTGAGACAGTCGCGGGTCGTGCCTTCCAGCATCAACTGTATGTATTGCAGTGTTGTTGTTACTGTTCCTCGTTGGCATATGACTGCCAGTTTGTAATCTTCCAGCCATCCCGAGGGTTCCTGTTTAGAGTTGAATTTTGGCATGGTTGGTAAACCAAACTTCTTTGGGAGTTTTGTTTCTTGGATTCGTCGAGTGAAACATTGTGCACCGCATGGTCCTGCGTTGCGATTGTTGGGTGACTCGCGATTGCCTGATCTCCTGGACCTGCTTCTTGAGCGGCTTCTTGATCTGCGACGACTTGAGCTTTTCCTGCCGCTGCTTCGCTGAGAACTGCGACTGTAACGTTCTCTCAAGCGACTCCTGCTACGTCTTCTCCTTCCTCCATCGACCAGTTCTTTTGATGTGATTTCCAGGGCTTTCATTTGTTGCAGGTATCTTGCCTCAGCGGGGTCACCTGCAGGTGGTTTTCCTGCTTGGAGGTATGCTCCTATGGATATGAGAGTGAAGGGGATCGTGTGCAGAAAACAAAAAATTTCCTACCGACGATATCCTAAAAGCATGCCAAGATCTATTCTATGCAGATATAGTAGTACGAACGGAGATCGGAATACGTACCCTTGTAGACCGAAAGCGGGGATTACTTTCCCGCACAAACGTTGTCGATGAAGACCGACGAAGCCGACCTCAAGGTCGTGTAGAGGAAGCAGGCCTCCGAGTACCGCTAGCGCAGCACCTCGCAGGGAGTCGCACACGTACGGTGGAGACGACGGCCTCCGAAGCTCCAGTCCAGGACGAGCAGCGGAAGACTTGGACCGGAACACCAGCAGCGCGGCAGCGGGCTATGGTGGAGGAGATCCCCTTGCTCTGCTCGGCGCGGCTCCAACTTGGGAACCACGAGATCGAGAGAGAAATCGGGAATTAATTGGTGAATTAAAAGGCTGGGGGTGCCCTTTCTTATATAGGCTCCCAGGGGGAGCCAACCTTGCCAGCCAGGCAATGTGGGACTATCCCAAAGCCTGGTTCGGCCAAGGAGGGTGCGCCGCCCCCCCTGGTGGGCCCTATCTGGCCCACCTAGGCCGGCCTCCATGCCCGCACCGAATTCCCAAGGGGGTTCCCCCCCTCTTGGGCCTTCTTTCGTCCGGAAGGCCCATTTAAGGAAATCTGCCTTAATAAATTCGAAAATAAATATATAAAATCATATTTGCATATTAATAACACTAATTAATATCAAACATAATATATATAATTTTTCCTAGCTCCGAAAACTCTTTCGGCGTTGCCCGATCTCCATCGGACCCCTCCCGGGACGCTCCCGGTGATCTCCTTCCTTTCCGGTTGTCTTGTCGAAACCCCTTAAGTGTGTTACCCTAGCGGTTCGATATAATATCAGGTATGATCAAGACTCCTCAATGATCAACGACTAACTCGTAGGCCTGGACCCCATGAATTAATCCCTGAGATATAACGAATGACTTTCATCTATCAAACCTGAACGTAAAGTCTTAGACCTTTTGCCATAGCGATACTTAGCACGTCCGAGCGTCGTTCCATAGATATCTCCATACCTAATCCCGACCTCGTTACCGACGACGCTATCTTCTACTCGTTTATGATCTCATGTCTCCGTGACCTAGTCACATGCTTGCAAGCTCATTAGACATGATCTCACCGAGTGGGCCCGAGAGTATCTATCCTGCTATGCGGACTGGCAAATCCCGCTCTTGACCCCTCGTCTCAACTACTCATTTCCGATACCCAAAAGTATCACCGTTATTGTCATACTAAATAAGATACGACGTTTGGTGCAATCAAAGTATCTTCCAGGAATATCAATAAGAGTTGATCTCACGGTCAAAGGCGTAACGACTACGTTCTCCAAATCTGGGTATGTACATCACATCGTTCTCTAGCGATATGACTCTCATTGCCGACCGGCGCCATGCACCATGACCGGGAAACCTCGATCATCAATCGCGCAACGAAACTAGTCTTAGTAGAGGCTACTAGGGACCTGGTTGTTTACGTATCACACCCGCATTAATGTTTCCGCTTAATACGGTTCTAGCATGACACAAAAACCTATTATGAACAAACGAGATATGATAAAGAATACACTTTATTAATTGTCTCTAGGGCATATCTCCTTCAGTCTCCCACTTGCACTAGAGTACAACTTAATCTAGATTACAACTTGGTAAAAGCTTAACACCCATAGCTAATTGGTGCTGTACATGCTTATCAAGCGGGAGAGGCTTCGTCAGCGGATCTGCCACATTCAGATCCGTATGCACTTTGCAAATCTTCACATCGTCTCCTTGTACGTACTGACGTATCACATGGAAGCGTCGGAGAATGTGTTTGGCGGTGGAGTGAGACCTTGGCTCCTTGGTGTTCGCAATGGCACCCGTATTGTGGCAGAAGAGGATCACGGGGTCTTGCACGCTTGGGAACACTCCAAGTTCGATGACGAACTTCCTCAGCCACACAGCTTCATTCGCGGCCTCGCAGGCAGCAATGTACTCCGACTCCATTGTAGATTGTGCAACTATGGGTTGCTTCCCACTTCTCCAGCACACGGCGCCTCCATTCACTTTGAATACGTAACCTGTCTGTGACTTACAGTCATCGGGGTCTGAGCAGAAACTTGCATCTACGTAACCCGTTACGCCAAGTTCTTCATCGCAGCCACCATACACAAGGAACATTTCCTTTGTCTTATTGAGATACTTAAGAATGCTATTAACAGCTACCCAATGCGGCATTCCAGGATTACTCTGGAACCGGCTTGTCAAACTTAGAGCTAATGCCACATCCGGTCTAGTACTCAACATTGCATACATGATCGATCCTATGGCCGAAGCATAAGGATGTTTCGTCATTTCGGCCTTACCCAGTTCCGTCACCGGACACTGCGCCTTACGCAATATCTTATTCTTGATAACTGACAGAGAACCCTTCTTTGCCTTCTCCATATGAAAACGCTTCAGTATTTTATCAAGATAAGTACTCTGACTTAGTGCTAATAGACGCCTTGATCTATCGCGATAGATTTTTATGCCTAAAACATATGCAGCTTCTCCTAAGTCCTTCATGGAAAATTTACTGTTTAAATATTCCTTCACGCTATTCAGAAGTTCCACATCATTCCCTATTAGCAATATGTCGTCAACATACAGTGCTAAGAACACAACCGAGCTCCCACTCATTTTCTTGTAAATACAGGTCTCTTCCACATTCTGGATAAATCCAAAACCTTTGATTACCTCATCGAAGCGAAGATTCCAGCTCCGAGATGCCTGCTTCAATCCATAGATGGATCGCTGAAGCTTGCACACCTTGTTAGCATTTCCTGGATCGACAAAACCTTCCGGCTGTACCATGTACAACTCTTCCTCAAAGTTTCCATTCAGGAAGGCCGTTTTGACGTCCATCTGCCAGATTTCATAATCATAGTAGGCAGCTACCGCTAACAAAATCCGAATAGACTTAAGCATCGCTACCGGTGAAAAAGTTTCATCGTAGTCAATCCCATGAACTTGTCGGAAACCCTTTGCGACAAGCCGAGCTTTATAGACGGTCACATTACCATCAGCATCAGTCTTCTTCTTAAAGATCCACTTATTCTCGACGGCCTTGCGCCCTTCGGGAATATCCACCAAAGTCCACACTTTGTTATCGTACATGGATCCTATTTCGGATTTCATGGCTTCAAGCCATTTCTCGGACTCTAGACTCTCCATCGCCTCCTTGTAGTTCGTAGGTTCGTCTTGCTCGACTAGCATGACGGTGCAAACCATGTTTCCATACCATTCTGGTGCGATCCGAGATCTACCAGACCTACGAGGTATAACATCTTCCTCGACAGTTTCTCCCACTCCTTCCATGGAGGACGTTTCCGGAATTGCTTCCGTTGCGCCACTCGGAATCTCGAGTTCAGGATCAACGATTTCATCGAGGTCTACCTTCCTCCCACTTACTCCTCCGCGAGAAACTCCTTCTCTAGAAAGGTACCGGTCTTCGCGACAAAAGTTTTGCCCTCAGCTTGGTTGTAGAAGGTGTACCCAACGGTCTCCCGCGGATATCCTACAAAGACGACTTTCTCCGACTTCGGTTCGAGTTTGTCGGGCTGCAGTTTCTTAACGTACGCCTCACAACCCCAAACCTTCAGGAACGACAACTTAGGCTTTTGGCCATACCATAATTCATACGGCGTCGTTTCAACGGACTTGGACGGAGCCCTATTTAAAATGAATGCGGCTGTTTCTAACGCATAACCCCAGAAGGACACTGGCAGATCGGTAAGAGACATCATAGATAGGACACTATCCAGTAGAGTACGATTACGTCGCTCGGACACGCCGTTACGCTGCGGCGTTCCGGCTCGCGTAAGTTGGGGTACTATGCCACAACTCTTCAGATGTGTGCCAAACTCAAAACTCAAGTACTCTCCACCACGATCGGATCGGAGATGCTTGATTTTCCTATTAAGCTGATTCTCAACTTCACTCTGGAATTCTTTGAACTTTTCAAACGTTTCAGACTTGTGTTTCATCAAATAGATATAACCGTATCTACTCAAGTCATCAGTGAAGGTGACGAAGTAACGATAACCATTGCGTGTCGAAACGCTTATCGGTCCACACACATCTGTATGTATGATCCCCAACAAATCCGACGCCCGTTCAACGAAACCTTTGAACGGTGTCCTGGTCATTTTGCCCATAAGGCATGGTTCGCATGTATCGAGGGATCCGAAATCCAACGAGTCCAAGAGTCCATCGGAGTGGAGTCGCTTCATGCGCTTTATACCAATATGACCAAGACGGCAATGCCACAAATACATGGCGGTATCGTCACTACACTTAATCCGTTTGGCTTCTATGTTATGGATGTGAGTACTACGATCGAGATTCAACAAGAATAAACCGTTATTCTCGGGAGCATCAACATAAAAGATATCATTCATATAAATAGCACAATTGCTTGACACTGATTTAAATGAATAACCGTCTTGTAACAGGCAAGACCCACTTATAATGTTTACACTCAAGGATGGCACAAAATAACATTTATTTAAAACAAAAACTAATCCCGATGGTAGATGCATAGGGAGCGTGCCGACAGCCACCACGTCGACTCTCGATCCGTTGCCGACGCGCATCGTCACCTCATCCTTCGCCAACCGCCTTCTATTCCGTAACTCCTCTTGAGAGTTACATATATGAGCAACAGAACCAGCATCAAATACCCACGTGTTGCTCCGGGCGGATGTAAGGTACACATCTATAACATGTATATCAAATATACCTTGCTCTTTGTCGACCGTCTTGCCAGACTTCCTATCCTCCAGATACTTGGGGCAGTTGCGCTCAGGTGATCCGATGGTCACCACCATCTTCTTCAGCTTGATTTCTAATTCGGCCACTTCGAGCATCTTCAGGATTTCCGACAGGGGTTTTGACGTCCCTTTCATGCCGTAGTCCACGATGGCGTTCTTATAGCTAGGGGGTAGAGAAATCAGCGCCCTATCAACAACCACCTCCTCTGGGATCCCACTTCCCAGATCACTCAGAAGTCGAGCGCAGCCAAACAACTTGGCCAAGTACTCACTAATATTGCCGTGCTCTTCCATCTGGGCTGAGAAGAAAAGCACAGATGCCTCGTACCTCTCAGCCTTGACTTGTCGTGCAAAAACAACCATGAGTTCAGTGATTATTTCATAAGCACCCTTGTTCATGAAGCGGTTTTGCAGGTCAGCCTCCATGGCAAAGAGCATGCCACTCTGGACATAAGAAGAAATTTCCGCTTTTACCCCATGGACAATCCTTTCGATTTCCGGGGCGGTGTTTGGGAGATCACCTAAGGGGGCATCAAGGATATAGGCCACCTTGTGGGTTTCAAGGATAGACTTCAGATCGCGGAACCAGGACACGAAGTTAGACCCATCGGTCTTAAGCTTCTCTTTCTCAATGAACAGGTTCAGGTTAAAGGAGGGGTGAGACATCTACAATGGAATTTGCAACAACATAAGACTTTGTTCATAATAATTTTCAGTAATAGTATTTTGGAAAATGACTAACATAACTCCCACTCAAACGAACATCCATCCTGGTCGTTTAAGCGATTACACGACCCCCATCCATTGCACCACCCCTCATCATCAAAGCCGGCGGCACAACTTCAAGAGTAGACAAAATTGTCCGCCACACCAATTTTGTGACTCGTGCTCGACCTTTCGGTCTTCCTGTTCCGAGGCCATACCTCTGAGTATGCTAGGCTCGCCACCAAAGACCTCCACGCTGACGCTTGTGCAACATGGCTTACGCCCACTGTATGCGAACGACGAGATGTATGACACCCGATCATCACGGCCTGCCTCATAACGTAGAACTTTCTTGGTGGTGCGCGTTGGAGGGAGAACACTAGTGGTATTTTGAAGGGATCATCTTATTCAGCTACCGCCGTGTAACTAATGTATGCTATACACACAATCACACAAAAATAAGATGCACACAAAACATCAAATGTAATGCAATGTGATATAGTCCATTGCGTCATGGTCTTCTTGGCGCCCGCAGTTTATAAACAATTTAATAAACCTACCTTGACCATATCACATAGCCCCTGCAAAATAAAATTAGACGCTTCTACTTTATCTTTTGCATATTTTACGTGGCTTGGAGCTTTCGTAAATAGAACCGCTTCATACCTACGAATCTTATGACCACAACAACGATCCAATAATTGCATGTTTAAGCATCCCTTTCGGGCCCTCCATTGAAAATGCGAAGACCAACTAAAGAGAGAGAAACTGACACCCGCCAGCCACATATACGGTACAAGCCGTATGTCAGTAGTGGAACCAGTCTCGCGTAAGCGTACGCGTAAAGTCGGTCCGGGCCGCTTCATCAACTCAATGCCGCTGGAATACACAAGTGCACGCTAGAGGGTAGCAAATAACAGGAACGGTGCCCCCGTGCAGAGCACGGGTTCTAACAGCGTACAGCTATATCTACGATAGATCGGCTCTGATACCACTGAAGGGGATCGTGTGCAGAAAACAAAAAATTTCCTACCGACGATATCCTAAAAGCATGCCAAGATCTATTCTATGCAGATATAGTAGTACGAGCGGAGATCGGAATACGTACCCTTGTAGACCGAAAGCGGGGATTACGTTCCCGCACAAACGTTGTCGATGAAGACCGACGAAGCCGACCTCAAGGTCGTGTAGAGGAAGCAGGCCTCCGAGTACCGCTAGCGCAGCACCTCGCAGGGAGTCGCACACGTACGGTGGAGACGGCGGCCTCCGAAGCTCCAGTCCAGGACGAGCAGCGGAAGACTTGGACCGGAACACCAGCAGCGCGGCAGCGGGCTATGGTGGAGGAGATCCCCTTGCTCTGCTCGGCGCGGCTCCAACTTGGGAACCACGAGATCGAGAGAGAAATCGGGAATTAATTGGTGAATTAAAAGGCTGGGGGTGCCCTTTCTTATATAGGCTCCCAGGGGGAGCCAACCTTGCCAGCCAGGCAATGTGGGACTATCCCACAGCCTGGTTCGGCCAAGGAGGGTGCGCCGGCCCCCCTGGTGGGCCCCATCTGGCCCACCTAGGCCGGCCTCCATGCCCCCACCGAATTCCCAAGGGGGTTCCCCCCCCCCCCCCCCCCTCTTGGGCCTTCTTTCGTCCGGAAGGCCCATTTAGGGAAATCTGTCTAAATAAATTCGAAAATAAATATATAAAATCATATTTACATATTAATAACACTAATTAATATCAAACATAATATATATAATTTTTCCTAGCTCCGAAAACTCTTTCGGCGCTGCCCGATCTCCATCGGACCCCTCCCGGGACGCTCCCGGTGATCTCCTTCCTTTCCGGTTGTCTTGTCGAAACCCCTTAAGTGTGTTACCCTAGCGGTTCGATATAATATCAGGTATGATCAAGACTCCTCAATGATCAACGACTAACTCGTAGGCCTGGACCCCATGAATTAATCCCTGAGATATAACGAATGACTTTCATCTATCAAACCTGAACGTAAAGTCTTAGACCTTTTGCCATAGCGATACTTAGCACGTCCGAGCGTCGTTCCATAGATATCTCCATACCTAATCCCGACCTCGTTACCGACGACGCTATCTTCTACTCGTTTATGATCTCATGTCTCCATGACCTAGTCACATGCTTGCAAGCTCATTAGACATGATCTCACCGAGTGGGCCCGAGAGTATCTATCCTGCTATGCGGACTGGCAAATCCCGCTCTTGACCCCTCGTCTCAACTACTCCTTTCCGATACCCAAAAGTATCACCGTTATTGTCATACTAAATAAGATATGACGTTTGGTGCAATCAAAGTATCTTCCAGGAATATCAATAAGAGTTGATCTCACGGTCAAAGGCGTAACGACTACGTTCTCCAAATCTGGGTATGTACATCACATCGTTCTCTAGCGATATGACTCTCATTGCCGACCGGCGCCATGCCCCATGACCGGGAAACCTCGATCATCAATCGCGCAACGAAACTAGTCTTAGTAGAGGCTATTAGGGACCTGGTTGTTTACGTATCACACCCGCATTAATGTTTCCGCTTAATACGGTTCTAGCATGACACAAAAACCTATTATGAACAAACGAGATATGATAAAGAATACACTTTATTAATTGCCTCTAGGGCATATCTCCTTCAGAGAGCTCCTTCTGCTATTTTGGGTTGGATTATCCCGTCAGAGTCGACGGCTAGGAACGAGTTGCTCAGATTTGAGTGACGTCTGCTCTTTCGTGCTCGGGGATTCTGTCGAATCTGGATCTGCGTCGTGCCTCGGTTGCCCCTATAGAACTCATGGATTGTTGTCATCTGCGTGCACTTGATATGCTTGCTTGCCTTCTTCGCTCTTTGAGTGTTGCTCTGTATTGCTTCAAGCGCTACGATTCCTGCCAATTGAAGTAGTTGTATGTTGCCAACTCATCTGGAGTTGCGTCTGCTGGCATCATTATGCCTTCTTCAATGACCTTTGTCACCTTTGCAGCCATCTCTGCCGTGATGTCCAGAGTGGTGGTACCATCTGGTAGAGTGACCGTCCGTGGATACTCGACTGGTTGTCGATTGGCTGCGTTTTCTGATGTTTCTGCGGCTGTTGCCACGTAAACCTGCTGGGGTACGTGGTAAGGATATGTGTAATCTGATTGCTCTTCATACGTTGTTTTGACATTGCTATCCCGTTCTATGCTTTTTTTTCGCCATCTTCTGTTTGCTGTGTATGCTCGTCGTAGTCGACGGTAGCATGACATGGGGACTGGATCTCTGCGCCGGCAAGTCGGCCAGACGTATGCTGTCTTCTGCAGGCTCATCATACTCGGGTAGGTGAAAGCTTTCTTCTAGAGCGTCGATTTGCATATGGTCTTCGGTTGGGTTGATATGGAGGGTCGACTGCACTTCTTCTTCCATCTCGTTTTGCTTTATGAATTCGTTGAACCCCTTGTGGACATGGACCATGCTATGGGCGAGATCGGATCGATCTGTGATGTTGGCGCTCCAGTGCTTCCAGCCGAAGCCGTCGATATGATCATATCGTCGACTGAAGTAGTCGACGACTCTTCTTCAGGGAACTCGTCCGCCATGAATTTGTTGAATTATGCGGATGTCATTAAATCTATTGGAGATTGTGGCGACGGGATCAGATCGGTCTGCGACGGGGTATCTTCCTTGTGTGCTGCAGATGTGATCTCAGTCGATCTCTTCTAAAGTGGCTGAGTCGCGATCTGTTCGACTAAATCCTACACACCAAGCTGATCAACAAAGAAGTTATGTTCCCCAATAGCTAGATCAAAACCTGAATCGAGATTGGAGTAGATCTCCTGAGCTTCGGGTGAGTATGGCCTGATCCTTGCTGGTGACACTGTTTTTGGCTAGTGATCGCTTGTGATCTGGATATGATCTAATGTTGCTGATGTGCATCCCTTTGAAGAAGTTGGCGGATCGACGTTTAAAATTTAGACCGAAAAATCCGTAGATCCAACACCACTTGTTCCCCAGACGGCACCAGTTGACAAGGGATGCCCCCATCAATACCCATGGTTACTAGCATAGGGTAAGAGTTATAAGGTAGATAACACGTGGTGTTGGTAGATTCGTCGGCTGACAAGCGGGAATTACCCAGTTTCGGGGCCTCGAGTGAGCTAATACCCTTACTCCTGCTTGTCTGTATTGATTGTGTATATGCAGCGAGTACAAGGGTCTAGCAAGATGTCGATCTTGTTAGGGTTTGGTGATTCTGGTTGGGCGTGTCCCTGGTCGGTCTCACTCATGTCCTTTATATAGGGGTACACAGGTCTTGGGTTGTAACCGACTAGGACTACATTTATGGAAAGTACTACCGACTATGCTATCTATGGTATAAGTCTTCGACTTGGGCTTCGCTTGTTGGGCTTCTTCAGCCTATTGACAATTGGGCTTTAGTCATTATGTGCACCTGGTACCCACACGAAGGGGTACCCGTTTGGTATAACGTTGTCACCGCCGCTGCAAGTTCCGCCACGAAGGGTCGCACGCCTTCGCCAGATCCCCTCATCGGACTCCTAGACCTTGGGCACCATGCACTGCTGCTCCATGCCAGGGAAGGATATAGCGTGGTGTGATATTCTACCCAAAAAGAAGTCGATCTTCAAGCAAGAATTTTTTCTGCAAGCACCAATGCCACCACACACAGGGGCCGTAGCCAATTGTGCTGATCCGTGTTTGATGTAGCTTATTCCCCCTTTTTTATGCAGTATTCGCCGATGTCGCAACAAAGTTTCAACATTTTTAGAAGGAATTGTGCACCATGGTTCAGACTTTAGACGCTGAGGGCGCTACTGCATGATTTGAAGCCTCAAGCTACGAGTGACAGACATCATGAATGGTTCAATCAGGTGAGCTTCTTGATAGTACACATTACACATGCTTTGTTCTGTATAATGGAAAAGCTTTTAGTAATTTACAGCCTATTGCCCAAATTATGGATACTCATTTCACAAGATATATATCAACAAGCACCCAGTGGGAAGCAGCTCAGCAATCCACAACATATTACAAGGTATAAACGACATCTCCTATGATCCTATTAGTACAGCAATCACATCAGTATTTTTTATCTCTATTCAGCATGCAACATATTAATTTGTTGCATTTCTCTCCCAAAACGAAACAGATCTGAGTATTATTTGCATTGAGAAAAGGAGAAACATAATACAAAACAATTTAGGCTGCAATTACACGGATGACTCCTCATCGGGCTTCATCCAATAAAGTCACCAGTTTCTAAGAACATATGAATTGGTAGAGGGTCTGCAACTTTTCTTATCTGATGGATGGCATGAGTACTGTCCTGCTTTGGTACCTGATGAAATGTGTTATGTGCTAAATATAAACCGTTTCATCCTATTTGCATGATCGAGCCTATAGCCCTATATTCATGAATCCACATCAGTTCATATGCTAACTAGAGGATTTTGCATGTCAGGATTAACTTCATTGTACAAACTGTTTGTCAAAATAAATTATCCAGTACTAAGAGCCGAGTCATGTATTTATACCAGCAAATCTAATTGAAAATGTTGTAAACAATTGTATCACATGAATCATCAATGAGTTTTACAATATTCTGTATTACTATGCCATCCACTGTATTTCTTTGTACATCAACCAAATTCATACATTCTTTCTAAAGCTACCAACAGTTGGCTATAGAAGTGAAGTCTTGGAGCACTATATTATGCACTGAAGCACCATCACACTCGTGATGCATTATCGCAATCCTGAGCAAGGTCTCTTTTGTTGCCGATGCGAAAACTTTGCGATCCTAGGTGAGAGGAAGAATGTCAATATTCACGGATTCATTGTTGATCTCCCAAAACTTACAGAGAAGGACATGGTAGATATTCCACAATGGGCTGTGCCAAACAAAAATTACATGGTTGCACTCTCCTTTGTACGGAAAGTTTCAGACCTTCAGATGGTCCAGAATGTGCTCGTTGAATATGTCAAGTCGATCATAGTTGTGTCCAAGGTTTGTTCATCTCCACTATCTTGCATTTCTTTGGGTTGTGTTACTGTTTTTTATGCTATCAGTCTCTTACGTGCAGATACAGGCCCCAGATTGAGGTGATATAAGTGGATCCGGATGCCTTCTTGAGATGGCTGCATGAAGTGTATGTGCTCGAAACTCTTGAGATGAAATGAACAATATGACAGCTGTAAGATCAGAACGATAAATTATGAATACATAGAACAAAATAGCTCTACGTTTATCACATATTTTCATACTGATATTATTTTTGTCAAGCTGCATATAACACTACTTTATGTGCTTGATGATGAACTCATTTAGATAATTCTAATATTGCCTTTTATGTAACAGTGTCTTTTTATTTTTAAAAATTGTTGATGTCCTGGTGTGATTATTTATGCCTTACCAGATTTGTTTACATAGAAGTTATCCTTGCATTCTTCTTTGCCAATCTGGTCATAAGCATAGTACTTGGGATGCAACAATCATACTCCGATGGAGAGAAAGAATATAAGCTTAAATAAGATGACGCTATAAGCATAAGATGTTTTATCTACGATATACCAGAAACAAATAGCATGAGTCTTCTCATTTAGGAGAATTGTGGAAAGAAAAGAAAGATTTGCAGTATTTTCCTTTTGACCTTCGAGGAACTGAAAGTTTGTTCTCACTCTTCATGCTTTGCTTTACTGTCGAATCAGGCCATTTCATCAATCACCGAGGATCTGAAGAAATCTCCGGCAACATCTGACATGGCTTCATCAGCGAAGAGGTGAAATTCTTTGTGAAACCAATTTATTTGGACATGCATGCATAGTATACCTACAGAGCACTATCTTAAATCAAATTCTCTTTGTACATGCATTTTGTTTCCTCAGTTTGTACATGCATTTTATTTCCTCTTTGTGAAACCAATTCATTATGTAAGCATCAGCAGCAATAAATCGATTTTTCATGTCCTTGTATGTGAAACATTCTCCAGGCAGAAATCAAGTCGCAAAGGCAACCCAGGTTTCCATGGTTTTAATAGAATCCTTCATTTGCTCCATGTGCCATGGTTTGCAGGTGAGAAACCTTCAGAAAATATTGTACTCCATTTGGTTAAATGTCATTTTAATATACTTATCCCTTATTATCCTTTTTGCATTACAAACTTTTTTGGATGCTTATGTAATATTTTAACATCCCAATATTTTGGAATGTTTAAAAATCACTAAAATTTAAAACTTTTGTTTGATTAAAATAAAACATTTAAAATGAATAATAAAACCAACCATAAAAGACTTCATAGCAATTTCTAAATTGTTTATTAATTTAAATATCTCAAATAATTATTATTTTCAAAAGTTGTTCAGATTAAACATTATATTATCCATTCTATTTATTAAGGGTCATTTAATGTAATGCCCCTAGCAGCCTTCTCAGACTCAGTTTTGCCCCTAGTCATGAATCGTCCTCAGTTTTGCCCCTAGTTCGTTCGCACGTACTATGGTTTGCCCTCGATGGCAAGTTTGCAGTCTATTCCGTCTGATGGCGTTACTGACAGTGGGTCCGCAACTTAGAGGTGAGACCAACTTGGTGCAGTTCTTACAGGAGGGCCCGCCCAACGCAGAGGTGAGACCTAATTTTAAAAACAAAAAAACGAAGAGGTGGGGCCGACTGGGTGCAATTCTTACAGGTGGGCCTCGCCCAACGTCCTGATCCCCAATCGGTGCTTCGCCGGCGTTCTGTGCTTCCCTTCCACGGCCAATCCACCATTTGCGCCGCCCAATCAACAACCTTCGCCGCCGCGGCCGTCCTCGCCACCAGATCGAGCACCACCAGCATATTCGCCGCCACCGTCCCGTGACTGCTCGTTCCGCCACTAGGACCGCTCGTTCCGCCACTGCGGCCGCCACCTACTCGACCTGTGGCTGGGCTCCTTCCGTGCGCCCGGCCGGAGCGCTGATAGGTGAAGGGATGTTGTATCCAACAAGGACGTTGTTGGCGAAATGGATTGCGGCAGCGACCCTGGAGTAGCTGGCGATTCTGGCGTCGGGCGGGAGACCCGCCGCGTCCACGACTGGGCTCCCGAGGGGCAAGGCTTCCAATTTTTGCTTGTTTGTGCATTTGAACAGTCGATATACATAGGACGCGGTCTATTTCTGCAATTGGACATAGCCTTCTTCTGTAATAGCTTCCCATTTTTGCTTGTGCTGATTGCGTCTCTGTTTTTTCGTGGGTTAGGATGGAGTTGCGGTTTCCTTTCTTGGTGGACGTTTGAAGAGACCGCTACATCATGAATGAAGACAACACCCATAAGAAAATCCAGGGAGGTTTCGATTATGACCTGCCAATGGATTGCAATTGGAATTTTAGGCAATTTGGGGAGGTTCTTTGCTACGCATATCCTTGGGCTTTGCATGAAGAAGTGGAATTCAAATACTACGATGGGGGGTGGATTGGGTCAAGATTAGCAATGATGCAGAACTCGCTACCATGTTTGTTAAGCATAAGGAGCAAGATCAATTCAATGTGAGGCTGCAAGTAAATGTGGTTGTGCCGGCATTAAGGAGTAATGCAAGGGTGTCAGGTTCATCTTCTCGGACAGAACCATCTCGTCTTTAAGCAATTTCTAGCCAGAATAGTTCAGTTCATCCAAAGCGACGTGGTGGCTCGACAAGTGTGGGCAACAACAGAAGGGTACCTACTGAAGTAGAGGTTGATGCTGACATATCTGGGGATGATGAAGAGAGGCTATACTCTGATGTCATTCAGAATTTATGACGAGCATCTCGTGCTGTTGAAATCCCAGATGATGGTGACTATGAGCAAGAAGATGAAGATGAAAATGAGGAGGAAGACCTTCCACCTGTTCAGTGGGACCCTAAAAACCCTCAGTTGCTGGAAGGTACAATTTTTGCATCCATGAGTGAGTGTATAAATGCAGTTGTATCTTACTGCATCAAGGCAGAACGTGCTTTTATTGTTGACAAAAGCGATAAACGACGTTACACAGTGCATTGTGTGACTGAGGGTTGTAAATGGAGGATGCACGCATCTAAAATGCGGAAAAGCTTGAATATCCAGGTTAAAGTGAATCCTTTTACCCACACATGCGAAGAATCAACTCTCAGAAAGGAAACAATCAGTAGAGCCAAGTCAAAATGGGTGGCAGAAGCAGTAAAGATGTGGGTGATAGAAAACCATCAAGTGGGTACAAAGGAATTGCAGGGAAACATCAAAGCCAAGTTCAAGATGGATTTACCATACATGAGGGTCTTCAATGGCAAACAAAAATCTATGGAATCTATCTATGGTAACTGGCACGAAAGTTTTGAATTGTTGTATTCATTCAAAGCTGAAGTGGAGAGGACAAGCCCAGGTAGTATTGTTGAAATTGATCACCACTCAGTGGAGTACACATTGAAGGGGGTGACAAGGACCAAGGAATGCTTTAGAAGGGTTTTCGTGTGCTTTGAGGCTTCTAAACTGGGTTTTTTGGCAGGCTGCAGGCCATATTTGGCTATTGATGCTACTTTCCTCACATGCAGGTTTAAAGGACAAAGTAGCAGCTTGTGCAGTAGATGCGCACAATTTTGTATTTCCAGTTGCATACGGTGTGCTGGAGACAGAGTCCGAGGAGAGCTGGACTTGGTTTTTGCAGAATCTGCGCCGGGCTATTGCACATCCCAATGGCTTGGTAATTCATACAGATGCATGTAAAGGTTTAGAAGTGGTTGTGGACAATGTGTTCCCTGGAGTAGAGCATAGGGAGTGCTTTCGTCACCTTGCTGCAAATTTTGTGAAGAAATTCAAAGGAAAGACATATACAGACAATTTATGGCCAGCGTCTTTGACTTGCAGTGTGAGGAAGCACAACTTCCACATGAGGCAGTTATACACCAATGCCAAAACAAAGGAATACTTGGAAACACATCACTCCAAGTTATGGGCCAGAAGCCAATTTAGTGAACTGAGCAAAGTTGATTATGTTTACAATAATATTGCAGAGTCTTTCAATGCAGCCATCCGGAAATTTAAAGATCTTTATTTGGTTAATTTGCTTGACAAGATAAGGATAGAATACGCGCAGAAGTTTCATTTTCGTGATGGAATAGCTGAGGCTAAATTCATGGGCCACATTATTATCCCTTCGGTGATGACTGAACTGAAGCAGAAAACAGTAGGCCTGGTAATGAGCATGATTCTATTGTCAGATAGCACAACAGAGGTATCAGTAATGGATAGAGAGAAGAGAAACTGGAGATATCCAGTGGATATAGAAGCTAGAACTTGCAGTTGTAGGCAATGACAGATAACTGGGTTGCCATGCATTCATGCGTTGTTTTTAATCACTTCTCTCCCAGGTACAGCAGGGAACATACAACAGTATGTTCATGAGTACTACTTTGTTGCAAGGTTCAGAGCCACATATGCACATGCCTTGCCTGCTTTGGAGGGAAAACTACAGTGGGACAAAGTGGACCCTGGATTCAGACTTTGCGCTCCAGTTCTGAAGAGAGCAGCAGGTAGACCGAGGAAGAGTCGGTACAGACGTCGCAGCGAAGGAGCTGGACTTGGAGCAAGGCAGCGTAAGTGCAAAAGGTGTGGTGGGTCTGGTCATTTCGGTAAGTACTGTGATAATGCTGTCGATCCAGCGTTCGGAGAGAGTTCTGATGAAAATCATGATCAGCAGCCGGATGCAACAGAAAATGAAAATGTTGCTCCAAATGATGATTCGGATGATGATGCTCCAAATGATGAGTTTGATTATCATGCTGCAAATAATAATTATTTTGATGATGATGCTGCAAATGTTGAGGCAAAAGATGCTGAAAATGAAGCTGAAAATGATGCTTCAACTGATGTTGACCAACCATCTGTACTTCTGAGTACTCCTAGGTATGTAAATCTTCTTCTCACTTTGAAAAATATGGTATTTTTGAATTTTTTGTACATATATCACTTCATGTAAACCTTGTGCTCACTTTTTGTTCAGCTTTGTGGTCTGTTCGAAGAAGACACGCAAGAGGGGAAGAGAAGAAGCAGTGAGCACAGTGATAACAAGGAGCACAAAGAGCAAAATGATAGCAAGTAACACAAGAATCACAAGGAGCAAAGTATCTATTGCCAAAATTCTATGAAACATTATGAATCATGTTGTATTTCTGTGAAACAATCCTTACTATTGTGTTGAATGATGTGGGATTTATGTTTTCATGTAATTTGAGGAGCTGGTTACATGTCATTTTGATTTTTTTATTTAATTATGCTCATTTCAAACCATCACTCTATTCTCATGAGAAAAGTGCTTCAAATGAGGTCCGAACCTAGGGTAAACACTCCCATTTGTAATTTCATGAAAAAATCGACCTTGTCTAAATGATCCAAATAAATTTGAGGAGCAACTATATCACATATAACAACATTCGGCGTTGGTCTCATGTCATTTTGATTTTTTTATGAATTAATTATGCTCATTTGAACCCATCGCTCTATTATTGAACTCTAAACAAGTCTATACAAGATAGCTCTTTTGTGGAAAGCATTTTCAATCAATTATCCATAAACCAAGTTTATTATTTTTTATAGCAACTATATCACATATAACAACATTCGGCGTTAGTCTCATGTCATTTTGATTTTTATTAATTAATTATGCTCATTTGAACCCATCGCTCTATTATTGAACTCTAAACAAGTCTATACAAGATAACTCTTTTGTGGAAAGAATTTTCAATCAATTATCCATAAACCAAGTTTATTATTTTTTATAGCAACTATATCACATATAGCAACATTCGGCGTTGGTCTCATGTCATTTTGATTTTTTATGAATTAATTATGCTCATTTGAACCCATCGCTCTATTATTGAACTCTAAACAAGTCTATACAAGATAGCTCTTTTGTGGAAAGCATTTTCAATCAATTATCCATAAACCAAGTTTATTATTTTTTGTAGCAACTATATCACATATAACAACATTCGGCATTGGTCTCATGTCATTTTGATTTTTTATGAATTAATTATGCTCATTTGAACAAATCGCTCTATTATTGAACTCTAAACAAGTCTATACAAGATAGCTCTTTTGTGGAAAGCATTTTCAATAAATTATCTATAAACCAAGTTTATTATTTTTTATAGCAACTATATCACATATAACAATATTCGGCGTTGGTCTCATGTCATTTTGATTTTTTTTTGAATTAATTATGCTCATTTGAATCCTAGCGCAGCATCTGATCAAACCCTACCGGGTCACCCTAACCGTCCGATCAAACCCTACTGCCAAACGACATCCCTCAGATACGATCTTCTAGAAGGATTCCCGATAGCGATCCGCGAGAGGTTGGTTCCGGCCACCTGATTGGACGCTGAAAACAGTCGGGCCGCGATATTTCTTTGGATATTTTCAGATTGTGACGAAATGATTATGCTATGATTTCTTTTTCTCTTTGCTCTGAATTATTTTTCCTTGGATATGAGATTTAGGGTTGATCGTTACGTTCAGATTGTGACGACATTATTTTTCTCATTGCTTTAGGATTTGCTTACTTGCTAGCTACTCCCTCCATCCGCTAGAAACTGTACATCTAGCAAATAAAAATTCCATGAAAGAGTGTCCATCTATACTCCCAATACACATTACCTTTAACTTAATCATTATTAACTGACTCATGCAATAATTTGAGGTCACAACCACTTATAAAGTTATGTTATGGAGTTACGTCCTCATTTCTCTTGATCCACATGCAAATCTCTAGATGCACACTCTCTTGAGGACGGAGGGAGTAGTCGTCAGTTGTTAGAGATGTTATTAGTGTCGATCTACTGCTCTTGTGTTGCTTAAACTGGGTCTGCAGGCTGTCGCCACCGTAGTTTGCATGCATACGTGCTCGCCATGCAGCTACGGAAGACTATTGTCCATGCCCCTAGTGTAGAATTACTGCAAAGAGAGGCAGACTATTGTCCATTGTGCCTCTTGCTTCCTCGGTCGGTCTCCGTTCTGCTGGACAGGTAGTTAACGCAGGCGTGAGCTCGAGACTTTGGACTTGCGTTAATGCACGCATGCAGGGTCACGTCGCATCCTAGCCCAGCTATTTTTTGCAGTCACCGCATTGACCGCAACGCTGCGGCTGCCTGGCACGTACTACTCTTACGCTTTCACACCATTTGCGCCTCTTCCTTCTTCATCTACCCCATTTATTTCACACACTCATCGGGTCTTTAAGTATTGCCCCAGCCATCTTCCCTTCTTCTCATCCTTCTCCAGCCCCTTTGCCTCATCCTCCCTCAACCATGTCGACCTACTCTCTCCCGTCGAGCCCCGAGCCCCTCAGCGACGAGGACAACCACCCATCCCCTCGCTGGTGGTGGGAGGCGACGGAGGAGACAATGAGAGAGGACGACAAACCTCCGAAGAGGTCGCACGGTCGCAACGGCCACTTCGTCCACAACCCCGACCCCGACGAGGTCACGAGGATCACCCAGCGCTCCAACAAGGAGACCGAGAACCTCCGCGCCGCCTTGGAGAAGAAGGAGAAGAGGGAGGAGAAGAGGGAGGAGAAGATGAAGGAGAAGATGGAGGAGAAGAGGCTGCGGCGCCGCATAAGGAAGTCCCGGGAAAGGGAGCTATCCGAGATGCGGGAGGCCAATGCCCGGGCCCTTGACGAACGCGAGAGGGCGGACAGGGCGGCGGAGTGGACGGCAAGGAGGCCGGCGGAGTGAAGGAGTAGGCAACCACCGGCGGCTGGCCGGCAGACGGAAGGGCGCCCTCCGATGAGTGTGAACCGGCGCGAGCAGTTAGGGTTTAGGTTTTTTTTAATATATGTAATGTGGGTATATATGCCCCTCTGTGCTAATATGTAATGTGGGTATATATATATGCCCCTACGTGCTAATATATGTAAGGGTTACTCTATATGTAATGTGTGTTTATATTTTTTAACCAAGTCATGCACAAGTGGTTCAGGATCGTGAAAAAAGATCAGTGCAAAAAAACGTCGTCAAATTTATGTGTGCCCAAAGATATAACTACATAACTGGTTAAGCAACGTCACAAACAAAATCAGTACAAAAATGCATTTTCAAATTTATAAACAAAGTCATGCAGTAACTATAGTTACCTTCTTTCCCTCCATGTACCAACATCTCCTCATTCTCCTCCTGGTTACCAGCGCGACCATATTGACAACAATACAACGTGGTCCTGGGTTCGAGTCCCAGCCGCACCATTTTTTGTTCATTTTGGACCCTTCTCACCTTTTTTTTTAAAGAGAATCCTATTTGGCCACTACGAATGGGCCTAATTGGTGTAGTTGGTCCATTAGTGCATTCACACATTTTTTAAGGAATCCGATTTTGTCTTTTAAGGATTATCAGTATGTTTCAGAGCTAAATTGCATTCATAAATGATCTGAATTTCAAACTTCTCATACACTTTCAAACTTACAAATTTCTCCCAAATTCATGCCTTTCCATACAATTTGAATATTTCACCTAGTGCGATTAGCACACCTACAAATGCCCAAATGTAATTGCAAAGCGGAATCTGTGTTTGTTCTTCGAGCTTCTTAATCTTCTGGTTCAACCTCCTAAGCTCAACAGCATCAATGCGTGCTCCACCCTCCGTATCTTCTCTCGGAGCTCGCTCTACGGTCGCTGCCCTCTGTGGCATGATGGGCAACCATTGTTCATGCTCGCCTAGCAGTTCATCTGCCAGCTTCTTGGCCAGAGCATCGACCCAAAGAAAGAAACAAGTTATCTACAATAATGTCAAACAAATCAATTTAGTAAAATTGCTCCGATTCACCCCATTCTAGATGCACTAAATTTGTGAAATTGCTCCGATTCTTACCCCATTAGCCTTGCACACGTAGAACGACTGATTACTGTTCTTCTTTGTCTGCGAAATCCTCCGAACAACGTCTGCCTGACACCGTGGACAGAGGAAGATTGGCATCTCCATGCGCGCCGGAATCTCGATCCGCGACGTCGCGCGAGAGCTAGAGGTAGACATCGACCTCGATTCTCGACCGAACGGAGCCGTAGGGGATCTCAGATCCTACGCGCACGGCCCCTTTAGTTGTAGCAGACGGCCACGCCGTCCACGTCGATCTTCCCGTCGGCGGCGCTCCCCGTCGACACCGCCCAATCGGTTGCCCGCGCCCTGCTGCTTACTACCAAGAGGAGTCGCCGAAAACCTCAGTGAGTGCCCGCCTCCAATTCAAAACGCCCTGGCTGATTCGTGCTCACCGCTGCGAGCTCCGGGGACGCGCTCCGCCGCTTTTACAGCACACGCCGGCGCCAGCGAACGGTCAACGACTGGGTCCCACAAGACGCGCCAACGGTACTCTTCTGGATCCCACAACCAACGGTTGTCTTCTGAATGTCAAAAAAACGGTTGTCTTCTGGGTCCCACATGTAAGAAAGTCTAACGGAGACGGCTGGAGTGACGGAATGAATCCTTGTGCACGAAGTAGGGGCAAAACTGAGCAAGATTTGCGACTAGGGGCAAAACTGAGGTCTATGCCACAACTGAGGGCAGCCTGATAAATAACCCATTTATTAAACCTCAATATGTAATTTGATAAATGATTTCCCAACCACCATTTTCATGTAATACAAAGTTTCTTTGTAAGTATTTGATTTAAATAACTTAGCCATAGCTATTCATAAATTAAAATAATATTTAGAAGTATCCTTTTAAACTATTTAAAACATGGTCAAATGGTTTTCATTATCTTACATAAGTTCAAAACATAGTTTTGGAAATTACAAGTCTATATGTTATAACTTTAAAACTTCATAGATTATATAATTAATGAATTATCCAAATAAACATTTCCTTAGCTTAAATGATTCTCATTAATGTTCAAAACATAAAATGATTCTCATGAGTATATTAAATATAAGAAATGAAATAAATCTAAAATCTTTTCCAAAGGTATTTTATACAGTTTTCAAATGATTTATCATAATACAAAACTCAATGGTGCACAAAATATTTTGAATTAAAAATGAATACATTACATTTCCCTTTTTCAATTCAAATAGATGTGTTATGTTATTTAATATTTTACTAAAACCCAAAATGTTTTAATATTAGAATATGAGTTTAATTAACTTAATGTAAAACTTATATAAGTCTTGTATTTTTATAAATTTTATTTAGCCAAAAATGAAATTATTTAAGCCATGTTTTCAAATTTTACATTAAATGTCAAATTTGTATTTAATCAATAATTCAAAATTTTGATGTTTGAAAAATGTTCAAAACATGCCCACAACTGGTTTAACACAAAGATATTGTTTTTAAAAAAATTTAGTAATTTATTTGACTTGATTTGGAGTCTTAAATCAAAAGTTATGAAAGAAACAAGAAAATTCAGAAAAAGAAAAATCGCTGACGTCAGCGATGACGTAAGCATCGTCTTCAAGCTCTGGACGGAAATCGTGCCCGAAAACTGCCAATTTAATTCGCTTGATTGCGGGAGTTTTACTCCACCAAACTTCGCACCGTTTCTTCCTACTAATAGCCCTCGACCTCCTCCTTCCTTTCCCCCCAAAAGCCCTCTCCCAAACGCCCCAAGGCTTGCAATTTTTCTCGCCGGAGTTCCTCCATCGCTGCCGCCGATTTCTCCAACTCCGGCCACAGTAGCACGCCCCCGAGCCCGAGACCCTCCCCCCTCTCTTCCCCAAGTCCTTGCGCACCTCCTCATCCCTTCGGACTATAGTTTTGTGTAGGGAATCGAGCGGGCCGAGCTCACTGGAACCGCCGGAGGTCTTCACCGCTCCGGCCGCCTCTCCCCACTGCTCGAGGAAGAAATCAAGGACACCACCACGTGCTTCGCCTCCCCCACGTCCTCCTGAACCTCGCCGTCGTCTCCGCCGAGCAAGGGGACCATCGGAGCGACCAATCGGTCCACGCCCGAGGCCGCGCCGCCGCCATCTTCTCCGTCTCCGGCGAACTTCCCCGGCAGGTATCGGTCAACCACCCCCAGCCGTCCGATCTGTTTTCTTCGGCCCAGATTAGATTGGATTAGTGAATCGGTAAGATCTATTTGGATCCATCGGATCTGGATCTGACGGCCCCAATTAATCCGAGCCGAGCCGCGGCTCCGGCTAAGCCAAGTCGAGCCCAAGCTCAGGCAGAGCCGAGCCCATCCAGCCACAGCATGCCACGTGGCCCATCTGTTTTCTGATTTTAGCTCGGAATAAATTTAATTGGTCCTTTTACAGAAAAGACCCTGCACATTAGTTTTATCATATTTTTTTCTCTGTTTATCCAAATTCAAATATTTTTATATATTTGGAAAGCTCTTGACATGTAGAATATTTTAGATCTGCCAAAATTCAAATTTGACTTAGTTTAAAATATTCAAATTTCAAATGGTGAATTTGAGTATTTTTATCATAACTTTAAATCTATAAATCAAAAATTGCAAATAAAATTGTTTTAGAAACTTTATAATATGCGTAATATGATGCCTCTGTTATAAAATAATTTTGAGAATTATTTTGATGATTTAATAGTTATATGTTTAAATTGAATAACTGGAGTAATTTTGATATAACTTTTAATATAAACATTATTTTTGAATAAATCCAATTGCTATAAATTTATTTAAATCCCCTCTGCCTATTAATACTAATTACAAAATTTTGTTATAAAAATTTAATCACATAAAACTCTAATATTATATTTAATTCTTTTATTATATTTTGCAAAATAAGAAACTAATTAAATTGCAATTATAACTTTATGCATACTTTATAAATATCACAAAAATTAGTATTATGTTTCTTGTGATTTAAAATTGCATTCCATGCAAAGCATATTTTATTTTGTAGTTATATTTCCCATAAGAAAACTCCTCCCCCATTTTCTCTAAGTTAGGATTATTCTCAAACTTAGTATTTTGGTAAAAGTGCTATGCACTAGACAGTTAGGATTTTCAACATGGAGCTAGAAGACCAATGAAGGACTTAGCCAAAACAAGACTTCAGAAGTATCTCCAAGGAGTAGAAGCGCTTAGAAGAAAGATCAAGAAGAAGTTCATGAAGACCAACCAGAAATATTTTTTAAGTCTTGCTCCCTCTTTCTTTCTTTTCTCCCTCCTTCTCTGAGACTTCATGAAGACTAAGTAAATCCAAGACCAGCCTAGGTGATACAAAAATCATCAAGTCTGAAGATTATTCAAGTCTACCAAGAATTCAATCAAGACATCACCAAGGAGAATATTACAAGTCTGTAGATGAAGCCTGGAAGACCAACTACATCTTTCTTTCTATCTTTTCCCTCTTTCCTAATCTTGTCTTTCACTTTAGACTTAATTTTTGTTTGATCGTGATATTATCATCTTGAAGTTTGTTGGATCCTAGTATCCAATTTACGAAGAGTTGTTAATAATTGTTGATCGCCTTGAAAAATAGACTTAGTATTTTCTCTAAGTAGATATGCACATCATGACTAAGTCATTAGAGTACTTATTCAAGATAAATTATAACAAAGGTATTTTTATCCAACTTCTAACCTTAGTCCTTAGTCTTTTTGACCAACACATTTCCTTGCATTAACTTAAAAGATATTTTATGGCATGACATGCATTTCTAGTCCTTAGAAATAATTTGCATATCATGCATGACATGTTTTCCTTAGAAGTTTATGAAACTTGTTTATTCATTATGTATGCTTGTATGTGTTGTGTTGTTTTGTTTTATGATTGTTGTGTTGTTGTTTGCCTATATTGTTAGATTGAACGGAGAGCTACGAATAACGTTGAAAAGAGTTTGTGAGCAAAGACATCATTCAAAGGCAAGTGGCACACCTCATAAACTTCCTATTATTTTCTATATGCATTACTTAGTGTATTTTTATATAAGCATGTGTAGGATAGTATTGCTATGCTAAACCTGTGTAGAAACACTTGTTCCTGTGACTAGGCTCATATGCAATACTTAGTAGAATTATTGATGCTATGCGAATGTTGTTTTGTGAAAATCTAAATTCTACTAAGTTAATAAAGAACCTCCTGGGTGGATTGGTTGTATATGGAGGCGAAGTTGAGTGGCTACTCAGGACCATTTCTATGGTGTATACTTGAGTATGTGCACTTGTGGATGGCCACCCAGGGAACAGAGGAATCTGAAGAATCCGAGTGACGATTGCTTCCAGTGCAGCCATTGCCGTATGGGATCTGGCTTGATCAATTATGTTGCGTGGACTCTCTCCGGCTTGACAAACAGATGTAGGGGGATGTTAGGTGGAACGGGTCAAGCCAGAGTGGGAGGGAAAATGCTTCTGAAAGATCTCGTCTCATTCTTCTCCTTTTCCTTATCACTATAAGTGTGTAAAGGGTAGTTTGGGTTGAATGGGTAAAATGGTGAACGTGCACAACCTCTGCAGAGTGTAAAACTAAGTACTTAGCCGTGTCCCCGGTACGGACAATTTGAGCAGCTGATCACGGACGTCAAACGGAGGATTCCACCATTCCAACTTCAGAAATAAAACTTGATGGGTGAACAAGAGAAGATGAGATTTATGGTTTTCATGCCATACTTGTCTTGATTTGAAGAAAGTGTTTTCCAAAGAGATAGAAAAAATTGGCTTTATGCAAAATAGTCTTGAACTCCACCAGCCAAATATGCATATAGGCTATAGAGTTATTCCCATAGTGTCACTTGCCGGACTCCATTTTTAATGGAATCTGACCCACGTTGTTGCAATATTTTTCTTATTGCAGTTTGTTCAGATGACGAGTGAGGTTTCGTTTAAAGGTTTTGAGTCTACAACCAACATGTTTTCGCCTGTGGCAACATGAAAGGGATGGAGACTCACTGCTATTGTATTTCCGATGTTTACTCTTTCAAAGCTAGCGTTATGCTATGCAACTTGTATTGAATATTTTGTAAGTCTAGATCATCGATATAATAAAATTGATACTTTGCTGTGATATTACATCGTAAACTGTGTGTGCAAACGAATCGATCCAGAGATTTGCACTATACACAGGTATCTACCTTATTTAAAGTGCAGGTACGCTACAAATATTATATGTCGACAAAAACAAATAACTCACCATTGAGAGCAGGTATGTGCAGTCAATTTAACAATTGTCTTCTTTGCACTTGAATTCAGTTGCTTTCACGCAGTGTTCTGAAGAAATATCAACTTGCATGTATCATGTGTTGTAGTTAAAAATGACAGTTTAATTCAATGGCACACAAATTCTTATTAAGAAACATTCTGAGGGACATCATGTTCATGTTTGGTCACCCTCATGTTTATGGTAGGCAATCTCTAGAACTATATCTTAAGTATCTTCAAAATATATTAAAGAAAGTGGTTCGTTCTGTGGTTTGGAGCTATTGTCTCTGTCAAATTCCTTAGATGAATAACACGGACATTTCAATAGTGATGGACGAGGATGTCATTGTGATACCACACTGTAGGGAAATAGAGATGTCAACGTTATAGTAAGTAACTATGAGTAATTTAATTGTATTTGTCAGAATGAGCTATGGGTAATCTAATATCATGATCAATGAGACATAATAGTTATTACATGCTGGTTTGAATATGGCTTAAAAAACCATGTGTGTCGTCATTCAAAATTAATCTATGGATTGTCATGAGAGATGCAAGCTGATTGATGTCACTATCGTGTTCCCACTATTCCTCCCACTAATCAAATATTGGAGCATATACTGTACCGTCAGGGGAGTGTTCTCCATTTAAAGGCCTTAACAATACAACTGCATGTGAAAATCATGAACAAAACAGAGTTGTTTTCTCTTGCCGCTCGATTATCCTTGTATTAATCTGTTAACAATGTTTTGAAAAAAAAATCCAGTAGGAGTTGGATGCATCTCGTGATTGTTTATCCCCTGATCAAAATGTAAGTCAGTACCCAGAACAACAGGGTACCGAGTTACAGATTGTAGCTGCTCTAAGAAATTGCTTGCTCCGCGTCTTGATTTGGCAAAGAAAGTTCTTATTTCTGCCCATAGTTGCTATTTTCTTTTTTTGGTGAATGTGGAACTTTACTATTGAGCTTTCAATGACAGATAATGTAAACATAGTTGTGAATTCCTTGCAAGATATTCTACCACTTGCGGATGCATCGTTGTGAGGTTTATGTCATCCAAACACACTGAGATGAAGAATCTTCTGCTAACGAGTTTTAATGAGGGGTGTGCCCTCGGCACAAGGTACAAATACTACTTCCATGATAAATCTTGTGCTTTAAAATGTTTGGTACATTATGATTCTTAAAAATAAATAAAGTTTACACTCTCATTATTGTTTGTGTGTACTGTTCTTTAAATATTTGTGAAGTTTTTTTCATCCATATAAATTTAATATATATTATTATTTAACATGTGTAGGAGCCACAACAAAAACTAGGTGAGCAAAGACCTGCCGTAGGGGAAGTAGCACTCATGTAGAGGTTTTCCTCGCCATAGATCTTTCAAAGTAGTCTTTTAATATCAACCTGATCTTTGTAAGTAGAGTAAAAGAAATGTGTGTGCTACATGCTTGGAGAAAATCCACATATGAGTGCACAATAATTTTGTGACAATACTCATAGATAATATACATATTGCTGGTGACACACTAATTCATTAAGTAAAATAAAATAAATAATTTATCTATATTTTTTATATATAAGCCCGTAGCAACGTACGGGCATTCAGCTAGTATAGTAGCATATGTGTGACATATTTTTGTGCATAGACCAACAAAGGTATTTACTTCCCCGTGAAGCTTTCTTCGCACACTTGATACATGTGAGACATACGTGCACTACTTTTTTTAATGGTTTTTTTAAAAAATAAACTGCTCATACGTAAAAAAAATAAATTTTACATAATGATTATTTAAACCAAAAACATATGTCCCAGCTTCATCACAACATTTTCCAGTAGGCGGCCTACTATTGTCGTGCATAAGTTGTTCCTCTCGTTCCCTGCTGTGAATGAACCGACGAAGGGCAGCCTCATCTCCGTGCATGATTGATGTAGATGCATTAGGGGCCATTTCTCTATCTTTGTCCCCGGCTCACGCACTTAACAATTTGATTTTTGCTTGTAGGCCGCATTGATGTAACGAGTTAAGACTAGTGATGTAACCTTTATGCATATCACTAGATGATTCCCCACGCGTTGCTGCGGAGACATGTGGTCATAAATGGGTGTAAACTTTGCTTTACCATGAAAAAGTATAATTGACATTACTAATTACTTATTTCAAGGATTTTTATGGGAAGTTAAATAGTAAGCAGATCTTTCAAAAATGAACTCAACAAACATCATTAGAGATAGGTTTGTCAAAATGATAGAATGGTGTGTGCCGAATGTCCGGCAGTGGAAAATTTATAGAATGTTAGATTCTGTCTACAAGGGAAATTGTAAACTTCTTCTATAATGTCATCCGAAAAATCATAGGTGTCTCTCTAAGAAAGCATGGCAGGAAAAATATACATGCTTCCACCAACAAACTGTCCGATGAATCCGATCAGTACAATTCAACGTGTAGTATAAAGCAAGGGGGTAAGAAAACAAATTATTTTACATGATAAGAAAATGATTTTACCTCTTTCATTGTACAGTTTTATTTAAAAAATGCTAGTATTCTAGAGATAGCAACGTATGTAGAGCTAATCAAGAACTCCATAGAAATCGTTCTGGTTCAACCCAGATAAATATATATTCCGATAGAGGTAGATTAATCATTGATGTAAACAAAACAAAATATGATCTAACCTGAATGGTGCCACACACCCTCATGAAAAAGGGAAGCAAACATCAGGATTTCCTTTGTTATGTGCTCAGTTTCATAAAGAATTTGCAGATACGTATGATCTCATCCATCAATGCAGACCCATAATCACCCTTTCTCAGTATATGCAACATGATATAAACACCGACCAATAAAAAACCATCCTGAAAGATAAGCACAAAATACCCAGGTTTCTACTTTTCGCGGGTAGACACACATATCAATCTGTCCTGTCTGCACCCCTGCAAGCAAGTCAGCCGCGTCAAGAACCAAATAGACAGATTATTCTCCCACATAGACATAAGTTAAGTCACACCAATATTGAAAAAGCAGAAGAAAAACCAGGGCTAACAAAGCAGATTTTTTTTACCAGCAATAACATGAATGTCATCTGGAGAGGATTGATATTACCGATCAGAGCCACCTCAAGTAATACAAATATGGAAATTAAACGCCACTACTGAAAAATAATCACATGACATCTGAAGAATGGAGATTCGGACCAGTACTGGTCTAAACAAAATCATCACCACTCACCATGGACGTCACTGCCTGAACATCTTGAACGATTTTGTCCATGTCATCCATGGGGCTACAATATTGCAGGGCTCTGGGGTTTCACCATGGATGTACATGCATTGCTCGAAGAGAGCAGCCCGGGAGGAGAGAGTGAAGGAAACATGAGGGAAATAGGAGGGAAGAGAATCAATAGAACGTGAGAGACATGCAAGGAATAAATATTGCGCTAGGAGGTGAGCAGGTTTGCTAGTACTGGCATGAGGAGCTGAGAGGACCATGTATTGATTATTAATTGAAGACGACAAACGAAACTGAAGAAAACCCGACGGGGGCTGCTGAGGAGCTGAGACGACCGTACATTGATTATTCATTGAAGAAGACAAACGAAAACTGGAGAAAACCCGACGTGGCTACTGAAGTGAACTGATTAGAGGATTGCTTATGTGTACAACCTTCAACCAATTAGATTGTTGCTGATGTGGATGTCTTGCATGTTAAGAGAAATAACCTTAGTGGGTTGCTCCCATTTATATACTATAGATATCCGATTTCATGACATAGAAGTATAGCGTCCAGGCTCTAGGCGCTACCAACTGAAGTGTAGCGCCCGGCCATATGGCGCTATCCTTCGAGCACCTGACCCCACCATGCCACGTTGGCAGTACCGTAGCGCCACATCGCAGGGCGTTATGATATAGAGGGTAACACCCCCGTGTTAGGCGTTACCAAAAAAGGTTAGGTGTGAAAATACTTTGAAAAAATGTTATTTTTTGTTAAAGTTTGTCAAAGGGTTAATTTTAGTAATTTTCACGACCAGAGATTCTTCTAATCCATCTTTGCGTATCATCACTCTCCGTTACGTACGCCGCATGGCACCAGTCCGCCTCCACATGCTTAATTACTCGATGTGACCACGATGCTTAATCCGGCCGGCACCCGAGCTGATGATCAAGATCAACACGACTTGGATTGGTGCACTGCCACTGGGCGTGAATAATGCCTAGCACCATCAAGGCTTTAAAACCGCTCACGACATTCCCATCATCTCATCCATTTGTTCCTAGCTTCCGTATGTCTGCTAAACACATCCATCCGCACAGTCAACCAACAGGAAGAAGGCATAGTGATGCGTTAGTTATGCTAAAACTAATTAAGCACGAACAGTAGTAGTAGAGTGCGACCAAACACGTGGTCGGTGTTTTGTCTGATGTGCGACTAAATTATGCCATCTCCGTCCAGAATGGACGGACGGCCATCGGCGCAGCGGTTTCATTTCTTTGGGAAATCAACCGCTCCCGGCCCCTACCTAATGTTGTAATGCGCAGGTGATTAGTGACAGTGGATTCCACTTGGTGATACACTATATATGTAGATCGATCTGTAGTTGTTAGCGTGTGCTGGTGATTAACCTTGAGCAATCACCAGATTAAGTACCGGCCATGACTTGGTTCAGGAAGACGTGATTGTGTTGGTGCCGATGGGAGGACTGGAGAAACTGGTGTTGCTTTGAAAATAGGCGGACATACAGATGGTAATTGGTAACTGAGAGCTTGTAGCAGATATCGAAAAATACGTTTCCAGTTTCTCGAAAACGATTTTACGGTGTCTCAAATATCCTTGGGGAAGAAATCTTGTAAAACCATACCATAAACTATATTTTTTCCCTTTCCAAACGAGTTCATCTTTTAGGTACGAGCTGAGCCGTCGCATGAAACGCATCGGCTGTCATCGCCGTCCCCACACGGTTCAACCCTCACCTGGCTCTTTTAGCCCTGGCCTCGATCCGCCTCCTCCCGTGGAAGTGCTTCCATGGGGGGACTTGGATATGGAGGTGCTACCATGGGGTTGCGAGCATGGCCAAACCATTTGGCTTGGGCCCTCGTCTGACTATTGTAGTGCTAGTTTCCCTGTCTTGAACCACCTCCTCTCGTGGAGGTGCTCCCATGGGGGAGCTTGTCCATGGAGATACTCGAACATGCCACGATTTCACATAAAATAGGTTGAATGTATCTCACTGCCGGGAATCAAGGATTGACACCGTAATCGAGCCTTCTCGTCATGGAATCGAGTTCGACATTTGTCGGCGCCGTCGGCGACGAGAACATTGACTCGTTTCCGGTTCACCTAGAAAATCAACCCCAAAACAGGTTCCATGGGGAATGTGGGTGATGATATCCGGGATTTAGAAAATATTTGTGTTTATCTCGTTTTACAGGATGTGTTCGGTGTGTCCTTTTCGACTAAAACTGGAAATAAACCGATTGCATCATTTTATATGCTAGAGATGCTCTGACGGCACAACGATTGTTAACTAAACGGGAACTCGCTGCAGCCTATGAAATTCGCTGGTAGCCACGAGACCTGTCAACAACTCAACATGTGAACCAGAGTGGCTTTTGCCTCATGGACGAGTTTGTTTATCTGACATGAACTGCCAAGAAAACTCAGCAAACTATATTTCTCGCATAGTTCGCACATGTAATCCATGGTCGATCCGAACCATCGTTTTTGCATCGGTCAGGGTCAGGGCTGACACACGTGTGTTGCGTTCTTAGGTGCTAGCCTAAAACGGATAGTTCGGTTGGACCAAGCGACATGGACATACGAGCACCGATTCCTTCATGTGGACGTTGACGTTGCCTTGAGATATCTCTGCCGGTGAAAATGGTTACTCATAATAAGATCCAAGTAAGGGCATGTTTAGGGTCTGTTTGGATTGTAAAAAGTTTCATAAGATTTTTTTCCTATGGATTCAATGCTCAGGATTTTTCCCCCAGGATTTGTGTTTGAGTTAAAATAATAGTGCTACCTAATTCCTATCCATTGGATTCCTATATCCCAGTTCATAATATTTTGAACATCCACTCCAATATATTTTTTAGATTCAAGTGTATCGAATCGAGACAATTTTTCTATGTTTTCCTTCAACCTAGACTTATCTTGAAAGAAAATAAATCAGTCAGTTATATGCGCCATTGTAGAATGGGAGAGCAGACTTACCATTTTTTCGACATTAGGTGGTCATTAATTCTGTAGATGAACTAGTTTTTTCGCACTGTTCTCTTTCCTCCACCTAGGTACAAATATTACGTAGCATGCGTTACACAACCGATTAAGTGCATGGTCTGAGACTCTGAGTAGAGAGCATTGTTGTGATAATTATTGTGTGCATTCGTGGATACACAAATCTTATGTGCATTCGTACCGAATGATTTGGTCTTTTAACCTAAAAGAGTCTATTGACACTGACTGATTTTAAATATGTCATAAGTAAAAAAAGAAGGCTATAAGATGACACATACACATTCGACTATTTTCATTTTTTACCTGGAAGAGCGTAGGGAGAGTCTATCTTACACCTGTCTAATTGTGAATTTGCAAAGGTCAATTCTTCCATCATAAAATGGCAAGGACATACGACCGCTTTCTGTATCATCAATATTTTTTTGGTCAATATGAAAACAACACATTTGTTTTCCCAGTAGGGCTGTTCGATTGAAATGAAACGAACCGGACTATGTGGAAAATCAAACCTGTTTTTTCACGGGATTTTATGTTCGAACAAAGAAGATACGGTTTTAGAAACCGGAGACATGGCAAACGAATAATAGCTAAAAGTATATTCATCCTTTTTGTTAGATTGACCGCGGGAATAAATCCCTTGTTTCATTCATCGAAAGCAGCCTAACGGGCCATTCGCAGCTTATGATGAAGACACTTTTTTTCTAATTCCATTCGAACAACTATTTTCTGTAATTTTCCAATGTTTTGGAGTACTCTGTTTTGAATAATCCTCTATTCGTTTGTGTCGCTAGCGCGTACCGTTGACTAGTTCCATGGAGACGAGCAGGTCTACCCTACCCATGAGGGCAGCAGCAGCAGCTTTACAGGCAGCTGAGCTGAAGGGTGGTGAGCATAAGCAGATAGCTACCAC
Organism: Poa annua; assembly: GCA_026929855.1. Classification (NCBI taxonomy): domain Eukaryota; kingdom Viridiplantae; phylum Streptophyta; class Magnoliopsida; order Poales; family Poaceae; genus Poa; species Poa annua. The sequence goes on from CM049426.1 coordinate 300,369,540, forward strand.
TCGCTGAGTGTCGTGTATAAATATCTCTCGCCGCTTCCCAGCTTGCTCCTGGTCGGCCAGCCCAGCCAGTCGCTGCCCTGTCCTGTCCACCACCGGTGACTCGAGCCTGGCGCCACCCCCTTCTTCCCTGCAGGCTGCAGGACGTCCGAGCAGTTGATCCGTCCGCCGCCGTTCCTCGCATGGACTACACGGGCTCCAGCTCCAAGGAGCTCTCTCCCACGCGGTAATCACTCAATCGATCCTTCCCGGAGCTTCGTCTCACTTCTTCTCTTGCGCGCGCGCGCGCATTCTTTGGTTACGCCGGCGGCGCCGAACATGTCTGAGTCTGACGGCATGTGTTGTGACGACGCGTGCAGGGCGTGGTGGTCCAAGGAGACGGTGGCCGTGGTGACGGGCGCGAACCGCGGCATCGGCCACGCGCTGGCCGCGCGGCTCGCGGAGCACGGCCTCACCGTGGTGCTCACCGCGCGGGACGACGAGCGCGGGGAGGCCGCCGCGGCGCCGCTCCGCGAGCGGGGGCTCACCGTCGTGTTCCGCCGCCTCGACGTCTCCGACCCCGCCTCCGTCGACGCCTTCGCCGCCTGGGTCCGCGACACCTTCGGCGGCCTCGACATCCTGGTACCTTCCCCATAAACTCCTCCTCCTCGTCCTCCTCCTTCTTTGGTATCTGCATCTTTCACAAACAAAGTCAAATCTTTGTTTTGGGATACCAACCACGGCTTTCGCCATGGATCAGACATGGATATCCACGACGACGATCCCGCGCACCGAGATGCGCATCCTCATCCGTAGCGCTAGGACTAGGACTAGGACTAGGGGATCGGTCAGCTCTAGTGCATCGGATCAATCAGGATATTCGGGACCAGTTTATTTATTTTCACACTGCATTATTGCGCGCTCTCCGCCGGACGGGGCACGCAACAGGCCACAGCTTGCCACCGCAGCGACCAACCGAATAAAAACGTCATGTCATGTTCTAACTCTCGCAAAAGCCGGCGCCGTGGCCGCAGCCGGAGGAGGCGGCGGCGGGTCGAGCACGGCCGCGCGGCGTGCGCACGCAGTCATGGCGTCTGCGCCGCCGGACGGCGACGACCGACTGGGCAACCCGGTCCGAGAAGTGACGACGATGTGATGTGTAGTAGAATATAAATGGTCGGCACATTACACACCTGCTGTCTGCTGACCTGCTCACCTGCACCAAGTTGGTTTGCTTCGGAGACCAACCCGACCACTCTACACGGCTAGTCAGATTTTGACTAGTCGAACCACTCTACCAAGTAATTACGCCTCTTTGACTAGGAGAAACAGTAATTACGTGTGCGATCGACCATTTGCCGGAGTTTTGTTTTGCTTACTTTTGCAGAGTATCTTGCACTAAGGTTCTTCCGGATTGAATATCCTGAATTTCAGACATCCTTACTTTGAACTGTTCAGACCAACTTCAAGCTCGCGTTTTGTTACTGATGAAATTTTGCAAAAGCACATGAAGGAAGGAAGTAAATGAGCTAACATCGATCATACAGTCTTCCACAGTACCTGCGGCAAACGGATGCCTTGTTGTTCTGAATCTGCCAAGGATACTGTTCTGCGCTTTGTTGTCATAATATGCTGTATGAAGAACAGAACAAGCAGACTGTAGTGGATAATAGCCCAAGTGGTCCATAAACCATAACGGAATGTATTCAATGATAACATAGCCCACTGCCCCACTCAAGCTGAGTTAGGACTTCCATGTCGCCTAATCATGCACGAGAAGTGCTCATGTGCTTTCCCATAAGTCTTTCTGCACGACCTTTAAAGCACATCAATGGCTGTGATTACGGGTGGAGATTGGGGGTGTTAATTCCACCTAGTTAGTACTCCTCTTACATCGCTTTTAGACCCATATGAACTTAATCAGAGCCGTTGATATGCTTTAAAATTCGTGCAAAAAACTTCCAGGAAAGCACAAAGCACATGAGCATTTCTCAAAGAAGCTGTTACTCCTGTCCTAGCTAACTGAAGCCTCTTAAACTGCTCCAAGCTGATTGAAGAAGTAAGAGGACATGTCCTTCCTCTGATGCTGGAATTAATTGTGGCACTCTTGTTGGTGTAGGTGAACAATGCTGCAGTGTCGTTCAATGAGATCGACACCAACTCGGTGGAGCACGCCGAGACGGTCCTTTTGACGAACTTCCACGGGACAAAGTTACTGACCGAAGCACTCCTTCCTCTTTTTCGGCGATCGCCGGCCACCAGCCGGATCCTGAACATCAGCTCACAGCTTGGCCTTCTTAACGTAAGTGCCCATATGACACTCCATGTTCTTTAATTTGTATGAGGTAGAATTGCAAGTTTATTTGCAACACCGTTGCGGACTTGATTAGTCAATAGCATGTGCGTTGTGGACAATGAAGTGTGAATGCACGAGGCTGGCCATATATAGAGACAAGTAAAATAGTTTTCAAGTATATCTTGATTCTTGAAGCATACCACATCAGCAGAGCGGTACATAATACATTGTCCACTCATGCATATATGTCCAAATCAAGCCATTTAAAATTCGAAAAGTCTTTTCTTTTCTTATCGTTGACAGAGCAAAAGGGGGAAAGCTACAACTCTTTCTTCCCACAAAACTTCTAGTTCATCATTTCATATGAAGAAACTCCAGTTCAACATATAGTAGAGAGTGGTAGGTGTCAATCCTGCCAACTAGTTATATTTCAGAAGTAGATAAACGAATCAAAAGGGACCAACCTCTGTTTTTCTGCCTAATTTTGCATAAGTTGGAAAAAAAATATTACCAACATGATCACATGGCAGTTGGGAACATAATGTATTGTTAAAACATTGCATCCTGTCAGGAACATGAACATATAAGCATCTAGACATATGACAGGTTATTTTATAGCAAAATTCTCTGGGAAAGTCTTGGGACTCAACTGGACAAGGAACCTGAAAGTGATGGGGTTATACATTTAGAAGCGAAGAGATTGAGGTCTTTTGTGTGTTTTGTTTTTTCAAACCGGGCGCATTCACTTTTTCCATTTCAGAACGGAAAGGTGGGAACTTATGAGGTTGACGATGCCCGATTTCGTAGAGGCAAAAATAGGATATGATCAAGTCTAGTTGAAGACAATATGGGATAGCTAAAACAAGGCGGGAACTTTACAGGAACCTCTCTACACGGCACTAATTTTTCAGAGACATGAGCTAGTGCGGCTGTTGCATGCTCGTAACCTCACCTAACATAGAAGGGAAGCCTCGACACAGATGTTTCTGTCTTGCACAGCTGAACTCCATTTCTGACTAAAATAATGGACAGACACACACGCGTCACACCAGGATTTTAGACATTTATAGTGTACAATTGTGACGCATACATAACTATATATGGCAACCAATGAAACGAGTGTACCTTGAGTTGTTGACATGTGTAGTGTCTGTCGTGTTTGGTTCTTCCAGAAGGTGCGCAGCCCGTCGCTGGTTCGGCTGCTCCAGGACGAGGAGGCCCTGACGGAGGCCAAGATCGAGGGCATGGTGTCGCAGTTCCTGGCGCAGGTGAAGGACGGGACGTGGGAGGGGCACGGGTGGCCCAAGGTGTGGACGGACTACGCCGTCTCCAAGCTGGCCCTAAACGCCTACACGCGCGTCCTGGCGCGGCGGCTGCAGTCCGGCGGCGAGCGCGTCAGCGTCAACTGCTTCTGCCCAGGGTTCACCAAGACGGACATGACGAAAGGGTGGGGCAAGCGCACCGCCGAGGAGGTGGCCGACCTCGGGGCCAGCCTCGCGCTGCTCCCGCCCGACAAGCTCCCCACCGGCACCTTCTTCAAGTGGAGCACGCCGCAGCTCTACTCCAAGCTCTGAGACTCGACTCGGTTTCGTTGCGATGTATGTCAGCCTCTTCTGCCGTACGTGTGATCGGTGCTAGTAGAATCCTACGCACGTATCGATGCCCATGTGTGTCGTCTCGTGATCTCGTCCGTGATCGAGTACATATTTTGTCTTGGTTTAGCATTCCACCATTGTTGCCCCTAGCCTGCTGCTCCTACCTAACCTACGTACGTACAAAATGTCGGGTTTACCAAGATAATAGGAGTAGCAGCAATTAGTTTTCCAGTCAACCCATTTCTCGCTTCGACTCCTAGGAAGAATGCTTGCAAGTTTCGGATGAATGTTTAGACTCTGCCGAAGGCCGATTGGGTTACCTTGCCGTAGGCCGCGGCTTGTGCATTTCAATGTCTGAAGCAGGAGAACTCTGCATTCTTTTGGTTTCTTCTGACAGACATACGATAAATTCATGTCTGATGATGTGTGTGCGCGCCGCACAACAATGGGTCGAGGGGAGAAGGATCATTAACAATCTATGCTACTATTTTCATAATAATGGTCACTAACATATGTCTTATAATACTGATATTTTAAATCATACATTAGATAGTTTTTGAGGATTTCTAAAAGAATACACCCTAGGCCACCCCAAAGCCGACCAGCCCGTCGAAACAAAAAAGTAACAACATAAAAGCTTTGGGGAACGGCACAAAGAGATCCATCCACTCGTGAAAACGTGGATGCCTATGCGCATCAATTTGATGCAAAGGTCGGGGATCAACATTCTTTAAAAAAAATCTACTCGTGAAAGGAAATTTAAAATTTCAAACGTGGAGAATTTGAAAAAAAATCCAAAATTGAGCGAATTCTGATAAAAATTAAGAATTTGACTCGAGGAAACTCGAAACTAATCATGGGAATCAAACATACTCGTTGACCCTACACCTGACCCTCGGCTGACCAGCTGGTCGGCTTTGGCGTGCCTAAAGCTGTATTATTTTTTAAAATTACTCAAAAAACGTATTACTTTTTTAGATATCTTTAATAGAATGTTTTGTTTTACAAAAATTGTGATTACCATTGTCATCTATCTCATCATTAATTGTAGTGACACATTAGTTTTTTTGTTGACAATATGGCATACATGATATCAGGACGGCTAGTCTGAAGGGGTGCCCGTGTGGGTGGGACCCACCCGAATGAGCATGTGTCCCGAGTCAAGCATGGACATAGTCAATCAAAACGACCCACTTCGTTGTTTGAGAATTCAAAAAATAAATGTGCTGTAACCAATTGCACAAATAAAAAAGGATGACCAAGAAGAGAACATTGTTCGTGTAAATATATCTTTTTTAGTACTTGTGGTGTACATCTCTATTTTGGTTTGTATTTTACACAATGGTCCATCGTATCGCTGGCCCTCTAGGGCTCGAACAAGGTGGCCATTGTTGGGGTTCGTAGAACATAACAAAAATTTATGAAGCTAGCGCTTCCCTTTTGTCAAAATCTATCTAATGAGTAATGTGGTAACAAAAAGAATACGGAAACAAACCCTGCCGCATGATAATGTTCCCGTACAAACATGGACGATGTAGACGTTCGTAGCCGACCTCAAGATTGTGACGATCTTGGTGAAGCTCCAAGGGACTCCTCACTTGGATGTTGCGCGTAGCCGATCTGAAGGTCTTGTTAAGCTATACACGAGTCGGGACGTGAGTCCGAGGGACAAATGTACAATACAACTCCTCCGAGTGAGTCCCACACATATGGTGTATGATAATTGATAACAACTCCTGATTCCTAAGGCCCAGCAGAGTTGCAGAAGTAGATGTTCTAGACCGGATCGAGCAGCACAACAACATGCGTATAGTGGAGAACTCTCCAGGCCAATCACTAAGTCAAGTCCCAATTGCGGAACACCATTTGGGGAGAGGAGAGGAGAGAAAAAAGAGGAGAGCTCCGTCCAAACTTTTAAGAGAGAACTCTCAAGGAAATTGTGTGGGAAGGAGGAGGGCGACATTCTTATATAGGCTGGAGGGGTGGCGGCTAGGGTTTGTGGGGAGGTGGCCGGTTGGGCCCCTAGGGCCCATGCGCCAGCCCAAACCCTAGGCCCAATGCATTCCACGAAATATCCTTTCCCTAAAAGAACTCGTTAAACCGTAAATAGTAAGAACTTTCACTTTGTTTCTTGATACATACAATATCCGATATATACCGATATTTCCCTTTACTCGTTCCCGTGAAATTCCATCTCTTTGTGACCTAGTCACATGCTAGGATGGATGATGTATCATCGAGTGGCGCCAAAAGTATCTACCCAACACTTGGGTGAACAAATTTTGCGCTTGATTCACTACTCTTAAACCTATCCCTTTGGAATGCCGGATAGAAACCTTTTTTATCACACTGACACTAAAGTGAATAATGGTGTATCAAGCGCATTCCTCGAAGATGATCTCACATGTCTAAGGAATAAGTCACTATGTTTGATAAGTTATTGTAACGTTTGAACAACGTGACTTGATTGTGTTGTAATACTTTCTTTGAGTAATGTCCACCACATCATTCTCTAGTGATATGACTCCATTGTCGACTATCATCAAATGACACTTGATCGGGAAAGCTCGATCAACAACCGACACCTGGACTAGTATATATATATAGAGGTTGTACTAGGGACTATGTTTGTTCATATATCACATGTGTATTGATCGTTCCAATTAATATAGATATAGCATGATATAAAATTAATTATGAACTCTCATAAATATGTGAATAATACTACTTATTATTTACCTCTATGGCATATTTCCAACAGACAGATCCTAGCCAACCATCGGTGTATATATCAATAAGGTCTTGTTTGATAATAGTGTAGTTTTAGAAAATTGGTAGCGATTATCCTAGCCTAACCCTCAATTCTCATCTATATCGAAAATCATGTTTATTTCTACAGTATTTGGCAAGTTTTATCCCCTGTTTTCCTTAGGATTATCCAAACTAGTATGTTTTGAATACCCAATTCAATGGACTAGGGATAGATGGGGAGTTGATGAGGTTGGGTGAAGGTGGGGGTTTGTCCGAATCCATGGGGGCATAATTCCCACCAACAGCCATGGCTCAAGGGAAAATAATTCGGTCATGAGATATTTTCTAGGTCCTAGGGAAAAGAGCATATGCAAGTAACCCGTAGCTCTTTAGAGTCTAATTATTTAGCAAAATTAATGGAAATAGCAGGTCCCAAGAGCTTAAAGTTATATGTTTATATTCTTATTTGCACATGTGATAGTAGTAATACTACAATTTCGAAACATCCTCAAGATATTTGTTATACAATAATACACATAGTACTTTTTTAAAATACTAGAATCGGTTGGAAACAAGTGAAATGCTTTATATATAACTTAACTAAACAACACTAGTTAATCTTGGAGAATTATAATTTATCTATTTTAAGTTTTTCCATTTCCATATATGAGAAAAAAATGTTCATATTAAAAATAAAATTCGTTTTGCAGAAATATAATATAGTACTCATTTGGATTGTTATAACACATTATATTCTTCTTCTACTTCATAATGAATGTCTTCTAAGAGTTGGACTAATAAACTAATAGCGCTCGTGAGCTGCCAAAATTGCATCTAGTTAACTCACATATTTCTCACAAAGAGTTTAAACTACCCCTTACCAGTCCCAAAGAAATACATCCATGAACAAGAATAGTAAATTAGGATTTTTCTTACAAGAATGTTGATAGGAAAAATGTAACGTTAAAATTTCAGCAGAAATATGTAAATCCAACTAGTGAAATATTTGGAGATGCGAAAACCACATATAATGTAAAGTAGAGTGATGTCTAACATTTAACAACAAAGGATTTTTGTATTGTTTTATTCTTTAAAAAAATTATTTCACATCATTTGCACACAAAATTAGCATTAAATAAATAAAAATATTTAGTATAAATAAGTCAAAGCAATTGTTGAAGTTAGCTGGTCACTTTAGCTACTTTGCTACTTTAAGGGTGTGTTTGGTTCAACTGTGGATTTCAAAAAAACTGCTGTGAACTGTGAGCTGTGAAAAAGTTGTTGTCACATGAGAACTGTGGTAAAGCTGAAAGTCATTTGGCTGAAACAACTGTGAAACTGTGAATTTTATGTGAATCATCTGTATTCCCCTAAGACCATGGGAGAGCCGTCACCATGTCTCGCCGGTCACCGTGCCGGATTGCCTCCGACCACCTTGATATCGCCGGACCCTTGTTGGACTTCGTTGGACCTCGCCGAAACCTCACCGGAGATAGGGAAAACACGCCGGACCTCATCAGAACGCCTCTTGCCACTATGGTATCGTGCACACCCTCGCTAGAGTTGGTCAGACCTCATCGGAGTTTATCGAATCTCACCGGAGTTGGCCGGACGTCGCCGAAACGTCGCCGAAGATAGGGAAGACATGCTAGACCTCGCCGGAGATGCATTTTAGCCACCTTCATAACGCCGGATCATCGCCGAAGTTGGGCGGACCTCACAGGAGATGGCAAAAGATCCATGCATGAACACACCGTATTACAACATAGTGCAGACTCGATATGTGGATTAGTGCTAGCTCGACTTGTTTCTTGGCAGATTTCTTTCTCGTCGAAAGCTCTCACGTACAAACCTAGCTCATCTAGATCTAGACTTGATTGATTGGCATCGTAGAAGCTAGCAACAACTAGATGGAACGAAAGTAGCTCAAGACATGCAATGCAAGCGGAATCATATTGTTACAGTGCACGGCGCCACACCCGCGGTAGATACGTACTGGACGCGTATTCCATCCTTACCCGGAGGCACGTCCATGGCGTTCTTGGCGACGCAACAAACAGGACGGCGGCAACGAGTATGAATTGGCCAACGGGCCTCCATGGTGGCTCGGGCACAAGCTTGAAGACCATGGCGCCGACGCCGTGAGACCTCGCAGATCGGCGATGGCGCGGGGCCTCGTCCAGCGCGACGGCGGGCTGGGACCTTGCAGGTCGGGCTACGCACAGGCCGTGGTGGTGCAGGATGTGGATGGACGGCTGGTGGCCAGACGGCAGCCGAGCTGGGACGGAGTGCCACGGGAAAGAAGAGTCTTGCGACAAGGGAGCAGAGGAATAAAGAATGAATGTTTTGCACTTATTGATGGGATAATTTTTGGCTAGAATTTGGTTTTCACCACGATGGAAGCAGGGTCTGGGCTGCTTCGGATTATGGTGTCCACAAGCAGGTCGCGCTGAAATAATCTGCTGTCAGATTTTTTCGTTTGGTTAGCGTTCAGCTTTTCCACCGTAGAAGTCGGTAGTAAAAGTCTAACCAAACGGACCCTAAGTGAGTTTGTCTTAATGGGCCTCTTTATAATCTTCCTAAACAGAAAATATTATTTATACCTATTTTTATCTATTTTTTTAGAAAATCCGACAATATTTAAAATCACAACATTTTTCGTAATCAGGACATTTTTTGCATTTAAACAATTTTTAAATTTGAACCTTTTTTAAAATATAAGCATTATTTTGAATCTGAGGAAGCATCAATTTGAACATTTTTTAGACTATAATCATTTTTTAATCTGAATGTTTTCATATTCTGAAGATTTTTCAAAGTTGAAGGTTGTTCAAGTTTGATTTTTTTAAATTTAAACGATTTTTTGAATATGAACATTTAAAATTTCTAAACACTTTTAAATTCTTAACATTTTAAAATATGACTTTGTTTTCTTCAGAACTCTGAACAATTTTGGAATCATAAAACTAAATGAAAAGAAACAAAAAAAATAAAACAAAGAAGAAGAAATTTACGTGAATGGGCCAGCGCGCCCATTAGTTGGCCCCTTCAGGCCGCGCAGCGATATACTGGATTCACCGAAGGGCATCTCACCGTTGGAGATGCCCTAGGCCGCGGCATGGCAAGTAGCAACCTGGATTTAGTCCGTGTGGAAGACGCCAAGCAAACAATATGTCCTGCAGCGGCAAAATTCAAAAAAAAAAAATGTCGTGCAGCGGCCGCAGTGAGCCCCGATTCCCGCAAGCCCGCGCTTAAAATCTACTACTCCGTACTGTATTATTTCAGCTAATTCAAGGCCCGGACTAATCTACGCAGTAGGCAAGCAAAGGTCACGGCGGACGTCAAAGCAGGTAGCTAGGCCCGTCAGTCCTTCACAGGCTATGAGGACTTCCACTAATCACTGCGCAGAGAGAGACGATGACAGTGCCCAGTGGTAGCTTCCGTTTGCTTTTCCAGAGGGACTACGGAAAAGCAATCATGCATGCACGCCTACTCGTACTACGAACCTCTAGTTTAGTTTAGTTTATTTTGGATTAGTTTAGTTTAGGGAGGTGACAGATTAGATCACATTATGCATGCTAGAGTACGCAGTTCTTGCTTTCCCGCAGGGCCATCCGTCTGGCACGGCACCGGCACGCCAATATTCTACAGCAGCGGCCGTCGATCAGTTGAGCCACATGAACATATATATATAGCTTTGTCGATTTCGGACGTGGTGATTGAGATGGCCGAACCTTTCCGGTGTACAGCAGCAGCAGTGGTTAGACTAGACGTAGCAGCTCGGCTGGCCGGCACGGCACTTCTTTCCACCTAACCGTGACGAAGATCGATCTCCTCTCGGAGATATAATGGTCGTCCATGGCGATGGCGCGCGTGCGAGCTCGGGCCCGGCGGTTGGCAAGGTGTGCACGACGCGGCGGCGGAGAGGCGCGCGCAGTGCATGAGCTGGGACACGTCCGTTTGATGTCACACCGCGGCAGACACTTGGCTGGTTCTGCACGTTGGTGCTTAATTGGGCTGCCGGGAACACACCTCTGCAGTAGTACCCAACGGTATGCAGGGTTGGAATCGTATGTGTTGGTGCTTTGATGCCGATCACACCACACGGACGCGCATTTACGACCATCGACTGAACCTCGCCGATTAAATGCTTGCCCGATGAACTGAGGGCCATCACCATCAGGCTCTGGCTCCACCGCCGGCGCTAGCCGTTGTGTCCGTTCGCCACCGGACTTTGCTCGCCGTGCAAAATGCACAACAGAACAGGGCAACGTATCACGTATGTCAAATGCAGCCGAAGCAGAACCTGTACGTACGTCTCCAGATTTGTTCATGCGTCACACCAACAACGATCGACGGCACGGCCGGCCGCACGGGGGATATCAGAAGCAAAGAGAACGACAGATCATCCAGCAGTGGCGGGTGAACGGAAAGCAAACGTGGCAAGAAACAAGCTTCACTCACACAACACCCTTGCTAAGCTGCTGGACCGACTGATCGACGCCTGCTCCGTCGTGCGTTTCCTCTCCCGTCGCGTCACCGCCTCGTCGACCTCGCCCTCCTCCTCCTCCTCCTCCGACTCCGCCAGGACCATCCGGCGCAGCGGGCTGGGCCCGAGCCTTCGGCGCTTGGACGCGGCCGCGTGCCGGCGCCGGATGACCTCGATCTCGTTCCGCCGCCGCGTGGCGCCCTCGTCCACCACGAACCGCCGCATCAGGTGGTCGTCCGTCAGCGACTTGCCCCGGAACACCGGCCGCCGCTCCACACCCACATGTCCTGCAGCCCCCCTCACCGGCAGCTCGGCGCGCGGCGGCGGGGCCACCAGCGGGTTGCCGTTGCCGCACCCGCCGGACGCCGACGCCGACGACGCGCGCGGGTAGCTGTAGCTCCGGCGCGGCGCCGCCGCGTCGCCCGCCTGGAAGTAGAGCGACGGCTCGTTGTACGAGGAGATGGGCGCGCAGAGGCACACGCGCGTGAAGGACGCCGCCACGTTCAGCGACGACGACTTGCGCAGCCTCCCCGGCCCCGCCTTGTTGCCGGTGGTGGCGGCAGCGGGCGACGACACGCCCGCCGCCGCGGCAGCCTTCGACGTCGTCGGCGCCGCCGCCGCGGGCTGCTTCCATATGAGGAGCAGCAGCTCCACCGCGCGCTGGTACCACGGGGACTTCTTCGACAGGCCTCTCGGTCTCGCCGCGCCGCCGTCCTTCGATCTACATGCACGAACGGCATCGTCACGTCAGTCAGTCAGCAAGAACTCCCCGGCCAATTGCATCGTCAGAGGATCGAAATTCGACAGGAGGATGACAGTGTTTACGTACGTACCTTGGTTGCTGTGTGTTCTTGGCCATGTTTTGCAGCAAGAGGGAGTGGAGAAACATCTGGGCGAGCGAGAGGTCAAAGGGAACTGATGTCACATCAGCTTGTCACATTCCTTCATGCGAATGAGTATCCATGGCGTGGAGAGGTAGGTGCGTACCGGCTGGGAGAGGTGGTTAAGTTAAGGCCTTGATGCCGGGGGCAGTTCAGTCATGTTGGTTTGGGATTGTACTTTGCAAACCAGAGCAGAGCATGCCAAAGGTGTTCTCTCTCTCTCGAGGGAACGAATAAGGCTTCTTTTTCAGTGAGGAACCCTTCAAAAACTGACATGAATACCCAACCGAGAAGATGGTTGGGTTGAGAGCATCTTCACCGACACCCTCCAAACGACACTCCAAAAGTCTAATGGGTGTCCGGGTGCAAAAATGTACACAACAACATCCCAAAGCTTTGCCTTGAAGATTTTGTGTCCGACACACCCTTTCCGGGCCCCATGTCAACATGACTTTGACATGCCTTCCGATGGCCTACCCGTTATACAAAGAAACCGCGCAGAAGTGGTTAATAGCGTCGTGCAGGAGGCCGTTCGGACGACGTAAATGACGAGGCGTTTTCGTAAGCGACGAAGGGACGGGACGACGGTGTGTCTGCCGCACGGGAAGTGTCTGTCACACACGGACTCCAGCCTCTCCCGGTGGCGTTTGCGGAGAAGCTCAAAGACATGGTGCCAAGTACAATGCATCTGAAGATGGAGTATTGCGAGAACGACCAACTAGGCGGTGAAGACAGTGTTTGTGGTTGCGTGTGTGTGTGTGTGGGTTCTTGTTGTCCTTCGAGTTCGACGACGACGAGTGTTTCATTGAGATCTTCGACGATACTTTATGTCGCATGGGAGGCCATCGTGTACAACTACAATGAGAGCGGGTCTTCATCAAGAAGTGCAAGATTTACTTGTAGTAGCAGCAGCTAGTAGTATTTACTTTGCATTTTGTATTTTTGAAATATTTCCCTTAGTTGTCGTTGTAATAGTAGCAAACAGAAATGTAAATTGGGCTGCTGATTTGGAGTATGTCAATGTGGGCTACACCCTCCATTGGACCGAAAAATATGTCTGACACACTCCAATTAAATCTCAGTTGGGGGTGCCGGGAGACGAATTTGGAGTATGCCGGTGAAGATTCTATAATATTTGATGATGGTGCATAGCATCCAACTGAATAAAGTGTATGTCAATGCCCAAAACGCATTTGATGAACTCACCCGTCGAGATTCGGCGATCGACATGCTCTCTAGCTAGCTGTGAGCACCGAGTGCTTAGCTTGGTCCAAGCAAAGGGTAATAACGTTTCGATGATGTAAATGCAGTTACTGATGTTTGCAATTTACAGTTTCACACATATGACTTGTAGAGCTACCCTTACAAAATTTATCTGCCTTATTATGATCGATGCAGTCAATATCTTCTAACTATCAAGTACAGTGGTATCCAAAAGTATACATTATCGTGCATCCATGATTTCGGGAGAGACCGAACCAAAGCACACACCGGAATTCCAGCGCTACAACAACTCAAAGATATATATTTCAGGCAGCCCCTAGCCTTTTGCAAGCTTGCTCCACACTGCTGTCTTCCTTTCCTTTGTTGCATTGCATTGCATGTTAGCTGCCTTTCCCTTTAGCTAGCTACTATATGCATATGATTCCTCCCAAGCGACGATGGCCGGACGGAGCTGCTGAATTTTAAACCCCAAACGGGTTCGATGGGCCAAAGCAACACTGCGACGCTAGCTTCTTTTTTGCATCGATCGACTGACATGATGCTAGTATCATATATATACACTGCTGGTACCAAGTCTAGCAAACGACCAACGGCCACTAAAGTACATGCATGCCTAGCTACCGGGCTAGCTAAACCATGCATATAGGAGGCAGTTAAGTTAAGGCTCCATCTCTTTATTAGGCCCTATTGTAATCTCTCGTGTCGGCCATATCTAATGGACCGGGTATATATGTACAGCACATAGCACCACGGGCTACACCGCTACAGTATGTGTACGTGTCTTTGCATTTGTAGACTAAGATAACTATACACATCCTAGACGAATCCTAGTACTGCAAGAATCAAAAGGGGGGTTGATTATGCTGTTTCGATGTTCAATCTCGCGTACTCCTTTCATTTCACATTGAATGTGTACTGATTAATTTGAATTTGAAATGGTTGAGCGTCCAACGCCGATCAATGGATCAGTGTTTTCTCTTGTTCTCCTTTGATCAACTAACTTTGAGTAGTGGGAAAGCTGATTAGTAGAAGCTCGATGTGTTCAGAGTTTTGGCTCTAGACTCTAGTGTCTAATTAAGCAGACTGTGACCACTACAAGTTACTTAGTGGTGACTGGTGACGACTAAGGACTCTGTGTCGGGAACGGCGTGCCCTTAGCCGACGACGAGAGGGGAACAGGAGCATGGAGAGGATAGAAAGGCCGGCCAGAGGCCACAAATGTTCCCGGCGTGGAGTAAGTACATGTACATCCAAGTATACATACACTGATACACACCACACCATGCATGCTTCATGCATGAAGCAAATTATCGAATTAAGAACTAATCAACAACCTTTTGAATGGTGTCACATCATATGCAATCGTCGGATTAATTTTATGGCCAGTGGATGGATCGACGCGGGGGAGCCATGATGAAATCCGTGTTGGATCAGAGGTGTAAAAGAGGGCCGGCCGGGCCGGGGAAGGGAGCAAAAGCCATGAGAAAGGCGAGGGGGAGGAAAGGGGCCATGATCATCGCTTAGACCTCGATCTCTTTGGCTGGCTGGCCGGTCTCTCGCCGCTAATAAAGATCGGGGATCACATCCATCATACGGTTTCATTCCATCGATCGCGCTTTAGCTTTAGACTAGGCCGGCTTGCTGCCCTGTCTCAAAAGCAGATCGATCAGGCCCTAACGGACCACCGGCAAGTGCATGATAACAACCTCGATCGATCGATCGATCGGCAATATTCTCGTCGTCCGGACGGCGTGCTAGAATCTCTCTTCAGTTCGTCAGTTTGGGCATTGCGGAGTGCAACAAGTGGGGTGTGTGATCTTGAAAACAGGCACTATAGAGTGCAACTAAGATGGTGGTGGTTTCAGTTAACCTGCGTGTAAAGTGTGTAAACTGTAAACTGATTCGTTTCAGCAGAAACCTTGTATAGTCTCTCACGTACTGTGCAACAGCGCAAGCCGCCCTGTAGCCCCATGAGTTCCCCAGTGGCGTCGGCGCAGGGAGCATCTTCTGCATCTCAACCTCTTCTTCGAATGCAAGAAAGAGCCCGAGTCTCTGAGCCTCTTCAGCAGTGGGAGAAAGAGCTTTGGCCGGCAGGCGGCAGGCATGGAAGCCGGTGCCCTGGTCAAAAGCCTGGTCACCGAAGGCGTACATCGCTGGTGCTTGATTCGCCGGCACGTCGTCGACATGGGCCTCCTCTCGTCTCGTCCATGGAGATGGAGGGGACAGCAGCAACAATCCCCAGCGGCCCAGCCGGCCGGCCGTAGGTCCGAAGCAATCGAGCTCGCCGTCTCCCTCCCTGCCCTAGCTTGCTGCTTGCCATTCATAGGATGAGGACGTGCTTGCCATGCCATGTCGCCGGCAGTCCCAGCGACACCACCATGGGTCCTGCATTCGTGCTAGCTGACGCTTTGCCTGTCGAGTGCACGCAACGCCAGCGATTGTTCCGTGTATACGCTTAGGTCGGTTCTTTTTTTTCGAGGGAAAGGAACGTAGCTCAGTTGACGGGCCATGATTCTCGGCTCGCTTGGGCCAGCTCATACGTGGGCCGTCCTTGCGTTCGCAACTCAAAGGCCTAGCCTAACGCAAATCAATAACGGGGGGAGGCATTCCGTTGTCCGCTAACGTAGACACATTTATGGACTAAATTTGAAATAAGTTTAAGTCTTCATAAAAACCGATAGTATGCACATCCACCCGGGGCCCACACGTCAGCCACCCACTGATCAGCTCCGCCGCCGACATAAAATCCTTAGCCTCCACTGACGAAATGCCGAGGAAATGTCTCTGCCATAGCGTGCACTTGGGGGGGGGGGGGGGGGGGGGGGGGTGTGGGGGATTGCACGTGTGCCCGTCGAGACGACTCAGGGGTACTGGGAGAAGGTCATCCCCATGCCCTGACCCCAGTCCACATGCCCAAGGACTGGCATCAGAATCTAGAAAGGGTTCATGTGCCAGCTGTTCCGGCTTCTAATCTTGCACAGGTGACGGAGATCTACCGCCATCGACACTTGTTTTCGGAGGACCTGCTCGACGACCTGATTTTCGCCAAAGACTCCCCTCACTAGGACACTTGGTTTGATGACGAGCATGACCAAGTGCCCAATGACGAGGAGCTAGCACTATGGCTTGACCTACCACCGGCGCTCCATGCTATCCTATATGGTAGAAAATATGTGTCGATATATATTATTTAAATCAAAAAGAAAAAAATTGAAATGTGTTGTCTGCGTTGGGTTGGGTGCACCGGCGGACACGGATGGACATTTGTGTCGCCCTGGCCACCCAAACGGATTAAAATTCGTTTGGGTCTGCTGTTAGAGTTGTCCCTCTTCCTTGAGCTTCACAACATATATATATAGGTGTTAGTTTACCTCGATTCGTGCAGGCTGGTTGCACTTTCACAAACAGTAACGACGACACGAACAAGAAATCTCCAGGCTCTCGGAGCTATTCTTACTCAACCGCGGCCAGCCGAATCGCTTTCATCATCCATGCCTCAACGCAACCACTGACTCAAGCCTCAGAGACGCGATGTCGCAGCCATCATCCATGCCGGCCACTTGATTCCCTAGACGCCGATGGATAGCCTGTTCTGTTCCTCTCACAGCATAACCGGTTGCTGCTGCTGCTGTGCGTGCAGGAAACTTGGAGCTGTCAACTTGCATCTCTTGCCGGCAAGCCCAAATGTCCAAAACGACATGCTGTCGACTCGTCGCTGTTGGCAGATTTGGGTATAAGAGCAAGAGATTGTGAATCGCTTCGCATCCACATGTGCAACTGAGGGACGAAAATTTCCGTGGTCAGCCGAGAGAAGCAGCTGCCCCTTGAAAGATTGATTATCCACGCTGAGCTGGATTGATGTCACGAGAAATGTGGCTTCGGACTGGTTGATGTATTATTTATTAAGCCTTTGTTGAATGATAATTGAAAAAAGGTTAGCAGAGGCTGGAGGTTTGAACCTCCTTTTCAGAATAAAAATCAGGAACTTTCGAACTCAAAAACTAAGCCAGAATCCCTTAATTATGATCTTCAAAGGAAAAACACTATACAGTTTAAGCTGGTTGTTTCATGCGTCCCGAACAACCGATATGGAAACTTCAAGCATTCAAAAAAAGAGAGAGATTATAATCCATAGGCTGTTCGGAATTCAGAAACACTGGCTTTGCTCCAGCATATCCATAACACATGCAGGGAGTTTTTGATTCATAGTACTAGCCAGGGAGTGTAGATCCTCAAGGCAACACATTATTGCCATGACCCTTTACAGCATTTTTTCAGCCCAGGGACAAATGATCCAGGAACAGGGTTTGTGCAACGATCGCTACACTTAATGTTCAAGACTTCCCCACACATTGCCGCTACATTACATGCTACAAGCGTACAAAATATACCAAACTCCTACTGCTAACACGTAGACTACGCCTACTACGACATGGTACAGTTGAGGGTATAAAGATCCACAAAAGTAAAATACTTTCTCATCCATGTCATGAGTTGTGCCCTTCCAGCTGCAAACAACTGCTGCTACCCGAGCTGCTGATAAGGCAAGGGAGATCCCGCACCTGTAGCTTCACATTGCTCGTGCCCATCGAGTCCATCACATCCACGCACTCCTGGAGATCAGACTCGTTCGCCATGATGACCCACTCGTCCTCATCATCCCTGTACTTCACCTGGAATACCTCGGTCGACAGCTTGAACCTCTTGGCTATCTCTGCCAGCAGGTGGTGCCAGCCCAGCGATGGCATGAACTTGAACCGCACCGTGTCCCCGTTGTACGTGGCCTTAACTGTAAGTGCGGGGCTGCTCTTGTCTTTAGGTGGATGTGCTGGGTTCTTCTTGAAAGTAGGGTGGCTTGATGCACTGCCACTCGAAGAGTCTGTCATACCAGAGGTAGAAGGATGAGTATGCTCCCTGCCTTCGTGATCACCAAACATATCAACATCTGCTTCTTGTATTTGCTCTTTGGTGGCCTCCGTACTTGGGCAGACAAAAACAGAAGGACTGATGCAACCTGGTTCTTCGTGATGCAAAGAACCAACAGCACCCGTGAGATACAGCGGTCCTTGTGTGCCTTCAGAATTAAAATGATCTGTGACATTCACACCATAAGAAGCGAAATTACCATTGCCACTATAGTTACTTGTCTGCATGTGAAATTCATCCGCTTTCTGTGCATCAGGGAGCTGCAATTGGCAACTTTCTCTTTCCCATCCATCAGGCGACGAATACCCTTGCTCAGATTTTGGCCCAGATTTTTCATCTGCAGATTTTCCAATGGATGGACTAGACAAAGCATCAAGGGAAGGGAATGGTGTCTTCTCTGACAGAGTCTCTGCTGGAACAAGAGATCCAGTAGCAGGGTCGTACTGCAAAGAGCTGTCAACACCATGAACAGAGTTAATAACAGTTTGGATCTTCTTTAATGAACGGTTGACCTTGTTTATCTTGCGAGATGGCCATCGAGTAATTCCATGTTGCCGGCATATCCGTTTCAAAGTTGTTGGACAAACTGCAACAGTATTAAGGCAAAATGTTGTGTAAGTCATCCCTTTCATATATACTATTCCCTCTGTCCCCGAATATAAGATGTTATTAGTATATCGGTTTTCATAACATCTTATATTATGGGGCGGAGGACATACTTACATAACTAAGATACCAAACACAGTACAGAAATCAAGTAACAAGGTGACACACTAGGAGGGCTCACCACCAAGGCTCTTTGCAGCATCCTTTAGACTCCCAGAGAAGTATTTACGAAGAACATCCATACCAATATTCTTCTCAGCCGTGCTGCGCTTTTTCTCCGCAAGTCTAACTGAACTAGACTGTACATGTGATGAAGAAGAAGCTTGTTTGTCAAGAGGATATCAATCAGGTTGTCTTAATTCAGAATTAAATGCATATATCAATGTTGATGGTCTAGGTTCTGGAGATTCAACCCAATGAATAAACACGCAACAAAACTGAGTATTAAAAAATCACGAACCAGCCATGAAAGAAAGCTGAGTGCTAACAAGCCATGATATTTCCTCCTCTAAAACACAAACCTGACTGCCAAACACTATGGGTTCGAAGGAATTTTTTGTAAAAAGATTCAGTCAAAGTCAAGCTCGTTATGCTTCTTCAGTGAATCGAATCAAGATGGTCATGCAGAAACAGAAAGAGGATTACAGCTTAAGTCATGCTAATCATAATTATTTATAAATCGGGACCAAGATAAGTGCAATGGATGTGATGTTAAGTAAAACGAATAGTACGAGCGAACCTGCTCAGCCATGTCCCCTTGCTTATCAACCAAAGATAGATCCTGGAACGCCTTTTCTGTGACTGGTTGATCACAAGAGCTTTCAGAGTGGCCACTAGGCAAGCAACTACCACTGGTACAAGGATCAACTTTACCAACCTCTGCTTCAGAAACTGTTCGCAAACTTTTGCATATTCTTTGCATTGTACTCGATAGGTTATTCAATAACATCTGCTGTTCTTCACTGCCTGTGCAGTTGACAGGGAGAAAGAATTCTAGTATGTAGTCAGCATCACCAGTATATGTGCTCCTTAGCCGAATTGCTACAGCAGCATGCAGACCAAACTTACGAGCATGATGTGCGAGTGGGTAATCCTTAATACTGTACTCTCTTATATTTGGTGAGAAGAACGGGAGATTGGACTTGAGTGCTCGTCCCACAATACCTTGCCCTTTCTCAAGGTGACTTTCAGCACATGCATGAAAAAAGCTTTGCATCTTTGCATCATTAACATAACAAGCTGATTTGTGGACGGAGAGCAAAGCTTTTCCTGATTGTGAATCAAAGATACTCTCTTTTCCAACAACACAACCGTCACGACTGCCAGTTGACGTAGGAACCCATGTAAGGGCTAAGGGAAGCATGTGTGCATGACAAATAGCTCTCAGTACGTCCAATATCTCAGTGAAGGCAGCTTTCTGATTTTCTGAATAAAACTGCAAATGAGGAGACATCACATACATTAAATACCAGTAAGGAAACAAAAGCTAAAACAGGAACTAGCATCCAGTGCCCATGATGGCAGGCTGTAGCATAGACTATGTTAAAAGTCAAGAATGTCACCTTCTCATTACTGCAATCTCTCGTTGTCTTCAAGTTCACAGCCTACAGGAGAGCAATGGGGCAAGTATTAGATGTGAGTGCTAAGTAAAATGTGGATTATAGTAGCCACCATTGTCTATCCACAGTTTAAATACTCGGCACTTCACGGCTCAATGAATTACATTTAACTACCAAGCACTTGCAACTTCACGGATTCACACGTCAGTTAATTAGAGCAGTACTAAAGGAGGGAGAATAGGCTTATTTTAGTTGACAAGATCAGAAGATACTTTAGCGAATGAAGAAAAGAAAAACATGCTACCTAGAGTGAACATTATATAGGATGAAATATTTGGGCAATGAGCAGATTTATTTCGACGGATTTGATGCTATGAAATGTGTTATTTCCAATCAAAACTGCTCTTGACCTCTTGAGCATGTCTGGTTAAAAAGGCACTACCTCCGTTCCAGATTATAAGCCGTTTTGGCAAACTGTTTTACCTAGCCAAAACGGCTTATATTATGGAACAGACTGATATCATGTTTCAACTAGACAAACTTAGGTCGTTGGTGTCCTTGCATTTAAAATTCGTGTACACATTTATTTATAGCATCATAAATGGTACCGCTGGGTGCATGAATCCATCTACTCCCTCCGTTCCAAATTAGACGACTTCCATGTATCTAGACATGTTACAAGTCTAGATACATCCACTTTTGAACAAATGAAAGTCATCTAATATGGAACGGAGGGAGTAATTATCAGTTCATGTTCCCTTGTTATGACATTAATAGAAAGTACTAGTAACAATAAGTAATAGAAATAGCAGCTGGAAGTATAAATGCTCCGTAAATTCACTGTAATGCATTGAATTTAAGAAAGCGACGCCCATCAGCTAAACATAACCAATTAGAGGAAGAGGACTTGCCTGCAATGCTTGTCGAAGATTATCCATCTCTGCATCAAAGTCAGGCTTCTCATTTCGTGTGATAAGCTCAAGCACCGCACAGCAACTACCCTTGCTGGGGTCATAAATCGGCATTGCAAGTGATCCTCGTACTTCATGGCGAACCGCATACTCCATCCTCAAGTACTCTGGCTTGCTGTAGTACAGCACGTTTGAGGTCCATTCTGGCACACCAGAGATGAAGACCCTCCCTGGAACACCTGGGTGCAGGCCAGTCTCCTCCTTCGCCGAAAACACAAAATTCCTGGATACTTCTCGGTACCCTGCAAGAGCCTGGTCAAGCAGAAACGGCTGCTCACATGTACTCAGCACGACATGTCCCTCCTGCTCAACAGGCATCCATACCTGGGCAAGAACACCTCCACCCAGCGACTCCCTGAACAAATGCAGTGCCATGAGCATCCTGTCAGCGAGTAAGTTGGCACTAACAGGCCTTGGAACCAAGCTAGTACTTTCTTGCTGGGGATCACTGTCTGACCCAAGCTCGCCTGAACTTTTGGGTACTCTTCCAGTTTGAGCTGGATTCGCCAAAGATACAAGATCGGTCTTTTGGATCCCAGGTCCATTGGAATAGGCATCCAGCTGCATATCTTCACTGATACCAGATTGACGAGGCGACGATCCCAAGGATGGCCAGATAGCGAACATCTGGTGTGCAGACGAATCATTAAGTAAGGAGAACAGCTGATCAGTCAGCGAAGGGCTGCTGCAGAGCTCTGAGTACACATCGAAGTTCATCATGGTCGCGGCATCCGAAGGGCTGCCGATGCTTCCACTGCATCCAGCGCGGTTGGACGGCGCAGGGATGTCCATGGCTTTGCTCCCCCTCAACTGGTTCCAGATACTTTTCCAAATAAAGATTTCTTTGCACTTTGTTGTGCAGGAGATAAAGGAAAGCACTGTATTCTGTCAAAGCAGAATCTTCGTAGTATAGCACAAGGACTAGTTCAGTAGGCAGTATCTGCACAGGAGACTCCACAGAATTGTACTGTTGATAGAGCGCTAAGCACACTCCAAGACTCGTAGATCACCAGTTCATCCACCGGCAGCGGAACTCAAAAGGTCAAGCTTTGGGAAGGAGAGTTGCGGGAAAAGTCCTGTCTTTTGACGGAGGACGAGTACACAAGACGGAAGCTACAACCAAGCAGGATTCTGGGCTAGAGGCGACTCACTGATGCTCCAAAAATCCATCGTCTTCATCCAAAAGTCTTTCTTTGATCTGAAATGATAAGCGCCAGGGCAATCAGAAAGAGGCGAATTCTGAAAGATATTCTCCACAGTCAGTCCGAAACATCTTCACCAAATCAGCTCCTGAACCAAACGAAAATCAGTCCTTACGGTCAGTCAGAACCTGCAATCCGAGCCGGCAAGAACCGCACAGGGCCAACCACCTCCAAGAAAGCCCGCGTCAATCACGAGACTACCCGGAAGCCCCCAAGAACCATTTCCTTGGTCCGAAAGTAGCAGCCAGCAGCCTCCGCCGACGAAAGCGCCAGCCTTGGACGGACGGAGGACGCCAAGCGGCCGCCGCCTGTCCTTGGTCGGCGGCGGGGATAAGGATGACGGGCGGTGGCGCAGATCTGAGGAAGCGGTGGGAGGGGGAGAATCGAAGGCTAGTCGCTGTGAGAGAGAGACCAACAGGGAGGGAGGGAGGGTGGATTGGAAGATGGAAATTCTCAAAGCCCTGTTGCTGGCTTTGCGGCTGTTATTCTACTCCCCGCAGCGGATTCTTCCCGGCTTGTTTAAGCTCACGGAAGACCTGCTATTAAAATGGTGACTATAATCTCATTGGTTTTTTCTGGCCTTGGTTTCCCTTGCTCTGTTTTGGGAGAGCGAATGGTATCACAAGTTGATACGAAACAAACTCCACAGCTACAGCAAACTTGGCACTCATCGTCACTCGGTTTAGACCATCTCCAGCCACAGTGCCCAAATTTGCCCCTAAATTATCCGCAGACGTGTCCAAATTTATCCGTTTATACACCCTAAAAATGTGTGTCTCACTCACCCATATAAAGGGATAAAAACCTGCCATCACTTTGGTAACTTGGAAAATCTGGAAGAGAAAATATACGATGGTCTTTAACAACAAAATGTTAGTGCCGACGCAACAAAATGTCAGTATTTGCCGGCACTAATGCAGAGGATCAAGTTTGAAAGTAAGAACTGGATTTGGACATGTCAAAAAAAAAACCTGGATTTGGCGGGTGTGGTAAGTATTTACCAGAAATTTATCTCCTAATGCTTAGCCTTTTTGCATCGCCGCTCTATGTTCCTATATTAATATAGAAGGCAAGTTTTTGCCTTGTTTCAGGAAAAAAAACTCAGTCAAAGTACCATGTCAATGCGACAACAAGATCATAATTAGCCAATAAATAACTATGATGCATATAGCTTGTAGCAGAAAAGAACAACTCAAACACTACTGATGTAGTGCGATCTACGATATGAAAAGAGAAGATAAGAATATGCTAAGTTGACATTGAGTCGACCTGAACATAAATTATTCTGTATAGAGCACAAATTTCATAAAAGTCAGCTCAGTTCCGGTCAAGTCAATTGTTTAACGCCCTCACATTTAGGTCCTCTTTGATATATAAAGATTTTTATGAAAAAAAATTAAGGGTAATATTAGAAAAGATTCATATGTAGAATATTTTATTTCTAAGATTGTAATTCATGAGAATATTTTAGCAGAAAAAAGATCAACCACTCATACATCATGAAAGTATTATGTATCTTCTCTCTAGTGTGATGAAAACTGGTATGTTTTGTCAGGAAAAAAATGAACACTAGTATGGGACTACGAAAAGTTCTATGCAACTGTCCACAAAATATTGCTACTAGGCCATTCGAAATTTGCTCCTGTCTCGGTTTCCTTCTATATTTATTTGGACAAGAGTTGTGTGCAAGTGCAATGCACTGCCACCTAATGCCAAGTTTGACCAATCAGAATCAGAGACAGGCGTATAAAACTCCCACGATCCATCCTCTCCTCTTGGCTCTTGCCACTTGACTTCTTTATAAAAAGAGGGCTCAACTAGCCTACAAATCGCTCTCTTGATGCTGATATCGATACTCTCAAATCCGGGAAAGTACGTTGAGGTACGTACGAACATATCTAACCTTTGTTAATATAGTCAGCCAATGTCACCGATGCTTAATTGAACATCTTCGGTTAGAAATTATATCATACAGTAGAATTAATTAGCATGAGAATCTTGCTCTACTGCTCTACATTACATTCTCGTCATATCCGCATACATTCTGCCTCACCCCCCCCCCCCCCCCCCCCCCCCCACCCTCCTCCTTGACGCTCAGCCCTTATGTCGTTGTATCAGCCTGCTGGTAAGATCCGTCTCTCTACTTCCTCCTTCTCCTCTGTCTCGGCACCAACCAAAATGTGGCCAATGAACTCATGGTCGCTTCATCGAGGGCAACATCCTTCTTTGTGCGTCGCTAGGAGTTTTACCTACGATGCCTCATGCGTGCGGCTACCGCTTTCACCTCTCTCTCACCTCGTAGCTTGGCTACATGAGCTCGTGTCCCCCGCCTCCTTGCCATGATGCGTAGGCAGGAAGCTTGCGAGCCACCGCCTTCGCGCCTGATGCCTTGGAGGGTTGTAACAACTCGATGCTCTGATGATGTCGCGTAGAAGAGGGCGATGATTGCGTAGAAAGCGGGCACATATATTTTTGTATTGTATCTTCTCAAGAGAAAATAAATTAGAACAATACAAAATACTTTTCATTACTTAATAAGAATAGAGTTGATCAGTTAATTAGTAGAAAAACAACAAAAAACCCTGAACAAAACACCCACGTCGATTGTCATCGAAAACGACCGTCGCGAGGGCTCATAGTTACCAACGCAAGCTGCACACACCACCGAAGATAAAGGTCTCCGAGCACTAGAAAACTAAAGTGATGCAAAACAATTTTGTGACATGACACTTTTGTGATATTTGTTAGAGTTGCTTAAGACACCTGCGTCACCGAGCTTAATTATGTGCATTCTTGGACCATTTTGTAGGTGCACCTCCGCCCAACATATACAAGGATCGAGTTTGATCCATCCTGGGTACAAATTCCCCCGGCCCGTTACTCGGCCAACAAATGCGTCCATTGCATCCTCCGGCAAGAAGTTGTCGTTGTCATGTGCATTTGCCGCCAATTCGATCGGAGCGTGGTTTCAATCCTCGACGATTGCGGTGCTGCATAGGCTCCCACCCAATTTCACGTATTTATTTACTAAATGGCCATTTTGTTAGAATTTAGCTAATTGTGCCCCTTCTATTAACTTTCAACAACATGTTGCCCTTCCCCTAAAAGGTCATGGGCTTAGGCATTTTGAAATCTCTAAATATCTGAAAACTTCATATTCTTGACTTATCCTAGTCCATAAAAACGTAAAAAAATCTAAGTGAAGCCATTTGATATGACATTTCAACAAAATTAGACTAAAAGCGCTAACCCTAAATGACTTAATAAAAGATTTATGTTTATATGGCTCTAGATAGGTTTAGTCCTAAGTATAAGATTTTCAGAACGTTCTAAATTATGACGGTTTTAAAAGGTCATAGATAACTGAAAGTTATTTAAAAGGTGACAATTAGCTATAGTTTAGCAAAAGAGACATTTCTAAAGGAGATACTCCCTTAGATCCGATTTATGTATCGTAGAGATTGTACTGCCCCTGATACAAACTACTACTCTCAGTCACAACATTTATTTTTTGGACTGAACGAAGTACTTAGTTACTCTCATTCATGAACAATTTCTTATTTAGGAGAGAGAGCTCCGCTTAAACCCACGGATGTTTATAGTTGTGTCTTAGGTATCCGCGTTTGTATTATGTTTTTCAAAAAAAAAAACATGGACGTCACAGCACAGGCCTCACGTCGCATCGTGGATCCACGACAAAGGGACAACGATATGCTTTGGACAAGACAAAGAGCGCCTAGACCTAGATTCCGCCGGGCCACGCAAGATCTGTTCGCGCCCATGAGCCAGCTAGCTCCCAAAAAGCTGGAGACGTCCACGTCCACGTCCACGTACTGGCAAAAAGGCCAGGGCACACCATCTTCTTGCTTCGATCTCATCTTCTTGCAGTCGCGGGGTAGTGAGTTTTGATCATGGACGTGCAGTCCTCTCTTCACCATCGTGCTGCCCATGCTCGATCGGGTGCCTTGAGTTCCTTGCTTTGAGACGCAGGGAAAAAGATAGATGAGGACAGAGATCTGCTTTAGCGGCGGCATTGCGGCAATCAATCTACTTCAACGAAACCGGCTCAAGAAACTTCAGGTTTGGCTTCGTGCTCTGATGCAGCGACGCGGCCGCAGGCCCTCGGAAATTGCTAATTTCAAAAGCCTTGACCGGCCATGTACTCTCTTCGTTCCATATTAGATAACTCTCTTTTATCAAAAAGTGTATATATCTACATTCACTTTTTGACAAAAGAGAGTCATCTAATTTAAAACGGAGGGGAGTACTGTACTATTTTCTCTATTTTTTAATATAAGATGTCTTAGTATTTAGTATTTACCCACATTCACATTTATATAAATGTAGCTAAACACGCTTTAGTGTGTATATTTACTCATTTTATTTTAATATATGTATCTTGATAATATGTGAAACATCTAAACTATCTTATATTAAAAAACCAGAGGGAGTAGCTGGTACTCTCTACACTGGTTCGGAGCATCGGACCA
This sequence comes from Poa annua, assembly GCA_026929855.1. NCBI lineage: Eukaryota > Viridiplantae > Streptophyta > Magnoliopsida > Poales > Poaceae > Poa > Poa annua. Next base: position 300,396,506 of record CM049426.1, read on the forward strand.
AGTACATGTATGGAGGCAACATGCTGCCCGTCCAGTTTGGCCGCGTACGGCTCCGAGAATCTTTAGACGCCCTCTTTTGTTGGGGCGCAATTTTATTTGTTGGACTGACCTTTGATGCCATCAATTTTTTATTTAGAAAAGGAGAGTGTGATTCTCGCCTGTGCATTGAGTGATGCACACAGCCATACGCACTTATTAATTTCAACCAGATTTACAAATTATAATGTTGAAAACAAACTGAAATCAGATATGGTAAAGGGAGGATATTAGGGGAAGCAGTGAGTGGAGATTCCCCTGCAGAGAATGAAATAGAATGGAATCTAAAGTCTTAGCTAGATCAGGGCTACCACGTTCCCTCAGACCGAAAAAGAAAAGAATACTAGTCATCGTTGGACAAAATGCTCACTTTACATGTTTTCTATAAAACTGTTGTTAATGAGCTTAATTAAAGATTTGAACCTGTGTGCAACCTATTACAGGAATACTTGGTGCCATATGAAGAAAAGGTAAAGCGTGTTTACTTTGTGCAACCATGACAACATTACTAGGTGGTTTTTGCAAGCTTGTCGTGTGTGTCAATGTTCCCAAGGATATGATAGAAAAGATCTTTGAGCTTGCATGTATCACGGTTTTTATACAAGAGGATTTTCCATGTCTGCATAAAGATAGTTATTTATAAGTCGCTGCTCGGGGCGATCATTCGATTATGCCTAGCAGATATGAAAGTACATAAAGTTTTATGTGTGATTTTGATAATTAATTATTAAAAATCTATAAACTAATGATTTCATTTAGATTACGTATTGAGAGATTTTTTATAGGCATTGTATGGATACTATTATTGGATTCAAAGATGATTGATGTGACGAAAATGTTTTTTTACATGCACAAACGGGTGTGGGAGCTATCATGTCCGTTGTATGTTTTGGCTTTGCTTTGAGATCCGGAGAAAGAGGGGGGAGAAAAATGTTTTTGGTGAATTTCTGAATAGTTGCGGTTGTACTTAATGTAACATAAAGTTCATAAGACATGTCTGTTCCACTGTTACCGTCCTAATATTCGTGTGGACACGAAACAGTACAAAGTACTACTCCGTAGATGGATTGGATTGAGCCCCCAGTCTTCATGCGAGCACCACCGCTGCTCTCTACGGTCAGAGGTGTCCGGGCATCGAATCCTAGCCACCGAGGACAGGTCGAAGCACGGGCCCTAGAGCTGATGGCGGCGGTGGGCAGGGCAGCACACGGCCGCCACGCTCCGGGCGCTCTCACTCATCTCAAACATGCTCGACACGGCCCAGTCCGCCTCGCCCTCGCCGTGCACCCGTGCTCGCTCCGGGCCGCCGAGCTCCTGCTTCTGTTTCGCCCGGTGGCCACTGTGCTCTCCTGCCTCCTCGCGGCGCTCGCTTCCACCTTGCGACTAGCCGAAGCCACGCGTCATCGTACAATGGTGGCGACGAGCTGAATAAGCGGACGAATGTGGATCCTGCAGCAATGACGGCAGTGGCCGAGGCCGCCTTCGTAGCGGTGCGGGCGGCTGCCGCCGTGGAGGACGAGTTGCCGGCCCAGCTCGTCCATGATCACGTCCTCGGCCTTGTTGAACGCCGCCGTGGCAAGCGAGCGAAAGCGCAATCTCGCCCTGAGAGATCAGCAGCTCGCACACGGCCGCGAGGCCTTCCCTGGCAGCCAGCATGAGCGGGGTGTACCCGTCGCCATCCGGGATATTGACGTCGTAGCCTGTGCTGGCAAGATTATGCACACTTGCACAGCCCGCGGTGTCGCCGCGCCTGGATGCGCATTGCAGGGCGTAGAACCCACCGACCGGCATGCCTTTCTCCAGCGCGAAATCGAGTATGACCTGCTCGAATAGGTCCATGCTCTTGCTCTGCACCGCGAGCCCGATGTTCTTGCTCTTCACGTTGGCGCCAGCGAAGACGAGGATGCGGAAGACGTTAACGTTGCCCTCCTTGGCGGCGGCAATTATGGGCGAGCACCCGTCTGCGTCCTGCTCGTCCAAGTCCAAGGCGCGCCGCCATTAATATCTCTGGCTGCCCGAGGCGCGCCGCCATGTGAACCGGCCTGAACCTTGCGCTCCGGGACGTCTTCACCGGGGCTTCACAGTCCGCACCAGACACCAGGAGCGTCTCGACGGCGCCGCCGCCGCCGCAGAGGATGGCTTGGTGGAGCAACGTCCGGCCAAGGTGGGTCGCGCCGCACGAGTACCCGTGCTGCAGGAGCCTGCGGAGGATGGAGCCGGTGGTTTCATAGTACTCCACGGCACACCAGGCCGCGTCGTAGGGCTCCGCGAGGCCGGCGCTGACGCGCAGTTCCTCGCCGGTCGCCGCGTCCCAAGACCAAGCTCCTAGCCTCACCTTGGTGTCCCTCTGCAAACCAAATCTAGACAGTATGCTTGTGTGCAACGTTGCATACCTGAAGAAGCTGACGAACCACAGCGACCTGCCGCCTGACTATCGCGGCGAAGAGCACTCTGCAAGTCGACGTTGAGATGCAGAGATGGCTTCCGAGAACCCAACAGCCGTTGACCTGCATGGGGATGGAGATGGCGGTGGGAGGGCGGCCGTTGACCTATACCACGACGGCGACGGCGCAGAGCAGGGCCACGGGGTGTCCTGGTCGTCGGGAGGAGGGACAGGAGGAGGAGGGGCCGGCGGCCGTTGACCTGCACGGGGATGGAGATGACGGCAGGAGGGTGGCCATTGACCTGCACCACGGCAGCGGCGGCGCAGAGCATGGCCGCGGGGGCACCCTGGCCGTTCAGAGGAGGGACGGGAGGAGCAGGGGAGGGGTCGACAGGAGGAGGGGAAAGAAAGGGGAGGAGAAGAGAGAGAAAAGGAATAAGAAAGTACTGTACAATTTGACTGTTTGATGGGACTATTTGATAATGTATCGACAATACATAATGAAAATTGACTATCTATAGGCACGAATCTCGAGAACAGAATGGGTGGCTTTGATATGTCTCACACCCATTAGTGCATGTAGAAAATCCATTCTCTTGATGTGATGATGATGCAATGCATTGAGTTTTGGTAGTGAATGCAAATTCCTACGGATCAAAGTGAAGGATATATGCCCTAGAGGCAAATAAATAAGTAGTATTTATTGTGTTATCTCATGAGTTTATAATAGGTTTGTGTATTATGCTATAACTGTATTAATCGGAATTATTAATACACGTGTGATACATAGACAACTAGGTCCCTAGCAAGCCTCTATATGAGCTAGTCCATTGGGCAACTGTTGATCGAGATTCCCGATCAAGGACAATGACGTCGGTTGACAATGGGGTCATCTTGTTACTAGAATAAGGTGATGGACATACGCAAAGTATTGCAATAAGATCGTATTACGATGTTTGTCATTTGCAATAGATATGAGTATGATAGCTTATTCCTTAGACCGTGAGACCGTACTTATTGTTGCTTCGTAGGAGTGCTTTGAGAGCATCAAACGTTGTGTCTTATATAGCATGATAATAACGGTGTCCATCTTGGGTATTCCGAAAGAGCATCGAGACGTAAGGATCAAGAGCGGGATTTGTTCATTCTTGTAATGGAAAGATACTCTGGGCCCACTCGGTGATATTGCATCTATATAGCTGCGCAGCTTATGACTAGGTCATGGAGATGTAATATCACAGACGAGTTAATAACCTTCGTCGGTAACGAGATACAGCAAAGGCATCGGTGTGTCTACGATCATATCTCGGACAAGGTAGTATCGCAGAGACAAAGGGAATGAATATCATACTTATGGTTCAACTGCGATATTCGTGGAATGCACAGGGGTCGTCATATATTTCCAGGTATCCCTGACGATCATTGGTGAGCGGAGTGTCTCGACCATGTCTGGAGTGTTCGCAAACCGTAGCGTAACAAACTTAAGGTCTTAGCGACGCTAGGAGATAGGTTCTGGAATTTTATAGGTTTTTGTTGAAGAGAGAGAAATCATCCGGAAAGAGTTCCGGTGGTCCGGAAGGAGTTCCGAAGAGGTCTGGAATGGTTCCAGGAATGTCCGAAAGTTGTTCGGGTGGTCCGAAAGAGTTTTCGGAGTCACGTTATATTGAATTATATATAAATATATTAATTATGAATTAATGGGATTATTATATTAATTTAATATTAATTAAATAAAGGAAAAAGGGGGCTCCCACCTATATGGGCCCTATTGGGGCCCAAGAGGGGGAGCCGCACCACCAAGGGGGGTGGGCCCCATTGGCTGGTTCGGCCAGCCCATGTGGGGGGCGAACCCCCCTCCCTTGTCATTTGTTTAGTCCCACATGGGGGAGCCAAGGGGTTTGCACACCCCCTTCCCCCTTTATATAGCAAGGCATTTAATTGATTTAATTCATAGGAAATTCAATTAATTCCCAATTTCTCTCTCGATCTCGTGGTTCCCAAGTTGGAGCCGCGCCGAGCTGAGGAAGGGGGTCTCTCTCCACCTAAGCCATACCTCAGAGCGCCGTTGCTCTGCGGGATTCCAGATAAGATCTACTCCTGCGATTTCAGCTGGATGTGAATGACCGGGAGTTGTCGCTAGGCTCCGTATGTTTGCGAGTACTCGGAGGCTACTCTATTGAGGAGCTTGGGCGACGTCGTCTCGCCCCCTGCAGCCGCCGCGCCTCCCCCCCCCCCCTTTGCTGCCGGCGCACCAGCCCCGGCGCTGGCGCTCTGCCTTCTTCCGCCCGACGCCCGTCGACGCAGATCATCATCGACACCCCGGCGTCATCGACTTCGACATCGCGGCAAGTTCTCCGCGACCTCGAGGTCGGCTACGTACGACTTCATCGTCAACGCTTGTGCGGGAGCGTAATCCCCGCTATCGGTCTACATGGAGGTAATGTAACCCGTTCCGCCACCGTTATCGCATGTACTAGATAGATAGATCCTGGCTAGTTAGGGTTTCGATCGCTAGAAAATTATTGTTTTCTGCACCGTAACCCCTTCAGTGGTATCAGAGCCGATCTATGCGTAGTACTGCTGGTACGGTTAGAACTCATGTTGAATGAGGGCGTCTTTCTTATATTTGCTACCCTCTAGCGTGCACTTGCGATGCCTTCGGTATTGAGTTGATGAAGCGGCCCGGACCAACTTTACGCGTACGCTTACGCGAGACTGGTTCCACTACTGACATACGGCTTGCACCGTATCTGTGGCTGGCGGGTGTCTGTTTCTCTCTCTCTAGTCGGCAAAGCATTTTCAATGGAGGGCCCGAAAGGGATGCTTAAACATGCAATTATACGATCGACGTTGTGGTACAAAGTTCGTAGGTAGGGAAGCGATTCTCTTACGAATAAGCCTATATGCCACGTAAAACTTGCAAAACTAAATAAAGCTAGAGGCGTCTAACTTTGTTTTGCAGAGGCGTTATTTCATGTGACATGGTTACGGTAAGTTTTGATATTACTCGTACTGTCGGAGGCAATGGAGGGCTCTGTAGACTAGGAGCCATGCCGGGGCGCCGGGGGGGCAGGCACATGGTGCCATGAAGGTCCAGGCGCATCGACCATGTCACATCGCACTTCATTGCATCATTATTGTGTGCTGTTGTGTGTGCATCCTATTGATTGCTTATATGCTAGATATACAACGGTAGCATCATGAATAGGATGATCCCTAACAAAATACCAAAATTGTGTTCTCCCTCGTTGCGCACCACCAAGAAAGTTCTACGTTATGAGGCAGGCCGTGATGATCGGGTGTCACACATCTCGTCGTTCACATACAGTGGGTGTAAGCCATGTTGCATGCGCAGGGTCTTCGAGGTTTGATTGGCGAGCCTAGCATACTCAGAGGTATGGCCTCGGAACACGGGAAGATCGAAAGATCGAGCACGAGTCACAGAGTTGTTGTGATCGACATGTTATGTCCACCTTTGAAGCTGTGCTGCCGGCCGTGATGATCGGGGGTAGTGTGGTTGATGAGGGTCGTGTAATCGCCATTATTATTTTAGGGATAATAATCTTGGTGTGGTGTGTTTTTGATAATGAGATTATAGAACTAAAACTCACCTATATATTATAAACTTATCTTACCTCTTTTGCGATCACTTCTGGAGACTACGGAACTACGCTTCGGTTACTTCTTCAAGAGCTCGGATTCTACCTTAGAAGCCGACGGGTCCAACTTCATCAGATGGTACAAGGGTTTTTTAAAAAAACATTCTCCAAACACAACAAACATCCTATATGTCCTAGAACATTAGTTAGAAGTTAGACCAGATGATTCTGATAGCAAGGAGGAAGATGATGAGTTCCGTAAGCATCATGACATGTTCATGGAAGTGACAATCGTCATGAGCGTATGCCTAGCACCTGAGTTGAAAGTTGTTTCAACACATGGAGCCATATGTCGTGATTGATGCGATCAGAGGTCACTTCAAAGATGAATTGAGTCTTGAGCAGTTCAGACAGCTTAGAAAGTTCCGGACCATTCACATGGGGAGCATACCTGTCTGGAGACTCAGTTGAAGAAGTTGTGTGACATCTACTTCAGGCTTACGAATATCTACGATTTCTAGATAGCGAACTCCAGTGCAATAGAGATTGTGCTTTACCTCCAAGCTGTGAATAGCATGTGCGTGAATATGCTATAGAGACACGGTGAGCTTCTTCACGTTCGTGAACAAGTTTAAATCTCTAAAAGTTGATTCATCGAAGAAGAGTTCTTCGACGCTATGGGTATATTTGATATACGAAGATATAAATGTATTCTTCTCATACTTGATGAAAAGTGTTTGATAATTGTTCTGTTTGTGAAACAGTCCCTGATTATCACAAGTATGCGGCGAAGGGTGACGTGACAGTGCACAAGTGATGGCAAGTTCATGGCCAGTAGTGCTCACGCCCTCGAGATATCATATTAGTTATCATCAATAGTTTTTGATAAGACATTTTGTAATAGTGAGAATGTGATCTAGTTTAGTGTCTTGAATGTTACAAGACATAATTATTCATATAGAACACATCAGTTGTTTTATGTTATGGAACAAAGCAGTTGTTTCATGTTATGAGTAATTTTCATCACATCTCAATTATATTATGCGTATGATATACATTTATAATAGCGGGAATGATAAAATTATGTGTCCAAAGAACAAACACCATCGAATTTAGTCATAAAGGCAATGAAAGAAGTAATGGATATTTTTTGGTCCATTTAAGTATTTCGAGTGCCAAAATTGATAAAGTTTGAAATGCAGTATTGAAGTTGCAATACTAGAGGAAATTGATTGAGAGTCATTTTTAATGATTAATCAGTGGTGTTATTGCATGATCCGAATTCTTGCATGATTTTGGTAAATAGGAGTATTTGCCCGATAGATTATGGAGTCTGAAATTAATTTGATAATAGATCAAATGGGGTTTTTCAGAAGAAAGATTAGTGAATATTGTATTCACAAGATTCGATCAAAGGACAATATTTTTGAATTATGGTTTCAACACAAAAGACTTGTGGAAATTAGTTTCACAAAATTATAATGTCATATATAGTGATATGTGGGGAATTATAATCATGCTCTATTTTAAATAAAGTGTGGTCTGTCAGAATCAGTCTTAGAATCTCCTAATATGTTCGAAACATTATAGTCGATGTCCACTTTAGAAAATAGATATTTTTCTCAACAAGAATTCATAGGATCGACAGTAATGTCGACGTGTATATGATTATGCGATAATTCGGAATATACATGAGTAGTTCTTTGTAGATTGCTCGCATTGGACGAGAGTGTATTCCAGAATCAATTAGAAACAAAGTTCAGTTTGTTGTCTATGTAATTCCGAGAAAAGATGACTTTTCGAATTATGGTTTATGGATTGAAATTAGAAGTTTGGAATAAAGTGTCAGACTTATGTTGGAAGATGTTCCAAAGAGTATATGTCTGCTAATGAAAGTTTAGTGATTAAGAGTGAGGGAGACTAGAAAATGGTTTTCTGCTTGCAATCCTCTTCATAAAGATCATAATATTTTCATGAAAGAAACTTCTAAATAAAGTGTTGTTATATTTAATATTGCTGCCAGGTCACAACACTGTATTAAGTATTTCAGATCTTGTTGACAGATCAAGGTGCACTTTATGAATACAAAGAAAATTGAGAAAATATCGGAATACGAACAAAGGCTTTTTGAGACTGGAAATCCAAAGTTGCATTTGAAAGGATTAAGAGAGTAATTGTTGCTGCAATTCTTATTAGAGGAATAAGATTGTTTAATCGTCATATAAGGTGTTATATGAGAAATGTGACTATAAGAAAGACGCGGTAGCATGTCTTGTCGAGAAATGTGTCTTGGACAAGATCAAATTTGTTGACTACATTTATGTAGACATGCTTGAAGTCTGAGGGATTTGTATTAATGTAATACTGTAGTTTGTATTAAATTCGAATTTATAGTAGATCAATGATTTTGGTTTGACCAAAATTTCGATTTAAGTGGGAGTCATAGTTAGTTCACTCAGGTGAAATATGTGAAGAACATATTTTTGAGTGGGAGTTCAGAAACTCAAATATGTGGATGACACGTTTTTTAGTGGGAGCGTGTGTTCTCAAATATGCGGAGACATAATTTGAGTGGGAGCCGAATTCATCTTGTGTAAATGACACATTGTGAAATTGTACCAGTAGAATAGATAAGAAGGATGAAGTTGTGAAACTATTTGAAAGTCAGTGTCTATTTTGAAATAGAACGGGAATTTTAAAATAGTTAGTCGAGTTGTTTTGGATTATATCTGAGGAGTCAGATTAGAATCAAAAGGATGGTCCTTTGAAATCCAATTGATCATTAAGAGTAATGATGCATGAAAGTAATGGTTGTATGACATGTGGGTCTATTATGTAATATTAGACATCATACAGAAACCATATTATCTGCTCGATGAAATATAACCGATGTTCTTGGAATAAGAGCAGTTATGAAAGTAAATTTTGGAATTTACTGGAAGTAGAAGTGCGCTAGTTAAGGGATTGACATTTGAATGTCAAGTTTTTTACATTGATGTGAAAGTATGTAGATATCGCGAGTTTGTAATTGTTACAAGGGGCTCTGCATGGCTGAGTGTGTTTTTCAGGGCAGTTATCTGGTTAGTATAATCAGAGTAAGCGCTGGGAAGCAGAAGTCTCACTTAGTTACGGTATTTGCATATATGTTGTTAGACAACATGGTGATATCAAACAAGTTGATACCAGTGAATCGCAAAAGCATGTACAATCATGGATTGTGCAGTAACACTTTTTCACGAGCAAGCATTATCAAATGATTCTTATTTTATAAGGGATTCTGATAAAGTAAAATGCGGCTAGTTTATTTGTACTCTAGTGCAAGTGGGAGACTGAACGAGATATGCCCTAGAGGCAAATAAATAAGTAGTATTTATTGTGTTATCTCATGAGTTTATAATAGGTTTGTGTATTATGCTATAACTGTATTAATCGGAATTATTAATACACGTGTGATACATAGACAACCAGGTCCCTAGCAAGCCTCTATATGAGCTAGTCCATTGGGCAACTGTTGATCGAGATTCCCGATCAAGGACAATGACGTCGGTTGACAATGGGGTCATCTTGTTAGTATAATAAGGTGATGGACATACGCAAAGTATTGCAATAAGATCGTATTACGATGTTTGTCATTTGCAATAGATAAGAGTATGATAGCTTATTCCTTAGACCGTGAGACCGTACTTATTGTTGCTTCGTAGGAGTGCTTTGAGAGCATCAAACGTTGTGTCTTATATAGCATGACAATAACGGTGTCCATCTTGGGTATTCCGAAAGAGCATCGAGACGTAAGGATCAAGAGCGGGATTTGTTCATTCTTGTAATGGAAAGATACTCTGGACCCACTCGGTGATATTGCATCTATATAGTTGCGCAGCTTATGACTAGGTCATGGAGATGTAATATCACAGACGAGTTAATAACCTTCGTCGGTAACGAGATACAGCAAAGGCATCGGTGTGTCTACGATCATATCTCGGACAAGGTAGTATCGCAGAGACAAAGGGAATGAATATCATACTTATGGTTCAACGACGATATTCGTGGAATGTAGAGGGGTCGTCATATATTTCCAGATATCCCTGACGATCATTGGTGAGCGGAGTGTCTCGACCATGTCTGGAGTGTTCCCGAACCGTAGCGTAACAAACTTAAGGTCTTAGCGACGCTAGGAGATAGGTTCTGGAATTTTATAGGTTTTTATTGAAGAGAGAGAAATGATCCGGAAAGAGTTCCGGTGGTCCGGAAGGAGTTCCGGAGAGGTCTGGAATGGTTCCAGGAATGTCCGAAAGTTGTTCGGGTGGTCCGAAAGAGTTTTCGGAGTCACGGGATATTGAATTATATATAAATATATTAATTATGAATTAATGAGATTTTTATATTAATTTAATATTAATTAAATAAATGAAAAAGGGGGCTCCCACCTATATGGGCCCTATTGGGGCCCAAGAGGGGGAGCCGCACCACCAAGGGGGGTGGGCCCCATTGGCTGGTTCGGCCAGCCCATGTGGGGGCCGAACCCCCCTCCCTTGTCCTTTGTTTAGTCCCACATGGGGGAGCCAAGGGGTTTGCACACCCCCTTCCCCCTTTATATAGCAAGGCATATTAATTGATTTAATTCATAGGAAATTCAATTAATTCCCAATTTCTCTCTCGATCTCGTGGTTCCCAAGTTGGAGCCGCGCCGAGCTGAGGAAGGGGGTCTCTCTCCACCTAAGCCATACCGCAGAGCGCCGTTGCTCTGCGGGATTCCAGATAAGATCTACTCCTGCGATTTCAGCTGGATCTGAATGACCGGGAGTTGTCGCTAGGCTCCGTATGTTTGCGAGTGCTCGGAGGCTACTCTATTGAGGAGCTTGGGCGACGTCGTCTCGCCCCCTGCAGCCGCCGCGCCTCCCCCCCTTTGCTGCCGGCGCACCAGCCCCGGCGCTGGCGCTCTGCCTTCTTCCGCCCGACGCCCGTCGACGCAGATCATCATCGACACCCCGGCGTCATCGACTTCGACATCGCGGCAAGTTCTCCGCGACCTCGAGGTCGGCTACGTACGACTTCATCGTCAACGCTTGTGCGGGAGCGTAATCCCCGCTATCGGTCTACATGGAGGTAATGTAACCCGTTCCGCCACCGTTATCGCATGTACTAGATAGATAGATCCTGCCTAGTTAGGGTTTCGATCGCTAGAAAATTATTGTTTTCTGCACCGTAACCCCTTCACAAAGGATTTATCAAATATATATGAAAGATTGTTCCACTTAAGATATATGGAAATTATTTGGATTATTAAATATTAAATGCCACAAAGTAAAAAAAAAATAGGCATCAATACAACTGATTTGAATAGATGAGTATGTTATGATTAAAAAGAAGAAATTGAAGAGAAACTTCGATACATAAAGATTATGCTCAAAAGTGAACCTAATTCAGTCAAGACGATGTTCATACGAAGATAGTGAAATTATTAAGATATAGTTAACCGGAGAAATTCAAGTGTAGTCATGATTGGCTTATGAGTAAAGCCATGAAGGATAAGAAATCTGAGAGAAGTATTAGACAAGGTCATGGTAGGCTCATGGGTTAATCCATGGTTGGCAAGTTTCTAAGCAGATAGTCAACTGAAGATTTTTTTGTATATCTCAATAGATTGTGACATATCACGAATAATATCTAGTGATGATGAAAGTCCACCGTCTCGAAGAAAACACAGATTTCCTGCCCTAGAGACCAAAAATGGAGATATGGGCAACCCATGAGGTTAATTCATATCTAATGGGACTACATTAGATCACACACAAGAGTTACATAATAAAAATACAATGGCCATGCACAATAGCTATTTGTGGGAGGTTGTGCCTCTTGTTAGATACATCATAAATGGAAATCCACTTTAGATTATAGGTTATGTGCTCCCACGGTCCAAAAACATGTTTCAAATGTCAATCTTTAAAAGAGAATCCCTGTGTCCATCTGGACATTCTGTGTTCACACATAAAATTTCATGAAAAAGAACATATTGTGTGGCATGTGTAATAAAATAAAAAATGTCTTGTGAAAATTCATTTTGGAGACCAAATATTGTCTCTTTTATACAAACCACAAAAGATGTCCTTTTTCAAACAAAACTTTATGTGTGAACATAAAATGTCCGGGTGTACATCCAAATTTTATGTGGAATCTTTTTTTACATATTTTTTGTACATCCAAATCTATCACGCCTAGTCCCTAGTGTCAGCAGATTTAACCGTAGTAATGAGAAGTAACGTTTCACACTTTACGTGCAACAAAGAGAAAAAAGTTTGTGTTGTGAATATCCATAACTAAAGTGGCAACCAAATCACTTGTAAAGGTAAAGAGAATTATCGATACATGGAGAGAAGAGCAAGGGGAACGAGGAGGCGTCGAGCGAAGAAGACACACAAGTTAGAGGTAGAGTAAGACATGAGCCATCAGCATGAAACAGTCGACACTTCACCAACTCCTTATGGCCTTCTTGTACTGCAGAAATTTAAAATATAGCAATAAGATGATAACATGATTACGATGCCACATAAGTTGAATTCTTTATAGGATTCTATAACCCATAAATTTTTGAGAGTAGCAAATACACACATTTAAAAGGGTTTGGGAGAGCAGAGATATATAATATGAGGCTATATTTGGCAGCTCATAATTTTCAAAACCAAATCACGGCAAAAAAAATAAATAGCACACAATTTTCTTCATTTCTCATATTTAGAAAAAAGAGGATCAAATTTCTAAAACCCACAGTTTTACATATACTTTGATTTTCAGAACTGCAATATTTGTTAGAGTCAGGCTCCTCAAAACATTTTGAATTATATACTGTAGTATTTTTAGAGATGATATTATGAAAAACCGTTCAAAATGTTGGGCTGCCAAACGCACCATGTTGCATTGGGCTCCCCCGAAAATCAAAAAGCCTAGCGCGCTGCTAACAAACAAGTAACAACCACGCCATATTCCCCAAACAGATCGAAAAGATCCCGAGAAAAAAAAGGAAAAAACACTTCTTTATTCCCCACATCCACACTCGCCGGCTCGCAGCGGGAAGAAGAGAGAGAGAGAGAGACGGAGCTCAGAGGTCGGAAGCAGCTTCTTGAAGTGAGCAAAATCGGTCGCGCCAATTGGGAGGCATGGGAGCTAACGGCCATCCGCCGCCCGCGAGCGCCGCCGCGCAGAACGGGCCCCGCTCCAGCGGCGGCGGCGGAGGGGGAGGAAACCCTAGCTCCGGCGGCACGGCGGCGGCGCTCCGGCACGACCCGGGCCTGTCGCGGGAGTGGTCGCCGGAGGAGCAGGCCACCCTCGACGAGCTGCTCGTCAAGTGAGCCTCTCTAATTTTAATTTACGCGGGTCTTGGGCTGTCGGCAGTTCGGATGTGGTGGCTGGAGGGTTTGCATCTGTGGCTGTAATCTGTTGATAAATCTGAGTAATTTAGCAAGATTGGTATGTTTAGTGGAGGCCAGAAGTTGCCACCGCCTCCTTTCGGGTTCAGATTAATCAATATTCCCCCCCTCAGGTTCACTTGTTGAATGCTTCTTCTTGGAGAAGCTAGTATTTTTCTTAGAATCTATATTTTCCACCCTTTATTCTCTGCCCATATAGACTTGCTCTATTCCGCCACACTTGTATATAACGTCAATCCTCCTGTATAATGTGGTAAAGCACCTACGCAAAAGGCACCGGGACGCCCTGTTGTCACAAAAAATGACACCAGAATTAAGATTTCATTTGGGGCTGCAAGTTGCATGTATTATTTCAACAACATCGTGGAGGGGATCTACTGCTCTAGGAATCAACTTACAGTTCCATTGATGTACCTTGGTTTTTGCTCTCAGGTATGCGTCGGATGCACCTGTTATCCGGTATGCCAAAATAGCCATGAAGTTGCCAGAGAAGACAGTCCGAGATGTGGCCCTGCGGTGTAGATGGATGAATGTGAGTAATTTGGACTTGGGATGCATCTTTGGCATTCCCACCCAGCCTCTTTATTGGGTTTGAGCAATGATTTGATGTTATGCATGCAACCTGCAGAAAAAAGAGAGTGGTAAAAGAAAGAAAGAGGACCACAGCTCGTCAAAGAAAAGCAAGGATAAAAAGGTTTTGCAATATTTCCCCTCTTATCCTTCCATTTCCATGGCTGTTATAATGCAGTGGAAAATCGATGCTGAAGCAAGTTGGGAAATATAAGCATGTAATTGCATATAATCTGGCAAGTCGAGAGCCATGGCATAGCCCGGATGGTACGCATGGGGTGATGCATTCTTGTCCGCCTGGGTTCGAGCCTCCGTGCTCGCAATTCAGGTTGTACTCACGGATTCTTCTATAAAACTAAGCCAGGGGTTTCTTCCCCTCTGGTCTCGTTAATCTGGCAAGTCATTGAATGGTTTCTCCAAATTGACTAACTTTTTCACTGACCATTTCCCAAAGGATGCAGTCAAGATAGTATGGTCTAAACTCAGCATATTAGATATACTATTGATATTCAGTAAATCTTTGGAAAATTGTCTTCTAAAACCTCATCAATGACCATGCATTGCAGATTCATATGTGAACTTTACATGGTTATATTTAATTATCCATATCATAAACGCAATAATTTGCACTAGGAGGCAGATCATTGTTGAGATTTAAGCTTTTTAGGCTACAAATCAATGCTTGAAGATTAATGTGCAAGACGACCATATTTAAAGGGACTACTTTTATCTGTAAGTGCAGCATGGCTATTGCTTTATTGTTTTTTCAGCCCAAAATCTGAGAATATGGCATGTTAATTCTTAAGTTTTAAAGAAATTATTACTTCATTGTAACATCTGCATTTGGTATTTGGTCTGCTATTTATTTTCCTTATAATTATGTTTGTTCAAAATAAACTACGTGGATTTGACTTCTTTTAAGGGTGACAGCGCATCAAAATTAGTTTCAGATTCTTGTTTTGTAACACTGATCTTTCTGCTCCACTTTGTTATGGTCGTTTGTTTTCACCTAAGCCCATCAGGGGAACGGTGCATGAGAACAGTAGCTATTCCTTAGGTTCTGGTGACTCGTGAGCGCTGTGGGCCTGTGGCATTGCGGGCAGTATATTTTCTCAATTGGATGGATTGTGTATCTAAGCTTAAACTGACAGCCACTTACTGGTGCAGGAGAAGGTTGCCGATTCTTCATCTAAACCACCTGTTCATATAGCTGGAAGGCCCGCGGTTCCTCCATACTCTCTTCCAGCACTTCCTATGGATGACGACGAAATTTCATCTAAAGGTAACTAATTGGTGTTCGCTTAATTATTTCTCAGTTGGTTACAAATGTTTTATTGAACTCTTGAGTTTAGTCTTCATTTTTTATTGCTCCCTTGTAGGACCGTATATGTGCGTTTTTGCATGAAGTGAAAGTGATAACCTTTTCATCTGTAGGAAATATTTTCATGTCGTCAATTATAATTCAGCATCACATTAGCCATCAAAATGACATGCTCATATCTGTAAGAAAATCATTAGATACACATATCATGGTTATACTATACCAGTAACGCTACCTTAATTCAGATGTGGAGACAACTACAGATCAATAAAAGCGATGTTTCCTTTGCCTTTGGTATCTAATATTCCATGTCATATGTCGGTCTCTTGATGATGTCTCAAACACCATTCAAGACATATCGGCTCATTGAAGAGTAAAAGTGTGATTCCACACCTGTAATTGTGCAGCTCTCCATCTCAAAATGATTCTTCTGTGGTCTGGATGCCTGGAATTAGAATTGGTCTTTTGTTTCCAGACCCAGTTCCACCACTATGCTTTATGTCAAGCTTGTATTTGCTGATTTGTTCGTCTTGATACCGCGCATTAGGAGAATAACCTGGTCAATGGTACTCATACGCTTCCAAAATGGGAAATAAAACCATTTTAGGAATAGAGCTAAGTAGGCTTTATTGTTCATCCTCGTGAACTGTTTTTATATTATGCATTTTACTTCTCAAGAGCAATTAATCTCGAAGTTCCCAGTATCATGGCTATCAGGGAGTCCTCACTTCTATTTCCTTTATGCAGCAATTGGAGGTCCAACAGGAGAGCTCCTTGAAAATAATGCCCAGGTTTTGAGTCAAATATCAACAAATCTTGGCACCATGCAGGTATAAAATCAATATTACCTTTTGTTGATCATTGCATTGTGCTCCCTCTGTTTTTTAATATAAGATGTTTTAGGTGTTCTACATGTTGTCTAGACGCATACTAAAATGTGTTAACATATACACTAAAACGTGTCTAGATAATGGCTAAAACATCTTATATTTAAAAACGGAGGGAATAACTTTTCTGTTTGTTCCTTGTGCCTTTTTTTTTGTAATTCCCTTCATTTGCTGTTGTTACATCTAGTTCGTTATATTGTTTTTATTTACTTGGCTCTTGTTTCTGTGATCTCAGATACAGGATAACATCTCTCTGCTGTGCCAAACTCGAGATAACATACTCAGGGTGTTGAAAGAGTATGCTTCAAGTCCCTTGCCATTTGTTGAATTTTGAATTTTTTGACCTGGTGAATCCATAATATTAATTCAAGCATTTTTGTTACGAATTTATAATTGATATCCTTTTTGGACCCTTTATCAGTAGACACAGAGAAATTTGCTTCATATAAGAAAAACAAAGTTGTATGTAGGGCCTGTCATTTCTTGTGCCATTCCAGCTAAACATCATATGTGGGCATAATTTTTTTATTTTGTGGAAAATTCGTAGTTTAACAGTAGATGAACTACTATTACTAGTAATGTAAAAACTACTATTGCTAGAAGAAACTTAAACATATTAGTTCAGGTTATTGTGACAAGTGTGTACACACTTCCAAGGTTCAATGAGGAATTCAAAAATCCATTTGGTTAACCAAATCCATTCTTGGAGCTCGTCTGCTTTTCACCGTCAGAAAGTGGATGAATGCTTGTACCCTTCAAGAGGCTATTTTTTACAATCTTATCTAATCTACCTTTAATTTGCATAAAGTTTTGTCTCGAATTTTGTTCAACGGTTGTAAGAATCAAGTCATCTTTCTAGAATATGCAGACAGCTGACTTCCACTCACAGAGAAGCATGAGTCATAATTATGGTGTAAAATGCTTGCAGGATGAACGATGCTCCAGAGATCATGAAGCAGATGCCACCGCTGCCTGTGAAGATAAACGAGGAGCTCGTGAACTCGATACTCCCCAGGCCGACCGTACCTATGCAGTAGTAGCGTGATAGTGAATGGAACATATCTTATGTAGGCTCAAGAGCCCCTTAGATATAGTCAGCTAAAACAATAAGAAAAAAAATGTGCCAGTCCTTGGTTCTAGTTGGTTCATGTTAGGTCTCTTCTCTCGTTGTCCCTTTTTTGTTTACATGTTCCGTGTAGATGTCGTTCTTCCGTCTGTAACTGAAAATTAGGGTGTTGGAACATGTACATGGTTACCAAGGGTTGCTTCTACTGCAGTCATGGGCTTCCACCGCTGGCATTCTTTGTTATCATGATACGTATATATGATGGAATGGTTGACCTTAGCTTTGCTGCTTGAGTGGTTGTATGCGGTGTATAGTCGGGTTGGTTGACGTTTTTTTCGCTTCTCTGTGGCAATAAAGAAAAGGTGATGGTATCCAAGAATGTTAAACAGCTTGAGTGAGAATTATGTTAGGTCTCACTCAACTCTAATCCCATTAGATTTACATCGTGATTCGTGCCTGATGTGAGTTGCACATGGTTACACATCAGTTACAACCGTGATTTTCCCACTTAGACATAAGTTGCAACTAAATTTGATGGGATTCACATGGATTATAAATGAATTGCATATGCAACTGGATGACGTCACCTGAATGAGAATTAAGTTAATTCTTACTTAAGAATTAAGTTAATTCTCACTCGAGCGAGACCTAGACATTCCCTTGATCGATCACGTTTCTTCTTGGATCTTTTTCTCTCGTGTATCGATCTCGTTTGTTCAAGCCTCATGTATTCTCATGCTTATTCAAATGTTTTGCATTGATCTCTTGCTGTGGAAAAATGTCCCATGTCGTTCGTCGAAACCTAAGCTAAAAAGTAACAAGTTATGTCATATTCCATGTAAACTCCAGTAGAATTTCCTGTTAGACGAAAATATTCAACCGAGTACCATCGGAGGTTCCGAGGCCCACCAGGGCCGATGGAATGCGGCACGCCGCCGCATTTGGCGCCGGTGGCCCACCCTCGTCTTCTTTCCTTTTCCTCTCTGCAGAGTCAATGCCTGGGTCAAAGCTCCGGCCGAGCATGTCTTCCTCCTGCCCCTCCTCCTCCTGTCTCCTCCGCCACTAGCCCTCTTCCCTCTCCACGCCGGCGCACGAACCCCGCATTCTCCTCCTCCCACGCCGCAGATCCCCTCCCCTCCCCACCATGGACGCCCCACCCGCCGCCGCCTCCGCCTCGGGATCGGACGCCGCCGCCGCCGCGACGCCGGAGGACTCCCCGCCGCGCCGCGCGCCGGGGCACCGGCGCGCGCAGTCGGAGATCCTCCTGGGCGCCTCCACCTCCTCCCTCCCCGAAGACCTCGCCTTCGACGCCGCCGACCTCGGCGTCGTCGGGGAGGCCGGCGACGAGGAGGACGAGGACGAGTACGAGGACTACGAGGATGGCTCCGGCGCCGGCGGGGGCGGCAGCCGGATGTTCCAGATGTTCCTCGAGGCCGGCGGCAGGCTCGCCGAGCCCGCCGCGCCGTACCCGCCGCCGCCGCTGACCGCGCGCCCCCGCCACCAGCACAGCATGTCCATGGACGGCTCCTCGGCCGGGATGGGCGGCCGAGCCGGCGCCGACGCCAAGAAGGCCATCTCCGACGCCAAGCTCGCCGAACTCGCTCTCGTTGACCCCAAGCGCGCCAAGAGGTGGGCGACACTTCTTACTTCGTAGCTAGCCTTAGAGCACAAGCAAAGCGATCTCTTTTATTCTCCTGTTCTGCTTGCTATTCTCGGTCTCGTTTAGGGTTGCCCAATAGTAGGACATAGATTGCGGCGGTTGACAGGGACAGGTTACAGGGCTAATTCAACTAAAGTTTCTTCTTCCACAAGGTGTCACGGGTACAAGTGTGAAAGGGGAGAAAGTTGTGGAATCTGGAATCATATCCGGCTGTAATCATATGATATACTATATCTTTACTGCTCTTTTAATTTTATTTAGGCTTGGTTGATACTAAAAACAAAAAAATATTTTTTTTTTAGAGAGAAACATGTACTCTACTAGAGAAAGTCTGAAGATGCTATCTATATAGTTTTGAGTTCAGCTGTAAATCTACAATAGCTTAATACTAGTATAAGTGTCGCGCATCACGGGTACAAGTGTGAAAGGGGAAGAATGTTTTGGAATCTGGAATCATATGCTTTTACAATGCTAATATACATAGTTAGGGTACAGCTATAATTCTATAATTGCTTAACCTTTTTCGGTAAATATCTATAATTGCTTAATAGTACTAAACTATAGGGTGCGAACGAAAAAAGTATTTGTCCTTCGTGTTTTTCTTAATCTTACCTCTAGGGGTGTAATACATACTGGCGTCCTGATGGTGAATTGGTGATGCCAGTACTTCATTTTTTGGCAATAAGAACTAAGTAGTCCTTATAATTTGTTCACTGCTTAATTAAAACTTAAAAGTTGAGGGCGGACCATCTGAACGTAGGGGCATCTACACGCGTTTAAAGAAAAAATGGGAACAAAATTGTATGCGTACAACTCCGCAATACATATGCACAGTACAAAGTTTTGTGATAAAATAATTTTTTATTTTGCCTCCCTAGAAAGAAAATTTTGGTGCTGGAAAAAACTTTTCGGAAGATTTTTGCATTTTTACACATTCCAAAAAATATATTTTTCTGCGAAACTTTATGCGCACACATAGAACGTGGAGATGTACGCGAGCATTTTTTTACGTAATTTATTACATTTGGAAATGTGTTTTTCGAAAACAGGGCAAATGCCCCAATGCTCAGCTATGTATTTTCCCTCTCTATACGTGGAGATGTTACGTATGATTCAGTTTCAGTAGAGATTTTATATTTGAACCTTTTGCGTTACCTTTGTTGGAGGGAGGCCACATAAGAGCACAGTTGTTACGACTGTAATTTAGTAATAGCCTTTTCCTCCGGTGATGATTTAGTACAAACATTGTTAATGTATGCAAGTTAGTCTTCTCATCTTATGAGAACAACTCCACAGTTTTTCTCTTTTCTAGAAAACTCTAGATGCATCTTCGTTGGGTAATTTGATATGATTCAAATTATTTTATTCCACCTATGTGGAGTGTTATTGATTGTATGTGCCTTTTGGGTTTGTGCTTGCTACTTAGGTTAATTTCTCTTACCTTTTATTTTGTCAAATAACATTTTAGGATTATGGCCAACCGCCAGTCAGCCGCTAGGTCAAAAGAAAGAAAGATGCGCTACATCGCGGAGCTCGAGAGAAAAGTACAGCTTCTCCAGACAGAAGCAACTACGCTATCAGCTCAGTTGTCCATGTTGCAGGTTTGTCATTGGGATTTACTATTAACTTAAATTATTGCACTATGATATGTGTTAGATGAACTCTGGGTTTTAAGTTTCTTTGCCGACCATTGCTACTCAGTCTCTTCAAGGGTCCATACAAATAGTAAATGTTTAGGCATTTCAATGCATCCCTATGATATTTTAAGCGTTCAATTAGAACCTACAACTGTTGTCACTGTCTGTCTGTTCAGTTGTTGAATTTTTGCCAAATTTATCTTGTAAAATACCTTTATCACATATGGTTACTAAATTTGTGGGTTAGTGGGCATTACAGTATATGTTTGGACACCCAACACGTGGCTCAAAATATCAGAGCACAGGGCAGGGGATTTTTGCGATGATGGAATAATGGAGGAACACGGTAGGGCATGAATGCTTGATGAGCTGTTGGAGCACATCCTCAACTAAAATGAACAAATAGGGAGAGAGGGCCGCCTTGGAGTAGACCATTCGTGCAATGGACCCAGTTCCCCTGGCACGCGATGGGAGCGTGTGACTTGTGAGCTTTATGATGCTCCCACTATTCTGAGCAATATTGATAGGTTGCATTTTTATGATTTGTTTATTTGAGTGGTCATCATCTATGTTACTTCTGCATGTTGTTTACATTTGGCATATTATTACCAGTTGCAAAGAGACATGTCACAGTATTGATGTCCTACATATACATAATATTAATATACTGCATATTTTGTAGTTTTTCAATTAATCCTTCTAGGTTTTCCACGAGTGATGAGTCTATTTTTGTACGATACAGAGAGATACCGGTGGTTTAACAAATGAGAATGGTGATTTGAAGCTGCGGGTGCAAGCAATGGAGCAGCAGGTCAGGCTGCAAGATGGTAAGGTTTTCTTTTCATTAAAAAATCAAAGTTAACAAAATGATATTCACTTCATACGACGCTCATTTGATGTCATGTTTTGCCATAGTTGGATATTACTTAATGATGTTCTAAATTCTACTTACTGTCACACAGAAAACTTTAATGATGTTCTAAATTCTACAAAATTTGGTCTTTGGTATTTTCTTGGATTTTGTTGTGGTTTGTCTTGTTTGTCTAGATATTCAGCATCTCTTTTAAGTCTCCTCCTAATCCCAGTGGCAGAGTTGACTTGGGTTAGCCTTTTGGCTATGCTAACTTTGTTTCCTTGTCTCTATGTAGCACTGAACGACAGGCTGAGGGACGAGGTTCAGCAGCTGAAGATTGCAACAGGACAGGTCAATAATGCCAACAGTGGGAAAATGGGAAAATTCGGCGCGTCATCGTACGGGGTGGATTCACAAAGCTACCAGCGCAGCCATAACATGCAATCTCTCCTGGCTGCTCAGCAGCTCCAGCAACTTCAGATCCAGTCCCAACACCAGCACCAGCAGCAAGCTCAGATGCATTTGCAGCAGCAACACCTTGGCAGTGCCCGTCAGCATCAGCACCAGCTACGTCAGGACGCATTGCCATTTCCGGGAGACCTGAAGATGAAAGGAATTGCCATGACATCCCATGTGCAGAACGCAGGCGCGTTTGATGGCCACGCATCAAGGAACGAGCCGTGAGAACTGGCGCAGGTACTACATGTCAGTTGTGAGGAGTAATAATTTGTAGTGTCATGCGTAGGCTAGTGCAGTGTTCGGTAGGTGCCTAAGATGACTGCAGCTGCAGCCTCCTCTAGAATGTAGACCCCATATTCAGTCGCAAGTTGTTGCAGAACTGATGATGAGAACTTCTACTTCCAGGCCGCGTGTGCCATCTGGAACTAACCATAAGTTCATGTCCCAAACCTTGGTGGATATGGTGAAATGACAGGCTGATAGCGCCACTGTCATGGTGGTCTGAAACACTGACGAGTCCCCTAAACTGAATGTTGGTTTGCCTAGATCAAGCTGAAACGTAGTGGCTTGGCGCATGTGCTAGCCATAACAGATGAAATGTTCCATGGAAATAATCTCCCTGATTTGATCTGGGATGAACCTTCAGCAAAAGCATCATCGATCTACGGATGGACAATGAAATCTTGAGCAATCTACCAACCGAACCAATCGAAAGAAGGGTACAACACGCGGTAATAAGAAGAACAAGAAACACCATGTATCAATGTACAAATATGAATCAGAGCGTCCAGCTAAATTAAGCTCAGAAGCCAGCAGCAGCAGCAGTCACTCCAGCTCCCCCTTGATCCCGTATCCTATACCCCAAAAGAATTTTACAACAATTCGCTGTCCAACCAGCAGCAAGAGTGTGATGCGATGAGCTAGCAGTGTTTGGTGTGTGTCTCACGCCGTAGCTGTCGTGTGTGCCCAATTAATTGTTGAGAAGGATCGATCGGCTCTTCTTCTCTACTGGATGGATGGATGGATGATTCAGAGTCAGTCTTCGTCCTCGTAGTAGCGCTTGAACTCGAAGGCGACGACGGCCATGACCCAGACGGCGACGAAGACGCCGTAGGAGACGATGTAGGCGCTGACCTCCTTGGCGATGGTGAGGCCGAGGAAGACGTTGACGATGGCCAGCAGGATGGCCACCCGGCCGATGTTGTGGTGGTACCAGTTCCAGAACCGCCGCACCTTGGAGGTCTTGTTCGGCCGCGCCAGCACCGCCGTCACCTGCGGATCCAAAGCAACAACGGCATCACGGTGAGCACGTCCGGGTGTTCTAGGGGGGTGGTGTGTCTTTCTTCTTCTTCTTCTTCTTCTTCTTCTTCTTCTTCTGTCGGTTACCAAGAACATGGCAGTGACAGTATGCATTGTCTATTGTCTAGTATCAGCAAGTCATGTCGGTAGAGTCAACGAATTAGAGAAAACTTAACCACCGGCAACAAATAGTGCAGTTAACTATTTCCTTGACTCACAGTCAACTACTGTATACACAAGTACGGAGTATACAACTAAAAATAATAAAACCTGCAAGTACTAAATCGTATTGTTGTTCCAGGCTTGCGCTCACAGCACATGCGCCATTCTGCCAACCCAAATGATGAGGAGCGCACATGTAGTTGTAGGATACAGACCATACAGCCAGCTGCCAGCCAAGGAATCGAAGCTGGATTCAATCAAGTCGGCTAGCAATTTCTACGCAAATCTCTGCCCCATGTTACAGGAATCCATCCCTTAACATAATGCATTTTATCGATAAAAGATGAGATTGCAGAAATTAAGCTGGTAGTAATTTCTAACGAGATTCAGACGGATGCATGCATACGGCATACCTGGAGCGATGCCATGGCGAGGATTGAGATGCCGATGGCCTTGTGCACGTCGATGTTCTTGAGCCCGTCGTCGTCGAGCCGGAAGCCGATGACGACGGCGGCGATGCCGACGAGGAAGCCGGTGCCCTGGACGGCCATGTGGCCGTAGAACCAGTATGGCTCCTGGCGCCGGAAGTAGCGCGCCAGCATCATGCCCATGGGCAGCAGCACGCCCCAGCTCATCATGGAGAGCAGCCCGTGCCACCTCTGCATCGGGAAGCCGGCGTCGCCCGATCCGCCGCCGCCGCCGCCAGAGAGCGAAGCTGAACAAACAGATCGGTAAGCAAAATGTGTAATTTTCCTTGCTCGGAAGCACAAGCACAAAGAAAAAAGATTGTAATTTTAGCTACCGGAGGCGTAGTTGAAGGCGCGGGAGCCCATGTCCCGGTGCATCTGCAGCTGGAAGTCGGAGTCGGACGACGGGAGGCTGCCCTCGTACCCGACGGCGTAGATGAGGTACGGCTGCGGGTGGTCGGTGCTGAGCTCGAAGGCGAGGTAGAGCCTGCCGGAGCTGGACACGGTGGCGGTCCTGTTCCGGACCAGGGTGAGGCGGCCGTCGTCCGGGGTCACCGCCTCGGGGCTGCGACCCTGGAGGTAGTACTCCTTGGCGACGCCCTTGCCGCCCGAGGAGGGCCTCCAGGCGACCATGGCGGTGCTCCCCACCATGCCGCCCTTGCCCGAGAAGCCGAGCGCCACCCAGGAGCCCTTGTCCGGCGCCGACAGCACGAAGCTCCATTGGTTCGTCGCCGTGTTCTTGTACTGCAGGTGGCGCGGTTGTTTGGATCAGATCAGAGCCCATATCACACATTTTACTTGGTACTTTTATGAAGAGAAAGAATCTGTTGTTGGTTGGTTACCCTGAGGATGAAGTCCTCCTGCTTCCAGAGGGTGATGCAGCGGAAGGCGGAGGAGTCGAAGGGGACGAGATGCGCGACGGGGACGTCGCCGGCGCAGGAGTCGGACTTCTGGTGGCTCACCGCGAAGCAGAAGCCCAGCAGGCAGAGCAGCAGCAGCTGCAGCGGCAGCCGCAGGGAAGGAGAGGAAGCCCCCATTGGTGGCGCGTCAGTCTGCTCAGCTCAGCTCTTGTTGTTGTTCCGGATGAGCTGCCGCCTCCCCTGCGCCACGGCCACCACCAGTGTGGATGGATTTGGCACGGCGGTGGGTACAGCTACAGACAGAGGTCGGACAAGATTGCGGTGCCTGGAAGGAAGGAAATGGCCAAGCTCCGCTCAGCTGCTGCTGCTGGGGGCAGTTTGGCAGGTCAGAGGATGCTCCAATGGAAATCCTACCGCTGTCCCAGTATGTGCATGTACATATATACGCTCCTCAACTTGCAGTGTCATCCCTGTGGAGTACATATATGATATATACCGTGTTGATGTCATTAGCTGGTGGTTAAGGTATTTTTGCGGTCAAATGGCGCACATGCATGGCAGATTGGCAGCAATCCTGGATTGTACTGATACTACCCGCAATTTGCGAAGATTCCCACTGATTGTAAGAAGGAAAAAACACAACATGTCCTACGAAGGGTTACCAAAGTTTACATCCACACTCTTCTCTCAAAAGTCTAGACCAGGCGATCCCGTTTTATCCGTTCAGATCGTCAAATAGGGCGGCTTTGGGTGTCAAATAGCGGGTTAGATGCATGTGCGCCGTTTTTGTCTACAACACCGGTCGGATGCACGGCGTTGAGATCTAGGGGAGGCACCACGGGGGCGGTCGGTGTTGAATCCCCGACGACACACTTCCGGGAAGGTAGCCGTACACGGGCGGTGGCGGTGACGATGGCGTCGTACAACACTTCGACCGGGGCGGTTGGGCCGTCGAGGCGTTCGAGCTGGCCGTCGTGGTTGGGGCCACTCCTACGGGAGGAACCATGCCTATCATGAGGAGGGAAAGCTTCCGCAACCCTGTCGACGATGTTGCTGTCATCAGCCCGGTCTTGGTTGGTGGCGGCGGCCCTGGTAGCGATTTTTGCGAGCTCCCTCTTCTTCTTCCATCGAGCGCGGCGCTTCTGGATCTCGTTGGCCCTCCGCTCTGTGGTGAGCTCCTTCTTTGGCTTCTTGGAGGGATGAGTCGTTGTATCCGGTGACCACGGGTTGGTCGGCTGCACCTCCAACGGCATTCGGTGGGTGCGTCGACCAGAGCTTGGTTTGCGAGTGAAAAATGTCAGAGTGACGATTTTGAATGTGTTGCCGTTCCATACAAAAGTAGGACATAAGAGTTGTCCACGCATATCCGAGGCATGCGCAACCCTAACCCAAATTTAAGCTGAGAATGGATCGCAACGGATAGAGAAAACAGATATCGGTCAATTACGTCACCGCGTGAATAGAAACAGACGCGCGTCGTGGACACGATAGGTTGTGCCGTTGGAGCTGCCACATGGAGTCCATGGGTGATGCATGGGTACATTGTGTGGTCAACTTGCCCCATACTCCACACTAGAGTAGTGCCCTGCCCTGCCCTGACCTGATGGTAGTAAATCGTACACCTACCGTACCAACTACCCTGGAGATGAATGGAATAGGTTGGAAGCCGTTGCTCGTTGCTTGTTACTGCACACGCCGGCTGTGAAGTTGATGGAAACAATGGAGGCATCAACGACGTCCGCCAGCGTGGTGGCTTGTCCTGTAGAGACGTGGATACACGAGCAGAGACAAACCGAGAGGGCGACGCCACCGTACGTGTATTGTATCCAATCAGTGAGCCAGAGCACGTAGCTGAGCTTGCACAGCGAGATCGACCACCGGGGATGGGGCCCCGCCACCGCAGCGGTGCGCGCGGCGGTGGCGGTGAGCAAAGCACGGGTCGGGACGGGGTCCAATGATTAATGGCGCAACGGGAACAGCTCACGGCCTATACTCAGCAGCAGCTGTACGGATTCGGGGTTAAAAAAAAGATGCTGGGCGCACATGGCTGGACTCTTTGCCGGTTTGCGGCGCGCCGATCCGTCGGTCTCGAACGGCGACCAGCCGAGTGCCTTGCTACTCCTCCTCCGTGGCGGCAGAGACAGAGCAGACCGGCGGTAGTGCAGGCAGTAGTCGAGAGCATGACCTGAATCTCTTCATAGTCGAACCGTCGGCGGGATCTTCGTGCCATTCACTCACTATTTTCGGCCTTGTTCTTGCACGTTTTAGTTGTCTTTGCCATCAAAATCAGGTGATTTATCAGTAATGCTACGCTTACCATCAACAGTTACCTTTTTTTTATATAGAAAAGGAGGGTGCGATTTCTCGGTGTCTGCATCGAGCGATGCACACAGCCGTACACACTCATTAATTCCAGCCAGATTTACAACATACAACGTTGAAAACGAAATAAAATCAACCTCTCGATAACAAGGGTCGCTACCACTATGATGGGGTGACTAACACCAACACATATCATCTAAAAGTGGAGTATCAGTTCAGCTAAACACTCAACACACACCGACATGTACGCTTTAGTCGTCACCGCCGTCTTCCACGAACCCATCTTTAGAAAGGATCAACACCATGACCTTGCAAATCCGATCTGTTGTCGGCATCGCCACGATGCCAGACATCGCCACCATGCGTGAGTCCATCATCAAACCTCCGAAATCGAGACCCTGCAGCGCCACGCCGCCAAGACTCGTCTCTCTCCAACCAGCTTCTGCTCCAAAAACAATCCTCCAAGAGGGAGAACGACACCGCAAGCGTCGCTATTGTCCGATCCAGGAATCCCATGATCTAGGGTTTCCCACGGAGCATCGCGGGCGGGTTGACAGTAGCTGCAACAATGATGCCTTCAATAAGGTAAGGACGCATAAGCGCCGCCATCGCGTGTCGTGACCGTAGTCAGAACTCGGTTTTCATCGACAGATACGACTCCCCACCTCGCCGCCAGAACTAGCTGTGGGATCAAGAATCCGGCATACCTAGCCGGCCGACCCCCTCCGGTGAAGGAGGCCACCACCACCATGCCCAAGGCCGGAGCCCCCGATGTCCTCGTGTTGCAGGTCTAGCCCAAGAGCTGTTGACGAAGATGGAGATGAGAGGTGACGAGGTTATACCAAACAGGTACCCCTTCGTGTGGGTACCTGGTGCACGTAATGACTAAATCCCTATTGTCAATAGACTGAAGAAGTCCAACAAGCGAAACCCAAGTCAAAGATTGTTCCATAGATAGAAATAGTTGGTTACACTTTCAATATTTGTAATCCTAGTCGGTTACTGCCCGAGACTTGTACCATTATATAAAGGACATGAGGGTGGCCGATCAAGAACACGCCCAATAAGAACCATCAAACCCTAGCAAGATCGACATCTTGCTAGACCCTTTTACTCGCCGCATATCCATAATCAATAACAGACAGGCGTGTTACCTCAGTCGAGACCCTTAAACCTAGCTAATTCCCGCTTGTCAGCCGACGAATCTATCAACACTACGCGTTCTCTAACTCATAACTCTCACCCTAGGCTAGCAACCATGGGTATTGATGGGGACACCCCTCGTCAAGAGGTTCAATGGTCAGCCCATCGGAACCCATCTGGGTCCAGATCGGATGCCAAAGATCTCGCCCACTTCCGCCTCCTGCACCCTGGTCGCTGCCACCTCGCGCCACCGCCGTAGATTAGGCCGGAGTGGACGCCGGCACGCCAATCCAGATCTTGTGCCGAGGAAAACCGCCGCCGCCGCCACCGACCAGCCACACGAGGAGCAGCGGCACCGCCCCTAGTGGCGGCGGCGGCAGGAGAGGATCTTGTGGTAGGGGGCACCCCGGTGTGGCGCGGCGCCACCACACGGGGGTGAGAGTAGGAGGGTTACGTGAGAGGAGGGGGGCTAGGACACCGTTGCGGATGATCAGTTGAAGAACTCGACATCGTATACACCTTGGGGACGCACTGTCAAGTTTCATGTGACCACAATTTCATAAAACCGATCTGGTGGAAAGGGCTAGCACAATCCACATATAATGCAACACCCCCTCTCACGTGTGACCCGGAGGGGCCAACACAACTCTCAGAGGTATGACTCAAGAGGTCAATACGTGGACTCAGAGGTAAGACTCAAAAGACGTATACGTGGACACAAATGGGGGCTACAACAATTTTTTAACAAAGCGCGGAAGTTAGGATTCGAACTTGAGACATTGGCTCTGATACCATGTCAAACTTCATACGCTAAACACAATTCCATAAAATCGATCTGATGGAAAGGGCTTGCACAATATACTGTAACAGGCACGTCATCGCCTAGGTTTCTTTCCGTATTGATACGCCCTTAATCAAGTATGGCTCAGCTGATGAGCTCAATTATATATTTACCACCTCTGATTTATTCCAATGTACTTCATCTTGGTCATTTCTTCATTATTCACGTGAAAATTCATGCCGATCATCATGTTGCACTCACTGAACTCAATACTATATCTTCAAAGTTTGTCCCCTTTACTTATTCCTGATCATAGTACGTATAATCATGTCTTGAACCTAATGATCTCAAGGCATATATTGATTTTGACGGCATATCTACAACTACTAAGCTCCCTATAAATGCTTGCCTCGTTTTGCTTCTCATAGCCATCCAATAAAACAATGACATGCCATACAAAATTAGGCGCCATGTTTTGATTTTTTTTCTTGTGCATATGTGTTTTGTCATTTTCTTATGCATATGATTTTTACTTCTTTTGTGTACATCCTTATCCTTTTAAACAGTAAACTCCCTATAAATAAAGTGCTCTTTTTGATTGTGGCCCCATTTTCTAGCTAGTGTAAAAAATCCTTCAAAAAGAGGGTTCCCGGTGCATGTGGCCTCATGTTTCATGTAGTGGGAAAAAATCATTTCTGCCAAATATTTGGTCTCGGGTTCTGCCTCGTGTTGCTTGACAGTTGTGTAGGACGTTGCACAGAGATAGTTGTTTTTAGCATGGAATTCGTTATACACCCTACTGTTGCCATTCGCGTTGAGAGTACATGAGATACGTTATGCTCCTGCCATGGATTTGCAGGGCACGCCTACAACTTTTTTAATTGTATTATTCAACAAAGATATGTCAATCCATCAAAGCTATCTTTCTGAGAATATATGTTGCAACACTTGAAATTGCAGTGGGGTGGTCCTGATCGCTGCCAAGTAGTCTAACCTCAGACCAACAAACGTCATCTAAACTGGAGGCCCCATGAAGAAATCGACAAACGGCGAGCTGGAACATAAACCTACAAACAATATGCGTACGCTCTAGAAGTTTCCACCTCCCTCATTCGTCTAGATCAACACACAGTGACCTTGCTAGAGATAAGCCATCGACGCCGCCACGACACAAGACATCGCCACTGAAAGAGATATGCCCTAGAGGCAATTAATAAAGTGTATTCTTTATCATATCTCGTTTGTTCATAATAGGTTTTTGTGTCATGCTAGAACCGTATTAAGCGGAAACATTAATGCGGGTGTGATACGTAAACAACCAGGTCCCTAGTAGCCTCTACTAAGACTAGTTTCGTTGCGCGATTGATGATCGAGGTTTCCCGGTCATGGGGCATGGCGCCGGTCGGCAATGAGAGTCATATCGCTAGAGAGCGATGTGATGGACATACCCAGATTTGGAGAACGTAGTCGTGACGCCTTTGACCGTGAGATCAACTCTTATTGATATTCCCGGAAGATACTTTGATTGCACCAAACGTCGTATCTTATTTAGTATGACAATAACGGTGATACTTTTGGGTATCGGAAAGGAGTAGTTGAGACGAGAGGTCAAGAGCGGGATTTGCCAGTCCGCATAGCAGGATAGATACTCTCGGGCCCACTCGGTGAGATCATGTCTAATGAGCTTGCAAGCATGTGACTAGGTCACGGAGACATGAGATCATGAACGAGTAGAAGATAGCGTCGTCGGTAACGAGGTCGGGATTAGGTATGGAGATATCTATGGAACGACGCTCGGACGTGCTAAGTATCGCTATGGCAAAAGGTCTAAGACTTTACGTTCAGGTTTGATAGATGAAAGTCATTCGTTATATCTCAGGGATTAATTCATGGGGTCCAGGCCTACGAGTTAGTCGTTGATCATTGAGGAGTCTTGATCATACCTGATATTATATCGAACCGCTAGGGTAACACACTTAAGGGGTTTCGACAAGACAACCGGAAAGGAAGGAGATCACCGGGAGCGTCCCGGGAGGGGTCCGATGGAGATCGGGCAGCGCCGAAAGAGTTTTCGGAGCTAGGAAAAATTATATATATTATGTTTGATATTAATTAGTGTTATTAATATGCAAATATGATTTTATATATTTATTTTCGAATTTATTAAGGCAGATTTCCTTAAATGGGCCTTCCGGACGAAAGAAGGCCCAAGAGGGGAAAATTCCCAAGGGGAATTCGGTGGGGGCCAGGAGTGGCTGCCCCAAGTGGGCCAAGGGCCTACTAGGGGGGCCGGCGCACCTCCTTGGCCGAACCAGGATATGTGGGGATAGTCCCACATTGCCTGGCTGACAAGGTAGGCTCCCCCTGGGAGCCTATATAAGAAGGGGCACCCCCAGCCTTTTAATTCACCAATTAAGTCCCGATTTCTCTCTCGATCTCGTGGTTCCCAAGTTGGAGCCGCGCCGAGCTGAGGAAGAGGGGATCTCCTCCACCATAGCCCGCTCCCGCGCTGCTGGTGTTCCGGTCCAAGTCTTCCGCTGCTCGTCCTGGACTGGAGCTTCGGAGGCGTCGTCTCCACCGTACGTGTGCGACTCCCTGCGAGGTGCTGCGCTAGCGGTACTCGGAGGCCTGCTTCCTCTACACGACCTTAAGGTCGGCTTCGTCGGTCTGCATCGACAACGTTTGTGCAGGAACGTAATCCCCGCTTTCGGTCTACAAGGGTACGTTTTCCGATCTCCGTTCGTACTACTATATCTGCATAGAATAGATCTTGGCATGCTTTTAGGATATCGTCGGTAGGAAATTTTTTGTTTTCTGCACACGATCCCCTTCAGTGGTATCAGAGCCGATCTATCGTAGATATAGCTGTACGCTGTTAGAACCCGTGCTCTGCACGGGGGCACCGTTCCTGTTATTTGCTACCCTCTAGCGTGCACTTGTGTATTCCAGCGGCATTGAGTTGATGAAGCGGCCCGGACCGACTTTACGCGTACGCTTACGCGAGACTGGTTCCACTACTGACATACGGCTTGTACCGTATATGTGGCTGGCGGGTGTCAGTTTCTCTCTCTTTAGTTGGTCTTCGCATTTTCAATGGAGGGCCCGAAAGGGATGCTTAAACATGCAATTATTGGATCGTTGTTGTGGTCATAAGATTCGTAGGTATGAAGCGGTTCTATTTATGAAAGCCCCAAGCCACGTAAAATATGCAAAAGATAAAGTAGAAGCGTCTAACTCTATTTTGCAGGGGCTATGTGATATGGTCAAGGTAGGTTTATTAAATTGTTTATAAACAGCGGGCGCCAAGAAGACCATGGCGCGATGGACTATATCACATTGCATTACATTTGATGTTTTGTGTGCATCTTATTTTTGTGTGATTGTGTGTTACACGGCGGTAGCTGAATAAGATGATCCCTTCATACATCTCGTCGTTCGCATACACTGGGTGTAAGCCATGTTGCACAAGCGTCAGCGTGGAGGTCTTTGGTGGCGAGCCTAGCATACTCAGAGGTATGGCCTCGGAACAGGAAGACCGAAAGGTCGAGCACGAGTCACAAAATTGGTGTGGCGGACGATTTTGTCTACTCTTGAAGTTGTGCCGCCGGTTTTGATGATGAGGGGTGGTGCAATAGATGGGGGTCGTGTAATCGCTTAAACGACCAGGAGGGATGTTCGTTTGAGTGAGAGTTATGTTAGTTATTTTCTAAATACTATAACTCAAAATTATTATGAACAAAGTCTTATGTTGTTGCAAATTCCATTATAGATGTCTCGCCCCTCGTTTAACCTAGGTCTGTTCCTTGAGAAAGAAAAGCTTAAGACTAATGGGTCAAACTTCATGGCCTGGTTCCGCAACCTGAGGATCCTCCTCACTCCCCATAGGGTGGTCTACGTCATTGAGGCCGCCATAGGTGACCCTCCTGCAGATGATGCCTCTGAGGATGAGAAGAAGGTCTTCCAGACCCGATCGGAGGATTCTGCCTTTGTCCAGAGTGGCATGCTCTACGCCATGGAAGCCGACCTGCAGAAGCGCTTTGAGAAGATGAGCGCCTTTGAGATCATCTCGGATCTTAAGGCTGTCTTTGCGCCGCAGGCTAAGGCTGAGAGATATGAGGCTTCTGAGCTTTTCTTCTCAGCCAAGATGGAAGAGCATAGCAGTGTGAGCGAGCATGTAGTCAAGATGTCTGGCTACGTTCAACGCCTGAATGCTCTGGAGTGCAAGATTCCCGATGAGCTGGCGATTGACAGGGTGTTGCAATCGTTGCCACCAAGCTACAAAGGCTTCGTCATGAACTACAACATGCAGGGCATGGCTAAGTCCCTGGGTGAAGTGTTCGTGATGCTCAAGACTGCTGAGGTAGAGATTAAGAAGGAGCACACGCTGTTGATGGTCAACAAGACCGTTGATTTCAAGAAGTCCGGTGGCAAGGGAAAGCAGAGCTGGAAGTCCTGGAGGGAGGCAAAGTTGGCTGCCAAGCCCAGGACTAACAGGTCTGGTCCCAGAGCTAGCGTGGAGTGTTTCTACTGCAAGGGGAAGGGTCACTGGAAGCGCAACTGCCCCAAGTATCTGGAGGATAAGAAGTCTGGCAAGACGGTCGACATAGAGCAAGGTATATTTGATATACATGTTATAGATGTGTACCTTACATCCGCCCGGAGCAATACGTGGGTATTTGATACTGGTTCTGTTGCTCATATATGTAACTCTCATGAGGAGTTACAGAATAGAAGGCGGCTGGCGAAGGACGAGGTGACGATGCGCGTCGGCAACGGATCGAGAGTCGACGTGGTGGCTGTCGGCACGCTCCCTCTACATCTACCATCGGGATTAGTTTTGGTTTTAAATAAATGTTATTTTGTGCCATCCTTGAGTGTAAACATTATAAGTGGGTCTTGCCTGTTACAAGACGGTTATTCATTTAAATCAGTGTCAAGCAATTGTGCTATTTATATGAATGATATCTTTTATGTTGATGCTCCCGAGAATAACGGTTTATTCTTGTTGAATCTCGATCGTAGTACTCACATCCATAGCATAGAAGCGAAACGAATTAAGTGTAGTGACGATACCGCCATGTTTTTGTGGCATTGCCGTCTTCGTCATATTGGTATAAAGCGCATGAAGCGACTCCACTCTGATGGACTCTTGGACTCGTTGGATTTCGGATCACTCGATACATGCGAACCATGCCTCATGGGCAAAATGACCAGGACACCGTTCAAAGGTTTCGTCGATCAGGCGTCGGATTTGTTGGGGATCATACATACAGATGTGTGTGGACCAATGAGCGTTTCGACACGCAATGGTTATCGTTACTTCGTCACCTTCACTGATGACTTGAGTAGATACGGTTATATCTATTTGATGAAACACAAGTCTGAAACGTTTGAAAAGTTCAAAGAATTCCAGAGTGAAGTTGAGAATCAGCTTAATAGGAAAATCAAGCATCTCCGGTCCGATCGCGGTTGAGAGTACTTGAGTTTTGAGTTTGGCACACATCTGAAGAGTTGTGGCATAGTGCCCCAACTTACGCCCGCCGGGACGCCGCAGCGTAACGGTGTGTCCGAGCGATGTAATCGTACTCTATTGGATAGTGTCCGATCTATGATGTCTCTTACCGATCTGCCAGTGTCCTTCTGGGGTTATGCGTTAGAAACAGCCGCATTCATTTTAAATAGGGCTCCGTCCAAGTCCGTTGAAACGACGCCGTATGAATTATGGTATGGCCAAAAGCCTAAGTTATCTTTTCTGAAGGTTTGGGGTTGTGAGGCGTACGTCAAGAAACTACAGCCCGACAAACTCGAACCGAAGTCGGAGAAGGTCATCTTTGCAGGATATCCGCGGAAAACCGTTGGGTACACCTTCTACAACCAAGCTGAGGGCAAAACTTTTGTCGCGAAGACCGGTACCTTTCTAGAGAAGGAGTTTCTCGCGAAAGGAGTAAGTGGGAGGAAGGTAGACCTCGATGAAATCGTTGATCCTGAACTCGAGATTCCGAATGGCGCAACGGAAGCAATTCCGGAAACGTCCTCCGTGGAAGGAGTGGGAGAAACTGTCGAGGAAGAGGTTCTACCTCGTAGGTCTGGTAGATCTCAGATCCCACCAGAATGGTATGGCAACATGGTTTGCACCGTCATGCTAGTCGAGCAAGACGAACGTACGAACTACAAGGAGGCGATGGAGAGTCTAGAGTCCGAGAAATGGCTTGAAGCCATGAAATCCGAGATAGGATCCATGTACGATAACAAAGTGTGGACTTAGGTGGATATTCCCGAAGGGCGCAAGGCCGTCGAGAATAAGTGGATCTTTAAGAAGAAGACTGATGCTGATGGTAATGTGACCGTCTATAAAGCTCGGCTTGTCGCAAAGGGTTTCCGACAAGTTCATGGAATTGACTACGATGAAACTTTTTCACCGGTAGCGGTGCTTAAGTCTATTCGGATTTTGTTAGCGGTAGCTGCCTACTATGATTATGAAATCTGGCAGATGGACGTCAAAACGGCCTTCCTGAATGGAAACATTGAGGAAGAGTTGTACATGGTACAGCCGGAAGGTTTTGTCGATCCAGGAAATGCTAACAAGGTGTGCAAGCTTCAGCGATCCATCTATGGATTGAAGCAGGCATCTCGGAGCTGGAATCTTCGCTTTGATGAGGTAATCAAAGGTTTTGGATTTATCCAGAATGTGGAAGAGACCTGTATTTACAAGAAAATGAGTGGGAGCTCGGTTGTGTTCTTAGCACTGTATGTTGACGACATATTGCTAATAGGGAATGATGTGGAACTTCTGAATAGCGTGAAGGAATATTTAAACAGTAAGTTTTCCATGAAGGACTTAGGAGAAGCTGCGTATGTTTTAGGCATAAAAATCTATCGTGATAGATCAAGGCGCCTATTAGCACTAAGTCAGAGTACTTATCTTGATAAAATACTGAAGCGTTTTCATATGGAGAAGGCAAAGAAGGGTTCTCTATCAAGAATAAGATATTGCGTAAGGCGCAGTGTCCGGTGACGGAACTGGGTAAGGCCGAAATGACGAAACATCCTTATGCTTCAGCCCAAGGATCGATCATGTATGCAATGTTGAGTACTAGACCGGATGTGGCATTAGCTCTAAGTTTGACAAGCCGGTTCCAGAGTAATCCTGTAATGCCGCATTGGGTAGCTGTTAAGAGCATTCTTAAGTATCTCAATAAGACAAAGGAAATGTTCCTTGTGTATGGTGGCTGCGATGAAGAACTTGGCGTAACGGGTTACGTAGATGCAAGTTTCTGCTCAGACCCCGATGACTGTAAGTCACAGACAGGTTACGTGTTCAAGGTGAATTGAGGCGCCGTGTGCTGGAGAAGTGGGAAGCAACCCATAGTCGCACAATCTACAATGGAGTCAGAGTACATTGCTGCGTGCGAGGCCGCGAATGAAGCTGTGTGGCTGAGGAAGTTCGTCATCGAACTTGGAGTGTTCCCGAGCGTGCAAGACCCCGTGATCCTCTTCTGCGACAATACGGGTGCCATTGCGAACGCCAAGGAGCCAAGGTCTCACTCCACCGCCAAACACATTCTCCGACGCTTCCACGTGATACGTTAGTACGTTCAAGGAGGCGATGTGAAGATTTGCAAAGTGCATACGGATCTGAATGTGGCAGATCCGCTGACGAAGCCTCTCTTTCTTGATAGGCATGAACAACACCAGTTAGCTATGGGTGTTAAGCTTTTACCAAGTTGTAATCTAGATTAAGTTGTACTCTAGTGCAAGTGGGAGACTGAACGAGATATGCCCTAGATGCAATTAATAAAGTGTATTCTTTATCATATCTCGTTTGTTCATAATAGGTTTTTGTGTCATGCTAGAACCGTATTAAGCGGAAACATTAATGCGGGTGTGATACGTAAACAACCAGGTCCCTAGTAGCCTCTACTAAGACTAGTTTCGTTGCGCGATTGATGATCGAGATTTCCCGGTCATGGGGCATGGCGCCGGTCGGCAATGAGAGTCATATCGCTAGAGAGCGATGTGATGGGAATACCCAGATTTGGAGAACGTAGTCGTTACGCCTTTGACCGTGAGATCAACTCTTATTGATATTCCCGGAAGATACTTTGATTGCACCAAACGTCGTATCTTATTTAGTATGACAATAACGGTGATACTTTTGGGTATCGGAAAGGAGTAGTTGAGACGAGGGGTCAAGAGCGGGATTTGCCAGTCCGCATAGCAGGATAGATACTCTCGGGCCCACTCGGTGAGATCATGTCTAATGAGCTTGCAAGCATGTGACTAGGTCACGGAGACATGAGATCATGAACGAGTAGAAGATAGCGTCGTCGGTAACGAGGTCGGGATTAGGTATGGAGATATCTATGGAACGACGCTCGGACGTGCTAAGTATCGCTATGGCAAAAGGTCTAAGACTTTACGTTCAGGTTTGATAGATGAAAGTCATTCGTTATATCTCAGGGATTAATTCATGGGGTCCAGGCCTACGAGTTAGTCGTTGATCATTGAGGAGTCTTGATCATACCTGATATTATATCGAACCGCTAGGGTAACACACTTAAGGGGTTTCGACAAGACAACCGGAAAGGAAGGAGATCACCGGGAGCGTCCCGGGAGGGGTCCGATGGAGATCGGGCAGCGCCGAAAGAGTTTTCGGAGGTAGGAAAAATTATATATATTATGTTTGATATTAATTAGTGTTATTAATATGCAAATATGATTTTATATATTTATTTTCGAATTTATTAAGGCAGATTTCCTTAAATGTGCCTTCCGGACGAAAGAAGGCCCAAGAGGGGAAAATTCCCAAGGGGAATTCGGTGGGGGCCAGGAGGGGCTGCCCCAAGTGGGCCAAGGGCCCACTAGGGGGGCCGGCGCACCTCCTTGGCCGAACCAGGCTATGTGGGGATAGTCCCACATTGCCTGGCTGGCAAGGTAGGCTCCCCCTGGGAGCCTATATAAGAAGGGGCACCCCCAGCCTTTTAACTCACCAGTTAATTCCCGATTTCTCTCTCGATCTCGTGGTTCCCAAGTTGGAGCCGCGCCGAGCTGAGGAAGAGGGGATCTCCTCCACCATAGCCCGCTGCCGCGCTGCTGGTGTTCCGGTCCAAGTCTTCCGCTGCTCGTCCTGGACTGGAGCTTCGGAGGCGTCGTCTCCACCGTACGTGTGCGACTCCCTGCGAGGTGCTGCGCTAGCGGTACTCGGAGGCCTGCTTCCTCTACACGACCTTGAGGTCGGCTTCGTCGGTCTGCATTGACAACGTTTGTGCGGGAACGTAATCCCCGCTTTCGGTCTACAAGGGTACGTATTCTGATCTCCGTTCGTACTACTATATCTGCATAGAATAAATCTTGGCATGCTTTTAGGATATCGTCGGTAGGAATTTTTTTGTTTTTTGCACACGATCCCCTTCAGCCTCGCCCTACGCACATCCATCAGCATGGGTCCGCCGCCGAGACCCCGCTGAGCCACATCGTCGAGACCCGTGTTATCAACGTGCTTCTCGACATAGTTCTCCCTTCTAGTGTCGTATACCGCTATCGTCTGATATGGGAGACTATCTAGGGTTTTCCCTAGAGCAGCCTGAACGAGAAGACGAAAGTTGCAGCAATGATGTTTTCCACAAGGCTGTACTTATTCTCAATATATTAACTTTAAATACATTTCCAATATTTACTAATTGTTTTGTTAATTCTCAATCTATTATGATTTTTCAAAGAGCGTTCTAAGGAAATATCATGTAGCTTTTTGTTTTGGCAACATAGTAGTGGTCCATGAAGACAATTATCTCTACAGTATGACACGGTTTTTTCTAACTTTTGGAAATGACATTAAAATTTATCATAGTAAAAGTTCTTTTCTAAATATTTTTTTGTTACAGATCGGTTCATTCAGTTGTAGTAAGTGACATTTTCATGTATAAGATAATTAAATGTGGGTGTGTGTGCGCGCGTATATTTAATACCGGCGACAAAAGATGCTTCTGTGGTGACGATGACTTTGTTATTTTAAAAGAAATTAAGAAATATCTATATCTTATAATTATTGTGTACCTTTAATATTTTGTGCTAAATGAATTTGGTTTGTGACTGAAAAAGTCCATCGCTAGACAATAAATATGATAAAGTAGAAAGAAATACGCTTATAGATAATGAAGTTATTTACATGTGTGAAACCAAAAACATGCTAAATTTTAATATATAGTATGCGCAGCGCGCCTTACCCTTCTAGTTGAGTATGCATCCGCCTGATATACTTGTTGCATCACACATATGGAACATCTCGTCATATATATGTTGATTAAACTATTGTATTATTGGAACGAGGTAATATTAACACTGGCCGCTTGAGAAAATGTGTGTATTTATTCTCTCTCCTCCACAATTAACCACAATCAAAATTACATATCTTTCCCGCAGGTGTATTGAACTAAAATAAAATCCATATCATACCGATGCTATTGAATTCAATTTTGATCATAATCAACCACACCTGTGCCATTTTGTAGCTGCTATCCAAGGAGGTTTACAAACATGATGGTGATCTTTTGATAATTTCTCACACATATGCCTCTATTACTTGACACTTAAGAAAATCTCTATAGAGATCACGATTTAGCATATTATGTTATTTTAAGGTTTTGGTCATTGTTGGTTCTTTAAAATGTTTATACACCTCGACAACTAGCAATGTGAACAACTTTTGGCAAAACATTTCTGCAATTTTATGTAGCTTTCATTGATGGGATTTTAGTTTATATATAGGTATGCACTTAGAGATACCTCAAACTAGGATTTTAAAAAGTTAGAGACCTAGCAATGATTTCTTATATCATGAAACTTAACAATGCTCATAAGATAATACGAAAATTTGCATGAGTAAATTTCAACTAGGTATATATGTGTATGGTCGAATCGGTCAGAATTGGGGCGGAGCTATCAGATTTGAGACTGAATCGATGGCAGAATAGGCAGCGGTGGTCACCGGAGGATAGGCGTGAGAGCAGCATAAAACTTCCGATTGGCATTTAGCGTGTTGACCTTTCTGTTATATAGCAGCAGTCCAAGTGTTCTAAATTTGCAGCACTTTCATTTTTTTCATTTGATTTTTTTGTTGTTGCAAAATTTACATCAAGACCAGCTGTTGGAGCAAAACAAATTGGCCCCAGATGATTTAAAAGTAGTTATTCCCTAAAAATTGAAAGCTAATAAACATACTCTAAGAGAGGGGCGGCACCATAATTTCATATGCCATAGAAATAAAGTATGTTTTGTATACAGTTGAACGGACAAACAATACTCACTCTGTCACAAAATAAGTCTACTTTTTAAGAGACTTAAAACACTTATTTGGGGACGGAGGGAGTATTATTTTTGACTTACAATCAGATGTTAGCACGTGGAGCAACCAGGAAAGTCTAGCTTGATCTGATGTTACCAATAGAACGTTGCCACATGAAGCAATCAGGGAGCTATATTTGTAGGGAGCCTAGATATTGAAAGGATATGGAGATCGCCATAAGAAGATAGAAATATATATGCATAGATAACCATGTCAACAATCTGTTCTTTCCAAAACTGCAGAAATCCAAAGCTATGCTATACATAGTCTGATAGTCACAAAGGGAAAGGTCTCCAGGTTCTCATTTCATGAATCCTGAGTGGAGGACTGAGCAGAAAGCCCGCAGAAAGACAAGGTGAGCAAAAGGGGATCATCGAAGCTGAAAAGAGAAGCCAAGCGCGGAGCCCTTTCAGTTTTCACACTGCCTCATTTGGGTTTCCTCGCTCGTAGGTTTCCTAAGATTCTTACCACTCTCAACCGTGCAGATTAGTTAAGCTCGTGCGGAGGCCACACCCACACGCCCCCAGTACAGTGGTTCTACAACTGCAAATAGAACATCTTGCATGCCCAACGGGCAACAACCGCAGCTAGCTGAAGTGTACATGGGGCGCGAGGAGACACAGAGAATCAACAAATGATGCCGCAACACAGTTTGTAAAAGATTACAAATTCCATTTTAGTGCAGGATGTTGGAACCTCAACCGATACGATCAAGGACGGAACATCTAATTTCCAGTAGACATTTACAAGTGTTAGTCGTTCCCGTTTCAAAAAAGAAAAAGAAAGAAGCGTTAGTCGTATCTCTGTCGAGGCTGGCAGCTGGCTAATTAATTAGAGAGGGCCTCTCAAGAGAGAGACATCACCAGTTCACCACTCAAGCCTGTAACTGCAACTTGAAAAATGCTTTTCAAATAAAATCAACCTGGCAGTGATATCTTACTACGTGTGTGTATCTTAACTCTGGAATAGCCCCAGCTAATTTACTTAATTGACGCGGATTTGATCGTGCACCTACCTATAGTAATATCAGCTGGCCGCGTTTTCCAAAAGCTAATTGTGATGTGCCACCTACCTGTCGTGTGTGCATCTAACCTCTAAGCCGGCTTCACTCGCTAGCTTAACTATGTTTATGTGTGTTGGTCAGTACATTGTCCTTTCAACAACTATCTTCATATTTTACAACTTTTGAGTACTTTTTTGGAAGCCGATACGGCTTTGAGTTCTATGTTTGGATTCATAAACTGTTAATTTTTTCTTCCACTTTCCCGAGCATGTCCTCTTCATCGATATATTCGATTTACTGTTTTGTTATGTTTATCCTTCTTAACTCGCCTTGCTTGCATTGTTAGACTATTATTCATGTGAGCTGGTAGGTGTACTGGTGTTGCATGGTTAAAACGAACTTTCGGCCGGGTTTGGAATCTGGCTTAATAATTCTAATCTTGTTGGTTCAACATGTTAGTACTGCTTTTAGAGAAGGCAGTGAAGCTAGGTTAGCCAATTGGTCCAAATGATTGAGCTATTGCTGATACTGTAAGGAAGATTTATTTTTCTGAAACAACATCGGTCGATTACCATTGACGAATCCGCTGCTAAATTAAGGAAGATTTTTCTTAAAACAACGGGCTGCCGTCGATTTCTATTAAGGAAACCGCTAGAGAGAATTGATGGAACCTAGTTGTTAATGTATACTTGATCTCAGCTACCGAACAACGTCACAATCTGGGCGAGCGGAGTTTTAGAAGCTAACTACAGTGAAAGCCACATGTTAAATTTACCCTGAAATACACAGAGAAATGAGAGTACTACAACCTAAGTTGGAATTTAATTTTTAATATGCTAATACTTTTGTTTTCATGAAAATTAGCCATATTATTTTCAAGAATTCGCATGGGCAACAGGCTACGGTCGATTTTCATTGATGAATCCGCTGATAAACCAATGAAGTTTCTTTTGAAACAACGGGTTGTCGCTGATTTCTGTTAAGGAAATCACTAGAGAGAATTTATGTATATTTTAGAAGCTAAGTACTATGTCACCCACTTGTTAAAGCTACACAAAAAAAACTTAAATATGAGATTACTACAACATATGTTTTGAATTTAAACTGTAGCATGCTAATATTTTTATTTTCATGAAATTTAGTCATACTATTTAATGAGAATTCACATGGTTAAATAAGTCAATTGTATGTGTGTGTTATCTTTATAGAGATTAACAAAACCTAGAAATATATTTTTACAAAGTGGGTTGGTAGAAGTCCACCTCCCGTGACATTGTGCTTTTCCTATTCGTACCCTTATTTTAAATCCCACAATCTAAGGAAATCCCAATCTCATGAAGGCCACACTTCACTCATCCCGTGTATCTTTTATGGAAAATCAGTTTTAGCTTTGAGTTTGATCTCTGGATTCATCAACTGTTATCTTATGCTTGTTGCTACTTTTAGATAAGTTAGTGATTACAGTCGAGTAATTAGGTGACATAAATGGCTCATTGCTGAGAGCACAAGGAAGGTTTTCTTCCGAAACAACACGCGACCATGGATTTCCATTAATAAAACTGATTTTAACGTAAGAAATGTCACGAAGAATTATTTAAAGCTTGTGGAGGCCACACGCCTCTCATCTAGTGGTATCTTTTATGAAAAATCAATTTAACTTTGAGTTTGATCTCGGAATTAATCAACTGCATGTTATCTCATGTTGCTACTTTTAGAGAAACTAGCAAGGGGGCCCTCGCAAATGCGAGGGCATTTCTTTAACGCACTGAATAGATTTTTGAACTTCATTTTGTGTTTTATTTGAGAAACATCATTTTAACGTATTTGTTTTTACTAAAAGTATTAAATTCTTAATTACATGATTCCCCAGTGGTGTAGTCGGGTTCAGCGGTACCTAACAAAATAAACACTATAGTAAATCATCAGACGTGAAAGAGAAAATATATTGAACCCATGTAATATATTAACATGAAGCTAGTAAAATATTTTGGCTAGATATGCCCCTGCCAAAACCATAATGATAGGTAAAATAATAGGGGTGAAATATGAACCAATTTAATTTGTGACCGGATATTTGTGGAATTGTTTTTGAATGTCATGCCATGGTTCCGTAAAGTACGTATGTATTAATGTTTTGATCTATTTTTACTCCCGTTGGATCGTTTCTACTCTTCAATCTAGGCGATATATAGTGTGCTCAAATATATTTATTATGTCTAGTCATAGAACTATTTTCGAAGTTACATGTGCTGTAATCTCTCACTTGGGAGATTCCAATCTCAGCAGCTTAATAACCAACTGCTGAATAATCAACCGCTGAAAATATGTGTGGTCATAGGCACATACATTGCATTTGTTTAAAAAAACCAACTCTGAAGAATTATATTAAGTGCATTATTAATCAATCTACAATCATCAAATTTTATGAGTGCTTTGTTTCATGAAACTGTAACACCTTTATTGATTTTGAGGGGACACCGATTATAGTTCTTAACTTAAACTCGAGCATGCATCACTTGTGTAGAGTATTTTATGCTCGTCTTTCATTTGCTATGTAGATAGCGGGTGCAAATATTTTTTTAGTAATAAATCATCTTTTGAAGAAAAAATATGAATATAATATTCTAAATCTTACATTTCACTATCCCTGCAATGTTGTACAGGCTGCGGAGAAATTCGTCTTTGGCTATAGAATCACACGAACTATTTTTCATGTATTTTCAGTTTGTGTAAATCTTTGTTCAGTCGAGAGTGCTTCATTCGTTGATTTGTTTTTTGACCAATGAGGTTAATATTTTTGAGCTGGTTGCTAGGATTAATAATTCATGGAGGCAAATCCCATGGGCATTTGCATGTTTGTCTCATGCGTTAAGTGGTTTGGTTTGGTTTATGAGTTTCTCGTTTTGCTTTTCCTTTTGATGTCAAGTTCAGGAATGTTTTCTCTTATGTTTAAGTTTGTT
This sequence comes from Poa annua, assembly GCA_026929855.1. Taxonomy (NCBI): domain Eukaryota; kingdom Viridiplantae; phylum Streptophyta; class Magnoliopsida; order Poales; family Poaceae; genus Poa; species Poa annua. The sequence goes on from CM049426.1 coordinate 300,440,736, forward strand.
CCGAGACAATGTATCATATCTGATTTATATGGGGAGTGGTTGTATGTGTTCTGGTGGTACACTTTAGTGGCATGGATATCAAGAAAGCAATGGCCACGTAGTCACTCAGCATGATCAAATTTGATGAAAGGAGCACAACGGTTAAAACTAAACAATTGCTTTTAGAAGGGAAAAACAACTTTCAGCCATATTTGGAAGTGGTCCATGATGCATGAGGATGGTCCTCCTAGACCGATAGTGTAGTACATGTGTGTGCATTGAGTTTTTTCTAAAATCTGTCAGATCAAAGTAGTGTTACCCATATGTTCTCCAACGCAGGTTGTGCATGTGTTTTAAAAACCTGTCGGATTCAAATTGTGTATGTGTTATGATTCGTATATGTTTCTAGACATATTTTATACACATATTCACTCATTTAATTATGTAGGTAGTCAATATTAAAATATCTAAAATGGTGAACGAAGGGAACACATAGATCTTATTATTTGATTTAATACCTAAACATTAAGTTTAGATCTAATTACTAAAATATTTCTGATGATGTGGCCTATCATCGTTAATTTAATTCATTGATTGTGCAATTCTAAACACCACAGGATGAGCGAGTACACTGGGCGACGGCCGGCCGGCCAGTTCATGTATGTAACTAGTCTTTGTTACTACCTCCATTATGGGGAGTAACATATCTATGGTACTCCCTCCTTCTCGGTTTATAGAGCATGCACGCAGTTTAAGAAAAAGTTTGACCTTTTGATTTAGTCAACAAATTATGAGTTATATGTTACAAAAATTATACCATTTGATTTATATTAAAAATAAGTTTTTAATGACATAATTTTTGTAATATAAAATTTGAATTTTGTTGCTTAAATTAATGGTCAAAGTTCATTCTTGAACTACGTGTGTGCTCTATAAACTGTGATAGAGGGAGTATCATATAGTGTTATATTAATTAGGTTGTAGACTCAACTTGTCTCGAAATGCGTTATGTTACAGTATCTACCTATGATACCACTATACTCTCTTTCATCATTAATTACAGTGCCACATCATCTTTTTGCATACGTGGCATGCATGATACTAGCTATGTTACTCCCATTATGACTAGTCTCATGCATGTTGCTACTTTCAGAGAAGTTAGTAATTGCAGTTGAGTCAATAGGTCACATGAATGGCTCGTGGCTAGAAAACAGGGAAGGTTTTCTTCTGAAACAACATGCGGCCGCTGATTTCACTTAATGAAACCGTTGTTGTTAACGTAAGAAAGGTTGTGAAGAATTTGTTAAGCTCGTGGAGGCCACACGCCCCACGTCCAGTGGTGTTTTTTTTTGGAAATCAAATTAACTTTGAGTTCAATCTCTCGACTAATAAAATGTTATGTCATGCATGTTTCTACTTTTAGAGAAGTTAGTGACGATTGTTGAGTCAATTGGTCACATGCTTGAGTCATCGCTGATCACACATAATGGAAGGTTTTCTTCTGAAACAACGAGCGCCCGTCGATTTCCATTAAACGAAACCGCTGTTTACCTAAAAATGTGGAGCAAAATTAGTTTAGCTCGTGGACGCCACACGCCCCCAGTCAAGTGCTCCTCAATTTACTAAGTGAAGTGTACATGAGAAGACAGAGAGAATCATATGAATAGCTTGTCGCTGAGAATACAAGGAACATTTTCTTCTCAAGCAACATGATTTGCATTAACGTAAGAAAGGTTGTGAAGAATTTGGTAAGGTCGTGGAGGCCACACCCCACATGCCCCATTTCCGGTGGTGTTTTTTTTTGGGAAGTCGATTTAACTTCGAGTTCAATCTCTGGATTAATAAAATGTCATGTCATGCAAATGTTGCTGCTTTTAGAGAAGTTAGCGATGGCGGTTGGGTCAATTGATCACATAATTGAGTCATTTGGCTCGTCGCTGATCAGACATAGTGGAAGGTTTACTTTTGAAACAACAAATGCCTGTTGATTGATTTCCATTAACGAAACCGCTGTTAACCTAAAAATGCAGTGCAAAATTAGTTAAGCTCATGGACGCCACACGCCCCCAGTCAAGTGCTACTCCATGCATTTACTTACTGAAGTGTACAGGTGGATCCGGGAGGAGACAAACATAATCATCAAATGATAGCGCATAACTAGGCAACATATTCCATTTTGGTGCAGGCTCGTGGATCGTCCACCAATACGAGGACGAAGCATCTAAGTTCCAATAAAATTGTTAGCGTATCTGCCGAGGCTGGCTGGATTAATTATGGAGACAGGGGCAGAGACAGTCAGAAACAGAAAGATGGTTAACCAAGACGCGAGAAGCTATCGGCGACGCAAGTGCCCATGTGATGTGAAGCGCACTCTCCAGTCTGCACTGCACTGCACCAACCACTACGGAACAGCGGGATTAGCTGGAAAACAGCTGATATATTCCTCTAGCTCGACCCGGCCTGCCTCTGCCAGTGCCTTGGTCCTGGCCTTGCACACAAGCAGACGATATGATACAGTACAGATTACAGTGACAGGTATGCCGCATGCTTTGATACCTCTTTTTAGTCCCGTATCATCGTCTACCAATGACACATCTTCCAAGCTCCGGACTGTGACATGCACGGCAGGTTTCTCATCTCAAATATGTGGCCAAAAAGTTTATCTTTTTTCTCTGAAAGAAGGTTGATGTTTGTCGGCCCAGTGGGAACTGGGGTATGGAGAGCTCATTCCCTCCAGACCTCGCACGCGGGCCAGTCGGACGAAACGACTAAGAACCAGTCATCACCGCCTGGCGGGACACTCGAGAGGCAATTCCCCTCGAGGGCCTCAAGAAAAAACAAGAGCCTGAAGGGACCTCTCGCCTCAGGGGACCCTCCCGAGGCGCCAGCTCGCCTCGAGGGAGCCCCGCAGGAATCTCCTCTCAGTCCTCCCTGCGCCCGAGGGGAAACGTCGCGGCCAACGAAGCACGGCAAGATGCATGTGGCCTCTGCCACGCACATACAGCGTTGCACGCACCCCTGTCGCTGTCTTTGGCGATAAAGTGGTCAACAAAGCAGCTCTGCTTGCTGCGCAGCTGCCAGGACCTTCTACTCTAACGATAAAGCGGGTGGACAGCACAACCCTCCAAAGGAGGACGTCATCGTGGGCTCCACCTCAGAGACTGCCCTCCCTGCGGGCAGTACAGCGCGGTCGGCCGCCGGTCGGCCACCGCGCCCATCTCTACCTGCAATGGACCGAGTCCATGGACGAATGGAGCACGGTGAACTCATACACCACCCTGCCTCTAGCATGTGGGAGCCACCTTGAAGGTCAAGCCGAAGGAAGAGGCCAGAGGCACCTATAAAAGGGGCAAGACGTCCATCGTAGCGCCGGTCGGCTCTGGGCACGCTGCAACCCTTGTAAACCCTAGCTACACTTGTTAGGAAAGCCTCTGCCCTGAGGAGGAAGAAGACGATCGCTTCCCTCCCCAGGCAAGAACCGCCTCAAGGGGGCTTTCGGCAAGCTCCATTGTACTGTAACCTACACCATCCAATACAGACAAGCAGGAGTAGCGGTTTTACCTCCCCACGAGGGCCGTGAACTTGGGTAAAGGCTGGTGTCTCCCTTCGTGTGTGTGTGTCTTCTTTGGGTCCGGCGAGGAACGTCGTGGAGCCACTCGAGGGTCTAGACCTCCGTGTTCAATCCCCTTCACGAACTACTCTTCAGGAAGTGACTACCCCCGGTTCTTGGGAGTCATAACCCGACATTTGGCACGCCAGGTAGGGGATTGAGGCGCGTCTACAACCTTCGAGTTCGTCTTCGCGCCATGGTGAACACCCGCGCCACCCGCATCGCCCGCGCAAACCGACGTGCGCCCGCAGGAGCACGCGCGCCGCCAGGCGCCGCGACCACCCGCGCACGACGGGGCCGACCCCGCCACGAAGAGCATGTCCCTTCTGGCCCTCACGCGGAGGCGCCGGAGCGCGACGCCGAGCTCCTGGAGGACGCGCAGTCGTCCCACCCGACGCAGCACCCGAGCGGCTCGGGCCCGGGAAGGACGGACCCATCGCCCCACATGAAGGGGTTACGGGGCAGAAAACAATAATTTTCTAGCGAACGAAACCCTAACTAGCGAGGATCTATCTATCTTGTACATGTGATAACGGTGGCGGAACGGGTTACATTACCTCCATGTAGACCGATAGCGGGGATTACGCTCCCACACAAGCGTTGACGATGAAGTCGTACGTAGCCGACCTCGAGGTCGCGAAGATCTTGCCGCGATGTCGAAGTCGATGACGCCGGGGTGTCGACGATGATCTGCGTCGACGGGCGTCGGGCGGAAGAAGGCAGAGCGCCAGCACCGGGGCTGGGGCGCCGGCAGCAGAGGGGGGGTGGCGCGGCGGCTGCAGGGGGCGAGACGACGTCGCCCAAGCTCCTCAGTAGAGTAGCCTCCGAGCACTCGCAAACATACGGAGCCTAGCGACAACTACCGGTCATTCAGATCCAGCTGAAATCGCAGGAGTAGATCTTATCTGGAATCCCGCAGAGCAACGGCGCTCTGCGGTATGGGTTAGGTGGAGAGAGACCTCCTTCCTCAGCTCGGCGCGGCTCCGACTTGGGAACCACGAGATCGAGAGAGAAATCGGGAATTAATTGGATTTTCCTATGAATTAAATCAATTAATATGCCTTGCTATATAAAGGGGGAAGGGGGTGTGCAAACCCCTTGGCTCCCCCATGTGGGACTAAAGGTTGGGGGAGTTGGTGTGCCCCACCATGGGCCGGCCGAACCCCCATGGGGCCCACCCCCCTTGTGGGGTGCGGCTCCCCCTTCTTGGGCCCTCTTAGGGCCCATTTAGGTGGGAGCCCCCTTTTTCCTTTATTTAATTAATATTAAATTAATATAAAAATCCCATTAATTCATAATTAATATATTTATATATAATTCAATATCCCATGACTCCGAAACTATTTCGGAACCACCCGAACAACTTTCGGACATTCTCGGAACCATTCCATAGCTCACCGGAACTCCTTCCGGACCACCGGAACTCTTTCCGGATCATTTCTCTCTCTCCAATAAAAACCTATAAAATTCCAGAACCTATCTCCTAGCGTCGCTAAGACCTTAAGTTTGTTACGCTACGGTTCGGGAACACTCCAGACATGGTCGAGACACTCCGCTCACCAATGATCGTCAGGGATACCTGGAAATATATGACGACCCCTGTGCATTCCACGAATATCGTCGTTGAACCATAAGTATGATATTCATTCCCTTTGTCTCTGCGATACTACCTTGTCCGAGATATGATCGTAGACACACCGATGCCTTTGCTGTATCTCGTTACCGACGAAGGTTATTAACTCGTCTGCGATATTACATCTCCATGATCTAGTCATAAGCTGCGCAGCTATATAGATGCAATATCACCGAGTGGGCCCAGAGTATCTTTCCATTACAAGAATGAACAAATCCCGCTCTTGATCCTTACGTCTTGATGCTCTTTCGGAATACCCAAGATGGACACCGTTATTGTCATGCTATATAAGACACAACGTTTGATGCTCTCAAAGCATCCCTACGAAGCATTAATAAGTACGGTCTCACGGTTTAAGGAATAAGCTATCATACTCTTATCTATTGCAAATGACAAACATCGTAATACGATCTTATTGCAATACTTTGCGTATGTCCACCACCTTATTCAACTAACAAGATGACCCCATTGTCAACCGACGTCATTGTCCTTGATCGGGAATCTCGATCAACTGTTGCCCAATGGACTAGCTCATATAGAGGCTTGCTAGGGACCTGGTTGTCTATGTATCACACGTGTATTAATAATTCCGATTAATACAGTTATAGCATAATACACAAACCTATTATAAACTTATGAGATAATGCAATAAATACTACTTATTTATTTGCCTCTAGGGCATATCTCCTTCACCACACCGCGTTGCTCATGGCGCAGGAGCTGCTACGCGACCAGCCCACCGCTGAGGCCCACGAGCAGTGGCTCCAACGCCTCAACCACCTCGTCGGCATCGCCACGACGCGTCCCGCTCCGTCGCAGTCCAACATGCGCCCCTCTCTCGCGGGAACGGTCACGACAAACGCGCCTCCGCCACCTCCGGGGCCTGCACCGGCTGCGGCTCAGAAGGCTGCTTCGCACACGTTCTCGCCGCACGATTGCTTGATCGTGCAGCGCACTTCGCCTGACGCCCGCGTGGGAATGGAGCTCCAACGAGACCGCCAGAACAGGCTCATGGAGGAGATTGGTCAGGCGGGCCAGCAGAACCGCGACGCGCTTCAGCACGGGGTCGTCACGTACGCCTCAGGCTGCATGGCGTTCACCCGCTCTCTACGCCGCGTGGTTGAACGGATAGACGTCGCCTAGAGGGGGGGGGGGGTGAATAGGCGATTTAAAACTTTTTCGAGGAGCCGGGATATCCGGTCCAATAGTAACCGGAAATTCCGAGTAGCCGGAATATCCGGTACACAAATGACCCGGAAATTCTGGTATGCTTGATAAAGGCGGAATAAAACTAGAGGTTTACTTTAACAAGCATACAACCTAGATATATAAACTAGGCTCACCTATGTGCACCAACAACTTAAGCTAAGCAATACAAGTAACAAGATGATAGCAAGATATATGACTTCAAGCACGAAGGCTATCACAATGTAAAGTGCATAAGTAAAGAGCTCGGGTATAGAAATAACCGAGGCACGCGGAGACGAGGATGTATTCCCGAGTTCCACCCAAAGGTGTACGTCTCGTTTGGAGAGGTGTGCGCAACCACAACAGGTTAGCCGCAACGCCACAAAGGCTCACCTTCTTCTCCTGATGAACTCAACCACAAAAGGTTGCGAGTTCACCTTCCACTATTGATCTCCTTTGGGGCGGAGATCGAATCCCGTACAACTCTTGAGGCACACACCCACAACTTAATTGGGGGCTCCCAAGTCTTGAGGCACACACCCACAACTTAATTGGGGGCTCTCAAGTGACCACAAAAGGTCTTGGCCACAAAAGGCCGGCCACAAAAGGCGTCTAGGGTCCAATGACCCAAGAGTAACAAGCTCACAAGTAATACCACCACGAATCCTCGTGGAGGGTTCAAACCGATGCAAATGCAATGGCAAGAGCACACGAAGTGCTCAAGTCCTTCACTCTCAAATTCCAACACAACAACAAATGTTTATGGGGGAATAAGAGAGGAAGAACAAAGGAAACCACAAAGGAGTCAAATCCTTCACTCCCAAATCCCACCAAAGGCAACTAATGCTTATGGGGGGAGAAGAGAGGAAGAACAAAGAAGAAGAACCACAAAGGAACTCGAAGAACTAGATCAACTAAGTTCCCCTCACTTAGAGGAGAGATGGATTGGTAGGATTGTAGATCTAGATCTCCTCTCAACTTTCCCTAAAGAATATGGAAGATTCAATGGAGGGATTGAGAGGTAAGTGAGCTTTCCAAGGTCAACAATGGAGTAGGAGAGAGGGGAAAGTCGTGCTGCCTTGGATTGGCTGAGGAGGAAGAAGGGGAGGGGTATTTATACCCCTCCAGGAAATATAGCCGTTGGCTGTTTCGACACTCGGAAATTCCGGTATAAGTGAGACTCGGAAATTCCGGTTACCCGGAAATTCCGGTCTAGAGAGACTCGGAAATTCCGGTCACCCGGAAATTCCGGTCTGAGAGAGCTCGGAAATTCCGGCTGGAGTCAGAAGCAAAACCAAACTTTTCCTTAGCCATTTCTGGAGGACTTTTCTGGGGGCACTCGGAAATTCCGGTATATGGAAATTTCCGAGCACAATTTCCGACTGGAGTCAGAACCCTTTTTCTCCTTTCCTTAGCCGTTTTCTTGGATGAGCTGGGGAACCGGAAGTTCCGGTAGGGCGGAATATCCGGCCCCAATAATCCGAACCAGCAGAACACCGAAACGAAAACTGCTATAACTTTTGCAAATGAACTCCAAATGAGGTGAGACCAATTTTGTTGGAAAGATAGCGACGATGAGTACCCAACAAAAATTATTGCATCCCATAAATAGAGTAAATTCTCATTTTGTTGGAAAGGTAGAACCGGCAATATTTCCGCCACCGAAAACGCAACAAGTTGTCCAAAGTAAAACCGATTTCGATGAACTAGAGCTTGACATGGAGATGAACCAAGCTCTAATTCCTCACCAACATAAAAGCCAAATAAGAACCAAGAAATATGATATGCCAAGTATGCAAAGGTTTGAGCTCTCCACAAGAATGCGATCAAGTTACTAACTTGAGAGCCCCTCTTGATAGTACGCATATCTATCCTATAGCCCTATCAAGATCATACCTTTGCCTTGAGCATTCCACTTGAGTTGGATGAAGACTATCTTGATCTCTTCAAGTGGTTCATCTTTCTTGACTGCGCGTCCAAGCACATGCTTGATGAAGACTTCTCCAAATACTCCCCCATGCTCACAATGGGAGAGTCTCGCTTAGCTTCATCTTCATGGATCCATTGCAAGCACCAAGCATAGGATCTCTTCAAGAAGCTTCTCTTGGTCTTAGTCTTGCACAACTCATCTTTTCTTCACTAAGATGATGTCTTGAATCTTCAAGACATGCTTACAATAAGCTTCACTCAACACATGAGCTTCAAGAGTTCAACACATGAACTCCACCATTCCATGGATAAGATCTATAGGGATATCTCAATGCAAACATTAGTCCATAGAGATTGTCATTCAATTACCAAAACCACACATGAGGGAAAATGCTCTTTCAATCTCCCCCATTTTGGTAATTGATGACAATCTCTTTTGAGAGGGTTTATAATATGGAATTTAACGAACAAGAATGGTTTCACTAACATCAAACACTACAAAGGTATGTGATGTTAGTCCATCCACATATATAGAGCAAACTCCCCCATAATTTATGCACGTGTGTATGAACATGAATTCATTGCATATATTATCGACCATTACCGATGGTGGAGTTTCCACTATATATATAAAACAAGGCAACGAATGCAAAGGCAAGGAAGGCAAATAGGCAAATACTTAAGAAGATACCAAAGTAGATACCAAAGAAAAAAGCCAATTCCATACAACCCTCCAAAACTTCTCCCCCATTGGCAACGATTGCCGAAATGGGCGAAAGGCTTTGGAAAGGTAACATAATAAGATCTCCTTCATGATTTATGCATTTCTCATGATATGAGTGAAATCAAATGCACTTATCCAATGTGAAAGGATGAAGGGGATCAAACTATATTGAGGATCCAAAAATTGCACAAGAAAGATACCAATTGAAATCCACTGGAAGGATACCAATTGCAAAAGGGGGAAAGCATTCACAAAGAAGCAAGCAATCAAGGGATCCAAAAACCAATTGAGCACAAGAAGATGTTATGATAAGATCAACCAAGTGTTCTAAAAATCAAGAGGGAACTCCCCAAGGTACATGCACAATGAAAAGATTTGTATTTCAATATGGTGTGCATAACATGGAATCCTCGCTTCCTCCTAGATAATTTTGAACACAAAAAGGTGCAAGATTGAATAAAGGCTTGCTCAACCGGGAAAGGATGGGTGTGACATGGAAATACAATTTAGGAGACTAAACAAGGATGAGCCTAAGCAACATCATAGTCTTTCAAATTATGAGGCACATAGTGCGTATCATGTATTTTGCAAACAAGCACACCCAAGATGATAAATCAAATAGGATCACAAGCTTATTAAGAGGCAATGTGAAACCAATAGAAAAACAAAGCTTGTGCCATTTAGAGATCACCAAAGAATCAATAAAGTAGTAAAAGGTGATCACTAAATATTTTGAATACCAATTAAATATATAACTACCCTCATGTGTATAAGTTTCTAAGTGGACACTAAGTCCTCAAAGAAACATGCACACACAATGTAGGTACAAGGTCAAGCACATGATATTCAAGAGGAAGTCATAAATACACCGATAAGAATTTTTGCTTAAAAGCAAAGCACATAGCTCAAATTATTCTTAAAGGGTATAGATGAACTTCCAACACCAAGTTCTCAAAGCATCACAAATACCCACATAGGATAAGTGATAGTTGGGATACTTCGAGACACAAAACAAATATCACATAAGGCAAATGGATTAAGAGAATTCATCAATATTGCATATGAGAGACTTTGAAATGAATTTGCTAGATTAACACATTGGGGATCCGTGAATCATGAAAATGATTATATATAAATATATATTCCCCTTGATGTTTAATCATCCCGGCTAACTCACATTTGCAATGAAGATGAAGTGAATCAAACTTTGCAAAAACCATATCAAATGCAACTTAGAGAAACTCATGCCAAAGAACAACCTACACAAGGTTGAGAGCTAGAAGTAAATGCATGAGTTAGATACTTGTTACCGAGATAGCATTGATGGTGTAGAAGATGAGAGTTCACAATCATCCAAGCTTGGCTCCAAGAAGCACATGGTGAAGACATCTTCTTTAAATAGAGGCAAGCTTCCAATGCATCTCTCATGTACCTAAAACAAATCAAGTACACAATGGTACCCAAACTAATTGGGTCCAAAGTAGTTAGTCCAACTACAATACATAGGAAAAACTCCACATAAATATGTGCATATTGATATGAAATAGAATTTCATGCACATCTTAGCCATTTAGGATTTGATGGAGTTTATCCTATATATTGGATCAACGAAAGTAAACATGCCATAAGATATACATATAGTAAATATGCATGCACAAAACTTTCAAGAACCAAACGAGATACAATTTGGACAAAACACCAATTAAATCAAAAAGCTACACAAGAGTGTGGCAAGAGAAAGATTTGTCCTCATTGTATCAAAGACTCAAACCAACACATGATTCGAGAAACCAATTTGAAAATATATCAAATGAAAGCAAGGTCAAGGCTAAACCAATGAGCATAAGAAATAAATCAAACACGCATGCTCGAAGGTTTATCTCATCCAAAAAGGTAGACTAGGAACCATGGGATGAGATAGCCAACTCCACAAAGAAGAGTAAGGTTCCAACAAATAAACCAAGCCCTCTACACTTTTCATGATGGCACAAAGTACCAAGACGAAAAATGTTTGTCTTTCAAAGAGACATGTCATCGGGAACAAACACCAATTGAAGACAACTAATGTTGAATAACATATAGGATTGCTCCCCCAAGATTTGTGCATTACTTATGATCTTGTATTTGAATACAAAATGCACAAAAATGGGATCATCACTTTTCATATATATTGTTAACCATTTAGTCATGTTCAAGAAGAGCAATAAGATACAAAACCAATTTAAAAACCAATTTAAAGAATAGTGTTCTAAAGAGTATAGAGTAGCTTCCCCATGATTAGTGCATTATTTGAGATTTTGTATGTAAATACAAAATGCACACAAGTGGGATCATTACCCTCCATATATCTTTTTGAACATAAAGTTCAAGAAAACAATAAGACCCGATAACAATTAAAAGGATGATGTTCTACTCAATGTAGGATAGCTCCCCCAAGAATAGTGCATTACTTAGAATTAAGTCTTTGAATGTAATTGCACAACAATGGGATCCTTGCTTTTCCTTTCTAACGAAAGCACAACACAAATTATGAGTAGAGCAACAAAAAGATCTAAATGAAGCAAAGAAGACAAATGGGTGGTTAAACCAACACAAACTTGGCGATAGAATATTACAATTTAGGAACAAAAGCCAATGTAAATATATTCAATACATTTACCACAAATATAATTATCACTTGTCAAAGACAATGATTGTATGGAGACATTTCTCGGTGGTATATGACATATATGTATTCAAGATCATATTCACAAAACATAAGCATGTGGCAAAATAAAAGAATTGAAAAACATGCTTATCTAGATATTCTTGATGACTTCACATATTCAATGATCATTCTAAGCATCAAGAAACTTTCTCACAAACAAGATACCAAAAGATGGTTGATCAAAATGCATTTAAGCAAATATGGAACTTGTTTGAGTACCATGTCACCTAGGAACAAGATAATCAACAATATCAACTCTAGGTGACACTACCTCTCATGTTCACATTTTCTAGGCTTGTAATATGCACATAGCTTATTACTCCCCCATAATGTGATAATCCATTATTTTTAACAAGAGGCAAAAGAAATCCAAGAGATAATTAATGGACATTAGAATTTGAAATTCTCATGAGTAAGACATACCACAAAAAGAGTAGATATCACCATTAAGTGGTAGTCCTCATGAATACACATTTTTGGATAGTGTGTTACCAAAAAGCACAACACTCCCCCAAAATGGGATAGTCCATTAATATCCTTATAAGAGCCAATTAAGATGAAAGCACATAGGCAAGAGGCTCAAAACATACATGGTGTGCAAACCAACATACACAAGCTTGATTACTCAACATAAGTAAGTAGAGTGCACAACACATATGAAACACTAGTAAGGCACAAAACCAAACACATGTAAGGGTGCAAGTAACTTTCAATGTATACATATGAATTAGATACAAGTTACCGCAAGGAGGAGCATTGGATATATGCTAAGACAATATAATCCAATTGACTTGACTTGAGAGAATATGATTGATGAAGATCCCTTAATTCTTCATGATGTAGTCAAGTCTCCAATGTCCTCCGTTTACACCTATTGATCAAGTTTGAGCTTGTTGGTCCCCAACTAAGTTGGGTCCTAAGAGGTTAGTCACAATAGGTTTGGCTACCCAAATGGTTCTTTTCTTGACACCACTTTGAGTACCAATAGATTTGGCAAACACATTGCCAACCTTATCCTTCCGAAGAGAATGAACATTATCAATAGTGGGAGGGTTGGATAAGGTACCATGAGTGCATGAAGAAGCAAAGTGATCCTTCCCACGACATTTGTAGCAAAGGCGGCTTTTACCTTTCTTCTTGGGAAGGGAAGGTTCTTCAACTTGGGAAGCTTGAGTTTGAACTTGAGGTTGCTTCCCTTGTTGCTTCTCACTAAGAGGCTTCTTCTTCAAAGGGCAAGATCTCACATGGTGCCCTTCAACCTTGCACTTGAAGCACACAATCTTGGCCGAATCAATAACTTGTTCTTGGCCCTTCTTCTTGATGAACTTGTGCTTCTTCTTGACATTGGACTTGTTCTTGTTATTGGAGTTGAATCCAAGTCCACTCTTGTCACGAGGAACTTGTTGCACTCTCAACATGTTGTCGAGGGTGGACTTACCCTCATGACATTTCTTCAAGTCTTTCTTCAATGAAGTGACTTGGGCCTTGAGCTATTTGAGTTCCTCTACATGGTTAGTTTCAACACAAATACTAGAGGAAGTAGATGCTACATTGTTAGAGCAAGAAGGAAAGGAATGTAATTCATCACAAGATTTAGCAATGGTATGTGATGTAGAATTACTAGTACTAGCACATTGCAATAATGCATTAGTAGTAGAGTTTGTGCTAGTGACCATAGGAGGCTCACAAGATTTTACCTTCGTTGTGACCGCCTCATGAGCTAACTTTAGCCTAGCATGGGATGCTAGAAGATCCTCATTAGAGATTGAAAGCTTTTCATGATTTTCTTCCAATATCCCATACTTGCTAGTTAGCAAATCAAGTTGAGCCATTAGCTCAACATTCTCCTTCAAAATAGATGCTTCACACAAAGTGGAGTTAGTAGCACAAGCATCATCATCATTAGAAGTGGAAGGAGACAACATGACAAGCTCATTATTTAACTTAGCATTTTGTTTACTAAGCACATTACATTTAGCAATAGCATGTTCATGTTCTTTAGTAAGTTTAGCAATTTTGGAGTTATGAGACTCCATGATAGTTTCAAGTTGCTCTTGAAGGTGAGCATTAGTTTCTTGTTCATCTTCTAGAGATGATTGAAGAGATACCTTTTCATAGGCATCTTCTCTCTCAATCTCACCTTTTAGCTCAAGAACATCCTCAAGCTCACCTATACGGCTCATAAGAGAGCCAAAGTGTTTCTTGCCAACTCCTTGCAAGTTAGTCATGAAATGATCAAAAGCAATAATTTCTTGTTTGATTTCAAGACTAGTATCATCATTAACATCATCATCATCATCATCATCACCATGAGATATATTGGAGTGCACGGTAGGACCTACCTTATACTCCTTAGCCATAAGGCAAAGGTGAGTAGTAGATGAAGACGATGAAGAGTTACTTGAAACACCATTGAGGTCCAAGTCTTGTTCCAACAATTGTTGGGATTCCTCTACATTGTTAGCCAAACAAGTACTAGGAGAAATAGAAACATTTTGATCATGGCAACAAGACAAGGAAAGCATATCATCATGAGATTTAGTTAAGCAACTACTACATGATATGCAAGGACTATCAACACTAGCATTTAAGACATTTGAAGTGCTAGAGGTGTTGAAGTACAAAGATAGAGCATTGCAATAAGATGGGTGAGAAGTATAGTCAATAGTGGATTCACCGTCGAGATTGCAATTTCTATCACCACTCACCATATCATTACCTTGTGGCAAACCACATGTTGGTGAAGTGGAGGAAGTCGTGAGCTCATCACGACCGGATGTGTAAGGAGGACAATCATCCTTGGAAATGTTGGACACCTCATATATATCTTGAAGTTTTGTCCATAATTCATGAGCGCTCCGAAAAGGCATGATTGACGCAAGTACTACATCGCTCAAAGCACAAATGAGACCATTAGATGCTAGAGTATCGAGATAAGAGTTTTTCTCATCCTCTAAAGATAATTCTTGAGAATCCTTTGGAGGAGAAAAACCCATATCTACAATACTCTCTAAATTAGAACCCATGTCTCTAAAAAGATTAAGCATGCGAATTTTCCAAACGTCATAATTTGTGCCATCGAATCTATAAGAGGGATTGTGCACTAGATCTCTAAACGAAATCTTTATCTCTAGGCGGTTAGTCCTAATAATGAGATAACCTGGCTCTGATACCAATTGAACGGATAGACGTCGCCTAGAGGGGGGGGGGGGGGGGTGAATAGGCGATTTAAAACTTTTTTCGAGGAGCCGGAATATCCGGTCCAAGAGTGACCGGAAATTCCGAGTAGCCGGAATATCCGGTACACAAATGACCCGGAAATTCTGGTATGCTTGATAAAGGCGGAATAAAACTAGAGGTTTACTTTGACAAGCATACAACATAGATATATAAACTAGGCTCACCTATGTGCACCAACAACTTAAGCTAAGCAATACAAGTAACAAGATGATAGCAAGATATATGACTTCAAGCACGAAGGCTATCACAATGTAAAGTGCATAAGTAAAGAGCTCGGGTATAGAAATAACCGAGGCACGCGGAGACGAGGATGTATTCCCGAGTTCCACCCAAAGGTGTACGTCTCGTTTGGAGAGGTGTGCGCAACCACAACAGGTTAGCCGCAACGCCACAAAGGCTCACCTTCTTCTCCTGATGAACTCAACCACAAAAGGTTGCGAGTTCACCTTCCACTATTGATCTCCTTTGGGGCGGAGATCGAATCCCGTACAACTCTTGAGGCACACACCCACAACTTAATTGGGGGCTCCCAAGTCTTGAGGCACACACCCACAACTTAATTGGGGGCTCTCAAGTGACCACAAAAGGTCTTGACCACAAAAGGTCTTGGCCACAAAAGGCCGGCCACAAAAGGCGTCTAGGGTCCAATGACCCAAGAGTAACAAGCTCACAAGTAATACCACCACGAATCCTCGTGGAGGGCTCAAACCGATGCAAATGCAATGGCAAGAGCACACGAAGTGCTCAAGTCCTTCACTCTCAAATTCCAACACAACAACAAATGTTTATGGGGGAATAAGAGAGGAAGAACAAAGGAAACCACAAAGGAGTCAAATCCTTCACTCCCAAATCCCACCAAAGGCAACTAATGCTTATGGGGGGAGAAGAGAGGAAGAACAAAGAAGAAAAACCACAAAGGAACTCCAAGAACTAGATCAACTAAGTTCCCCTCACTTAGAGGAGATATGGATTGGTAGGATTGTAGATATAGATCTCCTCTCAACTTTCCCTAAAGAATATGGAAGATTCAATGGAGGGATTGAGAGGTAAGTGAGCTTTCCAAGGTCAACAATGGAGTAGGAGAGAGGGGAAAGTCGTGCTGCCTTGGATTGGCTGAGGAGGAAGAAGGGGAGGGGTATTTATACCCCTCCAGGAAATATAGCCGTTGGCTGTTTCGACACTCGAAAATTCCGGTATAAGTGAGACTCGGAAATTCCGGTTACCCGGAAATTCCGGTCTAGAGAGACTCGGAAATTCCGGTCACCCGGAAATTCCGGTCTGAGAGAGCTCGGAAATTCGGCTGGAGTCAGAAGCAAAACCAAACTTTTCCTTAGCCATTTCTGGAGGACTTTTCTGGGGGCACTCGGAAATTCCGGTATATGGAAATTTCCGAGCACAATTTCCGACTGGAGTCAGAACCCTTTTTCTCCTTTCCTTAGCCGTTTTCTTGGATGAGCTGGGGAACCGGAAGTTCCGGTAGGGCGGAATATCCGGCCCCAATAATCCGAACCAGCAGAACACCGAAACGAAAACTGCTATAACTTTTGCAAATGAACTCCAAATGAGGTGAGACCAATTTTGTTGGAAAGATAGCGACGATGAGTACCCAACAAAAATTATTGCATCCCATAAATAGAGTAAAATCTCCACACATGGCAAGGTAGAACCGGCAATATTTCCACCACCGAAAACGCAACAAGTTGTCCAAAGTAAAACCGATTTCGATGAACTAGAGCTTGACATGGAGATGAACCAAGCTCTAATTCCTCACCAACATAAAAGCCAAATAAGAACCAAGAAATATGATATGCCAAGTATGCAAAGGTTTGAGCTCTCCACAAGAATGCGATCAAGTTACTAACTTGAGAGCCCCTCTTGATAGTACGCCTATCTATCCTATAGCCCTATCAAGATCATACCTTTGCCTTGAGCATTCCACTTGAGTTGGATGAAGACTATCTTGATCTCTTCAAGTGGTTCATCTTTCTTGATTGCGCGTCCAAGCACATGCTTGATGAAGACTTCTCCAAATACTCCCCCATGCTCACAATGGGAGAGTCTCGCTTAGCTTCATCTTCATGTATCCATTGCAAGCACCAAGCATAGGATCTCTTCAAGAAGCTTCTCTTGGTCTTAGTCTTGCACAACTCATCTTTTCTTCACTAAGATGATGTCTTGAATCTTCAAGACATGCTTGCAATAAGCTTCACTCAACACATGAGCTTCAAGAGTTCAACACATGAACTCCACCATTCCATGGATAAGATCTATAGGGATATCTCAATGCAAACATTAGTCCATAGAGATTGTCATTCAATTACTAAAACCACACATGAGGGAAAATGCTCTTTCAGTGGTCTGGCCCCCAAAGTTCCGGCCTGCTCTCCCCAAGGGCTACGACGGCTCCAGCAACCCCATCGAGTTCCTGCAGCTCTACACCACCTCATCCAAGATGCAGGAGGAGATGACAAGGTCATGGTTAACTGGTTCTCCCATGCGCTTCGCGACTCTGCGCTGTCGCGGCTCCTGAATCTCCCTGAGGACTCTGTGAACTCCTTGGAGGAGCTCTGCAAGCAGTTCGTCTCCAACTTTAAGGGGACGTACGAGCGCGCCCTCACCACAACGACTTGCGCGCTGTGGTGCAGAGGAAGGATGAGACGCTTCGCAAGTACATCCAGCGCTTCAGCCAAGTGCGCAACAAGATCCCGAACATCCCTGACACTCAAGTCATCGCCGCCTTCCGCGAGGGCGTCACGAACAACAGGATGCTCGAGAAGCTGGGGATCCACGACAAGCTCACCTCTGTGGTCAAGTTGTTCGACTTGGCGGACAAGTGCGCCAAGGCTGAAGAGGGACTCCTCTTCGTGAAGATGTCCTCGAGAGGGGACGATCACGCTGAGGGGTCCAGGAGCCAGAAGAAGAAAGAGGCCAAGGAGGAGCCCAAGCGCAAGACTACCGCAGTTCTCGCGGCAGAGTCTGACGCAAAGGGCACCCGCAGGGACTCCCCTGAGCCTGGAGAAAGAAGAGATGATCACCGCCCGTTCTGCATCTAACACAACAGGCGCGGCCACTCCACGGAGTCTTGCTTCGACCTCAAAAGGTTGAGCAAGGAGCGCGAGCAAGTAGAAGGCAGTGGTAGCCGTGGCCGAGGCCGTGGCTACCGCGGGAGCAGACGCAAGGGCGGCTACCAGAAACCGTCTGGAAATCAGGCCAACGCCGTGGCAAAGAACGGCAACCTCCCTGACGAGGAAGACGGCGGCTACCAAGCCCCAAGAGCTGCCATTGCTTGCATCCTCGGGGGGGCGCAGGCACCAAAGTCGAAAAACCAGTTCAAGCAGTTTGCCCGCGAGCTCAACGCCGCCCTCCCAAGCACGGAAACCTCCAGGCCCCTGAAGTGGTCGCAGTACACCATCGCCTTCGACGCTCAGGACCACCCCAAGTCCACCAAGACTGTTGGAACCCTCCCGCTGGTTTGCACCCCCACCATCGACAATGTGGTTGTCTCCAAGACGCTCATCGATGGCTGAGCAGGCCTGAACGTTATCTCCATAGATACGTTCGAAGCACTTCAAGTGCCCTACGAGCGGCTTATGCCCTCGAGGCCCTTCACGGGGGTCACCAGCGGCTCGATCGAGCCTCTAGGCCAGGTCAGGCTTGCCGTCACCTTCGGGAGCAAGGAAAATTGCCGCACCGAGCACATCGACTTCGATGTCGCGCACATCGGCATGTCGTACAACGCCATCCTCGGCTACCCCGCGCTTGCGAAGTTCATGGCTGTCACACACCATGCGTACAACATGGTCAAGATCTCCGGCAGCGCCGGCACGATCACCATACGTGGGCATGTCCTGGACGCTACGCGCGCTGTTGAGATGGCCTACAAGACCGCCGCCATGGCCTTCCCCGCAGAAGAGGACCAAGAGCCTCTCGAGAGGCCCAAGAAGAAGAAGCAGTTGTTCTCCCAGGAGGCAACTGCTACCAAGAAGATCTCTCTGAGCTCAGGTAGCTCGGGGGCTGAAGGCTCGGGGGCTAGCGTCACGATTGGTGCCGCGCTGCCTCCCAAATAGGAAAGCGCGCTCGTCACCTTCCTCCAGGCAAACTCTGACATGTTCGCATGGACACCGTCAGATATGTCTGGTGTACCGAGGGAGGTGATCGAGCACCACTTGGCCGTGTGCCTAAACGCGTGCCCAGTCAAGCAAAAAGCAAGAAAGCAAGCCCCCGAGAAGCAAGCATTCATCGTCAAGGAGGTCGAGAAGCTCAAAGCGGCAAAAGTCGTTCGCGAAGTCACGCATCCCACTTGGCTCTCCAACGGCGTGGTAGTCCCAAAGCCCACCGGAGGAGGCCGTCTCTGCATCGACTACACTGATGTAAACAAGGCCTGCCCCAAAGACCCGTATCCCATGACCAGAATTGACCAGATTGTGGACTCCAAGACAGGCTGCGACCTCCTCTGTTTCCTTGATGCCTTCTCTGGTTATCACCAGATAAAAATGGCTAAGGAGGACGAGGAGAAGACAGCTTTCCTCACCCTATGCGGTGTGTATTGCTACGTCTGCATGCCCTTTGGCCTAAAAAATGTCGGAGCCACTTTCTAGAGGTTGATGAGGATAGCCCTCGGCGGGCAAATGGGGCGAAACGCCGAAGCATATGTTGATGACATCGTCGTAAAGTCCCGAGAAGGAAATACACTCCTCAAAGACCTTGAAGAAACCTTCGCCAGCCTGCGCAAGGTGAACATCAAGCTCAACCCCGCCAAGTGCGTCTTTGGAGTCCCTTCAGGCAAATTGCTTGGGTTCCTCGTGTCTCATCGGGGTATAGAGGCAAACCCAGACAAAATCAAGGCCATAGAAGACATGCAACCTCCACGCAGGCTCAAGGACATGCAACGCCTGGCAGGCTGCATGGCCAGCTTGGGCCGATTCATCTCCAAGTTCGGTGAAAGAGCCCTGCCGTTTTTCAAGATCATGAAAAAAACGGGCACTTTCAAGTGGACCCCTGAAGCTGAAAAAGCATTTGAGGACTTGAAGAAGTATCTGGCCAGCCTGCCAGTAATGGTCGCCCCAAGGACTGGCGAGCACATGAAGCTCTACTTATCAGCTACTCCACAAACAGCCAGTGCTGTCCTTGTAGTGGAAAGAGAAGAGCCTGTACTCCACAAGAAGAGTGCAACCACTCCAAAGAAAAAGCCTCCTGATAAGGAGCTCGAAGAAGAGGCAGCCCTCACAAACCTAACGCCAGGCCCAAAGCCCCTTGAGGCCAACCCCCTCGAGGCACAAGTCAATCCACTTGAGGCAACCCCCTCGAGGCACAGGGCAAGCCCCCTGAGGCAAACCCCCTCGAGGGCCAAGTTGTGCCACCTCAGGCGAAAGACGCCAAGGCAACAGGAATTACCCTCGTCGAGCATCCAGTGTACTTCGTCAGCACAGTGCTGCGTGATGCTCGCGAGCGGTATACGATGCAGCAGAAGCTTCTCCCCGCGCTCCTCGTCGCCTCAAGAAAGCTGCGACACTACTTCCAGGGGCACCCCATCACGTTGGTCACCTCATTCCCCTGGAGCAAATCCTGCGCAACCCAAACGCAACAGATCGTGTCGCAGGATGGAACATCGAGCTACAGCCATTCAATTTGCGCTTCGATACCACAAGGGTAATCAAAGGAAGAGCGCTGGCTGACTTCGTCCCCGAATGGACTGACCCAACCCCTGAAGAGCCCTTGGGAGAAGAGCACGAGCCCTCTGGAGCCGCTATGCCCAGCAACTGGACCATGAAGTTCGACGGAGCTTTCGCTTGTCGCCACGACGGGGCAGGCGTAGTCCAGATCTCACCCAAGGGAGACAAGTTGTATTACGTAGTCCAGCTGTGCTTCGGAATCGACAAGATATCCAACAACATCACCGAGTATGAAGGGCTGCTTGCTGGCCTACGCGCCGCGATCGCCCTAGGCGTCAAGCATATACTCATCAAGGGCGACTCCCAGCTGCTCGTCAACTTCTCCAACAAAAGCTACAAGCCTAAGGACGACCACATGGCCGCATACCTTGAAGAGGTCCATAGGCTTGAGAAGAACTTCAGGGGAATGGAGCTCATGCACATCCCAAGAAAGGAAAATCAAGAAGCTGATGACATCGCCAAGCGCGCCTCAAAGAGACAAGCTCAGCCGCCAGGTGTCTTTGAAGAAAGGCTCGTCAAGGCATCCATAAAGCAGCCCCTAGAGGCCATGCCCGCAAGCACAGACGAAGCGCTCCCGCCACCCCCTGCAAGCGGAGCCCCAGCCTGCGGGCCTCCCACAGGGGAGCGTCTGTTGCTCACCGCGGTGCACCAAGACACAGGATGGCTTGACGAGATCAAGGACTACCTCTGCAAACGGATCCTTCCCGAGGAAGATGTTGAAGCGGAGCGAATTGCCCGCCAAGCAAAATCATACCAAATCCTCGAAGGAGTCCTCTATCGCAAGCGCCCAAACGGCATCGCGCTCAAATGCATCCCTCCTGAAGAAGGAAAACTGCTGATTAAGGGCATCCACAGCGGGGAATGCGGCCACCATTCGTGCACCCGCACCCTCGCAGGCAAAGTCTTCAGGAGCGGATTCTACTGGCCTCAAGCGCTTCAAGACGCAGCGGACATCACTCAAGCTTGTGAAGCCTGCCAATTCCACGCCAAGCAAATCCACCAACCAGCGCTGGGGCTACAGACCATTCCGCTCTCGTGGCCGTTTGCGGTCTGGGGGCTGGACATCCTGGAACACTTCCCAACGGCGCAAGGTGGATATCGCTACCTCTTCGTGGCCATTGACAAGTTCACAAAATGGCCTGAAGTGGAGGCGACGTGCCCAATCACAGCAGGCGCGGCGGTGAAATTCATCAGAGGCCTGGTCTGCCGCTTCGGAGTGCCTAACCGCATCATCACCGACAATGGCTCACAATTCACCAGTGGCATCTTCAGAGCCTATTGGGAAAAGATGGGCATCAAGCTCTGCTTCGCCTCAGTCGCCCATCCGCAAAGCAACGGACAGACCGAGCGCGCAAACGCAGAGGTCCTCAAAGGCCTAAAGACCAGGACCTTCGATATCCTCAAGGGCCATGGTAAGGGCTGGATCAACGAGCTACCCTCGGTGATCTGGTCCATCCGTACCACGCCACCCAAGCCCACCGGGAAAACACCGTTCGCCCTCGTCTATGGAGCCGAAGCAGTCCTCCCCACAGAGATAAAGCATGGATCCCCACGGGTCCTTGTCTTTAACGAGGACCAGCAAGAGGACCTCCACAACTACGACTTGATGCTCCTTGAAGGGCTACGACGCCGCGCGGCCCTCTGGGCGGCCAAATACCAGCATGACCTGAGGCGCTACCACAGCCGCAACGTGCGCTCGCGCACCCTGGAGGCAGGCGACCTCGTCCTCAGGCGAATCCTCTCCAGGGAAGGCCTCCACAAGTTGTCCCCGATGTGGGAAGGTCGCTATAGGGTCACCCACATCGACAACCCTAGCGCGGCTCGCCTTGAGACGCAAGATGGCATCCCCGTCAAGAATCCATGGAACATCATGCACCTACGCAAGTTCTACCCGTGATCATTGTCACGTCAGGGCATGTAGTGAAAGAGCCAGCCCACGGCTCAACCTCCAAGCACTTTTTGTCCTTCAAGGTTAAAAGCTCAAGGCTTAAACCTCCCAAACCTTTGTATCCACAAGGAACAAGTTAAAAACGTGATTATCGTCACGCACATGATCATTGTCACGTCGAGACTTCAAGCGAACGAGGCAGCCTACGGCTCAACCTCCAAGCATTGTTGTCTCTAGAAGTTAAAACGCCAACGGCTTAAACCTCCAAAACATTTTTTGCACCCTTAGGGAACAAAGGCAAAACCGTGGTCATTGCCACGCCCGTGATCATTGTCATGTCGAGACTTCAAGCGAACGAGGCAGCCTACGGCTCAACCTCCAAGCATTTTCGTCTCTAGAGGTTAAAATGCTCACGGCTTAAACCTCCAAAAAAATGCTTTGTCTCCTAAAGGAACAAATGCAACCGTGGTCATTGCCACGCCCGTGATCATTGTCACGTCGAGACCACGAGCGGAAGAGGCAGCCTACGGCTCAACCTCCAAGCATTTTCGTCTCTAGGGGTTAAAATGCTCACGGCTTAAACCTCCAAAAATATGCTTTGTCTCCTAAAGGAGCAAATGCAACCGTGGTCATTGCCACGCCCGTGATCATTGTCACGTCGAGACCACGAGCGGAAGAGGCAGCCTACGGCTCAACCTCCAAGCATTTTCGTATCTAGGGGTTAAAATGCTCACGGCTTAAACCTCCAAAAACATGCTTTGTCTCCTAAAGGAAAAAATGCAACCGTGGTCATTGCCACGCCTGTGATCATTGTCACGTCGAGCCACGAGCGGAAGAGGCAGCCTACGGCTAAAACTCCAAGCATTCGTGTGTCTAGAGGTTAAAACGCTCACGGCTTAAACCTCCAAGCTCCAAAGGTTTCTCTCAAGGGGAAACCCTCCGAGCTCTCCACCAAACGAGCCCCCGCAGGCCGTTGAGAGTCTCGCCCACTAATAGGTGGTCCCCATGCCTCGACATGGTCAAAACATTAACTTGGCAACCCAAGCATAATGACTCAATTTAGTTCCCAAGTGAAGTTCGCGCCTCGGCGCCGTTTTTAAAAAATCGTTTGGGGGGTTTTATTTACGCATTACTTCGTTGAAGTGTGCGCTTATACCTCTCCTCATGCGTACCTCGCAAGCGGGGGCTGAGTACGGTGTCAGTGCCTCAAATGACACACCAGCAGCACTGCAAAATCCATGAGTCCGAGCTATGGCTGGAGGGCAAGATCCCACAAACACGGCATCTCTATAGAGGACCTTGGTACTTACTCTCCTCGCAAGGAACACCTGAGGGGACCTATAAGCGCGCACGAGCCCTTTGAGGCGTGTTACAGCGTTTGGGTTCGCCCCTCTAACATCTGCAGGGAAATCCCTCCACAAGCCTGAAGGGGCATCCAGGAGCGACCCCTCAAGCGGGCAACCTCGCCAGGCGAAAAGCCTCCTCAGGAGCGACCCCTCAAGCGGGCAACCTCGCCAGGCGAAAAGCCTCCTCAGGAGCGACCCCTCAAGCGGGCAACCTCGCCGGGCGAAAGGCCTTCACAGGGCGAAAACCTCAAGAAGCTAAGTCTCGCACCCACGCTTTAAGAGCGTTTTTCTCTCCCTAGCGCGTGTTTGCCCCTCAAGCGACTTCGCTTTCCCTTACGCTTCATGGACTACTCGCACGTCTAAGGGGGGCACTTGAGCATCGCGACTCAGGGCTCTTGAAAGAGCATTTTCCCTCATGTGTGGTTTTGGTAATTGAATGACAATCTCTATGGACTAATGTTTGCATTGAGATATCATTATAGATCATGTCCATGGAATTGTGGAGTTCATGTGTTGAACTCTTGAAGCTCATGTGTTGAGTGAAGCTTATTGCAAGTATGTCTTGAAGATTCAAGACATCATCTTAGTGAAGAAAAGATGAGTTGTGCAAGACCAAGAGAAGCTTTCTCGAAAAGATCCTATGCTTGGTGCTTGCAATGGATACATGAAGATGAAGCTAAGCGAGACTCTCCCATTGTGAGCTTGGGGGAGTATTTGGAGAAGTCTTCATCAAGCAAGTGTTTGGACGTGCAATCAAGAAAGATGAACCACTTAAAGAGATCAAGATATTCATCATCCAACTCAAGTGGAATGCTCAAGGCAAAGGTATGATCTTGATAGGGCTACAGGATAGATAGGCGTACTATCAAGAGGGGCTCTCAAGTTAGTAACTTGATCGCATTCTTGTGGAGAGCTCAAACCTTTGCATACTTGGCATATCATGTTTCTTGGTTCTTATTTGGCTTTTATGTTGGTGAGGAATTAGAGCTTGGTTCATCTCCATGTCAAGCTCTAGTTCATCGAAATCGGTTTTACTTGGATAACTTGTTGCGTTTTCGGTGGCGGAAATATTGCCGATTCAACCATGAGGAAAGTCCCACACCTTGCAATGTGTGGAGATTTTACTCTATTTATGGGATGCAATAATTTTTGTTGGGTAGTCATCGTCGCTATCTTTCCAACAAAATTGGTCTCACCTCATTTGGAGTTCATTTGCAAAAGTTATAGCAGTTTTCGTTTCGGTGTTCTGCTGATTCGGATTATTGGGGCCGGATATTCCGCCCTACCTACCGGAATTTCCGGTTCCCCAGCTCATCCAAGAAAACGGCTAAGGATAGAATAAAAAGGGTTCTGACTCCAGTCGGAAATTGTGCTCGGAAATTTCCATATACCGGAATTTCCGAGTGCCCCCAGAAAAGTCCTCCAGAAATGGCTAAGGAAAAGTTTGGTTTTGCTTCTGACTCCAGCCGGAATTTCCGAGCTCTCTTAGACCGGAATTTCCGGGTGACCGGAATTTCCGGGTCTCTCTAGACCGGAATTTCCGGATGACCGGAATTTCCGAGTCTAACTTATACCGGAATTTCCGGGTGTCGAAACAGCCAACGGCTATATTTCCTGGAGGGGTATAAATACCCCTCCCCTTCTTCCTCCTCAGAAAATCCAAGGCAGCACGACTTTCCCCTCTCTCCTACTCCATTGTTGACCTTGGAAAGCTCACTCCCTCTCAATTCCTCCATTGAATCTTCCATATTCTTTAGGGAAAGTTGAGAGGAGATCTAGATCTACAATCCTACCAATCCATCTCCTCTAAGTGAGGGGAACTTAGTGGATCTAGTTCTTGGAGTTCCTTTGTGGTTCTTCTTCTTTGTTCTTCCTCTCTTCTCATAAGCATTAGTTGCTTTTGGTGGGATTTGGGAGTGAAGGATTTGACTCCTTTGTGGTTTCCTTTGTTCTTCCTCTCTTATTCCCCCATAAACATTTGTTGTTGTGTTGGAATTTGAGAGTGAAGGAATTGAGCACTTCGTGTGCTCTTGCCATTGCATTTGCATCGGTTTGAGCCCTCCACGAGGATTCGTGGTGGTATTACTTGTGAGCTTGTTACTCTTGGGTCTTTGGACCCTAGACGCCTTTTGTGGCCGGCCTTTTGTGGCCAAGACCTTTTGTGGTCAAGACCTTTTGTGGTCACTTGAGAGCCCCCAATTAAGTTGTGGGTGTGTGCCTCAAGACTTGGGAGCCCCCAATTAAGTTGTGGGTGTGTGCCTCAAGAGTTGTACGGGATTCGATCTCCGCCCCAAAGGAGATCAATAGTGGAAGGTGAACTCGAACCTTTTGTGGTTAAGTTCATCAGGAGAATAAGGTGAGCCTTTGTGGCGTTGCGGCTAACCTGTTGTGGTTGCGCACACCTCTCCAAACGAGACGTACACCTTTGGGTGGAACTCGGGAATACATCCTCGTCTCCGCGTGCCTCGGTTATTTCTATACCCGAGCTCTTTACTTATGCACTTTACATTGTGATAGCCTTCGTGCTTGAAGTTATATATCTTGCTATCATCTTGTTACTTGTATTGTTTAGCTTAAGTTGTTGGTGCACATAGGTGAGCCTAGTTTATATATCTAGGTTGTATGCTTGTTAAAGTAAACCTCTAGTTTTATTCCACCTTTATCAAGCATACCGGAATTTCCGGGTCTTTTGTGTACCGGATATTCCGGCTACTCGGAATTTCCGGTCACTCTTGGACCGGATATTCCGGCTCCTCGAAAAAGTTTTAAATCGCCTATTCACCCCCCCCCCCTAGGCGACGTCTATCCGTTCAGCTCTTACCTCTCCTAGGCCTAAACTCCCCCCGGCCTTGCGGAGTCATCGCTCCTGCATAACCGAAGTAGCGGAGTCATGGCACGAAGAGATGGGACCTACCGACGCAGAGAACAAATAAGCATGAAGATGAGTCCAAAGAGACCTCACGGGGGGCAAACAAAACTCGAATTAAAAAACAATTAAAAAGTATATTACAGGCCAAAAGTCTTAAAGATGTCTAAGCACACAGCTGTTGCAGATACAAGCGCTCACAGGCGCAATAAAAAAGAGCTCAAGGGGAAGCAGCACCGCCTCGGATCTCCTCCGCGGCACCCTCTTCAGCCTTAGCAGAGCAGGCCTCCTACTCGCTGTTCTCCGGCGCAGCCTCCGCGCGCCTGAAGCGGTTGCAGAAGGCGTCAACCTGCTCGCGGAGGGAGCATGAGACCCGCTGCGCGTCCTCGCCTTGGGCAGCTTCGGTCACAGAGCAGAGGTCAAAGCCGGGCGTGAGAAGCTTGAGGTTGGTGAAGATAAGATCTACAACCACCCCCAAGAGCTGCCGGCTCTCGTCCTCGATCATCCCGCGAAGCTCGGCGGTGGGGCCCTCAAGTGCCGCGAAGAGCTGGTCGAAATAGGCCAAGTACGTGGCGGCGTCATAGCCTCGGTCTCCGGGGCACGGCGCCTCCGCGCCAAGCCGCGCCGCAGCTCGTCGCCGCGTACGACCAACGCCTTAAACCGCTCCTCACTCTGCCTCGCGAGCATGCTGGCCGCCTGGACTGAGTCCGGCGTTTCCTCCGCCCGCTCCCTTGCCGGGGCCACCTGTTCTTCCGCGACCTCGACCGAAGAACCAAGGGCGTGAACTGCGTCGTCGCGAGTCTCCTCCGCTCGGCACCGGCCAGCCTTGGCACGCTTGAGGCGGCGCACCAGTTTGGAGTTGGCCTTCTCGAGTTCGGCAAGCCGCTGAACGTCCGCAGCATGCTTGGCCTTGAGGCGGTCCTCCCGCTTCTGGACCCGAGCGCGGTACTTCTGAAGGAGAGCACGGCGGAACTGTCTCTCGTGCTCCACGAGGGCCTTCCTAGCCGCCTTTGTCTTCGTGGTGAGACGCCGCTCGACGCGCTCGTAAGAAAGATTCTAGGCAGCGACATGCTCATTGAACTTCGAGGTCGCCTGGGCCAGGCTTCCCTCGCGCGCCTCGAGGGCCTCACGCTGGACGGACAAGTCCTTCTCCGCCCGAAGACGTTGCTCCTCGTGCCGCTGCTGCTCTCTCCCCATGAGGGCCAGCTGCCGCTCTCGCTCGGCCAGGCTCTTGCGGTAGTCTTCAAGAGCGGCCTGCGCGGCCTGGTGGGCGGATAGCAGTTGGTACTCCAGCTGACCCAGCCCGCAACGCTTCTGCGCCAGTGAGCCCTTCATCGCCTCGCGCTCCGCCTTGGCTTGGCGCAGGAGGTCCTCTGCGGCGTCGCGTTCCGCTTGAAGGGGCTCGAGGAGCTCTGCGGCGTCGCGAATGGCCCCCTCGCGAACCTCCTGGGAAAAGCGGGAGGCCTCCTCACGCGCGGCTTGCAGCTCCATATCCTCCAGCCGGCGCGCCTCAACCGCCGCGTGGAAGGATGCCCACGACCTCGACAGCTCCTCCTGCTGCTGGGCGAGCTGTACGTCACCGAGGGCGAGATGCGCCTCCAGGCCCTCCAAGGACTCTCGCACGAGGCTGAACGCCACCTCGCGGTGTCCCGTGCTCCAATCCCAGCCTCGGAGAACCAGCTCCTGGCTAGACGAGGGCCCGGCCGTGGCGTCCGGTCCCGTAAGCCCAGCCACAGGTCGAGCTCGGGGGCTGGGTGTGGCT
The DNA here is from genome assembly GCA_026929855.1 of Poa annua. Lineage (NCBI taxonomy): Eukaryota > Viridiplantae > Streptophyta > Magnoliopsida > Poales > Poaceae > Poa > Poa annua. The sequence continues at coordinate 300,469,280 of CM049426.1, forward strand.
CCACCTCCGTCCGCGCCGGCCTCCGGTTCGGACCTCGAGCCAATAAGACGCTCACCTTCTCCGGCAGGACGAGAAGGCGAAGAAGCACCCCCTCCTACAGACGCACTGGAGCCTGCTGGCGCCACGATTGTTTCCTCCGGGCGCGGCGTGGGAGCCTCGGGCGTGCGCGGTGGAGACGACGCATGCATCGGCGTCAACTCTCGCGGCGGGGTCGGCTCGCAGGGTGGAGCTGCCTCACGCGGAGGAGTAGCCCGCGAGCAGGAGTAGGAGCGTGAAGTGGTGTTGAAGCTTTCTCCTCCGCACTTTCCACCCCCAGTGGCTCGAGAAGCGATGAAGATGCCACTGGGCGCGGTGCGCCCACCTCCTCTTGAGGCTCAACTATCCCCACCGGGGGCGCGGCCACCTCCGCTTGAGGCGCCCCCCCAGCAGGGCCTGAGGTGGCCGTCTCCGGAGGCCTCGAGTGACCGTCAGCTCCTCCTGCCCCTGCTGTGATTTTCTTCGCGTCTGCAGCCTCGCGAAGCCGGCGGCGCTTCGCGGGTACAAGATCGCTGATAAAAGCACAGGAAAATACAGTCACGAGAGGGCAAAGCAGGAGGGAAAAAGCACGAGCCAAGAATGGCCAGGGACCCTAAACACTCACCCTGAAGGGGAAGCCCCGGCGTCGACCCATGTCAGGCCTCGAGAGCGCCAGGAAGGCGTGGTCTTGACGCCTGGTCCCCCGGGAGGCGTCCCCGCTTTCCTCTTGGAAGGGACATCGGAGGGCCTCACCCCAGAACGGTCCACCGCGGCCTTGGTGCGAGGTTCGCGCCTCCCTGACCAAGCGCTTGTCTCGGAGGACGACCCAGCCTCGGTCACCTCCTCCGCGGGGCGCGAGGGCGCCACAACAAAGGCGTCGTCATCCCCTGACGAGATGTCGCAGATCTCGTCGGTGAAAGGCTCGTACCTCACGGGGAACGCCGTCGCGGTCTCAGCCCCGCCACTCCAGGCATGGGAGGCTGATGAAGAGCTGACACCGACAACTGCATGCGCCGACGGAACAACCACCTGGTCCATCACCCCCGCCAGACCATACGGAGTAAATTCAGGCATTCCGTCCAAGATGTCCATGCGATCACCCAACGGGAGCTGGTGCAGAGGACGCAAGGAGCCGACGATCTTCTTGGGCATCTCCGGCTTGGCAAAGAGGATGTTCAGGATGGTGTCGACAACCTCCGAGTCTTGATCCTCAGGGTGAAGACGCATTGGGTCCGAGGGGCCATCGTACATCCACATCGGCTCTGAGTGTGCCTGAAGGGGCGCGATGCGGCGCGCCACGAAGTCTGTCGCGACTATCTGCCCCGTGAGGCCCTCCTCGCGGAGAAAGCCCAAGCGCCCCACCAGGTGTGCGTTATCTGCACCCCGAAGGGCAGACTTGCACCAGTGATGATTCTTCACGGGCGGCGCCTCCGGGACGTCTAAGAACGCGTAGGGCGACTGGACGCCAATGAGCAACCACCTCTGTCGAAAGTCACCCACCTTCTTGAGCAGGGCCGTGACAGGCTTGTCTCCACTCCACGACATGGGAATATACACACTCCCCATACCGTCCGCGATGCGGAAGGAAACACACCCAGTCCGCTCGCCGCCAGCCGTGCACCGCAACGAGTAGAAGTTCCGGAAGAACGCTACCGCGGGGCGCACGCCCAGATAAGCCTCGCAAAGGTAGGAAAAGATGGACAAGATGAGTACGGAGTTTGGATGAAGGTGGAGGAGTTGAATTTGGTAGAATTCCAATACTGCCTCCAAGAAAGGCGAGTACGACGGCACCAGCCCGGCGGTGATGGCATAGAGAAAAATGGGATAAAACCCTTGAGGGAATCTCCCGAACCGAGCGGCTTGAAGCGCGCTGGCGCCGTGCTCGTTGGTCGGCCCCGCGAGCAGGTGGCGAATCCTCTCCAGCGCCTGGAGATCAATGCGCGCCCCCTCGAGAGCCGCGCCCTGCACTACCTCTAAGTTTTTTGCTTGAGAGGAAGGCCCTGCAGCGGCTTTGCTCTTGCTCTTGACTGGGCCCATCGTCGTGGAAGCGGAAGCCTGGAGGAGTTAGGGGACGAAGATTCGCAGGAGAGATCGGAGGCGGAGAGCTATGTAGAGCGAAAATTCCCGCGAGAAGGTTTGGAAACGGTAACGGCTCCCCGTCGCCTCGCTCGGGATTTATGTCACCTCGAGGAGCAGTTACCGGGACGTGGTGGGACCCCCCACGACTCGCGCCCCGGATCGTGCGAGACCGTTATTCGTCCAAGTGCCGCGTGGCTCGGGCCGGCTGGGCACTAAGGGCCCACGACGCTTCGCCTGAGCCCATGGGCTCAATCGCGCCCATCATGGGCCCGGGGGCTACTGTCGGCCCAGTGGGAACTGGGGTATGGAGAGCCCATTCCCCCCAGGCCTCGCACGCGGGCCAGTCGGACGAAACGACTAAGGATCAGGCATCACCGCCTGGCGGGACCCCCGAGAGGCAATTCCCCTCGAGGGCCTGAAGAGAAAACAAGGACCTCAAGGGACCTCTCGCCTCAGGGGACCCTCCCGAGGCGCCAGCTCGCCTCGAGGGAGCCCCGCAGGAATCTCCCCTCAGGCCTCCCCGCGCCTGAGGGGAAACGTCGCGGCCAAGGAAGCATGGCAAGATGCATGTGGCCTCTGCCACGCACATGCAGCGTCGCACGCACCCCCATCGCTGTCATTGGCGATAAAGTGGTCAACAAAGAAGCTCTGCCTGCGGCGCAGCTGCCAGGACCTTCTACTCTGACGATAAAGCGGGTGGACAGCACAACCCTCCAAAGGAGGACGTCATCGTGGGCTCCACCTCAGAGACTGCCCTCACTGCGGGCAGTACAGCGCGGTCGGCCGCCGGTCGGCCACCGCGCCCACCTCTACCTGCAATGGACCGAGTCCATGGACGAATGGAGCACGGTGGACTCATACACCACCCTGCCTCTGACATGTGGGAGTCACCTTGAAGGCCAAGCCGAAGGAAGAGGCTAGAGGCGTCTATAAAAGGGGCAAGACGTCCATCGTAGCGCCGGTCGGCTCTGGGCACGCTGCAACCCTTGTAAACCCTAGCTACACTTGTTAGGAAAGCTTCTGTCCTGAGGAGGAAGAAGACGATCGCTTCCCTCCCAGGCAAGAACCGCCTCAAGGGGGCTTTCGGCAAGCTCCATTGTACTGTAACCTACACCATCCAATACAGACAAGCAGGAGTAGCGGTTTTACCTCTCCACGAGGACCGTGAACCTGTGTAAAGGCTGGTGTCTCCCTTCGTGTGTGTGTGTCTTCTTCGGGTCCGGCGAGCAACGTCGCGGAGCCACTCGAGGGTCTAGACTTTCGTGTTCAATCCCCTTCACGAACTACTCTTCAGGAAGTGACTACACCCGGTTCTTGGGAGTCATAACCCGACAATGTTTGCTTCTGCTTGGATACAGTTCTTGACTCGGGCCTCTCCTCTCGGTGACACGGTTAGTTAGCCTTAGCCGGCATTCAGCTCTGGGTGCTTCGTGAGATAGATGTACCAAGACGGCAAGATATGCAACCGTATATATGTGCACACACTCTTTTGTTTTTTGCTGACTCACAAACTGCTTCATTACTCAAATGGCCTACAGTCTATGTACCAGCACATTCCTTACGAAATTTGGGAATGAAATTAACCCAAACACACCTACGCCTAGTCTCACGTGCCTGCATATCAGAGAGGTGAGCCATAACATTCGCTTCACGATTTAAGACATCTTTGGATTGAAGGGTTAAAAAACACAGAAATTTGAAAAACACGGGAATTTCATAGGTTTAAAAGTGGAAACCGCAGAATTGTAAAACACAACAAAACTTCAGGAATTATAGTTTGGATAGAACACGTGAAAACTGCCTCGATCCTAGCGTTTTGAGTCTAAAAAGAGGTTGTAGTTGATGTTCAAATTCCTAAGACATTAAGGCATAACAATTCAATCCATACAGATTTTGGTAGCACCGTTCATTTAAACCAAAGACAATCCATAGAAATACTACCTAATGATTGAAGTGAAAACCCTTTGAAATTCCTACATTCCAAAGAGCTTACAAATTAAAACAAAAACTCTAGTTTCGACTCAGCTAGCTCTAAGATCTCCTGAAGGATGGTGGCTCTTTTTTATCCCTCCCATTGCTTGGAATCCCATAACTGCACCACGGCCAAGGCATCTGTCTCTATGAAGTATGAACACCTTGCCCAGCCCCATATCCCTAGCTAGTCTCTGACTCCAACCCTGCCTGCAATAACTTCCACTATCAGGGGAGTAGCTGCTCTTCCGTACCTGCACCTGAGGCTGGATTAGCTTCCCCATTGATCACGGATCCCAGCTCTGGAAGCTCCTTGATCTGCATCAGAGAAGCTAGTGTCGACATTGATTTTAACTGAATATAGTGCGGTACAGACCACTTGCCCCCTTGGCTCGCTCCTTCACTTATCTTTTACAAAAAAACTGCCGAGTTGTGCTTGGTGCCATTTTCCCATGCTGCAACCTGCAATACATACTTGAAATGCCTCCACTTTTATACATAATAGCTTGATTGATGGGTTGTATGCCCATCAGATCAGTTTATACATCCTTACATAAAGAGACGAGGGTTCCAGCTTTGAACTTTCTGAGGTAGGTTTGGGGTAAGTGTGATGGTGCTAATTTGAAGTTGTACTCAGGGGCTTTTTCTAGAGATGGTGGCTCTAAACGAGGTCCAGGCTTAAGAGTACTATGGTTTTGTCCAGAGTATTGACAAATGACAAATTTGCATGGCCACAACTTGGCCATAAAAAATGAGACCTACTCTCGAAAGGGCGTTTAATGGATTGTATTCATTTTGTGTCTATTAAGAACTCATCTCTCGTCATTTATTTTAAAAATGAGTCTACTATGTGTAAGATACATTGTCTTAATATTCCTGCAGAAACTATACACCTTATATTCAGGAAGGGAGAGAGTATGTAAAAACGAGTTTTTTCCTATATGTATGTACTGCCTGATGCAATGTAGGTGTATATAAACCATAGGACCGTTTTGGCTCCTGAGCTCATATGCTGTTTGTTGATTAAAAAAACAAAACCATAGTCAAACATTTTAAAACTTTATGACTATTTTTTTATTTTTGTGACCATTTTTTTAAAATGTTTAACTAATTGCTTCAGGTTTTTATTACGACAGTAACATATGCTTGGGACTCAAAGTGAATTTCTAGAAAGTAACTAAAGTTACACTATGTTTTGCAGTTATGTTTTTATTCATCCTCTGATCTGAATGGCTTCATTGCTCGTGTCATTTTAATCATTTGATATGGAAGGTTGATTTATATATTCCGGGGTTTATAGCCCCATAGGTTTGTATCCAATTTTTGTTTGTTTTTATTTGATTACATTTACAACGATGTGTGTTTTATGTCAGACGCTCATGATCATCACTGATTGATACATTCCTTGTGTCCCTCGAGTCTCTCCCACCAAGACACGGGGACAAACTCGACAGAGGTTACACAATGCCACAACAAAGAATCACCGGCCCGACGTAGCTGTAGATGCGATATACACATGATTCCTAGAATTTGGGAAGTTTGACATTTTGTCTGAAACTATGCAACATTGCAACTACTTGCTATCTGCATCGGTTAAGTTTTTCTTAGAGGTTTATAGGACAGTTGTCGTGGACACTTCATATGTCTTGTACGGAATCTTATTCTCCCAGTATTAGATTACTCAAAAAAAAAAATCCCCAACCACTCTAAATCTGTGTCTCCTCTATTATAGTGGCAATTATAATGGCCGAGGTGATGGCTTTATGTCAGAAAAACCTCTCCAAAATTCCCACAAGACAAGCACGATCATGGAGGCCGTTTCTTTACTAGCTTTTTCCTTTTTATAAAGCTAAACTTTCCACCAATCTTTAATGTTGGTTGAGTAACCTTTTCGAGAGGGTCAATAGAGCAGAGATGGTAGATGGCTCAAGAATCGTAGTTAACTAACAGTAACAGTACCTCTGTTTTGCCATGACAGGCGGGCCCAAGACCAAAGGTCCAAGTCAAGTCGTCGGTGATGCGCAGTTGATCGCATGTGTTGTTTCATTTTCGCCATCCTTCCCAAATCAGTCACTCCCATCGTTCTCGCCTGCCGCTCTCCCTCTTCGGCAGCGACGGCTCCTCCTTGAACCTTAAACCCCGGTTGAATCCTGTCCTCGTCGCTCCACGCTCCGCTGCCGGGAGCAAAGATCGCTTCGGTTCGGCGATAGTTCGCCCCGGAGCAGCCGACCCCTTCGCGTCCTAGCCGCCACTGCCTCGTCCACCATGGCTACGGTGAGTGTCCATCCCCTTCAGCTTTCCCCTCCCCCTTGGAGCCAAGAACTAGCTACGGTGCCACATATTACGATTGCCCTATGACTCTTATTATTTCACAAGTGGTATGGTGAAATCCGGATGAACTGACGGGAGAACTGCCGATCCCCTTCACCACTCCTCCTGTTCACGGTTCACCCGCCTGCAAAAGGGAGAGGGAGAAAAGAAGAAGAAGCATAATCCAAGTTCCCGCCTGTAGATCCTCCGTGAAACCTCCGGACCGTCCACCATGGCTGCTTCTGCGGACTGGTCCACGCTCCCGTCCGACCTCGTCAACCGCGTCGCCGACCGCCTCCTGGCCACCAACGACGTCGACTACTACACCGACCTCCGCGCCGTCTGCGCCACCTGGCGCTCCGCCACCGCCGACGCCAATAACAGCCCCGACAAGCGCTTCCACCCGACCCGGTGGATCGTCATCGACGAGGTCAGCTACTCCCTGGACGCCAAGGACCGCACGCGCCTGCTGGTGAACACTGCCACTGGCCGTGTCCTCCGCAAGGACCTGCCGGTGCTCCGCAGGTACCACGTCGTCACCGCCACTGCCGGGGGCTTCTTCGTCCTCGCGGACAGGCGGCTGCCGCACGCTGCGTGCGTCCTCAACCCATTCACCGGCTATCTGATTCGGTTCACGGCGCCAATTAAGTTTTAGGGTTTCCGTGGGGCAACGCCTCTCCACGTCTTCCTTTATATATGATCAGCACAATACAATTTACATACGTATACACATAGGATTACATGCCACGCTAGACATATCTTAACACTCCCCCTCAATCTGAACTTCTACTCTGTACAAGGTTTAGATTGGTACTAAAACGGTCTAGCATCTGGCGGGTAGCTGGTTTCGTGAATACATCAGCTAGCTGATCATCGGAAGAGATGAACCTGACTTCAAGAGCTCCAGAAGCAACGCGCTCGCGCACAAAATGGAAATCGATCTCAATGTGCTTCGTGCGTGCATGAAAGACTGGATTTGCTGTCAGGTATGTGGCTCCTAAATTATCACACCATAAAACGGGGATACGCTGCTGTACAACACCAAGCTCCTTGAGTAGAGACTCTACCAAGATAGCCTCAGCAGCTCCGTTGGCCAGGGCTTTGTACTCGGCCTCGGTACTGGATCTCGACACTGTCGGCTGTTTCTTCGAACTCCACGAAACAAGGTTTGGTCCAACAAAGATAGCAAAACCTCCTGTGGATCGGCGATCATCAGGGCACCCTGCCCAATCTGCATCAGTGAAGATACTAATGCTAGTGGACACAGCCTTTCGAAACTTCAGGCCTGTACACATAGTCCCTTTGACATAACGCAAAATGTGCTTGACAGCTTCCCAATGAACATCTGTGGGCTGCGAAAGGAACTGGCACACCTTGTTCACCGCAAACGAAATATCGGGGCGAGTGAGTGTCAAATACTGCAATCCACCAACAACACTGCGATATCGGAAAGAATCAGCGGCACTGAGAGGTTTACCAGACACTCGCGCAAGGCGATCCGTCGTAGACAACGGTGTGGAAGTGGGCTTGCAATTCTCCATGCTCACACGGTACAAAAGATCCAAAGCATACTTCCGTTGAGTCAAAGTCATCCCCCCTGAATTGTAGGACGCTTCCAAACCTAGAAAATACTCCAGCGGTCCAAGATCCTTGATAGGAAAACTGACTGCAAGGGAATGAACCAGACCATCAACAGCTCTCTGAGTAGATCCCGCAATGACAATATCATCCACATAGACAAGCATATATATCTGAACATCATGCTGGGAGAAGAAAAACAGAGATGTATCGGCCTTGGAGGAGACAAAACCCAACTCAAGTAGACGTGCACTCAGCCGAGCATACCACGCACGAGGAGACTGTTTGAGACCATAGAGAGCCCGTTGCAGTTTGCACACATGAGAGGGATACCGAGCATCCTCGAAACCAGGCGGCTGTTGCATATAGACATCCTCAGTTAGAAAACCATGAAGGAAAGCATTACTGACATCAATCTGCCTGAGGATCCATCCTCGAGATACTGCAAGGGAGAGAACCAGTCGGACAGTGGCAGGCTTAACAACCGGACTGAAGGTATCACCATAATCAATGCCATGCTGCTGAGTGAAGCCACGTGCGACAAGGCGAGCCTTATATTTGTCAACAGAACCATCTGGACGATGCTTGGTCTTGAAAATACACTTACTTCCCACAATGTTAACGCCGGGCGGACGAGGCACAAGAACCCATGTCTTGGTGTGATGGAGTGCAGCGAGCTCATCATTCATCGCGGCACGCCATGCAGTCGCACGAAGAGCATCATGATGCGATACAGGCATTGCATGAAACGCACGGCGGCGTGGATCATAACGCACCGTCCCATCCGTACTCATCTTCTCGCGTCGTGTATTATCACGTGTACGCGTGACCATCGTGTGTCCAGGCGCAGCTGAGGGCGTCGCGGTCGAGGAAGTACCCTCGACGGAAGGCGACGAGAGCTGAGCAGCCTGTGGCGGTGCGGCAACAGCAGGGGACGAAGGAGGACTCGGCGTGGGCGAGGCGGGCGAGTCTCCTGGCGAGCGATCCGGCGATGGGCTGGTCGAATGATCCGGCGATGGGCCAGGTGAAGCTGGCGGCCCATCCGCAGGCGATCCAGCCAGAAGCGGACCAGACGCGGGAGGCGTGCATGCGCCATGCACGTCGATCGCCGGTTCCTGTATGTCCTGCACGAGAGAAGAACTGCCTGATAAAGGCACATCAGTAGACAAATAGGACAGGTCATATTTTCGCATATTGTCACCCGTAGCCGGTTCATCTGAAGGAAAAGATAGTGCATCAGCTAAGGTGGAAACATCGACGGTGACACCAGGCGTGGAGTAGGGAAACACAGACTCATCGAAAACAACATCACGGGAGATGTAAATCCGTCCCGTGGAACGATCTAAGCACTTATATCCCTTGTGCATGGGGCTATACCCTAAGAACACACACATGGTGGATCGAAACGCAAGTTTATGAGCATTATACTTACGTAGACTCGGCCAGCACGCACAACCGAACGTGCGGAGAAAGGTGTAGTCAGGTTTCACCTTGAGGAGACGATGGATGGGTGTATCCTGTTGAATAACATGCGTGGGCATGCGATTAATGAGATAGCACGCAGCAAGAAAAGCCTCATCCCAAAACCGCAAAGGGAGAGAGGAATGAGCCAACAAGGCAAGACCTGTCTCAACTAGATGACGGTGTTTACGCTCAGCGATGCCATTTTGCTGAGATGTGTGTGGACAAGATACACGGTGAGAGATCCCCGTGCGCTGAAAATAACGATGTAGTTTATGGTACTCGCCACCCCAATCCGACTGAACTGTGATGATTTTAGTGCGAAGGAGACGCTCAACATGAGCCTGAAAGGTGTAGAACACCTGCTCAACATCAGACTTGTGCTTAAGAAGATATATCCAACAAAAACGAGAGTAATCATCGACAAAACTAACATAGTACTTATAACCTCCAGAGGAGGCAATAGCAGGCCCCCAAACATCAGAATGGACTAACTCAAGAGGCATAGTAGAAACACGATGAGACAAATTATACGGTAATTGTCGACTCTTAGCACGCTGACAAGCATCACAAATAGATGTCTGATTCTCCGAAGAGCACACTAAACCATTATTCCTAACAATGTTTTGAACTACATTATTGGTGGGATGACCAAGACGCTGATGCCATTGGGACGGGGTGGTGGTGACGCTGGAAGACGCCTGGCGAGTGGAGATGGATGACGCACGACTAAACGGGATGGGGTAGAGGCCGCCATGACTTCTACCGTGAAGAAGAATTTTCTTCGTGGCCTTGTCCTTAACAAGGAAAAAGAAACGATGAAATTCAACAAAAACATCATTGTCGGTGACAAGACGATAAACAGATAACAGATGCTGGTTAATATCCGGAACATGAAGAATATTTCTAAGACGAAGGGATGAACCGGCTAAGTTAGAATGACCAATATGCGAAATAGACAAACCTGCACCATTGGCCACTTGCACTTGATCCTTCCCGCCATAGCGCTCGTGGAAGTGAAGACGCTCAAGGTCACTCGTCAGGTGATCCGTCGCACCCGAGTCCATGACCCAGTGAGGCGGCTCGTGGGAGGAGGAGGTAGACGCGGAGTTGCCGACGCGGGCATCATGATCATAGCGGTTGCGGCAGGCATCCGCCTCGTGTCCCCAATTCTTGCAGATTTGGCACTTGGGGCGCCAGCGCCGGTTGCGGCCATTGCCGCCACCGTTTCCTCCTCCATTGCGGCTGTTGCCGTTGCCGCCATTGCGGCCTTGACCACCGCCACCCTGGTTTTGGCCACCTTGGCCGTAACCGATGTTTCCTGGCTGAACAGGAGTGCCAGCCGGTCTGCCGCCACTAGGACGACCAGCATCATATGCGCGGCCCGGGTTGGTGTTGTAGACCGGGCGCGACGCAGCGTTGGCCGAGGAGGTCCAGTCCTCGGACTCTACCTGCTGCTGCTGTAGGGCCTCGTAATGGAGAACGCTCGAGTAGAACGCGGCGAGCGTGACCGGGGTGTTGGAGAAGTTCATCGAGGCGGCGATGGGATTGAACGCCGAACCAAGTCCGGCCAGCATGTAATCGATGACCTCGTCATCACGAAGTGGAGAACCGGCGGCGGCCATGGCGTCAGCAAGCGCCTTCACCTTCTGCATATACTCGCCCGCGGGTTTGTCTCCCTTCCTCAGCGCTTGGATCTGGCGCCGGAGATTGCGAACACCGGCACTGTTTAGTGCGGCGAACATAGCATGCACCGCTGCCCATGCCGCAGCCGCCGATGTGCATCCGATCAGCTGGGCCGAGATCTCCACATGCATTGCTCCGAGGAGATGCCCGAGGACCTTCTGGTCGAGGGTCCACCATTGCTCATACTCGGGATTGGAGACAGTGCGAGCGGCGTCGCCGGTGCCTGTCGTCACGGTGGGGGCTGGCGCCTTTGCCGAGCCATCAAGGAAACCGTGGAGGCGAACTCCGGCGAAGATGGGAAGGGTGAGAGCCCTCCACAGGATGAAATTACTGCGATCTAGCGAGACCGCGATGGACGGAATCGTCGGGATGGCCGCCGTTGCCGAAGGTGGGGCGATGATTGGAGTGGGCAAAGCTGGAGGCGCGGAAGAGGAGCTCGAGGCGGCCGAGACCAGGGCTGAGCTGAGCGACATCGCGGCGGCGGCGCAAGAGGCGCTGCGGCGGCGGAGGAAGAAGAGATGCGGCGGCGGCGGCTAGGGTAGGCTCTGATACCAAATTAAGTTTTAGGGTTTCCGTGGGGCAAAGCCTCTCCACGTCTTCCTTTATATATGATCAGCACAATACAATTTACATACGTATACACATAGGATTACATGCCACGCTAGACATATCTTAACAGCGCCCATGGTCACCGAGGAGGTGGACGCTGCTGCTGTCTATGGTCCGGCGGCTGCGCCCACCCTCATGCTGTTCTGCGACTCCTGCCGTAAGCTCTACACGGCGAAGCCTGACAGCGGATGTTTCGGTGTGTACGAGGAGGACAAGAACGATTATCCTTTCACCAGGCTGCGTGTCCTGGGTACCATCTACACCGGTGACGATGTGGGCTGCGAGATCTTAGACCTGATGTTGCCATACGCTGTTGATCCTTCTCATATGTTGGCTGTCTATCCTTCTTCTGACATGGGGGAATCTAATCGTTGCTTCCTCCTGGAATCTGCCGGTGAAATGCTGATAATCATGAAGCTGCAGCATGGCATGGAGGTCTTCAGGATGAACGCTGACAGAGGTGTGTTTGAGCCCGTGAAGAGCATCGGCAACCAGGCCATCTTCCTCGGTTATCGTACGTGCGTGTCGGTTGATGCCGATAAGTTCCCGTCCGTCGAAGCTAACTGCATCTATTACCTCAAAAGCATGGATTATCCCTGTGACATCTACATGTATGACCTCAAGGATGAGAAGGAAGAGAGGGTCTCTGGAGCCATAAACACAATAAACTGTGTCTTCCTGATTGATGCTAACCTCCTTTCACCATCATCCAGCTCCTCTCCAGTTACACCATCAATGCCTGGGAGTCTGAACTACATGGTCAAGAAATCTTTGAAGGGCTTCCTGATGTTATGCCGGACTTGGAGGATTTTGGGCTTTCTTCTTACCTTGAGGATCTTGAGTTCGATGACTGAACCGTCCAACATACTACCATGCTTTGTATTTCTACTTACCTTCAGAATCACGGTGCGTCATGCGTGTACTGGAACAGAGCAGAGCAGAAATTGCTCATACTACTATGCTTAGTAATTGTTCAGAATCAAGGTGGGTGTATTGAAAGTTCGAAATCCAGTGTGGTGCCTTGTTGCTCATACTACTATTCATACTCTAGTTGTACTTAATTTCTCTGTGGTGGTAAGAACCCTTATCGCGTCATGTATTCCACAATCCAGTGTGGTGCCTTGTTGGCATAAGAAAAATGTGGGATCACAATCTTCTATTCACTTACTAATGTTGTTCTGTTACTGTGTAGGACTATTGATCCATTTGATCTTTTCATAAGTATGAAATCATGTTGAACACTTGAACATACGAGCTAGGTCACCTGCTGCTTGGACTGTATTAAAGCAGGAAGATGTGATCAGTCGGTTGCTTGTTGACAACTCGATCGGTCATGGCAATGTCAGAGTGGGTACACTTTGGTTAGCTTGATTCCAGTCGAAACAAGAATTTATTAGTTGAGATGTTGTTCTAAAGGATATATTTTTAGATTTCTGGAAGGACAATTTCGAAACTGTATTTGTGAAGGAACAAGAAGTAAAAACAACACTTGTAGCACACGAGCTACAATGCCCCTGTTAAAAAAAATCAAAAAGTTTTGAAAAAAAGCATACAAGTGCACATATATGTCTACAAGTCCATAAAAGAATATACATGTCTACAAGTGCATATATTTGCAGCGGATTATCTTTTCATACGTGATCAAAACAAAAAAAAAAAATGTACCATTTAAAATGAGTTCTTTTTAGAGCAAGAAATTCATAATTTTTTTGTAGCCTTCGATATAACGTATTACCGAGCAAAAACTTTGCAGATATGTGGTTACCATGTATATGTATCCATATAGAGTTTGGAATTTTTTCAAAATACCATTTTTAAATTTTATAAAATGTCAAACCACAGGAGCTTTAGAGCCAAAAATCCACTCTCCAAAAAGTGTTGCATTTGTAGTCCCGGATTAGTTATAGCGATTTGAAAAGTATTTTAAGAGATTTCAGAGGACTATCCCGGATCCCAAAAAATCCCCAATAGCCCATTTACCAGGCTGGTTTTGTATAGGATTAATCCAAGATATCCCCACAAAACACCTCATTTTTGTCTAGATTGAAAACACTACACCATGTTAGTGTATTGGGGTGGAAAGTTATTTGTGGGAATTGGGTGAAAGGAAGAATCTCACTACACCATGTTAGTCCAGGATACAGCTCTATCAACGATTCATTTGACACTTGTAGCAATGATTTTATTTCTCCTTGAGGAGGCTGTAGACAGCCTTTTCCGAAATAAATTGAGAAATTAATCGAGTTCACCTTCTGAGAAAATTTCAAGCTATTATCAGCAAACAATAAGTTGTTGATCGCTGGTGCAGTTGGTGCTACATTAACTCCTGTAACCTCCGGATCAGCACCACAAGATTTGACAAGACAAGAAAGTGCCTTTGCTGCAATCAAGAACAAGTACAGGGAAATTGGATAGAGCCGTCTAATTTCCTCAGGTTAGTTTAAACTCCTCTGTTTTTACCTCCATTGAACATATATAACTGAGAAAGAGACCATCCTCACACAGCTCATCATCCGAAGTTCTGAACTTCCTACACTGCTGCTCAAGCTAAGTACTCCAGCATTATTGGTTCGTTACACACTGACAGCTTCGTCATTGATCTGCTATATTCCAGTTTGATCTGATCCAACATATCTTAGTGAAAGCATCCGAGTAACAAGAGCAGGTTACCGCATCTTTACTGATCATATTGTTCAAGAAACAGCTCCGCAACATTCACCGGAGTAGTTTATTCTAGTAGTACAGATTTACAGCTTAACAAAGCCTTGCCTAGCCCAAGCTGAGGTAAACAGCGGCGGCCACGCCGGTGGCGTAGACGGCGACCAACCTGCCGACCGCCCCGGCGCCGGCGCGGGAAACGAGGCCCACCCCGACGATACCCGCGGCGCCAGCCGGGGCGCGGACGAGCGCCGCCTCGGCCGCGCCGGCGAGCACGGCCTCCCTGAACAGCCCGACGGCGAATTCCCCGAACTGAGCCCGCGAGAGCTCGCCGGCGCCCTCCAGCCCGGCGGCGCGCACCGCGGAGTCGACGCGGACGCGTGGCGGCGGCGAGGGTACCCAGCGGCGGACGAGCGGGAGGGAGGCCCGGAGCGCCGAGTGGAGGCGCTCGGACGCGTCGGCGAGCTGGTAGGGGCGGACGCCGGCGAAGGCGCGCTGGGCGTCGGCGAGGCAGCGGTCGAAGGTGGCGTCGCAGGCGGCGGCGAAGGCCGGCGCCCGCCGGAGCGCGGCGTCCACGCGCTTCGAGGGGCTGAGGCCCATCTTGGTGGATTGGATTGGATTGGGTGGCGTGATGAGAGTGTGGGCTTTCGAGTGAATCCTCGGGGATATTAGCGGTAGTTTGGTAGGATCTGGGCTATAGGCCCACAGGTTTTATAAAAAATGAGATGCAAATACTAGTCACAGTTTTCCATATGAAATGTTTGAATTTTACATCTTCCTTACGGTTCTTCCGCATATTTGTAAATAGGTACATAATTTTATTTTAATGATTTTTTGAACCTTATTTCATATACATGTAGCAGATTGGAATCACTTATTGAAAGTGCGCATAATTTTGTCAATGGAAAAACGAAATTCCTACAATTTTTTTGAATATATGGGTTGGACATAATAGGTTTGAAATTTTCTTTAGAAAAGTGTCGTTTGAGTCATTTATAAATAGAAATCTACAACAAGTGAAAATATCAATTCATATTAGTACCTTATAAAAGGATAAATGGATCGTATGTACCAAATTTGAAGTCATAAGTATGGATATAAATGTTCTACAGACATAAACTTGGTCATTACAGTTATTCCATACAACTTCCGACTTATAGATCCCATTTTTTAAGCATGTATTTTCAAATTTTGTACAAATCATCTGCAATTTTAACAGTTGTACTTTGGACCCATCATATGACTCCATACCAAGTTTCAGATATTAGGACCATTTTTACATATTATTTTAATTTATTCAAAAGCATTATACAAATACTAAACTTTTCATCGAAAATATTTGAATAAGTTTAAATATATGTATATTTCAAGTACTTAAATACTCCATTTGTTCCTTATTATTAGTTGTATAGTTTTTCATAAAAAGTCAAACTTGACTATCTTTGACAAAGATTGTAGAAAATACCCTGTCTCTATAGTTGAATACTTGAATTTCTTAAAACTTCCAACTTGATGATCCCACTTTGTTAAAATCAGGTGCCATTCTTATGCAATACATTCTTACCATCATGTGGCTTCATGCCAATTCTCATATTTTTAGGGCAATTTTTGCATATTACTTTATTTATTCACAATGACATGAGAATACTAGTCACAACTTTTCATGCAAATATTCTAGTTTTTCATTTTTCTTTGGATATTACCGACATTTGTACCACACATATTTAATGCAAACAATAAATACATTCAATAAGTGGGCAGAATTTCATTAAGCAATATAAAAAAGTAAACATGCTGATTTTTTTCTAAACTCCTACATAAACTATTAAGTATGGTATAGTGTTTGTAATTACAGTTTTTTTTTGCAATTAGATTATCAAAAATCCCCTTTTCACTTACAAAATACAATGTGGAGAAAAGTGTCACGAATATGATATAAAATAAAGAAATCACAATATAGTAGTTTGTGCGCCTCGCCGTGGGAAACTTTTCTAACCTCGGCAATGCTTTGATTGATAAAGTCAAAAAGAGTTGAAAAACTTATAAGGGAAACCGGCTAAAAACAATACAACACAACATACCACGCTGACCCTAATACTACGCCCCAAAACACGAGTTGACATAGAGATTGAACTTATCGAACGAGCAGTGGTCTCTACTGACACGGGAATTCACTAGCGTCGGTGAATATATACTATTAGTTACTAGAGTTAATTGCACCAGTAGTCTCTCAACTCGTCATGTATGTACACTTAAGTCACTCAACTGGATAACTGAATTTGTTGGTCTTTCAACTCGTCATGTGTGTGCAAACTGGTTCGGGACCCCACTCTGCAGTCCGTTTTCTGTTGCGAGGATGCACGTGCGGCACATGTTCACTTATCGAACCATTTTTTTTGTGAAAACGACCCTGCTCTATTATATGTAGGACTAAGTTGGAAAATTGCTGGACTTTATTTAAAAGATGTTTTCTAAATGTGCCCGCTTAATAAGAGAAAAAAATAGATCCAGATCTGTAGAGAGGACAGGAGCTGCTAGACCCGCGCGTGGGGCTGGACCGGAAGAAGAACATGTCGTTGACCCTATCTCCCGGTGAGGCCACGGGCTGACGGGAGCAGATTCCGGTTTAAGGCTCCTCTCCGGCTGTCCCCCAGCCTCCTCCAGCCTCCCTCCCCGCACCGCGCGCCGGCGGTGAGGTCGCCGGAGACGGCGTCGGCGGTGGCGACCCTGCTGCTGCTGGCGGCGTGTTAGACTATGTATATATTGTACATGTATTGTAGTTCGACCTGTATTTGTATTGTACACAATGATGTACCCCTTTATAATACAGAGGTCACCCCACGTTGGAGGTGCGCCACAAACCCTAAAACCATTGTCTAATATGGTATCAGACGACAATACGATCTGATCTTATGTCTTCCGCTGCCGAAACCTCTGCCGCCGCCGCTGCATCCAGCGCGGCTGTCGCCACCAACGCTGCCGCCGCGGCCGCCCCTGCGACTCCCTTCCCTGTTGCCACCTCGTCGCTCTCTGCCCGCATGGATCATCAACTCCTGCCGCCGTTCCTCGCGCACCTTCTCAACGGAGGCACCGCGCCATACACGACGGCGGCTCCGCTCGGCTCCCTGCAGACTCGCTCCGCCGGAGCCCTCTTCGCCGGCCCGATCTCGTCGCTGTACGCAGGCTCGTCTTCATCCACGCCTGCTGCGGCTTGGCACGGATCGCCTTCCCCGACCTCCTTGCACTCCATGGTGCCCATGCCTGCTCAGGTTGCTTCGCATCAGGTGATGCATGCGAACGTCTCATCTGCTCCCGCTGCTCCATCCTACACTGCAGCGGGTATGGATGTTGCTGATCCTGCTCACGCAGTCTACGGCAGCTATCCTGGCTACCCCATGTACGGTGCCCCGCACGGACCACCGTCGCTGCCGCTGCCCTCCTATGGCACGTATCACGGCCACTACCCGTGTGCGGCTCCGTATGGTGTCGTGTCGCCTTATGGCGTTCCGCCCCTACCGATGTAAGCCGCTCCCGCGGCCCCATCTGCGCCGGCGATGCGCCCTGCTGCCCCTGCCATTGATCTTGATGCTGCGTTGGCTGCGATCACCTCGCCGCCGTTCCTGTTCTCGCATCTTCTTCCAGTGAAGCTCAAGCCAGACAACTACTTGTATTGGCGTGCTCAAGTGCTCCCGCTTCTGCGCATCCATCACTTGGAGGGGTTCGTCGATGGCACCTTGCCGTGCCCGCCGCCGCATCATCCCAAGTTTCGTGCATGGATTGCTCAAGATCAAGCTATCCTCTCGGCAATGCAGTCTTCCCTTGGTGAGGGTGTTGCCGGGCTGGTTCTCTTTGCTGCTACATCTCATGAGGTATGGGATATCCTGGAGTCGAGCTTCTCGTCTCAGTCTACTGCTCAGTCCATGGCCATCCGCACGAAGCTTGGCGAGACCCATAAGGACACTGGAACTTCAATCGCCACCTACTACAACAAGGTCAAGAAATTGGCTGACACCCTTGCTTCGATTGGTGAGCCTCTCCGTGACTCCGAGTTCACGGGCTATGTTCTTGCCGGCCTCGACGGTGACTACGACTCCCTCGCCGAGGTGATCAAGGAACGCAACGTTCCTATCCGCCCCCAGGACCTCTACAACCGCATCTCTCGACGGAGCAACGGCTCAACGCGCGTCGTCCTGATGTCCACACTGATGCCTCCGTCAACGCCGCGTACCGCGGCAAAGGCGCTGGCCGCGGTCCCTCTGCTGCTCCCTCACCTGGGGGGGCCAAACCCGCTGCCCCACCTTCACAGCAGCCGCCGTCGCGCCCCTCGGTGCTCGTCCAGGACGGTCGCCCGCGCGCCTGCTGTGCAGCCTGCGGTGCGGCACAGCCGTGTCAGTTGTGTGGTTTGCCCAGCCACGTCTCCTCTCGCTGTCATCGCCGCTTCAAGACCGACTTCCTCGGCCTCGGCAACAATGGCAAGGGTAATGAGCGCCAGGCTCACATGGCGCAACAAGGACACACACCATCATACTCTGTCGACCCCACTTGGTACATGGACACTGGCGCTACAGATCATGTGACGAGCCAGCTTGACAAGCTCGCTGTTCGGGAGTCCTACCATGGGCACGACAAGGTTCATACAACAAATGGGGCAGGTATGCACATCTCACATGTTGGTCAGGCATCACTTCTCACAAACACCTCTAGGAAATTGCATCTTAGAAATATTCTTCGTGTTCCCACAGTCGCACGTAACTTACTCTCTGTTCCTCGCCTTACTCAGGATAATAACGTTTTTTTGTGAATTTCACCCGTTTTATCTCTTTGTTAAGGACCGTGCTACGAGGGACGTACTTCTTAGAGGTCGCTACCGTCATGGCCTATACGCACTTGATGTGCCGTCTGCTGCTCCTGTACCTGCTGCTGTGTCGCGAGTCTTCAGCGGTGTTCGTGTGTCTCCTTCACAGTGGCACGCACGCCTTGGTCATCCCGCATCACCCATTGTTCGCCATGTTCTTCACCGCCATGAGTTACCGTCGGAGTCTAGTAATAAAGATGTTGCCATATGTGATGCCTGTCAGCAAGGCAAGAGTCATCAATTACCTTTTTCTGTTTCCAACCATATAGTCAAAACTCCTCTTGAGCTTGTGTTTTCTGATGTATGGGGTCCTGCCCAGATCTCTATTAGTGGTCATGAATATTATGTCAGTTTCATAGATGCTTATAGTCGCTTTACTTGGATTTATCTTCTTAAGCGCAAGTCTGATGTGTTCGATGTGTTTCTAAAGTTTCAAGCACATGTTGAGCGACTCCTTAATAACAAAATTATTCATGTTCAGTCGGATTGGGGGGGTGAGTACCGCAATCTTAGTACTTTCTTTGAGAAACTTGGGATAGCTCATCGTGTGTCTTGTCCACATACACACCAGCAGAATGGTTCTGCCGAACGTAAGCACCGTCATATTGTTGAAACGGGGTTAACTTTGCTCGCTCATGCTTCTGTCCCATTTCGTTTTTGGAGTGATGCCTTCACGACAAGTTGTTTTCTTATTAATAGACTTCCTTCACGACTCCTCCACATGAAAACTCCACTAGAACTATTGCTTGGGCAAACTCCTGATTATACTTTTCTTAAGGTGTTTGGTTGTGCGTGTTGGCCGCATCTACGCCCCTATAATAGTCGCAAACTCGAATTTCGTTCTAAGAAATGTGTTTTCCTTGGGTATAGTTCCGTTCATAAAGGATATAAATGCCTCCATGTACCGTCTAACCGTGTGTATATCTCACGAGATGTTGTCTTTGATGAGCATGTTTTTCCTTTTTCTGCTCTCCCAAATACTGCCACCAATTCCACACCGTCTGTGCACACATCACCTATATTGCCTGATCAATTTGTCGATGCTGCATATTCGCCTTCTTTGTTGTCTAACCATGGTGCACGTATCGGACGATGCGCACGTCTAGAGCTCCTGGACCCAGTTGTACCAGCTGATTCGTCCTCCCATGCAGATGCTCACGTTGATCAGCTAGCCTGCATGCCCCATGCAGTGCAACCGCTCCAGGCTCCCTCGATCCCGCAGCCGTGCGTGCCCAGCACCACGACTGATCGGTCTGCTGTGTTGCCCGCTGGGTGTGTGACGCCTGCCAGCATCCCGATCGCCCGGTCTGCTCCGCAGCTCACTGGGCTACCTGCCTCTTCGCCCGAGCAGTCGCCTCCCGGCAGTCCGTCATCGCCCGCGTCACCTGTGCGGCATACTGCACCCAGTTTGACTGGGCCGGCGTCGCCCTCCAGTGGACCGCCGTCCCCTGCTGCTTCGAGTAGTTCGACGCCGCTTGCACTGTCTCCTCGACAGCAGTGCACTGCCGCGTCTTCCGTGTCGACTCCTGCTCCCTCTGATGCTGAGCCTTCCTCGACACCATCGCCGACTCCCTCGCCACCTGCTCCTGTGCGGCGTCCCCATACACGCAGCAAAAGTGGTATTTTTCGTCCCTTTGAGCGCAAGGATGGCACGGTTGCGTGGCTCGCAACGTGCTTGGAACAAGCTCAGTCGGACCCTACTGCTGAACCTCGGCATTTTCAGGCTGCTATGAGTATTCCTCACTGGCGTGCTGCGATGGACCAGGAATATCAGGCTCTGCTCAAGAATGACACATGGTGTTTAGTCCCTCCCAAGACTGGCATCAATGTCATCGATTCTAAATGGGTGTTCAAGGTTAAGAAACATGCTGATGGTTCTATTGAAAGATACAAGGCTAGGCTGGTTGCTAAAGGTTTCAAACAGCGCTATGGCCTTGATTATGAGGACACCTTCAGTCCGGTGGTCAAGCCAACCACTATTCGTCTTCTGCTCTCGCTGGCTGTCACTCGAGGATGGTCGCTTCGTCAGCTCGATGTTCAGAATGCCTTTCTTCATGGTGTGCTTGAGGAAGAGGTATATATGCGTCAGCCTCCTGGTTTTGTTGATCCCGATCGTCCGCAGCATCTGTGTCGCCTTGTCAAGGCGTTATATGGTCTGAAGCAGGCTCCTCGTGCTTGGCATGCACGTCTTGGCGCCGCTCTTCGGGCTCATGGTTTTGTTCCCTCTACGGCTGACACCTCGTTGTTCCTTCTTCAACGTCCTACAGTTACCATGTATCTGCTGGTTTATGTTGATGATATCATTCTTGTCAGCTCCTCGGTGTCAGCTGCTGATCGCCTCGTTTCTGATCTGAGTGGTGATTTTGCTGTTAAAGACCTAGGCAAGCTGCATTTCTTTCTTGGGCTTGAGGTCTCTCATTCTGATTCGGGTTTAATGCTCACTCAGCAGAAATACTCTTGGGATCTTCTTCGGCGCTCTGGTATGCTCAAGTGCAAGATTGCTACTACACCTATGTCCGCCACTGATAGACTGTCTGCTCTCGATGGTGCTCTTCTCTCTGCTGATGATGCCACCGAGTACCGCAGTATTGTTGGTGGTCTCCAGTACTTGACTATCACTCGTCCAGACATTTCCTATGCTGTCAACCGTGTTTGTCAGTTTCTCCATGCACCTCGCGATTCTCACGGCACCGCTGTCAAGCGCATTCTGCGTTATATTCGGTATACTGCTTCATATAGCTTGCATCTGCAACCGGCGCCTTCTGGAGTTCTTTCTGCCTTCTCTGATGCAGACTGGGCTGGTAGTCCGGATGACAGACGATCAACAGGGGGATATGCAGTGTTTCTTGGTCCTAACTTGATCGCCTGGAGTGCTCGTAAACAAGCGACAGTGTCCCGCAGCAGCACTGAAGCGGAGTACAAAGCAGTTGCCAATGCCACAGCTGAGCTTATTTGGATACAGTCTTTGCTCCGAGAGTTGCGGATCTCTCAGGAGCAGCCACCGGTCCTTTGGTGTGATAACATCGGTGCTACGTACCTTTCCTCGAATCCGGTATTTCATGCACGAACGAAACACATCGAGGTTGACTATCATTTTGTTAGAGAACGTGTTGCTCAGAAGCTGCTTCTTATCAAGTTTATCCCCTCGAAGGATCAACTTGCTGACATCTTCACGAAGCCGCTGCCGCTACCTCAGTTCGAAGGCTGTCGGCGCAATCTCAATCTTCTGAACTCTTCAGAACACGGTTGAGATTGAGGGAGGGTGTTAGACTATGTATATATTGTACATGTATTGTAGTCCGACCTGTACTTGTATTGTACACAATGATGTACCCCTTTATAATACAGAGGTCACCCCACGTTGGAGGTGCGCCACAAACCCTAAAACCATTGTCTAATACGACGCTCATGGGGGTGGCCTTCGCCGGCGACATCGTCCACCAGGAGCACGACGCACCCAAGATCCCCGGCTGCTCCGACGACTTCATGCTGGTGCGTGTGAGCCCCCCTCCTCCCTTATCGTCACCGAGCGACGGTTCCGGCAGCTTCGCCTGTCGGTTCTGTTCCAGGAGGCCCCCTGCTCCAGCTCGCGGCGGCCGCGTCCATTGCTCCTGGTTGCGCCTGCACATCCATCCGCGACCACAACGCGGACCTCGTCCCAACGCCCCGTCCTCGGCGCAAATGCATCTGTGCCGGTGAAATCGATGCGCGGGTGGTCCGCCGTCGCCTTGCCCATCGTTGACCCAGCTGCCTCTGAATCGATCTCAATTCAAGACTCCAATCTGGTGCAGCCTCTGGCGGCAATGGATTTGGAGTTCAAGGAATCCGAAGCCGCCCGCAGTTGACTTATGAAATGGAAAGATTCTATCTGTCCAAAAAGAAGAAAAACGAAAACTATAATCCAGCAAATAATACAATAGGGGGTTTTTCGTAAAACAATGGTACGATAAGTGAACATGTGGGTCGCGTGTGACTCCCCGCAACGGAAAACGGACTGACAAGTGGGGTCCCGGACCAGTTTGCACACACATGACTAGTTGAGAAACCAACAAATCCAATTATCCAGTTGAGTGACTTAAGTGTATATACATGACGAGTTGAGAGAACCACTGGTGCAATTAACTCTAGTTACTAAGGACTGACACAAGTAAGAGTCGGTTAGTAATAGCACCGATCAGCGGTTTTAAGCCAATACTGACCGGCCCATCAGTGGGTATATTTCACTGCAACCCGAGAACACTGCTGACCAAGCGTTTGTTCGTTAGTGATAGGTTTTTCAAACAAAAAATACCATCGTCGCCATTGAGGTCATTAGACATTAGTCATACCCGTCAGCCAAGTTTATGAACTAATATTCCATTGTACTCTCTACAACTTTATGAACTACTACTTCTACTTGGACTAGATCGTTCAATAGATCACATGACCGACCGAGATGACGAGATGTAGTAGCTCCTATAGAAATGCATAGGGTCAACATGGTGTTGGTGATCAAGGCGATCTATGCATGTGATACAGTACGATCATAGGTCAGTTAATTCCGGTACGCCATGGCGTTGTAGCGGCAGGAAGCGCGAGATCGCGGCCTCTTGTGCTCGGTGCCGGCCGGCCGCTGCATCCTTCATGCATGGCCTGAAAAGCATGAACGCCCACGACGGTGGATGTTGGGAAGGTAAACAAGTCAGATGCTGATAGCGTCCGGTCGAAACTTCCATCTCCTCCTAACTTTCCGAGAGCTCTGAATGCAAGGGCCAACAGGTGGCAGGTTGCTAATTGTGCAAGTTCTTTTCCTGGGGACAATCTGAGTTTATGCCTAGCTTCACTCGAGTTCATTAAAGAAGTACGGAAATAAGACAATTCAGAGGAAAATATTTTATGGACTTGCAAAAAAAGACTTGAAAACCAAATAAACGTGACAAAATAAGTACTACTTTTACTTGACAGAATTTAAATACGATACAAGTTGAAGTTACCGAAGTTTGTGTGCAAAGTCACTACCTTGCAGTATAGTTAAAGAGTATATATTGTTATCATGGAGATAGCAATTACACTTTAGCCTATGCAACAACACAATAATCTAATGTCGTTATGTATGCACACAACCCAAAAATAAAGAAGTTGAAAAGAAAAGTCCCGGTACAGAGTCCTAGTACTTGAGTAGCAACTAGCAACACAAACACCACAAAGACAACACCTCATGTTCAAGTTCCAAAAGCAACACTTTCAAGAACCAAACAGTGCACTAGCGTCTTCGTCGTGCGATCGAAGAACTTGGATTTTCATCATGTACATAGTTCCCGCTCTCAAAACAATGTCTTCAATAAGGTCATTACCACGTAAAACCAATTAAGCGCAGAACTTGAATTTTCACACTTCACCTGTGATGTCGCACCAATAATTTATAAAGCTCAAAGCCAGTTTCACATTGCCACAAAGGCTCCAATCACCATTAATAGTCCTTCAATCTCGGTTTTCACGACATTCTCCGCCTTTAACATGTCTGTTTTATGAAGTTCAAAAATAGCTTAACTTTAACGTGCACCGGCCACATGAAGTTTGTCCTATATAACGGCCGGCCGCACGTACAGTACTACCTATCTACAACGAACTTAACTAGCTAACCCTAGCTAGTGGTGCATACTGTCCCCCACATGAAAAGTCGAGCGATCTGCCTCGTAGTTCTCCTCGCCGCAATTAAGGGCACTAACAGTTCAGCAAAGATTCGTTGAATGCAAGCAAGCACGCCACGGATAAACTAACTCTACGTGCAACGGTGCAAGTCCGGTGCAAGAGCTTATATATAGAGCTAACCCGGCCGGCAACCTAAACTCCCACTTCCAACCTGAAACTATACACAGCCTAGCACGAACTGGTCGGTGGTAGCTAGCTAGTACTACACTACTACGCTACGCTCATCATCTTCAACCTCGGTCTCCCACTACCAAACTACATGTCGCCGAGAGAGATCCTCATCGTGTTCTTGCTCCTTGTGGCTATGTCGTCAAGCACTGTCCTGACTGCCGTCGACGCGGCAAGGAGGCTGCCGCCGGAGGAGCATCATTACTACAGAGCCACCGCCCACGCATCGACGCTCCTGCATGAGAGGGCGAGGTCGCTGATCACGACGTGGATGGCGCAGCTCACTGCAGGGCCCAGCCCTAGGGGTTCCGGCCACTAGAATTCTACTCCCTCTGGTCAGTTTTGATTGACACAACCAGTGTACAAGTTTTTTTTTTTGAAATTCAACCAGTGTACAAGTTAGTACCGGTGTAGCACACCTTGCACGTCAATCTTTTCCTATCGGAGGTAGTAGTAGAAACAAGGCGGCCGCATCTCATGCTTGATTTTGTACTCTTTCCACGCATCATCAAGTATGGGGTGTTCCTAACTTTCTGTATGTTACTGTTTTGATCGATACATGTGTACGAACAATAATGCGGAGGCTTCAGGCTTCCACGCCTCTACCCGACGATAACGTGACTATGAGGATCTTGTAAGGATGACTTTGGTTTTGTTTGGGCTTGTGGTGAACTATGATATCTTTTCTAGTAACAAAGTTATTTTTCCTTTTTCGTATGGCTATCCTTGTTATCCTTTTTTACGAACTTTCTTATCCTTTTTTCGAGTAACCTCTTGAGAAGGAGACCCGTCGCCCACATGACACTATTCCATCAAACACAACAAACACCCACCTCTAGATACGGGACGGCCCACCCGACTTACACCACTCGACACCTAAGCCGCACACGAGGCACAACGCCGCATGTCACAAGTGTCTCATAGTCTTAGCTACCGCCGACCCGTCATAGCAACCAAATTGTCCTACTAGTTTGCATCTTGCCTATTAATATATGTGTCACAATTTTGTTCTGGGTTTGACCTTTTCTAAAGCAAATGCAGCCTGACAGAGTGACTTAGAGTCAGATCGGATGAGGAAGGAATTTTATAGTGGGCCATGAAACAAAACAAACGCCATCAAACCTAATACTTTAGTGGGCCGAAATATATATTTTAGATTGGGCCACAACAATTTTATCACATATACATTGTATATTTCTCGAGTATCACTAGAAAAAGACCGACCTTCATAAAAGTCTCTTTTTGACCCGCACGCGCGGCGCCGTCCCGCCACGTGGCAGTCGCTAGCGCAGCGCGCGGGTACAGTCCCTAGATCGGGGTTGTACAGTCGGGGTTGTATAGCAACACATACCAGATTGTACATAAACACAGACCAGGTTGTACAGCAACACAAAAATCGGTTTGCATAACAACACATACCGGGTTATACAGCAACACAGACCAAGTTGTACAACAACACAGATCAGGTTGTACAACAATTACATTCGGGTTGTACGTACAACTACACCTAGCAGGTTGTACGTATAACTATAAAATTCAGATTGTACGTACGATTACACTTAGGTTATACAAACCATACATATCCGAAGTATAAAAAAAGTTTGTTCAAACCTATCAATATGAGATCTAGTTTTGAATATCTCGATACGCAGTTTAAAAGTGAAAACAGTTCATAAATCAGATAAGCGATTATCAAGATATTTCATTTTAGAAAAACTAATTTCAAAATAAATACATGTATATCCATCTGCCCACCATCAGAGAGCTGTCACATGTCACTGTTAGAGATAGAATTTGTGTTTATCACGTTAGTGCATAGCTGTGCATATTCTGACCCGGATCGGTTTGTGATCCGTTGATGCCTTGGCCTGTACGTTGTTGTATGCCTATACCCATATATAAAGAGAGGACACCCCGTCGTGGGTTATTACGACAAACATAGGTTTTAACTTGGTATCAGAGCGAGTTCTCGATCCAGGTTTCGCACGTGATGAATACCTCCGCGTTGCAGCTCTCCACAGCCGCCGGCGCCACAACCTCCCTCTCCGCTTCGCTCTCAGCTGGCGCCATCACCTCCTCTCTTCCCACCTCTGCTCCCACGACCTACTCCAACACCATCACTGTGCGCCTAGATCGCATGAACTACCTCCTGTGGAGGACACAAGTCATCCCCAACATCGCCGGCCAAGGTTGGCTCGGCTTCCTCGACGGATCATGCCGTGCTCCGCCGCAGACGATCACCACCGGCGAGGGTGCAGCCGCCGTGACACAACCCAATCCCTCCTTTGCGATCTGGTGGTACACTGATCAGAGGGTCATGAGCATCCTCGTCGGATCGATGAGCGAGGAAATCCTCGGACAGATGGTCGGCCGGACTACTTCCGTCGCCGTCTGGAACACTGTCACCTCCATGTTCTCCGCCCAGAATAGGGCTGGCATCCGCAACCTACGTCGTCAGCTGACAACGACGAAGAAGAGAGACATGACCGCCACTGATTTCTTCAACAAGATGAAAGGGTTCGCCGATGCTCTCTCCATGGTCGGCAACCCCATCAACGACGATGAGCTGGTCGACTACATGGTGGTCGGTCTCGGCTCGCAGTTCGAGGGACTGCAGTCGTCGCTCGATGTCCTCAATAACACCGGCCAGACCGTCTTTGTTCCTGATTTCTAATGTTGCTCACGTGCGAGGCCATCCACGAGCAGAACTCTCAGGCCAGCGATTTCATCTCCTCGGCCAGCTTCGGTGGTCGCGGCGGACAGCAGGGCACCGGTGGTGGGAGCTCGTCCGACAGCGCCCCTCCTAATGGCCGCTTCGGTGGTCGCAGCGGACACCAGCAGCCGTCAGGTGGTGGCGGAAACCACTACGGCGGCGGTGGTGGCAACACCTATGGTGGTGCCTACGGTGGTGGCGGGTAACAAGGCAACCGTGGCGGCCGCAATGGTGGCGGCGGCAACAGGTATGGCGGCGGAAACAGGGGAGGCAGAAACGGAGGACATGGTCGCTTCCGTCCCCTATGTCAAGTGTGCAAGAATTGGGGGCATGATGCTCTCAGCTGCCGCAATCGTTTCAATCACGCATATCAAGCGAAGGATCAGCGATCGGGTAACTCGGCTTCGTCCTCCTACAACTCGTCTTCCTCCTCCTTCCACAATGAGCGTCCGTGGATCATGGACTCCGGGGCTACCAACCACTACACCAATGACATGGAACGTATGAACGTTCACGAGCGCTATCACGGCAAGGATGAAGTCCAGGTTGCCAACGGCCCAGGTTTGTCTATTGCCCATGTTGGTCATTCTAATATTGCTGGTTCTTCCAAATCCCTTGCCTTAAGAAATATCTTGCACTGACGTGGGGCTACTTTTCGACTAGCCCACAGTGAGGCTACCTGGGCCGCGCCAAGCTTATGAAGGCCCACAGAAGGCCCACTAGGGGTACCGTGCAACCTAGTCCAGGTCGGTTAGGTCTTATAACCTGCCATATCTGTAATTGTCATCGGCATCGACCACCCGAGACCTGGCTTACCTATAAAAGCCAGGAGGGTTGCTCGTCTCAAGGACACGCCGATAGCCACCACCACAAACCCTAGCGAGATCGCAATCTCGCCATTGTAATCGCTACTCGCCATCAATACCATATAAGCAGGAGTAGGGTGTTATCCTCTGGGAGCCTGAACCTGGGTAAATTCCCCGCTTGTCAGCCATCGTGATCACCAACGCTTATCTCTCTCCCCCTCAATCAACCCGGGGTGGACAACCCTGGAATTTGCCGAGTTACGCCCTCGTCAATTGGCGCCGTCTGTGGGAAAGACACAACAAGCGTTGGAATCATGGTCGCACCGGCTCCATCCGCAATGAAGGTCGACGTCTGCACCACCCGAGAGCCCATCCGCTTCGGCTCCTTCGAGTACGCCTTCCACCCGCCGGCCCACCGCTCGGTGTACGCCGATCTGTACAAAGGTATACACATCACCTTTGGCTCCATATACTGTTTCGTCGACAGTCGTGGAATATTCAGTTCCGCGGCAACCGCGCCACGCGCGGCGGCAGCACCCGCATCGGTCACCCTCGCGCCGCAATCGCCGTCACCCACTACGGGAGTCGCATCTTCCACACCCGTGAAGATTGTACCTGCGTCGACTACATCGACAACCTCGGCAACGACCGCGCATATCGAGTCTACTCCAACGATCTCGGTCGCACGACCAGCAAAGTCAAGATCTACCTCAACCACGACTGCACCCGCGCGTGCGACCAAGGGCGTGCTGCCGTCAGCCGCATCGCGTGCATCTTCGTGGGCCCGTCAAGTCTACCCCAAGCCAATCACACTCGCCCTGGCAACTGCGAAATCTTCTTCCACGACCACGGTGACGATCGCAAGAAGACGCAACGACGACTGCGCTGCCCACCATGTAGCAGCAATTTTTGATCCAGAGCAAGATTCGGACAACGGAAGCAGCAGTGGCAGCGTAAACACTCCTACCCAGGTTTACCCCGCGCAAGTCTTTATGGCTGGCACAGTGCCCCCAGAAGGCGACGAGGAACCCGCATATCCACTGGAGGTGGTCATGCCTGACCAGACGCGACTCACCATCACGCGTGACATAGGGATCAGGGCCATGAAGCATGTCGACGATGGCACGTTCCCTCCACCCGACGCACCTAGAGAAGATCATCTGGCGGTCCAGTATTTGCTACGCAAGGAAGGCGAGCGACTTCGCGCCGAAAAGACCGAGCTGCTCAGGCGCAAGAGGGATGCGGATGCGTCGAGTGCCAGACGGGCTGCCATCTTGTTCACTTCCTCCACAGAAGTTAACCAAGGAGGACGGCGACACAGAGCTCGTGTTCCCCTCATGACGGATGCCGATCGAGCCAAGGTCACTCGCAACCTCGACTCGTCCTTCGTCACTGAGGACGAGAACGGAATACTTGTCGCCAAAATGGCGAACGCCGCCATCATAGCAGTCGAAACATACCTTCGGCTCACGCAATCACCAGAGGGAGACGCACGCGCTCTCCTCCACAAGCAGCAGATCATGTCCATGAAGGCAATCGAGGAAGCTCTGGCGACCAGGGCGCCAAGCAACCGGGCACGTGAAGAGCGAGAGCACCAAGCCCGCGAGCCAGCAACATCAGGGGTCCCGGCAGTGCAACCACTAAGACAAGTCCAACCAGGCGAAGATCTTCGCAACGCCATTACGGAAAGGACGGTGGACCGCAACCGCAGTCAGCGTTTGGCGACACGACGGACCTGGACGAACAGGCCGATCGCAACTTCGAGCCGTGCGGCGCCGCATGCTTCAGCTTCAACATCCGCGACACCCGCATGCCCAAAGGCTTCAAGCTGACAGCGGGAACCCCCAGGTACGACGGGAAGCAAGACCCGCACCTGTGGCTCGAAAACTACCTCATCACCTGCACCTGCCAAGGCGGGACGTCGACTACGGCAATGCAGTACATCCAGCTCATGCTCACGGACTCAGCGCGCGGGTGGCTCACCAGCCAACCCAAGGACTCCTTCCGAACCTGGGAAGAATTCCAAGATACTTTCATAAAAAGTTTCTCTAGAACATACGCAAGGCCGTCTCAGAAGACCGGGTGATGGATGCCTTCATGCATGGCGTCGCTCGTCGTGACCTCTGTGAGGAATTTGGTAGGCTCCAGCCGAAGACCACGATCGAGCTCATGAAGATAGCCAACCAGTGGGCCGAGGGAGAGGACTATGTCCGCGACACCTCCCCAAAGAAGGAAGCCGAAACAAGTAACTGGCGGGACGGACGCCAGAAGAAGAAACAACGTTTCACCAATCTCGACACAATCGAGCTAGTAGCGGCGGGATATCAAACCCCCCGTGATGACACACGAGATAACAGTCGCCAATATGATCAGGGTCGACAGTCCAGCTCGGGGCAGTACAACCGCAGCAGCGGCAGCATTAGCCACAATGATGGAAGCGAGAAGCGCGAGTGGAAGCGTGCGCTGACCCCAGCCAAAGAACTAATGCAACCTTGCAAGCATCACTCGTTCCGCAACCCGGACACAGGCAAGTGAGGTGCCAACCATCTGCTGAAGGACTGCCACAAAGCGCGCAAGATTTACCAAGCTATGCAGCAAATCATCACTCATGTGCAAGCACTGCCGGCAGCTCCGCAGCTCGCTTTTCAGACAGCACCCGCAAACAACAACACAACACAACACAAGCGGCGGGGACCTTCCCCCAGCAGCAGCAGCAGCATGAAGTCCAAACGGCGGCACACGACGCATACCCGACTGCGCGAGGACAACTCAATATGATCCAAAAAGGACGCCCTTCGAACAGGGCCCAGAAGCTCATCACCCGCCAAGTCCTCCAGGCTACCACCAGCCCGTGCGCAGTATCAGACTACCTGAGAGGGTCAGAGACACCAATCACATTCTCCAGGGCAGACCACCCGTCAGAGGTACCTCGACCCGGTCACACCGCTCTGGTCATCGAAGCCCTAATTGGCGACTACAGCCTGAAGAAGGTATTCATGGACGGAGGCAGCGGCATCAGCATCATATTCGCCGACACCCTGAGAAGAATGAACAAGTCGACGGAGAAGTTGCCGGAGTCGGAGACAACCTTCCACGGCATAGTACCAGGGCAAGAAATCACGCCCATGGAACAATCACACTCGACGTCATCCTCGGCACACCCGAGCACTTCAGGAAAGAGTCGATTGACTTCGAGGTCGTCGACTGGAAGTCACAGTACCACGCCATAGTCGGGCGCCCAACTTTTGCCAGGTTCATGGCAGTACCTCATTACGCCTACCTGATGATCAAGTTGCCTGGACCCAAAGGGGTAATCACTGTGCGCGGCGACTTCGACCGCTCCAACAGCTGCGACCGCGAGTTCAGCAGGATCTCTGAGTTCTTCGGGGTCGAAGAGCACTTAGAGGCCATATCAGTCGACAACGACAAGACCATCTTTCCACCCCGTAAGAAGCCAGCCAAAGACGCCGCCTTCAACACAAATGATGACTCCGTAACCCACCAAGTCCATCCGACTGACAGCAGCAAGACGGTCAAAGTATCATCAAGCTTGACCCCTGCATAGGAAAGCGCGCTCGTCGAGTTTCTACGTGAGAACTAGAAAATCTTTGCATGGCAACCCTCTGACATGCCAGGAATACCCAGGAATCTCGCCGAGCACTCTTTACAAGTCCACAAGGACGCCATACCAGTCAAACAAGCCATGCGACGCTTCTCATGACCCAAACGGGATGCGATCACCATGGAGATCGACCGACTGCTGCACGCCAAGTTCATCCGAGAGATCAAAGACTCGGACTGGGTCGCCAACCCTGTCCTGGTGGAAAAGAAGAAGACGAAGAAATTGCGCATGTGCGTGCACTTTACCGCAGTCAACAAATGTTGTCCAAAGGATCACTTCCCGCTCCCGCGGATAGACCAGATCATCGACTCGACAGCAGACTGTGAACGACAATCCAGGCTCCAAAGCCATGCCATCACTCGTATGGTATTGTCTCCATGGATTCAAATGGTTTCCCTATTTGCTAACGTGAGTGTTTACGTTTCTACCATATGACTCTAATGATTACAATAATTTGGTAAGAGATTCATTTACCACACACTATCCGATATGGTGCGATTACGACGTTCTAACACACCATAACACTATGGTGTTCCATGCGACGTAATTTGTGGAACTCTTCTCACAAGTCTTCCAATGATGTGCCAACTAACTCAAATCTTTATTCCTCGATATGCTTCGCGGGAATTTGATTTTCTTGTTAAGTTTATTTCCTACTTCATTCTGGACTTGTTTGATTGAATCAAAATTTCCAGGCCAACATTCCCCGAGTGGATATCCATATATCTATTCGAATGTTCATGAAGTCTATGAAATAAATACGTCCACTACACGTTAAAGTACTTCATTGATTCACATACACCCATATGCATGATTCTCAACAAGCTATACTCAAAACGTTCAGTGAAGTTCACGAAATAAAGGTCTCCACTACCCGTCAATTACTTTATTGAACCACATACATCTCCATGTATGACTATCAATAAGTTATATGCCAGTTTTCCAAAAAACGGTGTCACAGTTATTTTGCAAGCGTCAAAAGATCAAATCTTAGGACTTGTAGGTCCATTCAGTGTGGAGCTAATGCATATAACATTGACATGACTAAACGGTAGTGCCACACATATGTGGTGTCTTTATTAAGTTTGTATCCTTTGGCATTAATATTATGAATGTGGGAGCTTCTACCATCTAAATTCAAATCGACATATGATCATTACTTCATAAATGTAGGACACCAATTTGTCACTATCATGTATGAACAAGTGTCTCGCTAGAGGAGACACACTCGTAACGATCATACCAACACCCGATCATAAAGAATTTACTCAAATGGTAGATCTAGAGGGAGAGTGTCTATGGCCGTCACAACAACTTGACTGCCATTATCAACACGCAATGTCGCCTCATCCTTTCAAGCTACTCAAGCAGTAAACCTGGTTCTTCACAAAACATGACTAGTTCAAGACTTAGTCACTACTGCGAGCACTTGCTTAGCTAAAACATTCATAACATGTATATCATATATACACCATCATCATTGATGACTTCCGGCGATCTGTTTCATCTTCTTGATACTTCCACCGTAATCAAGAATCATGAAGGTGAACGATTCCCCTTGCATTTCATAGTCTATGACAGAGGATTTGCACTTGGCAACGATGTCTGTCATCCAGTAATTGAGCTGAGCGAGGCGTCTCAATGTTCATTAATCATGAACATATGTCATTAAGCATGACCGCGACGTGCTCCCTCAATGTGTGTATTCTCTTCCATCTTGGTTGAGAAGACAATCAGTCAACGTACTGATAAACTTCATCAACCCAACTTTAGGGGTACCCCGAGTTTTAGCGACCATATCATATGTCCGCGATCCAATAACCCGTACCCACCGTTGGTTCTCTATGGCAGAGATGATAGCATACCCTGGACTATGATGATATCATCCGCTCAAAATCCGATAATCCAAATTATCTTTTGCTAGCGGAATCTCCGGGTTTATCTCCTAGCGGGTATTGTATCACAAAGAGCTAACGGTTTAAACAAGGAGTATCCTCAAGCTAAAGTATAAAACTATGAAATTTGGACCCAACCTTTTAAGTTTCTCAATCGCAGGAATGCGTCTAATTTGAAAAGATGCTATCACAAGGGTTAATATCTACAAAGGTTTGCAAAACAGACTCTGTTCATTATATTCTGAGTTCTAGTATTTTAGAAAATAACTATCCGAACTCCCACTCAAACGAACATCCCTCCTGGTCGTTTAAGCGATTACACGACCCCCATCCATTGCACCACCCCTCATCATCAGAGCCGGCGGCACAACTTCAAGAGTAGACAAAAGTCCGCCACACCAATTTTGTGACTCGTGCTCGACCTTTCGGTCTCCCTGTTCCGAGGCCATATTTCTGAATATGCTAGGCTCGCCACCAAAAACCTCCACGCTGACGCTTGTGCAACATGGCTTACACCCACCGTATGCGAACGAAGATATGTCTGACACCCGATCATCACGGCCTGCCTCATAACGTAGAACTTTCTTGGTGGTGCGCGTTGGAGGGAGAACACTAGTGGTATTTTGAAGGGATCATCTTATATAACTACCGCCGTGTAACTAATGTATACTATACACACAATCACACAATATAAGATGCACACAAAACATCAAATGTAATGCAATGTGATATAGTCCATCGCGCCATGGTCTTCTTGGCGCCGGCAGTTTATAAACAATTTAATAAACCTACCTTGACCATATCACATAGCCCCTGCAAAATAAAGTTATACGCTTCTACTTTATCTTTTGCATATTTTACGTGGCTTGGGGCTTTCGTAAATAGAACCGCTTCATACCTACGAACCTTATGACCACAACAACGATCCAATAATTGCATGTTTAAGCATCCCTTTCGGGCCCTCCATTGAAAATGCGAAGACCAACTAAAGAGAGAGAAACTGACACCCGCCAGCCACAGATACGGTACAAGCCGTATGTCAGTAGTGGAACCAGTCTCGCGTAAGCGTACGCGTAAAGTCGGTCCGGGCCGCTTCATCAACTCGATGCCGCTGGAATCACAAGTGCACGCTAGAGGGTAGCAAATAACAGGAACGGTGCCCCCGTGCAGAACACGGATTCTAACAGCGTACAGCTATATCTACGTTAGATCGGCTCTGATACCACTGAAGGGGATCGTGTGCAGAAAACAAAAAAATTCCTAGCAACGATATCCTTAAACTAGCCAAGATCTACACTATGCAGATATAGAAGTACGGCGGAGATCGGAATACATACCCTCGAAGACCGAATAGCGGGGATTACGCTCCCGCACAAGCGTTGACGATGAAGACGCCGTAGCCGACCTCTAGGTCGCGGAGAACTCGGCGCGACGAAGACGACGAAGATGACCCCAAGGTCGGGTGGAGGAAGTAGGCCTCCGAGTACCGCTAGCGCAGCACCTCGTAGGGCGTCACACACATACGGTGGAGACGACGGCCTCCGAAGCTCCAGTCCAGGACGAGCAGCGGAAGACTTGGACCGGAATACCAGCAGCGCGACAGCGGGCTATGGTGGAAGAGATCCCCCTCCTCTACTCGGCGCGGCTCCGACAAGGGAACCACGAGATCGAGAGATAAATTGGGAATTAATTGGTGAATTAAAAGGCCAGGGGTGCCCTTTCTTATATAGGCTCCCAGGGGGAGCCAACCTTGCCAGCCAGGCAATGTGGGACTATCCCACATGCCTGGTTCGGCCAAGGCTGATGCGCCGGCCCTAGGTGGGCCCCATTTGTCCCACCTAGGCCGGCCAAGCCTCCCCCACAAAATTCCCTTGAGGGTTTCCCCCCCCATGGGCCTTCTTTCGACCAGAAGGCCCATTTAGGGAAATCAGCCTAAAGAAATTCGAAAATAAATATATAAAATCATATTTGCATATTAATTACACTAATTAATATCAAACATAATATATATAATTTTTCCTAGCTCCGAAAACTCTTTCGGCGCTGCCCGATCTCCATCGGACCCCTCCCGGGACGTTCCCGGTGATCTCTTTCCTTTCCGGTTGTCTTGTCGAAACCCCTTAAGTGTGTTACCCTAGCGGTTCGATATAATAACAGGTACGATCAAGACTCCTCTATGATCGAAGACTAACTCGTAGGCCTGGACCCCATGAATTAATCCCTGTGATATAACGAATGACTTTCATCTATCAAACCTGGACGAATAATCTTAAACCCTTTGTCATGGCGATACTTAGCGTGTCCGAGCATTATTCTCAGATATCTCCATACCTAGCATGATCTCGTTATCAACATCGCTATCTTCTACTCGTCTATGATATTATGTCAGCTGGTGACCTAGTCACATGTTTGCAAACTCATTTGACATAATCTCACCGAGTGGGCCCTAGAATATCTATCCGGCTATGCGGACTGACAAATCCCGCTGTTGACCCCTCGTCTCAACTACTCCTTTCCGATACCCAAAAGTATCACCGTTATTGTCATACTAAATAAGATACGACGTTTGGTGCGATCAAAGTATCTTCCAGGAATAACAATAAGAGTTGGTCTCACGGTCTTAAGGCGTAATGACTATGTCCTATAAATACTGGGTACGTTCATCACATCGTTGCTCCTAACGATATGACTTCCATTGCCGACCGGCGCCATGCCCTATGATCGGAAAACCTCGATCATCAATCGCGCAACGAAACTAGTCTTAGTAGAGGCTACTAGGGACCTGGTTGTTTATCTACCACACCTGTATTAATGTTTTCGCTTAATACAGTTATAGCATGGTGTAAAACATATAATGAACGATTGGGATATTGCCAATAAACTATGTTTATTAAGTGTCTCTAGGACATATTCCCTTCATTATGCCTTGCAGAGATTCATCTGAGCCGTCCGCAAAGAAACTGTTCCGAGCAGCTACATCCAGCCGTCCACGTGTCGTGCGGAGAGACTAACCGTCACCGCCCACTCCGTCCACTACGCACGAGAATCAAGGCATCATCATCGTGCCGTGAAATTTTCGCGCCCAGTTCGGAGAGACGTGACAACTGCTGACCACAGTCAACTCTGACAGCGGGCCCCGCTACGTCACGTCCCATCGGGCGCAGAGGCGTGCCACGGGGCATCATCACTGATGTCATCAAGCCAACGGCTCTCAAAAAGACGTGAAACAACAAGACAACTCGAAAGCACAATTCGAGTAGTAAGCTTCACAGCTGAAAGCAACCAGGTAGGACAGGGTGTTAATCCGAGAACCCGAAGCAATCATTCGGGTGACAAAGAAAATTAAGTAAGCTCAAGCAGCCGAATCCATCTACAAGTAAGCCAACAGGCCGAATAGAAGCAAGCTTCACAAGAAGGCCAAGGCA
Organism: Poa annua; assembly: GCA_026929855.1. Lineage (NCBI taxonomy): Eukaryota > Viridiplantae > Streptophyta > Magnoliopsida > Poales > Poaceae > Poa > Poa annua. The sequence goes on from CM049426.1 coordinate 300,506,822, forward strand.
AAGTAATTCGACTGCAGAGATTACTCCCATCGGGAGTGTCCTGTTCGACTGAGGAAAGCGAGTTCGAACTCAAGAACAAGCAATCTGGCGGCGGCCCCAGGAGGAAGAAGTCCTTTGCCCCACTCTACGATTCGACCAAGCACTCGGGGGCTACTGACGTGGGGCTACTTTTCGACTAGCCCACAGTGAGGCTACCTGGGCCGCGCCAAGCTTATGAAGGCCCACAGAAGGCCCACTAGGTGTACCGTGCAACCTAGTCCAGATCGGTTAGATCTCATAACCTGCCATATCTGTAATTGCCATCGGCATCGACCACCCGAGACCTAGCTTACCTATAAAAGACAGGAGGGTTGCTCGTCTCAAGGACACGCTGATAGCCACCACCACAAACCCTAGCGAGATCGCAATCTCGCCATTGTAATCGTTACTCGCCATCAATACCAGACAAGCAGGAGTAGGGTGTTATCCTCCGGGAGCCTGAACCTGGGTAAATTCCCCGCTTGTCAGCCGTCGTGATCACCAACGCTTATCTCTCTCCCCCTCAATCAACCCGGGGTGGACAACCCTGGGATTTGCCGAGTTACGCCCTCGTCATGCACGTTCCTGATATTAGCAAAAATTTGCTTTCAGTCTATCGTCTTGTTTCTGACAATGATATATTCATCGAGTTTCATAAGCATTTTTTCTTTGTCAAGGACAAGGTCACGAGGAGCATCATCCTTCAAGGTAGAAGCCAGGGTGGCCTCTACCCACTTCCGTTTGATCGAGCATCTTCTCATGCGAGGCATGCATCTTCCGGTGTCAAGATTTTGTCATCTCAGTGGCACCAGCGTCTAGCTCATCCGTCCAATAAAGTAGTTTAAAACATTGTTAGGGCCAACAATTTACCTTGTTCTTTGAATTTTGAGTCGTCTGTGTGTGACGCGTGTCAACGCGCCAAAAGTCATCAACTACCTTATAATCATTCATCTCGTGTTTCTCATTCTCCTCTTGAGCTTATTCACACAGATGTATGGGGGCCTGCTTTACCTTCTTCAGGGGGTTTTAAGTATTATGTTAGTTTTGTTGATGATTATAGTCGCCATTGCTGGATATATTTAACTAAACATAAATCGGATGTTGAGGGTATCTTTTATAATTTTCAGAATCATGTTGAGCATAGGTTTTAACTGTCACCGCATGGAGAAAATGTGGGAATAAAAACGAACAAAATTGCGACACTTGTCAGCGCACACACGAGCGCGCGCACGTGGGACTTCGCGAAGGGAAGACTTTTTTTTATAGAATTTTGATATTTCTCATCTACTTTCTTCTGGGTAGATTCACCAGGAATCCTTTGGTCGTTTGATCCCATGGTTATACTTGATGGGCTGCATGCCCGCATGGTTATACTTGATGGGCCGCTTCAAATGCAGCTCAATAACATGTATTGTTTCTCGTTTTCTTTTATGTTTTATAGTAAAAAAATGTGTTCCGATTTGTGGAAAAAAAACAGAAGTATTCGTTCTAGAAACTAATATATGATATTTATCTTAGTTGAGATTTCTAAAAATGAATATTTGTGTTATTTGAACAATTTTTCAGATATGAACATTTATGTTATTCGCACGATTTTTAGAAAATATCATTCATTCTATTTGAAGGTTTTCCAATATGAACATTTGTATCATGTGAACCAGTTTTCCATATTTTTATTATTCTTTAAATAATTTTAAAAAATATGAACAGCTATGTTAATTGAACGATATTTCAGTATAAACATCTATATTATTATTTGAAAATTTAAAATAATAATATTTATAGTACAACATAAAACATATATTGTTAATATAAAATGGAAAAATCTAGATGAAAAAGAAAAAATAAAATAAAAAGGGAAATTGAAAATAAATAAAATATCATAAGAGGTAAAAATGGAGACGAAAACCGGCCGAAGACAGAAAAAGCTTGCTACGTTTTCTTGTTGACATTGTACGCCCATATGCATACATTAATTGTATTTATAAAAATACTAACACAAAGATGACATAAGTAATATAGAATTAGGATAAAACAAGTGATAAAACTGCTGCAAACGGCCATCGCCGCAACTACCAAGCATCTATGTCTTCCGCCGTAGCCAGAGATGAAGAACACCAATGGTTGGTCCACACCTTGACATTGAAGAAACCCCGTGCCATAGGGTGTTAATGAGACACAATAGCCACCAGCCCTCTAAGGCTGCATTAAGGAAAATCGGCTGGAGGAGCCCTTTGAGCCTGCTCAACGTCAGATTCAGAGCCACCGTCACCCTACCCTTCAACATGTGGCCGGATCCTCCACAATCTGATTTTGTATCTCTTTAATGTGCAGGGTTCTAGCAATGAGCTGGACATATCTGATGATACTTGGAACTTTCAGAACCCATATTTGACTCGTTGGCAACATTAGCTTGATAGTTATTGAATAAATTCTTCAATTTAGTGCACGACTTGCTACTATGTAGAGATCAGGAACCAGCATTAAACTATGTACTTATTTTAGATACAGATGTTCATTTCATAATTTATACATTTCAGTGTTTAAACTATCTAGAAATAAAATACACACATATTCAGTAAGTCCTTAAAACACATATTTTATAAGTCGGCAATGTGCAGGTAAGCTCGTAATGTATAATTCAGGCTATCTGGCTGGCCGGCGATGTCGGCCTCGTGATTTGTCTGACGGATGGTGCGGTATGTGTCCGTTTTGTATGTTCAGCAATGAGGTCCGTTGAATGTACGTAACAATTGCAAGTGTGAATCTCTAAGAAAACTAATCTCACTAGAAATAGAGACTTCTCCTTCTCACACATGTCCACGTGGAACCCACATATATTTCACTTTATATTTAGTTGTAGTTCATAATTTTAAATTTAGTTTAAAAAATATTCTATTAGGTATATTATATATACATATGTTTTTACTTATCTACTATTTTTTTGTGAAATAAGAAGCGATTCCTATCTTAAAAAAAAGTTTCATTTCTCTTGAAAATTTCCTTGAAAATTACTTTTTTGTGTAGACAGAAATACAAAACAAAGATCCAGACTTTGTAGAATATGTGAGATAAGTTTTATTTTAACAAAGCTAAACATGTCGTTTCGATTTTATTAAAACGACATGTGGTGAGTTCGGAGCTACCGGAGAGATATCCGATAACCCTCACTCTTATCTCTGCCTCGCGTCCATCATAGTGCCATGCCGCTTTTGCCACACGACACCTTTTCTCTCTCTCCGCCTCACTCAAATCGTATTGTACCAAAAACAACCGTTCCTATGCAAAGTTTGTCTTTCTCTTCACACATACCTCTACCAAAGTTTGCCCTTCTCTCCACACACATCTTTTACTTCGTCAAACACTTGAAACTCCATGGCACCTTATCCATGATGCCACATGACACTATTTCTCTCCCTCCGCCTCTTTCGAGTCATATTGTATTGAAAACACGTCATTGAGATAACTTCTATGATACTCACAGTAGTTGCATGCGAACACCCATGTCGCCTCCCGCACCGGCCACCGCTATCACCGTTGCTATTATTAGTGGTCGACTATCCAATCCTAATGACGGCCCTCAAGTCCATTGATAACTTGCACGATACGTGTGCTCAAACTATATGTCAAAAGAAGTGTGTTTCTACAATTCAATATATAATTATTGTTGGTATTCATACCATTTAATTTATTATAATTTATTTTGTACATCTTAGATCTAATGCACTAATTTATATTGCATGTCAACAAGTTTAATTTCTTAGTTTGCTCTATATTTTTATGAATTATTTAGTATTTATTGGAGAAATGTTACTCCGTTTTTATATAGTATCGGTGAAAGAGCATTTTCCCTCATGTGTGGTTTTGGTAATTGAATGACAATCTCTATGGACTAATGTTTGCTTTGAGATATCATTATATATCATGTCCATGGAGTTGTGGAGTTCATGTGTTGGAATCTTGAAATTTATGTGTTGAGTGGAGCATATTGCAAGTATGTCTTGAAGGATTCAAGACATCATATTAGTGAACAAATGTTGGAAGATATAAGGTTGATCAAGATGTTGATCAACACACAAAGCTACAAGATGTACCAAGAGCGATCATGTATCTCTTGGGATGGTAAACACTTGTCCGCATAGCTTTGTGAACTAACCCATGATATATGTGTGTGTGGTATCTTTATATGAGGTTAGGTATCTTCCCATGGGCTTGCATCAAATGAATATTTCATATAGCTCATGGAGGATGACGTCATGTGATGATCGTCATCAAGGTGAGATGTGCAAGACCAAGACCAAGAGAAGCTTCTTGAAGAAATCCTATGCTTGGTGCTTGCAATGGATACATGAAGATGAAGCTAAGCGAGACTCTCCCATTGTGAGCATGGGGGAGTATTTCGAGAAGTCTTCTTCAAGCATGTGCTTGGACGTGCAATCAAGAAAAGATGAACCACTTGAAGAGATCAAGATAGTCATCATCCAACTCAAGTGGAATGCTCAAGGCAAAGGTATGATCTTGATAGGGCTATAGGATAGATAGGCGTACTATCAAGAGGGGCTCTCAAGTTGGTAACTTGATCGCATCGTTGTGGAGAGCTCAAACCTTTGCATACTTGGTATATCATGTTTCTTGGTTCTTATTTGGCTTTTATGTTGGTGATGAATTAGATCTTGGTTCATCTCCATGTCAAGCTCTTGTTCATAGAAATCGGTTTTACTTTGGACAACTTGTTGCGTTTTCGGTGGCGGAAATATTGTCGGTTCTACCATGAGGAAAGTCCCACACCTTGCCATGTGTGGTGATTTTTGTTGGGTGCTCATCGTCGCTATCTTTCCAACAAAATTGGTCTCACCTCATTTGGAGTTCATTTGCAAAAGTTATAGCAGTTTTCGTTTCGGTGTTTTGCTGATTCGGATTATTGGGGCCCGATATTTCGTTCTACCGGAATTTCCGCTTCCCGAGCTGGTCCAAGAAAACGGCTAAGGAAAGGAGAAAAAGGGTTCTGGCTCCAGTCGGAAATTGTGCTCGGAAATTTCCGTCTACCGGAATTTCCGAGTGCCCCCAGAAAAGTCCTCCAGAAATGGCTAAGGAAAAGTTTGGTTTTGCTTCTGACTCCAGCCGGATTTTCAGCTCGGAAATTTCATGGACTCGGAATTTCCGGTTGATCGGAATTTCCGAGTCTCACTTATACCGGAATTTCCGAGTGTCGAAACAGCCAACGGCTATATTTCCTAGAGATGTATAAATACCCATCCCCTTCTTCTTCCCCAGCCAATCCAAGGCAACACGTTTTTCCCCTCTCTCCTACTCCATTGTTGACCTTGGAAAGCTCACTTCCCTCTCAATCCCTTCATTGAATCTTCCATATTCTTTAGGGAAAGTTGAGAGGAGATCTAGATCTACAATCCTACCAATCAATCTCTCCTCTAAGTGAGGGGAACTTAGTGGATCTAGTTCTTGGAGTTCCTTTGTGGTTCTTCGTCTTTGTTCTTCCTCTCTTCTCCCCTCCATAAGCATTAGTTGCTTTTGGTGGGATTTGGGAGTGAAGGATTTGACTCCTTTGTGGTTTCCTTTGTTCTTCCTCTGTTATTCCCCCATAAACATTTGTTGTTGTGTTGGAATTTGTGAGTGAAGGACTTGAGCACTTCGTGTGCTCTTGCCATTGCATTTGCATCGGTTTGAGCCCTCCACGAGGATTCGTGGTGGTGTTACTTGTGAGCTTGTTACTCTTGGGTCTTTGGACCCTAGACGCCTTTTGTGGCCAAGACCTTTTGTGGTCACTTGAGAGCCCCCAATTAAGTTGTGGGTGTGTGCCTCAAGACTTGGGAGCCCCCAATTAAGTTGTGGGTGTGTGCCTCAAGAGTTGTACGGGATTCGATCTCCGCCCCAAAGGATATCAATAGTGGAAGGTGAACTCGCAACCTTTTGTGGTTGAGTTCATCAGGAGAAGAAGGTGAGCCTTTGTGGCGTTGCGGCTAACATGTTGTGGTTCCGCACACCTCTCCAAACGAGACGTACACCCTTTGGGTGGAACTCGGGAATACATCCTCGTCTCCGCGTGCCTCGGTTATTTCTATACCCGAGCTCTTTACTTATGCACTTTACATTGTGATAGCCTTCGTGCTTGAAGTCATATATCTTGCTATCCCCTTGTTACTTGTATTGCTTAGCATAAGTTGTTGGTGCACATAGGTGAGCCTAGTATTTATATCTAGGTTGTATGCTTGTTAAAGTAAACCTCTAGTTTTATTCCGCCTTTATCAAGCATACCGGAATTTCCGGGTCATTCTTGGACCGGATATTCCGGCTCCTCGGAAAAAGTTTTAAATCGCCTATTCACCCCCCCTCTAGGCGACGTCTATCCGTTCAATTGGTATCAGAGCCTGGTTATCTCATTATTAGGACTAACCGCCTAGAGAAAAAGATGTCGTTTAGAGATCTAGTGCACAATCCCACTTATAGATTTGATGGCGCAAATCATGATGTTTGGAAAATTCGCATGCTTAAGTTTTTTAGAGACATGGGTTCAAATTTAGAGAGTATTGTAGATATGGGTTTTTCTCCTCCAAATGATTCACAAGAATTATTTTTAGAGGATGAGAAAAACTCTTATCTCGATACTCTAGCATCTAATGGTCTTATATGTGCTTTGAGCGATGTAGTTCTTGCGTCAATCATGCCTTTTCGGAGCGCTCATAAATTATGGACAAAGCTTCAAGATATATATGAGGTGTCCAACATTTCCAAGGATGATATTCCTCCTTCCACATCCGGTCGTGATGAGCTCACGCCTTCTTCCACTTCACCGACATGTGGTTTGTCACAAGGTAATGATATGGTGAGTGGTGATAGAAATTGCATTCTTGATGATGAATCTACTATTGAATATACTTCACACTCATCTTATTGCAATGCTCTATCTTTGGACTTAAACACCTCTAGCACTCCAAATGTCATACATGCTAGTGTTGATAGTCCTTGCACCATGTTAGATCTTGCCCTTTGAAGAAGAAGCCTCTTAGTGAGAAGCAACAAGGGAAGCGACCTCAAGTCGCAACTCAAGCTTCCCGAGTTGAAGAATCTTCCCTTCCCAAAAAGAAAGGTAAAATCCGACTTTGCTACAAATGTCGTGGGAAGGATCACTTTGCTTCTTCTTGCACTCAAGGTACCTTATCCAACCCTTCTACTATTGATAATGTCCATTCTCTTCGGAAGGATAAGGTTGGCAATGTGTTTGCCAAAGTTAGTGGTACTCAAAGTGGTGTCAAGAAAAGAACCATTTGGGTTGCCAAGCCTATTGTGACTAACCTCTTAGGACCCAACTTGGTTGGGGACCAACAAGCTAAAACTTGATCAATAGGTGTAAACGGAGGACATTGGAGACTTGACTACATCATGAAGAATTAAGGGATCTTCATCAATCATATTCTCTCAAGTCAAGTCAATTGGATTATATTGTCTTAGCATATATCCAATGCTCCTCCTTGCGGTAACTTGTATTTAACTCATATGTACTCATTGAAAGTTACTTGCACCCTTACATGTGTTTGGTTTTGTGCCTTACTATTGTTTCACATGTGTTGTGCACTCTGGTTACTTATGTTGAATAATCAAGCTTGTGTATGTTGGTTTGCACACCATGTATGTTTGAGCCTCTTGTCCATTTTCTTTCATCTTAATTGGCTCTTTTAGGGATGTTAATGGACTATCCCATTTTGAGGTAGTGATGTGCTTTTTGGTAACTCACCACACTAAAATGTGTATTCATGAGGAATACCACTTAGTAGTGATATTTCAATATTATCTACTCTCTTTGTGATATGTCTTACTCATGAGAAATTCAAATTCTAATGTCCATTAATTATCTCTTGTTGGATTTCTTTTGCCTCTTTTTAAAAAGAATGGATTATCACATTATGGGGGAGTAATAAGCTATGTGCATATTACAAGCCTAGAAAATGTGAACATGTGAGGTAGTGTCACCTAGAGTTGATATTTGTGATTATCTTGTTCCTAGGTGGCATGATACTCAAATAAGTTCCATATTTGCTTAAATGCATTTTGTTCACCCATCTTTTGGTATCTTGTTTGTGAGAGAGTTTCTTGATACTTAGTATGATCATTGAATATGTGAAGTCATCAAGAATCTCTATATAAGCATGTTTTTCAATTCTTATCTTTTGCCACATGCTTACGTTTTGTGAATATGATCTTGAAATATTTTCCATCTATCACCGAGAGCTATCCCCCTACAATCATTGTCTTTGACAAGTGATAATTATATTTGTGATAAATTTATTGATCATATTCACATTGTCTATTGTTCTTAAGTTGTATTTTTCTATCACCAAGTTTGTTTTGGTTTAACCATCCTTTTGTCTTATTTGCTTCATTTGGATCTTTTTGTTACTCTACTCATAATTTGTGTTGTACTTTCTTGAGTTAGGAAAAGCAAGGATCCCATTGTTGTGCATTTACATTCGAAGACTTAATTCTAAGTAATGCACTATTCTTGGGGGAGCTATCCTACATTGAGTAGAACATCATCCTTTTAATTGTTATCGGGTCTTATTGATTTTCTTGAACTTTGTGCTCAAAAGGATATATGGAGGGTAATGATCCCACTTGTGTGTATTTTGTATTTACATTCAAGATCTCAAATAATGCACAAATCATGGGGAAGCTACTCTATACTCTTTATAACACTATTCTTTAAATTGGTTTGGTATCTTATTGGTCTTCTTGAACATGATTAATGCTTTAACAATGTATATGGAAAGTGATGATCTCATTTATGTGCATTTTTTATCCATATACAAGATCATAAATAATGCACAAATATTGGGGGAGCAATCCTATACGTTATTGAACATTAGTTATCTTCAATTGGTATTTCATCCCGATGACATGTCTCTTTGAAAGACAAACATTTTTCATCTTGGTACTTGGTTTCATCATGAAAAGTGTAGAGGGCTTGGTTTATTTGTTGAAACTTTACTCTTCTTTGTGGAGTTAGCTATCTCATCCCATGGTTCCTAGTCTACCTTCTTGGTTGAGATAAACCTTCGAGCATATTTGTTTGATTTATTTCTTATGCTTATTGGTTTAGCCTTCACCGTGTTTTCATTTGATATCTTTTCAAATTGGTTTCTCCGATCATGAGTTGGTTTGAGTCTTTGATACAATGAGGACAAATCTTTCTCTTGCCACACTTTTGTGTAGTTCTTGATTTAATTGGTGTTTTGTCCACATTGTATCTCGTTTGGTTCTTAAAAGTTTTGTGCATTCATATTTGCTATATGAATATCTTAGGACATGCTTACTTTCGTTGATCCAATATATAGGATAAACTCCATCAAATCCTAAATGGCTAAGATGTGCATGAAATTCTATTTCACATCAGTATGCACATATTTATGTGGAGTTTGTCCTATGTATTGTAGTTGGTCTAACTACTTTGGACCCAATTAGTTTGGGTGCCATAGTGTACTTGATTTGTTTTAGGTACATGAGAGATGCATTTGAAGCTTGCCTCTATTTAAAGAAGATGACTTCACCATGTGCTTCTTGGAGCCAAACTTGGATGATTGTGAACTCTCATCTTCTACACCGTCAATGCTATCTCGGTAACAAGTATCTAACTCATGCATTTACTTCTAGCTCTCAACCTTGTGTAGGTTGTTCTTTGGCATGAGTTTCTCTAAGTTGCATTTGATATGGTTTTTGCAAAGTTTCTTTCGTTCAAATATCTTCATTGCTAATGTGAGTAAGCCGGGATGATTACACATCAAGAGTATTTATTTAATCATATTCATGATTCACCGATCCTCAATATGTTAATCTAGCAAATTCATTTCAAAGTCTCTCATGTGCAATATAGATGAATTCTCATAAATCATTTGCCTTATGTGATATTTGTTTTGTGTCTCGAAGTATCCCAACTATCAATTATCCTATGTGGGTACTTGTGATGCTTTCAGAACTTGGTGTTGGAAGTTCATCTATACCCTCTAAGAATAATTTGAGCTATGTGCTTTGCTTGTAAGCAAAAATCTTATCGGTGTATTTATGACTTCCTCTTAGATACCATGTGCTTTACCTTGTACCTACATTGTGTGTGCATGTTTCTTTGTGGACTTAGTGACCACTTAGAAACTTATACACATGAAGGTAGTTACATATTTTATTGGTATTCAAAATCTTTAGTGATCACCTTTTATTACTTTCTTGATTGTTTGGTGATCTCTAAAAGGCACAAGCTTTGTTTTTCTTTATGGTTTCACATTGCCTCTTAATAAGCTTGTGATCCTATTTGATTTATCCTCTTGGGTGTGCTTGTTTGCGAAATACATGATATGCACTATGTGCCTCATAATTTCAAAGACTTTGGTGATGCTTAGGCACATCCTTGTTTAGTATCCTAAAATGTATTTTCATGACACACCCATCCTTTCTCGTGTGAGCAAGTCTTCATTTGTCACTTCTCTTTTTGCTCAACATTTGTTTGTTGCCAGGTTGTAACATCCCAAATTTTGCAAAAATTTAAAACTTGCATTTAAGCATCATGCATCATTGAGCATAAGAATACCTTCCAAAAATATTAAATAAAACTTCAAATCTAAATATAAATAACCTACAAATTCCATAAAGTGTTTATTTAAAAACTCCATTATTAAATAAAATTTTACCAATTTATATATATGTAAAAATAATATTAAAAAGTTCCATTTTTAATAACCTTTCCAAAACATATTTTTATGAATTTTTCTGAAATGTTTTGAATAAGTTTAAAAATCATATTTGAAATCAGTATTTAAAAACAGAAAAGGATTTAAATAAAATTATTTGAATTTCGGAGCAAGTGGGCCGTGGCCCGTGACTATCTACCGCGCGCGCGTAACCGAGCAGCCCGCCAGCGGCCCAGCGCCCCGTGCGCTCGCTAGCAGACGCTGACAGGTGGGACCCACCTGTCATCACCCTCACGCCAACGTTCTTCCCCAAATCACGCCACGACCCCGACCGGAAACGGCAGATTTGATTCGCATGATTACGAGCGAATTACTGCTCCCCTTACCTCGCCTCCACCCCCTACTAATAGCCCTCCTCGCTCTCGTCCGATTGCCCCAAACCTCACCTCCCGAGAGCCCATAGGCTGCCCGCACGAGCTCGCGCCATCCCGCCGTCGCCGTCGGTAAGAACTTCACCGTCCGAGCAACTCCGGCCACCTCGGACCTCCATTCCACCTCCCCTCGCTCCCTGTGAGCCGTACGCATCGATTTGACATGGTGGAGCGTTTGTTTTTGCAGCGAAACCTCACCTCCGTCCACGACCGAGAGAAACCGACGCCGTGCACAACTCCGGCGAGCTCTTCCGGGAAGACGGGGACGCTCCGGTCTTCATCACCGCGCCATCGCCCTCCCCACGACGTCGCGCATCTCCTGGTGAGCTCCGTTTTCCTCTTAGCATCGTAGCACGCCACGGGCACGAACGCCGGCCATGGCTCCGCCGCGCACCGTGCGTCTCCGGTGACCGCGCCGCCCGTTTTTGGTCAACGAATCGTGGACCGTTAGATCTAGATCCAATGGATCTAGATCGATTAGATCTCGCGCGTCCATCTTAAATTAGATCGGACGGCTCTCGCAGCCGATCCGCGCCGAAGCGGTATCAACCAATAAGATTGCGCCACGTAGCCCATTTAATTTCTATTTCGCAGGAAATTTTATAAATAAAACAGAAAATAGATAAAACTTGCAAAATTCATAACTTTAGATTTGTAAGTCCAAATTTAATAAACTTTATGTCATTGGAAAGCTCTGCTCATGTAGTTTAATTCTACATCATTTGTTTTTCCCTTTGACAAATTATAAATTGAATAATTATCAGAGGAGTATTTCGGCCATTAAAATAATAACTTAAATAATAAAAAATGATTTGGAATTAAAAGTAATTGTTTTGAGATTGTATAAATTCCCTCTGTCCAGCAAAATTAATAAATGTACAAATTGAAGATATCATAAAAACAATAAAAGTTGTAATTATAGAAATCAAAGTTTTACTATATTATTTTAAATTGATAAATAAAATAAGAAATACCTAAACACTATAATTCAATTATTAATGACAGAAAATAAGAATTAATAATAAGTGTGTCTAATCATCATAGCATATCATTCATGCATACATGATTTGTTTAGTGTTGTGATGATATGGTGTTGATGTTATTCATTGTTGTGCTAGATTGTGAAGAATAGGAAGGACTTGCTTGTGATTGTTACTCTTGTTGTGCTTGTTCCTCCTGTTACCAAGGCAAGTGACATTCATACAATATCCCATATTTTCTATATGCATAAGTAGTATGTTTTGAGTAGTGTGCATGATAGGGATTTTGATTTATTTTATAATACTAAGTTAGTTTATGTTTTACAAATATCCTAGTAGTGTGTAGCCACCGTTTTTTCCCTAAGCAGCCATGAAAAGATTTTATTAGTTGCTTAGCCATGCTATAAAAATGTTTGCCATGTTATGGAAATGTTTCTAAGTGTTAAAATCTAAAATGCACTTCTGGGTGGAATTGGTTGTTATGGTTTATGTTGAGTGGCTTTTGGGACTATGCTTGTGGTTGTCTTCGCCTAGGATGAATGTCTATTCTACCTAGGGCCATGGGTATGGTGGTTGTTACCCCGAAGTACACTTGTGGACGGCCACCCAGGAACGAAGAGATTACCAAGTCCCTCCAAGTTTAGAAGCTTCCCGTGCAACCTTTTGACAATGGGCTCTGTCTAGAATGATTAAGTTGTGGGAGTGCAACCTGTCAGCTTGACAAGCAGATGTAGAGATGATAGGTGGAACGGGTCTTGCTAGTATGGTTGCATTCTTCTTCTGAAAGTTCTTGTCTCAATTCTCTCCTTTCCATAATACACTCCGTGTGTATAGGATTTCCCGGACAAATTGAGTCTAAAGGTGAAAGTGCATAACCTCTGCAGAGTCGACAATCTGAGATCTCAGCCGTGTCCCCGGAAATGGACTACTTCGAGCAACTGGACAAGGAAGGGCAGAAGAATCTCAACACTATTTTCATAAAGTAAAATTTGACTAAGTAAAGAATTGTTGGAGCACTTGGGCTTTGTCCCACGGTGCCAAGTCTTCGAGAAATAAAAGTGTTTTGCAAAATGATAGGAGAAAACTTGCTTTCTGCAAATAGCCTTCAACCCCACCAAGCCAAATATGCATATAGATGTTAGACTTGCCAGTATATTTATCCACCATAGTCACTTGCCAATACATCATTGTATTGACCTCCTTCGGGGGCTGCATATTCCAATGTGCAGGAAATTCTGATGCTGAATGATTGGCTCGAGTCTACACCCAACATGACTGCCTGTGGCGCATGCTTGAAGATGAGGCTCAATGTTATTTTGCTTTCGCTGTGAACTTTGAACTTTAGCTAGCCTTCAGGGCTATGCAATTTGTAATAAGGCCATTTTGGCTATTATTTTGGATCCCGTTGTAGTAATTTAATACTTATGCAATGATACGTTATATTTTGTACTGTGGTGCTGGCAGTGATCCAGGGACTAGCACATAACACAGGTGTTCCAACTTTATTAAAAGTTGGGGTGCTACAAAATGGTATCAGAGCGAAGTGTTGCCTGTAGGTTCGAGCCCCTAGGATTGGTTAAGCCCTTTTTGATCATAAGGTTACCATCTTTGAAGTATGTTGGATTCTAACGGCATGGTGGGATGAAGCGGCCCGGGACAAACTTTACATGTCCACGTACATGAGACCTGTTCCACAATATAAGTGGCTGGCCGGGTGTCTGTCTCTCTCACTATAGTGAAAAATCCAATTTACGAAGAGTTGTTGATATCTGTTGATCACCTTAGGATTTTAACTTAGTATTCCCCCTAAATTAAGAATAAACTCCATAAATAGTACTCCCTTATCCTATGCAATTCTTGTTCTAATCTCCCTTCTTTCCTACCTAAAGGATGACGAGCTTTCACTTCACCACTGCGGAGGACTTCGAGAATACCCGTTTTGGCTGTTACCTCCTCGACATCGGCGAGAAGATAGGGTTACCACTACCCCAAATAAAGGGCTTCATTCTGAAGAAGTTTAACAAAGAGGGTTGCTGGGGAATAAAAGCAACACAACCAGGACGTGGAGAGGAGCCCCCACTGGAGATCAAATTGGTTAGTGACTCCAAAGACAAAGGGCTCAATCTAGTCATGCAAGATTTGATTGGGCGCCTCTGCGGACGCTACAACTTAGAGTTGAGGGGCCACTATTCCATTTTCTTTGGAAGAAGAAACGAGGATGGAGAACCTTACCTGTATGATGTTGGAGAAAGAGGCAAGGCAAAACCCCTTAGTCTTTATTTTCAGGAGCTGGAAATCCTTGTCACCGAACTATATGAAGATCGACGCACCGAGCTTCTGAAGAACGATGAGTTATGTGCCTTACTTAAGGAGAACGAAGAGAAGGTGAAGGTTCAGGAGGAAGTAACAAAGGCACAGGAAGAGAGATTCGCTGCACAAGAGGAGAAATACAGGAGACAAGAGAAAAGAGTTCAAGAGAAGAACAAGATCATCAGGGAACAAAAGGCAGAGCTCGAGAGCAACGAAGTCGAGTTCGAAGCTGATAGTGACTTGATAAAAAGGCTTCGTACTGAGAAGAGAGAGCTGCAAGAAAAGAATCTTGCCCTGGAGAAAGAAGTAAAGGAACTCAAGGATGTACTCGCCAATGAAGGAATCGAGATACAGGAAATTGAAGAGGAGGAAGAGGATATGGTCGAGTAGTTAATTAGTGAGACCACCATTTATCATACCCCACATGGTTTGATCTTGTATTGACCTACCAACTTGTGGTAAGGCAGTACCTTCCCTTGTATTCTCGGAACCTCGCGAGTGATTTTCCAAACTTTTATATCGTTTTTACAAAAATCAAAGGTTTTGAACTGTTTGCTGATTGTTTTATGAGTGGTGTGTTGATTGTTGGTGTGCTTGACTGGATTGTTTTGTGCATAGGAAAGGTTTCTCTTCATAGATATATCTATCTTTTACTCATCCATGCAAAAACCCCACAGATGCCTCCACGTCGTGATCCCGACAATAGCAAAACTATGCAACAACTGATGGCAGCTCAAGCCCAGCTGATGACCATGATGACCTAGTTCATTGCAGCAACCAACAACAACAACAACAACCACAATAACAACCATCCACCACCACCCCCACCTCCGGTGGACAGACTTGCAAGGTTTCTTAGGCTTAGACCTAATAAGTTCTCCTCTGCTACTGAACCCATAGTGGCGGATGACTGGCTCCGTTCCGTCAACAAGGACTTAGTAACCTGTGAGTGTTCTGAGGCAGAAAAGGTGAGGTTCACTGCTCACCTATTGGAAGGACCTGCTGCCATGTGGTGGGAGACCTATCAAGTGACCCATCCCTTGGATGGCATGACTTGGGATGCGTTCAAGGATGGTTTCCGCAATGCTCACATCCCCTCTGGCATAATGAATCTGAAGAAGGAGGAGTTTCGTAGCTTGAGACAGGGAGGTAGAACTCTGAAGGAGTACATAGATGACTTCTGTACGCTATCAAGGTACGCACCAGAAGACATCGACACTGATGCTAAGAGGAAGGACAAATTCCTTAATGGACTTCGGGGAGAACTAAAGATACCTTTGTCTGTGGCATATACTCCTAACTATCAGATTCTGCTAGATCAAGCAATCACCCTGGACAATAACATCAGAAAGGAAGAGAATAGGAAGAGGAAGTTTGGTGCAAGTAAGGGTAACACTGAAGTGGCTCACAAGAAACCACACACCCCAGAAGTCAGTGGCCATAAACCCTGGAACTACTCCAACAATGGTAGTAGCCAAAAGTATCATGGTCATAACCACAATGGAGGGTATAAAGGAAATAATGGTGGGTTCAAGGGAAACCATCACCATGGCCATAATCATGGAAATGGTAATCCTCGTCCTAACACTGAAGGGAAGAAAGACCTGTCTAATGTGACTTGCTTCAAGTGCAAGAAGACGGGACATTATGCTACTGATTGCCCAGAGAGAAAGGCCGATGAAAATTCCAAGCCCAATCCTTTCCAGAAGGGACAAGTAAATCACCTCAACGTGGAAGAAGTTCATGATGAACCTGACGCTGTGATTGGTAAGTTCCTGCTCAATTCTTTTCCAGCATTGGTCTTATTTGATACTGGAGCATCGCATTCATTCATATCAAGAGCTTTTGTAAACAAACATGGGCTAGCCGAGGAAAGCTTAGGAAAACCTATTAGAGTGAGTTCATCTGGGGGTGAGATGATAGTAAATTCAGGTTGTAGACAGTTAGAATTAAGGATTGGAAAATATCTTTTTCCAGCAGACTTAGTCATCCTAGAAACCCAAGGTTTGGATGTTATTATCGGAATGGATTGGATGACCCGTTTCGAAGGAATCATAGACTGTGCAAACAGAGCTATCACCCTCACCACCCCAGAAAAACAAAAGATTAAATTCAGATCAACTTTCGAACTTAAGAAAGTTAGGCTAAATTCTCTTAAGGGGGTTAGCCTTGGTGATGTGCTGATTGTCCAAGAGTACCCAGATGTATTCCCAGAAGAATTACCGGGAATGCCACCTGATAGAGATGTGGAATTTCTCATTGAACTAAAACCGGGTACCGGACCAATAGCCAAGAGACCTTACCCAATGGCCGTCGATGAACTGAAAGAACTCAAGAAACAACTGGAGGAACATCTTTTGAAAGGAATTATCCGTCCAAGTTCTTCGCCCTGGGGAGCGCCAGTCCTTTTTGTCAAAAAGAAAGATCAAACCCAGAGATTAGTCACGGACTACAGAGATATAAATGAACACACCATCAAGAACAAGTATCCGTTACCCAAGATAAATGAATTATTTGATCAATTGAAGGGTGCTTGTGTGTTCTCCAAGATTGATCTTCGATCAGGATATCTCCAAATGAAAGTTAGAGAGATGGATATACCAAAAACAGCGTTTCTTACCAGATATGGCTCTTATGAGTATACCGTAATGCCGTTTGGTTTAACCAATGCTCCAGCTTATTTCATGAATATGATGAATAAAGTGTTCATGGATTTTCTGGACAAGTTTGTGGTAGTGTTCATAGATGACATTCTGATCTACTCCGAGAGTCACAAGGATCATGAAGAGCATTTGCGCCTAGTATTGCAGAGACTACGTGAACATAAGTTATATGCCAAATTCAGCAAGTGTGAATTTTGGTTGGAACAAGTCGCATTTCTTGGACACATAGTATCCAAGGAGGGTATAGCAGTGGACCCTGAAAAGGTCTCAGCTGTAACCAATTGGGAACCACCAAAGAATGTTGGAGAATTACGAAGTTTTCTTGGTCTAGCAGGTTACTACCGAAGGTTTATAGAAAACTTCTCCAAAATCGCCAAGGCACTGACCGAATTGCTAAAGAAGGAGAAGAAATTTGAACGGACAGACACGTGCGAAGCCAGTTTTCAGGAATTAAAGAAGCGACTAGTTTCAGCCCCAGTTCTGTGTTTACCTGATTTAGAGAAAGAATTCCAAGTATACTGTGATGCTTCACGCCAAGGCCTGGGAAGTGTACTGATGCAAGAAGGCAGAGTGGCATCTTATGCCTCTAGACAGCTCAAGAAGCATGAAACAAATTACCCCACTCATGATCTCGAGTTAGCCTCAGTAGTACATGCCCTAAAAACTTGGAGACCCTACCTAATGGGGAAGAGATGTGAAGTGTTCACTGACCACAAAAGTTTGAAGTACATTTTCACACAGAAAGAATTGAACATGAGGCAGAGAAGATGGTTAGAACTTATCAAGGATTATGACCTTAGTCTTCAATATCATCCTGGAAAGGCTAATGTAGTAGCTGATGCCCTAAGTCGTAAGGTTTACTTGAATGGCCTCACGGCAGGAGAAATACCTGAGGATTTATGCAAGGCATTCAAGGATCTTCGATTGGAAGTGGTACCAGAAGGTTTTGTAGCTTCGTTGGTAGTGCAACCAAATTTGATGGACAATATACGTAAAGCTCAGAAGGAAGACAAAGATATTAAAGAAATCAAAGCCAATTTGAGAACAGGAAAAGCCAAGGGGTTTCATGAAGATGAGCAAGGAACCTTGTGGTTTGAAAAACGTGTATGTGTAGCAAATGATCCAGATATTAGGAAGTTAATTCTGCAAGAAGCCCATGAAACACCTTACTCCATCCATCCAGGAAATACCAAAATGTATATGGATGTGAAGGAAAGATTTTGGTGGCACAATCTGAAAAGAGAAATAGCAGAATATATAGCTAAATGCGATGTATGCAGTCGAGTAAAGGCTGAGCATCAAAAACCAGCAGGACTTTTGCAACCTTTGAAGGTACCGGACTTGAAGTGGGATTCTATTGGGATGGATTTCATCACCGGGTTACCAAGGACCAGATCAGGGTATGATTCTATTTGGGTTATTGTTTGTCGCTTAACCAAAATAGCTCACTTTATACCCGTGAAGACCACCTATACCAGCGCAAAGCTAGCTGATATTTACATGAAGAGGATTGTGTGTTTACACGGCGTCCCCAAGAGTATCGTGTCCGACAGAGGGACCCAGTTCACATCCCATTTTTGGAAGCAGTTGCATGAGTCACTGGGAACTAGATTGGAGTTCAGTACAGCATTTCACCCGCAAACGGATGGTCAGACCGAAAGAGTAAACCAGATTCTAGAAGATATGTTAAGAGCGTGCGCGCTCGATTATGGGTCTAGTTGGGATGACAACCTACCTTATGCCGAGTTCTCTTACAATAACAGTTATCAAGCTAGCATCGAGATGGCCCCATTTGAGGCATTATATGGGAAGAAATGCACAACCCCATTATTGTGGAGTGGTGTAGGAGAACGAAGTTTCTTTGGACCTGATATAATCCAAGAGGCCGAAGAGAAAGTCAGATTGATTAAGGATAGATTGAAGGTAGCACAGTCCCGCCAGAAAAGCTATGCGGATTCTAAACGTAGGGAAGTCGCCTACGAGGTGGGTGATAGAACCTATCTTAGAGTGTCGCCACTCAGGGGTGTGAAGAGGTTTGGAATTAAAGGAAAATTAGCACCTCGGTTTATTGGACCTTTTAAAATTCTATCTCGTAAGGGTGAGGTGGCATATGAGTTAGAACTACCAGAAGCTCTATCTGCGGTTCATAATGTGTTCCATGTCAGTCAACTGAAGAAATGTCACCCCGAAATGATGGGAGTTCCTTTAAAGGATACTGTACCCCTCGAAGAAGTACAATTGGAAAGTGACTTGACCTACGAGGAGAAACCTATCAAGATATTGCAGACCGCAGAAAGAGTCACCCGTACCAAAACCCTCAAGTTTTGTAAAGTCCAATGGAACCATCACACTGAGGAAGAAGCCACTTGGGAACGAGAGGACGACCTCCGAGAAGACCATCCACACCTATTTACTAATCCTTCCGAAGCTCGAGGGCGAGCTTCCTCTTAAGGGGGTTAGTCTGTAACATCCCAAATTTTGCAAAAATTTAAAACTTGCATTTAAGCATCATGCATCATTGAGCATAAGAATACCTTCCAAAAATTTTAAATAAAACTTCAAATCTAAATATAAATAACCTACAAATTCCATAAAGTGTTTATTTAAAAACTCCATTATTAAATAAAATTTTACCAATTTATATATATGTAAAAATAATATTAAAAAGTTCCATTTTTAATAACCTTTCCAAAACATATTTTTATGATTTTTTCTGAAATGTTTTGAATAAGTTTAAAAATCATATTTGAAATCAGTATTTAAAAACAGAAAATGATTTAAATAAAATTATTTGAATTTCGGAGCAAGTGGGCCGTGGCCCGTGACTATCTACCGCGCGCGCGTAACCGAGCAGCCCGCCAGCGGCCCAGCGCCCCGCGCGCTCGCCAGCAGACGCTGACAGGTGGGACCCACCTGTCATCACCCTCACGCCAACGTTCTTCCCCAAATCACGCCACGACCCCGACCGGAAACGGCAGATTTGATTCGCACGATTACGAGCGAATTACTGCTCCCCTTACCTCGCCTCCACCCCCTACTAATAGCCCTCCTCGCTCTCGTCCGATTGCCCCAAACCTCACCTCCCGAGAGCCCATAGGCTGCCCGCACGAGCTCGCGCCATCCCGCCGTCGCCGTCGGTAAGAACTTCACCGTCCGAGCAACTCCGGCCACCTCGGACCTCCATTCCACCTCCCCTCGCTCCCTGTGAGCCGTACGCATCGAGTTGACATGGTGGAGCGTTTGTTTTTGCAGCGAAACCTCACCTCCGTCCACGACCGAGAGAAACCGACGCCGTGCACAACTCCGGCGAGCTCTTCCGGGAAGACGAGGACGCTCCGGTCTTCATCACCGCGCCATCGCCCTCCCCACGACGTCGCGCATCTCCTGGTGAGCTCCGTTTTCCTCTTAGCATCGTAGCACGCCACGGGCACGAACGCCGGCCATGGCTCCGCCGCGCACCGCGCGTCTCCGGTGACCGCGCCGCCCGTTTTTGGTCAACGAATCGTGGACCGTTAGATCTAGATCCAATGGATCTAGATCGATTAGATCTCGCGCGTCCATCTTAAATTAGATCGGACGGCTCTCGCAGCCGATCCGCGCCGAAGCGGTATCAACCAATAAGATTGCGCCACGTAGCCCATTTAATTTCTATTTCGCAGGAAATTTTATAAATAAAACAGAAAATAGATAAAACTTGCAAAATTCATAACTTTAGATTTGTAAGTCCAAATTTAATAAACTTTATGTCATTGGAAAGCTCTGCTCATGTAGTTTAATTCTACATCATTTGTTTTTCCCTTTGACAAATTATAAATTGAATAATTATCAGAGGAGTATTTCGGCCATTAAAATAATAACTTAAATAATAAAAAATGATTTGGAATTAAAAGTAATTGTTTTGAGATTGTATAAATTCCCTCTGTCCAGCAAAATTAATAAATGTACAAATTGAAGATATCATAAAAACAATAAAAGTTGTAATTATAGAAATCAAAGTTTTACTATATTATTTTAAATTGATAAATAAAATAAGAAATACCTAAACACTATAATTCAATTATTAATGACAGAAAATAAGAATTAATAATAAGTGTGTCTAATCATCATAGCATATCATTCATGCATACATGATTTGTTTAGTGTTGTGATGATATGGTGTTGATGTTATTCATTGTTGTGCTAGATTGTGAAGAAGAGGAAGGACTTGCTTGTGATTGTTACTCTTGCTGTGCTTGTTCCTCCTGTTACCAAGGCAAGTGACATTCATACAATATCCCATATTTTCTATATGCATAAGTAGTATGTTTTGAGTAGTGTGCATGATAGGGATTTTGATTTATTTTATAATACTAAGTTAGTTTATGTTTTACAAATATCCTAGTAGTGTGTAGCCACCCTTTTTTCCCTAAGCAGCCATGAAAAGATTTTATTAGTTGCTTAGCCATGCTATAAAAATGTTTGCCATGTTATGGAAATGTTTCTAAGTGTTAAAATCTAAAATGCACTTCTGGGTGGAATTGGTTGTTATGGTTTATGTTGAGTGGCTTTTGGGACTATGCTTGTGGTTGTCTTCGCCTAGGATGAATGTCTATTCTACCTAGGGCCATGGGTATGGTGGTTGTTACCCCGAAGTACACTTGTGGACGGCCACCCAGGAACGAAGAGATTACCAAGTCCCTCCAAGTTTAGAAGCTTCCCGTGCAACCTTTTGACAATGGGCTCTGTCTAGAATGATTAAGTTGTGGGAGTGCAACCTGTCAGCTTGACAAGCAGATGTAGAGATGATAGGTGGAACGGGTCTTGCTAGTATGGTTGCATTCTTCTTCTGAAAGTTCTTGTCTCAATTCTCTCCTTTCCATAATACACTCCGTGTGTATAGGATTTCCCGGACAAATTGAGTCTAAAGGTGAAAGTGCACAACCTCTGCAGAGTCGACAATCTGAGATCTCAGCCGTGTCCCCGGAAATGGACTACTTCGAGCAACTGGACAAGGAAGGGCAGAAGAATCTCAACACTGTTTTCATAAAGTAAAATTTGACTAAGTAAAGAATTGTTGGAGCACTCGGGCTTTGTCCCACGGTGCCAAGTCTTCGAGAAATAAAAGTGTTTTGCAAAATGATAGGAGAAAACTTGCTTTCTGCAAATAGCCTTCAACCCCACCAAGCCAAATATGCATATAGATGTTAGACTTGCCAGTATATTTATCCACCATAGTCACTTGCCAATACATCATTGTATTGACCTCCTTCGGGGGCTGCATATTCCAATGTGCAGGAAATTCTGATGCTGAATGATTGGCTCGAGTCTACACCCAACATGACTGCCTGTGGCGCATGCTTGAAGATGAGGCTCAATGTTATTTTGCTTTCGCTGTGAACTTTGAACTTTAGCTAGCCTTCGGGGCTATGCAATTTGTAATAAGGCCATTTTGGCTATTATTTTGGATCCCGTTGTAGTAATTTAATACTTATGCAATGATACGTTATATTTTGTACTGTGGTGCTGGCAGTGATCCAGGGACTAGCACATAACACAGGTGTTCCAACTTTATTAAAAGTTGGGGTGCTACACAGGTATACTTATTTTCTTAACCATACAATCTTGCACCTTTTTGTGTTCGAATGCATCTAGGAGGGAGTGAGGATTCCATGTTGTGCACACTATATTGAAATACAAATCCTTCATTGTGCACGTACCTTGGGGAGTTCCCTCTTGAGTTTTAGAACACTTTATTGATCTTATCATAACATCTTCTTGTGCTCAATTGGTTTTTGATCCCTTGATTGCTTGCTTCTTTGTGAATGCTTTCCCCCTTTGCAATTGGTATCCTTCCAGTGGATTTCAATTGATATCTTTCTTGTGCAATTTTTGGATCCTCAATATAGTTTGATCCTCTTCATCTATTCGTCATTGGATAAGTGCATTCGATTTCACTCATATCATGAGAAATGCATAAATCATGAAGGAGATCTCATTATGTTACCTTTCCAAAGCCTTTCGCCCATTTCGGCAATCGTTGCCAATGGGGAGAAGTTTTGGAGGGTTGTATGGAAT
Source organism: Poa annua (assembly GCA_026929855.1). Classification (NCBI taxonomy): domain Eukaryota; kingdom Viridiplantae; phylum Streptophyta; class Magnoliopsida; order Poales; family Poaceae; genus Poa; species Poa annua. Next base: position 300,529,969 of record CM049426.1, read on the forward strand.
TGGATTTGTACTTTGGTTTATTCTTAAGTATTTGCATTCCTTGCCTTTGCATTCGTTGCTTGGTTTTTATATATAGTGGAAACTCCACCATCATGGGGGAGTTTGCTCTATATATGTGGATGGACTAACATCACATACCTTTGTAGTATTTGATGTTAGTGCAACCATTCTTGTTCGTTAAATTCCATATTATAAACCCTCTCAAAAGAGATTGTCATCAATTACCAAAATGGGGGAGATTGAAAGAGCATTTTCCCTCATGTGTGGTTTTGGTAATTGAAAAACAATCTCTATGGACTAATGTTTGCTTTGAGATATCATTATAGATCATGTCCATGGAGTTGTGGAGTTCATGTGTTGGAATCTTGAAGCTTATGTGTTGAGTGGAGTATATTGCAAGTATGCCTTGAAGGATTCAAGACATCATATTAGTGAAGAAATGTTGGAAGATACAGGGTTGATCAAGATGTTGATCAACACACAAAGCTACAAGATGTACCAAGAGCGATCATGTATCTCTTGGGATGGTAAACACTTGTCCGCATAGCTTTGTGAACTAACCCATGATATATGTGTGTGTGGTATCTTTATATGAGGTTAGGTATCTTCCCATGGGCTTGCATCAAAAGAAGATTTCATATAGCTCATGGAGGATGACGTCATGTGGTGATCGTCATCAAAGAGAGATGTGCAAGACCAAGACCAAGAGAGGCTTCTTGAAGAGATCCTATGCTTGGTGCTTGCAATGGATACATGAAGATGAAACTAAGCGAGACTCTCCCATTGTGAGCATGGGGGAGTATTTGGAGAAGTCTTCATCAAGCATGTGCTTGGACGCGCAATCAAGAAAAGATGAACCACTTGAAGAGATCAAGATAGTCTTCATCCAACTCAATTGGAATGCTCAAGGCAAAGTTATGATCTTGATAGGGCTATAGGATAGATAGGCGTACTATCAAGAGGGGCTCTCAAGTTGGTAACTTGATCGCATCGTTGTGGACATCTCAAAACTTTGCATACTTGGCATATCATATTTCTTGGTTCTTATTTGGCTTTTATGTTGGTGAGGAATTAGAGCTTGGTTCATCTCCATGTCAAGCTCTTGTTCATCGAAATCGGTTTTACTTTGGACAACTTGTTACGTTTTTGGTGGCGGAAATATTGTCGGTTCTACCATGAGGAAAGTCCCACACCTTGCCATGTGTGGTGATTTTTGTTGGGTGCTCATCTTCGCTATCTTTCCAACAAAATTGGTCTCACCTCATTTGGAGTTCATTTGCAAAAGTTATAGCAGTTTTCGTTACGGTGTTTTGCTGATTCGGATTATTGGGGCCGGATATTTCGTTCTACCGGAATTTCCGGTTCCCCAGCTGAACGGGAATCCGGCACCTAGGGGGGGGGGGGGTGAATAGGTGCTATTACAAATTTTAGGTCTTTTTAATTTTAGGCTCAACTCACAGGTAAATTCTCTAGATAGATATGCAACTACGGTGAATTTACCTAAATGATAAACTAAGCAATAGCAAGAAGCAAGTAAGGGAGTAAAGGGTAAAGGAAACCAAGTGAAGCACGCGGAGACGAAGATTTATTCCCGAGTTCCACCCAAGGGTGTACGTCTCGTTTGGAGAGGTGTGCGCTACCACAACAGGTTAGCCGCAACGCCACAAAGGCTCACCTTCTTCTCCGATGAACTCAACCACAAAGGTTTCGAGTCCACCTTCCACTATTGATCCCCTTTTAGGGCGGAGATCGAATCCCTTACAAACGCTTGAGGCACACACCCACAACTGAATTGGGGGCTCCCAAGAAGACCACAACAGGTCAAGGACCACAAAAGGTCAAGGTAACACCAAGAGTACAACAATGGTGAACTAGGTTTTCCCACCGGAAACCCTAGCCACGAAATCCCCAAATGAATGGGGGAGAAATGAAGATCCCTTCGGTGACGATGTAGATCTGGGCCTTCTCCTCCAATCCTCCAAAGATCTATGAGTTTGGGTGGGGGGATTGGGAGATCTTGATGAATTGAGCTTTCAAGAATGATAGGAGAGAGAAAGTCTGAGAGCTCAAATGTTCTTGAGTGAGTGAGGGGGTATTTATACCCTCCCTCAAAATCTGGCCGTTGGCTGTCTTGGTCACCCGGAAATTCCGGTATAAGTTGCACCGGAAATTCCGGTGCCCCGGAATATCCGGGCCTTTGAAAATATCCGGGCTGAATTTCCGGTTGAGATCAGAACAGATTCTGAACTTGACTTAGTCGATTTTCTTCGGTTGACTCGGAATATCCGAGTCCTTGAAATGTCCGAGCTGAATTTCCGGTTGGAGTCAGTGCCACTTCTGATTCTTGACTTAGCCAATTTTCCTGAGGCTGACCCGGAATATCCGGTTGGTGAACCGGAATATCCGGTCCTTGAAATCTCCGGGCTGATTTTCCGATTGAAGTCAGTGCGACTGCTGAATCTTGACTTAGCAATTTTCCTGAGGTTGCTTCGGAATATCGGGTGGGTGAACCGGAATATCCGGTTGGTGAACCGGAATATCCGGGTCCTTGAAAATATCCGGGCTGATTTTCCGATTGAAGTCAGTGCCACTTCTGAACTTGACTTAGCCAAAATCTGGGGCTGACTCGGAATATCCGATGGGGGGACCGGAATATCCGAGTCCCTGAACAAATTCCAGAAACTGTTTTTCTCTACAGTTTGGCTTTAAGATTTGTGATATGAGTTTCACCCAAACTGAAATACTTAGCAATAGGATTAGTATATCATTGGTATTGTTAACTAACACACAAAACACTAGGGATTAAGAAATGTTCTTTCAATCTCCCCCTTTTTGGTGTTAGATGACAATACCAAGATTTGCAAAGAAACAAACAGCAATATCATGTTTTTGGCAGAAAATGGCTCCCCCTAAATATATGCAAGTATGCAACACAAGATAACAGAGGATAGGAGCAATTTTATAACAATAACCACAAGATATCACAAAGGAGAGACGAGACAAAATGTATGATAATGGAAGCACTTGAGACTAGATAGATTTTCATACCTTGTGCATATAGAATATGAAGAGAATACCAACACAATCAATTCCAAGTCTCAAGCACAATATAAGTATAGCATCAAACATTGTATCAATACAAAGATATCACAAATGACAAAAAGAGAGTTTCACAAGTGACTAAAAACACGATAAATGGACACAAGCGCAAATAAATGATAAACGCATAAGCTTGTGCCCGACCCTTGCAAATCCCCGAAGAAGTCCTAGTAGAGCAACTTCTCCCCCTTTGCCATCGAAACGCCAAAAAGGAAGAAGAGCGATGCTACGTCCCATGGAAGTCTTCAGTCCGAGGTGTACTCCTCATCATCATCATCAGCATCAGCGTCCTCATCATCATCATCCTCGTCCTCATCAGATGCTGCCTCCTCATCATCATCCTCCTCATCATAGTCATAACCTGTGGTGTACGAGCTGCCACCCAGGTCCTGGTCAATCAGGGTCCAGGGAGCCAAGGAACCCTCATTCCACTGAGCAAAGGACAGGGGCTCAGACAGATCATCAGGAGCAGGGGAGCCAGAAGCATGGTGAAGGATCAAGTCAAGCTTGTAGTCCTGCTGACGGCGATCCTTGTAGGCCTTGTATTGCTCCTTACGGATGTCCACATTCATGCAGAGGATGTTGCGCTGGAACCAGTTCAGCTTCTTCACATGCGCATGAGTGGTGGGAACATGAGTAGAGCTAGCAGCAGCCCTCCTCGCATCACCCATGAAAGATCCACCTGGAGCTGAAGTAGTCGAAGGCCTAGGAGGGGGCTTGACCACAGTCTTCTTCTCATAGAGCTTCTTGAAGTCATGAGGCGTCATATCTCTGTTGCTGTCGTTGAGGTTGGGGAACTTAGACAGGATAAGCTTCATGATGTATGGAGCATATGGAATGGAGACCTTGGTGGTCATAGCCTCAAACATCTCATGGTAGATGTAATCCATCACATCAACTGTCCAGTCAGTGTCAGAGCCCGAGTCCTCCACAATGCGGTTGGCGTGAAGGAGCAGGTTGCATAGCGGGGTTACCACATTATCATTGTTGCCACCACTCGGTGCAATGTTCTCACGCAGAATGCGCACAAGAACATCATACAAAGGCAGCAAGTCCCGAGAGAATCCAGGGGTGGCTCCCACACCATATAGATGAGCTGTCTCCTTCTTGTTGAGCTTGTGGGGGTGGTGCATGCGAGCGCCTTGGGGATTGTCCACCCCACCAAATCTGTAGCCCAGTACCCTGCCAAACTCCTCAAAGTTGGACTCACAGTAAGTTTCCCCAGTCATACATTTCATTGTCTTCAGCGAGTCACCCTTGATCACTAGGGTGGCGAAGAACTGCATAACGAGCTGCGCATTGTAGGCACAACGGATGAGTGCCAATCTCTCCAACCCCATGGTCTTCACAATATGGATGGCCTCAGAAAAAGCGGGCTTCTTCTGCAGTGTTGCAAAGTCAAATGGGTGCATGGGACGAATTGGCTTCGTCAGAGAGAGGTAAATATCCACAAGTATATGCTCTTGTTCTTGGCACCAATAACTGCGATCATCAAGAGATGTGTCCCTTGCTTCGAGGTACCAGTCCCCCTGCCTCAGCTGAGAGTAGTCAACAGCATGCATCTTGGAATAGTTCAGACGCTCGGAACTAGAGGTACTCTTTCTCTTCTTATATGGGGGCTTGTTGGCAGCAGCTTTCTTCTTTCTCGGAGGTGCAATGCCCTTTCCTTTGTTGACAGGTTGTTTGGAAACAGGTGCTCGAGCAGTGTGCCTTGATCCCCCTGCGGACTCACTTCCACCTGTGAATTTGATCATAGATGGTAGCATAAGGTAAGTGCACACAAGTCAGGAGGTAATACACACATTAGATAGGCATTCGATGGATCATATGTAGTTAAACATGAGTTAATCTTAAAACTGCTCTGTTTGGCTCGGAATATCCGGGTCAGACATGACCGGAAATTCCGGGGGACCGGAAATTCCGAGTCACGATGGACCGGATATTCCGAGTCAGACAGAAACTACAGATCTGAGATTTGACTCGGTCTAAAACTAGATCGATCCAATGTAATGCAAAACTAATGTATGTACAAGGCAGGGAATAGTCCTAGGAACAATCTCTACCAAGCAACATTGAAACAAATAACTCCACATCAAGATCCAAAAGAGGAAGAAGAAAAGTGAAGTTACCCTCATCCATTGAGGCCATTGCTTGGAGGAGCGAGTTCCTTGGGCGGAGGAGGAGCAGATCCGGCCGAGAAAGAAGTTCCCCGGCGGACGGAGTGCTCCGGAGGGGCTTGGGAGCAGCAGGGGCGGCGGGTGGAGGAGAGGGAGGTCGGGGGTGGAAGAAAGGCACTAATGAGCCCTTCACCCCGAGCCAGCCCTTATATATCTGGACAAACCGGCAGACCGGATATTCCGGTATAAGTTGTACCGGATATTCCGAGTCACCGGATATTCCGGTTCAAAATGAACCGGATATTCCGACCTGCTGAACCAAAATCCCAGTTTTCAAAAGGATGACTTGCTTGCAATAGAGAGAAATGTTTTCAGGGGAAAGTAGGCTTGGGATAGATTTCCAAACTGATATTGGTACACCATACTCAACTCACAACAACCAAATCGAATCAAAAGAGCCAAGTTGAGTAGGTTTCCCACATGCATGAAAAGGAGAGCAAATAGCAACATAAAACTCCAAATAACATAAACTCTTCAAGGAGAAGAGGTTGGTGGCCGAGGCCACCGTGTAGGAGTGTATGGCATGTTACCGCGAAGATGTATCTTGGGTACATAACCAATACTCGTCGTTTTAGCTCATTAGTCACAAGAATGAATATAGAGATAAAAGAACACTTGCTATCGGCATAATGGGGGGAGGGATGGTCCAATGTATTAGGACCGCACTCCCCCTATTTCCATGCCTACATCTAAACTAGATAAGATGCAATTACGCCCTAGGTGAGTGTGCAAGCGATCAAGCCAAGGACCTCGAATCAATGATATTAAGCTCATTCCTCAAAAAGCAAAACCTTCCTTCCTCAAGGGGCTTCGTGAAGATATCCGCCAATTGATCCCTTGTGCCCACATGATCTCTTATGAAATGATGGCGGATCTCAATATGCTTGGTTCTTGAATGTTGCACCGGGTTGTAGGCAATCTTGATGGCACTTTCGTTGTCACATAGAAGAGGCACTTTGTCACAATTGACACCGTACTCCTTTAAAGTTTGCCTCATCCATAGCAACTGAGTGCAAAAACTAGCGGCTGCAACATATTCGGCTTCGGCGGTGGAGAGAGATATGCAATTTTGCTTCTTAGAAGACCAACTCACCAAGGACCTCCCAATAAATTGACAAGCACCGGAGGTTGACTTCCTATCATCATGATCTCCCGCCCAATCGGAATCCGTGAATCCACATAATGAGAAATTTGCATCCTTGGGATACCACAATCCATAAGTTGGGGTATAAGCCAAATATCGAAAGATTCTCTTGACCGCCACATCGTGGCTTTCTTTAGGAGCCGCTTGATATCTTGCACACACTCCTACGGCTAGCACTATATCCGGTCTAGATGCACAAAGATAGAGGAGAGATCCAATCATGGAGCGGTATACCTTTTGATCCACATCCTTACCCTTCGGATTGAGCTCAAGGTGGCATTTGGTTTCCATTGGAGTAGAGGCACCCTTGAGATCAAGCAACTCGTACTTCTTGAGCATGTCTTGAATGTACTTTGCTTGGTTGATGAATGTTCCTTCCCTCAATTGTTTGATCTCAAATCCGAGGAAGAACTTCATCTCGCCCATCATAGACATCTCAAACCTGTCAGTCATAAGCTTAGAGAATTCTTCGTTAAATGCTTTGTTAGTCGATCCAAATATAATATCATCCACATACAATTGACAAATGAAAAGCTCCCCATTAACTTTCTTAGTGAAAAGTGTGGGTTCGATTTCCCCAACTTGGAATCCACGGTCTACAAGTAGTTCTCTAAGGTGCTCGTACCACGCTCGTGGGGCTTGTTTAAGGCCATAGAGTGCCTTATCCAACTTGTAGACATGGTTCGGATACTTGAGGTCCTCGAACCCCGGTGGTTGCTTAACATAAACAAGTTCATTTAGTGGACCATTTAGAAAAGCGGACTTAACATCCATTTGTTGCAACTTAAAGTTATGGTGAGAGGCATAGGCAAGAAGAATACGGATTGACTCAAGTCGAGCCACGGGCGCGTAGGTTTCTCCAAAGTCAATGCCTTCAATTTGAGAATACCCTTGAGCCACCAATCTTGCCTTGTTCCTTATCACCATGCCATGTTCATCTTGCTTGTTCTTGAATATCCACTTGGTGCCGATAACATTGCGGCAATCTTTGGGTCTTTCCACCAACTTCCACACTTTGTTGCGCTCGAAGTTGTTGAGCTCTTCATGCATGGCATCAAGCCAATCTTTATCTTCAAGAGCTTCAAAGACCTTCTTGGGTTCCACCATGGAGATGTGAGCTTGATGTTCACTAAAGCTTGCAAGTTGTCTTCGGGTAGAGACCTTGCTTCTCACATCACCAAGCACCTTGTCAAGAGATAAAGCTCTTAATTCTTGTGAGGTGCCAACCCTATTCAAGCGGCGAATCTCGATTTCCCTCCGAGTGGTGGGAGGAATCGCTTGATCATCTTGATCATTCATGTCTTCGCCTTGACTGATTTGATGGCCTTGATCAACCATTGGAGTGGTGTTCATTGGTGAGGGAGAGGGTTGATCTTGGCCTTGCGAACTGCCACCAGGAATGTCAGCAGGACCGGATATTCCGGGTTCAGGACCGGATATTCCGGGTTCAGGACCGGATATTCCGAATTCAGGAACCGGATATTCCGAGTTCAGGAACCGGATATTCCGGTCCTCCGGAAATTCCTGGAGCAGTTGTGTAGAGTCTTGTTCTTCTTGGACAGGGGCATTGGGCACGGTGTTGTCGATGGGTGTTTCTTGTGTTGGGGTGGTCACCACTTGGGAAGAACTTGGTCCTTGTTGATCAACCTCATAATAAAGTTCAACGGGGCGGTGGACTCCCAACCCCATTCTTCGGATAGCATCTTGAGGTTCATCATCACCTACACCGGAAACACCACTTTGCTCCACGAGGGAGCCGTCATTCTCCTCGAATACCACACTACAAGTTTCTATGATTATGCGCGAGGCCTTATCATAGACTCTATAAGTGTGGGATTCGGATCCGTAGCCCACAAATGTCCCTTCAAGAGACTTAGAATCAAACTTGCTGAAACGAACACCTTTGATGAGGTAGAAGCACTTACAACCAAATACACGGAAGTAGGAGATATTGGGCTTGTTCCCGGTGAGCACTTCATAAGGTGTCTTCATGAGTCCTTTGCGAAAGAAGAGCCGGTTGGATGAATGGCAAGCGGTGTTGACGGCTTCGGCCCAAAAGTTGTGAGGGGACTTGAACTCCGCCATCATCGACCTTGCCATCTCAATAAGTGTGCGGTTCTTCCTTTCGGCTACACCATTTTGTTGGGGAGTATAAGCAGCGGAATATTGATGACGAATCCCTTCTTCACTAAGGAACTCGTTTAAGGTGTAGTTCTTGAACTCGGACCCATTGTCACTTCGTATCACCAAGATAGGGACATTGTGTTGACGTTGAGCTTCATTGGAGAAGTCGATGATAGTTTGTTGAGTCTCCATCTTCGTCTTGAAGAAGAAAACCCATGTGTATCTTGAATAATCATCAACAATCACCAGCAATATTTCTTGCCACCAAGACTAGCTTCCGGAATGGGACCAAAGAGGTCAACATGGAGAAGCTCCAAAACCCTCTTTGACGAAATGATGGTCTTGCTTGGATGGTAGATGTCATGCATTTTTCCTTCAACACACGCCCTACACATTCGATCCTTCGAGAAAGAAACTTGGTCTTTTAGTCCTAGGATATGGCCACCCTTGTGAAGACTTTGCAAAGTCCTCATGTTGACATGGGCTAGTCGGCGATGCCATAGCCAACCCAAGTCCGCCTTTGCGAATAGGCACATTGTATGGGAAGTGGTGACTCCGGAGAAGTCAACCACATAGAGGCCATTCTCAATGTACCCAACGAAAGACACATTGAGAGACTTGCTTCGCAAGAGAATGACCATTTCCTTTTCAAAGACAACGGTATAGCCCAAACAAGTTAAGGAATGGACGGAGATCAAGTTGAAACCTAGGGACTCGACAAGCAAGACATTCACAAGTGTGATGTCCGGTGCCACTACCACCTTGCCGAGCCCTATTACCTTAGACTTGGAATTATCACCATATGTAACGGTCATTTGATCATCATTGGGCTTCAACTCCGTTACAATATCCTTGCTTCCGGTCATATGACTAGTGCACCCACTATCAATTATCCATTTCGATCCTCCGGAAGCAAGGCCCTACACACAATCAATTCTTGGATTTAGGTACCCATTTTGCAATGGGTGCCTTTTGGTTAGCAACAAGGGTCTTTGGAACCCAAATAGAATATTCAATGTAACCATCAAAAGGTCCAATGTATCTAGCATAGACATCCCCATAATAATCAACATATAAAGAATAGTTGGGGTTAGATTTGCCCGCAAAGTCATTACGAGTGGGAGTGCCCCTTGTGGCATTTCCACTCGCAATATCAACCTTCTTGGCTTGTGCGGGCTTGGTCTTCTTCTTGATCTCCTTCTTCTCCTTAGCAACATAGCCTAGACCTTCCTTACCCTTGTGGGGCACTCGCTCATGAAGAGGAGTAGTGAGTGTCCCCTTACCTTTATCAAGAGAAGTCTTGGGCTTGGTTGCCATAGAAGGAACAAACAAAACCCTAGCAATACCCTTCACAACATTTGCATTAGCATTCAAAGGAGTAGAGGTGCTAGATTTCTCAAGAGTAGATATCCGAGATTGGAGTTGATCACGAGACTTGAGAAGACGTTCGTGATCACTTGTCAACACCTTGTGAGCATTGTCAAGTGACTCGAAGTCTTCGCAAAGTCTAGCGTGAGCAACTACAAGCTCGGACTTTTCATTTTGCACAATTTTACATTTAGCAAAGTAGAGATCACGATCCTTAGTGATCTTAGCAAGTTGCTCCTCAAGGAGAGCATGAGCTTCTTGTTCATCTTCGAGAGAGGATTGGAGAGCCACCTTAGCGTGTGCATCCTCTCTCTCAATCTCACCTTTGAGCTCAAGCTCATCCTCAAGCTCACCTATACGACTCATGATTGAGCCAAAGTGTTTCTTTCCTTCTCCTTGCAAGTTAGTCATGAATTTATCAAAAGCAATGATTTCTTCCTTGACTTCTAGACTCATAGCATCATCAATGTCATGTGATATGGAGTTGGGGGATAGTTGTACCTCGGATGTCTTAGCCATAAGACATCTTCCATTCTTGACGATGACGCTCTCGTTTGGCGAGGAGAAGAGTGATGGAGTAGTGGAAGACATGGCTAGTGCGGCCACTTGCGTTGGAGTATCCTCCTTGTCACTATCTTCATCATCGGTGGCATATTGCTCTTGAGTCACCAAGACAATCTTTTGGTTCTTCTTGAAGAAAGGCTTCTTCATGGGCATGGGCCCCTTGCCCTTCGTCTTGTCCACGAGCCTCCCACCATGATCCTCTCTTCTTTCCCATGGGCAATCGGCAACAAAGTGGCTCTTGTCATCGCAGTTATAGCATAGTCTCACTTTGTTGAATGGCTTTCCTCCGTTGGGGGGAAACTTCTTGTCAATCCTTGCTTTGGCCCTTCCGGGGTTCTTCCAAAAGGTTCTTGCCGCAAGACCCATGTGTTGAGTGAGAGTGCTTGAGAGAGCTTCACTAGATAGCTCGATTTGATCATCACACTCCTCTTCATCCTCCTCTTCAACGGTGGCCTTCAAAGCGATTGAGGCATGCTTGTGCATCCCTATGGCTCTACCTCTTGCATCTTGTGCAATCTTGGAGGCCACCTTGTATGCGGTCATCTCTTGCATAACTTCATTGGATGTCATCTTTGCGAAGTCATGTCTCCCTTGGAGTGTCTTCAAATCCGTGTCCTCAAAGGGCATGAGAGCGGTCACATACTTCCTCTTGATCCAAGCATCATTGATGTACTCCGCCCCGAGGTTCTTGAAGGAGTTGGCAACCAACACCAATCTCCGGTACATGTCCTCGTGGCTTTCTCCATCCAACTTGTAGAACCCTTCCACCTCATTGCATAAGGCATCATACCGGTTCTTCTTCATGCTCTCATTCCCAACGAAGATGTCGGAAAGAGCATTCCAAACTTCCTTGGCTGTGGAGAATTGTTGAATGAGCGCCATGTCCTTCTCTCCAACGGCCATTTGGAGTTGATGAAGAGCGGTGGCGTTGAGTTGGCTATCAACCACTTCTCTTCTTGTCAAGTTGGTTGGATCATGGGGCTTGTATCCTTCTTCAATGATGCGCCAAAGCTCAATGGAGGCACTACATAGATGAGACTTCATTAGAAACACCCATTGAGAGAAATGAGTAGGTTTAAGCTTAGGAGGATCACTTCTAAAGTTTACATGAGGGTGAGGGATAGGAGGGTTAGGAGAGTAATTATGGTTGACATTATGAAATTCCTCTCCTTTGGGGGTGTTAGAGGAGCTAGGTGGTTCATCCTTTTCCGCCATCACGGGAACACTTGAGGTAACATCTTTGGACCCATCCGAAGATGACTCCTTAGAGTTCCCCGCATGTTCCTTAGGTGGAGGAGAGGGAGAAGTAGCCTCGGGCTCCTTAGACTTCAAGAGTGCCATGAGCATCTCATTCATCTTGAGGAGTTGGGCCTCCAAGGACGATCTCATATCAATAAGATCGGCCATGGTTTCCCCTTTGGCTAACGCCTCCTTCTCCACCTCTAATTTTTCGCGGGCGGCCCTCTCGGCATCGGATTCCGTCATCGTTGCACTTAGGCGGTTAAGCCCTTAAAAGTGAACAAGGCTCTGATACCTATTGAACGGGAATCCGGCACCTAGGGGGGGGGGGGGTGAATAGGTGCTATTACAAATTTTAGGTCTTTTTAATTTTAGGCTCAACTCACAGGTAAATTCTCTAGATAGATATGCAACTACGGTGAATTTACCTAAATGATAAACTAAGCAATAGCAAGAAGCAAGTAAGGGAGTAAAGGGTAAAGGAAACCAAGTGAAGCACGCGGAGACGAAGATTTATTCCCGAGTTCCACCCAAGGGTGTACGTCTCGTTTGGAGAGGTGTGCGCTACCACAACAGGTTAGCCGCAACGCCACAAAGGCTCACCTTCTTCTCCGATGAACTCAACCACAAAGGTTTCGAGTCCACCTTCCACTATTGATCCCCTTTTAGGGCGGAGATCGAATCCCTTACAAACGCTTGAGGCACACACCCACAACTGAATTGGGGGCTCCCAAGAAGACCACAACAGGTCAAGGACCACAAAAGGTCAAGGTAACACCAAGAGTACAACAATGGTGAACTAGGTTTTCCCACCGGAAACCCTAGCCACGAAATCCCCAAATGAATGGGGGAGAAATGAAGATCCCTTCGGTGACGATGTAGATCTGGGCCTTCTCCTCCAATCCTCCAAAGATCTATGAGTTTGGGTGGGGGGATTGGGAGATCTTGATGAATTGAGCTTTCAAGAATGATAGGAGAGAGAAAGTCTGAGAGCTCAAATGTTCTTGAGTGAGTGAGGGGGTATTTATACCCTCCCTCAAAATCTGGCCGTTGGCTGTCTTGGTCACCCGGAAATTCCGGTATAAGTTGCACCGGAAATTCCGGTGCCCCGGAATATCCGGGCCTTTGAAAATATCCGGGCTGAATTTCCGGTTGAGATCAGAACAGATTCTGAACTTGACTTAGTCGATTTTCTTCGGTTGACTCGGAATATCCGAGTCCTTGAAATGTCCGAGCTGAATTTCCGGTTGGAGTCAGTGCCACTTCTGATTCTTGACTTAGCCAATTTTCCTGAGGCTGACCCGGAATATCCGGTTGGTGAACCGGAATATCCGGTCCTTGAAATCTCCGGGCTGATTTTCCGATTGAAGTCAGTGCGACTGCTGAATCTTGACTTAGCAATTTTCCTGAGGTTGCTTCGGAATATCCGGTGGGTGAACCGGAATATCCGGTTGGTGAACCGGAATATCCGGGTCCTTGAAAATATCCGGGCTGATTTTCCGATTGAAGTCAGTGCCACTTCTGAACTTGACTTAGCCAAAATCTGGGGCTGACTCGGAATATCCGATGGGGGGACCGGAATATCCGAGTCCCTGAAGAATTCCAGAAACTCTTTTTCTCTACAGTTTGGCTTTAAGATTTGTGATATGAGTTTCACCCAAACTGAAATACTTAGCAATAGGATTAGTATATCATTGGTATTGTTAACTAACACACAAAACACTAGGGATTAAGAAATGTTCTTTCACCAGCTGGTCCAAGAAAACGGCTAAGGAAAGGAGAAAAAGGGTTCTGACTCCAGTCGGAAATTGTGCTCGGAAATTTCCGTCTACCGGAATTTCCGAGTGCCCCCAGAAAAGTCCTACAGAAATGGCTAAGGAAAAGTTTGGTTTTGCTTCTGACTCCAGCCGGATTTTCAACTCGGAAATTTCATGGACTCGGAATTTCCGGTTGGCCGGAATTTCCGAGTCTCACTTATACTGGAATTTCCGATTGTCGAAACAGCCAACGGCTATATTTCCTGGAGGGGTATAAATACCCCTCCTCTTCTTCTTCTCCAGCCAATCCAAGGCAGCACGTTTTTTCCCTCTCTCCTACTCCATTGTTGACCTTGGAAATCTCACTTCCCTCTCAATCCCTCCATTGAATCTTCCATATTCTTTAGGGAAAGTTGAGAGGAGATCTAGATCTATAATCCTACCAATCAATCTCTCCTCTAAGTGAGTGGAACTTAGTGGATCTAGTTCTTGGAGTTCCTTTGTGGTTCTTCTTCTTTGTTCTTCCTCTTTTCTCCCCCCATAAGCATTAGTTGCTTTTGGTGGGATTTGGGAGTGAATGATTTGACTCCTTTGTGGTTTCCTTTGTTCTTCCTCTCTTATTCCCCCATAAATATTTGTTGTTGTGTTGGAATTTGAGAGTGAAGGACTTGAGCACTTCGTATGCTCTTGCCATTGCATTTGCATCGGTTTGATCTCTCCACGAGGATTCGTGGTGGTGTTACTTGTGAGCTTGTTACTCTTGGGTCTTTGGACCCTAGACGCCTTTAGTGGCCGGCCTTTAGTGGCCAAGACCTTTTGTGGTCAAGACCTTTTGTGGTCACTTGAGAGCCCCCAATTAAGTTGTGGGTGTGTGCCTCAAGACTTGGGAGCACCCAGTTAAGTTGTGGATGTGTGCCTCAAGAGTTGTACGGGATTCGATCTCCGCCCCAAAGTAGATCAATAGTGGAAGGTGAACTCGCAACCTTTTGTGGTTGAGTTCATCAGGAGAAGATGGTGAGCCTTTGTGGCGTTGCGGCTAACCTGTTGTGGTTGCGCACACCTCTCCAAACGAGACGTACACCCTTTGGGTGGAACTCGGGAATACATCCTCATCTCCGCGTGCCTCGGTTATTTCTATACCCGAGCTCTTTACTTATGCACTTTAGATTGTGATAGCCTTCGTGCTTGAAGTCATATATCTTGATATCCCCTTATTACTTGTATTGCTTAGCATAAGTTGTTTGTGCACATAGGTGAGTCTAGTATTTATATCTAGGTTGTATGCTTGTTAAAGTAAACCTCTAGTTTTATTCCGCCTTTATCAAGCATACCGGAATTTTCGGGTCATTCTTGGACCGGATATTTCGACTCCTCGGAAAAAGTTTTAAATCGCCTATTCACCCCCCTCTAGGCGACGTCTATCCGTTCAATCGGCCGTATTCGATGCAATTTTTTTAAATATGTTATGACGTAATTATGCCAACTATTAATGATTTAGGGATAATTTATGTCAAAAATATACTTAGTTTTATTATATTAAAATCAATGACTATCACTGTATGACCTCGATGTCTAATCTAGATCTTTGAGTTTGCAATGTTCAACATACAATGTCTTTAGATTGTCGGAAACTTGATCAAATCATTATAGAACCATGTACACAATTTAAATTTTATGGCATTACGTCTCTTCTCTACTTCTATGCAGTGATTGGGTTGTACTGTTTTTTCATTATTAATATTATTTTATAAATATGTTTCGTTAAAAGTATTTTTTTTATCTAGCGTTGTTCGTATTAGGACGGATACGGCAACGGGTGTCTTTTCCTTCTAGTTTATTTCTAAACTCTGTGCAAAGGAGGGAAGGAAAGGAGGTCCGTTGATGGAATCAGACGTCTGATTGATCAAGAACTGTACCGTACAGTAACCAGGTAAACTGTAGAGGAGCCGCGCCCGACGCAGCCTAATGGAGAGTCCAAAACTGGTGTACGAAAAATACATTTCTACAAACGCAGCCGGCGGGCAGCGGGCTTGCGCTTGCGCACTCCGACGAGCAAGACATCATCAAGGACTGGCCCGCACAGCGTGCCGTCGGATTTGGTGAGATGGTACGAGCTCTGGAACACCACTCGCGTCGTGTTCGCGATCGCCGTGAACTCGAGGGCGGCGGACTTGAACCCGCCCGTGCCATGGGACTCGTACGGCACCTTCAAGCTCTGCTCCGCCGCGTATGCCTCCACCTGAAGGGAACCGCTGCACCCGTTGGCCGCGTCCCCGACGGAGAACGACAGCCTATACGAGGACCCGGGCACGGTGGCCACCTCCTGCAGCAGCGCGCATTCCCTGCCGGCCACCAGCTCCACGGCGCGCGCGCCCTGCGGCACCTTGTGGTGCGGCGAGTCCACGTACTTGACCGCCTTGGTGTCCGACATGACCTTCCACCCCGACAGCGGCGTGTTCACATCCTCGAGGATCGGCGGCACCAGCACGCCCCACGGCGTGCCGGGGAAGATGTGCGGCCCCAGCTCGAAGTCCCCATTCCTCAACATGTTTCCTGATCATATTGAGATTTCCAAACATATCATGCATGCATAGTCTTTATTGGATTGAACAGCATCGATAATCTGCGGAACATATAGGACGTACCCTTGGGATGATGGGGAGGAGCGAGGGCCTTGATGGCGACGGCGATGATGAGGGGGCCGCACGCCGGGTCCTCCTCGACGCCGGTATTGTGGATGCGCAGCGACACGCTGCTGTGCCTGGCCTTGAAGGCCCAGGAGTAGGAGTCCCAGCCGGTGCTGGTGTAGACGGTCTGTATCGGGAGCACGCCGAACTCCGGCTCGACGGACACGTTCAGCTTCTCGGCCTGGGCGCATGACCGCGCCGCCATGAAGCTGATGGAGTAGAACATTTTACGGATGACGCTGATCCGCTGCTGGATGGTGGCGTCGTTGCCCAGCCGCACAGCGGAGGCGCCCTCCGGCAGCGCCAGGATCATGTCTCCCTCCTTGTGCCCGGGCTCGATGTACTCCACGAACCCAGAAACCTCCCAGCACGGTATCGCGTGGCGTCCTGTCACCACCACGCCCTTCATCTGGGACATGTCCGGTCTCTGGGCGAAGTTCCCGTTGGGCAGTAGCCCTATATATATGCGCACAAACATCATCAAATTGTAAGAAAAATGGTTGCCAGCAAAAAAAAGAACAATCTTCAGAATCCAGACATGTTTTTTGAAACAAGCAATTCAGATATGTTAGAAGTAAGGTAGAATGCTTTAGCGCAATGAAGAAGATGGGTACGCAAAGACAGTTGATATCAGAAGTAAGATAGAATGCTTTGTTTAGTGAAAGAAAATGTACAAATACAATGAGTGCCTGAGAGTCGACTTGAGGGTTTCTTACATTCAAGCTAAGAAACACAAGGACAAGCACACTGAAACCGCAGTTTCAGCTGCACAATAGAAGCACACGTTTCCAGCTGACCAAAATTCAAAAGGTGGAAACAAGACCATCGAAACAAAATTCTGAGTAACAGAAATAAGAAATTACAAAAACACAAGAGCTGCAACGAGTGTATATATAAAGTGCAACCAACCAAAATAAACTATTAAAACCAATTGCACTGCACTAGTTGCACATTTTAAAAAGACAACAAGTGTATTTGTAGTTTGTGCAAAATTTATTCTACTAAATTTTTTTTTGCTTGTTAATTTTACTAGTCCAGTACAACTGGTACTTAAAAAAAGTTGGATGTACAATGCACATTTCTGATGTTGGTTGCACCTTTTTCAAATGTGTAATATATGTATTTTAAAAGTGCAAATGGAGAGGAAATATAGACAACGGATTTCTCAAATGAAGAATCAATTAGCTGCAGAGGAAAATGAAGGAAATTTGACCAAAATCCAAAAACAATAATAGTCGGCTTGTGTGAAAGAAAATTTCACTCCACTGATCTCCAGGAAAGCGTTTTGAATTCAGCATAATGACGCAACTTTACTGTATCTCTTACTTTAAGAGATTGCACACACATGATCGCTCACTTCAACTGAAATTGTTCAACATTTGAATAATGTATTGTTAATTTTTTTGAGAGGGCAACAAGGTATCTTTTCCGTAAGATGAGATTACATGAAGAGCTAGCTTGATAAACTCATACTCCATCCGTTCCACATTAATATAAGATGTTGTATGTCTTGTACATGTTGTCTAGATTCACACTAAAATAAGTGTACACATACATTAAAATATATCTAGATATATGTGTGTACATGTGAATGTGAAAAAAGGCTAAAACATCTTATATTACGACAGAGGGAGTACTTCGTAATATTTCAACTCAAAATAAAGTCATACATCTAGGTTTTGTTTTATGTCAAAATTTTAATATTTTGACCAAATTTAGAAATAAATTATATTTATTACACCAAATGAGCATCACTAGATTAGTTTTGAAATGTTTTTTCGTAATATACCAATTTGATTTTGATATCATATATTATACTAATCTTTTGTATAAAGTTGGTAAGAAAAATTAAACTTAAACTTAGTAGAAAATCTAGAAAGACAATTATTCACCGACGTAGGAGGTATTAGCTTTCATCAAGAAACAGAACTCCAGCTAGCTGCACAGTCTGATAAGAGTGGTCTAGACTCGAGAGTAAAACGGGATCCCGCATTCGGCATTCCCACAACAATGTGGAAGCAAACGCCTGCTAGACATTCGATCTAACTGAAGAGTGATCTTAGACCAAACTCCAGGGACATACGATTGTACATACTACTTGAAATGGGAAAGGAATTCTCAAACTTTCATACTGTATCTG
The DNA here is from genome assembly GCA_026929855.1 of Poa annua. Classification (NCBI taxonomy): domain Eukaryota; kingdom Viridiplantae; phylum Streptophyta; class Magnoliopsida; order Poales; family Poaceae; genus Poa; species Poa annua. The sequence goes on from CM049426.1 coordinate 300,548,268, forward strand.
CAGTACATACTACATATCAGTTTCTGAGTTCTTACCGTCGGTGACGGCCAAAACCGCTCGAGCAGCCACGCCGACGAGCAAGAAGAGCGCCATACAACGCGAGCTGTTCGCCATGATCTCGCTTCTGTCGAGTGTTAGATTGGGGAGAGGAGGAAGGAACGATCGAATCTGCCGCGTACCGGCGTACGGTCCGTGTGGCTAGCTTATAAGCAGTAGTGCCGCCCGGAGCTGGTCAACTAGACACAGGCAGGCAAGGGCAGATCATGAGGCCACCGCCCACCGGCCTGGCGGAGCGCCGCGAGATACGCCGGGCGGGCACGAGCGGGAAGGAGCAGCGGGCATCTCTCGTTTTCTGAGGCGATGCACATAGCCTGTTCGATCACCGCGCGTCTTCCCTGCTGCAGGAACACCCTGTTCCCGCGTGTTATCACGTGGCTTTCTGATGCGTAAGAAGATTCGGCTTCCAGTGATCCAGTATCTGCACCTGCACGGGCCAGCCGGTGTGGTGGGGTGCTGTCTTGTGCAGTGCAGCCTCTCTGCCGGTATAGCGTCGGATGCATAACTGAAACTGCAAGAGATTTTTCACACCTCCTTCTTCAGTTTACAAGTTTGTTGTCTTGAAGCTTGGCCCTGAGCATTGAGTAAGTTAATAGTACTACCAGTATTGTATTCTTATTATATGGCCAATCTAGCTAGTAGATGCTTTTGCTTAATACTATCAGTAGTCAAAGTTATTTACAAACACATAATAAGTACTAGTAGCAGTCAAAGTTTTGACAGCAGGCTCTAAAAACCAACATATACATTTCCCCGTCCGTGTGAAACGCGAGCACAGAAACTACCGATACAAAGAAGAGCAGTTTGTGAGACCTCACCGTCCGTGACGATCAAAACGGCTCGGGTAGCCATGCCGAGGATCATGAGCAGCACTATGCAATTATGCATTGCGTCCCCTTCGTCATGAGAACCGCTGAGGTGTTGAGCAGCTCGGTTTCCTGCTCCGGGAGCTCCACTGTAAATACCCTCCTTATTATAAGGTAGCGACCTCCAATGTATATTGCTAATCACTGGATCGACTTGCTAGTACAAACAGTTTAAGATGAAATATCATAACATTGCATCAATATTCATTACACGATGAACTAGAAATAAAATGGTCCAATACAACATGTATAGTCTATGGCTAGCTCAAACCAAAATAAACACACAGCGGAAAGCAAATGGATAAGTGAGCTCCATCTTCATCATGTACCACAGGCAAGACATGTTGGTTGGAGACTCGCGACCCTAACAATCCTTACTCCTCGTCAGAGGGTGCTGCAATGGTGAGTTGCAGACCAAACTATATTAGGTCAGCACAATTGAATTGTGGTGGCAAGATGACACTTTATAAATAAAATTACTAACACTATATCTACATGTATATTTGGCTCGGTGGACTTTCAGTCTGATTTGCATAAAGCCAGTTTATCCAATCGTTTTATAAAACAACTTTTCATCATAGACAAAGAGTACCATTGATAGAAAACAGTGAACACCTTTGACAACAAAGAGTACCACCGATAGATACCGGTGAACAACTTTGAAAACTACTCACAATAAGCACCACCGATAGATACCACTGAGCTCTCCCGACCATTGTTCATCCATCAAATTTTATTATAGAAATTGGGATGAGGAGATATTTAACATCTGCCCTGTCTAGTTGCTCAAATGTCCGTAACCGGGACACGGCTAAGTATACTTAGTTTTTACTCTCGAGAGAGTGTGCACTTTCACCACAAGAACCAATCATTCACTCGTCCATGTCACTCAATTACGAAATGGAAAAGGGAAGACCGAGACGAGACCTTTCCGAAGCAATTCCCAAAATCCATAAAGCGGACCCATCCCCACCTATCAACATATATCTGTTGGTCACGCGGATCTCGTGGTCTCGCAACTTATATGGTCAAGACAGAGCCCATATGACATGTGGTTGCACTGGAAGCTACTAAGCAAGGTGCGTCTACAATATCTTTAAGCCTGGGTGACTTTCCACAATTGTACGCTTCCACCAAAGGCGATTACCATAGATATAGACCATAGAAATGGACCCCCTGAGTAGCCACCTGAAGGGGATCGTGTGCAGAAAACAAAAAATTTCTTACCAACGATATCCTAAAAGCATAAAGATCTATTCTATGCAGATATAGTAGTACGAACGGAGATCGGAATACATACCCTTGTAGACCGAAAGCGGGATTACGTTCCCGCACAAACGTTGTCGATGAAGACCGACGAAGCCGACCTCAAGGTCGTGTAGAGGAAGCAGACCTCCGAGTACCGCTACGCAGCACCTCGCAGAGCGTCACACACGTACGGTGGAGACGACGGCCTCCGAAGCTCCAGTCCAGGACGAGCAGCGGAAGACTTGGACCGGAACACCAGCAGCGCGACAGCGGGCTATGGTGGAAGAGATCCCCCTCTCGGCTCGGCGCAACTCCAACAAAGGGAATCACGAAATCGAGAGAGAATTAGGATATTAATTGGTGAATTAAAAGGGCAGGGGTGCCCCTTCTTATATAGGCTCCTAGGGGGGAGCCAACTTGCTAACCAGGCAATGTGGTACTAACCCCCACATGCCTGGTGCGGTATAGGAGGGTGCGCTGGCCCCCTAGTGGGCCCCTTGGCCCACTTGGGTCGGCCCCCTTGGCCCCCACCGAATCCCCTAGAGGATTTTCCCCCTCTTGGGCCTTCTTTCGACCACCAGAAGGCCCATTTAGGGAAATCAGCCTAAATAAATTCGAAAATAAATATATAAAATCATATTTGCATATTAATTAGACTAATTAATATCAAACATAATATATATAATTTATCCTAGCTCCGAAAACTCTTTCGACGCTGCCCGATCTTCATCGGACCCCTCCCGGGACGTTCCCGGTGATCTCTTTCCTTTCCGGTTGTCTTGTCGAAACCCCTTAAGTGTGTTACCCTAGCGGTTCGATATAATAACAGGTATGATCAAGACTCCTCTATGATCAACGACTAACTCGTAGGCCTGGACCCCATGAATTAATCCCTGTGATATAACGAATGACTTCCATCTATCAAACCTGAACGCAAAGTGTTAAACCTTTTCCAGAGCGATACTTAGTGTGTCCGAGCGTCGTTCCATAGATATCTACATACCTAATCTCGACCTCGTTACTGACAACACTATCTTCTACTCGTCCATGATCTCATGTCTTAGTGACCTAGTCACATGCTTGCAAGCTCATTAGACATGATCTCACCGAGTGGGCCCGAGAGTATCTATCTTGCTACGCGGACTGGCAAATCCTGCTCTTGACCCCTCGTCTCAACTACTCCTTTCCGATACCCAAAAGTATCACCGTTATTGTCATATTATATAAGATACGACGTTTGGTGCGATCAAAGTATGTTGAAGGAATAACAATAAGAGTTGATATGGCGTAACGACTACGTTCTCTAAATCTGGGTATGTCCATCACATCGTTCTCCAACGACATGACTCCCATTGCCGACCGGCGCCATGCCCCATGACTGGGAAAGCTCGATCATCAATCGCGCAATGAAACTAGTCTTAATAGAGGCTACTAGGGACCTGGTTGTTTATGTATCACACACGTATTAATGTTTTCGCTTAATACGGTTCTAGCATGACACAAAAACCTATTATGAACAAACGAGATATGATAAAGAATACACTTTATTAATTGCCTCTAGGGCATATCTCCTTCACCACCCACCATGGTTCTCCAACCAGCACCCAGGTAGTTCATTGATTAGTTTCAGTTAATTTTCACTATCCAACTAATCAAAACATTTTTATTGCTTGAATAAGCATTCTACCATGTATGGTGTCACTACATTTCAGGATGGGGGAAGGCTACACACTAATAGGAGCATAGCATAGTATAGTAACTGCACACAACTCCTAACATGCATACTACAGAAAATACTAACATGCATATAGTGAAAATAATAGGTGGTTTATGAGTGTCACTTGCCTTGGCCAACTGAAGGGTTGAAGTTATACTCTTCACAACACGTAAGACACTCCGCACAATCTAACAAATAACAAACATTCAATGATTCAATACATATGCACAATACAAAAACAATGTTATGCATTTATGAATGCAAACTACATTATTAAAATTAGTAGCACATTTTAATAGTTCTCTGGTTACTAAATGTATGCATGATGACATGAATCAATTTTAATTTAATTTGCATTTTAAAACTATTTGATTTAAATAGTTTTACACCAAATAATTGCAGTTGTTTAAATAATCATTCCTAAAATTTATGTTTTAGTTTCTCTGGACAGATGGTACAATATAGCAACTTTTATCATAAGGTTTCATTTTAAAATTATTTTTCAAAAAAAATTATGGACTAAATGGCCGAAAGGACTTTCTGTAAAATATTCTATTGTAACAGATGCAAAATCAAAAAGTAATGATGCCAATATAATCTACATATTAAGGGCTTTCCAGGGACATAAAATTTACTAAATTTGGAGTTATGGTTTGAATGTTATGAATTTTTGGAGTTTGAATTAGTTTCTTTCTTTTTAGTGATTTTACAGAAAAATCGATTTATCACAGCCGTCAGATCTAAATAATCGCGGACGTACAGGACTAATCGAAAATGATTCGTAATTGAAATAAATCTACGGCCGTTGGATCTAGATCCAACGTCACTGGATCGCGTGACCTAATCCGGGCGGCGCGGTACACCGGAGTGAACTCCGGCCGCGGCGGCGCCATAGCCGGCACGCACGGATTCGACGAAGGAGAGGGGCCGGGGCGGTGTGGATAGTACCTGGGGACAGAGGACGTCAAGGCGGAGTTTATGGAGTGGTCTTGGGCGGCGGGGATGTCCTTCTGCTCCGGTAATTTCCTCGTCGGAATTGGAGTTGCGGGCGGCGGTTTCGGTCGGAGATGCTGCCGCCGTTACGAGGCTCTAGGAATTGGAACGCGAGGTCACGGAGATGCGCAAGGGCGAGGCAAGGAGGTTGGTGTCGTAAAGAAACAAAGGGGGGATGTTCTCACCGGAGTCGTGCGAGGTCGGCGGCGGACCGGACGCTCGGTCCCGAACGTCTTCGTCGCCTCCGTGCTCCTGCGGCCACGAGACGATGTCAACAAGGTGCGCAAGACAGAGGGGCTTCTAGGGGAAGATACGGGGCGAGTAGGGGTCCTCGGTGCTCACCGGAAATCGAGACGGACGACGGCGGCAAAGCGACTCTCCGTCGACTAATTTGTCGGCCCTGGCGGCGAGACGGGAGTGTGCGAGTCGGGGTGAAATTGAGAGGGGGGGGGGATAAAAAGGGGAGGGTCAGCGCGTCGTTGCAGCTCGGGGGCGTGATGGTAGTGCGGCCGTGGGCGACGTGGGCAATGTGGGCGACGACGTCGGGCGCGGTTGGGAAGATGAAGCTGACATGCGGGCCCGAGATGTCAGCGATAGGAGGAAAGGAGGCGCGCGTGTGGGCTGCGGATGGGCCGGCGGTGTGCTGCGTTGTGTCGCTCACGCGGAAGAAAGGGGCTGGGCCGGCTCGGCCGGCCTGTTTTTATTATTATTCTTATTCTGTTCTGTTTTAATATTCCTAACTTCAAATTTAAAACATAATTTGATTCAAAACTCTTTAGAAAATTATGGAAAAATATATTTTGAAAAGCCTATAAAAAATAGAACCCTTTAGTAACATTTAGGGCTTAAAATAGTTTAGTGAAATTTAATTATTTGTCCAATACATAATTAGTGCATTTTAAACATGGTTTTATTTGTTATTTGATAAAAGAAAACAAAGTGACCACTAGAGATTTTAAAATGCAATAATGATAAGATGGATGTATGCATGCTTTTGAATTTGTAAAATTTTGGATGTTACATCCACCGACAATTTTGATTAGTGTGAGGATTGATGGTGTTAATCTCACCTAATTAGTACTCCTTTTAAATCAATTGTGAACCTAATCACAGTTGTCGGTATGTTTTAAAATTGTGTAATAAAACTTCTGAGAAAGAACGGGACACTTTTCTTCCACATATCCTCGGTCGATTTCGTTAGTTCTATAGAAGCTTCAGTTTCCGCTCTGCCGCCCCCACGTGGCATTCCTCGAGGCTGGGAAGTGGCTGGCTAGATGGGCCGGACCAAGCGTTGGACTCGCTGGGAAGCGACCCACATGCCTATAAGATCTCAGAGTGTTTATTTTTGCGAAGCTCATAGCTTCATATCTTGGCCTGGATCCCGTCAAAAATTTCTGGCCCGTGATGACGCGTCTCTGTGGAGAACGTTAGTGTGCTAGCTGCTGTTTGCCGCCGTCGGCAGTCCAGAGTAGTGTATTTGCAACCTTTCAAATATACTACTCCCAGTTAACTTAGATTTAGTGTAAGTTATATCAAACCTGAGTCAATTAATTTAGAACGGAGTGAGTACCTCCGAACCATTTTAAGTGAGGCAAAGTATGTACCGCGACTAGTACAAAATTACAAATGAGCTAGCGACACTTTTTTTTGGTTCAGAGGAGTATCATTTTTAGAAGATCCGGTGTCTAGCGAAAAATCTAAGTAGAGATTGGGCTGCATGGAGCCTGATATTTTTTAAAATTCAGAAAATCCTTTTCAAAGTTTCATAACATTCTAGATGTAGATTGAACTCCATTATTATCCAAAAAACATCAAAACAAAATAATTTGTATTCTGAACTACAATAAAAAGATCATGCAAGACAAACTTTGTTCACCACATCAAGATCCACACTTTTGTCATTTATGAGGCTAGAACATATTATTTTTGTTACCATTTAAGCACATCTGGCATTTTTTTCTCTTATCTTTTTAAACGGTTGTCCCTTTCCATTTTTAAGAAAGGCTCCATGGAGGTGAGCTGCAATTATGCAACACTCTCAGATGATTTTTACAATCGACAATACGGACTTATGGTGTGTTAGAGATTGTTGTTTTCTTACCCATTTTACAATTGATGTTAGAAAATCTCTCAAGCCACACTAGTATGTTGCATGACCTTATCGTCAGTTAATACGAGTGAGTTATGAGGCAAATAATGGAGCATTGGGTTATGACACCAGTCTATCTTTGTGTCGTTGATCAAATTATGCAAGAGCTTAACAATCGATTTGATGTGGTTAATATAGAGTTGTTTGTTTGCATGCCATCTTTGAGCCCTATCAATCCATTTGCTTATCATGATCCACACAAGGTAATTAGACTCGTCGAATTTTCTCAATTACAACCGCATATTTGTTAAGGTTTGAATTCTAACTTGATACCTTTATTGATGATATAAGAAAATATGAAAGATTGAAATAACTAAATACTTGGGGAGCTATCTATTAAGCTTGTCGAAATGAAAAATATGTCCTTTATGACTTGGTGTATTTATTTCTCAAATTGGTATTGATATTATCAGTTTTTACGGCGAGACGATACTTTTTCATAATGAGCCTAGTGAAAAATAAACTGAGAAATAACATGGATATTGACCTTTCGAACTATTTCTTGGTGACATTATTGAGTGAGCTCTATGCTCGAAAGAACAAAATCAAGTCTTACAATATTATATCTCACATAATATGTTTGAAGTTGGCAAAAATACTCTACTACTATCATCATACTGTAACTCACAAAAGCAACCGGCGAGCATGGCTGCTCTGCACAAGGACGAGCGAGGCGTCGTCGACGACTGGCCCACACAGGGTGCCGTCGGGCTTCGTGTTGTAGTAAGCACTGACAAACACCACCCTTGTCATGTCCTCCGTCGCCGTGAAGACGAGCACGCCGCGCTTGTACCCGCCGGTGCCCTTGGATTCGTACGGGACCTTCACGCTGCCGCTCGCCGTGTACGCCTCGACGGCCAGTGACCCCTCGCAGCCGTCGGCTCCGTCGCCAACCGAGAACTCCATCCTGTACGTCCGCCCCGGCACCGTGCCCACGTCCTGCACGAGAGCGCTCTCCCCGCCGGCCACCAGCTCCACTGCCCGGGCACCTCGCGGCACGGCGTAGTGCGCCGCGTCCACGTACTTGACGGACTTGGTCGTCGACAGAACCATCCACGGATACAGAGGCGAGTAGCTGTCTTCTTCCATGGGCGGCACCAGCACGCCCCACGACATGTTGGGGAAGATGTACGGCCCCTCCTCGAAGTCCCCATTAACCAGCATGTTGTCTACCATGCCGGGTTTTTACTTATAGTTAGCCAAGTTAAATTTGCAGAACATTTCGTATATATATGTTTAAATTGAAATGTTTATCCAAACATGGAGCTAGAAAGGATGCTACGTACCCGTTGTGCGTTGAGGTGACCGGATAGTCTTGACGGCGAAGGCGTCGACGAGGGGGCCGCATGCGCCGTCTTCAGCGACACCGGGGTTATGGACGATGAGCGACACCACGGTGGCCTTAGCCTCGAACGCCCAGGCGTAGGAGTCGGAGCCGCTGCTGGTGTACACCGTCTGGATCGGCAGCTCGTCGGAATCTGGACCGACAGTCACGTTCAGCTTCTCGGCCTGCAGAGCGCAGGTGCGCGCCGCGCTGAAGGTGATGGAGTAGTGCGTTCCCGGCGTCACGCTGAGCTGCCGCCGGACGGAGGCCTCGTTGCCCAGCCGCACGGCGTAGGCGCCCTCCGGGACCGGTAGCACCATGTCACCCTGCTTCTGACCCGAGCTGATGTACTCAACTGACCCAGAGGTCTCCCAGCTCGGTATCGCGTAGCGACCCGTCACCCTCGCCCCGATCATCTGCGACCTGTCCGGCGGCTGCTCGAAGTTGCCGTTCGGCAGGAGGCCTGAGCATGGGTATCAGAAGTTCAGAACTACTTTCACACGACATGCATGGTAATTCAGCTTGTCATACCCTAGATTGATTGCACTAGAAATGAAAGATGGTATAATACAGTTTGCAACTCCGCAAGCTCTAGTGCTTCATAAAACAAGATGGTTTGCAAGCTCTCACCATCCGTGATAGCCGATGCCGATCGTGCAGTCATGCACACGAGCAGGAATAACGCGATGAAACCTGCTTGCACCATCTCTGTATCCCTTCTCGTATGCAAAATCTTACTACGGCACAAGGAGTGTTGCACTTTAAGCTTTTTCCTCGAGTGTATGCGCTACCTCCACTTATAGAGGAGATAGTGTATATCGTACTCGGTTGATTAATGGTCTCGAGGCGGCAATTATGTCCAAGTTGACCACTGCGTTGTCTTCAGGAGGCTGAGTGAAACGCGCCGGATCGGCATGATCGAGACAACGATAGCAAAGGTAGCGTACCTCGATCCCGAGACAGTGTGAGGTAAGACGACGATGGAGTGACACGTACGGGACCGTCCCGATTCTGAAAATTTTGATCGGTAGATCATCCACTATAAAAAGTTCCAGATTCTGAAAATTTTGATCCGTTAACTCCATGCATGAAGATTGTTGAACCGGATGAAATTTGGTAGCGTGCATCCATATTCTGGCCGTGAGGCTTTAGGATGGAGTGACGCGAAGCCTCGTTGTCTATTAATTACCATGGGACATGTCGGTAATCTAATTTATTTGATTAGGACAGTGGCGGAGAATATTATGGCGGCTGGGGTCTCATGTCTACTAGTGGTGAGGAGGACTTTGCTTCGTGGTTCGTGATCTGTAGCAGTGGTATCGGCAAGCGGGGATGGCGCCACACGAGGAGTACAGAGGAGTATAGAGTTCAGGGTGAAAAACTTAAAATCGGTGTGCCAGGGAATGACCTCGTTGAAGTGATTGTCTGACTATTTCGAGATGACACCTAAAATCTATGATCGGGTGAGAATGATGCTTGTGCATTGTTGTCGGAGGCGTCGCTTTTGGAGATTTTGGACTTCGGGTACTATCTTGGTGGTGATTGTGTTGCAGCTACAAGGAATTGATCATTGCGGTGGGATCTTTGTTTTTCCTCCGGCTGCTTTTCATTCTAAGAGTTGGGTGCATCCCTATTGTCTTGAGGACATTTCGTTGTTAAAAAGGCTGGGTATAATTGGTATCTTTACGATATTAATATATTTCCTTTATAAAAAAACTCAATGTGAAGGACTCTGCTTTAGAAAGACATAACACTCGCCCAAATACAATTGAACCCCTTTGTGGTTAGGCCAATCGATTGATTACATATGACGATTAAAATCAGGCAGACATCAGTCAATGCCAGTAACAATATCGCGAACATGATAACTTAGGACACATGAAAATACGATATGACGTTAACATAAAAACCGATATGACGATAACATAAAAAACTGACAACTTGCAGAGCCGGCCTAATTTGACGTTGAAGTCGATGACACATGTGATGAGTGTCTTCAGTCCCCAGCCTCTTCTTGTTGGCATCCGTCTTACGAGCCGATGCACTCCTTGAACCAGCATACGAGTCATCGACGTGGATTTTACGTAGAGGTAGAGTGCCTGTTTAGTCCCGTCTAAGAAGGGAATCTACAACTGTCATGTGTGAATAAATTGAAAAACTTTCTATTAAATATTAAATATGATATTTAAAAACTTTTTATTCAACTTGATTACACTTTTCGGACCGAATCTGAAACCATTGAAGAACTTTTCGCATCCCATCTGCAACTATTGAAAAGCTTTTTATCCTGCTCGGCCACACTTTTCAGATCCAATCTGAAAACACTGAATTAGGTTTTAGATCAAATATTAAATACTGGAGAGTTTTTAAAATATATTAAATATTCGCCTTATTTGAAGAGTACGCTGCAAGTAAGTTAAATATGTAAGCGGAGTGAGGGGCACCATGCATGAGTGTTCTCCATCGGTTTGAAACGATTAAACCGAATGTCCATGTATACCGCCATGATATAACTCTGTGATAGTGGTTCAAATTTTTAACAATAACGTGTTTCGTAGTGCCAGCTTTTAGATAAATTTGACCAAATTTGAATCTAGTCTAAACTTGGAGACGAATTTTTTAATTCGGTTCCACCAAAATTATGATGGAATTTATCGAAATTGACCCTGCTCGGCGGTCATTTTCCAATCTCAAGCTCTCTCGCAAACAAAAACGAGAAAAAAAAAACGCACGATGCATCCCTCCATTTTGTTTCTTTGGATCACCGCCGGCAATGTGTTAGCGGCGTAACCGGCGAGCATGATACGGCGGAACGCAGACGAGCGAGACGTCATCGATGACGGGCCCGCAGAGGGTGCCGGTGCCGTCGGAGGTGGTGTGGTATCCCGTACTGTAGAACACCACCCGCGTGCGGTTGTGCTCCGCGGTGAAGTCGAGCGCGTCGCGCGCGTACCCGCCCGTGCCGGCCGAGTCGTACGCCACGGTCTTGCTCCCGGCCGCCGTCGCCACCTGCACGCGCATGGGCGACGCCTTGCACCGGTCGTTGGCGTCGCCGATGGAGAACTCGAGCTTGCAGGAGCTCCCGGGCACGGTGTCCACCTCCTGGACGAGCGCGACCTCCAGGCCGGCCACCAGCTCCACGGCGCGGGAGCCGTGCGGCACCCGGAAGTTGGCCGAGTCGATGTACTTGACGACCTTGGAGTAGGACATGACCATCCACCCCGGCAGCGGCGAGACGTCGTCCTCGTCCATCGGCGGCACCAGGACACCCCACGGCGAGCCCGGGGTCATGGCCGGCCCGTCCTCGAAGTCCCCGTTCTTCAGCAAGTTATCTGCTCAGTCCACGTACGTAAATTCATAAGCTATCACGCTAGCTGCGTACGTGATTCACGCAAGCAGGGAAAGAGAGTTCGTGACAAGGACTTACAAGCTTGTGGGAGTTTCGTCTTGGGGTGGGTGCCCTGAGGAGGGTATAGTGTCTTGATGGCGACGCCGTCGATGATGGGGCCACAGGCGGGGTCGTCAACCATGTCGTCCCCATGGTGGATGATGAAGGTCAGGTCGCGCTGCTTGGCCTTGAAGGCCCAGGCGTAGGAGTCCCAGCCGCTGGTGCTGTACACCGTCTGGATCGGGAGCTCGCCGGTGGGGTCGCCGGGGACGATGGACACGTCGAGCGTCTCGGACGACTGGGTGCAGGTGCGCGCGGCGCTGAAGGTGATGCAGTAGTACTGGCCTTCCGTCACGCTGAGCTGCTGACTGACGGAGGACTCGGTTCCCAGCCGCAGGGCGTGCCTCCCCTCCGGCACCGCCAGCACCATGTCGCCCTGCTTGTCCCCGGAGTTGATGTGCTCCACGAAGCCGGTGACCTTCCAGTACGGGATCGCGTGCGCGGCCACCACCCTCGTGCCGTTCATCAGCGACCTGATCGGCGGGATCTCAAAGTTCCCGTTCAGCACTGTGCATCAAGATGTTATTATTTGGTCATTTCACGATGTAATCCTGTTATACGACAGACCAACATGGTTTTACTGAACCAGGGTATTCAGAGGAGACAAGATTCAGTCATTTCATTTCACGTGATTATATTCTGCAGGGACAGACAGGGTCAGGGATTAAACTAGTCCTAGTCGGCGCGCACTCAGAACTCAGCTTAATTATCTCAGGCGATGAGACGTCCTACGCACACGAGGACGCATAGCCCCGATCTGAATTGTTGCTGCAACTGATCATGGAACTAACAAGTCAACGCCTGCATGCATGCATTTCTATTTGAGTTATACGAAAATGAAGGTGATCCTCTTACTATTTGAGTGGGACTGAAGGAGCGAATGCTAGGAAATGGTACACACTGCATCTAAACAGCAGCACTACACTTCGTTTCAAAAAAAAATAAACAGCAGCACTACATTACTAACAAAGATCTGCGAGAACATCAAGAAAAATGGGGATGGGCTTGATGCCATTGCTCCCCACAATAGGATGTCAACTAGCTAGTGATGTCTGTCAGACCGACGGAATAGGAAGTAATCAACAATGCAATGAGCAATCGAGGCTCTAACCGTGTCCGACTCCGCCCAACGCGGCAGCTCGAGCAGCCGCGCAGACAAGCAAGAAGAGCGCACCATTGAGCACCATCTCCGGCAGCCCCCCTCCTTAACTTGCTTATCTCTTCCTGATCGCGACTGGATAGAACAGTGCTCTCTCTAGCTTCTTCTACCTAGCATGGAGCCATGGAGCAATGGAGTTCTTTTTTCTTCTCCTGGACACTGGCACGGAGTGACTGGACTGGGAAGGTGCCATCCGGCGCCACATTTATAAGCGGGCAGTCGGAGGCGCGTCTGCCGCAGTCGCGTGCTCAACAGAACAGCCCCTGCGTGCAGTCACGTGTACTTGTGCTGCGTTTCCATGGATTGCGGATGGAACCCGAGGCATGCATGCATGGAAGGTTCCTCTGTTCGCACGGTCGGGCGGCGCTCTCCACGGCTGGGATCGGGCGGGTGGCGACTGGGGACGGCGGACCTGCCGACCTGAGTTCGCACGACAGGCAAGGCTGGCCGAGTGGCAGTGGCAGACAGAGCCAAGCATCTCGCCTCAGACGGGAGGAGCAAATGGCGCGCAATGGCCGTTTGTGCCCTGGTTTGCCTCTCGCCTACGGGTTGTTCATGCCGATGCCCCGAGAAGAAGGCCTTGATAGAATTCCGATTTCCGAGTGGTTGATAGTAGGGTATTTCCTATTTGACGCTTCATGGCGCCCATTAGCATAGCAACGCTCACTCCGGAACGCATGTGGGCCGGCCCAAAAAAGACTAACTTCTCTTATTTATTTTCTACTCCATTTTTAGGTTTTTATTTAAGAGTGGATTTCCTTTTTTTTTACATTTTGATTTCCCTTTTTACCACGCTTGCTTGCGTTGTTGTCACACTTATTACCATAGTTAGTGAATGGGCTCGGATATTGTGGATAATGATTCTTACCAACAACAAATTTTCCCCTTTATAATAAAATACTCTCTCGATAAGATGTTTTAACCCTTTTCTTGATTTAAACCTATCTACATGTATTATTGGTTCACTCATTTCAGCCACGTCAAGACAACATGTGAGACACTTAATCATAATATATTTAGAAACCGAGGGAATATGTTAGTTTTCTTAGCCGTCGAATGTCGAGCCACCATTTCTTGACTGATTTTGGAGTATTTAGGCCTCTCTGATTCTAATGGTTTTTTTTTAATAATTCATAGGATTCCAAGTCCATTTAGTTTAATGAAATGAATCTTCCAAAACTCCTATGTAATTCTTTCCTACACTACAATCTCATAGGAATTCTAGCAAGAGGTTGTACCTCATGTAATTCCTATGAGTCTATGACAGCTTGTACCTAACCCCGTAAAAGAAACTTGTATTTTTATGTGATGCAAGCAAATAACTAGTACGACTAGTTTATGCGTTTTCTATCAGTAGTATTCCGCATGTCATGCGTTTTCTATCAGTAGTATTCCGCATGTCATGACAATCCTTTCTTATGTTTTCCTATTTCTCTGATTTTCAATTCATGTGAACTTTGTTTACCGATCCCGCCGGTGCTCCAATAAAATCGCACATTCTCAGAATCCGAATGGACCTAATTGAACAGTGTCTTTGCCGTGTGCGGTGTGCCCTTCGCTACCATGTGCTTTTTAATGTCTTTATCGTGTGCCTAATGTTACCATGTGTTTTACACGCTAATACGCCGTGTGTTGTTCCTTGCCGCTTGTCGCACACACGGCAAATAATTTTTTGCCGTGTGCTCGACATCCAAAGACCCAGGGAACACGGCAAAGCTGGGCTCTCCTGTGGTGACTCAGCGGTACGATCGACGTGGCCGGTTGCACGAGTAGCACGCCGACAAGCAATTGGGTCTAAAATTTCCAGATTCATATAGAGTGCCACAGCAAGCGCAAGGACGTGCAGGGTACGTCGGTCGTGCGAGACTAAGCGTAGAAAGGAGACTTCACTTGCGTGGCCAAGTGCAAGCACGACAGCAAGTACAAGAAAAGTCGTGATAGGTGAGCCGCGTGATTTGTTGACCAATCAACGGCTGGGGTTCTGAGTTAGTCGTCGATCCTTGACTCCCAAGTCGTCGTGAAGATCAGCGTCCACTGTCTATATAAACCGGTTGCCACCACCTTGAGACATGCACAGCCACCTAGTAAGCGTCTAAGCGAGCAGAGCTGCAGTAAACCTTATCAATAATTCGGCATGGCGAACTCGCCCATGGCGATGTTCACCTTCTCGGCTCTCGGCCTAGCGGCGGCGCTAGTCCTCTCCGCTGCAATCCCGGCGGCGGCGCAGAACTGCGGCTGCCGGTCGAACCAGTGCTGCAGCCAGTACGGGTACTGCGGCACCACTAGCGCCTACTGTGGAGACGGGTGTCAGTCGGGCCCGTGCTCGGGGAGCGGCGGCGGGACCGGCGTTCCCGTGGAGAGCGTCGTCACCGCGGCCTTCTTCAACCGGATCAAGTCGCAGGCCGGCGGCGGGTGCGCCGGCAAGAGCTTCTACACGCGCCAGTCGTTCCTGACCGCCGCCCGGGCCAACTCCGGCTTCGGGAAAGGCCGCTCCAACGACGACTCCAAGAGGGAGTTGGCCGCCTTCTTCGCCCACGTCACGGACGAGACCGGACGTAAGTTCAACCAACCATGCATGGATGAATGGAGCAACTGCATATACAGCATAACTAAGCCGAAACGTAAGTAAATCTAATAATCTACAATTCTGCATGCAGATTTCTGCTACATCGAGGAGATCA
Organism: Poa annua; assembly: GCA_026929855.1. Lineage (NCBI taxonomy): Eukaryota > Viridiplantae > Streptophyta > Magnoliopsida > Poales > Poaceae > Poa > Poa annua. The sequence continues at coordinate 300,563,910 of CM049426.1, forward strand.
ATGGCGCGAGCAAGGACTACTGCGACGAGAAGAACACGCAGTGGCCGTGCTCCGCGGGGAAGGGGTACTACGGCCGCGGGCCGCTGCAGCTGTCCTGGAACTACAACTACGGGCCGGCGGGGCGGAGCGTCGGCTTCGACGGGCTGCGGAACCCGGAGAAGGTGGCGCAGGACCCGGTGGTGGCGTTCAAGGCGGCGCTCTGGTTCTGGATGAACAACGTGCACCAGGTCCTGCCGCGGGGTTTCGGCGCGACCACCAGAGCCATCAACGGCGGGGAGTGCGGCGGCGGGAACTCGGACGCGGTGAACGCCCGGGCGCGCTACTACAGGGACTACTGCAAGCAGTTCGGCGTCGACCCCGGGAGCAGCCTCACTTGCTAGGTGCTCCTGACCTGGTACACTCATATGCATCACGCATACGGCATAACTAATGTTAACGTGTGCATAATGCACGCGTCTTATTTAGCTGTATAAGCAAGAAATAAAGGACATGCGACTGATACGAGGCTGTGTATTGTGGTCACTCATACCACAGTAAAATACAAAAAGATTATTACGCACTATCTTTTTTTTTCAGGGATATCGTTTTTTCAGAATCATCCCTTCTTTATTAGTAACTCATAATGTTTATAGGGATACATAGATGCGCTTGTGCCTACCTATGTCTGAAGAATAAGCGAATCTAGCAAGGGAATGCGCTTATCCATTAGAAACTCTCCCATGAAACACACTGCATACTATGGCGACTTGGCATAGCTAATTCTTCAGGCATTGAGCAGTTGAGCAGCAAGGATGAATTCAACCTACCAGCATGTGATAGCCAAAATACTGGCGCAGACTTGTACATTACGTTGCAAACTTGACTAGTTCATGACATGGTGAATCACACTTCCTTCTCTTTTCCCGAAGTAATATACCGTACATGTGTGATATTTCAAGGCGAATCCTGATCAACCGTTGGCCCGACGGATGCCGTTGGCTCAGTGATGCGTTGATTGTGCCGGTACACATACTTCTTTGCCCAGTATAGGTAGTTTAAGAAGCCAAGCAATCCGACTACAGCCACAACCCAGTAGAACAGGTCAAGATGGCTGTTGTTCAAGCTTGTACCCTCCAGCCAGCCTCCCTGGTGACCATGCCTTGTCGCCCGGTTCACAGCATTTACCAGGAATGTGGCCAACAATGCCGCTAGCCCGAGATCGCACCAGAACAATGCCGTGGCAATTGACTTCATGCCCCGTGGTGCTTCACTGTTGAAGAACTCAAGGAGCCCAGTGAATGATGTAACATCTGACACACCAAGCAGCAAGAACTGAGGTGCAAGCCAGAAAAGGGACATCTGCACTACAGCTTCCTTTCGCTTTTTCTCAACAACCGCTGCAATGACCAAGGCAAGTATCATGGAGGCGAAACCTATACCAATTCGCTGCAAATGGGTGATGCCACTAATGTAGCCTGTGCGCCTTCGCAAGAATCGCACAATGAATTGATCATAGATGGCAAGCATTAGCATCTGAAATATTACGGGGACAACAAAGAGTGTTGCTGGTTCAACGTGGATCTTTCCCAGCCTTGTGTCCGTCATGCCACCTTGCTGCACAGTGAATGTGAAGAGGATAACATTCGATGTATATCCAACCACGGAGCTGATGAAGACAGGAAGAAAACGGAGCACAATCTTTGTCTCCTCCACCTTTGTCGCACTGCAAACTGACCAGGCTCCATTTTTACCATGGTTGATGCAAGCTTTGTCGAGAAATCTGGAAAGATGCATAAAAGAGTTTATAATATGAAACAAAACTTAGACTCCATAGTGTACTCTCTATGCCAACTTGATTAGTCCACATAAGAAACAAAAAGGTTCCTAAAAAAAAGAAGAAACAAAAAGGTTCATTTCACTGAGTCTTACTTCAAATTGTTTGTTTGAGAGAATGTATCAATAGAACCTGCCCCCATATCAGAATTGCTATTTTGTGCTTCTTCGAGTTTCTCAGGAACTTCAAGCTTCATGTTCCTGAATGCAACCACAAGAACCTGGGAGAGGCAATATTGAAGTCAACAAATAATTCTACCATATTTGTTGAGAACTGGGATGACACATATGTTTTGAGTCAGGAAGTAGCACAACCTGCAGTATTCGAGTTAGCGGACTTCCTTCTGGTATTTGGTTGCGGTAGAAAGGGAGACCAGCGGCAACTATGAGCAATCCAAGAAGAATTAGGACGGCACACAAGCCAAATCCAATATCCCACCCTTTGTATTTCTGGAGCCACACTATGAGAATCAGTCCTACAAAGCCTCCAAAGGAGATTCCAAAGGTATACCAGTTAAAGAAGCTGGACTGCTGACGAGACTCAGTGGGATCTTCATGGTCAAATTGGTCTGCTCCAAGGGATGACAAGCAAGAACGTATACAACCATCACCAAATGCACTCATATAGAGGCCTATGTACAATAAGGCAGCATTCCGGCCATGGACTTCTTTGCAGTTGTTTAGCTCTGCTTCAATATTACACGATGGTGGGTGGAGGGAGGGCAAGTAGGCTTGTAGTGCTAGCAATCCGTATCCCTACACAAATGCATGTTTGATTAGACTCTACAGTAAAGTTACTAAATTTAGTTTCCTAGAGAAGGTGTGAGAGCAGTACATCCTAAGTTGTTAAGATTTTTTTACATGTAGACATTGTGAAGGAAAATAACATAACAATAATAGGATAGAACGCAGGGGATACATTTAAAACAGATGCCCCATTTTTTTAGAAATTAGGGGTTGCAAGGTGCTTATGTAGGTGCTTAGAAAAATAAACCGGATATTGAGTAAGTACCAGCGCTTATTTCTACTAGAACAATGCTTAACTAGGCACCCCTCCTATAGAAGTAAGCATTGGTGCTTATAAAAAATCTTGGTTTATTTTAGTAAGCACCTGGCATTGGACATGGCCTTAGAGGCACATCGCTGTTTTAGCTAGGTATATTTAGAGCCCATTGTCACCTCACCACGTCCCTTATAAGTTTTGTACACCCGCAAAAAAAGGGTTGTTTCTTATGGTGTCTGCTAGATGCCAGGCTAAATGGTCCGATGAAATTTCATCTTTTATTTTGTTCAAACAATTGTAGTGTTTGATTTTGTTAACGGAATCCAGTATTTAAGGGTATTTTAAAGGTTTATAGTTTCTTTTGAAGTGTACTTCAGAAAGACAGGCAACAGTTTCTTAAAAGTTGGTGAGATCACAACACAATAATTACAACAAATAAAGTCAAATCTCTGATACTATGGTTAGTCATTCTGAGCACTTATCTAAGGGTATCTTTTACGATACTCAGATTTCATATTTACTTTTTAAAATTATATAGCCGCTTGTGTTCTAAAACAATAGTTGATAAATACACCCAGGTATTATTTCCATCTCTACTATTAGCACGTTCTACTTAAAAATAAACCGGAAAATATGTAGGTATGAAACAATAACTCATTTGGATCATAAGAAAATTAGAAAGCGTGTACATAACTGAATAGACAAAGATGCACATTACCAGAAACATAAATGGACCAAAGAGGAGCATAGTTCGAGAGCGAGTAATATAGGAGTCTGACAGGAAAGCTCCGATCATTGCAAACCCAGATGTTGCACCGAAAAAATTAGCGGCTGTAGTTACAGAGCCCGAAACCCCCATATGCATTGTTCCATGGAGGTAAGTAACCATATTCAGCACGTTCGGGATTATAACCACGTTTGTTAGCACAGTCAGAACTGCAAGGGGAAACATCATGCAAAAATGCTTCAATGTTTTAAACTCCAAAACTTGCAGTGAGATATTGCATGCCCGCGCATATGTAACAACACATGTAAATAAGGACTCGGTGTAGTGACTTAATTACCATACAAAAACCAAGCTGCTCGGACTCCACCATGAACCTCTCTATTGATGGTGTTTCCCCTCCAATCCACAAAGACTCCAAGCGCCATGGTGCTTCTTCTTTTTCCTCCTGCTTACTGCTAGTCTGCCTGTCTGTGGCATGCCTCACAGTAAGAGAGGTATAAATAAGCAGGTGGATATTCATATTCAAAGGAGTGACAGCATCAGCAGGATCAATCAAAGATTCTTGCCTATTTTATGCTACTTTCTACTGACTCAAATTTGGACACTACAAAAGGCATTCACTAACATCAATGTAGAAAATGGGGTACATGAGACTACAAGTCCACACGCACTATTAACTAGCACATATTGCTATCAGTGTGCCATCACCCTGAGAGCATCATTTTGTAATTAAGTTCGCTCATAATCCATTAAATTTTCCGAGTGCATGTCTTTTTTATGAGCTAACTCACTTCCATGTAGTGCACATTAATCAACTTATGAATTGGAAAGCCCATGTCTGAAAAAAAACATGATACCAACCTATATCAAAACTCATAAGTACAAAAATAATTTAATTTTCCTCACCCACCAGATCGTATTAGAAGAAGAATGCCGAGAAGGTGCCAAGATAATAAGGACAGAGGAAACAAACAAAACTGCAGGCAGAGACCAAAAAACAAAAAACCTAGGCGTCTAACTAGTAGACCAATAAACAGAAATCAAATCCAAAACTAAAACAAGGTCAAAACAGAAGAACAACAAACAAGCTAGGCTAAGAATATAGCGTCCATGAATGTGGTGGACGCCGCCTCGGAACTGAATTACAAACCTACCAATGCTCAGCACGTTTGTTCATAAGACAAAATCCATAACTCCTCAGTTTGAAAATTTTAGGGGATAGTTTGACTGTCTAAGCTTGAACTTTCAAACATAAATTACTGGCACACTATTCTGTTCATACTAACAAAATGAGAATCAGTGAAAGTAGTTTTTATTCATGGGAAGCTATAGCAAACAGAACAAAATCAACAAGCAAAAAAAAGAGAACAAAGAAACAAAATTAACTAACCAGCTAAGTGAGAATCAAAAGGTACCTCCGAACCTTAGTTTTCAATGGTATAAGTTGTTTGCAACATCCGAACATAGCCCACATATTATTATTGGATTCATTGTTGGTCAAAAGCTCGACTCTTGTTAGTCAAATTATACCCAGAATTTCCAAACAAAGAGAGTGATTTTTTGTTCTAATCACGAGCAGCTGTATTTAATACATTTTCTAGAAAGGCAAACTAAGGTGATTTGATATAAAGTCTAAACTCAAACATCACGACCATACCAGAGTAGAGAAGTGAATGAACTGCAATCAATATTAGAATCTGTCTCATGCAAGCGGACACAGGGAGTAAAGGAACTCCGTGTCCCCATTCCTGTATGGTTTCCATTCTTAGCCAAGTGTCCAGCTCTCTTGTGAGCTTATGGTGTATTGCCGATGTCCTCAGTTTAGCGGATTCATATTTGCACACCACAGTGATTTCATGCGTACTACTATAATGTATTTGCTTGTGACATGTGAGAATTAAAGGTTAAAATACAGGCTTACGGTTTTCAAGATACTGCAACTATCTCAGCCATTTTCACGAACCCTCTGTACGCTCGTTCTGGAGAACCAGATATGTCGACGATTGTGTAACTCCATATAGGCTCCAAGCGCAGACAGTCTCCAACAGAGGAGAGGTACAACTTCCGAAAATAATTAGTTGGTCTACAGGAGACATTAGTCAGTTCCATTTGCTCCCTTCAAAACCCCTTACGTAGTCATGGCCGATTTGTATGGTGAAACCACAACCACATACTCCAGATTTTAACTTGAAGAATCCATGGTTACCATCGACCAGAATAATTCCAAAAGTAATAGATCAAACCATACATTCTTAATCCTTCATGTAGTTAGCACACTCTATACCATTGAGTATCAAATTCCCAACAGGGGCGGACATGGACACATAGAGAAGCTGACATGTTGAAGGTGAACCAAACTCCCACTGAACAACAGAAAAAGATAGTGTCACCTTCCATGTAAATGAATTCCAACTGAAACGGCAAAACTAGCTACTGGTATCTTCCACGCAAATCGTGTGAAGATGCTATCAGCATTCCCTGCAAAAGTAGACAATACTTGCACAACATGTGCATTTGTTTATCCGAGCTACATATCCTTTTGGTTTGGTGAACGACGAGATGCCAAGAACGGAGATAGATCATAGGCAATCGTGTAGCATAGGAGGATCCATAATATCTGAAGAATAGTCTGCTACCAGCTAACTTGTGTTACGGTGCAGGCGAGCAAGAATTAAAATTAATACTCCCTCCCTAGTCCCTACATCCTCCTAATACTTGAAATCTGAAACCCCAGGCCTAAAGTTACATAAAGATGTCAGTGTATGGCTCCTACAATACGCACGGAGAAAATAATAGAGAAATTACCTAATACTCAAAACTATTGACAAAACTTGTAATTTGTAAACTGCAATAGTCCACCAATGTTTCAGACGAACGTTGAGAGATAAATTAGATGCATCGATGTAAACTGCATACATCAATAAAAAAAATCACCCAACCCTCCAAACAGGTAGCACCAAAAGGGTCACTGTTTCCCCTAAAAAAGAAAAAAAAGGATAAACAGCTGCCGTTCTTGCTAAACGATAGCAGAAGAATCGTAATCTAGGTTAACTAAAATATCATAAAGATACCCCTGCACTCATCTGGGGCAAGTGTTCGCTCCGCCGCTGCGCGTATCTCCACCTCGACTTGGACTCCAATGCAGAATCGTCGGGGCCTTCGCACGCGGGCCTGAGCGCCGGGATCCCGACGGGCGCCGAGGAACCGAGGCTGGCGATGAGCCATGGTCGAGTCCGGGTGAGGGAGGAGGTCCAAAGAGGAAGGGGACGACGGGTCCCGGCTTTTGGAGTTGCCGGCTTCTGGTTAATTTTCATTTCCCCCTCTTCATTTTGAACACTTCTTTTATTCTACTTATTTAAAAAGTTTTTTTTTGCAACTTTCCCTTTTTTTTCTCCAAAATTACACGTTCGCCGCCGTGATTAGAGCACTCACCGGTGTTGGAGAAAATGAACCAAAAGAGGTCAAACCCGGTGATTCAATTTGGTCAGCAAATAGTAGGATTATTATTGTCATGAAACCAAACTTTGCAAACTCAGCCTTGGAAGAGTTTAGAGTCCCGTGTAACACTAGATCGAAGGAAACTTAAATTTGACCTAAAAAATGTAAGGCTCCTTTAGGCCATTTCAAGAACTTGCTTCAAAGAATGTCAACCGGCAGAATAATCATTGATTAGACCCGAAGTAGAGCTCTGATTTTGTTCGGTTCGTTCTAGTGTCAGCGGTGGCAAGTCTGGTTATCCTGTATTTTTCTTTTTATCCTTGATCTGCTTCTAAAAGGTCCTCTCATCACTGAAAAAGCTGTTTCGAGAGAGACCCGAAGTAGAGGGCATTTCTCCCTAAAATGTGTGAAGTGACAGATGAAATTTAGACAAATTCGGTTTTTTTCAAGCCATACAAAAAATGGCCAACCTTACCAGAGGCATAGGCCACTGAAAAGCGAAACCAGACATCACTTAACTTGAAAACTCGAAACCCAAGATGATTATTGTCGAGTTATTGGATTCTTAGTCACGTAAGGACGTGCCATGCTCCAATGGTGTAGAGAGGGGGAAGACATGGCGGCTTCTAGGATCGGGATTGCACACAATGGTTTACCCAGCTTCGGACCTTGCAGTGGTGACAAGATCCTACACGCTGATATAATTCATTAGATGCGAATATGTGTAAAGGTTACAATGTAGGTTGTGAGGCGTGTTCCTTAAGGGGAACAGGAGGCCGGTTTATATAGGCGCCGCGCCTTCTCCTACAACCGACCTATATTAGTAGTACTAGACTATCACGGTATAAACCCTAACTTGTTCTCTAAGGAGAACGTCGGTTCGTCTGGATCCTGGTCGGCTTGTAGGCTTCCTCTTGCGCTTCATCCCACTGGGCCGCCCGATAAGCCGAAGACCTTATCACCTCTTGGGCCACCCTGGTAGGCTGGTTTGGTCCTCGTGGTCGGCATACCCGTTTGGTATATCCTTCACTGTAGTCCCCGGAAAGGTTGGAGCACTCCAGCTTGTTCGTCTTAATCTTTATTGCGAAACTTTCGTCTTCGTCTTCTTGATGAACAATTGCAGAGTTTGAACCATTCCCTATATAACCGAGGATACGACCTTTCAATAAGCCGAAACGACCGTTGCGCTTATGGGCACACAAGCCAAATAATTTGTCAACCGATGGACAGAGAAAAGATTTCTCGTCAGCCTGAGGTCAAGTCTTGTCAATGTTCTGTTCATGACAATCTAGATTGTTGACTAGGCCAAATCTAATCATCACGATTTTCCCACGCATGACCGGAGGCTTACGGGAGAAGGAAAACGGCTCCCTCAATTTCTCCGCTCCACGTGGCACAGATCGAACGGTGCGAATCCAACTGTTGCGGAGATCGTGGGGTGGACCATAAATACTTTCCCATAATCAAAATCAATCACCAGTTCACTTATGTTCATCTTCTTCCTCTCGCTTGAGCTCTCTTTCTCTCTCCTGCGCATGCGAGCACATCGCCCTCCACATCCATACCAAATCCATGGAGCAGACCATTGCTTCCGCAGCAGCGTGTTCGGCAGCGGAGAAGGACGCGGCGAGGGCAGCTACTGCTGCGACGAGGAGCTTGGCGGAGGGATCCGCAGCTGGCGGCGCATCTTCCTCAAGCACACCCGAGGAGGCGTTGCTCGTGGAGCCAATCATCAGGCTCTTCCCCGGAGAGAAGACGCCCTCTGATTCCGGCGACGCCGCTGCGGCTGGCCCCGAGGTGGAGGATGATTCCTCGCCACGCCATTGGCTCCCATCAACCATCACCGAGGATGATTTGATGGAGCGGGAGCGCGGGGGTCTCCTTCCTCCCCGCGAGATCTGCAAATGGCGTTTGGCTTACGAGCACGCCATTCCAGCTCCAGAAGGCGACGAGCGGGTAATCATTGTCTCCCACCTGCATCGCGGTATGGTTTTGCCGCCGTCGTCTTTCTTTGTTTATGTCCTAGATTATTACGGCTTGCAGCCGCACAACCTAGGACCCAACAGCATCTTGTACTTAGCCGGCTTCCAAGCCTTATTTGAAGGATACTTAGGAATAGCGCCCAGTTTAGACTTTTTCAAGTACTGCTTTCATTGTAAACGCCAAACGGAAGGCGACGAGTTGCTCACTTTGGGTACAGTTAGCCTGAACTTGCGTAGGAATAGGGCTTGGTACCCTAAGGTTCCTAAGGTGGACTCTGTCCGTAGCTGGGCGAGCACCTTTTTCTGTTGTTCAGACATAGCTCCTGCGGGGAAGACGATAGGTCTCCCGCTTTTTGTTAATGTTGCCGCTTCTCCTCGCCTCTCGTGGGACGAGAAGCCGCGGAAAGTTCTGCCTACACACCTCCAGCTCATCCAGAAACGGATTGAGTATATGACGACGAAGGCGAAGCCGAAACTTACCGGCACAAATACGATTTTGTGCTGGCTCAAAAGGCGGGTGCAGCCTCTCCGGGAAAACAAGACCTGATGTGTACGTACAGCGGCAATCAGGATGATCCTCTCCGCGTCTCCAAGGACGACCTAACGAACGACGCCTTATTGATGCGATTCAAGAAGTTGCTTAAGGAGAGGACTCAATTCACCGAGTGTTTTCCCATGTACACCTCCATCAACAAACCGCCACCGGTGAGTGTCTGATTATCTCATATGCTTACGTGTTTTCATTTGTTCGGCTTAGTATCACTCTCACTTGCATCCTTCTTTTGTCAGCTTGATTCTTCCCCTTCTTCGGTGGCCGACACTGGCGCTAAGACGCACAAACGTAAGGTCGGGGCCAACAAGGCGGCGCCGACCAAGGCCGCTTTGACGAAAAAGAAGAAGTAGAAGATATGCTCTATCCCCAAGGGCGCCGTTATTCACGACGTCCTGGATGACGACGAGGAATCCGCCTTCGCCATGCCTCAAAAAGTGTAAGTGATGCGAGCCTAAGTTTCATATCATGCTTTCTTACTTTTTACTTCCCATTTTGCTAAGCCTTGTATCTTCGTCTTATCTCAGGGTTAAGCCTACGGGCAAGCTGAAGGTGAAGGTGGTGACTGGAAGGGGTAAGCCGCCAACTCCTTCGCCAGCTACCGCTCCTCCTACTCCCAGCGTTACGGCAAGTGTGTCGGCTCCTGCTTCCCAAGAGGTGAGAGCCGACATTGATATGCCGGATGCAATTATGGAGAGGACGCAGGCTGCTGAGAAGACGGCTGCTACTGCAAAGGCAGCCGCTCTTGAGGGAACCAATAAGGCTGAAGCTTCGGCTAATGATGCCTTCGAGAATGTTAAAGAAGAAGTCTTTGATGACGAGGGATTTCTTTTCCCTTCTATTGCGGCAAGACTTTGAAGGGGTTCCGGTGCAGAAAACAATAATTTTTCTAGCGTATGAAACCCTAACTAGCCAGGATCTATCTATCTAGTACATGTGATAACGGTGGCGGAATGGGTTACATTACCTCCATGTAGACCGATAGCGGGGATTACGCTCCCACACAAGCGTAGACGATGAAGTTGTACGTAGCCGACCTCGAGGTCGCGGAGAACTTGTCGCGATGACGTAGACGATGACGACGGGGTGTCGACGATGACCTGCGTCGACGGGGCGTTGGGCGGAAGATGGCATGGCGCCGGCGGCAGGGGGTGTGCCGGCGGCAGGGGGAAGCAGCGGCTGGGCTGCAGGTGGGCGAGACGACGTCGCCCAGGCTCCTCAAAAGTGGTGCCTCCGAGCACTTGCAAACATACAGAGCTTAACGACAACCCCCGGTCATTCAGATCCAGCTGAAATCGCAGGGGTAGAACTTATCTGGAACCCCGCAGGGCAACGGCGCCCGACGGTATAGCTTAGGTGGAGAGAGGGGGCAAAACGGGCGGAGAAGCAACTCGGTCGGCCTGCTATACAATTAATTGTATTTTTCTGTGTATTAATCCAATTAATATGCCTTGCTATATAAAGGGGGGAGGGGGTGTGCAAACACCTTGCCTCCCCCATGTGGGACTAAACAAAGGAGAGGGAGGGGGGTTCGGCCGAACCCTCCATGGGCTGGCCCCCCTCCTTGGCGCGGCTCCCTCTTGGGCCCTCTCAGGCCCCATGTAGGTGGGTTGCCCCCTTTTTCCTTTATTCAATTAATATTAAATTAATATAAAATATAATTAATTCATAATTAATATATTTAAATACTATTTAATATCCCGTGACCCCGAAACATTTTCCAGACCACCCGAACAACTTTCGGACATTCCTGGAACCATTCCAGACCTTCTCGGAACTCCTTCCGGACCACCGGAACTCTTTCCGGATCATTTCTCTCTCTCCAACAAAATCCTATATTATTCCAGAAACTATCTCCTCGTGTCGTTAAGACCTTAAGTTTGTTACGCTACGGTTCGAGAACACTCCAGACATGGTCGAGACACTCCGCTCACCAATGACCGTCAGGGATATCTGGATGTATATGACGACCCCTGTGCATCCTACGAATATCGTCGTTGAACCATAAATATGATATTCATTCCCTTTGTTTCTGTGATACTACCTTGTCCGAGATATGATCATAGACATCCGATGTCTTTGTTGTATCTCGTTACCGACAAAGGTTATTAACTCGTTTGTGATATTACATCTCCATGACCTAGTCATAAGCTGCGCAGCTATATAGATGTAATCTCACCGAGTCGACCCAGAGTATTTTTCCATTACAAGAATGAACAAATCCCGCTCTTGATCCTTACGTCTCAATACTCTTTCGGGGTACCCAAGATGGACACCATTACTGTCATGCTATATAAGACACAACGTTTGATGCTCTCAAAGTACCCCTACGAAGCATCAATAAGTACGGTCTCACGGTCTAAAGAATAAGCTATCATATTCTTATCTATTGCAAATGACAAACATGGTAATACGATCTTATTGCAATACTTTGCGTATGTCCATCACCTTATTCAACTAATAAGATGATCCAATTGTCAACCGACGTCATTGTCCTTGATCGGAAATCTTGATCAACAGTTGCCCAATAGACTAGTTCATATAGAGGCTTACTAGGGACCCTGGTTGTCTATGTATCACACGTGTATTAATAATTCCGATTAATACAGTTATAGCATAATACACAAACCTATTATAAACTTATTAGATAATGCAATAAATACTACTTATTTATTTGCCTCTAAGGCATATCTCCTTTAGTCTCCCACTTGCACTAGAGTATAAATAAACTAGCTGCATTTTAATTTATCAAAATTCCTTATCAAATAAGCGCCATACGATAATGCTTGCTTGCGGAAGAGTGTTACTCTGACAATTTGTACAATACATAATTGTGCGTACTTTTGCGATTCATTGATATCAACTTGCTTGATATCACCATGTTATCCAATAACATATATGCAAATACCGCAACTAAGTGAGACTTCTGTTTCCCAGCGCTTATTCTGATTATGCTAACCAGATAACTGCCTCGAAAACACACTCAGTCATAGAGAGCCCCTTGTAACAATTACAAACTCGCGATATCTACATACTTTCACACCTATGTAGAAAACTGGACATTCCAATGTCAATCTAATAACTAATGCACTTCTACTTCCAGTAAATTCTAAATTTACTTTTATAACTGTTCTTCTTCTAACAACATCGGTTATATTTCATCGAGCAGAAAATATGGTTTCTGTATGATGTCTAATATTACGTAAGAGACAAACATGTCATACAACCATTACTATCGTGTATCATTACTCTTAATGATCAATTGGATTTCCAAGGACCATCCTTTTTTATTCTATTCTGACTCCTCAGATATAATCCAAAACAACTCGACTAACTATTTACAATTCCCGTTCTATTCCAAATAGACACTAACTTTCAAATAGTTTCACAACTTCATCCTTATCATCTATTCTACTGGTACAATTTCAAAATATGTCATTTACACAAGATGAATTCGGCTCCCACTCAAATTATGTCTCCACATATTTGAGAACACGAGCTCCCACTCAAAAACATGTCATCTACATATTTGAGTTGCTAAGCTCCCACTCAAAAATATGTCCTTTACATATTCTACCTGAGTAAACTAATTTTGACTCCCAGTTAAAATCGACATTTTGGTCAAACCAAAATAATTGATCTCTTATCAATTCGAATTCAATACAAACTACATTATTACATTAATACAAATCCCTCAGACTTTAAGCATGTCTACATAAATGTAGTCAACAAATTTGATCTTGTCCAATATACACTTCTTGACAAAACATGCTTCCACGTCTTTCTTATAGTCACATTTCTCATATAACACTTTATATGATGATTAAACAATCTTATTCCTCTAATAAGAATTGTAGCAACAATTACTATTTTAATCATTTCAAATGTAAATTGGATTTTTAGGCTGAAAAAGCCTTTGTTCGTATTCTGATATTTTCTCAACTTTCTTTGTATTTATAAAGTGCACCTTGATCTATCAACAAGACCTGAATTACTTAATATTATGCTGTGACCTGACAGCAATATTAAATATAACAGCACTTTATCCAAGAGCTTCTTTTATGAAAATATTATAATCTTTATGAAGAGGATTGCAAGCAGAAAACAATTTTCTAGTCTCCCTCACTCTTTCTTCTGAAAAACCCCATTTGATCTCTTATCAAATTAATTTTTAGACTTATGATTTATCAGGCAAATTCTCTTATTCACCAATAATCATAGAAGAATTCGGATCACACAAAAACACCATTATTAATTTAATAATCATTTGAAATGACTCTTAATTAATTTCCTCTCGTATTGACAGTTCAATAATATATTTCAAAGTTAATCAATTCGGCACTCGAAATACTTAAACGGACCAAAAACATCCATTACTTCTTTCATTGCCTTTATGACTAAATTCGATGGTGTTTGTTCAAGTAACAAAACTTTTAGTCTTTGGACACATAATTTTATCATTCCCGCTATTATAAATGTATATCATACGTATAATGTAATTGAGATGTGATGCAAATTACTCATAATATGAAACAACTGCTTTGTTTCATAACATAAAACAATTGATTTGTTCTATATGAATAACTATGTCTTGTAACATTTAAGACACCAAACTAGATCACACTCTCACTATTACAAAATGTCTTATAAAAAACTATTCATGATAACTAATATGATATCTCGAGGGCGTGAGCACTACTGGCCATTAACTTGCCATCACTTGTGCACTGTCACGTTACCCATCGCCACATACTTGTGATAATCAGGGACTGTTTCATAAACAGAACAAGTATCAAATACTTTTCATCAAGTATGAGAAGAATACATTTATATCTTCGTATATCAAATATACATGTAGCGTCGAAGAACTCTTCTTCGATGGAATCAACTTTTAGAGATTTGAACTTGTTCACGAACGTGAAGAAGCTCATCGTGTCTCGATAGCATATTCATGCACATGCTCTTCATAGCTAGGAGGCAAAGCACAAACTCTATTGCATTGGAGTCCGCTATCTAGAAATCGTAGATATTCGTAAGCCTGAAGTAGATGTCATACAACTTCTTCAATTGAGTCTCCAGACAGGTATGCTCCCCATGTGAATGGTCCGGAACTTTCTAAACTGTCTGAACTGCTCAAGACTCAATTCATCTTTGAAGTGTCCTTTGATCGCATCAATCACGACATATGGCTCCATGTGTTGAAACAACTTCCAACTCTGGTGCTAGGCATACGCTCATGACGACCTTCACTTCCATGAAAATATCATGATGCTTACGGAACTCATCATCTTCCTCCTTGCTAGCAAAATCATCTGGTCTATATTCTAACTAATGTTCTAGGACATATAGAATGTTTGTTGTGTTGGAGAATGTTTCTAAAACCAATGTACCAGCTGAAGAAGTTGGACCCGTCGACTTCTAAGGTAGAATCCGGGCTCTTGAGGAAGTAACCGAAGTATAGTTGCGTAGTCTACAGATGTGATCGCAAAAGAGGTAAGGTAAAGTTTATAATATATAGGTGAGTTTTAGTTTATAATCATATTATCAAAACACACCACACCAAAATTATTATCCCTAAAATAATAATGGCGATTACACGACCCTCATCCACCATACCACCCCGGATCATCACGGCCGGCAGCACAACTTCAAAGGTGGACATAAAATGTCGATCACAACAACTCTGTGACTCATGCTCGATCTTTCGATCTTTCCGTGTTCCGAGGCCATATCTGTATATTCTAGGCTCGCCAATCAAACCTCGAAGACCCTGCGCGTGCAACATGGCTTACACCCACTGTATGCGAACAACAATATATCTGACACCCGATCATCACGGCATGCCTCATAACATATAACTTTCTTTGTGGTGCGCAACGAGGGAGAACACAATTTTGGTATTTATTAGGGATCATCCTATTCATGATGCTACTGTTGTATATCTAGCATATAAGCAATCAATAGGATGCACACACAACAACACACAATCAAATGATGCAATGAAGTGCGATGTGACATGGTTGATGCGCCTGGACCTTCATGGCGCCATGTGCCTGGCCCCGGGCGCCCCGGCATGGCTCCGAGTCTACGGAACCCTCCAATGCCTCCGACAACACGAGCAATATCAAACGTACCGTAACCATGTCACATAAAATAACGCCTCTGCAAAACAAAGTTAGACGCCTCTAGCTTTATTTAGTTTCGCAAGTTTTACGTGGCATATAGGCTTATTCGTAAGAGAATCGCTTCCCTACCTACAAACTTTGTACCACAACGTCGATCGTATAAATGCATGTTTAAGCATCCATTTCGAGCCCTCCATTGAAAATGCTTTGCCGACTAGAGAGAGAAACAAACACCCGCCATCCACAAATACGGTGCAAGCCATATGTCAATAGTGGAACCAGTCTCGCGTAAGCGTACGCGTAAAGTCGGTCCGGGCCGCTTCATCAACTTAATACCGAAGGCATCACAAGTGCACGCTAGAGGGTAGCAAATATAAGAAAGACGTCCTCATTCAACATGAGTTCTAACGGTACCAGCAGTACTACGCATAGATCGGCTCTGATACCACTGAAGGGGTTCCGGTGTAGAAAACAATAATTTTTCTAGCGTATGAAACCCTAACTAGCCAGGATCTATCTATCTAGTACATGTGATAACGGTGGCGGAATGGTTTACATTACCTCCATGTAGACCGATAGCGGGGATTACGCTCCCGCACAAGCGTTGACGATGAAGTCGTATGTAGCCAACCTCGAGGTCGCGGAGAACTTGCCGCGATGACGTAGACGATGACGTCGGGGTGTCGACGATGACCTGCGTTGACGGGGCGTCGGTCGGAAGATGGCGTGGCGCCGGCGGCAGGGGGGTGCACCGGCGATAGGGGGAAGCATCGGCTGGGCTGCAGGTGGGAGAGACGACGTCGCCCAGGCTCCTCAAAAGTGGTGCCTCCGAGCACTCGCAAACATACGAAGCTTAACGACAACCCCCGGTCATTCAGATCCAGCTGAAATCGCAGGGGTAGAACTTATCTGGAATCCCGCAGGGCAACGACGTCCGGCGGTATAGCTTAGGTGGAGAGAGGGGGCAAAACGGGCGGAGAAGCAACTCGGCCGGCCTACTATACAATTAATTGTATTTTTGTGTATTAATCCAATTAATATGACTTGCTATATAAAGGGGGAGGGGGTGTGCAAACACCTTGCCTCCCCCATGTGGGACTAAACAAAGGAGAGAGAGGGGGTTCGGCTGAACCCTCCATGGGCTGGCCCCCTGCTTGGTGCGGCTCCCTCTTGGGCCCTCTCAGGGCCCATGTAGGTGGGTCGCCCCCTTTTTCCTTTATTTAATTAATATAAAATACAATTAATTTATTTAAATACTATTTAATATCCCGTGACCCCGAAACATTTTCCGGACCACCCGAACAACTTTCGGACATTCCTGAAACCTTTCCAGACCTTTCCGGAACTCCTTCCGAACCACCAGAACTCTTTCCGGATCATTTCTCTCTCTCCAACAAAATCCTATATTATTCCAGAACCTATCTCCTGGTGTCGTTAAGACCTTAAGTTTGTTATGCTACGGTTCGAGAACACTCCAGACATGGTCGAGACACTCCGCTCACCAATGACCGTCAGGGATATCTGGATGTATATGACGACCCCTGTGCATCCTACGAATATCGTCGTTGAACCATAAATATGATATTCATTCCCTTTGTTTCTGTGATACTACCTTGTCCGAGATATGATCATAGACATCTGATGTCTTTGTTGTATCTCGTTACCGACAAAGGTTATTAACTCGTTTGTGATATTACATCTCCATGACCAAGTCATAAGCTGCACAGCTATATAGATGTAATCTCACCGAGTCGACCCAGAGTATTTTTCCATTACAAGAATGAACAAATCCCGCTCTTGATCCTTACGTCTCAATACTCTTTCAGAATACCCAAGATGGACACCGTTATTGTCATGCTATATAAGACACAACGTTTGATGCTCTCAAAGTACCCCTACGAAGCATCAATAAGTACGGTTTCACGGTCTAAGGAATAAGCTATCATATTCTTATCTATTGCAAATGACAAACATCGTAATACGATCTTATTGCAATACTTTGCGTATGTCCATCACCTTATTCAACTAATAAGATGACCCCATTGTGAACCGACGTCATAGTCCTTGATCGGGAATCTCGAATAACGGTTGCCCAATGGACTAGTTCATATAGAAACTTACTAGGGACCTGGTTGTCTATGTATCACACGTGTATTAAATTCTGATTAATACAGTTATAGCATAATGCACAAACCTATTATAAACTTATGAGATAATGCAATTAATACTACTTATTTATTTGCCTCTAGGGCATATCTCCTTCAGTCTCCCACTTGCACTATAGTACAAATAAACTAGCTGCATTTTACTTTATAAAAATCCCTTATCAAATAAGCGTCATACGATAATGCTTGCTTGTGGAAGAGTGTTACTCTGATAATCTGTACAATACATAATTGTGCGTACTTTTGCGATTCATTGATTTAAACTTGCTTGATATCACCATGTTATCCAATAACATACATGCAAATACCGCAACTAAGTGAGACTTCTGTTCCCAACGCTTACTCTGATAATGCTAACCAGATAACTGCCTTGAAAACACACTCAGTCATAGAGAGCCCCTTGTAACAATTACAAACTCGCGATATCTACATACTTTCATACCTATGTAGAAAACTGGATATTCCAATGTCAATCTAATAATTAATGCACTGCTACTTCCAGTAAATTCTAAATTTACTTTTATAACTGTTCTTTTTCTAAGAACATCGGTTATATTTCATCGAGCAGATAATATGGTTTATGTATGATGTCTAATATTACATAATAGACCAATATGTCATACAACCATTACTACCGTGTATCATTACTCTTAATGATCAATTGGATTTCCATGGACCATCATTTTTTATTCTATTCTGACTCTTCAGATATAATCCAAAACAACTCTACTAACTATTTAAAATTTCCGTTCTATTCCAAATAGACACTAACTTTCAAATAGTTTCACAACTTCATCCTTCTCATCTATTCTACTGGTACAATTTCACAATGTGTCATTTACACAAGATGAATTCGGCTCCCACTCAAATTATGTCTCCACATATTTGAGAACACGAGCTCCCACTCAAAGACATGTCATCTACATATTTGAGTTCCTAAGCTCCCACTCAAAAATATGTCCTTTACATATTCTACCTGGGTGAACTAACTTTGACTCCCATTTAAAATCAACATTTTGGTCAAACCAAAATCACTGATCTCTTATCAATTCGAATTCAATACAAACTACAGTATTAAATTAATACAAATCCCTCAGACTTCAAGCATGTCTACATAAATGTAGTCAACAAATTTGAGCTTGTCCAAGACACACTTATTGACAAAACATACCACCGCTAGTTGGGTGTGTGCGATGGTGACTCCCACCCCCGCGAGCTCTGGCGACTACCATGGCGATGGCGACTCCACCTAGGGTTTCTCCAAGCGCTGGCCCAAAGGAATGGATCCCTTCGATGATCCATCCTCCATTGCTCACATATTGGATTTCTCTATTGGTCATCGGTTCAGATCTAAGGTTCGTGATCGTTTTGCCACCTCGGTTAGTCCCATCTCCTCTTCCCATCAGTTTTTCCTTGTGGTCTCCTTTGGTCGTGCTTCCTTTCGTCTGGATGAGTTGAATGTTAGCCTGGCCCTCTCGGCTGTTCTGGGTGTTGCTTACAATGAGATTGGTACGGAGTTTCTTGCGGAAAGGGTTTTCAAATTTGCAGTCTGTTCAAAGGCTGTGGGATTCTTGATTTGCAATTTGAGATCAATAGTTTGTGCACAGTTTAAATGTTACTTTCATCTCTGGGGCAGTGGAGGTCCTAATTGGCAAAGGGAGGAACAGATCTGGTATGCACAGTCTGATTCGGAATGGATTTCTGTTTCTCCACGTCGATCGGACATGCATGAAAAGCATAAACCCCTTGCTGTTACTCGGGTCTTTGATCGGCTGCGTGTTAATCTTCCTGCGCCTGTTCATGCTGATCCTATTCTCTCGGGTGCTAATGTTGTTCCTCTAGGCCTTAGATCTATGGATCATCCAGTACATCACCAAGTTCATGTTCAGCCGGTTATCACGGATCAGGCGCGAGATTCTCGTGTCCAAATTTTGAGCAAAAAATCATGCCTGGTATGGAGGCCGGTGGCCCAACCTTCTAGCCCACTTAGGGGGGACTGCTCGAATTCTTCAGAAAAAGCCCAACCAGCATCAGTTATCTCGGCCCAACCTGCTATAGCTGGTATTGCATCATGTTGCTCTCGCTGTCTCGGTTTTAATCACCTTCGTATGGATTGTAAGAATCAGTTTAGGTGCAAATTATGTTGGAATTATGGTCATATCTCCAAGTTTTGTTTTTCTCGCTTTAAACGGAAAGGGCAATTTCGTCGTGTCGTCCCCAAGGAGGACTCTGGGATGAATATTTTATTACCAGACAACAGGATATCCCCTGTTCCTAACTCTGCTTTGCCCTGCAACCCTCGCCCCGGCGACTCCGCTTCTTCGCCGGCCACCGATTCCCTGCACATTATCGCCATGGCGAACTACTCTTGTGACCCCATCCCCCACCTTCCTCCTGGTGCTGGTTATATACCTTTCAACAATCACCGTCCGCAACGAGGTTTTGTTGTGGTGAGAGGCTCCACCTCGGAGGTCTGCGACGACTGGGCGATTGTTCTACTCGAGCCAGAACCTTCTTGGGAGCAGTATGAAGGTACCTCTATCTTGATCAGAGCCCAGATGGTCCAGCGTGGTTATGATATTAGACAGATTAGCAGATGTGCAATGGGGGCTGCCTTGGTCAGATTTGAGGGGGTTATTGATCGTGATAGTGCTATCAGGAACAACCCTTACTTTGTTGGAGATACTGTTTTGCGTGTCATCGAGCATGACAAGGGATTGAATTGGAGGTCAGCCACATTCACTCATGATGTTTGGCTAATGCTCCTTAACTTTCCACCTGAATGTTGGAATCTTAATACCATCATTACTACTCTTGCACCATATGGTCGTTTTCTGGTATGGAACAGAGATGATTCCACAAAGCTAGGATTCTGGTGAAGATCAGAGCTTTTGATTTGGACTCGATTCCTGGCAGCATTGTGGTTGTTCAGAATTTCAGTGCAGAAGGTTATGGCAACTCTTGGTCATGTCCTTGTTATATATTGAACACTAACATGCTAGGGGCTGGTGATGAAGACCCTTTGCCGCCAGATGGAGCCAACCCTCATCCCGTTCCTATTATCATTGATGATTTTGCTATGTGGCAAGAGGATGATGCCCCTGCAATGGCCCCCCAGCCAATCAGAACTATGATGAGCCTGTTGTAGTCACTCCTCCTCAAAGCCCTGCTCAGGTTATTCACAATGCACTTGTTATTGAGGAGCCTCTGGATGGCATACCTGCTGTGATTGAACCTGCCCTGCTTCAGATGGAAGAGCAAGCACCTGCTGTTTCTGCACCACATCATCTTTTTGTGGAGGTGTTCCCACCTGTAATAAATAGGCCTACTCAGCATGTTTCTGCATCTGAGAATAACTGCAACATTACCTCTGGGACATCTGCTGCAGTAGGACCTGTTATTTCTGCTGCAGTTGATCTACAGAATCCAGAGGCCTCATCATCTTCTAGGGAGAATCAGGTTAACCCCAATGCTCATACTGTTTCTGCTGCCTCTAGGAAGAGGAAAGGGAAAGCACCTAGATCATGTGAACATGTTAGAAGAAGCTCCAGACTAGCCAAACTGAAAGATGGTTTCAAGGATGCTACATCAAATGATGATGCCCAGGAGGAGGATGAGGAAGCATTTGAGGCAGAGTACTTCGCCCAGATTAGAGATCCTGATGCTGCTTCACCACCACACCTTCCTCTGAAGACTATTCAAGCCTTGGCCACTGAGCCATGTCAGATGCCTCTTGATGATGTGTCTGAGGAGAACCTGAACTATGATAGTACTAATGATAGTGTGGAGTAACATGTATTTTGGGAGTGTGTTGGTCCTGTTCAGCTTAGCTCTTTTCATCTATCTGTGGATTCTGGCCTGTAATATTTTGCTACTTGGTTATCATCTGATGAACCTTTTATGTTTCCCCTATCTAGTTGATGAAGTACTATGTGATCATACTTATCACCCACTTGAGCTATTTTGGTATATGTTTGATTATCTCTGGATCCATTTATACCTGCTCTGGCTGTTCTGCTCATACCACAGTTTGCCAATTCACAGATATTCAGTGACCATTGATTTGCTGGGCTTTTTAATATTGCTCAGAGTTTCTATCCTGTTGTGGGTTATTTAATGAGTAGACAATGGATTGTTTTTGACTGGAATCTGAGAGGGATTAACTCCCAAATCAGATGGGACGATATTAGGAAGAATATTGAGGAATCTAACTGCAATATCATCTGTTTTCAAGAAACAAAAAAAAGAAGTTTTTGACCTGTCTTATATTAGGAAATTTTGTCCGAGAAGATTTAACCACTGTGCTTACTCTCCTTCAGTTGGCAGTTCAGGGGGTATCATCACCATTTGGAATGGCAATCTTTTCAATGGGACAGAAATTTCATCTTCCAGATTCCATGTTACAGTGGAACTGATTTGTAAGATTAGTGGTCAGGTTTGGTACCTTACTAATGTTTATGGTCCTACTTCGCCTGCTGATAGAATTCTGTTTCTTAATTGGCTAGTTAACATTGATACTTCTCCTATGCATCTATGGATGATTCTTGGGGATTTTAATCTTATCAGAGAGCCAGATAACAGAAATAGACCTAGAGGGGATGTCCACAATATGTTGGCGTTTAATAGATTCATTAGCCACCATGATTTGCTGGAAATCCCACTGAAGGGAAGATCATTCACATGGAGTAATATGCAGAGTGACCCTTTATTGGAGAAATTGGACTGGGTTTTCACTTCTTCTAGCTGGACTGGGTTTTTCCCTAATACCATTGCCTCCCCTTTGGCCAAGCTATCATCAGATCATGTACCCATTTAGATACAGATTGGGCTTAGTATCCCAAACGCCAAGGTCTTTCGTTTTGAGGAGTTCTGGCTGGATATGCAGGGTTTTTCTGAAACAGTTTCTACATTTTGGCAGCACAATGGTGTTTTTAAAAATGTAGCACAAGATATCACTGCTCGTCTGAAATCCCTGAGATATGGTCTGAAAAAATGGAGCAAAAGTCTTTCTCTACTTAATAAGACGATTGACTCCTGTAACTTTGTTTTGGCTCTACTGGATGGTTTAGAGGACCAAAGGTTACTTTCTATGCTGGAAAAGAACTTTAGAAGATCGTTAAAAGCCCATTTACTTAAGCTGCTTGAAGCCAAGAGGATCTATTGGAGGAATAGAGCAAAAATTAGATGGGCAAAAATGGGGGGGTGAGAACACAAGGTTTTTCACACCTATGCGACAAAAAGTTATAGATGCAATTTTATTGCCATGTTGAATACAGAGGATAATAGAATGGTTTGTGATCATGATGACAAGGCAGCTGTTCTATGGCATGCTTTTAAGCAGCGCATTGGGTGCTCTGATACCCCAACTATGGCTTTTGATTTGAGCAATTTAATTGTCCCCAATACTGGAATTGATTTTGCCGGCCTAGAGGTTCCATTCACCAAAGAGGAGATTGATGAGGTGATCAAATGCATGCCAACAGATAAATCCCCTGGCCCTGATGGCTTTAATGGGGCTTTCCTTAAAAAGTGTTGGAATCAGGTTAAATAGCAATTCTATCAGATGTGCTTTAAGTTTTATGAGGGTAAACTTGATATTCATAGCATTAACTCTGATTATATTACTCTTATTCCCAAGAAGAGTGATCCTGAGACTGTCAATGATTATAGACCTATTTCTCTGGTCAGCATAACTCTTAAGCTTCTTACCAAGGTTTTGGCAAATAGAATGCAGAGGGTTATTGTTCAGGCTTTACACAAAAATCAATATGGTTTCATTAAGAGTAGAACCATCCAGGACTGCCTAGCTTGGGCCTTTGAATATATCAGCCTCTGCCACAAATCTAAGAGAGAGATTATCATCCTTAAACTTGATTTTGAAAAGGCTTTTGATAAAGTTGAGTACAATGCTATTCTTCTAATGCTGAAGAGTCTTGGTTTTGGGGACTTGTGGTTAAGTTGGATTGCTCAGATCTTGTTCTCTGCCTCAACCACTGTACTATTAAATGGGGTGCCTGGTAAGAAAATTTGGTGTAAAAGGGGTGTAAGGCAAGGAGATCCGCTATCACCTCTACTCTTTGTATCAACGGCAGAGTTGCTACAATATGTTATCAATGAGGCCTGGCATACTGGAGAGATTGATTTGCCACTTGCAGATTCCTTTGGTTTGGACTATCCCATCATTCAATATGCAGATGATACTCTGCTTATTATGCCTGCCTGCACTGAGCAACTGAGGAGATTAAAAATCCTTCTTGATAAATTCTCATCATCTACTGGTCTGAAGGTGAATTATTGCAAATCCTCTTTAATACCCATTAATCTTGATCTTGAGAAAAGTTCAGATTTAGCCCTGGTGGTTGGGTGTAAAGTGGAGTCATTACCATTTACATATCTGGGCCTTCCTTTGGGAACAACCAGGCCAAAGATGGGAGATCTGATTGGTATTCTTCACAGAATTGACAGAAGGTTAATAGGTATTGCAGATACCTTATCTTATGATGGAAGATTAGTTGTTATAAAATCAATCATTTCTGCTATCCCAAACTTCGCTATGTGCACCTTAAAACTTCCTTTGGGGTTCTTGGACTATATTGAGGGTTCCACCAGAGGTTTTTTCTGGAGAGGAAAGGATATTCACAAAAAAGGAAAATGCTTGGTCAAGTGGGAGAATGTATGCAAGCCCAAGAGAGTTTGAGGGCTAGGAGTTCTAAACCTCAGAAAACATAATATTTCACTACTCATGAAGCACCTGTTTAAATTCATGAATAGAGAGGACCTTCCATGGGTAAAGTTGATATGGCAGGCTCATTATACTCATGACAAGTTGCCACAAAACACAGGATCTGTGGGCTCTTTTTGGTGGAAGGATTGTATCACTATTCTGAATACCTTCCTTGAAATTGCTGCTTGTACTCCAGGGGATGGAGGAACCATTAGATTATGGTTAGATCAATGGACTGATGAGATGCTGCGATATAAATTGCCTCACCTATGTTCCTTTGCTAAGTCACAGTCCATTTCTCTAAAACAGGCAGTTGCTATTTGTGTGGATGAGGATATTGCTGATATGTTCCACATTCCTTTATCAGTTGTTGCTGACCAGCAATGTGACCAATTGGAAACCCTTCTTGCCACTAGTACTGAACCTAACTTGTTGGATAAATGGACTCTGGCCCCAAATGGAAAGCCTTACTCTAGTCAGAGAGTATACAACAGCCTGATGCCAACTGAGTTGGCCCCTCCTCCTTTTAGGTGGATATGGAAATCTTGCACACTCCCAAAGCACAAGATATTCTTCTGGCTCATGTTGCAAGATAGACTAACACAAGAGAACTGTTAGCCAGGAATTTTTTTGTGATTGAGGATTATGATTGTGTATTATGCACACAGGGAGCTAGTGAAGACTACTTACACCTTTTCTTTGAGTGTGACTTCAGCAGAAACTTTTGGTGGAAGCTCTTGCTAGAATGGAACAATGATCTTGATTTTATCTCTATGCTGCTCGCTGCAAAAAAAGTTACAAGTTGATCTGTTTTAAGGAAATCCTGATTGTGGGATGCTGGAGCCTATGGAATCACAGAAACCGAAGCATCTTTGATAACCAACCTATCTGTCTGGAGAGTTGTTTTGAAGACTTTATTTATTCGTTCAATCTTATTATGCATAGAGCTAAACCCTCTCTTAAAGAGGGTATGACCCAATGGGTCGATACATTATGAACTACTCTTGTATGTACAGTTTGGACTCCATGAGAAAATAGAAAATTAAGCAGTAGGGATTTTCCCTACTGTTTTGCGCCTCATAAAAAAATATTGACAAAACATGCTTCCACGTCTTTCTTATAGTCACATTTCTCATATAACACTTTATATGAAGATTAAACAATATTATTCCTCTAATAAGAATTGTAGCAACAATTACTATTTTAATCATTTCAAATGTAACTTGGATTTTCAGGCTGAAAAAGCCTTTGTTCGTATTCTGATATTTTCTCAACTTTCTTTTTATTTATAAAGTGCACCTTGATCTATCAACAAGATCTGAAACACTTAATATTGTGCTGTGACCTGACATCAATATTAAATATAACAACACTTTATCCAGAAGCTTCTTTTATGAAAATATTATGATCTTTATGAAGAGGATTGCAAGCAGGAAACAATTTTCTAGTCTCCCTCACTCTTAATCACCAAATTTTCATTTGTAGACATATACCCTTTGGAACACCTTCCAATATTCTACTTTTATGAATATAGGTCTGACACCTTATTTCAAGCTCCTAATTCCAATCCATAAACCATAATTCGAAAAATCATATTTTTCTCGGAATTACATAGACAACAAACTAAGTTTTGTTTCTATTTGGCTTTGGAATACACTCCCATCCAATGCGAGCAATCTACAAAGAACTATTCATGTACATTCCGAATTATCGTATAATCATATACATGACGACACTATTGTCGATCATATGAATTCCCGTTGAGAGAAATATCTATTTTCTAAAGTGGACATCGACTATAATGTTTTGAACATATTAAGATATTCTAAGACAGATTCTGACAGACCCCACTTTATTTAAAATAGAGTATGATTATAATACCTCACATATCACCATATATGACATTATAATATTGTGAAAAGAATTTCCACAAGTCTTTTGTGTTGAAACCTTAATTCAAAAATATTGTCCTTTGATCGAATCTTGTGAATACAATATTCACTAATCTTTCTTCTGAAAAACCCCATTTGATCTCTTATCAAATTAATTTCAGACTTATGATTTATCAGGCAAATTCTCTTATTCACCAATAATCATAGAAGAATTCAGAGAGATGAAGGCTCTTACTGAGAAGGCGGAGCTCCGTATCCACGAGCTTGACGGCCAGCTGGAACGTCGGAAAGACGAAATCAAGGCTTTGGACGACAAGATTCTTGGTATGTTTCCCGTCTTCCTTTTTTCGTCTTTCGTCTTCTTGAACGAGGTTTTTCGCTTTTTGCCTTATTTGCTTTTTGTTTTAGCTCCTGCTGGGCTTGGCGACATTGACGATACCGCTCGCCTGGAGCTCGTGTTGGAGTTTGGTGAGCTAATTGCTCGCCAAACTGCTGCTGGGAAATGCTTATTGGGCCAAATGTTCCCTAAGCAGCTGCCTTTGGCAACCAACATGAGGACTCTTGTGCCTCTGCTTGAGGATTGCGCCAACAACGCTGAGGAACATCTTCTTAGAGAGTTTATCTTTTTAATAAGTTGATGGGTGTGTGGTTGAGAACTGAAAATGCTAAATGTGGTAGAGGGTATAATTAAATGATACATTAATCTTGTAGATCATTAAATTGTGTCACTTGAATCATTGATGTTGTTTTGAGATATTTATTTGCTTAATGGTGAACATGATGGTCTAGTAAAGTGGAATGATTAAATGGTTGGTCCAGAGAAACTTGAAAACTATGCCACACTTAAATTTTCAGTTGATTGCATAATGGTATATGAATTTTTTTCCTAAGGCAACCGTAATGGCTTTATCTTATGCGCTACGGTCGGGTCCCCAACAGTGAACTTGTTCATTTGCCACAACACCCCTAGGAGTAATTTTCATTATGCCTTGCATGATCATATTTTTATTTGGAATCTTTTTTACTTGTGAGTTCTAAAACTACAATTTTCATGGCACTTCCACCACCATATTGCTATCCTCTTCGGTACTTTGCTTTGCCCTTTCTCACATTGAGAGTTGGTGCATTTTTCGCGGGTACATCCAAACTCGTGGGAGATCTTCATCTTGTTCACCTACGCAAGCCAAACATCTTCCTCAAAACAGCCACCATACCTACCTACTACATCATTTACATAGTTGTTCCGAAATATATTGCCATGCAACATTCATCTTACTGTAGGGGTTACGGGGCAGAAAACAATAATTTTCTAGCGTACGAAACCCTAACTAGCCAGGATCTATCTATCTAGTACATGCGATAACGGTGGCGGAACGGGTTACATTACCTCCATGTAGACCGATAGCGGGGATTACGCTCCCGCACAAGCGTTGACGATGAAGTCGTACGTAGCCGACCTCGAGGTCGCGAAGATCTTGCCGCGATGTCGAAGTCGATGACGCCGGGGTGTCGACGATGATCTGCGTCGATGATCTGCGTCGATGATCTGCGTCGACGGGTGTCGGGCAGAAGGAGGCAGAGTGCCAGCAGCAGAGGGGGGGGGGGGGAAGCGCGGAGGCTGCAGGGGGCGAGACGACGTCGCCCAAGCTTCTCAGTAGAGTAGCCTCCGAGCACTCGCAAACATACGGAGCCTAGCGACGACTCCCGGTCATTCAGATCCAGCTGAAATCGCAGGAGCAGATCTTATCTGGAATCCCGCAGAGCAACGGCGCTCTGCGGTATGGCTTAGGTGGAGAGAGACCCTCTTCCTCAGCTCGGCGCGGCTCCGACTTGGGAACCACGAGATCGAGAGAGAAATCGGGAATTAATTGGAGTTTCCTATGAATTAAATCAATTAATATGCCTTGCTATATAAAGGGGGAAGGGGGTGTGCCAACCCCCTTGGCTCCCCCATGTGGGACTAAAGGAGGAGAGGGGAGGGGGGGTTCGGCCGAACCCCCTTGGGCCTCTCCCTCTTCTAGTCCAATTCGGACTAGGGGGGGGAAGGCCCCCTTCCTTGGTACGCCACCCCCTCATGGGCCCTCTTTGGGCCCATGTGGGTGGCAGCCCCTTTTTCTCCTTTATTTAATTAATATTAAATTAATATTAAATATAATTAATATATTTAAATACTAATTAATATCCCATGACTCCGAAACAACTTCGGAACCACCCGAACAACTTTC
Source organism: Poa annua (assembly GCA_026929855.1). Taxonomy (NCBI): domain Eukaryota; kingdom Viridiplantae; phylum Streptophyta; class Magnoliopsida; order Poales; family Poaceae; genus Poa; species Poa annua. The sequence continues at coordinate 300,592,553 of CM049426.1, forward strand.
GGACATTCTCGGAACCCTTCCATAGCTCTCCGGAACTCCTTCCGGACCACCGGAACTCTTTCCGGATCATTTCTTTCTCTCCAATAAAAACCTATAAAATTCCAGAACCCACCTCTAGCGTCACTAAGACCTTAAGTTTGTTACGCTACGGTTCGGGAACACTCCAGACATGGTCGAGACACTCCGCTCACCAATGATCGTCAGGGATACCTGGAAATATATGACGACCCCTGTGCATTCCACGAATATCGTCGTTGAACCATAAGTATGATATTCATTCCCTTTGTTTCTGCGATACTACCTTGTCCGAGATATGATCGTAGACACACCGATGCCTTTGCTGTATCTCGTTACCGACGAAGGTTATTAACTCGTCTGCGATATTACATCTCCATGACCTAGTCATAAGCTGCGCAGCTATATAGATGCAATATCACCGAGTGGGCCCAGAGTATCTTTCCATTACAAGAATGAACAAATCCCGCTCTTGATCCTTACGTCTTGATGCTCTTTCGGAATACCCAAGATGGACACCGTTACTGTCATGCTATATAAGACACAACGTTTGATGCTCTCAAAGCACTCCTACGAAGCAACAATAAGCACGGTCTCACGGTCTAAGGAATAAGCTATCACACTCTTATCTATTGCAAATGACAAACATCGTAATACGATCTTATTGCAATACTTTGCGTATGTCCACCACCTTATTCTACTAACAAGATGACCCCATTGTCAACCGACGTCATTGTACTTGATCGGGAATCTCGATCAACTGTTGCCCAATGGACTAGCTCATATAGAGGCTTGCTAGGGACCTGGTTGTCTATGTATCACACGTGTATTAATAATTCCGATTAATACAGTTATAGCATAATACACAAACCTATTATAAACTTATGAGATAATGCAATAAATAATACTTATTTATTTGCCTCTAGGGCATATCTCCTTCAGTCTCCCACTTGCACTAGAGTACAAATAAACTAGCTGCATTTTACTTTATCAGAATCCCTTATCAAATAAGAATCATTTGACAATGCTTGCTTGTGGAAAAGTGTTACTGCACAATCCATGATTGTACACGCTTTTGCGATTCACTGGTATCAACTCGCTTGATATCATCACGTCGTCTAACAACATATATGCAAATACCGTAAGTGAGACTTCTGCTTTCCAGCGCTTACTCTGATTATACTAACCAGATAACTGCTCTGAAAAACACACTCAGCCATGCAGAGCCCCTTGTAACAATTACAAACTCGCGATATCTACATACTTTCACACCAATGTAGAAAACTTGACATTCAAATGTCAATCCCTTAACTAACGCACTTCTACTTCCAGTAAATTCCAAATTTACTTTCATAACTGCTCTTTATTCTAAGAACATCGGTTACATTTCATCGAGCAGATAATATGGCCTCTGTATGATGTCTAATATTACATAGTAGACCCACATGTCATACAACCATTGCTTTCATGCATCATTACTCTTAATGATCAACTGGATTTCAAAGGACCATCCTACTGATTCTAATCTGACTCCTCAGATATAATCCAAAACAACTCGACTAACTATTCAAAATTTCCGTTCTATTTCAAAATAGACACTAACTTTCAAATAGTTTTACAACTTCATCCTATTCTATTGGTACAGTTTCACAATGTGTTAACTACACAAGATGAATTCGACTCCCACTCAAATTATGTCTCCACATATTTGATAACACGAGCTCCCACTCAAAAACGTGTCATCCACATATTTGAGTTCCTGAGCTCCCACTCAAAAACATGTTCTTCACATATTTCTCCTGAGTGAACTAATTATGACTCCCACTTAAATCGACATCTTGGTTAAACCAAAATCATTGATATACTATCAATTCGATTTTAATACAAACTGCAGTATTACATTAATACAAATCCCTCAGACTTTAAGCATGTCTACATAAATGTAGTCAACAAATTTGATCTTGTCCAAGACACACTTCTTGACAAGACATGCTACCGCGTCTTTCTTATAGTCACATTTACATATAACACTTTATATGATGATTAAACAATCTTATTCCTCTAATAAGAATTGCAGCAACAATTACTCTCTTAATACTTTTAAACGTAACTTGGATTTCCAGGCTCAAAAGCCTTTGTTCGTATTCCAATATTTTCTCAACTTTCTTTGTATTCATAAAGTGCACCTTGATCTGTCAACAAGATCTGAAATACTTAATACAGTGCTGTGACCTGACAACAATATTAAATATAACAACACTTTATTTAGAAGTTTCTTTTATGAAAATATTATGATCTTTATGAAGAGGATTGCAAGCAGAAAACAATTTTCTAGTCTCCCTCACTCTTAATCACCAAATTTTCATTAGTAGACATATACTCTTTGGAACACCTTCCAACATAGGTCTGACACTTTATTCCAAACTTCTAATTCCAATCCATAAACCATAATTCGAAAAGTCATCTTTTCTCGGAATTACATAGACAACAAACTCAACTTTGTTTCTAATTGATTCTGGAATACACTCTCGTCCAAAGCGAGCAATCTACAAAGAACCACTCATGTATATTCCGAATTATCGCATAATCATATACATGTCGACACTACTGTCGATCCTACGAATTCTCGTTGAGAAAAATATCTATTTTCCAAAGTGGATATCGACTACAATGTTTTGAACATATTAGGAGATTTCTAAGACTGATTCTGGCGACCATACTTTGAAAACAGAGCATGATTATAATTCCCCACATATCACTATATGTGACATTATAATTATGTGAAGCAAATTACCACGAGTCTTTTGTGTTGAAAACATAATTTAAAAATATTGTCCTTTGATCCAATTTCGTGAATACAATTTTCACTAATCTTTCCTCTGAAAAACCCCATTTGATCTATTATCAAATTAATTTCAGACTCCACAATTATTCGGGCAAATACTCCTATTTACCAAATTCATGGAGGAATTCGGATCAAGCAATGAACACCATTAATTAATCATTAAAAATGACACTCAATTAATTTCCGCTAGTATTGTAACTTCAATACTTGATTTCAAGCTTAATCAACTCAGCACTTGAAATACTTAAATGGACCAAAACATCCATTACTTCTTTCATTGCTTTTATGACTAAACTCGACGGTGTTTGTTCTAGCAATAGAACCTTTGTTCATGGGACAAGTTATTTTATCATATCTACAATTATGAATACTTATCATACAATCAATGTAACTGAGATGTGGAAACTTTATTCATAAGATAAAACAACTGACTTGTTCCATAACATAAAACAACTGAACTTGTCTTATTACATGAATAATTTTGTCTTGCAACAATCAAGACACACACTCGCTCACTATTACAAAAGATCGTATCAAAAACTATTAATGATAACTATGATAACTTGAGGACGTGAACACCAAAAGGCCATCAACTCCTTGACTACCAGCTTTAGCGCCAGGTCACATCAAACTGCGCCGCATATACGTGATAATCAGGACCTGTTTCATAAACAGAGCAATTATCAGAAAATTTCATCATATTCCATGGGCGAATTCATAACTCTGCATATATCAAATATATACCTGTAGCATCGAAGATCTCTCCTTCGATGGAATCAACCTTCAGAGACTGGAACTCACGTATGAACACGTAGAAGTTCATATCGTCGGCTTTCAAAATGTACTTACGTACATGCTTCTCATAGCTGGGAGGTAGAGATATCAAGACAGTCCGAATGGCACAGGAATCTGCCATCCAGTAATCGAAGACCATCGTCAGCTGGAAGTAGATGTCATACAATCTCTTCAAATGTGTCTTCAGACAGGTATGCTCCTCCATGTGAATGGTCTGGAACATTTTCAGCTGTCTGAACTGCTCACGCTTCAATTCATCCCCGAATTGCGTCTTTATCGCATCCATCATGACGCTTGGCTCCTTGCGTCGAAACATCTCTTTCAACTCGGGTGCCAAGCATACGGTCATGGTGATCTCCACTTCAATGAATATGTCTCGACGCTTACGGAAATCTTCTTCCTCCTCCTCGCTAGCAGAATCTCCTGGTCCTTCTCCTACCGGTTCATCGAGAACATATAGAATGTTGTTGTGTTCGAGAATGTTTCTAAAACCCCTGTACCATCTGATGAAGTTGGACCCGTCGGCTTCTAATGTAGCATCCGGGCTCTTGAGGAAGTAACCGAAGTATAGTTGCGTAGTCTACAGATGTGATCGCAAAAGAGGTAAGGTAAAGTTTATAATATGGAGGTGAGTTTTAGTCCTATAATCTCATTATCAAAAACACACCACACCAAGATTATGTAACATCCCAATATTTTGGAATGTTCAAAAATCACTAAAAATTAAAAACTTTTCTTTTTATTAAAAATAAAATATTAAATGCATAAGAAAACCAATCAATGAAAGACTTCAAACTTATTGGAGAGAGTTTAATAATTCAAATGTCTCACTTTAAACATTTTATTATCTACTGTATTTCAAAAACCTTAATATGTAAATTGAAAAATATTTTACAAACTACAATCTATTTATTTTAAGTAAATAGTTTACTTATAAGTAATTGATTTCAACCTTTTAGCCTTAGCTATAAATAAATTAAAATAATAATTACAAGTGTTAGTTTAAACTATTGAAAACATTATCTATTTGCGAAAAGATTATTATTCATTTACCTGAGTTCAAAACATAGTTTGGAAATTAAAATTCTATAGTTTATAACTTTAATAACTTCATATATTTTAATGGATTATCCAATTAAACATTTCATTAGATTAAATGATTTGCATTTATTTTCAAAGCATGAAATGATTAATATATTCTAAATAAGAAATGAATTTAATCTAAAATCTTTTCCAAAGTTGTTATGAAGTTTTAAAATGATTTATCATAATATAAAACTTAATGGTGCACAAAATATTTTGAATTAAAAATGAATACATTATATTTCCCTTTTCATTTCAAATAAATGTGTGATGTTATTTAATATTGTACTAAAGCCAAAATTTATTTAATATTGGAAAATGAGTTTAAATAACTTAATTTTTAAACTTATAAGTGTTGTATTTTTTATAAATTTATTTTAGCCAAAAATAAAATTAATTAAACCCTAGTTTTAAATTTAACATAAAGTGTCAAATTTGTATTAAACCAATATTTCAAATTTCATAAAATTAAAAAGTTTTCAAAACATGCCCACAACTGGTTTAACACAAAGATAATAATTTTACAAATTTTTAGAAATTAATTTGACATCATTTGGACAATTAAATCAAAAGATATGAATTAAAAAGAAACATCAGAAAAGAAAAAGAAAAATGATGACGTCAGCGTGACGTCATCGTCTTCAATCTCCGGCCGGAGACCACGCCCGAAAACGGCCGGCGTTACTCGCGTTGATTCGGGCGATTTACTCCACCTAATTGAGCGGCGTTAGTTGCTATTAGTAGACCTTGACCTCCTCCCTCTTTCACCCCCAAAAGCCCTCTGCCAAATGCCCCCAAGCTCGCGAATTTTCTCGCCGGAGCCGCAACATCGCCGCCGCGAGTTTCTCCTATTCCGGCTAGAGGAAGCCACCTCCACCCCTGAGACCCCCTCCATTCTACACCCCACCCCATCGCGCACCACCCCCGCGTCCTTGACGAGTTTTTATCGCGACCAAATTGTGAGGGGAAAGCACCTCCGAAGCTCGTCGCCGTCCGAGCACCTCCGGCCGCACGCCCCGGCCATCCCCAGACGCGCGCGGGCTCGGCGTCACCACCATCGCCTCCAGCACGCCGCGCCGCACCTCTCCGTGGTCTCCTCGAGGCCGGGGAGACACCGCAACGCCGGCGCCGTCCTCGTCCGGGAGCACCGCTGCCGTCGCCTCCGTCTCCGGCGAGTCGCGCCGCCAGCTGCAGACCAAAGCGAGGTGAGCCGTTCGATCTTGATTCCACGTCCACGATTAGAAGTTTATAACGAAGAGTTATTTTCCTTTTTCAACCGTTAGATCTAGATCGTACGGTTTAGATCGAATGACTTACCACGTCAGCGCCACGTAGACAGCGCAGTCAGCAGCCACGTCAGCGCCAGCGTGTAAATCGATTTTCTATTTTATTTTAATTGGAAAAATTGCAGATTAGTCCCTCTAATGAAAACAATCATAACTTTTTAACCACAACTCCAAATTAAATAATTTTTATATATTTGGAAAGCTCTGGATGTGTAGAATAATTTGGATCAGACAAAATTCAAATTTGACTTAGTATAAAATATTCAAATTTCAAATGGAGAGTTTGGGTATATTTGTAATAACTTTAAATCTATAAATCCAAAAACTGCAAATAAATATGTTTTAGAAACTTTGGAATATATGTAAATTAATGCCACTGTTATAAAATATTTTTGAGTAAATTTTGAATGATTTCATAGTTGTGTGTTTAGTTTGAATAGTTTGACTAATTTGGAAATAACTTTTAATAGAAACAATATTTTTGATTAAATCCAATTGCAATAGATTTAATTAAATGCTCTCTGTCTATTAACATAAATTATAAAATTTTGTTATAAAAATGTAGTCATAGGAAACTTTAATCTTATAATTATTCCTTTTAGTATATTTTCCAAAACTAGAAATTTATTAAAAATTGCATTTATAAACTCATGCATATTTATAAATAAAACACAAAAGTTATTTTTATGTTTCTTGTGATTTAAAAATTTCATTTCATTCATAGCATATTTTATTCTCATAGGAAAACCCCTCTTCATTAGCTTTCTCTAAGTTAGAAATGTTTTCAACTTTGCATTTTTGTGAAGTGCTACACTGAGACACTTAGTAAAATTCAACATGGAGCTGGGAGACCAACCAGAAATATTTCCAAGCCTTTCTCCCTCTTTCATCTTTCTTCCCCCTTCTTCTGTTAGACTTCATGATGACTAAGTAAAACCAAGACCAGCCTCGAAGATACAAGAACCACCAAGTCTGGAGATGAAGCCTGGAGGACAACCACATCTCTCTTTCTATCTCTTCCCTTCCTTTCTAATCTTATCCTTCTCATTTAACTTAAACAAATTTTGATCATGATGTTATCATCTTGAAGTTATTGGATCCTAGCGGCATGGTGAGATGAACCGGCCTGGAAACAAACCTTACATGTCCACGTACATGAGACCTGTTCCAAAATTTAAGTGGCTGGCCGGGTGTCTGTCTCTCTCACTTTAGTGAATATCCAATCTACAAAGGGTTGATAATAACTGTTGATCACCTCGAAGAATAGAACTAGTATTTCCCTCTAAGTATTTTGCACATCGTGCCTAAACACAATCCCTTAGAAAGTTTTATAAAACTTAGTTATTCATCTAGTATATGTTTTGTGTGTATTGTGTAATTGTGCTTGCTGTTGATTGTTGTATTGTTGTTGTCCCTACTGCTAGATTGAACGGAGAGTCCCGAGTATCGTTGAAAAGAGTTGTGAACAACGACAATATTCAAAGGCAAGTGGCACACCTCATAAACTTCCTAGTATTTTCTATGCATTACTTAGTATTTTTATATGCATGAGTAGGATAGTATTGCTATGCTAAACCTGTGTAGAATTCCCTTACTCCTGTGTCTAGGTTCCTATATCATACTTAGCAGAAATATTGATGCTATGCAATTGATGAAAAGTTTTACAAAATATTAAGTGGCTACTCAGGGCTGTGCTCATGGTTGTCGTCGCCTAGGATGAATTTCTATTCTACTTAGGGCCGTGAGCATGGTGGTTTTCACCTGAGAGTACACATCCACTAAGTTAATGAATCACCTGGGTGGATTGGTTGAATGGTTTATGTTGAGTGGCTACTCAGGGCTGTGCTTGTGGTGGTCTTCGCCTAAGATAGTTTCTACTATACTTGGGGCCATGAGCATGGTGGTTTTCATCTGAGAGTGCACTTGTGGATGGCCACCCAGGGAACAGAGGAATCTGAAGAACTCCGAGTGACGATTGCTTCCCGTGCAACCTTTTGACAATGGGCTCTGTCTAGAATAATTAAGTTGTGAGGGTGCAACCTGTCAGCTTGACAAGCAGATGTAGGGGGATGATAGGTGGAACGGGTCTTGCTAGTATGGTTGCATTCTTCTTCTGAAAGTTCTTGTCTCAATTCTCTCCTTTCCATAATACACTCCGCGTGTATAGGATTTCTCGGACAAATTGAGTCTAAAGGTGAAAGTGCACAACCTCTGCAGAGTGTAAAACTAAGTACTTAGCCGTGTCCCCGGTACGGACAATTTGAGCAGCTGATCAAGGACGTCAACAGAGGATTCCATCATTCCAACTTCAGAAGTAAAATTTGATGGGTGAACAAGGGAAGATGAGATTTATGGTTTTCATGCCATACTCGTCTTGATTTCAAGAAAAGTGTTTTCAAAAGAATAGGAAAAATTGGCTTTATGCAAATTAGCCTTAAAACTCCACCAGCCAAATATGCATATAGGCTTTAGAGTTATTCCATAAGTGTCCACCATAGTGTCACTTGCCAGACTCCATTTTAATGGAATCTGACCCACGTTGTTGCAATATTTTTCTTATTGCAGATTTGATCAGATGACGAGTGAGGTTTCGTTTAAAGGTTTCGAGTCTACAACCAACATGTTTTCGCCTGTGGCAGCATGAAAGTTATTAGAGACTCACTGCTATTGTATTCCGCTGTGTACTTTGTCAATGCTGGCTTTACGCTATGCAACTTGTATAAAATATTTTGTAATTCTGGATCATCGATGTAATATAATTGATGCTTTGTTGTGATATTACATCGTAACTGTGTGTGCAAATGAATCGATCCAGGGATTTGCACTATACACAGGTATCTGCCTTATATTTAAAGTGCAGGTACGCTACAGATTATTATCCCTAAAATAATAATGGCGATGACACGACCCTCATCCACTCCACCACCCCCGATCATCACGGCCGGCAGCACAGCTTCAAAGGTGGACATAAAATGTCGATCATAACAACTCTATGACTCGTGCTCGATCTTTCGATCTTCCCGTGTTCCGAGGCCATACCTCTGAGTATGCTAGGCTCGCCAATCAAACCTCGAAGACCCTGCGCGTGCAACATGGCTTACACCCACTGTATGCGAACGACGAGATGTGTGACACCCGATCATCACGGCCTGCCTCATAACGTAGAACTTTCTTGGTGGTGCGCAACGAGGGAGAACACAATTTTGGTATTTGTTAGGGATCATCCTATTTTATGATGCTACCGTTGTATATCTAGCATATAAGCAATCAATAGGATGCACACACAACAGCACACAATAATGATGCAATGAAGTGCGATGTGACATGGTCGATGCGCCTGGACCTTCATGGCGCCATGTGCCTGGCCCCCGGCGCCCCGGCTTGGCTCCGAGTCTACGGAGCCCTCCATTGCCTCCGACAGTACGAGTAATATCAAAACTTACCGTAACCATGTCACATGAAATAACGCCTCTGCAAAACAAAGTTAGACGCCTCTAGCTTTATTTAGTTTTGCAAGTTTTACGTGGCAAATAGGCTTATTCGTAAGAGAATCGCTTCCCTACCTACGAACTTTGTACCACAACGTCGATCGTATAATTGCATGTTTAAGCATCCCTTTCGGGCCCTCCATTGAAAATGCTTTGCCGACTAGAGAGAGAAACAGACACCCGCCAGCCACAGATACGGTGCAAGCCGCATGTCAGTAGTGGAACCAGTCTCGCGTAAGCGTACGCGTAAAGTCGGTCCGGGCCGCTTCATCAACTCAATACCGAAGGCATCGCAAGTGCACGCTAGAGGGTAGCAAATATAAGAAAGACGCCCTCATTCAACATGAGTTCTAACCGTACCAGCAGTACTACGCATAGATCGGCTCTGATACCACTGTAGGGGTTACGGGGCAGAAAACAATAATTTTCTAGCGTACGAAACCCTAACTAGCCAGGATCTATCTATCTAGTACATGCGATAACGGTGGCGGAACGGGTTACATTACCTCCATGTAGACCGATAGCGGGGATTACGCTCCCGCACAAGCGTTGACGATGAAGTCGTACGTAGCCGACCTCGAGGTCGCGAAGATCTTGCCGCGATGTCGAAGTCGATGACGCCGGGGTGTCGACGATGATCTGCGTCGACGGGTGTCGGGCAGAAGGAGGCAGAGCGCCAGCAGCAGAGGGGGGGGGGGGGGGGGGGGGAAGCGCGGCGGCTGCAGGGGGCGAGACGACGTCGCCCAAGCTTCTCAGTAGAGTAGCCTCCGAGCACTCGCAAACATACGGAGCCTAGAGACGACTCCCGGTCATTCAGATCCAGCTGAAATCGCAGGAGCAGATCTTATCTGGAATCCCGCAGAGCAACGGCGCTCTGCGGTATGGCTTAGGTGAAGAGAGACCCTCTTCCTCAGCTCGGCGCGGCTCCGACTTGGGAACCACGAGATCGAGAGAGAAATCGGGAATTAATTGGATTTTCCTATGAATTAAATCAATTAATATGCCTTGCTATATAAAGGGGGAAGGGGGTGTGCCAACCCCCTTGGCTCCCCCATGTGGGACTAAAGGAGGAGAGGGGAGGGGGGGTTCGGCCGAACCCCCTTGGGCCTCTCCCTCTTCTAGTCCAATTCGGACTAGGGGGGGGAAGGCCCCCTTCCTTGGTGCGCCACCCCCTCATGGGCCCTCTTTGGGCCCATGTGGGTGGCAGCCCCTTTTCTCCTTTATTTAATTAATATTAAATTAATATTAAATTAATATTAAATATATTTAATTAATCATTAATATATTTAAATACTAATTAATATCCCATGACTCCGAAACAACTTCGGAACCACCCGAACAACTTTCGGACATTCTCGGAACCCTTCCATAGCTCTCCGGAACTCCTTCCGGACCACCGGAACTCTTTCCGGATCATTTCTTTCTCTCCAATAAAAACCTATAAAATTCCAGAACCCATCTCTAGCGTCACTAAGACCTTAAGTTTGTTACGCTACGGTTCGGGAACACTCCAGACATGGTCGAGACACTCCGCTCACCAATGATCGTCAGGGATACCTGGAAATATATGACGACCCCTGTGCATTCCACGAATATCGTCGTTGAACCATAAGTATGATATTCATTCCCTTTGTTTCTGCGATACTACCTTGTCCGAGATATGATCGTAGACACACCGATGCCTTTGCTGTATCTCGTTACCGACGAAGGTTACTAACTCGTCTGCGATATTACATCTCCATGACCTAGTCATAAGCTGCGCAGCTATATAGATGCAATATCACCGAGTGGGCCCAGAGTATCTTTCCATTACAAGAATGAACAAATCCGCTCTTGATCCTTACGTCTTGATGCTCTTTCGGAATACCCAAGATGTACACCGTTATTGTCATGCTATATAAGACACAACGTTTGATGCTCTCAAAGCACTCCTACGAAGCAACAATAAGCACGGTCTCACGGTCTAAGGAATAAGCTATCATACTCTTATCTATTGCAAATGACAAACATCGTAATACGATCTTATTGCAATACTTTGCGTATGTCCACCACCTTATTCTACTAACAAGATGACCCCATTGTCAACCGACGTCATTGTCCTTGATCGGGAATCTCGATCAACTGTTGCCCAATGGACTAGCTCATATAGAGGCTTGCTAGGGACCTGGTTGTCTATGTATCACACGTGTATTAATAATTCCGATTAATACAGTTATAGCATAATACACAAACCTATTATAAACTTATGAGATAATGCAATAAATAATACTTATTTATTTTCCTCTAGGGCATATCTCCTTCACTTACATTACATGACTTGTTGTCATTCATTAATTATTTATTTATTCCTTTGCGTGTTTGTATAAAGCTGATGTGTGGTTTTACCCATGTTACGATAGAGCACTGCATAACCTGCTTCACTGGCAGAGGCACCGTTGTCATATGTATTCTTATTGCACATTCATATTAGTTACTTATATCATCAGTATGTTGTTTTATCATCATTGGTGTGTTGTCATACATCATGCATAATATTAGGATGCTTGCCCCTAAAAGTGAAAAGAGCCATGGAGGCCATCGAAAAGAGAAACAGAAAAAGAAAAAAAAAGAAAAAAAGAGAAAAAAAAGAAAGAAAAGAAATAAAAAGGGGGCATCATTACTATTCTTTATCACACACTTGTGCTTATGTTACATCACCATATCATTTATAGTCATCACTTGTGCTCGTGTTATAGCACCATATCATTTGTGATCATCATTTGTGCTCATGTTTAGCACCTTTACTCCATATGAGAGAGTTTTCATGTCTTAGTTGCATAACTATGTGGGGAACTTTACACTATAGAACTTGGCTTGTATATTCCAATGATGAGCCTCCTCAAACGTGCTCTAGGTCTTCGTGAGCAAGCAAGTTGGATGCACCCCCACTAGTTCCATTGGAGAGCTTTCATATACTTATAGCTCATTGTGCATCCGTTGTATGGCTGAAAGAGCATTTTTCCTCATGTGTGGTTTTGGTAATTGAATTACAATCTCTATAGACTAATGTTTGCATTGAGATATCATTATAGATCATGTCCATGGAATTGTGGAGTTCATGTGTTGGACTCTTGAAGCTTATTTGTTGAGTGGAGCATATTGCAAGTATGTCTTGAAGGATTCAAGACATCATATTAGTGAAGAAATGTTGGAAGATACAAGGTTGATCAAGATGTTGATCAACACACAAAGCTACAAGATGTACCAAGAGCGATCATGTATCTCTTGGGATGGTAAACACTTGTCCGCATAGATTTGTGAACTAACCCATGATATATGTGTGTGTGGTATCTTTATGAGGTTAGGTATATTCCCATGGGCTTGCATCAAATGAAGATTTCATATAGCTCATGGAGGATGACGTAATGTGGTGATGTCATCAAGGTGAGATGTGCAAGACCAAGACCAAGAGAAGCTTCTTGAAGAGATCCTATGCTTGGTGCTTGCAATGGATACATGAAGATGAAGCTAAGCGAGACTCTCCCATTGTGAGCATGGGGGAGTATTTGGAGAAGTCTTCATCAAGCATCTGTTTGGATGCGCAATCAAGTAAAGATGAACCACTTGAAGAGATCAAGATAGTCATCATCCAACTCAAGTGGAATGCTCAAGGCAAAGGTATGATCTTGATAGGGCTATAGGATAGATAGGCGTACTATCAAGAGGGGCTCTCAAGTTAGTAACTTGATCGCATATTTGTGGAGAGCTCAAACCTTTGCATACTTGGCATATCATATTTCTTGGTTCTTATTTGGCTTTTATGGTGGTGAGAAACTAGAGCTTGGTTCATCTCCATGTCAAACTCTTGTTCATCGGAAACGGTCTTACTTTGGAAAACTTGTTGGCTTTCATCCATGTGAGGATTTAGAGCTTGGTTTATCTCCATACTAAGCTCTAGTTCATCAAAAACGGATTTCGTATGAATATCTTGTTAGTTTTTGATATTGGAGATTTTACCGGTTTACATGTTTTAGGAAAGTTAAACCTTTCCCCATGTGGTTTTATCCTCACATGATGGACTATGATGTTTCTATGCATATTCAAGTAGATCTCGTTGTAACGATTCCAACGAGCCAAAAATCATCGAAAACGGAGTCCGGATGGAAAAGATATTGCAGTTTTGGTTTTGCTGTTTCTGTCAGTTTTCAGTCACTCGGAATATCCGATTCTGAACTGAACCGGCATATCCGATTCTCGCAGGTTTTCTCGAAAAAGAGGCACTGATTGGAACCGGAAAATCAGCTCGGAAATTTCACTTTTTGGTGGAATTTCCGGTCTAAATTCTGGGTGCAACGGTTCTATTTGGGGGGGGGGGGGGGGGGGGGGTATAAATACCCCTCCCCTTCTTCTTCCCTTGCCCAACTAAGGTAGCACGAATTTCCTCTCTGTAAGGGCCCTCCTTATTGTAAGGTAGCGACCTCCTATGTATAGTGCTAGTCCCTGGATCGACTCGCTATCACACACAGTTTAAGATGAAATACCATAACATTGCATCAATATTCATTACACGATGATCCAGAAATAAAAGGGTTCGATACAAAGTGCTTAGCCCATGGCTAGCTCAAACAGAAATAAACACACAGCGGAAAGCAAATGGATAAGTGAGCTCCATCTTCATCATGTGCCACAGGCAAGGCATGTTGGTTGGAGACTCGCGACCCTAACAAATCCTTACTCTTCGTCAGAGGGTCCTGCAATGGTGAGTTACAGCATAAACTATATTGGGTCAGCACAATTGAATTGTGGTGGTAAGATGACCCTTTATAATTAAAATTACTAAGACTATATCTACATGCATATTTGGCTCGGTGGAGTTTCAGACTGATTTGCATAAAGCCAGTTTTGTCCTATCATTTATAAAACAACTTTTCATCTTAGACAAAGAGTACCACTGATAGAAAACAGTGAACACCTTTGACAACAAAGAGTACCACCGATAGAAAACGGTGAACAACTTTGAAAACTACTCACAACGAGCACCACCGATAGAAAGCGGTGAGCTCTCCCAAACCCTTGTTCACCCATCAAATTTTATTATAGAACAAATTTTATTATAGAAATTGGGGTGAGGAGATCTTCAACATCTGCCCTGTCTAGTTGCTCAAATGTCCATAACCGGGAACACGGCTAAGTATACTTAGTTTTTAACTCTCGAGAGGGTGTGCACTTTCACCACAAGACCCAATCATTCCCTCGTCCATGTCAACCAATTATGAAATGGAAAAGAGAAGACCGAGACGAGACCTTTCCGAAGTATGTAGCGTACCTGCACTTTAAATAAGGCAGATACCTGTGTATAGTGCAAATCCCTGGATCGATTCATTTGCACACACAGTTTACGATGTAATATCACAACAAAGCGTCATTTTTATTACATCGATTATCCAGAATTACAAAATATTTGATACAAGTTGCATAGCATAAAGCTAGCATTGAATAAGTACACAGCGGAAATACAATAGCAGTGAGTCTCTATCACTTTCATGCAGCCACAGGCAAAAACATGTTGGTTGTAGACTCGAAACCTGTAAACGAAACCTCACTCGTCATCTGAACAATCTGCAATAAGAAAAATATTGCAACAACGTGGGTCAGATTCCATTAAAAATGGAGTCTGGCAAGTGACACTATGGTGGACACTTAATGGAATAACTCTATAGCCTATATGCATATTTGGCTGGTGGAGTTCAAGGCTATTTTGCATAAAGCCAATTTTTCCTATCTTTTTGGAAAACACTTTCTTCAAATCAAGACAAGCATGGCATGAAAACCATAAATCTCATCTTCCCTTGTTCACCCATCAAGTTTTATTTCTGAAGTTGGAATGATGGAATCCTCCGTTGACGTCCGTGATCAGCTGCTCAAATTGTCCGTACCGGGGACACGACTAAGTACTTAGTTTTACACTCTGCAGAGGTTGTGCACTTTCACCTTTAGACTCAATTTGTCCGAGAAATCCTATACACGTGGAGTGTATTATGGAAAGGAGAGAATTGAGACAAGAACTTTCAGAAGAAGAATGCAACCATACTAGCAAGACCCGTTCCACCTATCACCCCCCTACATCTGCTTGTCAAGCTGACAGGTTGCACCCTCACAACTTAATTATTCTAGACAGAGCCCATTGTCAAAAGGCTGCACGGGAAGCAATCGTCACTCGGAGTTCTTCAGATTCCTCTGTTCCCTGGGTGGCCATCCACAAGTGCACTCTCAGGTTGACAACCCCCATGCTCATGGCCCCAAGTATAGTAGAAATTACCTTGGGCAAAGACAACCACAAGCACAGTCCTGAGTAGCCACTCAACATAAACCATTCAACCAATCCACCCAGGTGTTTCATTAACTTAGTGGACGTGTACTCCCAGGTTGACAACCACCATGCTCACGGCCCTAAGTAGAATAGAAATTCATCCTAGGCGACGACAACCATGAGCACAACCCTGAGTAGCCACTTAATAATTTGTAAAAACTTTTCATCAATTGCATAGCATCAATATTTCTGCTAAGTATGATATAGGAACCTAGACACAGGAGTAAGGGAATTCTACACATGTTTAGCATAGCAATACTATCCTACACATGCATATAAAAATACACTAAGTAATGCATAGAAAATACTTAGGAAGTTTATGAGGTGTGCCACTTGCCTTTGAATGTTGTCGTTGTTCACAACTCTTTTCAACGATACTCGGGACTCTCCGTTCAATCTAACAGTATGGACAAGCAACAATACAACAATCAACAGCAAGCACAACTCCACAATACACACTAAACACATACTAGATGAATAAATAAGTTTTATAAAACTTTCTAAGGAATTATGTTTATGCATGATGTGCAAATTGCTTAGAGAAAATTACTAGTTCTATTCTTCGAGGTGATCAACAATTATTATCAACTCTTTGTAAATTGGATATTCACTAAAGTGAGAGAGACAGACACCCGGCCAGCCACTCAAATTGTGGAACAGGTCTCATGTACGTGGACATGTAAGGTTTGTTTCCAGGCCGCTTCATCCCACTATGCCGCTAGGATCCAACTACTTCAAGATGATAACATCATGATCAAAATTTGTTTAAGTCAAATGTGAAAGACAAGATTAGAAGGGAGGGGAAAAGATAGAAAGAGAGATGTAGTTGTCCTCCAGGCTTCATCTCCAGTCTTGGTGGTTCTTGTATCCTCGAGGCTGGTCTTGGATTTACTTAGTCATCATGAAGGCTAACAGAAGAAGGAGGGAGAAAGAAGAAGAGGGAGAAAGGACTTAGAAAATATTTCTGGTTGTCTTCATGAACTTCTTCTTGATCTTTCTTCTAAGTGCTCCTACTCCTTGGAGATTCTTCTGGAGTCTCGTTGGCTAAGTCCTTCATTGGTCTTCCAGCTCCATGTTTAAAAATTTCTAAGTGTCTAAGTGTAGCACTTCACAAAATTGCTAAGTTTGAAAATAAACCTAACTTTGGGAAAATGGGGGGGGGGGGGGGGGGGAGTTTCCTTATGGGAAAATATAACTACCAAATAAATATGCTATGCATGACATGCAATTTTAATTCATAATACTAATTTTTGTGATGTTTATAAAGTATGCATAAATTTATAATTGCAAATTTATTAGTTTATAATTTTTTGGAAAATATAAAAGGAATAATTATCAGATTAAAGTTTTCTATGATTAATATGTTTATAACAAATTTTATAAATAGTGTTAATGGACAGGGTATTTTAATTAAATTTATAGCAATTTTTCTTTAATCAAAATTAATATTTTTATTAATAGTTATGTTGAAAATAGTCAAACTATGCAAATTAAATATATAACTATGAATTCACTCAATATTTACTCAAAAATATTTTATAGCAGTGACAATAATTTACAAATATTCTAAAGTTTCCAAAACAATTTTATTTGTAATTTTTGAATTTACAAATTAAAAGTTATGACAAAAATACTCAAATTCACCATTTGAAATTTGAATATTTTAAACTAAGTCAAATTTGAATTTTGGCAGATCCAAAATATTCTACATGTCGAGGGCTTTCCAAAAATATAAAGTTTGTTAAATTTGGATAAGTGGTTAAAAAGTTGTGACAGATCTAAGTGGCAGGGGTGTTTCTGTAAAACTGCCAACTAATTTAATTAAGAAAAAGCATTTTCCACGTGGCAGCTGACTGGGCGCTGACGAGGATTAAGTGATTGAATCTGGGCCGTCCAGATCTATATCTATGATCCAGATCTAACCGTACCGATTCGAAACATGATCTAATCTCAGCCGTAAGATGTGGATCGGACGCTCACCGTGCTTTGACCAGATCGTGGCGGCGGAGGTTCACCGGAGATGGCGAGGGTGGCGGCGCCGGCATCGGTCGAGGACGGAGTCCACGCTCCCGTAGGTTCCCGGGCTCGGGGAGGTGACGAGGAGGCGCGGCGCGTCACAGCACGGTGGATGGTGGCGATGGTGTCCGCTCGGTCGTCCCGGAGCGGCGGCGGGCCGTGGTCGAAGGTGCTCGGGCGCGGCGGACTTCCGTCGAGCTCGTCCTCGTCGTTCTTCTGAAGGAAATAAGGGAGGAGGGGGTTCACGAGTTGCGCCAGGACACGGGGATGAGGGTAGATGGGTCTCTGGCGCGAGGGGGTGGCTCACCTCGCCGGTGGTTGAAGAAAACAGAGGCGGATGGTGCGGACTCCGGCGAGCGATTTCTTGAGCCTGGCGGCACGAAACAGAGAGGAAGGAGAGGGCAAACGTGCGGCATGGCCTGGGGGAATTTATAGGGCAGAAGAGGAAACCGAAAAGCGTGATTTGAGCTCGGATTTTGGAAAGAATCGGAGGAGGATTTAGGGGCGAAAATCTCGGCCGGAGGAGGAAGACGCAGTGACGTCAGCGATGACGTCATCAATTTTTCCTTTTCTGTTTTTCTGAATTTTCTTTTAATTCATATCTTTTGATTAAATTGTCCAAATAATGTCAAATGAATTTCTAAAAATTTGTAATATTCATATCTATGTTTTAAAACATTAGTGGGTATGTTTTGAAAACTTTTTAAAATTAATTATTTTGGAATATTCATAAAATGTAAATTTGCCCATTTAAGTCAATTTTCAAAATATTAATTTAAAAATTTTATTTGGGGTTAAATTAAATTTATGAAATTACCACATTCTTATATGTTTGAATTTAAGTTAATTAAACTCATTTTCAAATACTAAATTCATTTTATGCTTTGAAAATAAATGAAACTTTATTTAAGCAATTGAAATGTTTATTAGGATAATTCATTGATTTTAATTTATGAGGTTATTAAAGTTATAAACTATAGACTTGAAATTAAAAAAATTATGTTTTGAGTTCTGGTAAAAGAATGAAAACCATTTGACAACTAGATCCTATTTTTAAATATATTAAATGAATACTTGTAAACATTATTTTAATTTATGAATAGTTATGGCTAGGTTATTTAAATCAAATTCTTATAAAGAAACTTTTGATTACAAGTTAAGGTTTGAAAGTTTGTAAAACATTTGTCAAAATACATATGGAGGTTTTAAGAAATACAATGGATAATGAAATGTTTAAACTGAGACATTTGAATTATTAAACCCTCTCAATTAAGTTTGGAGTCTTTTATAGTTGGTTTCCTTAGGTATTTAATATTTTATTTTAATAAAAGAAAAGTTTTAAATTTTAGTGATTTTTGAACATTATAAAATGTTGGGATGTTACAGACTACCACCCTTAAAAGGAATCTCGTCCTCGAGATTCGAAGAAGCTAGAAAGACAAAGCAAATGCTCGAAATGATTCTGATAGCTTGAGATGTTTGAGAAATGAAATTCCTGACATGGAAACTTGAAAACTTGGCAGCGAATGATTTTATTGATAGAAAGATAGTTAGTTTGAGATCTCTGGGTTTAAGCGACTGGGTTTGAACTATCTAGGTGGCTACCACCCTTAAAAGGAAATTTTGTGGTCAGTCTAGAAACTTTGTTTAATCCCTTTTATTTCTCCGTTGTAGAGCGCACAAGTATTCGACATACAATGACAGGTGGTAGCTACGAGGATTTTGAGCACTCGCGTTTTCCACTCGCTCCTTGAAGAGATTTAATCCTCTTCCACTCTGGGCAGCCACTGGCATAATGTCCCTTGTCCTTGCACCTGTAGCATGTTAAGTGGCTAAGATTCTTCTTGGATCCACTCTTTTGTCTTTGTTCCTCCAGGATCGTCATGAGAGACTGTTGGATTCCTTCCTTGGCTTGCTGGTTAGCTTGTTGCACCAAGGGATAATATGGGCATTGGATTGGGACATGGGTCGTTCCTTCACACAGGAAGCAAATAATCCTTTTGGAACGGCGTCCATTACTTGGACGTCTAATGTGACCATGGGGCCACTCATCAGAGCAATCTTCGGTCGTATGTCCTATCTCTCCACAAGTTTTGCATGCCCTTTAGTTTGGTCATAGGGTCCTCTTCAACATCTCTATGATTTTGATCAATCTTAGGCGAGTGGTCATTGATCACCTTCTGACTTGGTTCCTTTAACAGTATTCGGGTAGTGGGGTATAATTTATTGTTGGTGAGATTGAAGTGAGACATCTGCTGATTTTTAGAGAATGAATGAGTTAATTTATAAGTACCATGGAGAACTTACTAATTTGAGAACAAGGCAACCAATTACTAACAAATCTATCAACATGATTAAAACACAAGCAACCACATAAATTCCACACTTATTTTGAGAACTCGAACTAATCATTTATCGAACGAAATCACATCAATGTCATGGAATTACAAAAAACGAGAGTACTGCCATACCACAATTTGATAGGTCAATACATCAAATCGATACGATAAGCTAAATGAGATAAATGGTGGTCCCTCTAACGTGGTTGGTGTTGCTACACTTATTCCTCCTAAATATTACGCCTGCGTTTTATTGCGTGGTTATCTGCTACAGGCGTGACTTCTCCCTCAGTTGACTCTTCAAACAGCACCTCTTCGGGGTCTTCTTCCTCTGGTCCTTCCTCCTTCGTAGCTGCAGGTACAGTCACATCTCCAGTGCCCTGGTCACCTCCTTCTTCAGCTACTGGCGGTGGTGGAGGTGGAATGAGTTGCGCCTCAAGCATGGCAATTTGCTCATCTTTGCCAATGTTTTCCAAATGTAGGTCATGGATGAGTTCCTCCAAATGACCAATAAGATTTTCAGAAGCCTGGAGTTCTTGGGTTTTTGCGTGTATGACGGCTTGTGCATGATCCGCGACGTCATAAGCCTGTTGGACCCTCCTGGTCAGACAGTTGATGAGAAAATCCAAGTCTTCAAACGTCTTGTTAACGATGGGCAGGTCCAAGCGATTTCCCGTGTGAGCCATCGAGAGACCATGTGCATCCCTCTTCCCAAAGGCACGGAAGGGCGATCCTGGAGCTAGCTTGTTGCGATACTTTAACACAAACGAGCCATTAAGTCCACCATAGCTATGTTCACTCCCTCAATCCACTCTGGGTAGTAGGTGACATAGTCCACGGGCTCGAAGTCTGGCATCGTAGGATCCGGGGTCATGATGGTGCGGATTTACCAACGTGTCCCATGGGGTATGTCGGTCTCCTCCTTCCTTCCTCGGAAATAGGGTGGTGGTAGCTTCAATACACTTGTCAACCTAGACAGCTGCCTCCCAAAGATGAAACCCGACAAAACTCCAGCGTACGCAGTCTCAGTGTACTCTCCCATCTAAAATTTTGAACAGGTAAGAGTATAAGAATTTAAAAGAAAAGGAAAGATGCAAGACAAGATAAATAATGTAAAACAATATTAAAGGAAATTTCAAAATTTACTCATGTTTTGGAAACCTAGTTTAGTTAACTATTTAACCTTTGGGGTCTCAGTCCAATCCTAGGGGTTTCGAACCTACAGGCAACACAGTGCTCTGATACCATCTGTAGCGTACCTGCACTTTAAATAAGGCAGATACCTGTGTATAGTGCAAATCCCTGGATCGATTCATTTGCACACACAGTTTACGATGTAATATCACGACAAAGCGTCAATTTTATTACATCGATTATCCAGAATTACAAAATATTTGATACAAGTTGCATAGCATAAAGCTAGCATTGAATAAGTACACAGCGGAAATACAATAACAGTGAGTCTCTATCACTTTCATGCAGCCACAGGCAAAAACATGTTGGTTGTAGACTCGAAACCTATAAACGAAACCTCACTCGTCATCTGAACAATCTGCAATAAGAAAAATATTGCAACAACGTGGGTCAGATTCCATAAAAAATGGAGTCTGGCAAGTGACACTATGGTGGACACTTAATGGAATAACTCTATAGCCTATATGCATATTTGGCTGGTGGAGTTCAAGGCTATTTTGCATAAAGCCAATTTTTCCTATCTTTTTGGAAAACACTTTCTTCAAATCAAGACAAGTATGGCATGAAAACCATAAATCTCATCTTCCCTTGTTCACCCATCAAGTTTTATTTCTGAAGTTGGAATGATGGAATCCTCCGTTGACGTCCGTGATCAGCTGCTCAAATTGTCCGTACCGGGGACACGGCTAAGTACTTAGTTTTACACTCTGCAGAGGTTGTGCACTTTCACCTTTAGACTCAATTTGTCCGAGAAATCCTATACACGTGGAGTGTATTATGGAAAGGAGAGAATTGAGACAAGAACTTTCAGAAGAAGAATGCAACCATACTAGCAAGACCCGTTCCACCTATCATCCCCCTACATCTGCTTGTCAAGCTGACAGGTTGCACCCTCACAACTTAATTATTCTAGACAAAGCCCATTGTCAAAAGGCTGCACGGGAAGCAATCGTCACTCGGAGTTCTTCAGATTCCTCTGTTCCCTGGGTGGCCATCCACAAGTGCACTCTCAGGTTGACAACCCCCATGCTCATGGCCCCAAGTATAGTAGAAACTACCTTGGGCAAAGACAACCACAAGCACAGTCATGAGTAGCCACTCAACATAAACCATTCAACCAATCCACCCAGGTGTTTCATTAACTTAGTGGATGCAGGTTGACAACCACCATGCTCACGGCCCTAAGTAGAATAGAAATTCATCCTAGGCGAAGACAACCATGAGCACAGCCCTGAGTAGCCACTTAATAATTTGTAAAAACTTTTCATCAATTGCATAGCATCAATATTTCTGCTAAGTATGATATAGGAACCTAGACACAGGAGTAAGGGAATTCTACACAGGTTTAGCATAGCAATACTATCCTACACATGCATATAAAAATACACTAAGTAATGCATAGAAAATACTTAGGAAGTTTATGAGGTGTGCCACTTGCCTTTGAATGTTGTCGTTGTTCACAACTCTTTTCAACGATACTCGGGACTCTCCGTTCAATCTAACAGTATGGACAAGCAACAATACAACAATCAACAGCAAGCACAACTCCACAATACACACTAAACACATACTAGATGAATAAATAAGTTTTATAAAACTTTCTAAGGAATTATGTTTATGCATGATGTGCAAATTGCTTAGAGAAAATTACTAGTTCTATTCTTCGAGGTGATCAACAATTATTATCAACTCTTTGTAAATTGGATATTCACTAAAGTGAGAGAGACAGACACCCGGCCAGCCACTTAAATTGTGGAACATGTCTCATGTACGTGGACATGTAAGGTTTGTTTCCAGGCCGCTTCATCCCACTATGCCGCTAGGATCCAACTACTTCAAGATGATAACATCATGATCAAAATTTGTTTAAGTCAAATGTGAAATACAAGATTAGAAGGGAGGGGAAAAGATAGAAAGAGAGATGTAGTTGTCCTCCAGGCTTCATCTCCAGTCTTGGTGGTTCTTGTATCCTCGAGGCTGGTCTTGGATTTACTTAGTCATCATGAAGGCTAACAGAAGAAGGAGGGAGAAAGAAGAAGAGGGAGAAAGGACTTAGAAAATATTTCCGGTTGTCTTCATGAACTTCTTCTTGATCTTTCTTCTAAGTGCTCCTACTCCTTGGAGATTCTTCTGGAGTCTCGTTGGCTAAGTCCTTCATTGGTCTTCCAGCTCCATGTTTAAAAATTTCTAAGTGTCTAAGTGTAGCACTTCACAAAATTGCTAAGTTTGAAAATAAACCTAACTTTGGGAAAATGGGGGGGGGGGGGGGGGGGGGGGGGGAGTTTCCTTATGGGAAAATATAACTACCAAATAAATATGCTATGCATGACATGCAATTTTAATTCATAATACTAATTTTTGTGATGTTTATAAAGTATGCATAAATTTATAATTGCAAATTTATTAGTTTATAATTTTTTGGAAAATATAAAAGGAATAATTATCAGATTAAAGTTTTCTATGATTAATATTTTTATAACAAATTTTATAAATAGTGTTAATGGACAAGGTATTTTAATTAAATTTATAGCAATTTTTCTTTAATCAAAATTAATATTTTTATTAATAGTTATGTTGAAAATAGTCAAACTATTCAAATTAAATATATAACTATGAATTCATTCAAAATTTACTCAAAAATATTTTATAGCAGTGGCAATAATTTACAAATATTCTAAAGTTTCCAAAACAATTTTATTTCTAATTTTTGAATTTACAGATTAAAAGTTATGACAAAAATACTCAAATTCACCATTTGAAATTTGAATATTTTAAACTAAGTCAAATTTGAATTTTGGCAGATCCAAAATATTCTACATGTCGAGGGCTTTCCAAAAATATAAAGTTTGTTAAATTTGGATAAGTGGTTAAAAAGTTGTGACAGATCTAAGTGGCAGGGGTGTTTCTGTAAAACTGCCAATTAAATTTAATTAAGAAAATCATTTTCCACGTGGCAGCTGACTGGGCGCTGACGAGGATTAAGTGATTGAATCTGGGCCGTCCAGATCTATATCTATGATCCAGATCTAACCGTACCGATTCGAAACATGATCTAATCTCAGCCGTAAGATGTGGATCGGACGCTCACCGTGCTTTGACCAGATCGTGGCGGCGGAGGTTCACCGGAGATGGCGAGGGTGGCGGCGCCGGCGTCGGTCGAGGACGGAGTCCACGCTCCCGTAGGTTCCCGGGCTCGGGGAGGTGACGAGGAGGCGCGGCGCGTCACGGCACGGTGGATGGTGGCGATGGTGTCCGCTCGGCCGTCCCGGAGCGGTGGCAGGCCGTGGTCGAAGGTGCTCGGGCGCGGCGGACTTCCGTCGAGCTCGTCCTCGTCGTTCTTCTGCAGGAAATAAGGGAGGGGGGGGGGGGGTTCACGAGTTGCGCCAGGACACGGGGATGAGGGTAGATGGGTCTCTGGCGCGAGGGGGTGGCTCACCTCGCCGGTGGTTGAAGAAAACAGAGGCGGATGGTGCGGACTCCGGCGAGCGATTTCTTGAGCCTGGCGGCACGAAATAGAGAGGAAGGAGAGGGCAAACGTGCGGCATGGCCTGGGGGAATTCATAGGGCAGAAGAGGAAACCGAAAAGCGTGATTTGAGCTCGGATTTTGGAAAGAATCGGAGGAGGATTTAGGGGCAAAAATCTCGGCCGGAGGAGGAAGACGCAGTGACGTCAGCGATGACGTCATCAATTTTTCCTTTTCTGTTTTTCTGATTTTTCTTTTAATTCATAACTTTTGATTAAATTGTCCAAATGATGTCAAATGAATTTCTAAAAATTTATAATATTCATATCTATGTTTTAAAACATTAGTGGGTATGTTTTGAAAACTTTTTAAAATTAATTATTTTGGAATATTCATAAAATGTAAATTTGCCCATTTAAGTCAATTTTCAAAATATTAATTTAAAATTTTTATTTGGGGTTAAATTAAATTTGTGAAATTACCACATTCTTATATGTTTGAATTTAAGTTAATTAAACTCATTTTCAAATACTAAATTCATTTTATGCTTTGAAAATAAATGAAACTTTATTTAAGCAATTGAACTGTTTATTAGGATAATTCATTGATTTTAATTTATGAGGTTATTAAAGTTATAAACTATAGAATTGAAATTAACAAAATTATGTTTTGAGTTCTGGTAAAAGAATGAAAACCATTTGACAACTAGATCCTGTTTTTAAATATATTAAATGAGTTGTTGTAAACATTATTTTAATTTATGAATAGTTATGGCTAGGTTATTTAAATCAAATTCTTATAAAGAAACTTTTTATTACAAGGTAAGGTTTGAAAGTTTGTAAAACATTTGTCAAAATACATATGGAGGTTTTAAGAAATACAATGGATAATGAAATGTTTAAACTGAGACATTTGAATTATTAAACCCTCTCAATTAAGTTTGGAGTCTTTTATAGTTGGTTTCCTTAGGTATATAATATTTTATTTTAATAAAAGAAAAGTTTTAAATTTTAGTGATTTTTGAACATTATAAAATGTTGGGATGTTACAAAGTAATTCCCCGAGTCACAAAGCGTGACCCGAACCAACCTATCATCCCCCTACATCTGCTGGTCACGACGGATCGGGGTCTCACAACATGTATGGTCAAGACAGAGCCCATTTGACAAGTGGTTGCACTAGAAACTACTAAACAAGGTGCATCAACAATCTCTTTAAGCCTGGGTGACTTTCCACATTTGTGCGCTTCCAACAAGGGTAATTACCATAGACATGAACCATAGACATGGACCCCCTGAGTAGCCACCCACCATGGTTCTCCAACCAGCACCCAGGTAGTTCATTAATTAATTTCATAATTTGTTTTTTCACTAACCAACTAGTCAAAACATTTTTCATTGCTTGGCTAAGCATCCTACCAAATGTTCTCGCTTCTAAGCTCAGGGTGGGGGATAGCTAAACACTACATAGGAGCATAGCATAATATAGAACTGCACACAACTCCTAACATGCATACTACATAAAACACTACTATGCATATAGTGAAAATAATAGGTGGTTTATGAGCGTCACTTGCCTTTTGGAAGTTGTCGTTTCTCACACTCTTTTCAACGAATAACGTTTCACTCCGTTCAATCTATACGAGGAAAGAGAAGTACAATAAACAAACAATTCGAACAAACACATAACACATAAAAGCATACATCACAATTCTACGTTCATTAATATTTGTTATAGTTCATTTATTTTATGGTCAAGTCGTATCACATAATTCAATTTACAAAAGGAATTAATGTGGTAGGACGTAGGGTCTGCCATTTGTGGTCAAGGGATGGTCTAAATCAAATTTGAATATTTCAAATCTGAATAGGTTTAATTATTGTTTCAATATTATAATGTCTGGTCATGTTCATAATATTTGCACAATGCTTTTATCGCAGGGAAATGATAACATTTTCCAACTATGGTTGTGATTTAAGGAAGGCATAAGATTTTAATCAATTTCACATGTTTGTGAACTATATGGATCTAATGAATTTTTGTATTGGCTCCTCTAAGACTATAGTTATCTTAGTGACATTTTGCAGAAGATTTCACATTAAAATGATTTGTGGAATTTAAATTATATCTAAATTACACAAGTTGTATCTCTGATTTATAAAACCATTTTTATTAGACAAAATCATTTCTAATAGTGGCAACATGTTATACTAGTTGCAAGGTTTGTACAAATATTTTATTTGCATTTTTAGGATCCATGAATTTATATTTATGTCAAATTTACACAATTCCTCAATTTGAAATTTGAATACATTTAAACTAATACAATCTTGAAATCTAATAGGTTATAAACACATATTTACAAGTTTATATTTCAAAAGTGGTTGAGTAGGCTTAGTTTTGTTAGCTCTGGTTAAAAGGTAATACTTGTGTTATTTTTGTAAAAGAAAACAATTTAATAAGGTTAATAGAAATTAAACTATGTTATAAACATACCATTAGGGCTTCTGATTTTAAATGTAAATGACATTGCTAAAATTAATTTTAACAGTGCAACATTATTAGATGGATCCTAAGATTTCCAAAAATATTTTATTTGCAACTTTTGAACTTATGTATTTAAACCTATGTCAAATTTACTCAAATCTTCCATTTGAAATTTGAATGAATTTGAATTAGTCAAATTTGAAATTTAACAGTGCTAAAATATTCTACATGTCAAGGGCTTTACAATGGTATAAAGTTTGTCAAAATTGGCTTTGTGGATAAAAAGTTATGATGGTTCAAAGTGGCAGGGGCTTTTCTGCTAAACTACCATTTAATTCTATTCGGAATAAAATTCCAGAAATAAGCCGGACACGTGGCGTTCTGTAATTGGCTGAAACGAGGGTTAACAGGGACCGTTGGATCGCACTTAAAATGAACGCACCGGATCGTATCGTACCTTTTCGAGACGGAGTTGATCGTGGCCGTACGTGTAGGATCGAACGGTTGTTGTTATTTTGACCCAAAACCCGGCGGCGGGCTTCGCCGGAAAATGGTCGTGCGGTGGCCGGCGGCTCGGCTGCAGGCGGGGATGGCGCTCCAGTAGCGTTCTTGCCTCGGGGAGGACACGGGGAGACGCGGCGTGATGCGGGGAAGGAGATGGTGGCGACTGCGTCCAGCGGAGCTACTCAGGACGGCGTGGAGGAGTGAACGGAGGGGCTCCGGCGTCGGTGAACTCCGGCCGAAGTCGTTCTCCTCCCTTGTGCTGCGGAAAACCCCGAGAGAGAGCGTCAGGAGGTGCGCCTTGGCATGGGGAAAATAATAGAGGGGAAACCGTGCTCGGGTACACTAGGACCTCACCGGAATCGACGAACAATGGCGGCGGCGAGGTGAACTCCGGCGAGCTATTTCGGTCGTTTGGATGCGCGAATCGAAGATTAAGGAGAGGGGAAATGGAGCCAGGGTCTTGGGCTAAATAGGGAGGGGCTCGGGGGCGACCGGGGACGCGGATGGACTGCGAACCGGTGGCGAGGATCGTGGGCAACGTGCTCTGAGTCGTGGGCGTCGTGGGCAGTTGGAGAAGAAAGCCCTGCCAAGTGGGTCCCGCAGTCAGTGAGACGAGGAGCGGTGCACGCGCGTGGGCTGCTGTTGGGCTTCTCGGTGTCGCTCGCGCGGAAGAGAGGAACTGGGCCGGCTCGGGCTGGTCCGGTTATTCTTTTTTTTCTTTTCATTTTCCTTTTCTGTTTTCTTATTTCTTCTATATCCTTTATTTTATTTACCCGAAAGATATCAAACAAATTTCTATAAATTTGTAAAACTCAGATCTATCTTTAAAAACATTCAAACCCATGTTTTCAATGTATTTCAATTTATAAACTTTTCAAAGAACATAATTTAACAATTTTTGTGGAGTTTAAAATAGAGTTTTTAATAAAGAATTTATGTCATAATAAAATCAAGAAATAGATCACAAATACTTATATGTAAAATAAATCTTTCTAAACATTTTCAAAATCAAACACTTGATTCAATACTATATTTAAAAATAGAAAATGTTCCAGACAGTTTTGTGATCATAAATATTTATCTAGGGTTTATCAAGAACCCAAAACATATTGTTTTGAAATTTCTAGTTTTAAACAAAACATTTTTAAAGCATTAGGTATACTTTAGATAACTTAAAGTATTTTGCAAATATAGTTTTAGGGTATAAGAAATATTTAGAATATTGTTTTTTTATATAGATCCACACTCAAGCTTGAAATAAAGTTTACCTCATTGTATTAATATCATAAAACATTTGACTAGGTCAAAATAATCCTTTTGAGTTGATCTTCTAGGATAAAGGTGATTCTATTTTAATATAAATTAAAAGTTTTAAATTTTTGTGAATTTTAAACATTCCAAAATTTTGGGATGTTACACTCTCTCTCCTACTCCATTGTTGACCTTGGAAAGCTTGATTCCTCTCAATCCCTCCATTGATTCTTCCATATTCTTTAGGGAAAGTTGAGAGGAGATCTAGATCTACAATCCTACCAATCTATCTCTCCTCTAAGTGAGGGGAACCTAGTGGATCTAGTTCTTGGAGTTCCTTTGTGGTTCTTCTCCTTTGTTCTTCATCTCCTCTCCCCCCATAAGCATTAGATGCTTTTGTTGGGATTTGGGAGTGAAGGATTTGACTCCTTTGTGTTTTCCTTTGTTCTTCCTCTCTTATTCCCCCCATAATCATTTATTGATTTGTTGGAATTTGAGAGTGAAGGACTTGAGCACTTCGTGTGCTCTTACCATTGCATTTGCATCGGTTTGAGCCCTCCACGAGGATTCGTGGTGGTAATTCTTGTGAGCTTGTTACTCTTGGGTCTTTGGACCCTAGACGCCTTTTGTGGCCGACCTTTTGTGGACAAGACCTTTTGTGGTCACTTGAGAGCCCCTAATTAAGTTGTGGGTGTGTGCCTCAAGACTTGGGATCCCCCAATTAAGTTGTGGGTGTGTGCCTCAAGAGTTGTACGGGATTCGATCTCCGCCCCAAAGGAGATCAATAGTGGAAGGTGAACTCGCAACCTTTTGTGGTTGAGTTCATCAGGAGAAGAAGGTGAGCCTCTGTGGCGTTGCGGCTAACCTGTTGTGGTTGCGCACACCTCTCCAAACGAGACGTACACACTTTGGGTGGAACTCGGGAATACATCCTCGTCTCCGCGTGCCTCGGTTATTTCTATACCCGAGCTCTTTACTTATGCACTTTACATTGTGATTGCCTTCGTGCTTGAAGTCATTTATATCTTGCTATCACCTTGTTACTTGTATTGCTTAGCATAAGTTGTTGGTGCACATAGGTGAGCCTAGTATTTATATCTAGGTTGTATGCTTGTTAAAGTAAACCTCTAGTTTTATTCCGCCTTTATCAAGCATACCGGTATTTTCGGGTCATTCTTGGACCGGATATTCCGGCTCCTCGGAAAAAGTTTTAAATCGCCTATTCACCCCCCTCTAGGCGACGTCTATCCGTTCAATTGGTATCAGAGCCAGGTTATCTCATTATTAGGACTAACCGCCTAGAGATAAAGATGTCGTTTAGAGATCTAGTGCACAATCCCACTTATAGATTCGATGGCACAAATTATGATGTTTGGAAAATTCGCATGCTTAATCTTTTTAGATACATGGGTTCAAATTTAGAGATTATTGTAGATATGGGGTTTTCTCCTCCAAAGGATTCACAAGAATTATCTTTAGAGGATGAGAAAAACTCTTATCTCGATACTCTAGCATCTAATGGTCTTATATGTGCTTTGAGTGATGTAGTCCTTGCGTAAATCATGCCTTTTCGGAGCGCTCATGAATTATGGACAAAACTTCAAGATATATATGAGGTGTCCAACATTTTCAAGGATGATTGTCCTCCTTCCACATCCGGTCGTGATGAGCTCACGACTTCCTCCACTTCACCGATATGTGGTTTGCCACAAGGTAATGATATGGTGAGTGGTGATAGAAATTGCAATCTTGATGATGAATCCACTATTGACTATACTTCTCACCCATCTTATTGCAATGCTCTATCTTTGAACTTAAACACCTCTAGCACTTCAAATGTCTTAAATGTTAGTGTTGATAGTCCTTGCATATCATGTAGTAGTTGCTTAACTAAATCTCACGATTATATGCTTTCCTTGTCTTGTTGCCATGATCAAAGTGTTTCTATTTCCTCTAGTACTTGTTTGGCTAACAATGTAGAGGAATCCCAACAATTGTTGGAACAAGACTTGGACCTCAATGGTGTTTCAAGTAACTATTCATCGTCTTCATCCACTACTCACATTTGCCTTATGGCTAAGGAGTTTAAGGTATCTCCTACCGTGCACTCCAATATATCTCATGGTGATGATGGTGATGATGATGATGTTGATGATGATACTAGTCTTGAAATCAAACAAGAAATTATTTCTTTTGATCATTTCATGACTAACTTGCAAGGAGTTGGCAAGAAACACTTTGGCTCTCTTATGAGCCGTATAGGTGATCTTGAGGATGTTCTTGAGCTAAAAGGTGAGACTAAGAGAGAAGATGCCTATGAAAAGGTATCTCTTCAATCATCTCTAGAAGATGAACAAGAAACTAATGCTCACCTTCAAGAGCAACTTTAAACTATCATGGAGTATCATAACTCCAAAATTGCTAAACTCAGTAAAGAACATGACCATGCTATTGCTAAATGTAATGTGCTTAGTAAACAAAACGCTAAGTTAAATAGTCAGCTTGTCATGTTGTCTCCTTCCACTTCTAATGATAATGATGCGTGTGCTACTAACTCCACTTTGTGTGAAGCATCTAGTTTGAAGGAGAATGTTGAGCTAAGAGCTCAACTTGATTTGCTAACTAGTAAGTATGGGAAGCTGGAAGAAACTCATGAAAAGATTTTTAGCTCTAATGAGGATCTCCTAGCATCCCATGCTAAGCTAAAATTAGCTCATGAGGCGGTCACTATGAAGGTAACTTCTTGTGAGCCTCTTGTGGACACTAGCACAACTTCTACTACTAATGCTTTATTGCAATGTGCTAGTACTAGTAATTCATCCACTCATAAAATTGCTACATCTTGTGATGAATTAGTTTCCTTGCCTTGTTGCTCTAACAATGTAGCTACTACTTCCTCTAGTATTTGTGTTAAAACTAACCATGTAGAGGAACTTAAAGAGCTCAAGGCACAAGTCACTTCTTTGAAGAAAGACTTGAAGAAGTGTCATGAAGGGAAGTCCACCCTCGACAACATGTTGAGAGTGCAACAACTTCCTCATGACAAGAGCGGACTTGGATTCAACTTCAATAACAAGAACAAGTCCAATGTCAAGAAGAATCACAATTTCGTCAAGAAGAAGGGCCAAGAACAAGCTATTGATTCGGCCAAGATTGTGTGCTTCAAGTGCAAGGTTGAAGGGCACCATGTTAGATCTTGCCCGTTGAAGAAGAAGCCTCTTAGTGAGAAGCAACAAGGGAAGCGACCTCAAGTCCCAACTCAAGCTTCCCGAGTTGAAGAACCTTCCCTTCCCAAAAAGAAAGGTAAAAGCCGACTTTGCTACAAATGTCGTGGGAAGGATCACTTTGCTTCTTCATGCACTCACGGTACCTTATCCAACCCCACTACTATTGATATTGCTCATTCTCTTTGGATGGATAAGGTTGGCAATGTGTTTGCCAAACTTATTGGTACTCAATGTGGTGTCAAGAAAAAACCATTTGGGTTGCCAAGCCTATTGTGACTAACCTCTTAGGAACCAACTTGGTTGGGGACCAACAAGCTAAAACTTGATCAATAGGTGTAAACGGAGGACATTGGAGACTTGACTACATCATGAAGAATTAAGGGATCTTCATCATCCATATTATTTCAAGTCAAGTCTAGTGGATTATATTGTCTTAGCATATATCCAATGCTCCTCCTTGCGGTAACTTGTATTTAAATCATATGTATGCATTGAAAGTTACTTGCACCCTTGCATGTGTTTGGTTTTGTACCTTACAAGTGTTTATATGTGTTGTGCACTCTACTTACTTATGTTGAGTAATCAAGATTGTGTATGTTGGTTTGCACACCATGTATGTTTTGAGCCTCTTTCCTATTTGCTTTCATCTTAATTGGCTCTTATAAGGATATTAATGGACTATCCCATTTTGGGGGAGTGTTGTGCTTTTGGTAACACACTATCCTAAAATGTGTATTCATGAGGACTACCACTTAGTGGTGATATATCAATGTTATCTACTCTCTTTGTGGTATGTCTTACTCATGAGAAATTCAAATTCTAATGTCCATTAATTATCTCTTGGATTTCTTTTGCCTCTTGTTAAAAAGAATGGATTATCACATTATGTTGTAGTAATAAGCTATGTGCATATTACAAGCCTAGAAAATGTGAACATGTGAGGTAGTGTCACCTAGAGTTGATATTGTTGATTATCTTGTTCCTAGGTGGCATGGTACTCAAACAAGTTCCATATTTGCTTAAATTCTTTTTGTTCATCCATATTTTGGTATCTTGTTTGTGAGAGAGTTTCTTGATGCTTAGTATGATCACCGATTATTTGAAGCCATCAAGAATCTCTGGATAAGCATGGTTTTCAATTCTTTTATTTTGCCACATGCTTATGTTTTGTGAATATGATCTTGAATGCATATATGTCATGTACCACCGAGAAATGTCTCCATACAATCATTGTCTTTGACAAGTGATAATTATATTGGTGGTAAAATTATTGATCATATTTACATTGGCTATTGTTCTTAAGTTGTATTTTTCTATCGCCAAGTTTGTTTTGGTTTAACCATCCTTTTGTCTTCTTTGCTTCATTTGGATCCTTTTGTCGCTCTATTCATAATTTGTGTTGAACTTTCTTGAGTTAGGAAAAGCAAGGATCCCATTGTTGTGCATTTACACTCGAAGACTTAATTCTAAGTAACGCACTATTCTTGGGGGAGCTATCCTACATTGAGTAGAACATCATCCTTTTTAATTGTTATCGGGTCTTATTGATTTTCTTGAACTTTGTGTTCAAAAATATATATAGAGGGTAATGATCCCACTTGTGTGCATTTTGTATTTACATACAAGATCTTAAAAATGCACTAATCATGGTGAAGCTACTCTATACTCTTTAGAACACTATTCTTTAAAACTGGTTTGGTATCCTATTGCTCTTCTTGAACATGACTAATGTTTTAACAATGTATATGGATAGTGATGATCTCATTTGTGTGCATTTTGTATTCATATACAAGATCATAAAGAATGCACAAATCTTGGGGGAGCAATCCTATATGTTATTGAACATTAGTTCTCTTCAATTGGTATTTGATCCCGATGACATGTCTCTTGGAAAGACAAACATTTTTCGTCTTTGGTACTTTGTGCCATCATGAAAAGTGTAAAGGGATTGGTTTATTTGTTGAAACCTTACTCTTCTTTGTGGAGTTGGCTATCTCATCCCATGGTTCCTAAACTACCTTTTCGGATGAGGTAAACCTTCGAGCATGCTTGTTTGATTTATTTCTTATGCTCATTGGTTTAGCCTTGACCTTGTTTTCATTTGCTATCTTTTCAAATTGGTTTCTCCAATCATGTGTTGATTTGAGTCTTTGATATAATATGGACATATCTTTCTCTTGCCACACTTTTATGTAGCTTCTTGATTTATTTGGTGCTTTGTCCAAATTGTATCTCGTTTGGTTCTTGAAAGTTTTGTGCATGCATATTTACTATTTGTATATCTTAGGGCATGCTTACTTTCGTTGATCCAATATATAGGATAAACTCCATCAAATCCTAAATGGCTAAGATGTGCATGAAATTCTATTTCACATCAATATGCACATATTTATGTGGAGTTTGTCCTATGTATTGTAGTTGGACTAACTACTTTGGACCCAATAAGTTTGGGTGCCATAGTGTACTTGATTTGTTTTAGGTACATGGGAGATGCATTGTAAGCTTGTCTCATTTTAAAGAAGATGTCTTCACCATGTGCTTCTTGGAGTCAAGCTTGGATGATTGTGAACTCTCATCTTCTACACCGTCAATGCTATCTCGGTAACAAGTATCTAACTCATGCATATACTTCTAGCTCTCAACCTTGTGTAGGGTGTTCTTTGGCATGAGTTTCTCTAAGTTGCATTTGATATGGTTTTTGCAAAGTTTCTTTCAAAACATCTTCATTGCAAATGTGAGTTAGCCGGGATGATTAAACATCAAGGGGAATATATATTTATATATAATCATTTTCATGATTCTCGGATCCCCAATATGTTAATCTAGCAAATTCATTTCAAAGTCTCTCATATGCAATATTGATGAATTCTCATAAATCATTTGCCTTATGTGATATTTGTTTTGTGTCTCGAAGTATTCCAACTATCACTTATCCTATGTGGGTACTTGTGATGCTTTGAGAACTTGGTGTTGGAAGTTCATCTATACCCTCTAAGAATAATTTGAGCTATGTGCTTTGCGTTTAAGCAAAAATCTTATCCGTGTATTTATGACTTCTTCTTGGATACCATGTGCTTTACCCTGTACCTACATTGTGTGTGCATGTTTCTTTGTGGACTTAGTGTCCACTTAGAAACTTACACACATGAGGGTAGTTATATATTTAATTGGTATCCAAAATCTTTAGTGATCACCTTTTATTACTCTCTTGATTCTTTGGTGATCTCTAAAAGGCACAAGTTTTGTTTTTCTATTGGTATCACATTGCCTCTTGATAAGCTTGTGATCCTATTTGATGTATCCTCTTTGGTGTGCTTGTATGCGAAATACATGATATGCACTACGTGCCTCATAATTTGAAAGACTATGGTGTTGCTTAGGCTCATCCTTGTTTAGTCTCCTAAATTGTATTTCCATGTCACACCCATTCTTTCCCGGTTGAGCAAGTCTTTATTTTCAACTTCTCTCCTTTATTGCTCAACATTTGTTTGTTGCAAGGTATACTTATTTTCTGAACTATACAATCTTGCACCTTTTTGTGTTCGAAAGCATCTAGGAGGGAATGAGGATTCCATGTTGTGCACACTATATTGAAATGCAAATCCTTCATTGTGCACGTACCTTGGGGAGTTCCCTCTTGATTTTTAGAACTCTTGGTTGATCTTTTCATAATATCCTATTGTGCTCAATTGGTTTTGGATCCCCTGATTGCTTGCTTCTTTGTGAATGCTTTCCTCCTTTGCAATTGGTATCCTTCCAGTGGATTTCAATTGATATCTTTCTTGTACAATTTTTGGATCCTCAATATAGTTTGATCCCCTTCATCTATTCGTCATTGGATAAGTGCATTTGATTTCACTCATATCATGAGAAATGCATAAATCATGAAGGAGATCTTATTATGTTACCTTTCCAAAGCTTTTCGCCCATTTCGGCAATCGTTGCCAATGGGGGAGAAGTTTTGGAGGGTTGTATGGAATTGGATTTGTACTTTGGTTTATTCTTAAGTATTTGCCTTCCTTGCCTTTGCATTCGTTGATTGGTTTTATATATAGTGAAACTCCACCATCGGTAATGGTCGATAATATATGCAGTGAATTCATATTCATACACACGTGCATAAATTATGGGGGGGTTTGCTCTATATATGTGTATGGACTAACATCACATACCTTTGTAGTATTTGATGTTAGTGCAACCATTCTTGTTCGTTAAATTCCATATTATAAACCCTCTCAAAAGAGATTGTCATCAATTACCAAAATGGGGGAGATTGAAAGAGCATTTTCCCTCATGTGTGGTTTTGGTAATTGAATTACAATCTCTATGGACTAATGTTTGCATTGAGATATCATTATAGATCATGTCCATGGAATTGTGGAGTTCATGTGTTGGACTCTTGAAGCTTATTTGTTGAATGGAGCATATTGCAAGTATGTCTTAAAGGATTCAAGACATCATATTAGTGAAGAAATGTTGGAAGATACAAGGTTGATCAAGATGTTGATCAACACATAAAGCTACAATATGTACCAAGAGCGATCATGTATCTCTTGGGATGGTAAACACTTGTCCGCATAGCTTTGTGAACTAACCCATGATATATGTGTGTGTGGTATCTTTATATGAGGTTAGGAATCTTCCCATGGGCTTGCATCAAATGAAGATTTCATATAGCTCATGGAGGATGACGTCATGTGGTGATCGTCATCAAGGTGAGATGTGCAAGACCAAGACCAAGAGAAGCTTCTTGAAGAGATCCTATGCTTGGTGCTTGCAATGGATACATGAAGATGAAGCTAAGCGAGACTCTCCCTTGTGAGCATGGGGGAGTATTTGGAGAAGTCTTCATCAAGCATGTGCTTGGACGCGCAATCAAGGAAAGATGAACCACTTGAAGAGATCAAGATAGTCATCATCCAACTCAACTGGAATGCTCAAGGCAAAGGTATGATCTTGATAGGGCTATAGGATAGATAGGCGTACTATCAAGAGGGGCTCTCAAGTTAGTAACTTGATTGCATCGTTGTGGAGAGCTCAAACCTTTGCATACTTGGCATATCATATTTCTTGGTTCTTATTTGGCTTTTATGGTGGTGAGAAACTAGAGCTTGATTCATCTCCATGTCAAGCTCTTGTTCATTGGAAATGGTCTTACTTTGGAAAACTTGTTGGCTTTCATCCATGTGAGGATTTAGAGTTTGGTTTATCTCCATACTAAGCTCTGGTTCATCAAAAACGGATTTCGTATGAATATCTTGTTACGTTTATGATATTGGAGGTTTTACCGGTTTACATGTTTTAGGAAAGTTAAACCTTTCCCATTTGGTTTTATCCTCACATGATGGACTATGATGTTTATATGCATATTCAAGTAGAGATCGTTGTAACGATTCCAACGAGCCAAAAATCATCGAAAACGGAGTCCGGATGGAAAAGATATTGCAGTTTTGGTTTTGCTGTTTCTGTCAGTTTTCAGTCACTCGGAATATCCGATTCTGAACTGAACCGGAATATCCGATTCTGGCAGTTATTCTCGAAAAAGAGGCACTGATTGGAACCGGAAAATCAGCTCGGAAATTTCACTTTTGGACGGAATTCCCGGTCTAAATTCTGGGTGCAACGGTTCTATTTTCTGGGGGGTATAAATACCCCTCCCTTCTTCTTCCCTTGCCCAACTAAGGTAGCACGATTTTTCTCTCTCTCCTACTCCATTGTTGACCTTGGAAAGCTTGATTGCTCTCAATTCCTCCATTGTTTCTTCCATATTCTTTAGGGAAAGTTGAGAGGAGATCTAGATCTACAATCCTACCAATCCATCTCTCCTCTAAGTGAGGGGAACCTAGTGGATCTAGTTCTTGGAGTTCCTTTGTGGTTCTTCTCATTTGTTCTTCCTCTCCTCTCCCCCCATAAGCATTAGTTGCTTTTGTTGGGATTTGGGAGTGAAGGATTTGACTCCTTTGTGGTTTCCTTTGTTCTTCCTCTCTTATTCACCCCATAAGCATTTGTTGCTTTGTTGGAATTTGAGAGTGAAGGACTTGAGCACTTCGTGTGCTCTTGCCATTGCATTTGCATCGGTTTGAGCCCTCCACGAGGATTCGTGGTGGTAATTCTTGTGATCTTGTTACTCTTGGGTCTTTGGACCCTAGACGCCTTTTGTGGCCAGCCTTTTGTGGCCAAGACCTTTTGTGGTCAAGACCTTTTGTGGTCACTTGAGAGCCACTAATTAAGTTGTGGGTGTGTGCCTCAATACTTGGGAGCCCCCAATTAAGTTGTGGGTGTGTGCCTCAAGAGTTGTACGGGATTCGATCTCCGACCCAAAGGAGATCAATAGTGGAAGGTGAACTCGCAACCTTTTGTGGTTGAGTTCATCAGGAGAAGAAGGTGAGCCTTTGTGGCGTTGCGGCTAACCTGTTGTGGTTGCGCACACCTCTCCAAACGAGACATACACCCTTTGGGTGGAACTCGGGAATACATCTTCGTCTCCGCGTGCCTCGGTTATTTCTATACCCGATCTCTTTACTTATGCACTTTACATTGTGATTGCCTTCGTGCTTGAAGTCATATATCTTGCTATCACCTTGTTACTTGTATTGATTAGCATAAGTTGTTGGTGCACATAGGTGAGCATAGTATTATATCTAGGTTGTATGCTTGTTAAAGTAAACCTCTAGTTTTATTCCGCCTTTATCAAGCATACCGGTATTTCCGGGTCATTCTTGGACCGGATATTCCGGCTCCTCGGAAAAAGTTTTAAATCGCCTATTCACCCCCCCCCCCCTCTAGGCGACGTCTATCCGTTCAATGGCAATCACTACTCCTTGCATAGCTTCGATTGTATGACTTTCTCTTGTCTAATGATCATCTATAGCTTTGTGAGACTTTCTTCCGTTGGCCTTCCAAACCTCCGTTAACATTCTCTTAGCCATAACATTCTGGTGCCAGGAACCAACGTTGAACGCTTGCTTGTTTCTTTTGAACAAATAATATATTGATCATCTACGTGCATATTGCTATTACTTGACTTGATCCTTTCATAAAGTAGTCATGTTTGTTGAAAGTATTAGATGATTATATCGTTGTGCTTGAAGCTTAAATCATCTTTAATATCTACTTTGCATAGTTAATTGCTATCTAGTACTATATCATTGAAAGCTTTGCTTGCTTCACCTACTTGTTTGTTCATTACTCATTCGATATCAATATAAACTATAACCCTTATTCATTTGATTTCAGTTTACATGCCTTACAATGAATTACATGATCAAGATTGTGTTAAGCATGTCACTTCAGAAATTATTCTTCTTTTATCGTTCTTGCCTACTCGGGCGAGTAGCACTAAGCTTGGGGATGTTGATACGTCTCCAACGTATCCATAATTTCTTGTGTTCCATGCTATGTTATATCATGTTATTACATGTTTTATATGTATTTTATATAGTTTTATGCATTTTCTGTGACTAACCTATTAACAAGATGCCACAATGCCAGTTCTTTGTTTTCTGCTGTTTTTGGTTTCAGAAAAGCTCTTAAGGAAATATCCGTCAAATTGGAAACAAGCCAAGCAGTATTTATTTTTGGAATATTTGCGACCAGAAGAACCAAAGACGAGACGAAGGCAGACCCCGAGGTGGCGCGGGCTAGAAGCCAGCCGCGCCGGGAGGTGGTGTGGCGCCCTCGGGCGTCCACCGACCTAGGTCTTTCGCCCATAAAAGTCCCCTTGACCTAAAAACTCCAGACGGTTAATCACTTTTTCCTCCACGGGTCCCGAGCCGCCGCCGTCGCTGCCACCACTTCGGGAGAGATCAGAACTGCTCCCCGGCACCCTGTCAGGAGGGGGAATCGTCCCCGGAGGCCTCTACGTCGCCATGACCGCCTCCGGACTGATGCGTGAGTAGTCTACCTTGGACTACGGGTTCATAGAAGTAGCTAGATGGTTGTCTTCTCCTTTTGTGCTATCATGTTTAGATCATGTGAGCTGCCTATCATGATGAAGATCATCTTTATGTAATTCTCCATGTTGTGTTTGCTGGGATCCGATGAATATTGAGTACTAAAGTTATTTCTTCATAATATATCATGTGTGTGATATTTAATGATCTTGCATGCTCTCCGTTACTTGTGTATGCTCTAGCCAAGTAGATGCTTGTAACTCCAAGAGGGGGTATTTATGCTCGATAGTAGGTTCATGTCTCTATTTAATCTGGGGCAGTGACAGAAAGCTCTAAGGTTGTAGATGTACTATTGCTACTAGGGATAAAAAAGTAGTACTTTATCTAAGGATGATGTTACTTACTTACTTTACACACAGTGCTTAAGGCGATAATCTGTTGCATGTAACTTAATACTGAAAGGGGTGCGGACGCTAACCGGAAGGTTGATTATTAGACATGGATGAGGTTGGAACGGTCTATGTATATTGTTGTAATGTCCCAATTAATATCACACTAGACACCATATCATTATTATATGCATTGGGTTGCTCATGATTATTCTGTCAATTGCCTAGTTGTAATTTGTTTACCACGCATAGATGAATGTTATTATTATTTATGGAGAGACACCATTAGTGAACTGTGGACCCCGATCCTTCTCACTAATCTGATAAAACCACAACTGCAAACCTGTTACTTTCTGCAAACAAACATCTTTCTTCCACACATACGTTTAATTTTTTGTTACAGTAAGCCGGTGGGATTGACACCCTCACAGTTAAGTTGGTCAAAATACTTTGATTGTGCTTTGTGCAGATTCCACGTCTCCGACGCCACACAAAGAATTTTTGGCGCCGTTGACACCTCGAGGGGAACGTTCATCTCCTACTGGTTTGATAACCTTGGTTTCATAACTGAGAGAAATCTTGCTGCTCTGCTACTTCACACCCTCCTCTTGGGGATTCACCAAATACACACAGAACACATCACCAGGACATGCCTGAACTTCTACGAAGATTGTCAGAAGACGAAATCTCTGAGCAGACTGGCACGCAAGGCGAATAGCAGGAGGAGACTGCCACCTCACAAGCCGAAGGCGATTCTGATGCGCAATCTAAGTCCCCTGCACAAGATTAAAGGAAAATTTTGTTGTGTTATGAAGTCCTTATGCTTAAGGCGAATAACTGTTTTATTCATGAAGTCTTGTAATATATTTTATGAACAAGTTTGTCTTGTGATGCATAGCATGCTCTTTTGGTACTTAATACTGAAGTATTGCTAGCATTGTGCCATGCGACTATGTTCCTTGCCCGTCTTTGGATTATATGGTTTATGCCTTTAGCCTTTTCGTATGTTAGCGAAAACACAAAGACGGTGACACTTTGTTAGGAAGCAGGACCGTAGTCAATCTGCTTACACCTAATGCCCGTGCTGCCTTTGGGCGCATAAAACATCTAGTGGAGCAACCCAGAACATAAACTATCAGAGAAAAAATCTTGGACGGACGCTCATTTTATTTTTGTAAGGCAGTAAGCCGAACCTGTCATGCTTAGTTATTCGTGTTAACAAAATTGACACGTTCAAAGTGAGGAATATGATCATTGGGAAATAAAAGATGGATGAGTAAGTGTAATACTATCAAATGCAAATTTTGGCAATCCAAGACTTTTTATTTCATGAGCATAGACATATTTTTACAATAGAATTGCTAAGTGTAAAAAAGGACGTAGCTGCTCAATGTTCCAAGGGCGTTTTGATTCGCTGAGCTTCGCTTCTTCGCCTCTTTTCCTTTTGCGGCCCTTTTTCTTCTTCTTTTTGAGATCTCTAAGGTCCACAAGATAGTATGCCCCGTTCTTGAGCGCTTTGCTGATAACGAAGGGTCCTTCCCATGTAGGGACCAGCTTGTGCTCCTTTTTCTGAACTATGCGGAGCACCAAATCACCTTCTCGAAACGATGTTCGTCTTACTCTTCTATTGTGATATCTTCGTAGGTCTTGTTGGTATATGGCGGATCGCTGGAGTGCAATCTCCCTTTCTTCTTCGATTAGGTCTAACCCGTCTTGTCGGGCTTCTTCTGCGTCTGCTTCGACGTAGGCTGCAACGCGGGGAGAATCATGTATAACGTCTGTTGGAAGAACTGCTTCTGCGCCATATACAATGAAGAAGATGAAGGGGATCGTGTGCAGAAAACAAATTTTTTCCTAGCAACGATATCCTTAACTAGCAAAGATCTACACTATGCAGATATAGAAGTACGGCAGAGATCGGAATACATACCCTCGTAGACCGAATAGCGGGGATTACGCTCCCGCACAAGCGTTGACGACGAAGACGACGTAGCCGACCTCTAGGTCGCGGAGAACTCGGCGCGACGAAGACGACGAAGATGACCCCGAGGTCGGGTGGAGGAAGTAGGCCTCCGAGTACCGCTAGCGCAGCACCTCGCAGGGCGTCACACACATACGGTGGAGACGACGGCCTCCGAAGCTCCAGTCCAGGACGAGCAGCGGAAGACTTGGACCGGAACACCAGCAGCGCGGCAGCGGGCTATGGTGGAAGAGACCCCCCTCCTCTACTCGGCGCGGCTCCGACAAGGGAACCACGAGATCGAGAGAGAAATTGGGAATTAATTGGTGAATTAAAAGGCCAGGGGTGCCCCTTCTTATATAGGCTCCCAGGGGGAGCCAACCTTGCCAGCCAGGCAATGTGGGACTATCCCACATGCCTGGTTCGGCCAAGGCTGATGCGCCGGCCCTAGGTGGGCCCCATTTGGCCCACCTAGGCCGGCCAAGCCTCCCCCACAAAATTCCCTTGAGGGTTTTCCCCCACATGGGCCTTCTTTCGACCAGAAGGCCCATTTAGAGAAATCAGACTAAATAAATTCGAAAATAAATATATAAAATCATATTTGCATATTAATTACACTAATAAATATCAAACATAACATATATAATTTTTCCTAACTCCGAAAACTCTTTCGGCGCTGCCCGATCTCCATCGGACCCCTCCCGGGACGCTCCCGGTGATCTCTTTCCTTTCCGGTTGTCTTGTCGAAACCCCTTAAGTGTGTTACCCTAGCGGTTCGATATAATAACAGGTATGACCAAGACTCCTCTATGATCAACGACTAACTCGTAGGCCTGGACCCCATGAATTAATCCCTGTGATATAACGAATGACTTTCATCTATCAAACCTGGACGTCTAGTCTTAAACCCTTTGTCATGGCGATACTTAGCGTGTCCGAGCATCATTCTCAGATATCTCCATACCTAGCATGATCTCGTTACCGACATCGCTATCTTCTACTCGTCTATGATATTATGTCAGCTGGTGACCTAGTCACATGTTTGCAAACTCATTTGACATAATCTCACCGAGTGGGCCCTAGAGTATCTATCCGGCTATGCGGACTGACAAATCCCGCTGTTGACCCCTCGTCTCAACTACCCCTTTCCGATACCCAAAAGTATCACCGTTATTGTCACACTAGATAAGATGCGACGTTTGGTGCGATCAAAGTATCTTCCATGGATAACAATAAGAGTTGATCTCACGGTCTTAAGGCGTAATGACTATGTCCTACAAATACTGGGTATGTCCATCACATCGTTACTCCTAACGATATGA
Source organism: Poa annua (assembly GCA_026929855.1). Taxonomy (NCBI): domain Eukaryota; kingdom Viridiplantae; phylum Streptophyta; class Magnoliopsida; order Poales; family Poaceae; genus Poa; species Poa annua. Next base: position 300,636,459 of record CM049426.1, read on the forward strand.
CTTCCATTGCCGACCGACGCCATTGCCCTATGATCGGGAAACCTCGATCATCAATCGCGCAACGAAACTAGTCTTAGTAGAGGCTACTAGGGACCTGGTTGTTTATCTACCACACCTGTATTAATGTTTCCGCTTAATACAGTTATAGCATGGTGTAAAACATATAATGAACGATTGGGATATTGCCAATAAACTATGTTTATTAAGTGCCTCTAGGGCATATTCCCTTCAGTCTCCCACTTGCACTAGAGTAACACTTAATCTAGTTTACAACTTGGTAAAAGCTCAACACCCATAGCATCTTGGTGCCTGCTCGCCTCGTGGAAGAGGAATACAGTCAATAGATCTCACACATTGAGACCTATATGTGCTTTGCAACACTTCTATGTCACCTAGTTTGACATAATCCCGTATCTTACGATGACGGTGAAATATATCCCAGTGGATGGAGTGAGACTCGAGCATTCACTTAGCATGCGCCTTAAAAGTCTAAGAGATCTATTAAGGGGACCACCTACGCTCTGAAAACTGCTCAGTCCAATCACACTTTCTACTTCTGAAGTCGCGATATATTTCTATTCCTATGTAGATTATGCGACAGTTCATTCAAATGCGGCTTCGCAAACTAACCATGTCTATCTTCAAAATACAGGACATCTCCTATATGAGATTTCTAGTCGTATGGGTCAGTGTAATAACTTGCATCATCGTAACCGCTTTACGGCAAGTTGCCATTCCACTCTTACCCGTTACTAGAAAACCTATCTTCAGTTCTCATAGACACTGAAGAATAAACTTAATGTTTGTTCATTGATCCACACAAGGATCACTCTAGAACCTGTTCTTTAACCAAGAACTTGGGTCACACTAAGTCGAGCTTTCAGTCTGATAGCATCTATGTCTGATACATAGATAATGTCGAACTTCATTTGCTATCACTGAAAAAGCTAAGATTAACTTAATCTTTTACCTAGTCATACAAGCAAGAACCTCTTTCTTCACTTGTCCTATTCTGAAACACTTCAGAATCTTGACTTAGGAAATATTCCGACCTAATGTTATTAAGCCCCTTCTGATCTATACAATTATAAATCGGATGCCTAATACTCCTAACTTCATTTCATAGAAAATTTAATCACTTAAATAATCCTTTACACTCTACTAGAGGATCTGTGTCATTCAATATGTCGTTACATACAAAATTACAAATGACACCTAGCTCCCACTCAAATATGCCTTCCGCACATAAGATCAAGGAAAGCTACTTAGCTCACACTCAAATATGCCTTCCGCATATAAGATCAAGGAAAGCTACTTTGCTCCCACTCAGTTCTTTGCAAATGTAGGTTTCTTCAACTATTTTGGACAACTCCAAAATCCTTTGATCACATTATCAAAGTGAAGATTCCAGCTCCGATATGCTTGCTTCAGCCCATGAATGGACCACCGAAGTTTGCATACATGTTTAGCATCCTCAGGATTACAAACCATTCTTAATGACACTATTAAGAACCATGGTTTTCTCATCCATCTATCAATTTCTCATTTGAAATTATAGTAATTGCTAAACGACCCAGAATAGATTTAGGCTTCGCCACTTGAGACAAACTCTCATGTGGTCTGTCGGAACTGTTTCACGACAAATCGAATCTGCTCAATGTCTATTCTCTCATAAAATTCCATATACTATTAACATCCTAGATGCCATCAAGAAGATCTGTAACATCCCAAATTTCAAAAAAAATTAAAACTTTCATTTTTGCATCCATAGCATGCATCATATAATTGCATTGTTCATTTGCATCATTGTGATAAATATTGGATAAATCAAAAACTAAGATTTATAAAAATGTTACAAAATGCTTTCAAGTATTTAGTTTGGTAAAGTTTAGTCCTACAAATTTTTACAAATTATTTTGAATCCATTTGGAGTTTTGAATCAAAGTCTATGATTTTTCCAGAAAAGAAAAGGAACAAAAAAAAAGGGAGAGAGGAGGCCTGCTCGGCCCGCTTATTTTTTTTCCCTTCACTCGCGTGCGCGGCTCGGCCCAGCCCACTTACCCTTCTCTCCATCACGCGCACGGCTCGGCCAGCTCGCCTCCCACCGACACCCCGGCCCCACCTCCGACAGATCGTATCTCCTTCAACCTCCGAAGCAAAGTCCTGTTGGAAACCTCTAGCGATCCGGAGTTCGTTTCCGAGACGATTTCGAGTGGATTTCTATCTCTTCCCCGCCCCTATAAGTACCCTAGCCTCTCCGCCGTGCCTCCAACCCACCAAACCCTAGCAAATCGCCACCGGGCTGCCCAAAAACCGAGCCGCCGTCGCCGCCATTGCCGCCGCCGTGCTCTTCAAAATTCGGTGAGAATAGGCATCCTCGAGGTCTCTCATCCCTCGCAAACAAATCACTACGTCCGTACGATCGTCTGTGACATCTCTCGGCAACTTTTCTGCAGCAGTTCGAGCCGCTCGTCGTCGCCCGAGGACCACCGCCGCGACCTCCATCTCCGGCGAGGGAGCAAGGGAGGAGAGACACCGAGCGCAACACCATCGGCTTCGTCTCGACGCCGCGCTTCTCCAGGTGCTAACCCGACCCCCGTAGCGTAATTTTTTTGATCTTCGGTCATGGAGCCGCCGTGGGGAAGTAACTCCGGCCAAACGCCGGCGCGGGCGCCGCCACCTTTTGGGCCATCCATCCTACGCCGTTAGATCTTCTACGGACGCGCGAGATTAAAACACTATGCGAAGGGGTACGCACGAACCAGAAGCTGCCACGTCACCGAGGGCCTCTGCGCGAAGATTTCCCTGCTGTTTATCACAGATCAGTCCCTGCAAATTGTTTCTATCATTAATTTTTACTCCTTAATCCAAAAATTATAACAAAAATTGTTTTGGAAAGCTTATGAAGTATAGAAACTTTTGGCATCATTACATTTGCATTTTATCGAATAAATTTTATTTAAAAACAGAAGTGGCATTAAGGGTAAATTAAGCATAACTACAAATATAAAATTTATTTAGCATCAAACTATTTTGCTATGGATTTGTAAGGCCAAGTATACTGCAGGCAATTTTCCAATAATTTTTGTTAGAATATTTTATGAGCTTTTGTGTAAATTTTGTGATTAAAAGCTTTTGGCTATAATATATTAAATAAAATTAAATATAAAAATTGTTTTCTTCATGTTTTCGAATTATAAAGTTATATATTGTATTATAGAACCTTTACCACCTAAAATTTATTTAGGAAATAATTGAGAGTTTCTTTGGTAAAAGATATTAAATTTTCTAAGTGGTTACATAATAATAATAATAATATTTGGGAACTCCTAAGTCCTTAGTAAAAAGTAGACCACAAAACTTGCCTCAACTCACATAGTTCATCGCATGGCATGCATCTAGTCCTTAGAAATATTTTCCTCATCATACATGGCATATCTTCCTTAGTGTTTTTAAGAAAACTTGTTTGTTTATGTTGTGCTGTTTGTTGTGTTAGAATCTTCGGAGAGGAACGAGGACTGCAGTTGTTGTTGCTGTTCTGCTTGTTGCCAAGGCAAGTGGCACACCCCATAAGTTTCCTAAGTATTTTCTATGCATTACCTAGAGTATTTTCTATATGCATGTGTGGGACTTAGTAGTTTGCTATGCAAAACCTTAGAACTCTCCACCCCTTGAGTCTAGGAACCTATATAATGACTTGGTAGAATTATTGAAGCTATGCACAAATTGTTTTATGGAAAAGTAAATTTTACTAAGTTAATGTAACACCTGGGTGGATTTTGGTGTTGATTGGTTTGTGTTGAGTGTTATTCCTTAGGGGTGACCTCTAAGGAATAGTCACTTGTGGATGGCCACCCAGGGTAATAAAGGGAACAAAGTTTTCTCTAAGTGAAGATGCTTCTCGTGCAACCATTAGTCAATGGGCTCTGGCTAGATGGAGTAAGCTGCGTGGACTCGGCCCGACTTGACAGGTGGTGGTAGATGGTTAGCTTGGAGCGCGTCAAGTCTGCAAGGGACGGGAAAATGCTTCTGAAAAGTCTCGTCTCAACTCTCTCCTTTTCCTTAGCACAAATGGTGTGCATGAGGATAGTTTGGGTTTGTTGGGTCTAATGGTGAAAGTGCACAACCTCTGCAGAGTTAAAACTAAGTACTTAGCCGTGTCCTCGGTTACGGACAATTTTGAGCAGCTGATCAAGGATTCAACGGAGGCTCCCAACATTCCAATTTTCCAAGTTAAAAGTTGATGGGTGAACAAGGGAAGATGAGATTTTGGTTTTCATGCCATACTTGTCTTGAAATCAATAAAATGTTTTCAAAAGAGTAAGAAAAATTGGCTTTATGCAAATTAGCCTTAAACTCCACCAGCCAAATATGCATATAGGGTATAGAGTTATTCCCAAAGTGTCCACCATAGTGTCACTTGCCAGACTCCATTTTATATGGAATCTGACCCACTCTGTTGCAAATTATTATTTATTGCAGAAGTTTCTGACGAAGAGTAAGGTTTCCGTTTTGGGTTCGAGTCTGCACCAACATGTTATCGCCTGTGGCGTGTCATGAAGATGGAGGCTCATTGAAGTTTACTTCCGCTGCTTTACTGTTTGAGCTAGCTTTATGCTATGCAAAGATGTATTGAACAATTTATTTTACTAAGTCTGGATTATTCGTGTAATATTGATACAAGGTTGTGATATTCATCGTAAACTGTGTGTGCAAATGATTCGATCCAGGGGTTTGCACTATACACAGGTACCTGCCATTTTTATTAAGTGCAGGTACATTACAAGATCTCCCAAGTCAATACCTGGTAATCGTATATGGATTTTATTTCGGATCATAAATGACTCACATCCATTTCTCGGACTTAGGTTCCCCATCTCTTCTTCGTAGTTCGTAGGTCTATCATATTCCATTAATAAGACCTTTATAGCAAGATTGTCGTAACACACAGTGTGGAACAAAACCTCGTATGCCTACGCTCTTAGTATGAGCTCAGAACATCATGATCTTGAATCATCAGCTTTTTCAAGCTGTGGAGCCTGACACCGAACACACTTTCGGTTGCGCCACTCTGATGTCTGGAGAAGAAGTTCACCAACTTCGTCTTTCTCTACTTTCTTTCTCACTTATACCCTCGGACAAGAAACTATTTCTTTCGCAAGGTATATCCCGGCAAAGATTTTGCCTATGTCGTGAGACATGTACCCAACTAACTCTTTAGGTAGGGTATACTACAAAGATTAATCCATTTTAGGTTCGATTACATCGAAACACTAAATTGCTGAAACGACAATCCAGGCTCAAAAGCCATGCCATCACTCGTATGGTATTGTCTCCATGGATTCTAATGGTTTCCCTATTTGCTAACGTGAGTGTTTACGTTTCTACCATATGACTCTAATGATCACAATAATTTGGTAAGAGATTTATTTACCACACACTATCCGATAGGGTGCAATTACGACGTCCTAACACACCATAACACTATGGTGTTCCATGCGACGTAATTTGTGGAACTCTTCTCACAAGTCTTTCAATGATGTGCCAACTAACTCAAATCTTTATTCCTCGATATGCATCACGGGAATTTGATTTTCTTGTTAAGTTTATTTCCTACTTCATTCTGGACTTGTTTGATTGAATCAAAATTTCCAGGCCAACATTCCCCGAGTGGATATCCATATATCTATTCGAATGTTCATGAAGTCTATGAAATAAATACTTCCACTACACGTTAAAGTACTTCATTGATTCACATACACCCATATGCATGATTCTCAACAAGCTATACTCAAAACGTTCAGTGGAGTTCACGAAATAAAGGTCTCCACTACCCGTCAATTACTTTATTGAACCACATACATCTCCATGTATGACTATCAATAAGTTATATGCCCGTTTTCCAAAAACGGTGTCACAGTTATTTTGCAAGTGTCAAAGATCAAATCTTAGGACTTGTAGGTCCATCCAGTGTGGAGCTAATGCATATAACATTGACATGACTAAACGGTAGTGCCACACATATGTGGTGTCTTTATTAAGTTTGTATCATTTGGTATTAATATTATGAATGTGGGAGCTTCTACCATCTAAATTCAAATCGGCATATGATCATTACTTCATAAATATAGGACACCAATTTGTCACTATCATGTATGAACAAGTGTCTCGCTAGAGGAGACACACTTGTAACGATCATACTAACAGGCGATCATAAAGAATTTACCCAAATGGTAGATCTAGAGGGAGAGTGTCTATGGCCATCACAACAACTTGATTGCCATTATCAACACGCAATGTCGCCTCATCCTTTCAAGCTACTGAAGCAGTAACCTGGTTTTCACAAAACATGACTAGTTCAAAATTAGTCACTACTGCGAGTACTTGCTTAGCTAAAACATTCATAACATGTATATCATATATACACCATCATCATTGATGACTTCCGGCGATCTGTTTCATCTTCTTGATACTTCCACCGTAATCAAGAACCATGAAGGTGAATTATTCCCCTTGCATGACATAGTCTATGACAGATGATTTGCACTTGGCAACGATGTCTGTCATCCAGTAATTGAGCTGAGCGAGGCGTCTCAATGTTCATTAATCATGAACATACGTCATTAAGTATGACCGCCACGTGCTCCCTCAATGTGTGTATTCTCTTCCATCTTGGTTGAGAAGACAATCAGTCAACGTACTGACAAACTTCATCAACCCAACGTTTGGAGTACCCCGAGTTTAGCGACCATATCATATGTTCGCGATCTAAAAAACTCGTACCCACCGTTGGTTCTTTATGGCAGAGATCATAGCATACACTGGACTATGATGATATCATCCGCACAAAATCCGATAATCCAAATTATCTTTTGTTAGCGGAATCTCCGGGTTTATCTCCTAGCGGGAATTGTATCACAAAGAGCTAACGGTTTAAACAAGGAGTATCCTCAAACTAAAGTATAAAACTATGAAGTTTGGACCCAACCTTTTAAGTTTCTCAATCGCAGGAATGCGCCTAATTTGAAAAGATGCTATCACAATGTTTAATATCAACAAAGGTTTGCAAAACAGACTCTGTTCATTATATTCTGAGTTCTAGTATTTTAGAAAATAACTATCCGAACTCCCACTCAAACGAACATCCCTCCTGGTCGTTTAAGCGATTACACGACCCCCATCCATTGCACCACCCCTCATCATCAGAGCCGGCGGCACAACTTCAAGAGTAGACAAAGGTCCGCCACACCAATTTTGTGACTCGTGCTCGACCTTTCGGTCTCCCTGTTCCGAGGCCATATTTCTGAATATGCTAGGCTCGCCACCAAAAACCTCCACGCTGACGCTTGTGCAACATGGCTTACACCCACTGTATGCGAACGACGAGATGTCTGACACCCGATCATCACGGCCTGCCTCATAACGTAGAACTTTCTTGGTGGTGCGCGTTGGTGGGAGAACACTAGTGGTATTTTGAAGGGATCATCTTATATAGCTACCGCCGTGTAACTAATGTATACTATACACACAATCACACAATATAAGATGCACACAAAACATCAAATGTAATGCAATGTGATATAGTCCATTGCGCCATGGTCTTCTTGGCGCCCGCAGTTTATAAACAATTTAATAAACCTACCTTGACCATATCACATAGCCCCTGCAAAATAAAGTTAGACGCTTCTACTTTATCTTTTGCATATTTTACGTGGCTCGAGGCTTTCGTAAATAGAACCGCTTCATACCTACGAACCTTATGACCACAACAACGATCCAATAATTGCATGTTTAAGCATCCCTTTCGGGCCCTCCATTGAAAATGCAAAGCCAACTAAAGAGAGAGAAACAGGCACCCGCCAGCCACATATACGGTACAAGCCGTCAGTAGTGGAACCAGTCTCGCGTAAGCGTACGCGTAAAGTCGGTCCGGTCCGCTTCATCAACTCGATGCCGCTGGAATCACAAGTGCAAGCTAGAGGGTAGCAAATAACAGGAACGGTGCCCCCGTGCAGAACACGGGTTAAAACAGCGTACAGCTATATCTACGATAGATCGGATCTGATACCACTGAAGGGGATCGTGTGCAGAAAACAAAAAATTTCCTAGCAACGATATCCTTAAACTAGCCAAGATCTACACTATGCAAATACAGAAGTACGGCGGAGATCGGAATACATACCCTCGTAGACCGAATAGCGGGGATTACGCTCCCGCACAAGCGTTGACGACGAAGACGACGTAGACGACCTCTAGGTCACGGAGAACTCGGCGCGACGAAGACGACGAAGATGACCCCGAGGTCGGGTGGAGGAAGTAGGCCTCCGAGTGCCGCTAGCGCAGCACCTCGCAGGGCGTCACAGACATACGGTGGAGACGACGGCCTCCGAAGCTCCAGTCCAGGACGAGCAGCGGAAGACTTGGACCGGAACACCAGCAGCGCGGCAGCGGGCTATGGTGGAAGAGATCCCCCTCCTCTACTCGGCGCGGCTCCGACAAGGGAACCACGAGATCGAGAGAGAAATTGGGAATTAATTGGTGAATTAAAAGGCCACCCCTTCTTATATAGGCTCCCAGGGGGAGCCAACCTTGCCAGCCAGGCAATGTGGGACTATCCCACATGCCTGGTTCGGCCAAGGCTGATGCGCCGGCCCTAGGTGGGCCCCATTTGGCCCACCTAGGCCGGCCAAGCCTCCCCCACAAAATTCCCTTGAGGGTTTTCCCCCCCATGGGCCTTCTTTCGACCAGAAGGCCCATTTAGGGAAATCAGCCTAAATAAATTCGAAAATAAATATATAAAATCATATTTGCATATTAATTACACTAATTAATATCAAACATAATATATATAATTTTTCCTAGCTCCGAAAACTCTTTCGGCGCTGCCCGATCTCCATCGGACCACTCCCGGGACGCTCCCGGTGATCTCTTTCCTTTCCGGTTGTCTTGTCGAAACCCCTTAAGTGTGTTACCCTAGCGGTTCGATATAATAACAGGTATGACCAAGACTCCTCTATGATCAAAGACTAACTCGTAGGCCTGGACCCCATGAATTAATCCCTGTGATATAACGAATGACTTTCATCTATCAAACCTGGACGTCTAGTCTTAAACCCTTTGTCATGGCGATACTTAGCGTGTCCGAGCATCATTCTCAGATATTTCCATACCTAGCATGATCTCGTTACCGACATCGCTATCTTCTACTCGTCTATGATATTATGTCAGCTGGTGACCTAGTCACATGTTTGCAAACTCATTTGACATAATCTCACCGAGTGGGCCCTAGAGTATCTATCCGGCTATGCGGACTGACAAATCCCGCTGTTGACCCCTCGTCTCAACTACCCCTTTCCTATACCCAAAAGTATCACCGTTATTGTCACACTAGATAAGATGCGACGTTTGGTGCGGTCAAAGTATCTTCCAGGGATAACAATAAGAGTTGATCTCACGGTCTTAAGGCGTAATGACTATGTCCTACAAATACTGGGTATGTCCATCAGATCGTTACTCCTAACGATATGACTTCCATTGCCGACCGGCGCCATGCCCTAAGATCGGGAAACCTCGATCATCAATCGCGCAACGAAACTAGTCTTAGTAGAGGCTACCAGGGACCTGGTTGTTTATCTACCACACTTGTATTAATGTTTCCGCTTAATACAGTTATAGCATGGTGTAAAACATATAATGAACGATTGGGATATTGCCAATAAACTATGTTTATTAAGTGCCTCTAGGGCATATTCCCTTCAGAAGGGCGTGAAGTCGATTGATCTGTTGGGTGTTGTCCTGATGCTCCATAATACGGCGGGTAATTCCTCTACCCAAGCTCCAGCTGCCCTGTGTAATGGTACTTCCAAGCGTGGCTTTAAGTTTTGAAGAATTATGCCATTGGTTCGTTCGACTTTCCATTGGATTCTGGGTGTGCCACAGATGCCAGATCAAGCCGGATATTGTTCCTGCCGCAGCATTTTTCAAGTTCTCCAACGGCGAAATTTGTCCCGTTTTCGGTGATTATGCTGCGGGGGACGCCGAAACGATATATGATGTCTATTACAAACTTCGTGGCTGTTTTCTCATCTACTTTTTTGATAGGCTTGGCTTCTACCCACTTTGTGTACTTGTCCACTGCTACGAGTAGGTGTGTTAACCCGCCTTTGGCTGTCCCGAACGGACCAACCATGTCAAGTCCTAGACCGCAAAGGGCCATGTGATAGGAATTGTTCTTAGTTCTTGAGCCGACATTTTTGGTTGTCTTGCGTAGCGTTCGCAGCCTGCGCACTTTTTGACTATCTCTTCCGCGTCTTGTTTTGCGGTGAGCCAGAAGAAACCATGCCTAAAGGCTTTGGCGACAATGGCTTTTGAAGAGGCGTGATGTCCGCATCATCCGGAGTGTATTTCTTCCAAGATTTCTTGACCTTCTTCTAGGAAGACACATCTCTGGTATATCCCAGTGGTGCTTCTTTTGTATAATTTTCCCTTGATGATTGTGTAGGCTTTTGCCATGCGTATCACTTGCCTTTTCAGTACTTCGTCTTCTGGTACTTCACCATTGACGAGGAAATTGATGTAAGGTTGAGTCCAATCTGGCGTTATCAATAAGACGACCACAGACTTAACCGAATTTGGGTCTTCACTATCTCCGCCTTTGATAGAAGGCTTGTACAATTGCTCCAGGAATATATCCTTGGGAACTTTGTCTCGCCGTGAGCCCATTCTTGCTAAGGCGTCTGCTGCTTCGTTTTCTTCTCTTTTGATATGCCGAACTTCAAGCCCTGTAAAGCATCTCCCGAATTCGTCAACTGTGCGCCGATACTCCGCCATTGTTGCGCTTTTAGTGTCCCAGGTGCCATCAAGTTGTTGCGCCACCAAATCTGAATCGCCATAGCAAAGTAGCCTTTTTACGCCAATGTCTTTAGCGATGTGAAGGCCATGCAGTAAGGCTTCATATTCTGCAACGTTGTTTGTAGCGTCAAAGTAGATTTGGAGAACATAGCATAGCTTGTCTCCTTTTGGTGTAGTTAGCACCACGCCTGCCCCTGAGCCTTTGAGCATTTTGAGCCGTCAAAGTGCAGTACCCAGTATTCTAAGTCCAGCAAAGGCGTTTCATCCATAGCCTCCGTCCAATCTGCGATAAAATCGGCTAATGATTGGGATTTGATGGCTGTTCGTGGTTTGTAATGGATACCGAACGCTGCGAGTTCGATTCCCCATTTTGCGACGCGTCCTGTGGCGTCTGCGTTGTTGATGATGTCTCCAAGAGGTGCTTTGCTCACCACTGTTATGGAGTGGTCTTGAAAATAGTGTCATAGCTTTCTTGCAGCGAAAAATACGCCGTATGCCAACTTTTGATAGCGGGAGTACCTTTGCTTAGATACCGAGAAGACTTCACTTATGTAATAGATGGGTCTTTGTTCGGTAATTGTTTGTCCCTCCACCGGTCTTTCGACAACTATGACATCACCAAGTTGGTTGCCGACATGTAGAGTAGCATTTGTTCCTACGGTCTTGGTGCTGCGAGTATTGGTGCGCTGACTAAGGCCTCTTTCAATTGAGCTAAGGCGGTTTCGGCTTCTTTTGTCCACTCGAATTTCTCCGACTTTTTAAGAAGGTGGTAGAGGCGTAAATCTTTATCACCAAGCCTGCTTATTAATCGGCTTACAACGGCTGCTAACCCTGTTAAGCACAGGATATCTTTGAGACATGTGGGCCGCTTGATATCCATGATGGCTTTTATTTTATCAGGGTTAACTTCTATGTCTCTCTCAGAAACTATGAATCCAAGGAGTTTTCCTGCTGGGACGCTGAAAAAGCATTTTCCTGGATTTAACTTCATCTTGTACTTTCTCAAGTTGTCAAAAGTTTCTTTGAGATCGGCTAATAGATCGTCTTCACGTTTTGTCATGACTGCAATGCCGTCGACATACGCGTGTACGTTACGGTCAATTGGTCGTGTAGGCATCTTTGGATGCATCTTTGGTATGTCGCACCTACGTTTTTTTAGCCTGAAAGGCATTGTTAAATAGCAGTAGGTACCAAAAGGCGTGATAAAAGAAATCTTGATTTGATCAGACTTCTTCATCTTAATCTGGTGGTAACCGGAGTAAGCATCCAAAAAGCATAGTAATTTTGCCCATGCGGTAGCATCTACAACCTAGTCGATTCGCGGTAAGGCGAAAGGGTATTTCGGACAGGCTTTGTTTAAGCCGGCGAAGTCGATGCACATGCGCAATGCCTTCGTGTTCTTTTTAGGTACTAGTACAGTGTTTGCGGACCATTCTGTATGAATGACCACTTCTATGAAGTTTGCGAATGTAAGTCGCACTATCTCTTGTCCTATAGCTCTCTTCTTCTCTGGACCAAAACGCATAAGGCCTTGCTTGACTGGCTTGGCGTCTTTTGCAACATTGAGGGAGTGATCGGCAAGTTCTCTCGGGACTCCAGGCATGTCTGATGGAGACCATGCAAAGATGTCACGATTCTCACGGAGGAACTTGACGAGCTCGCCTTCCTATTTGTCGCTGAGGGTGGTGCCGATGTTCGTCGTCTTCTCAGCATCCTTGTCATCAACTTTCGCCTTCTTGGAGTGGGAACCTGCTGTGAAGGTGACGTCGTGTGCAGTTGGAGGTTTCTTTATGTCCAGCATAGGCTCCTGCTTGACTTACTTCAGCTAACCTGCAAGTTCGCTTTTGCTGATGACGGCTTCTGCGAAGACGGCGTTGCCCAGCTCACACTCCCGCACCTTCAATACACGCCACTAAACCCACCGAAACTTCGGAAAGAAGGAACAAAGCTAAGGAGAAGAATTCCTTTGCTGGGAAGGGGGAAAATGTATCAAAGAACCAAACCTTCTACAATCTTTCACCGCTGTGCCTGTCGCCTGGTGAAATATCCCAATGCAAGAGGCGGGCCTCCATGGGGAGAACAAGTGATGTGGACACCGGTACCGGAGTGGCCACCAGCGCGGGGAGGAAGGGGAACCCTAGATCGCCCTTGAGTATCGACGTTACACCTATTTCTTTTGGCTATTACATAAATGGAGTGTGAAGGATGAATCTAACCAATTAGCTGAACACAAGCAGCACACGACAACAGAATACCATTACATGGTTGTACATTGCTTTGCAAACCTTCATGGTCAATCAGGAATATCATTTCTCTGAAGCAAAGAAAAAACATGCAAATTTGCAAATGTTATATTTCAAGGCGAATCCTGATCAACGGATTGCTCAACCATGCGTGGATTGTGCTGATATACATACTTCTTGGCCCAGTAGAGGTAGTTCAAGAAGCCAAGTAACCCGACCACAGCCACAACCCAGTAGAACCGATCAAGATGACTGCTGTTCAAACTTTTACCCTCGAGCCAACCTCCCTGGTGCCCGTGTCTCGTGGCGCTGTTCACAACATCCACCAGGAAAGTGGCCATCAATGACGCAAGCCCTATCTCACACCAGAACAATGCCGTGGCAATTGACTTCATGCCCCGTGGCGCCTCACTGTTAAAGAACTCAAGGAGTCCGGTGAATGATGTCACGTCTGACACGCCAAGCAGGAAGAACTGAGGTGTAAGCCAGAACAGGGACATCTGCACTACAGCCTCCTTTCTTTTCTTCTCAACAACCGCAGCGATGACGGAGGCAAGTATCATGGAGGCGAAGCCTATGGCTATGCGCTGCAGATGAGTGATGCCACCGACATAGCCCGTGCGTTTACGTAAGAATGGCACAATGAACCGATCATAGACTGGAAGCATTATCATCTGGAATGTGGTGGGGATGATGAAGAGAGTCGCAGGGGAAACATGGACCTTGCCCAGCCTTGTGTTGGTCAGGCCACCTTGCTGCACAGTGAACAGGAAGACGATGGTGTTCGATACATATGCGATTATGGAGCTGAAGAAGAGAGGAAGCACACGGAGCACGATCTTTGTCTCCTCCACCTTCGCTGCGGTGCAAACTTCCCAATCTCCATCCTTGCCACGGTTGATGCAGGCTTTGTTGAGGAATCTGCCGAGAAGCATGAAAGAGTTTGTAATAGGCAAATAACTAAACACACTCTAGTCTCTACTCTGTGACTAGTATCCCGCTCACAAAATGGTAATTTTCACCAAATCTTACTTTAGACTTTTTGTTTGAGAGAGTACTTCAACAGACCCTGTCCTAGTTCCAGTCCCAGTCCCAGTAATGCTCTCTTGTGCTTCTTCCAGTTTCTCAGGAAGTTCAAGATTCCAGTTCTTGAATGCAACCACAACAACCTGGGAAAATTGTAGTTTATTAATATTCAGAACGCATATGTTGAGGATTTCATTTATTCTATGTTTCATGTTTTAAGGAAACAGAGAGCATAAAACCTGCAGTATTCGAGTTAGAGGGCTTCCTTCTGGCACTTGGTTGCGGTAGAAAGGCAGACCAGCAGCAACAATGAGCAATCCAAACAGAATTAGGATGGCACACACCCCAAGTCCGATGTCCCACCCCTTGTAGTTCTCGAGCCACACTATGAAAATTAACCCTATAAAACCTCCAAGGGAGATCCCGAAGGTATACCAGTTAAAGAAGCTGGACTTCTGGCGGGCCTCGGCAGGATCTCTATGGTCAAATTGGTCTGCTCCGAGGGATGACAAGCATGAGCGAACAAAACCATCACCAAATCCATTGATATACAAGGCTGCGTACAGTAAGGTAGCGTTCCAGCCGTGGACCTCTTTGCAGTTGCTTAGGTCTGCTTCAACATTGCAAGGTGCAGGATGAAGTGAGGGTAAGTGTGCTTGTAGCGCGAGCAATCCATACCCCTGCAAAGATGAACGTTTGATCATACTATCATAAACAGTTTCTTAGAAAATCAGCAAGTGGACATTTGACTAAATACCGCTTTTGCTTTACAACTTAAACTTTTTTTAAATCAGTGACAATATTTTAAGGGATTGTAGAGGCTGATGGCAAGGAAGTTGAGCAGCATTATTTACATCCCAAACCAGTTACCATTTCCTACAGGAAAACATTGTGAAGGATGTTATTTTAAGTCTTAGCGGGGCAAGACAAGAGGAGACGGATAAATACTAGCCTTATTAGAGCAGTCATGTTCTTTCATATAAAAAATTAAGTGGATTTTATGGTAAAGTATATGCAAGAGTAGCTATCCTATCCTTGTCAGGTACCATCTGTATTAAGACGCAAGAAGCTATAATTCAAAGTTAGACGTCTCCATTTGTAATAAATTAATATCGTTGTCCTAGATAGGTGTGTTTGAAGTCCATCCTTAATAGCCATGCTCCCTCTTTTCATGTAAACCCACAATTGTTTCATATGTATCACAACTGAATTTCAGCTTTGGAGATGTACTTCCGAGACACAAACTTTTAGCCGTTTTCTTTGGTGAAATGCTGAAATCACATCACAATTAGGAAAACACAAAAGGAGAAAAATAAACTTATGAAAAACAGCAGTGATTTTTATATTCACAATATTTAGCAGTGACCTGAAGATGCTAAGTTTTCTGATTCACTTCTTCATTTTGATTGAACTGTGTATATTTCAAACCTAATTAATAAAGCAGCAGGTGTTATCACTTACATCCTTTCGCTACTGTTGGCAGGTTCTCATCTTAGTAAACAGCATGAGAATATGTAGATAACAAAAGAATATTTTCCTTGTAAGTTGTATCATAATAGGAATCCAATAGATAATTGACAAACAAGCAGGCGAATTACCAGAAACATCAATGGACCAAAGAGGAGTATAGTTGTCGAGCGCATGATGTAAGAGTCCGAGATGAAAGCTCCGATCAACGCAAACCCGCATGTGGCACCAACAAGATTAGTGACAGTAGTTGCAGAGTCTGAGACCCCCATATGCATCGTTCCATGGATATAGGTAACCAGATTCAGCAGGTTTGGGACAATAACCGTGTTCATTAAAACAGTCACAACTGCAAGGTGAAACAAGGCACAGAAATGCTCTAATATTTCGAACTTAGAACAGAAGCTTGAAAAAACAGGGAAAATGGGATATTGCATATGTATCTGCAGAGCAGGGACTCACGCATAGGAACTTACCATACAAAAACCATGCTGCTCTGACTCCTCCATGCACCTCTCTGTTGATGGGGTTTCCCCTCCAGGTCACAAAGCTCCCAACTATCATGGTGCTTCTTCTTCCTCTTGGTTACTGTCTGTCCGTTGCATCCCAAATAAGAGAAGTGCTCTTGTGCTTTCCTAGAAGTTTTTTTGCACGACTTTTAAAGCACATCAATGGTTGTGATTAATCTCCACCCCTAATTACAGCCATTGATGTGCTTTAAAATTCGTGCAAAAAAACTTCCGGGAAAGCGCAGGAGCATTTTCCCCCAAATAATGAGAGGTATAAATAAGCAGGTGGACAGTTCACGTTCAACGGAGTGATGACACCAAGTTGATCAATCAAAGACTTCCCCACACAACAACAAGATCAGAGACTGTTACCTATTTTATGCTATTATATTATTGCAAGCACCAGTAGTACCAACCGCAGTGGCTGCTAGTTATTATAGGACTGAATTCTGGACACTACAACAGGTGCTCTACATTAAAGAAATGAAAACATGGTCTATAAAAATAGAAACACGGATAAGTACAATGAACGAATATAAGAGTCTGCAAGTACCAGCAAAATAGCAAGTATTGCCATCAGCGTGCATCCTTCTGACTTGATGAGAAAATTTTCGTGCGTTAGCTCTTAATTCATTCATGTTTTGTGCAACAGTCTTTGATAAGATAACTTCCTCAGAAGTAGGGCACCTTAACTTATGAAGAAAACATCCTCAGGTCTGAAAGCACCTTAACTACTTATATTGGCTTGTAGGACGAAATAATTCACACTACAGCTGTACAGTTCTTTTGCTGTTTCTCTGTTTGTTCTTTTCCTTTCGCTTTGCTTTGATAGCTGTACTTTACGCCGCCTCGTATCTCTTGATCTCTTCTAATACAAATGGGGGAATTTAGATGTGTGCTCGAGAAAAAAATCACAATAATTGTTAGTCATGAACTAAAGCTATTATCACATAGCTAGAAAGGTACATAAGAAATGTGAAAATATAGTTCCAAATCAACCATCACAATCAGCCATAAGAGAATTGAGAAGCCATACCACTGCAAACAGTGTATTAGAACTGAAGGCTAATAGTTTTGTGGTTCTTATTCATATTTCTCTTGTTACAGTGCAGTATACACTGCAACCACCTTTGCCATTTTCAAAAACCAGATCATTCATCAGTTTGGACGGACTAGGCATATGGGTGCTCATCATATGTTCCTAGCTTACTTGCCCAATTATAAGTAGGTCAAGTAGTTGGACTTCATGTGCAAGAACATCCAGCAGAAGAGACAGAAGTAGGTTCCACTGATAATGAACTCCTCAGATAGTCATGGACAGACTAATGCCACATCTTAGGTGAGGCCACGAAATTTTGAAGATCCATACAATCTACAAGATTTCCTTGAGTACATGGTGTTCAACAGATAATATCTAAACCAAAAATCAATACGAATATGCTCAAAAGATATAAACCCTCCTTTCTATGCTGAACTTCCTCCATTTCAACTCTCAAGTA
Source organism: Poa annua (assembly GCA_026929855.1). NCBI lineage: Eukaryota > Viridiplantae > Streptophyta > Magnoliopsida > Poales > Poaceae > Poa > Poa annua. Next base: position 300,654,054 of record CM049426.1, read on the forward strand.
TAGAACAGGACCTTAATACCTGGCCACTGATTAGCCACAGATGGCAAAGCTAGAAATGACATTCCTGGAACTTGGGCTAATGGTGCTCCTCCTTTGCTCCGCTGAACCTGCGGTTGCACAGAACTGTAACTGCCGACCAGAATTGTGCTGCAGCCACTGAAGTTACTGTGGCACCAGTCCCTGACAATAAGAGGGATGTAAATTAGAGAGTAATGTTAAAGTAGAAAATATGTTAGATACCTGTAAAATGATATTATAAAAGTCCACAACCACAAGTAGCAAGAAGATATTGCTATCAGTGAGCCATCATACTGACAGCGACATTTTGCAGCTTAGGTCCTATTCGTTGACTATGCGAAGCACAAGTCCATTTGAGAACCTAACTTCTTCAAAGAAGTGCACCCTAACTTGTAAACTGCAAAGCTCATCTGAAAGCAACATGATATCTAAGAGTCAGAAGTACAGCAACCAGCCCTGAACACACAGGTCCATAAGATGAAAAGCCTACTCGCTCCGTCTGGGGCATAATTTGACTGTCCAAGATCGAACATTGCCTGTAAATTTCTTGTACTCTATCATGTAAATATCGACAAAACCACAATCATAAGAAAATGATTTAGAATACAAATCAATAGTATCAATATTCAATACACAACCCACACAGTATTAGATTTTTTGTCAGGGCTTGAATTGGGGAGTCAAATGTCATGATGAACTACAACTGCCCGCCGGACATGTGCCGTAAGGCAGTGGGGTTACTGTGGCACTGGTCACCAGTTGAAGCCGCACTCGATGAGTAGTGGATCCGCCCCTGCGGATCTCCTCTTCTCGTAATCAGCAAGCAGTCCCTGCTGCCCCACCTTCCGCGGCGTCCGAACACCTTCATCTCGTGGCCCTCAGACGCAGCTTCTGCAGGTGTCCTGCCAACCCTGAAAATTGCAACGCCGAGGGTCCAGGATATGGTAGAATCGCGGTTGAAGGTGATGGTTGACTACCTGAAATAGGGTGCATCCACTTGCAATTCCGTCAGATAAAGTGGTCCCACCCAGCACAATAAACAATGGGGTTAGAGCTTGGAGGAGGCGTCGCCGATGGAGGAAGAGGGACGGCGGATGGGCTGCTCACGTTCCTGGCTTCGAGGGACACCTTCAGTGCAGATCAGACCTCGTTGCGGGGTAGTATCTCCCTCACCTTGCCGCGTCGCCACGGAAGTCGTCTTTAATTTGCTGAATGACCACAAGACGTTCGGACAAATGCCAGAACAGACACAGGTTTATATTTCCTTCTCTGTTTTTTTTCACTGATTGGCTGAGCATATATGAGTTGTCCCAAAAGTTTATTCTGACAGTCTTCACTATCCCTTGCTAAACTTGCTTCTTGTTTTATCTTTTGTGTTGGATGTGCTTCTGTATTTATTCGAGTTTACATCTGTTGTTTCCATGGAGATGGAGCTATGATGATTAATACACATATCTTATTCTGTAGGACACCTTCGTAATGCTCGTGTTTGCCACGCATATGTTGTCTAGGATATTATTTAGCTGCTGATTATAGTGTAATACTATGGCCCCCTTTCTCCAAAGATGTCATACCACTAATTCAGGGTTCTAAGTAATTGAAAAAATAGGGGTTATCAACAGAGATCAAACACTACCGAAAGGATATAGATCTAACAGTACTTAAAGTAGATAGATCGGACAAGTTAGATACATACCCTACTCTGAAAGAAATACATCAAATTATTCTCATATGCCCATGATTGTCTCTTGCTTGTGGAATTATCATGAATTGCTAAAATAGTACAACTATTGACACTTGCAGTGCTATTATCATTAGTTTATATATGTAACCTGAGAACTTGCCTGTGGCAAGATGGTTAGTACCCCCAGCCCACCAGAGTTCAACCCCCCCCCCCCCCCCCCCACCCCACCATGTTTGACGTTGGTGTTTCTCATTTAGGCGGAATATTCTTTCAGTGGGAGACGATGTTCCCGTCGACAGCGAGGCCCCTGTGGTGACTTCGTCAATCTCAAGACCTGATCGCTTGCGTTGTATGTGAAAGTTATTTAAAGTTGCCTCGGGGATGTGATTAAAATGAAATATTAGTCAGTAAAAGATAATTGGGGTTATTACTATTTGTTCTATGGCGGAGAAGACATTGTTCCATGGAAATTGGATGAAGGCATGAAAGTTGTTTTGATGTTTCGTATCTCAGATCCGTATCATTTGTTTCTTTTTTTTTTACCTCGGGCAGGAGTGTTTCTTAGCTAATGCTCATCATCACGCCATCTCGGCATGGTGGCAGAATTTGTTTATAAAGGCTACCCACACTGATGCACCAAAGTTGGCACAAAGGTAATGTATTCACACTGGAACCCATTATCTGTAGTTTGTTTATATTCCATCATGTGCACTTATTGACATCATGAGTGAAACAAACTCTCTAGTTGTTTTGATTACTTAAAAATCAAACTGCAAAAAAAACTTCGACAATCTAACACTCTGTTGCCTGTTGGCAAATAATCTTAAAAAACAGTTGATCCATGCTACCAGCTCAATGGCTGTCTGAAGTTTGTTCAGACTTCCATCCAGCCAACCTCTTTCGATGTCCTATGCCTTGTCGCTCTGTTTGCTTTCTAGCTACTTTTGATCGATGGATATTATAGGATTCTCTGTTACAATCTGCATACAATAGGTAAACTAACTAAAGTAAATTCGTCAAAATTCTTTGGTCGGTATTACCCTATCACCTATGTACTGCTCTGTTGCTTGTTGGCATATCTCCTCGCCCAGAAAGCATAGTTGATCACTGCCACCAGCTCGAAGGCTGCCAGTACCAAGAAGAAACGGTCGAGGCGGGTCCTGTTGAAATCTGCTCCGTCTAGCCATCCTCTTATGTCGTCTCCATGCCTTGTTGCTCTGTTTACTAGCTGTATGAAGGCACATGCCAACCAGGCTGCTATTCCAGCAAGAATGGATTGTGTTGCGGGTGCTATCATCTCCGCTTGTGGAGATGACTTGCTCTTTATGAATTCGATCAGTCCACTGAAGGATGCTATATCCATGATGCTTAGCAGAAAGAATTGCATCACCAGCCAGAAAACGGACATCGGGACAGCTGCTCCTGTCGATGTTATCCCATTTTGTTCTGCGACTGTCAGTCTTCTTGTTTCCACTAATGTGGCAACACATGCTGCTGCAATCCCGCATGCGGAGCCAGCACCGATACGCTGCAGTGGTGTGATTCCGTGCGTGTAGCCTGTGAATCTTTTTAGCAATGGTGTCAATATCCACCGGTAACATGGTTGCATAAGCATGTGAAATGCTGATGGGATTGCGATGAGAGAGGCGGAGGATATCTTGATTGCGCCTATCCTTCCGTCCATCGTGCTGCCGACTTGTATGGTTAGTGTCATTAGCAGCGTGAAAGGCAGGTAGATTAGCAAGCAGCTGATGAAGATTGGAAGCATTTGGATGATGACATGTGTCTCCTCTTCAAGTTGATTGGTGCTGCAGAATGAACACCGATTGTTATCTCTGTCACATGTACTCAAGAATGTGTAAGAAATTCATAATTGGTAGATATACTCATGCATCATGATATTGATATATCTGACAAAAAAGGAACCATTTTTATATGTCCATTTCCTAAAATGCAACCATCCCTTGCTCTTTTCAGAAAATATAAATGTAGTAGCAATTTTCTGAATGATAAGTATTGGGAACTTACCCAATGATCTTGCTATCAGATTTATCTTGCACATCAACACAATCTACTGTTCTGGTTTCTTGCAGCTCAATATCATCCACAATGGCAGCTTGCCTCTTCTTTGATGGAGTCACAATACCCTGGAGAACCAGCTATGACTTGAGAACATTTTTTTCATGTTTTTTTTTAATTTTGGTAGAAATATCACATGAGCTTGTTTATATATAGAAATAATAGTTTCATATATGTGGAGAGAAATGTTTTGGTTCCTTCCTTGCATGACGAATAATAATCTATCTGTTGAACTTTATAAGGATATGATATTGTGACTTTCAGGATGAAGTATCGAAGAACAATCAATTGCATGCAGTATAAAAAATGTGTGCACCCTTGGACAGAAGTAACCTACTAGTCTAGAATTATGTTCAACAAATTCAGTTTGTAATACATGCTGGAGCCTTTATAATAAACATGCATACTGAATTATTTTGACATGCTACCTGGCATGTGAACTTTTACCTGCAATATTCTAGTCAGCTGACTTCCCTTAGGTTTGTGTGTTCTGTAGAAAGGCAGTCCACTGGCTGCCACAAACAGCCCTACAAATACAAGAAGTGCAGATACCATAAAGCCAATGGCCCAGCCCAAATTGTTTTCGATCCAGACTAAGAATACCAATCCGATGAGTGCTCCGAGGGAGTTTGTAAACTTGAGCCAACTCAAGAACATACCCTTAAGCTGGTTTTCTTTCGGATCATCATTTCTGAACTGATCTCCACCAAGGAATGTTAGGCATGAGCGCATGCAGCCTTCTCCAACGGCAAACACTAATAAGCTCAAGTAGAGCAGTGCTAAATTCCAGCCTTCAGCTGGTTCACAGCTGTTTGGTTCTTTGTTTATCTCACAATCTAGAGGATGTAGTGAAGGCAAGTGTGCCTGCAATGCTAGCAACATATAACCCTGCATTGGTTGAACAAAAAATGTTTAGAATTATAAAATTTGGCATCTATGTCCCCAATCTCAAAAGCATAAATAATTCTTATGGAAGTTACTAGTGATACACATGCACCCAAATTCTCAAGCTTGTTGGCAGATTGCTCAATAAAAGGGCCATCCCTCTCTTGAATTTTATCAGTTACTGAAACGAACGATTACCAAAGCCTTGGTGTGTGCTTTTTATTTTATTGTAATATTATACAATGATAAGAGAACTTATTTCATGATGTTATGCTTCACTAACTTCTATATAACCTGGCAACCAAAATAGAAACTTGGCAAGACAGAGAGAAATATAAAATTTACAGCCTATTTGATAGCACCATGATTGTGAAGAGCTTACAAAAAATGCAACTTTGTCATTAAGCCTAATTGACATTTATCTCAACAGGAATTCAATGGGAAAGAAGACCTACCAGGACCACAAAGGGGCCGAATACAAATATAGCAGTGGTTCGCTGGATATATGCACTGGAGATAAAGTTCATCAGGGCAGCAAAGAATGAGATGGCACCAACTAGATAGGTAATCAGAGTTGACGAGGTTACAATATCCAGATGCAGTGTCCCATGGAAATAGGCCACAAGACTGAAGTTTGCGCTGCTAGGGCAACTTCGCAGGATGACCAGAACTGCAAATGAACATATAAGTCAGTTCCAATATTTTGTTCGATTCAGGTTCAACAAACAGGCGACTCTGTTATTCTAGGATCAGCCAGAGAGCAATTCATATTTATCAGGTTAGGCTAAGCCATGTAAACATTTTGTGAAACCAGAATTACTCCAGTTATGACCCAGTTTCTTAGTAGCTCAATTCAGTTATCTGTAGCGAAGGCGTCAAGAACAGAAGATTTTAAATGGTCACACATCTTTGTAAGTGTTTAAATAGTTAGATTATTTTAGTTTCGTAAGAGACAGTTATGTGCATAAGCACCTGTGAAGCACCGGCGCATGTAATAATACGCAAATTTATGTTATACAAAGTTTGCCCCTTGTTCTTTTTGTCCTATATGGGAAGAAGTTCTACTCTGTCTGGAATGAGTAACTGTTAGTGAAAGCCATGTATTAACAACTCAAAATAGGCCTTACATTTCTGTTGTGTTGTGATTATAACGTAAGATTCACGTTTTCTGCTTACGTATATACTAAAGTAGACACATATAATCCGCAAAGAGTACATAAATAGAGCAACTACATGGCCATGAACACCCTGTTTTATCTAGTACTACTTGAGTAACATATAAACCCATGGAGGTGATAAGGACAATATATATAGAGGTAGAGACGTAGAACAAGAAGCATAAAAAGTTCAATACATAGGGTTCGTAAGAACGTAGATCTAACGAATAACACGGCCATATCTCAAGCAGTGTGGCGTGGCGTATATGGAACACGAGACAATCAAACCAAATAGGCAGATAAAAAAGAAAAGGTTCCCCGTGCACCACAAGGGAAGCATTTTACATGGCATAGATACATGCCAGAATGGGGCATTCTCACCGTAGATGAAGAGCGTTGCCCTGGTGCCACCATGCTTCCTTCCATCCACAGCATTTCCTCTCCAATCTACATACCCAGCTTCAAGCTCCATAAGTAAACGCCCAAAGCAAATTAATCAGCTCTCTCCGTCTCTCGTGCAGGCAGGCAATGGCACTATGGCAGGGACTCGATCACTTCATAGATGGCACAAACACAATACAAACACGGACTCCCGGCAAGGTCGATCCTTTATATACACGTGAAGTTAGAAACCCATGGACAGTGTTTCTTGGGGGCACAGAACTGGAGACAAGACCAGCTAGCACTCCGGGAGTCCAGCACTGATATGTGTGTGGCAACTAGCTTAATCTAGCTCTCCCACGTAGTCGTGCCCGCTTAAATGTGTCTCCCGTCTCTCGAGGTCGAGGTGACGCCGCGTACAGACTGCGCGCGCGGCGGCGACGTGGATTGTTTTATCATCATGGGACGCACGCAGATGATCGAGATCGGTATCCCGTCAAAGCGTTTACCCTGTAGATTGTCCTCTTGTTCCAGTTAAGATGGGGAGCCAGCTTGCAGCCATTGTCTGTCGCTGCCATTTTGATCGGATCCTGTTTAGTTTGGAATTTGCCAATGACATTAATTGTATGATACGCTGTTTGTGTCAAGATATTTGTGCATATCAAAATGCAAGTACACATATGTATATTATAGATAGCATGCTTGCTGTTTCCACTTCTTTCGAAAGGTCTTTTGAAAGTACATGTTGAAGAGATTGTTAAATATTGATGTGCACTTAATGCATTGCAGGTCAGGATGTGTTTCTTTTTGCAGCTGTATGTCAGTATGTAGGTATTTATATAGTATAAAGTTGTTTTCGACACAAGGGATTAGGCACATGACATTTGACCATCTTCTGCTTAGAGAACTCCCACCTGGCTGGCACAGTATCGATCCTCCATTTAACTATGCTTTGTGATGTGCGCCAGTATCTTAATTCATGGTTACTGTATTTCTAAACTGATTTATAAAATAGTTTACCACTTCATTCTGTTTCGAACAGCAATTAATAATGTGGTGTATCACATTCAGAAGATCATCTCAACTGGGAAATAAAAGGTATGCACGATTACTCGAAGTGAATATGCTAACTATATACCTTCTTTTCGAGTAACCAACGTGAGTACTATCTTTCAAGTACAATAAATGTTTTTTTTTTTACAAAACCGGCCGAGAGTAGGCCACACATTGCGGCATGGGGGCTACACGCATAAAAGAAAACTAACTTTGGAAGTGGATGTCTATCACGGCCCACCTTATGCGAGAAAGAGCAATCAATTTGATTAATTCGTCAGAACACATCTCCCTATCAAGGTGGAAGCTGCTACTTCTAGACCCGGCCACCATGGCTATTTATCGAAAGGAGTCAAATATTTAAAAATGGCCACAACTTTTGTATCTTAAAATAGTTTTTATAATAAATTAAGAGCAAACTATCAAACACTTATGGTTAATTTGAATTACTTTCAAAAAATGGCATAAAGTTATTTAAATAGGCAAATTTAGATAAAAACAAAAAACTCATAATATTTCTGTATTTTCCATAAAATATGGACTACCTTATTTCAAAATTATATGGGTTCCATTTTCACCATATTTTCCGTACCTACTTCAACAAAATAGTTATTTTTGGCAATTAAAAAATGAAAATGATATTTTCAAAAATAATGTGGAAACTCGATTCAGCGACGTTGTTTCTCATAACATGACACACCTAAGTGCCTAACATGGACACTTATAATTGTCATAGATTGATCATTTGACTTAAAACTTATACATGTTCATAGATGATTGAACTTTTTGTAAAGATCGTACTATTCAAAACTTTGTCAAAACTCAAGTTTATCATTTTTCTTAGAAACCAGTACACATAGAAGGACTTCATGCCAAAGACTTTATTTGTTTGAGTATTTTTAACTTTGTTTGTTTTTTGAAAAAAACATCAAAATGTCCACCATGGCTACTCATCGAAAGGGGGGCGAATTTTACAAAACTATCAACGGTTCTGTGGTATAACCACTACTTGTGTATCTTAAAATAATTTTTAAATTTTTTTTAGAGCAAACTATCACACACGTATAGTTCAAATTTGAATTACTTTCAGAAAATCGGTATAAACTTATTTAAATAGGAGACTTTAGCTAGAACGTAAGAAAGTTCCTAATATTTTTGTATTATCCATCGAATATGGACTACTTTATGTGAAAGTTAGATGTGTGTCATTTTTCACCATATCTTCTGTACCTGCTTCACGAAAAAGTCAATTTTTAGCAATTAAAAATAGAAAATATTATTTCTAAAAATAATTTGGAAACACGCTTCGGCTACATTCTTTATCATAGCACGACATGCTTATGAGTATAATATGGACACTTTATCACAAACCATCAGACGATAATGACCATACATTAGTTATTTGACTTCAAACTTAGACATGTTTATAGATGATTGACTTTTTGTGAAGATTATGTTTTGAAACTTCGTCAAAATTCAAGTTTATCATTTTTTTAGAAACTAGTAAACATAAATAACTTCATGCCAAAGGATTTTCTTTTTTTGATTATTTTTTCACTTTGTTTGCTTTTTTGAAAAAAATCAAAATGATCACCATGGCTATTCATCGAAAGGGGTCGATTTTTTTAAAACGATCGACGGTTCTGTGATATAGGCACCACTTGTGTATCTTAAAATATTTTTTGTAAAAAAATCAGAGCAAACTATCACACATTTATAGTTTAAATTTGAATTACTTTCAAAAAATCGACATAAAGTTATTTAAATAAGAAAATTTATATATAAAGCAGTAAAATTCCTAATATTTATGTATTATCCATAAAATAGTCAATATTTTATGTACCCGCTTTACAAAAAAGTCGTTTTTAGCATTTTAAAATATGAAATGGAAACATAACTACGTAAAGAAAACACATGCCGATGGTGAAAGAACATTTTTTAATCCCTAGTGTTTTGAGTGTTAGTTAACAATACCAATGATGTACTAATCATATTGCTAAGTATTTCAGTTTGTGTGAGTTGCATATCACATACCCCAAAGCCAAAATGTAAAGAAAAAGAGTTTCTGGAATTCTTCCCAGAACCGGAATATTGGAGCCGGAAATTCCCAGGATCGGAAATTCCGGGTCTCCTATTTCTAACAGAAAAATGGCTAAGGAAAAGTTCGGAAGTGGTTCTGACTCAAACCGGAAAATCAGCTCAGAAATTTCACTGACTCGGAATTTCCGGGCAACCCTCAGAAACTTGAAGAAATTTGGCTAAGTCAAGATGTCGAAGACGTTCTTATCTCAACCGGAAATTCAACTCGGATATTTCACAGAACCGGATATTCCGAGTGACTCGGAATTTCCGGGAGCCACTTATACCGGAATTTCCGGGTGTTCGAGACAGCCAACGGCCAGATTTTGGGAGGGGGTATACCCCCTCACTCACTCAAGAACAGCTAGCTCTCAGATTTTCTCTCTCCTACTATTTGTGAAAGCTCAAATCATCAAGATCTCCCAATCCCTCCACCCAAATTCGTTAATCTTTGGAGGATTGGAGGAGAAGGCCCGGATCTACATCTTCACCGAAGGGATTTGCATTTCCTCCCCATTCACTTGGGGATTTCGTGGCTAGGGTTTCCGGTGGGAAAACCTAGTTCACCATTGTTGTAATCTTGGTGTTGCCTTGACCTTTTGTGGTCCTTGACCTGTTGTGGTCATCTTGAGAGCCCCCAATTAAGTTGTGGGTGCGTGCCTCAAGCATTTGTAAGGGATTCGATCTCCGCCCTAAAAGGGGATCAATAGTGGAAGGTGAACTCGCAACCTCTGTGGTTGAGTTGAAGAAGAAGGTGAGCCTTTGTGGCGTTGCGGCTAACCTGTTGTGGTAGCGCACACCTCTCCAAACGAGACGTACACCCTTGGGTGGAACTCAGGATTACATTTTCGTCTCCGCGTGCTTCACTCGCTTCCCCTTATCATTACTCCCTTACTTGCTTGTCTTGTTAGCTTATTTATCTTGTTATTGCTTCGGTTGTCATTTAGGTAAATTCATCATAGTTGCATCAAGAATGAGAGTCATTTCTTCCACACCTCCGTCACTCTTCTCCTCACCAAACGAGAGCCCCATCATCAAGAATGCAAGATGTCTTATGGCAAAGATATCCGAGGTAAAATTGTCCCCCACCTCCATATCCCATGAAATTGATGATGGTATGAGCCTAGAAGTCAAGAAAGAAATTATTGCTTTTGATAAATTCATGACTAACTTGCAAGGAGAAGGAAAGAAACACTTTGGCTCAATTATGAGTCGTATAGGTGAGCTTGAGGATGAGCTTGAATTAAAAGGTGAGATTGAGAAAGAGGATGCACACGCTAAGGTGTCCCTCCAATCCTCTCTCGATGATGAACATGAAGCTCATGCTCTCCTCAAGGAGCAACTTGCTAAGATAACTAAGGATCGTGATCTCTACTTTGCTAAATGAAAAATTGTGCAAAATTAAAAGTCCGAGCTTGTAGTTGCTCATGCTAGACTTTGCGAAGACTTCGAGTCACTTGAAAATACTCACAAGGTATTGACAAGTGATCATGAACGTCTCCTCAAGTCTCGTGATCAACTCCAAACTCGGATATCTATTCTTGAGAAACCTAGTACTTCTACTCCTTTGAATACTAATGCAAATGTTGTCAAGGATAAAGCTAGGGTCTTGTTTGTTCCCTCCATAGCAACCGAGCCCAAGACCTCCCTTGATAAAGGCAAGGGGACACTCACTACTCCTCTTCATGAGCGAGTGCCCCGCAAGGGTAAGGAAGGTCTAGGCTATGTTGCTAAGGAGAAGAAGAAGATGATCAAGAAGAAGACCAAGCCCGCACAAGCCAAGAAAGATTATATAGCAAGTGGAAATGCCACAAGGGGCACTCCCACTCGTGATGACTTTGCGGGCATATCTAACCCCAATTATGCTTTATATGTTGATTATTATGGGGATGTCTATGCTAGATACATTGGTCCTTTTGATGGTTACATTGAATATGCTATTTGGGTCCCAAAGACCCTTGTTGCTAACCAAAAGGCACCCATTGCAAAATGGGTACCTAAACCAAAGAATTGATTGTGTGTAGGGACTTGCTTCCGGAGGATCGAAATGGATAATTGATAGTGGGTGCACTAGTCATATGACCGGAAGCAAGGAAATTGTACGGAGTTGAAGCCCAATGATGATCAAATGACCGTTACATATGGTGACAATTCAAAGTCTAAGGTAATAGGGCTCGGCAAGGTGGTAGTGGCACCGGACATCACACTTGTGAATGTTTTGCTTGCCGAGTCCCTAGGTTTCAACTTGATCTCCGTCCATTCTTTAACTTGTTTGGGTTATACCGTTGTCTTCAAAAAGGAGATGGTTATCCTCATGCGGAGCAAGTCTCTCAATGTGTCTTTCGTTGGGTACATTGAGAATGAGCTCTATGTGGTTGACTTCTCCGGAGTCACCACTTCCCATACAATGTGCCTATTCGCTAAGGCGGACTTGGGTTGGCTATGACATCGCCGACTAGCCCATGTCAACATGAGGACTTTGCAAAGTCTCCACAAGGGTGGCCATATCCTAGGACTAAAAGACCATGTTTCTTTCTCGAAGGATCGAATGTGTCGGGCTTGTGTTGAAGGAAAAATGCATGACATTCACCATCCAAGCAAGACCATCATTTCTTCAACAAGGGTTTTGGAGTTTCTCCATGTTGACCTCTTTGGTCCCATTCCGGAAGCTAGTCTTGCTGGCAAGAAATATTGCTTGGTGATTGTTGATGACTATTCAAGATACACATGGGTTTTCTTATTCAAGTCGAAGGTGGAGACTCAACAAACTATCATCGACTTCTCCAATGAAGCTCAACGTCAACACAATGTCCCTATCTTGGTGATAAGAAGTGACAATGGTTCCGAGTTCAAGAACGACACCTTGAACGAGTTCCTTAGTGAATAAGGGATTCGTCATCAATATTTCGCTGCTTATACTCCCCAACAAAATGGTGTAGCCGAAAGGAAGAATCGCACTCTTATTGAGATGGCAAGGTCGATGATGGCCGAGTTCAAGTCCCCTCACAACTTTTGGGCCGAAGCCGTCAACGCCGCTTGCCATTCATCCAACCGGCTCTTCTTTCGCAAAGGACTCATGAAGACCCCTTATGAAGTGCTTACCGGGAACAAGCCCAATATCTCTTACTTCCGAGTTTTTGGTTGTAAGTGTTTCTATCTCATCAAAGGTGTTCGTTTGGGCAAGTTTGAATCTAAGTCTCTTGAAGGGACATTTGTGGGCTACGGGTCCGAATCCCACACTTATAGAGTCTATGATAAGGCCTCGCGCATTATCATAGAAACTTGTAGTGTGGTGTTCGAGGAGAATGACGGCTCCCTTGTGGAGCAAAGTGGTGTTTCCGTTGTAGGTGATGATCAACCTCAAGATGATATCCGAAGAATGGGGTTGGGAGTCCACCGCCCCATTGAAGTCTATTATGAGGTTGCTCAACAAAGATCAAGTTCTACACAAGTGGTGGACACTCCAACACAAGAAACACCAACAACAACACAGTGCTCAACACGCCCAGCCAAGAGGAAGCACAAGATCCTCCAGCTGCTCCTGGAATTTCCGGAGGGCCAGAATATCCGGATCAAACTGGAGTCGGAAATTCCGGTGACTCAGAATTTCCGGTCCATACTGAACCCGGAATATCCGGTCCTGCTGACATTCCCAGTGGCAGCTCGCAGCAATTCCAAGATCAACCCTCTCCTCCACCTCTGGACGTCACTCCAATGGTTGATCAAGGCCATCAAATCAGTCAAGGCGGAGACATGAATGATCAAGATGATCAAGCGATTCCTCCCACCACTCGGAGGGAAATCGAGATCCGCCGCTTTAATAGGGTTGGCACCTCACAAGAATTAAGAGCTCTATCTCTTGACAAGGTTCTTGGTGATGTGAGAAGCAAGGTCTCTACCCGAAGACAACTTGCAAGCTTTAGTGAACATCAAGCTCACATCTCCATGGTGGAACCCAAGAAGGTCTTTGAAGCTCTTGAAGATAAAGATTGGCTTGATGCTATGCATGAAGAGCTCAACAACTTCGAGCGCAACAAGGTGTGGAAGTTGGTGGAAAGGCCCAAAGATTGCCGCAATGTTATCGGCACCAAGTGGATCTTCAAGAACAAGCAAGATGAACATGGCATGGTGGTGAGGAACAAGGCAAGATTGGTGGCTCAAGGTTACTCCCAAATTGAAGGCATTGACTTTGGAGAAACCTACGCGCCCGTGGCTCGACTTGAGTCAATTCGTATTCTTCTTGCCTATGCCTCTCATCATAACTTTAAGTTGCAACAAATGAATGTTAAATCCGCTTTACTAAATGGTCCACTAAATGAACTTGTTTATGTTAAGCAACCACCGGGGTTTGAAGACCTCAAGTATCCGAACCATGTCTACAAGTTAGATAAGGCACTCTATGGCCTTAAACAAGCCCCACGAGCGTGGTACGAGCACCTTAGAGAACTACTTGTAGACCGTGGATTCCAAGTTGGGGAAATCGACCCCACACTTTTCACTAAGAAAGTTAATGGAGAGCTTTTCATTTGTCAATTATATGTGGATGACATTATATTTGGATCTACTAACAAAGCATTTAACGAAGAATTCTCTAAGCTTATGTCTGACAGGTTTGAGATGTCTATGATGGGTGAGATGAAGTTCTTCCTCGGATTTGAGATCAAACAATTGAAGGAAGGAACGTTCATCAACCAAGCGAAGTACATTCAAGACATGCTCAAGAAGTACGGGTTGCTTGAGCTCAAGGGTGCCTCTACCCCAATGCAAACCAAATGTCACCTTGAGCTCAACCCCAAGGGTAAGGATGTGGATCAAAAGGTATACCGCTCCATGATTGGATCCCTTCTTTACCTTTGTGCATCTAGACCGGATATAGTGCTAGCCGTAGGAGTATGTGTAAGATATCAGGCGGCTCCTAAAGAAAGTCATGATATGGCGGTCAAGAGGATCTTTAGATATTTGGCTTATACCCCAACCTTTGGATTGTGGTACCCCAAGGATGCACATTTCTCGTTATGTGGGTACACGGATTCCGATTGGGCGGGAGATCAAGATGATAGGAAGTCAACCTCCGGCGCTTGTCAATTTATTGGGAGGTCCTTGGTAAGTTGGTCTTCTAAGAAACAAAATTGTATATCTCTCTCCACCGCCGAAGCCGAGTATGTTGCCGCCGCAAGTTGTTGCACTCAGTTGCTATGGATGAGGCAAACTTTAAAGGAGTACAGAGTCGATTGCGACAAAGTGCCTCTTCTATGTGACAATGAAAGTGCCATCAAGATTGCCTTCAAACCGGTGCAACATTCAAGAACCAAGCATATTGAGATCCGCCATCATTTCATAAGAGATCATGTGGCCCGAGGAGACATTTACTTATCATATGTGGGCACAAGGGATCAATTGGCGGATATCTTCACGAAGCCCCTTGAGGAAGGAAGGTTTTGCTTTTTGAGGAATGAGCTCAATATCATTGATTCGAGGTCCTTAGCTTGATCTCTTGCACACTCACCTAGGACGTAATTGCATCTTATCTTGTTTAGATGTAGGCATGGAAATAGGGGGAGTGCGGTCCGAATACATTGGACCATCCCTCCCCCCATTATGCCGATAGCAAGTGTTCTTTTATCTCTATATTCATTCTTATGACTAATGAGCTAAAACGACGAGTATTGGTTATGTACCCAAGATACATCTTCGCGGTGACATGCCATACACTCCTACATGGTGGCCTCGGCCACCGACCTCTTCTATTTGAAGAGTTGGTTTTATTTGAAGCTTATTGTTGCTATTTGCCCTCCTGTTCATGCATGTGGGAAACCTACTCAACTTGGCGCTTTATGTTTCATTTTGGTAGTTGTGAGTTGAGTATGGTGTACCAATGAAAGTTTGGAAATATATCCCAAGCCTACTTCCCCCTGAAAACATTTCTCTCTATTGCACACAATTCATCCTTTTGAAAACAGGGATTTTAGTTCAGCAGGTCGGAATATCCGGTTCATTTATGAATCGGAATATCCAGTGACTCGGAATTTCCGGTGTAAGTTACACCCGAAAATTCCGATCGGGCGGTTTGTCTAAAAAATATAAGGGCAGGCTCGGGGTGAAGGGCTCATTCGTGCCCTTCTTCCACCCCCGACCTCCCTCTCCTCCAACCGCCGCCCCTGCTGCTCCAAGATCTCTCCGGAGCACTCCGACCGCCGGGGAACCTCTTTCTCGGCTTGATCTGCTCCTCCTCCGCCCCGGGAACTCACTCCTCCAAGCAATGGCCTCAATGGATGAGGGTAACTTCACTTTTCCTTTTCCCTAAGTGCTTGCACTAGGATCTTGATGTGGAGTTATTTGTTTCAAAATTGCTTGGTAGAGATTGTTCCTAGCTTCGTTCCCTGCCATCTACATACATTAGTTTTGCATTGTGTTGGATCGATCTAGTTTTAGACCGAGTCAATCTCAGATATGCACTGTTTCTGTCCAGGTCGGAATTTCCGACTCGACTTGAACCGGAATTTCCGGTCTTGCGAAATTTCCGGTTAGGTCTGAATCGGAATTTCCGAGCTGAACACGGCAGTTTTAAGATTAACTCATGTTTAACTACATATGATTCATCAAATGCCTACCTAATGTGTGTATCCTCTCCTGACTTGTGTGTACTTACCTTGTGCTACCCACTATGCTCAAATTCACAGGTTCTATTGGGAGTCCGTCCTTCGCAGGGGCAACAAGGAACACCTCAAGGGCACCTGTTCACAAGACCCCTGTCGACAAGGGTAAGGGTCCTGCCTCCTCAAGCAACCCAACTGTTCCAAAGAAGAAGAAAACATTTGCTAGCAGGCCACCGTACAAGAAAAGGAAGAATGCTCATGTTCCTCAACGTCAGAACTATGCAAAGATGAACACTGTTGACTACTCTCAGCTCCGACAAGGGGATTGGTACCTTAGGCCAAGGGACAACACTCTGGATGATCGCAGCTTTTGGTGTCAAGAGCAGGAGTTCATACTCAAGGACCTCTACTACTCTCTATCGAAGCCCATTCGGCCTATGCATCCGTTTGACCTTGCAACTCTGCACAAAAAAGCCTCTTTTGTTGAATCTATACATCTTGTCAAGACTATGGGCTTGGAGAGGCTAGTGCTCACTCGTTGCCCTTACAACTCTCAGCTTGTGATGCAGTTCTTTGCCACTCTTGTGATAAAGGGTGACTCAAAGAAGACAATTAAGTGGATGACTGGTGACTCTTTCTGTGAGTCCAACTTTGAGGAGTTTGCCAAGGTTTTGGGCTACAAGTTTGATGGTGACAATCCTCAAGGCTATCGCATGCACCACCCTTTCAAGCTCAACAAGAAGCAGACCGTGCACTTATATGGTGAGGGAGCCACACCCGGCAATTCTCGAGACTTACTTCCTCTTTATGATGTCCTTGTGCGCATCCTCCGTGAGAACATTGCACCAAGTGGTGGCAACAATGACAATGTGGTGACCCCTCTGTGCAACTTGCTCCTTCATGCCAACCACATTGTGGAGAACCGTGACATTGATGAATACTGGAGTGTGGATGTTATGGATTACATCCACAATGAGATGTATGAAGCCATGACCACCAAGGTCACTATCCCCTATGCTCCTTACATCATGAAACTCATCAAGTTCAAGTTTCCTGACCATACCTTCAGTGATGATGAGTTGGAGGCGCATGACTTCAAGAAACTATATGAGAAGAAGACAGTGGTCAAGCCTCCTCCTGTGCCTTCTTCTAGCTCAGCTCAGGGTGGATCGTTTATGGGTGATGCTAGGAGGGCTGCTGCTCCTACTTATGTCTCGGCCACTCATGCGAAGGTGAAGAAACTGAATTGGTTCCAACACAACATCCTGTGCATGAATGTGTACATCCGCAAGGAGCAATACACCGCCAACAAGGATCGTCGTCAGCTTGCCTACAATCAAGACTTGATTCTTCATCATGTGTCTGGCTCTCCTGCTCCTGCAGATCTCTCTGATCCCCTGACCTTTGCTCAGTGGAACCAGGATTCTTTGGCTCCTTGGGCACATATTGATCATGACCTTGGCGCTAGCTCGTACACCACTGGACATGCTTATGATGATGATGATGAGGAGGCAGATGATGAGGATGAAGATGATGAGGAGACTCCCTCGGACTAAAGACCTTCACGGGACGTAGCATCGCTCCTCTTCCTTTTTGGCGTTTAGATGCCAAAGGGGGAGAATTTGCTCTAGTAGGACTTCGGGGATTTGCAGGGGTTCGGGCACAAGCATATGCGTTTACCATTTCTTTGCGCTTGTGTCCATTTATCTTATTTGTGCATGTTTGTTAAACTCTTTTATTATCTATGTGTATTGAGACAATGTTATGCTAAAATTATCCTATGGTTGAGACTTCAAATTTATTGTGTTGGTATTCTCTTCATATCCTATATACACAAGGTATGAAACTCTATCTAGTCTCAAATGCTACCATAACCTTACATTTTGTCTCCTTACTCCTTTGTGATATCTTGTGTTTGTTATTATAAAATTGCTCCTTTCCTTTGTCATATGTGTTTCATACATGCACTTGTTTAGGGGGAGCTATTTTCTGTTAAAAACATGATATTGCGTTTCGTTTCATTGCAAATCTTGGTATTGTAATCTAACACCAAAAAGGGGGAGATTGAAAGAACATTTTTTAATCCCTAGTGTTTTGAGTGTTAGTTAACAATACCAATGATGTACTAATCCTATTGCTAAGTATTTCAGTTTGTGTGAGTTGCATATCACATACCCCAAAGCCAAAATGTAAAGAAAAAGAGTTTCTGGAATTCTTCCCAGAACCGGAATATTGGAGCCGGAAATTCCCAGGATCGGAAATTCCGGGTCTCCTATTTCTAACAGAAAAATGGCTAAGGAAAAGTTCGGAAGTGGTTCTGACTCAAACCGGAAAATCAGCTCGGAAATTTCACTGACTCGGAATTTCCGGGCAACCCTCAGAAACTTGAAGAAATTTGGCTAAGTCAAGATGTCGAAGACGTTTTGATCTCAACCGGAAATTCAACTCGGATATTTCACAGAACCGGATATTCCGAGTGACTAGGAATTTCCGGGAGCCACTTATACCGGAATTTCCGGGTCTTCGAGACAGCCAACGGCCAGATTTTGGGAGGGGGTATAAATACCCCCTAGCTCACTCAAGAACAGCTAGCTCTCAGATTTTCTCTCTCCTACTATTCTTGAAAGCTCAAATCATCAAGATCTCCCAATCCCTCCACCCAAATTCGTTGATCTTTGGAGGATTGGAGGAGAAGGCCCGGATCTACATCTTCACCGAAGGGATTTGCATTTCCTCCCCATTCACTTGGGGATTTCGTGGCTAGGGTTTCCGTTGGGAAAACCTAGTTCACCATTGTTGTAATCTTGGTATTGCCTTGACCTTTTGTGGTCCTTGACCTGTTGTGGTCATCTTGAGAGCCCCCAATTAAGTTGTGGGTGCGTGCCTCAAGATTTTGTAAGGGATTCGATCTCCTCCCTAAAAGGGGATCAATAGTGGAAGGTGAACTCGCAACCTTTGTGGTTGAGTTCATCGGAGAAGAAGGTGAGCCTTTGTGGCATTGCGGCTAACCTGTTGTGGTAGCGCACACCTCTCCAAACGAGACGTACACCCTTGGGTGGAACTCGGGATTACATCTTCGTCTCTGCGTGCTTCACTCGGCTCCCCTTATCATTACTCCCTTACTTGCTTGTGTTGTTAGCTTATTTATCTTGTTATTGGTTCGGTTGTCATTTAGGTAAATTCATCATAGTTGCATATCTAGAGAATTTACCTTTGGGTTGAGCCTAAATTTGAAAAGACCCAAATTTGTAATAGCACCTATTCACCCCCCCCCCTCTAGGTGCCGGATTCCCGTTCAGACGGCCAGTTTGCCAGTTCGACCCCTACGTCGTCGGTACGATAAAAATCTATCGGCGTATCCGTTTTTCGTGTTGTGAGTGTGCATCATCTTATCCCACTGAGTGTGGCTTCACGCTCAAGACATCTTTCCTAAACCTAACCTCCTGTGAAATTGAGCGATGTGGTTGCTCGCCGAAGTCTTCCAATCAAGCACTGCCACGACAGGAAAATGAAGTTCTCATGGGCCCACCTAACGACGTCGGTTCCATTTCCAACCGTCTTACGTGCGTGGACCTGTTGACCCAGCTAGACACAGACTTGCTGTGTGGTGACTTCCTCCGCGTGAGACTTTCTTAACTCACTACCGTGTCTTATCACCCCGCCGCACCCTCCCGGATCCCATCTGCTGGCCTAGATCCAATCGATCCCGAGCTCCGCGGCGTATGATCCACAGCGGCCTGCCGACGGCGTCCATCGCCCCACCTCGACCGGCCTCCAGCGCCTCGCCTCCATCCGCCTGCTGCACCAGACTGGCCTCCAGCGCCCTACAGTCTCCGGCGCTCCAGCAACCTTCATCCGCCCACACCCGACCAACATCCAACACCTAGTTGCCTTGTAGCCTCCATAGCCCTGCAGCTGCCGCAGCTCCTCGGCCTCCAGGCTCCAGCGTTCCATCGTTGCAGCAAGGTACTGCATCCAACGGCCGGCAGTGGCCTGTTCGGCGAGGAGGATGGACTCTGAAGCAACACCACAACGTCACATCGCCACTTCAACATGGATTGATGGATAGGAGTCCGTCTCCAAAGCGAAGGATAATCGATCGTGACCCATTCCCATCCCCTCCCCTCCCCTGAGTTTTCAGAACTTCTGTATTGTTTATATTGAAATGTCGTTTGAACACCTAAAAAGCAAGGTATCCTCTTTTCCTTTGCTTGAGCTTTATTGTTTTGGCGGCTGACGGGTTCAAAGGTTGTTGGGGTTCTTCAGGTGATTTTTATTCTTTGCTTGCTATCCAGTGTCTTCAGCGTAGCTTGGTGGCCGCGTCAGTCCATGTTTGGATTGATATCTCAACCCAGGCCGGTGAGATAGCATCGTCCTCTTCTCTGCCTTCTCTTTCATGTCTCTCAACACTGTGCTAGACAAAACGAATGTGCTTCTGTGATCAGTGGTTACAATATATGGTGTCCACTTCCAGTTTCTCTGGCACATGCAAGAAGTTGTATATTTTTTCCATATATGTGATTTACAACGGCTATTACTTAATGATAATGCTTCAGTTGGTATTGCAGCTTGATGAAGAGCAAACCCTTTGACGAGGTGTTAACTCGACAAGTCCCAGGGTTGTGTACCCCGGGTTGATTGATGGGGAGAGAGAAGAGTGTGAGGTGATCACGACGGCTGACAAGCAAGGTTTTACCCAGGTTCAGGCTCCCGGAGGATAACACCCTACTCCTGCTTGTCTGATTATTGATGCGAGTAGCGATTACAATGGCGAGATTGCGATCTCGCTAGGGTTTGTGGTGGTTCTGAGCGTGTCCCTTCGTTGGTTGGTCCCTTTGTTCGTCGGTCCCTGGGGACGAGCTACCCTCCTGGCTTTATAGGTAGCCAGGTCTCGGGTGGTCGATACAGATATGGCAGGTTACAAGACCTAACCGAGTTGTACTAGGATACGTGGTACCCCGAGTGGGCCTTCTGTGGGCTTTTCCATCCTTGGCGTGGCCCAGGTAGCCTTATGGTGGGCTAGTCGAAAGGTAGCCCCACGTCAGTAGCCCCCGAGTGCTTGGTCGAAGCGTAGAGTCGAGCAAAGGACTTCTTCCTCCTGGACGCGCCATTGGATTGCTTGATCTTGAGCTTGAACTCGATTTCTTCAGTCGAACAGGCCTCTCCCGATGGGAGTAACCTTTGCAGTCGAATTACTTTGTCTTGTTCGTTCTGTGAAGCCTGCTTCTGTTCGGCCTGTTGGCTTACATGTAGATTTGATTTCGGCTGCTTGAGCTTACTCAACTGTCTTTTCCACCCGAATGGATGTTTCGGGTTCTCAGATTGGCACTCTGTCTTGTTCCTGAAAACGATAGTTAGAGAAATTCGACTCCGACCGTTGAGGGCTTACAGAGGATGCTTTAGTCGTTAATGCTTCGACTGAGTCTATTGGGAGCGCGAACAGCACTCCCGATGGGAGTAGCCCCCGAGATTAAGCTGAATTGCTTGTAATTGAGGTTAATCTCAAAAACTTCTCAGTCGAAAATAGATCTCTGAGATGGAACCACTGTCCTTTTTTATTTGAGTGCTCATTCAGCCCGACGGCCTACTTGGTGGATTCGACAAACATATCGAGTATTTGCTTAGCCAAACGGCCTACTGCATTGTTGGACCTGTATGGCACAGCCCCCGAGTGTTCGAGTGCGGCCTAGGTTTTCTTGTTGGACCTGTAAGGCGCAGCCCCCGAGTGTTCGAGTGACGGCCTAGGTTTGACTTAGACCTGTGCGGCGCAGCCCCCGAGTGCTTCGGGTGACGGCCAAGGATTTTTCGAGTAATACCTGTATGGCGCAGCCCCCGAGTGCGTCAGGTGACGGCCTAGGTTTGACTTAGACCTGTATGGCGCAGCCCCCGAGTGCGTCGGGTGACGGCCTAGGTTTGACTTAGACCTGCGCGGCGCAGCCCCCGAGTGCTTCGAGTGGCGGCCAAGGATTTTGTTTGTGACCTGTGCGGCGCAACACCCGGGAGAGCATCAGGTGTGGCCAAGGCGAATTTGTTTGTGACCTGTGCGGCGCAACACCCGGGAGAGCATCAGGTGTGGCCGAGGCGAATTTGTTTGTGCGCGGCGTACTGGAGTCGACGCAGCGGAGTGGTGCCGTAGAGGCAGTCGACGCGGCGGACCGGAGTCGACGCAGCGGAGTGGTGCCATAGAGGCAGTCGACGCGGCGGACCGGTGTCGAAGCAGTGGAGTGGTGCCGTAGAGGCAGTCGACGCGGCGGACCGGAGTCGACGCAGCGGAGGGGTGCCGTAGAGGCAGTCGACGCGGCGGACCGAAGTCGACGCAGCGGAGCGGTGCCGTAGAGGCAGTCGACGCGGCGGACCGGAGTCGACGCAGCGGAGCGGTGCCATAGAGGCAGTCGACGCGGCGGACCGGAGTCGACGCAGCGGAGCGGTGCCATAGAGGCAGTCGACGCGGCGGACCGGAGTCGACGCAGCGGAGCGGTGCCGTAGAGGCAGTCGACGCGGCGGACCGGAGTCGACGCGGCGGAGCGGTGCCGTAGAGTCAGTCGACGCGGCGGACCAGAGTCGACGCGGCGGAGCGGTGCCGTAGAGGCAGTCGACGCGGCGGACCGGAGTCGACGCGGCAGAGCGGTGCCGTAGAGGCAGTCGACGCGGCGGACCGGAGTCGACGCGGCGGAGCGGTGCCGTAGAGGCAGTCGACGCGGCGGACCGGAGTCGACGCGGCGGAGCGGTGCCGTAGAGGCAGTCGACGCGGCGGACCGGAGTCGACGCAGCAGAGCGGTGCCGTAGAGGCAGTCGACGCGGCGGACCGGAGTCGACGAGGCGGAAGTAGTTGAGGTAGATCTTGATTTAGTCGACCGCGCGACCGAGGTTGGGGTAGTAGACTCGATCCGCGCGGCCGTTGCTGAAATTGTCGATGTAGTCGACGCAGATGCGATCTTCGCGGGTGCGACGGGCGCGACCTCCGCGGCTGCGACAGATGTGATCTTTGCGGGTGGCGCGGATGCGATCTCCACGGGTGTGGTAGATGCGATCTTCGCGGGTGACCTTGGTGACGATGACGCGAGGGTCGCTGATCCGGGTGACGCCGTCGCGCGTAGCGCGGTAGTCGTAGACCTGAGTATACCACGACTATCGATGCAACAGAATATGGAGCCAAAGGTGATGTGTATACCTTTGTCCAGATCGGCGTACACCGACTGATGAGCTGGCGAGTGGATGACGTACTCGAAGGAGCCAAATCGGATCGACTCCCTGACGGCGGACGCGCCGATCTTCATTGCGGATGGAGCCGGAGCGACCATGATCCTAGCACTTGTTTGCGTTCCCACAGACGGCGCCAATTGACGAGGTGTTAACTCGAGAAGTCCCAGGGTTGTGTACCCCGGGTTGATTGATGGGGAGAGAGAAGAGTGCGAGGTGATCACGATGGCTGACAAGCAAGGTTTTACCCAGGTTCAGGCTCCCGGAGGATAACACCCTACTCCTGCTTGTCTGATTATTGATGCGAGTAGCGATTACAATGGCGAGATTGCGATCTCGCTAGGGTTTGTGGTGGTTCTGAGCGTGTCCCTTCGTTGGTTGGTCCCTTTGTTCGTCGGTCCCTGGCGACGAGCTACCCTCCTGGCTTTATAGGTAGCCAGGTCTCGGGTGGTCGATACAGATATGACAGGTTACAAGACCTAACCGAGTTGGACTAGGATACGTGTTACCCCGAGTGGGGCTTCTGTGGGCTTTTCCATCCTTAGCGTGGCCCAGGTAGTCTTATGGTGGGCTAGTCGAAAGGTAGCCCCACGTCACCCTTTTGATGGTGTTGTATGATCTGCCTAGTGAGAAACAACTATTAGTGAATTTAGTTCTGAACTGTATCCTTATGTTTTGAATTCTCACACCCCTACCTCACAAAACTAGCATTGCCATCTATGGTGGTCAAAGTAAAGCTGCAGTTCTAGCTAGATGTAAACCTTTTCTGAGCTGTACTTTTCATAAATTTTTGGCTTCAAATGAAATTCTGATATAATATGTTCTCTATGTGTTTTATGTTTATTGTTATGTAGCATCTCCATTTTTAGTGTTGTTCTTACAAAAAAATTACTTTATAGCGTATCTACATGGTACTTTGTGTGTGCACTTGATACACGAGTCTTCCGATAGGATTCCCGAGTAATAGTTTTGAGAGGTTCATTACAGTGGTATGATGAGCCTCGTTTAAGAAGTTGATAACATTTACACTGTTGTACTTTATTCAAGTGCTCGCTTACTTTTTCTTCCAAATATATTTCTTTTACTGATTGTTTAAATGCTTGATTTCAGGTCCTTCAAAAAGTTTCCAAGAGAACTCATGAGTAATATTTTTCAGAGGTTCATTCTGAATTATAGTGATAAGATGAGCCTCCTTTGAGAAGTTGAGAACCTTTACACCACTGCAGTTTATTCAAGCGCTCGCTTAACTTTCTTCCAAATATATACAGTAATTGCAATTGTTTAAATGCTTGATTTCAGATTCTTAAAGAAAATCCAAGAGTTAATCATATATATGGAACTGTATGTTAGAAATGATTTGATTTCTGCTTGGATGCATTTCCAGGCCATGGACGACTCATTTTCATTAGTATGATCTCTAAGTAAAGTGGACAGCTTCTGAGAATCATTTTTGGATGTGCTATGAATATAGAAAATTGTGTGAAAGCTTGATAGGAAATTACTCAGTTGAACCATAATTACTTTGCGATTTGTATGATTTTGATTTTCTGGAGTGACGAAGCATCCTCTTAGCATATTCTGACGTTTCCTTGCTAACTGTTAATATATCATTTGTCATTTACAATTGGAGACGTGGAGTGCACATAGGAAAATCATTGATCTATCATCATCTCTATACACCACCTATTTGAATCAATGGCAGTTATTCATGTTTGTGATGTAGCTTATTTGTTTCTGATGTAGGTTATGTTTACTAAGAAGTTATGATAGCTTATTTGTTTGTGATGTAGCTTATTTGTTTCAGTATCAAGCTGTATATGCTTAGGATCCTTTCTACTTTTGTTGCAATAATGTTTTTTTTTCTTTAGATGCGGTTCTCCACGTGCGTGATGCCACATTTACTATCTCATTTTAGACGTTAGTGCAAGCTAATAGTGTGCTACCCACTTCGTTTGCATTGTTGTGGGGCGATATTTGTTAACAATATTCATGATATACTGCTAATAGTGGTACACACTCATTTTGTTCGCACTGGTAAGGCTACTTTTCAGTCTGGAGCTCATGAGTTCTATGACTTGTTAACTGCGCAGTAAAGGACTAGAGGTAATGCACTCATCTTATAAGGCCGAGTGCTTTGGTACATCAGCCCCGTACATTAGTCCCATTAGCCAGATCTGCTTAGTATACTTGGCCACAAGTCAATCTATTTCTTAGTTATTTTTCTTTGTTTTAAAAAATCATTTTGCTAATTCTCAACCAATTCTGATTCCTTAAAGAATGTTCTCAAGAAAATACCATGTTTTCATTGTTGTTTCAGGGCTTGATAAGAGTCCATCAAGGAAATTACCCTACAATATGACAATCTCATGTTCACTTTTTTGGGAATGACACTTGATTTTCTCTTCATAGTACTGTAGTAGTTTCTTGCTCAATCTCTTGGTTGATGAATGGTTGCTTCATTTGTATGAAGCAGAAGAATATGGTCACAAATAATGAAGCTTTATTATTGATTGTATTTTCATTTTATTGAGCTATTGTATTTCAAAAGACAAAATATAGTCTCATAGAAATGAATCCCCAATACCATATGGCGCGGCAAAGCGTGCCTTACCCTTCTAGTGTTTCCTAATCATCAGGTCTTTAGTGTTGAGCCTGTCTTTAAACAGGAGCCAGAGAAAAACCCGGAGTTTTGGGAGCGATTTGGAGGTCCAAATATTTTTGATGTGCGCTTCACATTCAATGTGCGAGACCATAAAATTATAGAATCTGGCTGATGTATAAGTGGCATTCCCCAGGCAAATATTCTAGTGTCAGCCGTCATTTCTTCCAGAGTTATAATCAGGGCACAAGGTAGGAATCTTCAGAAACTCCTAATAGGCCTCAGAGGACAGAGGACAGTGTGAGAGCAAATAACTCCCCAGGTTCAGTGTTTTGTAGCATAGAGGCAACTAGGGATGGCAATGGGTACCCATTACCCGCATACCCTGCAGGTAAAAACCCTGTTAATGTAAGGGTTTGGAGAAACTAAATACCCATGGGTATATAATTGGGAAAATCTCATACCCATCAGGTGGAGAGGGTACGGATATGAATTCATATGACCCATATCCGCATACCCATGTACCCTCCTAATAACTATTGTAATTACTATTTTATGTCTTTGCGTATGCTAAAATTATTATGTACTTTACCGTGAGTTTGTGAATTTAAAGTCTATAACTATGTGTTGATGTTTTATGACTATGTGTTGTTTTTTATCATTACAATATGTTATTGTTCATGCGCAAGTGATGTTGTTATATGTGTTGCTTATCTACAAATATTATTGTTTATAAGTATATGTGTTGTTATTTAACATGTGTTGCTTTTGACAGTATGACGTCATTCCTAATTATATGTTGTTGTTTAAAATATGTTGCTAATTAAAGGTATATGTTTATACGATGTTTTTAACAACTATTTTCTACTCAATCTGCTGTGTTGCAAAAGAGGATATTTTTACCCGCGGGTAACCCTTTACCCTATCGGGTGAAGGGTATAGAAAAAAATAGTATCCGCACATGGGTATGGGTACGGGTGACGGGTAAGGTTGAGAGCGACGGGTAAGGGTATGGGGTAGCTCCGCCCTTACCCATACCCTGTGGGTGCCAATCCATAGAGGCAACCGGCGGCACATCTTCCTCAAGAGTGAAGGAGTAAAGATGAGGCATGGAATTGCATAATAGTTCATCCGAATACCATGAATCTTTCCAGAATGCTACTAATATTAGATGGCGGGGGACATACAAAAAATATTCTTGATTATGTTAATGTTTTTTTAGAAGGAAGTGTTTGCTCTCGATCGTTGTTTGTCCTATGTTTCCCCTAGTGCACTATTTGTCGATTAAAACCTCTGATGTAGTTTGATCTCGCCTCTAGAAAATAAAATATTAGGTACACCGAGTTTTTTTAAATAATACGAATTTTAATGTGAAATTTCAGAAATAGCGCGCGGGATTCAGAAATTCCAAATCTAAGCGCACGGTCCGCAAGTCCCATGCTGAAATCCGGGCCCGACTTTCGGCATGGTCTATGCTGAAAAGTGAGTGAGCCACGAACATGCGGTTCTAATTTCTTTTGATTAATACACAATTAGGTTAACCATGTCTCGGTTTGAAATGAGATATGTATGAAATATATGTGTATCGATGAGTAGATTCCATTCTCGCGATCGGTTTCAAATTTACGCCTCTAACTCCTTAATTTTGAATCGTAATTCGTACAATTATTTGGTGATTTTTTTTAACTTACGAGTACAAATATCTCACCATTCTCCACAACTTTTAGGTTGCAACTTTTGTTTTACGACACACGTATTTATGTTTTCTCTCAAATAATATTGTTTTCTGTAGATGCTATCGAAAAAATAAATACGATTAAGTCGAAACAAAAAAGTTACAACATCATAGTTGTGGAGAAGGTTGAGGTACATGTACTCGTGAAAGGAAATTTAAAATGGTCAAACGAAGTGCGAAAAATTTGACAAAATTCACCTAATAATTATACTAATTGTGATTCAAAATTAAGAAGTTAGAGGCCGTTCACGGGAATGGAATCTACTCATCGATACGCATATATTTAATAGATATTTCATCTCAAACCGAGACACTATTAACCTAATTGTGTATTAATCAAAAGAAATTAGAACCGTAGGCTTATGGTTCCTACTCGATCTATCAGATGGACCACCTTTAGGCATAGGTGAAGGGGTTACGGTGCAGAAAACAATAATTTTCTAGCGTATGAAACCCTAACTTAGCCAGGATCTATCTATCTAGTACATGCGGTAACGGTGGCGGAACGGGTTACATTACCTCCATGTAGACCGATAGCGGGGATTACGCTCCCGCACAAGCGTTGACGATGAAGTCGTACGTAGCCGACCCCGAGGTCGCGGAGAACTTGCCGCGATGACAAAGACGATGACGCCGGGGTGTCGACGATGACCTGCGTCGACGGGCGTCGGGCGGAAGATGGCGAGACGCCGGCACCAAGGGGGGGTGCGCCGGCGGCAGAGGGGGGTGGCGCGGCGGCTGCAGGGGCGAGACGACGTCGCCCAGGCTCCTCAAAAAGAGTCACCTCCGAGCACTCGCAAACATACAGACCTTAACGACAACCCCCGGTCATTCAGATCCAGCTGAAATCGCAGGGGTAGATCTTATCTGGAATCCCGCAGGGCAACGGTGCCCGGCGATATAGCTTAGGTGGAGAGAGGGGGCAAAACGGGCGGAGAAACAGCTCGGCCGGCCTGCAATACAATTAATTGTATTTTCCAATGAATTAATCCAATTAATATGCCTTGCGATATAAAGGGGGAGGAGGTGTGCAAACTCCCCCATGTGGGTCTAAACAAAGGAGAAGGGGGGGGTGCGCACCCCACATGGGCTGGCCGAACCAGCCATGGGGCCCACCCCCCTTTGGTGGTGCGGCTTCCCCTCTTGGGCCCTCTTAGGGCCCATGTAGGTGGGAGCCCCCTTTTCTCCTTTATTTAATTAATATTAAATTAATATAAAATCCTATTAATTCATAATTAATATATTTATATATAATTTAATCTCCTGTGACTCCGAAACATTTTCCGAACCACCCGAACAACTTTCGGACATCCCTGGAACCATTCCAGACCTTCCCGGAACTCCTTCCGGACCACCGAAACTCTTTCCGGATCATTTCTCTCTCTCCAACACAATCCTATATTATTCCAGAACCTATCTCCTAGTGTCGTTAAGACCTTAAGTTTGTTACGCTACGGTTCGAGAACACTCCAGACATGGTCGAAACACTCCACTCACCAATGACCGTCAGGGATACCTGGATGTATATGACGGCCCTTGTGCATTCTACGAATATCGTCGTTGAACCATAAACATGATATTCATTCGCTTTGTTTCTGCGATACTACCTTGTCCGAGATATGATCGTAGACACACCGATGTCTTTGTTGTATCTCGTTACCGACAAAGGTTATTAACTCGTCTGTGATATTACATCTTCATTACCTAGTCATAAGCTGCGCAGCTATATATAGATGCAATCTCACCGAGTGGGCCCAGAGTATCTTTCCATTACAAGAATGAACAAATCCCGCTCTTGATCCTTACGTCTCGATGCTCTTTCAGAATACCCAAGATGGACACCGTTATTGTCATGCTATATAAGACACAACGTTTGATGCTCTCAAAGCACCCCTACGAAGCATCAATAAGTACGGTCTCACGGTCTAAGGAATAAGCTATCATATTCTTATCTATTGCAAATGACAAACATCGTAATACGATCTTATTGCAATACTTTGCGTATGTCCATCATCTCATTCAACTAACAAGATGACTCCACTGTCAACCGACGTCATTGTCCTTGATCGGGAATCTCGATCAACTGTTGCCCAATGGACCAGCTCATATAGAGGCTTGCTAGGGACCTGGTTGTCTATGTATCACACGTGTATTAATAATTCCGATTAATACAGTTATAGAATAATACACAAACCTATTATAAACTTAAGAGATAATGCAATAAATACTACTTATTTATTTACCTCTAGGGCATATCTCTTTCAGTCTCCCACTTGCAGTAGAGTACAAATAAACTAGCTGCATTTTACTTTATCAGAATCCCTTATCAAATAAGAATCATTTGATAATGCTTGCTCGTGGAAGAGTGTTACTCTGTCAATCTGCACAATCCATGATTGTACATACTTTTGCGATTCATTGATATTAACTTGCTTGATATCACCATGTTATCCAATAACATACATGCAAATACCGTAACTAAGTGAGACTTTTGTTTTCCCAGCGCTTACTCTGATTATACGAACCAGATAACTGCCTAGAAAAACACACTCAGTCACAATGAGCCCCTTGTAACAATTACAAACTCCCGATATCTACATACTTTCACACCAATGTAGAAAACTTGACATTCTAATGTCAATCCATTAACTAACGCTCTTCTACTTCCAGTAAATTCTTAATTTACTTTTACAACTGTTCCTTTCTTAAGAACATCGGTTATACTTTATCGAGCAGATAATATGGTTTCTATATGATGTCTAATATTACATAATAGACCAACATTTCATACAACCATTATTACCTTTTATCATTACTCTTAATGATCAATTGGATTTCAGAGGACCATCCTTTTGACTCTATTCTGACTCCTCACATATAATCCAAAACAACTCGACTAACTATTTAAAATTCCCGTTCTATTCAAAATAGACACTAACTTTTAAATAGTTTCACAACTTCATCCTTCTCATCTATTCTACTGGTACAATTTCACAATGTGTCATTTTCACAAGATGAATTTGGCTCCCACCCAAATTATGTCTCCACATATTTGAGAACACGAGCTCCCACTCAAGAACATGTCATCCACATATTTGAGTTCCTAAGCTCCCACTCAAAAATATGTCCTTTACATATTCCACCTGAGTAAACCAACTTTGACTCCCACTTAAAATCGACATTTTGGTCAAACCAAAATCATTGATCTATTATCAATTCAAATTCAATACAAACCACAGTATTACATTAGTACAAATCCCTCAGACTTCAAGCATGTCTACATAAATGTAGTCAACAAATTTGATCTTGTCCAAGACATATTTCTTGGCAAGACATGCTTCCACGTCTTTCTTATAGTCACATTTCTCATATAACACTTTATATGATGATTAAACAATCTTATTCCTCTGATAAGAATTGCAGCAACAATTACTCTTTTAATCCTTTCAAATGTAACTTGGATTTCCAGGCTGAAAAAGCCTTTGTTCATATTCTGATATTTTCTCAACTTTCTTTGTATTCATAAAGTGCACCTTGATCTGTCAACAAGATCTGAAACATTTAATATTGTGATGTGACCTGACAGCAATATTAAATATGACAACACCTTATTTAGAAGCTTCTTTCATGAAAATATTATGATCTTTATAAAGAGGATTGCAAGCAGAAAACAATTTTCTGGTCTCCCTCACTCTTAATCACCAAATTTTCATTTGTAGACATATACTCTTTGGAACACCTTCCAACATAGGTCTGACACCTTATTTCAAGCTTCTAATTCCAATCCATAAACCATAATTCGAAAAATAATCTTTTCCTCGGGATTACATAGACAACAAACTAAGTTTTGGTTCTATTTGGTTTTGGAATACACTCCCATCCAATGCGAGCAATCTACAAAGGACTATTCATGTATATTCCGAATTATCGCATAATCATATACATGTCAACACTACTGTCGATCCCACGAATTCTCGTTGAGAAAAATATCTATTTTCTAAAGTGGACATTGACTATAATGTTTTGAACGTATTAAGAGATTCTAAGACAGATTCTGACAGACCACACTTTATTTAAAATAGAGTATGAATATAATACCCCATATATCACCATATATGACATTATAATATTGTGAAACACATTTCCACAAGTCTTTTGTGTTGAAACCATAATTCAAAAATATTGTCCTTTGATCGAATCTTGTTAGTACAATATTCACTAATCTTTCTTATGAAAAACCCCATTTGATCTCTTATCAAATTAATTTCAGACTTATGATTTATCAGGCAAATACTCCTATTCACCAATAATCATAGAAGAATTCGGATCAAGCAAAAAACACCATTAATTAATCATTAAAAATGACTCTCAATTAATTTTTTCTCGTATTGACACTTCAATACTACATTTCAAACTTAATCAATTCGGCACTCGAAATACTTAAATGGACCAAAATTATCCATTACTTCTTTCATTGCCTTTATGACTAAATTTGATGGTGTTTGTTCTTTGGACATATAATTTTATCATTCCAGCTATTATAAATGTATATCATACGCATAATGTAATTGAGATGTGATGCAAATTACTCATAATATGAAACAACTGCTTTGCTTCATAACATAAAACAACTGATGTGTTCTATATGAATAATTATGTCTTGTAACATTCAAGACACCAAACTAGATCACACTCTCACTATTACAAAATGTCTTATAAAAAACTATTGATGATAACTAATATGATATCTCGAGGGCGTGAGCACTACTGGCCATGAACTTGCCATCACTTGTGCACTGTCACGTCACCCTTCGCCGCATACTTGTAATAATTAGGGACTGTTTCATAAACAGAACAAGTATCAAATACTTTTCATCAAGTATGAGAAGAATACATATATATCTTCGTATATCAAATATACCCGTAGCGTCGAAGAACTCTTCTTTGATGGAATCAACTTTTAGAGATTTGAACTTGTTCACGAATGTGAAGAAGCTCATCGTGTCTCTATAGCATATTCACGCACATGCTATTCACAGATAGGAGGCATAGTGCAATCTCTATTGCACTGGAGTTCGCTATCTAGAAATCGTAGATATTCGTAAGCCTGAAATAGATGTCATACAACTTCTTCAATTGAGTCTCCAGACAGGTATGCTCCCCATGTGAATGGTCCGGAACTTTCAAAGCTGTCTGAACTGCTCAAGACTCAATTCATATTTGAAGTGACCTTTGATCGCATCAATCACGACATATGGCTCCCTGTGTTGAAACAACTTTCAACTCTGGTGCTAGGCATACACTCATGACGACATTCACTTCCATGAAAATATCATGATGCTTACGGAACTCATCATCTTCCTCCTTGCTAGCAGAATCATCTGGTCTAACTCCTAACTAATGTTCTAGGACATATAGGATGTTTGTTGTGTTTGGAGAATGTTTCTAAAACCAATGTACCAGCTGATGAAGTTGGATCCGTCGGCTTCTAAGGTAGAATCCGGGCTCTTGAGGAAGTAACCGAAGTGTAGTTCCGTAGTCTCCAGATGTGATCGCAAAAGAGGTAAGAATAAGTTTATAATATATAGGTGAGTTTTAGTTTTATAATCACATTATCAAAACACACCACACCAAGATTATTATCCCTAAAATTAATAATGGCGATTACACGAACCTCATCCACCACACCACCCCCGATCATCACGGCCGGCAGCATAGCTTCAAAGGTGGACATAAAATGTCGATCACAACAACTCTGTGACTCGTGCTCGATCTTTCGATCTTCCCGTGTTCCGAGGCCATATTTCTGGATATGCTAGGCTCGCCAATCAAACCTCGAAGACCCTGCGCGTGCAACATGGCTTACACCCACTGTATGCGAACGACGTGATGTGTGACACCCGATCATCACGACCTGCCTCATAACGTAGAACTTTCTTGGTGGTGCGCAACGAGGGAGAACACAATTTTGGTATTTGTTAGGGATCATCCTATTCAATATGCTACCGTTGTATATCTAGCATATAAGCAATCAATATGATGCACACACAACAGCACACAATAATTATCTCAAAAAAAAAACAGCACACAATAATGATGCAATGAAGTGCGATGTGACATGGTCGATGCGCTTGGACCTTCATGGCGCCATGTGCCTGGCCCCCGGCGCCCCGGCATGGCTCCGAGTCTACGGAGCCCTCCATTGCCTCCGACAGTACGAGTAATATCAAAACTTACCGTAACCATGTCACATAAAATAACGCCTCTACAAAACAAAGTTAGACGCCTCTAGCTTTATTTAGTTTTGCAAGTTTTACGTGGCAAATAGGCTTATTCGTAAGAGAATCGCTTCCCTACCTACGAACTTTGTACCACAACATCGATCGTATAATTGCATGTTTAAGCATCCCTTTCGGGCCCTCAATTGAAAATGCTTTGCCGACTAGAGAGAGAGAAACAGACACCCGCCAGCCACAGATACGGTGCAAGCCGTATGTCAGTAGTGGAACCAGTCTCGCGTAAGCGTACGCGTAAAGTCGGTCCGGGCCGCTTCATCAACTCAATACCGAAGGCATCGCAAGTGCACGCTAGAGGGTAGCAAATACAAGAAAGACGCCCTCATTCAACATGAGTTCTAACCGTACCAGCAGTACTACGCATAGATCGGCTCTGGTACCACTGAAGGGGTTACGGTGCAGAAAACAATAATTTTCTAGCGTATGAAACCCTAACTTAGCCACGATCTATCTATCTAGTACATGCGATAACGGTGGCGGAACGGGTTACATTACCTCCATGTAGACCGATAGCGGGGATTACGCTCCCGCACAAGCGTTGACGATGAAGTCGTACGTAGCCGACCTCGAGGTCGCGGAGAACTTGCCGCGATGACGAAGACGATGACGCCGGGGTGTCGACGATAACCTGCGTCGACGGGCGTCGGGCGGAAGATGGCGAGGCGCCGGCACCAAGGGGGGGGGTGCGCCGGCGGTAGAGGGGGGTGGCACGGCGGCTGCAGGGGCGAGACGATGTCGCCCAGGCTCCTCAAAAAGAGTCACCTCCGAGCACTCGCAAACATACGAAGCTTAACGACAACCCCCGGTCATTCAGATCCAGCTAAAATCGCAGGGGTAGATCTTATCTGGAATCCCGTAGGGCAACAGTGCCCGGCGGTATAGCTTAGGTGGAGATAGGGGGCAAAACGGGCGGAGAAACAACTCGGCTGGCCTGCAATACAATTAACTGTATTTTCCAATGAATTAATCCAATTAATATGCCTTTCTATATAAAGGGGGGAGGAGGTGTGTAAACTCCCTAGCTCCCCCATGTGGGACTAAACAAAGGAGAAGGGGGGTGCGCACCCCACATGGGCTGGCCGAACCAGCCATGGGGCCCACCCCCTTTGGTGGTGCGGCTCCCCCTCTTGGGCCCTCTTAGGGCCCATGTAGGTGGGAGCCCCATTTTCTCCTTTATTTAATTAATATTAAATCCTTTTAATTCATAATTAATATATTTATATATAATTTAATCTCCCATGACTCCGAAACATTTTCCGTACCACCCGAACAACTTTCGGACATCCCTGGAACCATTCCAGACCTTCCCGGAACTCCTTCCGGACCACCGGAACTCTTTCCGGATCATTTCTCTCTCTCCAACAAAATCCTATATTATTCCAGAACCTATCTCCTGGTGTCGTTAAGACCTTAAGTTTGTTACGCTACGGTTCAAGAACACTCCAGACATGGTCGAGACACTCCGCTCACCAATGACCGTCAGGGATACCTGGATGTATATGACGGCCCCTGTGCATTCTACGAATATCGTCGTTGAACCATAAACATGATATTCATTCCCTTTGTTTCTGCGATACTACCTTGTCCGAGATACGATCGTAGACACACCGATGTCTTTGTTGTATCTCGTTACCGACAAAGGTTATTAACTCGTATGTGATATTACATCTCCATGACCTAGTCATAAGCTGCGCAGCTATATATAGATGCAATCTCACCGAGTGGGCCCAGAATATCTTTCCATTACATGAATGAACAAATCATGCTCTTGATCCTTACGTCTCGATGCTCTTTTGGAATACGCAAGATGGACACCGTTATTGTCATGCTACATAAGACACAACGTTTGATGCTCTCAAAGCACCCCTACGAAGCATCAATAAGTACGGTCTCACGGTCTAAGGAATAAGCTATCATATTCTTATCTATTGCAAATGACAAACATCGTAATACGATCTTATTGCAATACTTTGCGTATGTCCATCATCTCATTCAACTAACAAGATGACCCCACTGTCAACCGAAGTCATTGTCCTTGATCGGGAATCTCGATCAACTATTGCCCAATGGACCAGCTCATATAGAGTCTTGCTAGGGACCTGGTTGTCTATGTATCACACGTGTATTAATAATTCCGATTAATACAGTTATAGCATAATACACAAACCTACTATAAACTTACGAGATAATGTAATAATTACTATTTATTTATTTGCCTATAGGGCATATCTCCTTCAATAGGTGGTGCCGAAAGTATGGTTTCGGCATGGGCCATGCCCAAACTCACTGTTTGGCATGGGGCCTTACCGACCGCGCGCTAGTTTTAGAATTTCCGAATCCCGCGATCTATTTCTGAAATTTCGCATGAAAAATCGCATTATTTGTTAAAAAACTCCCATATGAGTCTAGTACTGCAATTTCGATTTTGGGACTACATATTATTTTCCTATAAACTAGTGGGGTTACCTCGCATTCGAGCGCTTGGACTATATACTCCCTCCGTCCCGAAATAAGTGTCTCAAGTCTCTAAAAAAGGTGATGTATCTAGACATGATTTAATGTCTAGATGCATCACCTTTTTGAGAGACTTGAGACACTTATTTTGGGACAAAGTGAGTACATGTTTTGAATCAGTAAAGTGTTTTCGGGAACTTTCACGAAGGAAAAATGTGGCCCACCAGGCGTATGGTACCCTGCCCGATGACTGGACCTGACTTAAACCAAGGGTGCCACATCATTTTGGAGTACAAATAAGTGAAGATAACCTAGGAGAAATCCCTAGATATGTTTTGTTTTGAAATGCAAATCCCGGGATGTTGAAACCGAGTTTGCCACTATATGACCCTATACGCGACCAGCATATATGGCGTGGTGAGTCCTACTGAAAGGGATCTTGAACCTCTTATATTCTATACCCTACAAAAACCTCATAGCATCCACCATAGGGTGACAAAAAGTTTCAAGACCTACTCTAGATAGATACTGGAGCACTCGGATATAATTGATAAAAGGGAAAATGTAGTTGGAAGCGATGCACGGGGGTGCTTCGCATGCTGCGGCTCCACCATAGGTTGATTTAGGAGTTTCAGGACCTACGCTAGGTAGATATAGGAGCACTCGGATATAATTGATAAATGGGAAAATGTAGTTGGAAACACTGCAGGGAGGTGCTTCACGAATGACGGCTGATATGCATGACTAGGGATGGCAATGGGTACCCATTACCCGCGTACCCTGTGGGTAAAAACCCTGTTAAGGTAAGGGTTTAGGGAAACAAAATACCCATGGGTATAGAAATGGGAAAATCTTATACCCATCAGGTGAAGAGGGTACGGGTATGAGTTCATATAACCCATACCCGCATACCCATGTACCCTCATAATAACTATTGCAATGATCATTGTGTAGCTTTGTGTACGTCAAAATTACTATTTTTTTATCGTGAGTTTGTGAAGTTTAAGTGTATGACTACGTATTGTTGTTTTACGACTATGTGTTGTTGTTTATCATTAAAACTTGTCGTTGTTTATGCATAGATGATGTTATTTATATGTGTTGTTGTTTATAATTATATTTGTTGTTGTTTACAGTGTGTTGCTTTTGACAGTGGGTTGGCATTCATAGTTCTTTGTTTTGATCTAAAATGTGTTGTTGATTAAAGGTATATGTTTATATGATGTTTTTAACAACTTTTTTCTACTCAATCCGTTATGTTGCAAAAGAGGGTATTTTTTACCCGCGGGTAACCCTTTACCCTGTCGGGTGAAGGGTAGGGGGAAAAGTTAGACCCACACAAGGGTATGGGTACAGGTGACGGATAAGGTTGAGAGCGACGGGTAAGGGTATGGGGTGGGTCCACCCTTACCCATACCTTGTGGGTGCCATCCCTATGCATGACCTTTTGCGTATAGGGTGAGCAATACATGCATGCAACATTGTGTAACATTTATGACATCATGACACTAATTACCAAATTCGAAATTTAAAATGATTTATCTTCTAGTTTATACCGCTATGTTTGTCTCAAAACCAAATCCATTGTTAGTATGTTTAGAAAGAAATAAAATTCTACACGGTACAGTACGACTATCTGATTGACACCAAACAATTATCAAATATTTATATATCATTACTAAATGATTTTTAAATGTTTTTCCACACTTGTAACACATCTACAATCGGATCTATAATCGGATGTGACAAACTTTTCCCATCACATCAGTTAACAGATTAAACACTATAGTTACAAGATTTATATTGAATAGCTATCATGATAATTATAAATAGTTATCATATATTATTTCATATGTTTTTACACGTTGTAATGATATATATAACTAGTGAGTAAGAGTTTTGATGTTTTCAATACCCAACAGATGATATCGTTCCACACATAAAGTAGTATCATTCGACCTTATATTGGTGTGAATGATGTATAAAATTCTGATAGCCAAGTAATTATAACGTGACAAGTTAGTTATAATAATTAATCTGGTATTTAGCAATGAAAAAAGTTTTCATAACATGGCAATATGGGATCTAGTTTTAAAGATCTTATCACAACTAAGACAATGTGTAAACGGACCTTCAATTAGATTAACTATTTAAAAGATAACACATTTTTTATCTAAATAATAAAGGTATTCTAAACAGGGTCATTTATAACGTCAGTGCATGCATGCTGCATGATAAGGAGCCGCCGTATAGAAGACAAAATGTCATTTCCTGACGAACATATATTGTCAGAAAGTAACAACAAAAGTTGGCACGCCCTGGGGCGGGGCATTTAGAGCAAATTCTCTAATCTTGGCCAGGGATCCTTCTTTCGGGTCTTGGAATTTTCCGCATACTCGATCAGCAAACTATCAAGTCCATCACTCGATCAAATACTGGTCGACGGAGATCCCGTTATCCGACCTTGGATTACCAGGCATACCGCATTGTCACCTTCATCGACAACCTTCTCCATGCATCCCTCCTGTACAACTTAGATGAAGAGGGGGCACCAAGCAGTGGTGGAGCTTAGTGCAAGCCAACCTGGGCTGTGGCCCGCCCATGATTTTCCCAATTCTTCCTATTTCTTGTTGGCTCGAGCATATAAGAGTCCAATTTTAAAGGAATTTTTTCTCTGTTGGAGCTTGACCCGTCCAGTAATTTCGGTGAAGCTCCGCCAGTGGCACCAAGAGTCATCCTTCTTCCCCACGAGGTATTCGTTGCGGAGAAAAACAGTGACGTCAACATTGATGGTGCTGGTCAAAATTTGGAAGTTGCGCAAAGTTACAGATACTACAAGCCCATAACCCTTGCGTCACAAACTAATGCAGCTCGCCAAACAGCTCACACACGAACAACTCGAGCAAGAGAAGTAAGGGACGGTTGCGTGAAGGAAAACGTGTCGCACACCGACACCTTCACTACCCCATGCTTAAGAACATCTCTAGCAGACACTTCAAAACTAGAACCTACAAACGACATATACAGTTTACGGAAAAGCGTATTTGCAGACCGAGTCGACTCGCGCGTAGATCAGACACTGCATTTGGGACTGAAAAATTAATTTTCAAAGTTTTGTGGGAGATTCACTTCTTTACATACAGAGCTGCTCGCCGGAATTCTCATCGGAACTCGCTCGTTCATCCAAAATACACCTACACTACGTTGCCCTAACCCTAACAGTCCAAAATTGGCTCACCGGAGCTCCAAGGGTGCGGCCGCGCCGTCGCCGGAGTGCATTCACTCCTCGTCGTCGGAGAAGTCGTCTTCGTCCGTGGCGACCTCGACCGGAGTACACGACGATGGCGACAACGTCCAGGTGCCGGAGGAGGTCTCCTCGTCGACAGAAGGCGAGGGCGGCGCGTCAACCGCGGGTGGCGCGAGAGGCGTGGCGGCAGAAAGAGACTATGGAGGAGATCGAACTCCTCCGTCTCCCGCCGCAACAGCGACGACGACACCAGGAGCCGCCTCCCCGTCGATTTTTACGTCGCGCGCTTGCGTGCACCGTCGACGATGACGCAACGGCAGCGCTCTTGCTGCAGGTGCCATGGAAGGCTGTCCATGCTCGCGGTGGAGGCCGTAATCGACGAATGAAGCGCGTTGGGGGTGGGGGGGGGGGAGTTGCCGGCGGCGAGAAATGTGGAGATTTCGGCTAGGGTTCGGCGGTGGAGGGGAACGGTTTGGACCTGCATTTAGTGGACATTGCAGGATAAATAGGGGTAACGGGTGGCGATTTGCGGAGACCTCGAAATCAAATGCAGGTCGGGCCGCGTTTGCGGTTTCTATTCGGCGGTCGATAAAAGAAAATGTCTCCCTAACCTTAACCCTTCCTCCCGCGGTGCACCCCAGGGCGCCGCCGGGGGCCCCGATCCCGCAGCCCAGCTCCTCCCTCGTCGGTTGGCCTTCCCTCCGCCGCTGCCGCCGGCGTCGGCCGCGGTGGCGGCGGCCCCCGGTGCCCATGGTGTTGAGGAAAGGAGGTCTGATGCGGCATCTCTGCAAGGACGGCTGGGGTGGCGTCGGCGGAGGCTGCAGCGGGCGGTGGTCAAGGTGGCGTCCTCGGCCAGGCGACGGATGGGGACTGCCCCAAATCACCTTCACGGTGATGCGGGCGGAAGAGGCATCTGCGGGTCTAGGTGCCCGCCTAGGCCCGCCGTCTTTCTGACGGCGCGGATGGGCGTCGCGGCCAGAGCTGGTCTGGTCGGTGCACACGGGCGGAGCGGTGCCGAGGAGGCGGTCATCTCAGTTGCATCCTTCTCCTGCTCTGCTTGAATAAGGGTGGATGTTCTAGGGTTTCTCCCGCACGAAGATGAAGATCTACCGGAGGCGTGACTTCGTTGATTTGGCTGGAGTGTCGAGTTCCGGAAGGCTCCGCCGGCGAACTCCATTGGGCGTCTTATGCCTGGATATTGCGGGATCGGAAGGGATTCGATGGGGCGCACCTATGTTTTTTCTGACCGTTTGGTTTCAGAGGGAGCGCCGCGAAGCTCTGTTGTTTGTTACCAGCTCGTGATTCGTCTTTGACGATCCATGGTGAGGTGAGGTCAAATGCAGAGAATGACATGAAGGTTGGGATACGAGGACTATTGATGGTGGATTGATTCTCTGTGGCGATGAGAAGCTGGCTTGGTGTGCTGGGAATCGCAGAAGTGACTGTTAGTAGGGGCGACATCAAAAGAGAGGTTCACAATCTCACATTGCAGGGTGAAAACCTAAGGTCTGACCTTCACTGGTTGTGCATGGCAATTGCTTTGGTAAAGGTATTGTTTTGCGAGCGTGGATTTCTCCAGGTGAAAACCTAGGATCTTTGATCGGGCGACGACAGTGCTTC
Organism: Poa annua; assembly: GCA_026929855.1. Lineage (NCBI taxonomy): Eukaryota > Viridiplantae > Streptophyta > Magnoliopsida > Poales > Poaceae > Poa > Poa annua. The sequence continues at coordinate 300,695,137 of CM049426.1, forward strand.
TACACTGTTTCCTTCTTGGAGGGGTCGCTTTTGGAGTGGTTGAACTTCTGGTGTTGTTTTGGTGGTGTTAGTGTCGCTCTGTTCACTTTAGCGGGACTTTTTCTTTTTTACTTTTTTCTTTGTTCTTGCGGCTGTGTGCATCCGTTATGTCTTTTGGGCATCACGTTGTTGCAGAGCCTCGGTGTAATTGGTATCTCCGTGATATTAATATATGTTCCCTTTATCTAAAAAAAATCGGCGCACCGAAGCTCGCAAACTCGCCGGAGTAATACAGTTCTGTGCGAAATGCAGTGTCTGCTAGAGATGCTCTAAAGAGAAGAGAAGAGAAGAGACCGTTTTCTCCGTTTTTGTTGTCCGTCACACTGAGCAGACGAAGAAGCAGTCCTCATCTCGCACTGAGTATATGTTGAAAATACCAAATTGTGTCAAAATTTTCAAAATCCACACGCAACCCTCCACGTTCTTCATGTTACGGAGTACAACCGTTGGCTAACGACAAGATGCCAATGCCGCCCGTTCCAATGAGCTAGGATGCATGCTTGCTAGCTACTGCGAGCACTACCACCGGCCGGGCGGAATATCTCGCCTCCGGCGTATGGCCGGGACGTCCACCGCTAGCAGAGCAATCTACCTAGGTACGGTCTTGGCCGGACTCTGGTGTGTCCTCAGGTTTGTTTGTCTAGTTGCCGCCGCGCCCGTACACGCCGATCGATCCCTCCCACGGAGCTCTTGGCCGGACTCTCGCGTGTCCTCAGGTTTCTTGTATGGTTGCCGCCGCGCCCGTACATGCCGATCGATCCCCTCCCTCGGAGCTACGCGCACTACTGCACCTTCGATGATGCATCGGCTACCTGTGATCCACAACGGCACACACCATCGTCGAGGATGCATTACCACAGATAGGATCAGGATCGGGATAGATGCATGATGAGTATATTTTGATCTCAAGTAGGTGATAAGTCCATTCAATCGCCTAGCTATGTCCTGCCGAGCAGTGTGCACATATCTCAAGGAGGTAGTAACATCGATTTGTAAAATGACTCAACCGAATCTGATCCATTTTAAGCAAATTTCAGCCATTTACGGCCACTCAGAAAAGTTTCAACCGAATCTGATCCCTCCCAAAAACGTCATTCACAATGACTTATTTGAAAAGATAGACATGTCATCCATGTTGGCATTTTTTGACTGCAAATCGCAAAAAAAGGCTAAGTCATTTGAAATACTCGTTTGCGTTGATGGTTTTGACATTTCCAGAGTCTCTAAAATTCTCGCGAGATGCGCCATTCAAAATTGCTTATTTCAAATGAAAAGCCATTTTCGCCCAAGTTTGAACGGTGAAAAACACCATCCTATTTGATGTTTCTTTTGGGAGAAGTCAGATTTGGCTGAAAGTTTCTTAAGATGGCATCAGTGACTGAAAATTTGCTAAAGCGACATTTAGGACAAATTACACGAGATACCAGCCAACTCTTACCACGAGTAAGGTTAATCCAAGGAAGTGAGCCCAGCTCACTTGGCTAGATGTACAATCCAGCCACCTAGGTTCAAGTCCTCATGGGCACAAATTTGGGTTCTTATTATTTAAAGAAAAAAACTCGTTGTGGGGGCTTCCCCCGCTTTTCTTTAAAAAAAAGTATGGTTAATCCATCCATCACAAGTCCAGCCATATTGTTAATTAGTGTGAACCGGATATTTATAGAACAGGCCAATTAAGTTGCACATCTTTCTTGCATCGGTCACTAGAAGCCCTCAAAGATCTCGTATCATGCATTGTTACAAAAATATTGCGCCTTCAAGCAATGTTGGGGATATCGCTTATTGGTAACTTATCGGTCGACCTATGATAAGGGATAAATCGGCCGGTTTATCGGCATATCGGCCGACTTATCGGCCAATTTATCATATCGGTCAGAAAACGATAAGCGATAAATCGGCTGATAAATCGGGATATCGGCTGATCTTTTGAGCAGTGCCTTCAAGTATGATCGAGTATGTGTGAAAATGCTATACTGGAGTATAGCCTAGAATAGGCCGTCATGCAATAATTAAGATATAAGGACTAATTACCATATAACATCTCTTGAGAATTTGAGAGAGGGTAATATACCCATATTAACAAAAGGAATCAAACACCTATCTTCACCAAAACTTGAGTGACCTAGATCCACTACTCTCATGAAGACCTTGTTTCCCTCTCCTTGCGCCTCGTTTCGATGCATGGTTGTAGCGTGAAATTTGTGTTTCTCGGCAGCGGTACAGTGGGTTCTCAACTTGTCATGTACTCTCCTTGCGGTTAGTATGCACTTATGCGATAGAGTTTCCTGAGTTTTTACGAATTACTAGGCCACACAAATTCCCTTGCTCTGGGTCATCATAATTTGTTAGTGGCTGCCTTTGGTTTGGCGCAGGGTAGGTTTTCGTTACTCTTGTGCTTTTACGGTGGCACTTTCGGGTGCTTCTGTTGGTCGGTGGTGTTCTTGTGTGTTTTCACAGATTGTAGATTTCGGTGCCTTCATTTTATTTCATTGTATCCGTGTGTTCAGGCAGTTGTGACTAGATCTGTCGTGTATGCTTATGTTTTCTTGTTGGCCCATTGTTCCGGCCCTAGAATACTACTAGGTGTGTGTGTTTTGCAATGTGCTTTTCAGCCAACACGTATCCTTAATTTCTTGATGAATGGAGCTCCTGTCAGTTACAAGAAACTGGTTATCGCAACAATTACATCAAAAGCGCTAGGTACGTATATGCATATAGATCACTATGTTTTTTGGGTGATCAGTCGTCTTAGTACATGCACCTAATGAGTACTATATATCCTTTTCTAAAATCCATGATATCGTTCGTGAAAGTGTGAAATCAAACTTCTGTGTCTTTGACAATTTGTTTAATTTAAATACATAATTTGAATTGCACACTCGTGAAAAAATGTATATTGTAAGCTGGAGCGGAAATGGTATGAACATATCTATCAAAATAGCCTCCGTCTTGATTTTGAGAGAAAGGAAGAAGTGTTGAGAATAATGGGCGTATATTTAGGGTTTTGCCGGAGTTCCAGAGATGAGAAAACACACGGCGATCACTCGGTCCATGTGAGCCAAACATGAAATTCACACGATTTTGAGGTGAAAAAAAAGGAAGAAAGAGATGCACACATGGTGATTTCTACCTTGTCCACTCACCACACACTTGCAGCAGGTCGCACTGGACGCCAGACAGAAAACGGTGAAACCGCTAGCTAGCTAGGCAGCTGAGCAATAGCCGCGAGAGCGAGGCGCAGGCCGGAAAAAATCTGGCCGTCCACCTCTCCGCCAATCGGGTGGCGGCGCCCTTCCACGTCCCCCTCCCCCGCCTCCACTATTTCTATCCCATCGCCTGCCTTGGTTGCGCACAAGCTGTAGCTTCTAGCTACCTTCTTCTTCTTCACGGCCCATTTCAGCCATGGCCGACTCCTCATCCTCGGCTTCCTACATCAGAATGGTATGTCTGTGGTATTTCAATTTAGGTGCATAAGTGCGCCGTCAGATGATCCATACATCTTGATTGAAAATGCTTGTGTGCTGCCGGCCGGCCGTCAAATATTTCAGGTGCACCATCTGATAGAGAAGTGCATTTGCTTCAACCTGAACAAGGAGAAATGCATTGAGGCCCTAGAGAAGCATGCCCGCATCAACCCCGTCGTCACTTCCACGGGTATATATATATACATATGCCTAGCTTAATTACCTACCTCCTGCATGCATGCACTGTGCAAGCCTGGATCTGTAGTATGATACAACTAGCTTGAGCTCATACTGAATTCACTCTTTGCAAGTTCTGCCAGTTGAACATGTCATGCACGTACGAGCACGATCATCCTACATATGCCAGCTCTTAGATTAATATAGCTAGCTAGCGTAGTCCTTATGTATGTCATTCTCATTCACAGTGTGGAAGGAGCTCGAGAAGGAGAACAAGGAGTTCTTCGACAAGTACAAGCAAGACTGCGAGGAGCGGAGCATCGAGGCGGAGACGATGCAGCGGGTCCAGAAGATGCTCTCCGAAGCCGCCGCCTCCAAGAGCTCAGACGAAGACGAGGGTTGATTAACTAGCTAGTTTCTTCTCTCGACCTGATCATGCATGCTAATTAATTATCCTCGAAACAGGCTTGCGCCCCATTTTATAAATAAAACAACCATACAACCAACAACAAAGGAAACCGAAATGTGAGAAAGACAAAGTTTTGCTGAAGCCACAACACAACACAGACCAAAGATAAAACTATAAGTCCTGATACAAACTCTACAAAGTAGAGCTCAACGGCCGGTCCGTGAGGAAAGAAGGCGTGCCGCCTTCAGGAGATCCTCCAGAATGTCGTCCAGCCGCTGCCTGTCCCGTTGTCTAGCCAAGGGGTGCCACTCCTGCAGGGAAGCCAAAAATTTGAAAACTGAGTCAGCGGCCCGTCGTGGTAAGACATGCTCGATGACCATCTTGTTACGGACCGTCCAAAGGGTCCAGGTCATAGCCGCGAACACCAACCAAAAGAGGGACCTCCTCCTTCTGGTATGGTTCGCCTGCACTTCTAGGAACTCTGCTAAGTCCAGGGCCTGCCACTCAGGACCAAAGGCCTCAGCAAGGAAACTCCACAGGAAACAAGCTGCAGGACAGGAGAACATGATATGGGTCCCCGACTCGGGGACCGCACAAAGGGGACAGGTGCCATCAACAAGTCCCAAATGCTTAGCCACCTCCACGCCCGAAGGGAGGCGGTCGCGGAGAAGCTGTCAGGTAAAGATCTTGATCTTAAGAGGCAAAGGAGTCTTCCAAAGATGTTTAGTCCAAGACAACACATGCCCTCTAAAAAGGGCCCAGTACGCGGAGCCGACGGAAAAGTGCTTCGCAGGCGTAAGACTCCAAGCGACTCTATCCGGGCTGTCAGACAGGGCTAGGGGTAAAGATGTGAGCATGGACCTCCAGCTCGCAACCTCCCCGGGGTCGAACGTGCGGCGGAACCCATTGTTCCACTACCCCTGCTGGAAGGCAGAGGCAATGGAAACAAGAGGTTCCGCACAAATCGTAAAAAGATCCGGGAACACAAATCGTAGCGGCCTGAAGGAGATATGCCCTATAGGCCATTAATAAAGTGTATTTCTTTATCATATCTTGTTTGTTCATAATATATTTTGTATCATGCTATAACCGTATTAAGCGGAAACATTAATACGGGAGTGATGCGTAAACAACCAGGTCCCTAGTAGGCTCTACTGAGACTAGTTTCGTTGTGCGATCGATGATTGAGGTTTCCCGATCATAGGGCATGACGCCGGTCGACAATGAAAATCATATCGTTGGTGTAACGATGTGATGAACATACCCATATTTGTAAGACGTAGTCATTACGCATTCGACCGTGAGATCAACTCTTATTGTTATCCCTGTAAGATACTTTGATAGCACCAAACGTCGTATCTTATATAGTATGACAATAACGGTGATACTTTTGGGTATCGGAAGGGGGTAGTTGAGACGAGGGGTCAAGAGCGGGATTTGCCAATCTGCATAGCAGGATAGATACTCTAGGGCCCACTCGGTGAGATTATGTCTAATGAGTTTGCAAGCATGTGACTAGGTCACGGAGACATGAAATTATAGACGAGTAGAAGATAGCGTTGTCGGTAACGAGGTCAGCTAGATATGGAGATATATATGAACGATACTCAGACACACTAAGTATTATCATGGCAAAAGGTTTAAGACTTTACGTTCAGTTTTGATAGATGAAAGTCATTCGTTATATCACAGGGATTAATTCATGGGGTCCAGGCCTACGAGTTAGTCGTTGATCAGAGAGGAGTCTCGATCATACCTGTTATTATATCGAACCGCTAGGGTAACACACTTAAGGGGTTTCGACAAGACAACCAGAAAGGAAATAGATCACCGGGAACGTTCGATGGAGATCAGGCAGCGACGAAATAGTTTTCGAAGCTGGAATAAATTATATATAATATGTTTGATATTAATTAGTGTGATTAATGTTTAAGGGTCATTTAATGGATTACCCCTAGAAGCCTTCTCAGACTCAGTTTTGCCCCTAGTTGCGAATCGTCCTCAGTTTTGCCCCTATTTCGTTCGCATGTACTAAGGATTGCACTCAACGTCAAGTTTGAAGTCTGTTCCTTCTGATGGCGTTACTGACAGTGGGTCCGCAACTTAGATCTGAGACCGACTTGGTGCAGTTCTTTCAAATTCGAATTTCTAGTTTGAAAAATTTGAAAATATGAAAAAAATTCCAGGTGTTGCTAATGATATAGGAAACAACTTTGCCAAAGAGATTTTTCAAAAAAAAATTGTCGTTTGGCCTGTGTAAAAAAGACAAATTTCTAAATCTGACCTCTAGATCGGAGATGAACAGTGCATAATTCGAAAAAAATTAACTTTCAAAAATTTATGTGTGAAAAAATCTCCGATGTTGAAAATGATATAGGTAACAACTTTGCCAAAGCAATTTTCCAAATTCTTGTGTCGTTTGGCCTGTGTAAAAAGACAAATTTCTAAATAGGTATCTAGATCTACGACACTATATAAATAAAAAAAAGTCAACTTTAGAATTTAAATGTGAAAAAAATTCCGATGTTGCCAATGATATAGTAAACAACTATGTCAAAGAGATTTTCCAAATTCTTGTGTCGTTTGGCCTGTGTAAAAATGACAAATTTCTATATCGCATATCTAGATCTACAATACTGCAGAATTCAGAAAAAGTCAACTTTCGAATTTAAATATGAAAAAAACTATGATATTACCAATAATATAGTAAACAACTTTGCGAAACAAATTTTCCAAATTCTTGTATCGTTTGGCCTGTATAAAAAGACAAATTTCTAGATCTGACATCAATCTAGATCTATATAAGTCTATAATTCGAAAAAAGTCAAATTTCGATTTTAAATCTGAAAAAAATCTCCGATGTTGCCAATGATATAGTAAGCAAGTTTGCCAAAGAGATTTTCTAAATTCTTATGTCGTTTGGCCGGTGTAAAATGATCGTAAAACATTGTGTTATACGTGAGTTGATGGGTCGCTGGCTAGCTCGTATACGTGAACGCCGCAGTACTCGATTCACCTTCGTTGGACCTCACTTTCCACTCTATCGTGCTCAGGATGAACCGAATGTCCTAATGGGCAAAGTGTTACGCGAGAGAGAGGGTTTCTTAGCGATCACAAGCGGGTGACGCCGTTAAACTATCGTTGTTCCCATCGATTCCCAACTAATTGGGAAGCAATCTTTATATTTTTATGTGTAGAACTAGATTTTCAGAACTTTCCAGTTATACGTATTTGCTAGTTTTGAACTTCCTCTATCGTGTTTTCGTGAAAAACTAATCTAGTCCGACCTCCCAGTCCACTTTATCGTGCTCAGTGTGAGCCGAGTGTCCCAATGGGTATGTTTTGACGCACGAGAGATTGATTCTTCGACTACCACGAGCGAGTGGAGCCGTCAAACTACTTTCGAACACCTTGAGGGCGCGATCTTGACATGGTCATGTCGGCATCAGTATGGTAATTATCGTGTCATAGTTTGTGATAAAGTTTCCATATTCAGCACATATGTGTGCCATGGTCTGGGAAAGAACTTCGCCGAAGCGATTTTCAAAATTCTTTTTAGAAACATCATTTTCCATTTTTAAGGTGCTAAAAATGACATTTTTTGTGAAGCGAGTACATAAAATATGATCCAAAATGACACTCATTTAATTTTCACAAAGAGTACTACATATTTTTTTTATAATCCCTAAATATGAGAATTTTCCTTGCTTTCTATCTAAATTCCCCTCTTTAATTGACTTTATGTCAATTTTCCGAAAGTAATTCAAATTTGAACTCCAACGACGTGATAGTTTGCACTGAAATTGTTACAAAAATAATTTTAAGGTACACAAGTAGTGGTTACAACATAGAACCATCGATAGTTTTTGAAAATTCGACCATCTTAGATGAATAGCCATGCTCTCTATTTTGACCATTTTTTGAAAGAAATGAGAAAAAGTGAAAAATACTCGAAAAAAGAAACCCTTTGGCATGGAGTCCTTTTATGTGTCCTAGTTTGTAGGAAAATGATAAAATTGAATTTTGACAAACTTTTCAAAACAATACTTTTCAAAAATATCAATCATCTACAAACATATATAAGTTTCAAGCCAAATGACCAATGTATGGCCATTATCCTGTCATAGTTTATGATAAAGTTCCCATATTCATCACATATGTGTGTCATGGTATAGAAAACAACATCAGCGAAGCGATTTTTAGAAATATCATTTTTCATTTTTTTAGGTGTTAAAAATGACATTTTTTGTGAAGCAAGTACATAAAATATGGTCCAAAATGACACCCATTTAATTTTCACAAAGAGTAGTACATATTTGTTGGATAATCCCTAAATATGAGAATTTTACTTGCTTTCTATCTAAATTTCCCTCTTTAATTGACTTTATGTCAATTTTCCGTAAGTAATTCAAATTTGAACTATAACTATGTGATAGTTTGCTATAAAATTGTTACAAAAATAATTTTAAGGTACACAAGTAGTGTTTACAACATAGAACCATCGATAGTTCATGAAAATTCGACCACCTTAGATGAATAGCCATGCTCTCTATTTTGACCATTTTTTGAAAGAAATGGGAAAAAGTGAAAAAATACTTGAAAAAAGAAACCCTTTGGCATGGATTCCTTTTATGTGTCATAGTTTGTAGGAAAAATGATAAACTTGAATTTTTACAAACTTTTCAAAACAATACTTCACAAAAATGTCAATCATCTACAAACATATATAAGTTTCAAGCCAAATGACCAATGTATGGCCATTATCGTGTCATAGTTTGTGATAAAGTTCTCATATTCAGTACATATGTGTGTCATGGTATAGGAAACAACGTCACCGAAGCGATTTTCAAATTCGTTTTTAGAAATATCATTTTTCATTTTGTAGGTGCTAAAAATGACATTTTTTGTGAAGCAAGTACATAAAATATGGTCCAAAATGACACCCATTTAATTTTCACAAGGAGTAGTACATATTTTTTGGATAATCCCTAAATATGAGATTTTTCCTTACTTTCTATCTAAATTTCCCTCTTTAGTTGACTTTATTTCAATTTTCCGAAAGTAAAATTCAAATTTGAACTACAACTACGTGATAGTTTGCTATAAAATTGTTACAAAAATAATTTTAAGGTACACAAGTAGTGGTTACAACATAGAACCATCGATAGTTTTTGAAAATTGGACCACCTTAGATGAATAGCCATGCTCTCTATTTTGACCATTGTTAGAAAGAAATGAGAAAAAGTGAAAAATAACTCGAAAAAAGAAACCCTTTGACATGGAGTCCTTTTATGTTTCTTAGTTTGTAGGAAAAATGATAAACTTAAATTTTGACAAACTTTTCAAAACAATACTTCACAAAAATGTCAATCATCTACAAACATATATAAATTTCAAGCCAAATGACCAATGTATGGCCATTACTGTGTCATAGTTTTTGATAAAGTTCCCATATTCAGCACATATGTGTGTCATGGTATGGGAAACAACGTCACCGAAGCGCTTTTCAAAATTTCTTTTTAGAAATATCGTTTTCATATTTTAGGTGCTAAAAATGACATTTTTTGTGAAGCAAGTACATAAAATATGGTCCAAAATGACACCCATTTAATTTTCACAAAGACTAGTACATATTTGTTGGATAATCCCTAAATATGAGAATTTTCCTTGCTTTCTATCTAAATTTCCCTCTTTCATTAACTTTATGTCAATTTTCCGTATGTAATTCAAATTTGAACTACAACTGTGTGACAGTTTGCTATAAAGTTGTTACAAAAATCTTATTAAGTTACACAAGTAGTGGTTGCAACATAGAACCGTCGATAGTTTTTAAAATTCGACCACTTTTGATGAATAGCCATGCTCTCCATTTTGACATAAAGCCAATTAAAGAGGGGAATTTAGATAGAAAGTAAGGAAAATTCTCATATTGAAGTATTATCCATCAAATATATACTATTCTTTGTGAAAATTAAATGGGTGTCATTTTGAACTATATTTTATGTACTTGCTTCACAAAAAATGTCATTTTTAGCACTTAAAAAGTGGAAATGATATTTGTTTAAAGAATTTGGAAATTGTTTCGGCGACGTTATTTCCCATACCATGGAACACATATGTGCTGAATATGAGAACTTTATCACAAACTATGACACGATAATGGCCATACTGATGCCGACATGACCATGTCAAGATCGCGCTCATAAGGTGTTCGACAGTAGTTTGACGGCTCCACTCGCTCGTGGTAGTCGAAAAAGCCCTCTCTCGTGCGTCAAAACATACCCATTAGGACGCTCGGCTCACACTGAGCACGATAAAGTGGACTGGAAGGTCGGACTAGATCAGTTTTTCACGAAAACACGATAGAGCAAGTTCAAAACTAGCAAACACGTATAACTATAAAGTTGTAGAAAATCCAGTTCTATACACAAACATATAAATATTTCTTCTCAATTAGTTGGGAATCAGTGGGAATATGCTGATGCCAACATTGACATGCTCAGATCGCGCACTCAACATGTTCGACGATAGTCCAACGGTTCTGCCCGCTTGTGATCGTGGATAAACCATCTCTGGCGTAACACCTTGCACATTAGGACGCTCGTTTCATCCTGAGCATGATAGAGTGGAAAGTCATGTCCTACGCAGGCAAAACCTGTTGGAGTTCCCCGCCATCACCTCGCCTAGATCCGGGGGTTCATACCCTCCTATAGCAGAGATGTAAGTCGCAAAGGCTACTTGCCTGCCGAGGGGGGAGAACTACCTAGTATCAAATTCACAAAGCAGCACATTTAGTAGTTGACATTTTTCTTTCTCGTTTTCACCGGAAATGAGAGTTTTCACGTTAAACAAGAAGAGCTACGAGTTGGAGGTGAATCGAGCACTGTGGCGGTCATGTATACGAGCTAGACAGCTACCCATTAACTCACGTATAACACAATGTTTTATGATTAGTTTCATTTTACACGGGCCAAACAGCATAATAATTTGGAAAATCGCTTCGGCAAAGTTGCTTACTATATCATTGGCAACATCAGAGATTTTTTTTCATATTTAAATTCGAAATTTGACTTTTTTCGAATTATGCACTGATCTAGATCTAGATTGATGTCAGGTCTAAAAATTTGTCTTTTTTATAGAGGCCAAATGATATAAGAATTTGGAAAATCTTTTTGCTAAAGTTGTTTCCTATATCATTAACAACATCGGAGATTTTTTTCACATTTAAATTTGAAAGTTGACTTTTTTCGAATTCTGCACAGTTCAAGATCTAGATTTCCAATATCGATGTCAGATCTAGAAATTTATCTTTTTTACACTGGCCAAACGACACAAGAATTTGTAAAATCATTTTGGCAAAGTTGTTTCCTATTTCATTAGCAACACTTGGATTTTTTTTCACATTTTCGAGTTTTTCAAACTTAAAATTTGAATTTGCACGTTCGAATCTCTTCCGGGTCCCACAGCCAACGGTTGTCTTCTGGGCCCGACATGTCAGAAAGGCTAACGCCTAACAGAGACGGCTGGAGTCACGGAATGAATCTTTGTGCACAGAGTAGGGGTAAAACTGAGCACGATTTGCGACTAAGGGAGATCTATGTCACAAGTGAGGGCAGCCTGATAAATAACCCAATGTTTAAATATGATTTTATATATTTATTTTCAAATTTATTTAGGCTGATTTCCCTAAATGGGCCTTCTGGTCGAAAGAAGGTCCAAGAGGGGAAAATTCCCTAAGGGAATTCGGTGGGGGCCAAGGTGGCCGGCCTAGGTGGGCCACAAGGGGCCCACTAGGTGGCCGGCGCACCAAGAGCCGCACCAGGCATGTGGGGTTTAATCCCACATTGCCTGGTGAGCAGGTTGGCTCCCCCCGGGAGCCTATATAAGAAGGGGCACCCCTGGCCTTTTAATTCACCAATTAATTTCTCAATTCTCTCTCGATTTCGTGATTCCCTTTGTCGGAATTGCGCCGAGTTGAGAGGGGGATCTCTCCACCATAAGCCCGCTGCCGCGCTGCTGATGTTCCGGTTCAAGTCTTCCGCTGATCGTCCTGGACCGGAGCTTCGGAGGCCGTCGTCTCCACCGTACGTGTGTAACGCCCTGCGAGGTGTTGCGCTAGCGGTGCTGGGAGGTCTGCTTCCTCTTCACAACCTTGAGGTCGGCTTCGTCGGTCTTCATTGTCAACGTTCGTGCGGGAACGTAATCCTGTTTTCGGTCTACAAGGGTATGTATTCCGATCTCCGTTCGTACTACTATATCTGCATATAATAGATCTTGGCATGTTTTAAGGATATCGTTGCTAGGAATATATTTTGTTTTCTGCATACGATCCCCTTCAGTGGTATCAGAGTCGATCTATCATAGATATAGTTGTACGCTGTTAGAACCCGTGTTCTGCATGGGGGCACCGTTCCTGTTATTTGCTACCCTCTAGCGTGCACTTGTGATTCCAGCGGCATCGAGTTGATGAAGCGGCCCGGACCGACTTTACGCGTACGCTTACGCGAGACTGGTTCCCCTACTGACATACGGCTTGTCCCGTATCTGTGGCTGGCGGGTGCATGTTTCTCTCTCTTTAGTTGGTCTTACATTTTTAATGGAGGGTCCGAAAGGGATGCTTAAACATACAATTATTGGATCGTTGTTGTGGTCATAAGTTCGTAGCTAAGAAGCGGTTCTTTTTACGAAAGCCCCAGCTATGTGAAATATGCAAAAGATAAAGTAGAAGCGTATAACTTTATTTTGCAGGGGCAATGTGATATGGTCAAGGTAGGTTTATTAAATTGTTTATGAACAGCGGGAGCCAAGAAGACCATGACGCAATGGACTATATCACATCGCATTACATTTGATGTTATTGTGTGCATCTTATATTGTTTGATTATATATATTAGTATATATTAGTTACGCGGCGGTAATTATGTAACATCCCAACATTTTATAATGTTCAAAAATCACTAAAATTTAAAACTTTTGTTTTTGCTTAAAATAAAACATTAAATGCATAAGAAAACCAACTATGAAAGACTTCAAACATATTGAAAGAGTTTAATAATTTGAATATCTCCAATAAACATTATTTTCAAAAGTGGTTTCAAGTTAAACAATTTATTATGCATTGTATTTTCTTAAGCCTCATTATATAAATTGACAAATGTTTTATAAACTTCAAACCATTTTATTTTAATAGTTTACTTATAAATAATTGTTTTCAACCACTTAGCCATATCTATTCATAAATTCAAGACTATTTAAAATGGTATATTTTTGCCGAATGGTTTTCATTCATTTAACTAAATTCAAATTAAAGTTTTGGAAATTATAAGTTTATAATTCATAACTTTAAAACTTCATATATTTTATAATTAATGAATTATCCAAATAAACATTTCCTTAGTTTAAATGAATTTCATTTATTTTCAAAACATAAAATAATTTTCATGAATTTATATCCAGTCTAAGAAATAAATTAAATCTAAAATCTATTATCAAGATATGTTATAAAGTTTTCAAATGATTTATCATAATATAAAATATAATGATGCACAAAATAAAAAAATTGAATTAAAATATAATCCAATATATTTCCTATTACTTTAAAAATATATATATTCCATTATTTTACAATTATACTAAAATAGAAATGAATGGTTATTGAAAATGAATAGAAATGACTTAAATTAATACATATTTGAATATGGGTATTTTACAATTTTTATTTAGCCAAAAGAAAATTTAATAAGGAAATAATTTCAAATTTGACTTTAGTGTCAAATTTGTATTAAACCAATATTTCAAAATAATTATTTTTAAAAAGTTTTCAAACATGCCCACTAATGTTTTAAAACATAGATTTGAATATTACAAATTTTTAGATATTTATTTGACTCCATTTGGGCGTTCAAATCAAAAGTTATAAAAGAAATCAGAAAAAGGAAAAAGAAAATCCCCTGTGACGTCATCGCTGACGTCACCCTTCTTCCTCCTCTGGCCGATAATCGCGCCTATGATCTCTCCACCAAATCCGGCGACATCTCCGCGCAAATGGTTTCCCTCTTCGGTTCTATAAATACCCCAGCCCGTGCCGCATCTTTCCCCCTCAAACCCTAATTGAATCGTGCCCCCAGGCCGCCGGAAAAGCTCGCGGGAGCACCCGAAGTCGCCGCCACCGTTTTCTTGCTTTCCGGCGAAACGGTACGACCCCGCCGCCCATTCCTCGTCCTCTGCCTCTCCCGCACTCGCGCGCAACTTCCTAACCGCCTCCCCGACCTCCCTTTGCAGCAAACCCGGAGGGGAGAAAACGAATTGGAGCTCGCCGGCGCCCGAAGCACATCGGGCACATCCCCACGCCCCTCCGAGACGAACTCGACGCCTGCACCGAGCCCTTTGCCTCCATCGCGGCCAGACGAACCTCGCCGTCACCTCAGCTTTTTCGGGGAGCCACTGGACCGAGAGATTCGTCCTCGCCGAGCCGAACGCCGCCGTCCCCTCCATCTCCGGCCACCGGCGCCGCCACCTTCTGGTCCATGCAATGTGAGCCCTCCGATTCTTTTTCCACGGTCACGATTAGATCCATCCTCCGAACCGGTATCAGTAGATCTCAGCCGTCAGATCCAGATCCAACGATCCAGATCTGATGACTTAACCACGTCAGCAGCCCAGTCAGCGCTGTTGTGTAAAATCATTTTCACGATTTAATTAATTGGCAGTTTTGCAGAAAAGCCCATGTCTATTCAAACTATCATTTCTTTTTCTCTGTTTATCCAAATTCAAATATTTTTATATATTTGGAAATCCCTTGACATGTAGATTATTATGGATCTGCCAAAATTCAAATTTGACTTAGTTTAAATATTCAAATTTCAAATGGAAGATTCGAGTATATTTGCCATAACTTTAAATCTATAATTCCAAAAATTGCAAATAAAATTATTTTAGAAACTTTAAAATATTTGTAAATTCATGCCACTGCTATAAAATAATTTTGAGTAATATTTGAATGAATTCATAGTTATATATATTTAATTTGAATAGTTTGAGTATTTTCAACATAACTATTAATAAAAATATTATTTTGATTAAATTAAATTGCTATAAATTTAATTAAAATGCCCCCTGTCTATTAACACTATTTATAAAATTATATTATAAAAATTTAATCATAGAAAACTTTAATCTAATAATTATTCCTTTTATTATATTTTACAAAAATAGAAATTAATTAAATTGCATTTATAAATTCATGCATATTTATAAAGAAATCACAAAAGTTATTTTGATACTTTCTTGTGATTAAAAGTGCATTTCATGCATAACTTATTTTATTATATAGTTATACTCCCCATAGGAAAACTCCTCCATTATTTTCTCTAAGTTAGGATTATTTTCAAACTTAGCATTTTGGTAAAGTGCTACACTTAGACACTTAGTAATTTTCAACATGGAGCTAGAAGACCAATGAAGGACTTAGCCAAAACAAGACTTCAGAAGTATCTCCAAGGAGAGGAAGCACTTAGAAGAAAGATCAAGAAGAAGTTCATGAAGACCAACCAGAAATATTTTCTAAGTCTTGCTCCTTCTTTCTTTCTTTTCTCCCTCCTTCTTCTGTTAGACTTCATGAGGACTAAGTTAAATCCAAGACCAGCCTCGAGGATACAAGAACCACTAAGTCTGAAGATTTATCAAGTCTATCAAAACTTCAATCAAGACATCACCAAGGAGAATGTTACAAGTCTGGAGATGAAGCCTGGAAGACCAACTACATCATTCTTACTATCGTTTCCCTCTTTCCTAATCTTATCTTTCACTTCAGACATAAACGATTTTGATCATGTTATTACCATCTTGAAGTTGTTGGATCCTAGCGGCATAGTGAGATGAAGTGGCCTGGAGACAAACCTTACATGTCCATGTACATGAGACCTGTCCCACAACTTAAGTGGTTGGCCGGGTGTCTGTCTCTCTCACTATAGTGAATATCCAATTTTCAAAGAGTTGATAATAATTGTTGATCACTTCGAAGAATAGGGTTAGTATTTTCTCTAAGTGGTTATACACTTCATGACTAAGTCATTAAAGTGCTTATTCAAGATAGATTTATAACAAAGTAATTTTGTCCAACCTATGACTTTAGTCCTTAGTCATTTTGACCAACCTAATTGCCTTGCATTAACTTAAAAGAATTTCATGGCATGACATGCATCTCTAGTCCTTAGAAATAATTTGCATATCATGCATGACATGTTTTCCTTAGAAGTAATGAAACTTGTTTGTTCATTATGTATGCTTGTATGTGTTGTGTTGTTTTGTTTTATGATTGTTGTATTGTTGTTTGTTTTTATTGTTTAGACTGAACGGAGAGTTCTGAGTACCGTTGAAAAGAGTTTGTGAACAACGACAACATTCAAAGGCAAGTGGCACACCTCATAAACTTCCTATTATTTCTATATGCATTACTTAATGTATTTTTATATGCATGTGTAGGATAGTATGGCTATGCTAAACCTGTGTAGAATTCATTATTCCTGTGTCTAGGTTCCTATGCAATACTTAGTAGAATTATTGATGCTATGCAAATGATGTTTTGTGGAAATCTAAATTCTACTAAGTTAGGAATGAAACACATGGGTGGTAAAAGGTTGTATGGTGGCGAAGTTGAGTGGCTACTCAGGCCCATGTCTATGGTTCCTGCAGTTCGTGCACTTGTGAACGGCCACCCAGGAACAGAGGAATCTGAAGAACTCCGAGTGACGATTGCTTCCAGTGCAGCCATTGCCATATGGGCTCTGGCTTGATCAATTATGTTGCGTGGACTCTCTCTGGCTTGACAAGCAGATGTAGGGGGATGTTAGGTGGAACGGGTCAAGTCAGAGTGGGAGGGAAAATGCTTCTGAAAGATCTCGTCTCATTCTTCTTCTTTCCTTATCACAAATGGTGTGTAAAGGATAAATTGGGTTGAATGGGTACAATGGTGAACATGTACAACTTCTGCAGAGTGTAAAACTAAGTACTTAGCCGTGTCCCCGGTACGGACAATTTGTGCAGCTGATCACGGACGTCAACGGATGATTCCATCATTCCAACTTCAGAAATAAAACTTGATGGGTGAACAAGGGAAGATGAGATTTATGGTTTTCATGCCATACTTGTCTTGATTTGAAGAAAGTGTTTTCCAAAGAGATATGAAAATTTGGCTTTATGCAAAATAGCCTTGAACTCCACCAGCCAAATATGCATATAGGCTATAGTGTTATTCTATTAAGTGTCCACCATAGTGTCACTTGCCAGACTCCATTTTTAATGGAATCTGACCCACGTTGTTGCAATATTTTCCTTCTTGCAGATTGTTCAGATGACGAGTGAGGTTTCGTTTAAAGGTTTCGAGTCTACAACCAACATGTTTTCGCCTGTGGCAACATGAAGTTGTTGGAGACCCACTGCTATTGTATTTCCGCTGTGTACTATTTCAATGCTAGCTTTAGGCTATGCAACTTGTATCGAATATTTTGTAAGTCTGGATCATCGATGTAATAAAATTGATACTTTCTTGTGATATTACATCGTAAACTGTGTGTGCAAACGAATCGATCCAGGGATTTGCACTATACACAGGTATCTGCC
Source organism: Poa annua (assembly GCA_026929855.1). Lineage (NCBI taxonomy): Eukaryota > Viridiplantae > Streptophyta > Magnoliopsida > Poales > Poaceae > Poa > Poa annua. The sequence goes on from CM049426.1 coordinate 300,712,846, forward strand.
TTATTCTAAGTGCAGGTACGCTACAAATTATATATAAGATGATCCCTTTAAAAATACCACTAGTGTTCTTCCTCCAACGAGCACCACCAAGAAAGTTCAACGTTATGAGGCAGGCCGTGACGATCGGGTGTCAGACATATCGTTGTTCGCATACAGTGGGTATAAGCCATGTTGCACAAGCGTTACGTGGAGGTTATTGTGGCGAGCCTAGCATATGCAGATATGGCCTCGAAACACGGAGGCCGAAAGGTCGAGCATGAGTCACAGAATTGTTGTGATGGACAATTTTCTACCCTTGAAGTTGTGTTGCCGGCTCTGACGATGAGGGGTTGTGCAATGGATGAGGGTCGTGTAATCGCTTAAGGACCAGGAGGGATGTTCGTTTGAGTGGTAGTTATGTCAGTTATTTTCTACAAATACTATAACTCAAAATTATTATGAACAAAGTCTTATGTTGTTGCAAATTCCATTGTAGACGTCTCGCCCCTCGTTTAACCTAGGTCTGTTCCTTGAGAAAGAAAAGCTTAAGACCAATGGGTCAAACTCCATGGCATGGTCTCCTCACTCTCCATAGGGTGGCTTACGTCATTGAAGCCGCCATAGGAGACCCTCCCGTAGATGACGCCTCTGATGATGAGAAGAAGGTCTTCCAGACCAAATCGGAGGATTCCTCCTTTCCTTGAGAAAGAGAAGCTTAAGACCGATGGGTCTAACTTCGTGTCCTGGTTCCGCGACCGGAAGTCCATTCTTGAAACCCACAAGGTGGTTTACATTCTTGAAGCCCCCTTAGGTGATCTGCCAACCACCACCTCAGAAATTGATAGGATTGTCCTTAATTTTAAGGCGGAGATTTCTTCTTTTGTCCAGAGTGGCATGCTCTTTGCCATGGAGGCTGACCTGCAAAACTATTTTGAGAACAAGGGTGCTTATGAGATAATCACTGAACTCATGGTTGTTTTTGCACGACAAGTCAAGGCTGAGAGGTTCGAAGCTTCCATGCTTTTCTTCTCAGCCCAGATGGAAGAGCACGGCAATATAAGTGATCACTTAGCCAAGATATTTGGCAGCGTTCAGCCCCTAAGTGAACTGGGAAATGTGATCCCAGAAGAGCTGGTTATTCATAAGGTGATGGTATCTCTGCCCTCTAGCTATAAGAACACCATCGTGGACTACGACATTAAAGGGACGTCAAAACCCCTGTCGGAAATCCTGAAGATGCTCGAAGTAGCCGAATTAGAAATCAAGATGGAAAAGATGGTGGTGACCATCGGATCATCTAAGCGCAACTGCCCCAAGTACTAGGAGGACAGGAAAGCTGGCAAGATAGTCGACAAAGAGCAAGGTATATTTGATATACATGTTATAGATGTGTACCTTACATCCGCCCGTAGCAACATTTGAGTATTTGATACTGGTTCTGTTGCTCATATTTGTAACTCTCAGGAGTAGTTGCGGAATAAGAGGCGGTTGGCTAAGGATGAGGTGACGATGTGCGTCGGCAACAGATCGAGAGTCGACGTGGTGGCTGTCGGCACGGTCCCTCTACATCTACCATCGGGATTAGTTTTGGTTTTAAATAAGTGTTATTTTGTACCATTCTTGAGTGTAAACATTATCAGTGGGTCTTGCCTGTTACAAGACGGTTATTCATTTAAATCAGTATCAAGTGGTTGTGCTATTTCAATGAATGATATCTTTTATGTTGATGCTCCCGAGAGTAATGGTTTATCCTTGTTTAATCTCGATCGTAGTACTCACATCCATAACTGTAACATCCCTATATTTTGGAATGTTAAAAAAATCACTAAAATTTAAAACTTTTGAAAACATTTATGCATTTTTGCTTTGAAAAGAAAATTTAATCATTTCATTCATGCATACATGCATCTCATCATTCATCATCTGATTAAATCACAAAAGGTTTAAATTAAAAATCAATTATATTTCATATTACTTTAAAAATATTTATATTCTATTATTCTACTATTATGCCAAATAAAAGTGAATGATTTCGGCAAAATAAGTTTAAATTAATTAGATTCAAACATATTTGAATGTGGGTAATTTCATAAATTTTATTTAACTCCAAATAAATTATTAAATCCCTAATTTCAAAGTTAACCTAAAATAGGTAAAAATTGTATTGTTTGAATAATTCAAAATAATTATTTTTCAAAAAGTTTCAAAACATGCCCACTAATGGTTTAAAGAATAGATATGAATTTTACAAATTTTCAGAAATTAATTTGACATCATTTGGACAATTAAATCAAAAGATATGAATTAAAAGAAAAATCAGAAAAGAAAAAGAAAAATGATGACGTCAGCATGACGTCATTGTCTTCAATCTCCGGCCGGAGACCAAGCCCGAAAACGGCCGACGTTACCTCGCTTAAATTTGCGCGATTAAGACACGGATTCACCGCCCCTCCGAGCTCCTTTTAACCCCCTCCTCCTCAGCGTCATTTCCCCTCTCCTCCCCCTTCGTTTCACGCTGCCAGGCCGCCCTACGGGCTCGCCGGAGTTCATCTCCTCCGTCGCCGTATTCCTTCCGGCCCCGGCGAGATAACTCACCCCGAGCACCGAGACCACCTCCATCCTTTCCGCCTTGCCCGTGCGCACCCCCTCGACCCATCCTCGCTTCTCCTCCACGACCAAAACGCTCGGGGCAAGCACGCCGAAGCTCGTCGACGCCCGACGCACTCCGGCCGCTCCTCCGCGCCGAGACGCGCCGCTCGACGCCGACGCCACCATCGCCCTCCCCGCGTCACGCCGCGCCCGGAGCAGCCCTCCGTTCACCCGGGGAGGCGCCGTAGCGACCGGAGCGTCCACGGCCGAGCCGTCGCCGCCGTCTGCCCCGTCTCCGGCGACCACGCCGCGCCGCCACAGTGAGCATCTCTCCTCTGCCGTCTGATCGGCGTTCAACGGTTGAGATTAGGTTTTTAAAGCGAACCGATACGATTTGATCTGGACCGCCAGATCCAGATCTGACGGCCAGATCGAATCACTTAATCCAGTCAGCGCCACGTCCTGCCTCGTCAGCGCATAGTCAGCGCCCAGTCAGCGCTGACGTGTAAAATGATTTCTCTCGATTTAATTAAATGGAAATTTTGCAGAAAAGCCCCTGTCACTTAGAATTGTTATAACTTTTTACTCACACATCCAAATTTAAATATTCTTATATATTTGGAAAGCCCTTGACATGTAGATTAATTTGGATCTGCCAAAATTCAAATTTGACTTAGTTTAAAATATTCAAATTTCAAATGGTGAATTTGAGTATTTTTGTCATAACTTTAAATCTGTAAATTCAAAAAATTGCAAATAAAATTGTTTTAGAGACTTTGGAATATTTGTAATGTGTTGCCACTGCTATAAAATATTTTTGAGTAATATTTGAAGGAATTCATAGTTATATAGTTAATTTGAATAGTTTGAGTATTTTCAACATAACCATTAATAGAAATATTATTTTTGATTAAATCAAATTGCTATAAATTTAATTAAATGCCCCCTGTCTATTAACACTAATTACAAAATTTTGCTATAAAAATTTAATTATAGAATGAGATAGAAAACTTTAATATTATAATTATTCCTTTATTATATTTTCCAAAATAGAAATTAATTAGATTGCATTTATAGCCAAATGCATACTCTATAAATATCACAAATTTTGTATGATATTTCTTAGGATTTACAAGTGCACTGCATGCATAACTTATTTTCACATATAGATATATTTCCCATAGGAAGTATCTTCATTATTTCTCTCTAAGTTAGGAATATTTTCCAAACTTAGTATTTTGGTAAAAGTGCTATGCACTAGACACTTAGTTTTTTTAACATGGAGCTAGAATACCAATGAAGGACTTAGCCAAAACAAGATTCCAGAAGAATCTCCAAGAAGTAGAAGCACTTAGAAGAAAAATCAAGAAAAAGTCCAAGAAGACCAACCCCCTCTATTCTCCAATTCTTTCTTTCTCTTTTTCTTTCTTCTCTCTAAGACATGGTGATCAAGATATCACTAAGGAGAATACTACAAGTCTGGAGATGAAACCTGGAAGATAACCTACATCATTTTCTTCTATCTTTCCTAATCTTGACTAAAAACAATTTTTGATCATGTTATTGCCATCTTGAAGTTGTTGGATCCTAGCGGCATAGTGAGATGAAGCGGCCTGGAAACTAACCTTACATGTCCACGTACATGAGACCAGTTCCACAAACTTAAGTGGCTGGCCGGGTGTCTGTCTCTCTCACTATTGTGAATATCCAATTTACAAAGAGTTGTTGATAATTGTCGATCACCTTGAAGAATAGACTTAGTGTTTTCTCTAAGTATTTTGCACATCATATATAACATATTTTTGTATTGTTACTTGTTAGTATGTTTATGTGTGTTTTGTTTGATGTGTTAGAAATCTCGGAGGGAAACGACAACAGTTGCAGTTGCTGTTACTATTCTTCTTGTTGCCAAGGCAAGTGGCACACCTCATAAAACTCCTAAGTATTTTCTATGCATAACTTAGTTATTTTCCCATGCATGTGTAGAACTTAGTAGGTTTGCTATGCAAGACTTTAGAATTCTCTATTCCATTGTGTCTAGGTACCTATGAAATGACTTAGTAGATTTTGATGCTATGCAATTGATGAAAGGTTTTATGAAATGTTAAGTGGCTACTCAGGACCATGTCTATGAGGGTTTTCACCTGAGATAGTCTTTACTATACTTAGGATCATACTATGTGGGGGTTTTTACCTGGGAGTGCACATCACTAAGTTAATGAATCATCTGGGTGGATTGGTTGTTTGGTTTATGTTGAGTGGCTACTCAGGACCATGTCCATGAGGGTTTTCACCTAAGATAGTTTCTACTATACTAAGGATCATGAACGTGGGGGTTCTCACCTGAGAGTACACTTGTGGAAGGCCACCCAGGAACAAAGGAATGTGAGGAATAAATGGAGATGATTGTGAAGAACTCAAGGAGAAGTATTTCAAGTAAAGACTACAGCTGATCAAGGAACATGGAGGAATCCCAACATTCTAATTTCTTAATAAAATTTTGATAAACAACAGTGGACTACTCAGGACCATGTTCATGGGGTTTTCACCTAAGATAGTTTCTACTATACTTAGGACCATTGAATGTGGGGGTTTTCACCTGAGGGTACACCTAAGGACGTGATATTTGTTGGTTCACTGGAACTTGCCAGTGTTGCCAATTATGATGTTAATGAGTTTGTTTTACAAAGAGTTAGGCAAAACTGGCTTTATGCAAAATAGCCTTGAACTCCACCAGCCAAATATACATACAGGTTATAGAGTTATTCCCTTAAGTGTCCACCATAGTGTCACTTGCCAGACTCCATTTTTAATGGAATCTGACCCACTCTGTTGCAAATTATTATTTGTTGCAGAAATATCTGACGAAGAGTAAGGATTACGTTTTGGGTTTCGAGTCTGCACCAACATGTTTTTGCCTGTGGCGTATCATGAAGATGGAGGCTCATTGAAGATTTATTTCCGCTGCTTTATTGTTTTGAGCTAGCTTTAAGCTATGCAAAGATGTATCGAACTATTTATTTTACCAAGTATGGATTATTCGTGTAATATTGATACAATGTTGTGATATTCATCGTAAATTGTGTGTGCAAATGAATCGATCCAGGGGTTTGCACTATACACAGGTACCTGCCATATTTTTAAGTGCAGGTACGCTACAATAACATAGTGCCAAAAGGATTAAGTGTAGTGATGATACCGCCAAGTATATGTGGCATTGCCGTCTCGGTCATATTGGTGTAAAGCGCATGAAGAAACTCCACACATATGGACTTTTGGACTCGTTGGATTTTGGATCACTCGATACATGCGAACCATGCCTTATGGGCAAAATGACCAAGACCCCGTTCAAAGGTTTCGTTGAAGGCGTCGGACTTGTTGGGGGTCATACATACAGATGTGTGTGGACCAATGAGCGTATCGACACGCAATGATTATCGTTACTTCGTCACCTTCACTGATGACTTGAGTGGATACGGTTATATCTATTTGATCAAACACAAGTCTGAAACTTTTGAAAAGTTCAAAGAATTTCAAAGTGAAGTTGAAAATCAGCTTAGCAAGAAAATCAAGCACCTCCGATCCGATCGTGGTGGCGAGTATTTGAGCTTTGAGTTTGGCACACTGAAGGCCTGTGGCATAGTGCCGCAACTTACGCCTGCCGGAACACCTCAACGTAACGGCGTGTCCGAGCGACGTAATCGTACTCTACTGGATAGTGTCCGGTCTATGATGTCTCTTACCGATTTGCATGTATCCTTCTGTGGTTATGCGTTAGAAACAGACGCATTCATTTTAAATAGGGCTCCATCCAAATTCGTTGAAACGACACCGTATGAATTATGGTATGGCAAGAAGCCTAAGTTATCATTTCTGAAGGTTTGGGGTTGTGAGCGTATGTTAAGAAACTACAGCCCGACAAACTCGAACCGAAGTCGGAAAAATTCGTCTTTGTAGGATATCCACGGGAAACGTAGGATACACCTTCTACAACCAAGTTGAGGGCAAAACGTTTGTCGCCAAGACCAGTACCTTTCTAGCGAAGGAGTTTCTCGCGAAAGGAGTAAGTGGGAGGAAGGGTAGACCTCGATAAGATCGTTGATCATGAACTCAAAATTCCGAGTGGCGCAACGGAAGCTATTCCGGAAACGTCCTCCACAGATGGAGTGGGAGAAACTGTCGAGGAAAGTATTCAACCTCGTAGGTCTGGTAGATCTCGTCTCGCACCAGAATGGTATGGCAACATGGTTTGCACCGTCATGTTAATTGAAGAAGACGAACCTACGAACTACAAGGAGGCAATGGCGAGTCGAGAGTCCGAGAAATGGATAGAAGCCACGAAATCCGAAATAGGATCCATGTATGATAACAAAGTGTGGACTTTGATGGATATTCCTGAAGGGCGCAAGGCCGTCGAGAATAAATGGATCTTTAAGAAAAAGACTGATGCTGATGGTAATGTGACCATCTATAAAGCTCGGCTTGTCGCAAAGGTTTCCGACAAGTTCATGGGATTGACTACGATGAAACTTTTTCACCAGTAGCGATGCTGAAGTCTATTCGGATTTTGTTAGCAGTTGTTGCATATTACGATTATGAAATACGGCAGATGGATGTCAAAACAGCCTTCCTAAATAGAAACATTGAGGAAGAGTTGTACATGGTACAACTGGAAGGTTTTGTCGATCCAGAAAATGTTGGCAAGGTATGGAAGCTTCAGCGCTCCATTTATGGATTGAAGCAAGCATCTCGGAGCTGGAATCTTTGTTTCGATGAGGTAATGAAAAGCTTTGGATTTATCCAAAATTTGGAACAGACCTGCATTTACAAGAAAATGAGTGGGAGCTCGGTTGTGTTCTTAGCACCATATGTAGATGACATATTGCTGATTGGGAATGATGTGGAACTTCTGAATAGCGTCAAGAATTATTTAAACAGTAAATTTTCCATGAAGGACTTAGGAGAAGCAGCATACGTCTTAGGCATTAAAATCTATCGTGATAGATCAAGACGTCTATTAGCGTTGAGTCAGAGTACTTATCTTGGTAAAATACTGAAGCGTTTCGGTATGGAGATGGCAAAGAAGGGTTCTCTGCCTGTTATCAAGAATAAAACATTGCGAAAGGCACCGTGTCCGGTAACAGAAAATGGTAAGGCCGAAATGACTAAACATTCGTATGCTTCAGCCATAGGATCGATTATGTATGCAATGTTAAGTACTAGACCTGATGTGGCATTGGCTCTAAGTTTGACAAGCCGTTTCCAGAGTAATCCAGGAATGGCGCATTGGATTGCTGTTAAGAGCATTTTTAAGTATCTCAATAAGACAAAGGAAATGTTCCTTGTCTATGGTGGCTGCGATGAGGAACTTAGCGTAACAAGTTACGTTGATGCAAGTTTCTGCTCAGACCCCGATGACTCTAAGTCACACACAGGTTATGTGTTCAAGGTGAATGGAGGCACCGTGTGCTGGAAAAGAGGGAAGCAACCCATTGTCGCGCAATCTACAATGGAGTCGGAGTACATTGCTGCTTGCGAAGCCGCGAATGAAGCTATGTGGCTGAGGAAGTTCATCATTGAACTTGGAGTGTTCCCGGGCGCGCAAGACCCCGTGATGCTCTTCTGCGACAATACGGGTGACATTGCTAACGCCAAGGAGCCAAGCTCTCACTCCATCGCCAAACACATTCTCCGATACTTCCATGTGATACGACAATACGTACAAGGAGGCGAAGTGAAGATTTGCAAAGTGCATACGGATCTGAATATGGCAGATCCCCTGACGAAGCCTCTTCCGCTTGACAAGCATGAAACACACCAAGTAGCTATGGGTGTTAAGCTTTTACCAAGTTGTAATCTAGATTAATTTGTACTCTAGTGCAAGTGGGAGACTGAAGGAGATATTCCCTAGAGGCAATTAATAAAGTGTATTTCTTTATCATATCTCTTTTGTTCATAATACGTTTTTGTATCATGTTAGAACCGTATTAAGCGGAAACATTAATAGGGGTGTGATGCGTAAACAACCAGGTCCCTAGTAGCCTCTACTTAGACTAGTTTCTTTGCGCGATCGATGATCGAGGTTTCCCGATCATAGGGCATGGCGCCGGTCGGCAATCAAAATCATATCGTTGGTGTAACGATGTGATGGACATACCCATATTTGTAGGACATAGTCATTACGCCTTCGTCCGTGAGATCAGCTCTTATTGTTATCCCTAGAAGATACTTTGATTGCACCAAACGTCGTATCTTATATAGTATGACAATAACGGTGATACTTTTGGGTATCAGAAGGGGGAAGTTGAGACGAGGGGTCAAGAGCGGGATTTGCCAATCCGCATAGCAGGATAGATAATCTAGAGCCCACTCGGTGAGATTATGTCTAATGATCTTGCAAGCATGTGACTAGGTCACGGAGACATGAAATCATAGACGAGTAGAAGATAGCGTTGTCGGTAACAAGGTCAGCTAGATATGGAGATATCTATGAACGATACTCGGACACGCTAAGTATCGTCATGGCGAAAGGTTTAAGACTTTACGTTCAGGTTTGATAGATGAAAGTCATTCGTTATATCACAGGGATTAATTCATGGAGTCCAGGCCTACGAGTTAGTCGTTGATCAGAGAGGAGTCTCGATCATACCTATTATTATATCAAACCCCGCTAGGGTAACACACTTAAGAGGTTTTGACAAGACAACCGGAAAGGAAAGAGATCACCGGGAACGTCCCGGGAGAGGTCCGATGGAGATCGGGCATCGACGAAATAGTTTTCGGAGCTAGAATAAATTTTATATATTATGTTTGATATTAATTAGTGTAATTAATGTTTCAATATGATTTTATATATTTATTTTTGATTTTATTTAGGCTGATTTCCCTAAATGGGCCTTCTGGTCGAAAGAAGGCCCAAGAGGGGAAAATTCCCTAGGGGAATTCGGTAGGGGCCAAGGTGGCCGGCCTAGGTGGGCCACAAGGGGCCCACCAGGTGGCCGGCGCACCAAGAGCCGCACCAGGCATGTGGGATTTAGTCCCACATTGCCTGGTGAGCAGGTTGGTGAAAGAGCATTTTCCCTCATGTGTGGTTTTGGTAATTGAATGACAATCTCTATGGACTAATGTTTGCATTGAGATATCATTATAGATCATGTCCATGGAATTGTGGAGTTCATGTGTTGGACTCTTGAAGCTTATGTGTTGAGTGGAGCATATTGCAAGTATGTCTTGAAGGATTCAAGACATCATATTAGTGAAGAAATGTTGGAAGATACAAGGTTGATCAAGATGTTGATCAACACACAAAGCTACAAGATGTTGATATCTTTCTTGTACAATTTTTGGATCCTCAATATAGTTTGATCCCCTTCATCTATTCGTCATTGGATAAGTGCATTTGATTTCCCTCATATCATGAGAAATGCATAAATCATGAAGGAGATCTTATTATGTTACCTTTCCAAAGCTTTTCGCCCATTTCGGCAATCGTTGCCAATGGGGGAGAAGTTTTGGAGGGTTGTATGGAATTGGATTTGTACTTTGGTTTATTCTTAAGTATTTGCCTTCCTTGCCTTTGCATTCGTTGCTTGGTTTTATATATATAGTGGAAACTCCGCCATCGGTAATGGTCGATAATATATGCAATGAATTCATATTCATACACACGTGCATAAATTATGGGGGAGTTTGCTCTATATATGTGGATGGACTAACATGACATACCTTTGTAGTATTTGATGTTAGTGCAACCATTCTTGTTCGTTAAATTCCATATTATAAACCCTCTCAAAAGAGATTGTCATCAATTACCAAACTGGGGGATATTGAAAGAGCATTTTCCCTCATGTGTGTTTTTGGTAATTGAATGACAATCTCTATGTACTAATGTTTGCATTGAGATATCATTATAGATCATGTTCCATGGAATTGTGGAGTTCATGTGTTGGGCTCTTGAAGCTTATTTGTTGAGTGGAGCATATTGCAAGTATGTCTTGAAAGATTCAAGACATCATATTAGTGAAGAAATGTTGGAAGATACAAGGTTGATCAAGATGTTGATCAACACACAAAGCTACAAGATGTACCAAGAGCGATCATGTATCTCTTGGGATGGTAAACACTTGTCCGCATAGCTTTGTGAACTAACCCATGATATATGTGTGTGTGGTATCTTTATATGAGGTTAGGTATCTTCCCATGGGCTTGCATCAAATGAAGATTTAATATAGCTCATGGAGGATGACGTCATGTGGTGATCGTCATCAAGGTGAGATGTGCAAGACCAAGACCAAGAGAAGCTTCTTGAAGAGATCCTATGCTTGGTGCTTGCAATGGATACATGAAGATGGAGCTAAGCGAGACTCTCCCATTGTGAGCATGGGGGAGTATTTGGAGAAGTCTTCATCAAGCATGTGCTTGGACGCGCAATCAAGAAAGATGATCCACTTGAATAGATCAAGATAGTTATCATCCACCTCAAGTGGAATGCTCAAGGCAAAGGTATGATCTTGATAGGGCTATAGGATAGAAAGGTGTACTATCAAGAGGGGTTCTCAAGTTAGTAACTTGATCGCATCCTTGTGGAGAGCTCAAACCTTTGCATACTTGGCATATCATATTTCTTGGTTCTTATTTGGGTTTTATGTTAGTGAGGAGTTAGAGCTTGGCTCATCTCCATGTCAAGCTCTTGTTCATCGAAATCGGTTTTACTTTGGACAACTTGTTGCGTTTTCGGTGGCGGAAATATTGTCGGTTCTACCGTGAGGAAAGTCCCACACCTTGCCATGTGTGGCGATTTTACTCTATTTGTTGGGTGCTCATCGTCGCTATCTTTCCAACAAAATTGGTCTCACCTCATTTGGAGTTCATTTGCAAAAGTTATAGCGGTTTTCGTTTCAGTGTTTTGCTGATTCGGATTATTGGGGTCGTATATTTCGCTCTACCGGAATTTCCGGTTCCCCAGCTCATTCAACAAAACGGCTAAGGAAAGGAGAAAAAGGGTTCTGACTCCAGTCGGAAATTGTGCTCGGAAATTTCCGTCTACCGGAATTTCCGAGTGCACCCAGAAAGCCCTCCAGTTTTGGCTAAGGAAAGAAGGACTTTTGGTTCTGACTCGAACCGGAAATTGTGCTCGGAAATTTCCATATACCGGAATTTCCGAGTGCCCCCAGAAAAGTCCTCCAGAAATGGCTAAGGAAAAGTTTGGTTTTGGTTCTGACTCCAGCCGGAATTTCAACTCGGAAATTTCATGGACTCGGAATTTCCGGTTGACCGGAATTTCCGAGTCTCACTTATACCGGAATTTCTGAGTGTCGAAACAGCCAACGGCTATATTTCCTGGAGGGGTATAAATACCCCTCCCCTTCTTCTTCCCCAGCTAACCCAAGGCAGCACGTTTTCCCCTCTCTCCTACTCCATTGTTGACCTTGGAAAGCTCACTTCCCTCTCAATCCCTCCATTGAATCTTCCATATTCTTTAGGGAAAGTTGAGAGGAGATCTAGATCTACAATCCTACCAATCAATCTCTCCTCTAAGTGAGGGGAACTTAGTGGATCTAGTTCTTGGAGTTCCTCTTTGTTCTTCCTCTCTTCTCCCCCCATAAGCATTAGTTGCTTTTGGTGGGATTTGGGAGTGAAGGATTTGACTCCTTTGTGGTTTCCTTTGTTCTTCCTCTCTTATTCCCCCATAAACATGTGTTGTTGTGTTGGAATTTGAGAGTGAAGGACTTGAGCACTTCGTGTGCTCTTGCCATTGCATTTGCATCGGTTTGTGCTCTCCACGAGATTTGTGGAAGTGAAAGATTGTGAGCTTGTTACTCTTGGTCTATGGACCCTAGACGCCTTTTGTGGCCGGCCTTTTGTGGCCAAGACCTTTTGTGGTCAAGACCTTTTGTGGTCACTTGAGAGCCCCCAATTAAGTTGTGGGTGTGTGCCTCAAGAGTTGTACGGGATTCGATCTCCGCCCCAAAGGAGATCAATAGTGGAAGTTGAACTCGCAACCTTTTGCGGTTGAGTTCATCAGGAGAAGAAGGTGAGCCTTTGTGGCATTGCGGCTAACCTGTTGTGGTTGCGCACACCTCTCCAAACGAGACGTACACCCTTTGGGTGGAACTCGGGAATACATCCTCGTCTCCGCGTGCCTCGGTTATTTCTATACCCGAGCTCTTTACTTATGCACATTACATTGTGATAGCCTTCGTGCTTGAAGTCATATATTTTGCTATCACCTTGTTACTTGTATTGCTTAGCATAAGTTGTTGGTGCACATAGGTGAGCCTAGTATTTATATCTAGGTTGTATGCTTGTTAAAGTAAACCTCTAGTTTTATTCCGCCTTTATCAAGCATACCGGAATTTCCGGGTCATTCTTGGACCGGATATTCCAGCTCCTCGGAAAAAGTTTTAAATCGCCTATTCACCCCCTCCCCCCCCCCCCCCCTCTAGGCGACGTCTATCCGTTCAATTGGCTCCCCCCCCCCCCCCCCCCCCGGGAGCCTATACAAGAAGGGGCACCCCTGGCCTTTTAATTCACCAATTAATTCTTCAATTCTCTATCGATTTTGTGATTCCCTGTGTCGGAGTTGCGCCGAGTTGAGAGGGGATCTCTCCACCATAAGCCCGCTGCCGCACTGGTGGTGTTCCGGTCCAAGTCTTTCGCTGCTCGTCCTGGACTGGAGCTTCGGAGGCCGTCGTCTCCACCGTACATGTGTAACACCCTGCGATGTACTGCGCTAGCGGTGCTGGGATGTCTGCTTCCTCTTCACGACCTTGAGGTTGGCTTCGTCGGTCTTCATCGTCAACTTTCATGCGGAAACGTAATCCCGCTTTCAGTCTAAAAGAGTATGTATTCCGATCTCCGTTCGTACTACTATATCTGCATAGAATAGATCTTGGTATGTATTAAGGATATCGTTGCTAGGAATTTTTTTGTTTTCTACCTACGATCCCCTTCACGGCCTTCCGCCAAACCAGGATTCAAGCCAGAATAGGGTATCTCGTCTGTTACCTACGGATGCCCTAGTCTGATGTGCTCCTTAATAGATTGGATGGCGTGGCAAAACTGGGACCCCTCTTTGCGCTCACACGCCAACAAGGGGCAACCCCTAAGATACTTGGCTTTCACCAAATCAAGCCAGAGGCCCCCCTAACCCCGAAGAATCCTCCACACCCAGAGTAGCATCAGGGCCTTATTCATGTGGCAAGACGCAAGAATACCTATGCCCCCAAGCTGAAGGGGATCATGTGCAGAAAACAAAAAATTTCCTACCAACGATATCCTAAAAGCATGCCAAGATCTATTCTATGCAGATATAGTAGTACGAACGGAGATCGGAATACGTACCCTTGTAGACCGAAAGCGGGGATTACGTTCCCGCACAAACGTTGTCGATGAAGACCGACGAAGCCAACCTCAAGGTCGTGTAGAGGAAGCAGACCTCCGAGTACCGCTAGCGCAGCACCTCGCAGAGCGTCACACACGTACGGTGGAGACGACGGCCTCCGAATCTCCAGTCTAGGACGAGCAGCGGAATACTTGGACCGGAACACCAGCAGCGCGGCAGCGGGCTATGGAGGAAGAGATCCCCCTCCTCAGCTCGGCGCGGCTCCGACAAGGGAACCACGAGATCGAGAGAGAAATTGGTGAATTAAAAGGCCAGGGGTGCCCCTTCTTATATAGGCTCCCAGGGGGAGCCAACCTTGCCAGCCAGGCAATGTGGGACTATCCCCCCTTGCCTGGTGCGGCTAGGATAGGTGCGCCGGCCTCCTGGTGGGCCCCTTGGCCCATCCAGGCCGGCCACCATGGCGCCCACCGAATCCCCTAGGGATTTTTCCCCCTCTTGGGCCTTCTTTCGACCGGAAGGCCCATTTAGGGAAATCAGCCTAAATAAATTCAAAAATAATATATATATAAAATCATATTTGCATATTAATTATACTAATTAATATCAAACATAATATATATAATTTTTCCTAGCTCCGAAAACTCTTTCGTCGCTACCCGATCTCCATCGGACCCCTCCCGGGACGCTCCCGGTGATCTCTTTCCTTTCCGGTTGTCTTGTCGAAACCCCTTAAGTGTGTTACCCTGGCGGTTCGATATAATAACAGGTATGACCAAGACTCCTCTATGATCAACAACTAACTCGTAGGCCTGGACCCCATGAATAAATCTCTGTGATATAACGAATGACTTTGATCTATCAAACCTGAACGCAAAGTCTTAAACCTTTTGCCATAGCGATACTTAGCATGTCCGAGCGTCGTTCCATAGATATCTCCATACCTAATCCCGACCTCGTTACCGACAACGCTACCTTCTACGCGTTCATGATCTCACGTCTCTGTGACCTAGTCACATGCTTGCAAGCTCATTAGACATGATCTCACCGAGTGGGCCCGAGAGTATCTATCCTGCTATGCGGACTGGCAAATCCCGCTCTTGACCCCTCGTCTCAACTACTCCTTTCCGATACCCAAAAGTATCACCGTTATTGTCATACTATATAAGATACGACGTTTGGTGCGATCAAAGTATCTTCCAGGAAACAATAAGAGTTGATCTCACGGTCAAAGGCGTAACGACTACGTTCTCCAAATCTGGGTATGTCCATCACATCGTTCTCCAACGATAAGACTCCCATTGCCGACCGGCGCCATGCCCCATGACCGGGAAACCTCGATCATCAATCGCGCAACGAAACTAGTCTTAGTAGAGGCTACTAGGGACCTGGTTGTTTACGTATCACACCCGTATTAATGTTTCCTCTTAATACACAAAAACCTATTATGAACAAACAAGATATGATAAAGAATACACTTTATTAATTGCCTCTAGGGCATATCTCCTTCAGTCTCCCACTTGCACTAGAGTACAAATTAATCTAGATTACAACCTGGTAAAAGCTTAACACCCATAGCTAACTGGTGCTTTTCATGCTTGTCAAGCGGGAGAGGCTTCGTCAGCGGATCTGCCACATTCAGATCCGTATGCACTTTGCAAATCTTCACATCGCCTCCTTGTACGTACTGACGTATCACATGGAAGCGTCGGAGAATGTGTTTGGCGGTGGAGTGAGACCTCGGCTCCTTGGCGTTCGCAATGGCACCCGTATTGTCGCAGAAGAGGATCACGGGGTCTTGCACTCTCGGGAACACTCCAAGTTCGATGACGAACTTCCTCAGCCACACAGCTTCATTCGCGGCTTCGCAAGCAGCGATATACCCCGACTCCATTGTAGATTGTGCGACTATGGGTTGCTTCCCACTTCTCCAGCACACGGCACCTCCATTCATCTTGAACACGTAACCTGCCTGTGACTTACAGTCATCGGGGTCTGAGCAGAAACTTGCATCTACGTAACCCGTTACGCCAAGTTCTTCATCGCAGCCACCATACACAAGGAACATTTCCTTTGTCTTATTGAGATACTTAAGAATGCTCTTAACAGCTATCCAATGCGGCATTCCAAGATTACTCTGGAACCGGCTTGTCAAACTTAGAGCTAATGCCACATCCGGTCTAGTACTCAACATTGCATACATGATCGATCCTATGGCTGAAGCATAAGGATGTTTGGTCATTTCGGCCTTACCCAGTTCGGTCACCGGACATTGTGCCTTCCGCAATATCTTATTCTTGATAACCGGCAGAGAACCCTTCTTTGCCTTCTCCATACCGAAACGCTTCAGTATTTTATCAAGATAAGTACTCTGACTCAGTGCTAATAGGCGCCTTGATCTATCACGATAGATTTTTTATGCCTAAAACATACGCAGCTTCTCGTAAGTCCTTCATGGAAAATTTACAGTTTAAATATTTTTTCACGCTATTCAGAAGTTCCACATCATTCCCAATCAGCAATATGTCGTCAACATACAGTGCTAAGAACACAACCGAGCTCCCACTCATTTTCTTGTAAATGCAGGTCTCTTCCACATTTTGGATAAATCCAAAACCTTTGATTACCTCATCAAAGCGAAGATTCCAGCTCCGAGATGCCTGCTTCAATCCATAGATGGATCGCTGAAGCTTGCACACCTTGTTAGCATTTCCTGGATCGACAAAACCTTCCGGCTGTACCATGTACAACTCTTCCTCAATGTTTCCATTTAGGAAGGCCGTTTTGACGTCCATCTGTCAGATTTCATAATCATAATAGGCAGCTACCGCTAACAAAATCCGAATAGACTTAAGCATCTCTACCGGTGAAAAAGTTTCATCGTAGTCAATTCCATGAACTTGTCGAAAACCCTTTGCGACAAGCCGAGCTTTATAGACGGTCACATTACCATCAGCATCAATCTTCTTCTTAACGATCCATTTATTCTCGACGGCCTTGCGCCCTTCGGGAATATCCATCAAAGTCCACACTTTGTTATCATACATGGATCCTATTTCGGATTTCGGCTTCAAGCCATTTCTCGGATTCTAGACTCACCATCGCCTCCTTGTAGTTCGTAGGTTCGTCTTGTTCAACTAACATGACGGTGCAAACCATGTTGCCATACCATTCTGGTGCGATCCGAGATCTACCAGACCTACGAGGTAGAACACCTTCCTCGACAGTTTTTCCCACTCCTTCCACGGAGGACGTTTCCGGAATTGCTTCCGTTGCGCCACTCGGAATCTCGAGTTCAGGATCAACGATTTCATCGAGGTCTACCTTCCTCCCACTTACTCCTTTCACGAGAAACTCCTTCTCTAGAAAGGTACCGGTCTTCACGACAAAAGTTTTGCCCTCAGCTTGGTTGTAGAAGGTGTACCCAACGTTTTCCCGCGGGTATCCTACAAAGACGACTTTCTCCGACTTCGGTTCGAGTTTGTCGGGCTGTAGTTTCTTAACGTACGCCTCACAACCCCAAACCTTCCGAAACGATAACTTAGGCTTTTGGCCATACAATAATTCATACGGTGTCGTTTCAACGGACTTGGACGGAGCCCTATTTAAAATGAATGCGGCTGTTTCTAACGCATAACCCCAGAAGGACACTGGCAAATCGGTAAGAGACATCATAGATCGAACACTATCCAGTAGAGTACGATTACGTCGCTCGGACACGCCGTTACGCTGCGGTGTTCCGGCTGGCGTAAGTTGGGGTACTATGCCACAACTCTTCATATGTGTGCCAAACTCAAAACTCAAGTATTCTCCACCGCGATCGGATCGGAGATGCTTGATTTTCCTATTAAGCTGATTCTCAACTTCACTTTGGAATTCTTTGAACTTTTCAAACGTTTCAGACTTGTGTTTCATCAAATAGATATAACCGTATCTACTCAAGTCATCAGTGAAGGTGGCGAAGTAACGATAACCATTGCGTGTCGAAACGCTCATCGGTCCACACACATCTGTATGTATGATCCCCAACAAATCCGACGCCCGTTCAACGAAACCTTTGAACGGTGTCTTGGTCATTTTGCCCATGAGGCATGGTTCGCATGTATCGAGGGATCCGAAATCCAACGAGTCCAAAAGTCCATCGGAGTGGAGTTGCTTCATGCGCTTTACACCAATATGACCAAGACGGCAATGTCACAAATACATGGCGGTATCGTCACTACACTTAATCCGTTTGGCTTCTATGTTATGGATGTGAGTACTACGGTCGAGATTCAACAAGAATAAACCATTATTCTCGGGAGCATCAACATAAAAGATATCATTCATATAAATAGCACAATTGCTTGACACTGATTTAAATGAATAACCGTCTTGTAACAAGCAAGACCCACTTATAATGTTTACACTCAAGGATGGCACAAAATAACACTTATTTAAAACCAAAACTAATCCCGATGGTAGATGCAGAGGGAGCGTGCCGACAGCCACCACGTCGACTCTCGATCCGTTGCCGACGCGCATCGTCACATCATCCTTCGCCAGCCACCGTCTATTCCGTAACTCCTCCTGAGAGTTACATATATGAGCAACATAACCAGAATCAAATACCCACGTGTTGCTCCGGGCGGATGCAAGGTACACATCTATAACATGTATATCAAATATACCTTGCTCTTTGTCGACCGTCTTGCCAAACTTCCTATCCTCCAGGTACTTGGGGCAGTTGCGCTTCCAGTGACCCTTCCCCTTGCAGTAGAAACACTCCACGCTAGCTCTGGGACCAGACCTGTTAGTCCTGGGCTTGGCAGCCAACTTTGCCTCCCTCCTGGACTTCCAGCTCTGCTTTCCCTTGCCACCGGATTTCTTGAAATCAACGGTCTTGTTGACCATCAACAGCGTGTGCTCCTTCTTAATCTCTACCTCAGCAGTCTTGAGCATCACGAACACTTCACCCAGGGACTTAGCCATGCCCTGCATGTTGTAGTTCATGACGAAGCCTTTGTAGCTAGGGGGCAACGATTGCAACACCCTGTCAATCGCCAGCTCATCGGGAATCTTGCATTCCAGAGCATTCAGGCGTTGAATGTAGCCAGACATCTTGACTACATGCTCGCTCACACTGCTATGCTCTTCCATCTTGGCCGAGAAGAAAAGCTCAGAAGCCTCATATCTCTCAGCCTTAGCCTGCGGCGCGAAGACAACCTTAAGATCCGAAATGATCTCAAAGGTGCTCATCTTCTCAAAGCGCTTTTGCAGGTCGGCTTCCATGGCGTAGAGCATGCCACTCTGGACAAAGGCAGAATCCTCCGATCGGGTCTGGAAGACCTTCTTCTCATCCTCAGAGGCATCATCTGCGGGAGGGTCACCTATGGCGGCATCAATGACGTAGGCCACCCTATGGGGAGTGAGGAGGATCCTCAGGTTGCGGAACCAGGCCATGAAGTTTGACCCATTGGTCTTAAGCTTTTCTTTCTCAAGGAACAGACCTAGGTTAAACGAGGGGCGAGACATCTACAATGGAATTTGCAACAACATAAGACTTTGTTCATAATAATTTTGAGTTATAGTATTTTAGAAAATAACTAACATAACTCCCACTCAAACGAACATCCCACCTGGTCGTTTAAGCGATTACACGACCCCCATCCATTGCACCACCCCTCATCATCAGAGCCGGCGGCACAACTTCAAGAGTAGACAAAAACGTCCGCCACACCAATTTTGTGACTCGTGCTCGACCTTTCGGTCTTCCTGTTCCGAGGCCATATTTCTGAATATGCTAGGCTCGCCACCAAAGACCTCCACGCTGACGCTTGTGCAACATGGCTTACACCCACTGTATGCGAACGACGAGATGTCTGACACCCGATCATCACGGCCTGCCTCATAACGTAGAACTTTCTTGGTGGTGCGCGTTGGAGGGAGAACACTAGTGGTATTAAGAAGGTATCACCTTATACAGCTACCGCCGTGTAACTAATGTATACTATACACACAATCACACAATATAAGATGCACACAAAACATCAAATGTAATGCAATGTGATATAGTCCATTGCGCCATGGTCTTCTTGGCGCCCGCAGTTTATAAACAATTTAATAAACCTACCTTGACCATATCACATAGCCCCTGCAAAATAAAGTTAGACGCTTCTACTTTATCTTTTGCATATTTTACGTGGCTCGGGGCTTTCGTAAGTAGAACCGCTTCATACCTACGAACCTTATGACCACAACAACGATCCAATAATTGCATCCCTTTCGGGGCCTCCATTGAAAATGCGAAGACCAACTAAAGAGATAGAAACTGACACCCGCCAGCCACATATACGGTACAAGCCGTATGTCAGTAGTGGAACCAGTCTCGCGTAAGCGTACGCGTAAAGTCGGTCCGGGCCGCTTCATCAACTCAATGCCGTTGGAATACACAAGTGCACGCTAGAGGGTAGAAAATAACAGGAACGGTGCCCCCGTGCAGAACACGGGTTCTAACAGCGTACAGCTATATCTACGATAGATCGGCTCTGATACCACTGAAGGGGATCGTGTGCAGAAAACAAAAAATTTCCTACCAACGATATCCTAAAAGCATGCCAAGATCTATTCTATGCAGATATAGTAGTACGAACGGAGATCGGAATACGTACCCTTGTAGACCGAAAGCGGGGATTACGTTCCCACACAAACATTGTCGATGAAGACCGACGAAGCCGACCTCAAGGTCGTGTAGAGGGAGCATACCTCCGAGTACCGCTAGCGCAGCACCTCGCAGAGCGTCACACACGTACGGTGGAGACGATGGCCTCCGAAGCTCCAGTCCAGGACGAGCAGCGGAATACTTGGACCGGAACACTAGCAGCGCGGCAGCGGGCTATGGTGGAAGAGATCCCCCTCCTCAGCTCGGCGCGGCTCCGACAAGGGAACCACGAGATCGAGAGAGAAATTGGGAATTAATTGGTGAATTAAAAGGCCAGGGGTGCCCCTTCTTATATAGGCTCCCAGGGGGAACCAACCTTGCCAGCCAGGCAATGTGGGACTATCCCCACATGCCTGGTGCGGCTAGGATAGGTGCGCCGGCCTCCTGGTGGGCCCCTTGGCCCATCCAGGCCGGCCACCATGGCCCCCACCAAATCCCCTAGGGATTTTTCCCCCTCTTGGGCCTTCTTTCGACCAGAAGGCCCATTTAGGGATATCAGCTTAAATAAATTCGAAAATAAATATTTAAAATCATATTTGCATATTAATTACACTAATTAATATCAAACATAATATATATAATTTTTCCTAGCTCCGAAAACTCTTTCGTCACTGCCCGATCTCCATCGGACCCCTCCCGGGACGCTCCCGGTGATCTCTTTCCTTTCCGGTTGTCTTGTCGAAACCCCTTAAGTGTGTTACCCTAGCGGTTCGATATAATAACAGGTATGACCAAGCCTCCTCTATGATCAACGACTAACTCGTAGGCCTAGACCCCATGAATTAATCCCTGTGATATAACGAATGACTTTCATCTATCAAACCTGAACGCAAAGTCTTAAACCTTTTGCCATAGCGATACTTAGCATGTCCGAGCGTCGTTCCATAGATATCTCCATACCTAATCCCGACCTCGTTACCGACGACGCTACCTTCTACTCGTTCATGATCTCATGTCTCCGTGACCTAGTCACATGCTTGCAAGCTCATTAGACATGATCTCACCTAGTGGGCCCGAGAGTATCTATCCTGCTATGCGGACTGGCAAATCCCACTCTTGACCCCTCGTCTCAACTACTCCTTTCCGATACCCAAAAGTATCACCGTTATTGTCATACTATATAAGATACGACGTTTGGTGCGATCAAAGTATCTTCCAGGAATAACAATAAGAGTTGATCTCATGGTCAAAGGCGTAACGACTATGTTCTCCAAATCTGGGTATGTCCATCACATCGTTCTCCATCGATATGACTCCCATTGCCGACCGGCGCCATGCCCCATGACCGGGAAACCTCGATCATCAATCGCGCAACGAAACTAGTCTTAGTAGAGGCTACTAGGGACCTGGTTGTTTACGTATCACACACGTATTAATGTTTCCGCTTAATACGGTTCTAGCATGACACAAAAACCTATTATGAACAAACGAGATATGATAAAGAATACACTTTATTAATTGCCTCTAGGGCATATCTACTTCACAAGCTCCTTGGGGGCGCAAATATCAGCCCACTTCACCATGTGGTACTTCTGCTTCCCAGATGCCGCTTGCTAGAAGAATCTAGCCAGCTCTTTGTCGAAGCTAGCATGGATCCCGTCCGGCAAGATATACATCCCCATCATATATAGGGTGAGGCTAGACATGCACGAGTCAATCAAGATCGTTTTGCTACCCTTGGAGGTGAACCTCCCTTGCCAAGGTTCCAATTTAACTCGTGCAACAAGGGGTCCGAAATCCTTAGCAAGGATCCGAGTGTCCCAGATTGGCATTCCCAGATATGTAACTGGGAATGACGCCAACCTGCAATTCAGGTTGTCCGCGATCCTCTGCTGGTCTTCCTCCGAGTACCCTAAAACCACGACTTCGCTCTTGTCGAAGTTGATCTTAAGGCCCGACATGGCCTCAAAGCAGAGGAGTAAGAACTTGAGATTAACAATATCCCGTTCTGACCCCTCTACCTTAATCATAGTGTCATCAGCATACTGTAAGTGGGTCACGCCCCCCCCCCCCCTCCCGGGACAAGATGTCGTCCCAAGACACCAGTGATGTGGCCGACTGTCTTAGCACGCTCTAAGACCTCCGCAAGGGCATCCACCACGGAATTCAAAAGCAAGGGGGAGATAGGATCCCGCTGCCTAACTCCACAGGTAGACCGAAAATAGGGACCTACTTCCCCATTCACGTTAATGGTTGTGTTGCCACTCATCACCAGCTGCATGATCCACCCAATCATCCTATCATCAAACCCCCTCCACTCCAGAACTAAGCGGAGGAAGGCCCAGTCTAGGCGGTCATACGCCGTTCTGGCGGCGTGTTTTTACCTCATGAATAACCTCACTCGGAGCTAGGATTCCATCGTATATGAACCGGCCTTTTAGAAAGGCGAACTGGTAAGGGTGCGTGATCCGCTACAACCTTAGATAGGATCCTATAGATGACATTAAGAACAGTGATGGCACGAAATTGGCGGATGTCCGTGGCTCCCACTGAAGGGGTTCCGGTGCAGAAAACTATAATTTTTCTATCGTAAGAACGCCCTAACTAGTCAGGATCTATCTATCTAGAACATGCGATAACGGTGGCGGAACGGGTCACATACCTCCATGTAGACGATAGCGGGGATTACACTCCCGCACAAGCGTTGACGATGAAGTCGTACGTAGACGACCTCGAGGTCACGGAGAACTTGCCGCGACGATGTAGACGATGACGCCGGGATGTCGACGATGACCTGCGTCGACATGCGTCGGGCGGAAGATAGCGTGGCGCCGGCGGCAGGGGCAGCGGCAGGGCTGCTGGGTGGGCGAGATGACGTCGCCCAGGCTGCTCAAATGTGGTGCCTCCGAGCACTCGCAAACATACGGAGCTTAACAACAACCCCCGGTCACTCAGATCCAGCTGAGATCGCAGGGGTAGAACTTTTCTGTAATCCCGCAGGGCAACGGCGCCCGGCGGTATAGCTTTGGTGGAGAGAGGAGGCAAAACGGGCGGAGAAACAGCTCGGCCGGCTTGCTACAAATTTAATTGTATTTTCCATTAATTAATCAAATTAATATGCCTTGCTATATAAAGGGGGGAGGGGTGTGCAAACTACCTAGCTCCCCCATGTGGGACTAAACAAAGGAGAGAGGGGAGAGGGTTCGGCCTGGCCATGGGCTGGCCGCACCAGCCAAGGCCCCGCCCCCCTCCTTGGTGCGCCCCCCCCCCCCCCTAATGGGCCCCAATTGGCCCATTAGGTGGGATGCCCCTTTTTCCTTTATTTTTAATTAATATAAAATTAATATAAAATACTAATAATTCATAAGTAATATATTTGCATATTATTTAATCTCCCGTGACTCCAAAACATTTTCCGAACCACCCGAACATCTTTCAGACATTCCCGGAACCATTCCAGACCTTCCCGGAACTCCTTCCGGACCACCGGAACTCTTTCCGGATCATTTATTTCTCTCCAATAAAATCCTATAATATTCCAGAACCTTCTCAAGGTGTCGTTAAGACCTTAAGTTTGTTACGCTACGGTTCGAGAACACTCCAGACATGGTCGAGACCCTTCGCTCGCCAATGACCGCCAGGGATACCTGGACGCATATGACGGTCCCTGTGCATTCCACGAATATCGTCGTTGAACCATAAATATGATATTCATTCCCTTTGTTTTTACGATACTATCTTGTCCGAGATATGATTTCAGACATTCGATGCCCTGTTGTATCTCGTTACTGACAAAGATTATTAACTCATTTATGATATTACATCTCCATGACCTAGTCATAAGCTGCACAGCTATATAGATGCAATCTCACCGAGTGGGCCCAGAGTATCTTTCTATTACAAGAATGAATAAATCCCGCTCTTGATCCTTACATCTCAACATACTCTTTCGGGATACCCAAGATGGACACCGTTATTGTCATGCTATATAAGACACAATGTTTGATGCTCTCAAAGCACCCCCTACGGAGTAGCAATAACTACGGTCTCACGGTAAGCTATCATATTACTTATCTATTGCAAATGACAAAAATCGTAATACGATCTTATTGCAATACATTGCGTATGTCCATCACCTTATTTAACCAATAAGATGACCCCATTGTAAACCGACGTCATTGTCCTCGATGGGGAATCTCGATCAACTGTTGCCCAACGGACTAGTTTATATAGAGGCTTACTAGGGACTTTGGTTGTCTATGTATCACACGTGTATTAATAATTCCGATTAATACAGTTATAGCACAATACAAAGACATATTATAAACTTAAGAGATAATGCAATAAATACTACTTATTTATTTGCCTCTAGGGCATATCTCCTTCACCCACGACCTTGGGAATCAGGGTCACCACGCCAAAGTTTAGCCGTGATACCACCAGTGTTCCAATATAAAACTCTTGAAACATAGGCATAATCACGGCCTTAGCCGCTTCCCAGAAAGTCTGGAAGAAGGCCACTGGAAGACCATCCGGTCCCGGGGCCGAATTGGCTTTCATCTCCATCATCGCCTTCTGCACCTCTTCCGGTAGGAACGGGAGGGTTAAGTCCGCATTCTCCCTGTCTGAGACTCTAGACCGAACTGGCCATAAGTCCACTGCCAGGGATACCCCGGAACGGGGTCCTGCCGAGAAAAGCTCCTTATAAAAGGAGTAAATATGGATGAGATCTCTGCTGGTACCTCCAGCAGGCGGTCGTTCTCCTAAAGGCAAGGAATCGAGCATTTCCTGCGACGGCCATTGGTTATCGCGTGGAAGTATGCCTTATTCGCGTCGCTCTTGAGGAGCCAGTTTTGGTGACTCCGCTGTCGCCAAAATAGCTCCTCACCCTTGAAGATCTCCATAAGGGAGCTCTCCAATGCATATCGTTGGACCCATTGGTCAGCCGTCAGACTAACCGAGTACGACGTACTCTCCAACTCTTGTATGTCCCGTAATAAAGTCGCCTTCTGCTGTCGTAGGCCTGCACCTAGATTGGCTCCCCAACCCCTCATGAACTGGCGCACCATCTGAGCACAGTGGTGCCAGACATCCACTGCGTTGAAAATACGCGGAGGATGGTTGGCTGCCCATGCCCACTTGAGGCGAACGGCTTCCACAAACCCTGGCTGACCTAGCCAGAAGTTTTCAAAGTGGAACCGGTTCAGACTTGGCGGCGCGGTGCCTCCAGAGACGACAGCAATAAGGGTGAGTGATCAGAAACTATCCTGGTGATCGCACGGAGTGAGCAGAGAGGGTATGCTATCTCCCAGTCGACTGAGACGAGCACCCTATCCAGTACACTCCGAATAGGGTCTACCCGGTTGTTCGACCAGGTGTAGCGAGCTCCCACCCTGTGGATCTCTCTAAGAGCGAGATCCGCAATGCAATCGTTGAATATCCTCATTCTCCGGGGGTCCATATTCGCCGAGCTCTTGTCCTCCGGGGCTCGTATCAAGTTGAAGTCCCCGACAATAATAAGAGGGGTGGAGCAGCGCTCCACCTTCGCGCTCAGCTCAGCGAGGAACACCGGTGCTCTAGTATGGTCAACGGGGCCATACACAATGATCACCTCCCACCTGAAGGATGATCGTCTATGTCTGACAAGCATGCTCACATAGAACTCACCCCGGTACATATCCTCCACCTCGAAGGTCTCCTCCTTTACCCCAAGGAGGACACCCCCAGAGTGCCCACTAGAGGGAGCCACTGCCACACATATTTGTGTGGCCTAAGCCCCTACAGCTCCTGAATGGAGAAGTCTTGACGGATCGTCTCCTGAATCACCACAATGGTCGCATCCTCTTGCCGTATGTAGTCCCGGGGCTGTTTGCGACATCCGGGTTGCCCGAACCCCTGCATGTTCCAATCGAATACTCTTATGACTGTATCCATCAAGAAACAATGTCAAAGGTAGTCCCCTTACGGGGGATGGATCGAGCTCTACCAGTAGCCGAGGGTTGTGCCGGCCCCTTTGGAGTGCGTCCCGTTTCTTCCCCACCTAGGAAAGAGCGGTGGGCGAGGCCTCACTAGGGGGGCGGACCAAGCTCTAATAGATGACGAGGGCTGATGACCACCCTTCGACGGCCGCCCGCGTTTCCTCCCCAGGAACGATGGGGGGAGCCTCACTAAGGGGCGCCCTCGTCACGTCGGAGGCCGAGGGAGGTGACCCCTGCCTCGAGGGGCTAATTAATTGTATATCATGTCTTCCGTTAATTTGGATCCATACTGCACCTACTAGCTCATAACAAAGACCAGCATGCTAGCATAATTGCACCAACTACCTGTAGCTTAAAACCATGCGTGTCGCACGACTAGAAGTGCCTGCAGTGTACATATCTCTGCATGGAATATTCAAGAGGGCCGGGTCTACAGGTACTAGCTCTAATCTTATCACTGCTGATCCTCTCGTGACCACGTGGCAGTAAGTTGACGCTATGAATGCTAATGATGTTTTTAGCACGCTAAATCACGCTAAATCGTGTTAGGCTATAACACGTTAAAAATATTTAGGAAATAGCGTGAGTCCAAAAGAAGCCCAAAACGGTAAAACCTAAAACAAAGCCCAACACGTCCTAAACAAGACTCTACCCTAAAACAAAGTTCATTTTCCTCTGTTATTCACACAGGTACGACACGGGCGGTGGTGGAAGCACATCCTCCTTCGAGTTCACGATCAGTTGCAGAGACGCGCGTACACAGAGCTAGCTCCTAGCAGATCAAACTAGTACTACTTGCTCAACATACAATATCGTAATGGAAGTTTTAGGCAAAGGCTCATATCGAGCCTTGCTATTTGCTCTATTGATTTGTCTCATGGTCTGATTAAAGAGTACCCCGATTGGATGCAATCTGGTGATTCTTCTAGTGAATATGAAGATGATGCCTGTGAATCCAATTAGAAATTTAAAACTATTTGTCTTTTAGAGTTTGTTAATTTGTTCATAGATTTATGTCTCATGTATATGTTTGTGCCATGGTTAAGTGGTTATGCATGTATTGCTTCTTGACAAATATTTAGTGCTAAAATTTTTATTATTTGAGATATATCTCACTTTTTTTTACCACGCTATTTTGAACATAATTTCGCTATAGCACGCTATAACTTGTATAGTTTTTGGAGGAGGGTCACACTATTTTTGATAGCATGCTATTTTTTTCCTTGCTAAAAACTGTCCTTGCAATTGAAAAAAGAACTAACACTGAAAACGCGACAGTGTATACACACATATTTGACGTACTCTTCGTCAATGGTCAGATTTATTTGCTCTCTGCTACAACAGCAATCTATATGTGTGAAGATCGTCAAAAGTAGGTCAAAAGCAGATCTGTGAATGCCCTTAATCCTAGGTTTCTCTGCTCCATACCTTATTAATTTAAAATAAATTAGATATCTAATTGGACTCTTTTGTCATTCATGTTGTTGGGATTGCAACCTTTTGTAGAACTAGAAATCGAGCTTGTTTTGAGAACAAGTTTATCTCCTCTCCGGTGGAACTTATCTGCTACATGTGTGCTTTTTTACGATATTGGACAGGTTTATAAAACCAAGAGACTCGTCAGAATGTAGAGGAAGAAGGGACTCGTCTGAATGTGGAGGAAGGAGCAACTCGGATTCAGGAGGCGGCAATTCAAGCTCATGATGCTGCTAGACGCAGTAATCGTCTAACTGGGGGTTCTGGTGATAAAGATGATGGATCCAGTTGAAGAGCTGGAAGTAAAAGTTGCGATGTTAAGCTTTGTCTACAAAAAAAAGTGTAAGCGTTGAAACCCAAGCTGTTGGTTGAGTTGATGAGATGGAACTCTGTTTTGCCATATCTGGTCTGTCAATATTTCTCCCTCCTATCGGTAATGATTGACGTGAGCTAGCTTGGCTTTTGTACTAGCATAGTGAAATGGCAGCGACAATCTAATCTGACCGGAGGGAGTACTATGAATGCCCCTGTCATCGGCCTGTGTTGGTCTGGCGTTTAAATTTTGTGCCCTCTTGCTCTCTGATCACCAAGGGTTTTGGCTGTTGCCACTCAGGTGTTCCTCTAGTGAGAGTAGAGTTGGTTCGGCTGGTAGTTCTTATGTTGGGCGGTAGTTCTGGTACTTTGTGCTCTTTTCATTTTGGTTTTCGTTTGTCGCAAAACTTTGTTCTGTTATCCTTGATAATGGAATCCGGCTCCTCCGAGTCGTTTTGGTATGTAATTGGACGTTTGTATAATTCCTAACTTTCACCATTTGTAATACTAGTAATCAGACACGTGCAACGCACGTCTCCATCAATGTTCTAAACATATATATGTTTGGCTTAATTGGTTATGTGCCATACCGAGCTGAGTTATGTCGGTCTGTGCCATACCCGCGCTATTTCTCTGTTATGTGCTCTGGTTTGATCGCATATCGGCCAAATGCTCATTTCCCTCTGATCAACCTCCTTTGACCCGCACTTGACCTGACTGGTGGGGTCGGCCTGGCGCGGCTCGGCTCGGACTGACTGGAGTAGTACGTCATCCTCCTCCAAGAGGGACCGCTCAAGTGGGGACAGGAAGGGACGAGTCTGACGTCCAGGTTGGGTATCTCCGCTCCAATTAACACCGAATTAACTGAATTAACACTGAATTAACATTAACATAACTGATAATTTGTTGATTGGTACATCATTGTTTAGTGAAACTGCTACTACTAATTGAAACTCGATTTATAATAGGATTCATAACTCGATTTGAAAGCTGAAACTCGAATTGAAACTGCTACTACTAATTTCAACTCGATTATATTAGGATTATATTAACAATTATAAAAGATTAGCAGTGCATGCAACACTGCTACTACACCGGCGGCGGCCTAATACTACTACTAATCAGTAGCAGTGCAAGTAATGTACTGCTACTGCTACTACGACGATCGCCGAGCGCGGCTCCTACACGCGCTACCTCTTGGGCGGCGGTCCGTCGGAGGAGGAGGAGGAGTCCTCCTCCTCTGCCTCCTCCTCCTCTGCTTCCTCCTCGACCTCCTCCTCCTCCTCCTCGACCTCCTCCTCCTCCTCCATGTCCTTGTCCTCGTCGTCGTCATTGTTGTCCTTCTCCTCCTCGTCGCCCTTGTTCAACTCCGGGTCCGAGTCCTCCTCCTCGGACCCGTGGTGATCTTCGTCGTCGTCGCTGGAGTCGGGGTCGGACCCCTCGCCGTCGCCGCCGCTATGGTCGGCGTCGGACCCCTCGCCGTCGTTGTCGGTGCCGGAGCCGCCGCCGCCGCCGTTCCCGTGGTCGTGGCCCTCCTCCCACCACTCGATCGGGTTGCCCTCCCCGTTGGAGTCGCTTGGGATGGCTGGGTTCTGTCACCGAGTCTCGTCGTCCGACGACATTGTTGTTGAGAGAAGTGGTGGTTGGGGTTTTTCACAGAGAAGAGAGAAGAGCGAGTGAACGGCAATGCCAATGCGCATTGGGGTTTTTATTAGTGAAGGGATAACTGCTCGTGATGAATTCACTACCGTCGGCGTGTAAATCGATAACCGCGCTTGGGCACTAAAGAGGCGCATCTTTTGGTTTTCTTGCCAACGGCAGTGTAAACATGACAACACAATACACATTGGGATTTTATTCGTAATGATGACATCGTGTGACCGCGCTTCACGTCTAGTCGAAGTGACATGCATGTAAATGTTTACCACGTCATCTGGTGCCCTAATACGTGTCGAGTACAACTGTCGAACAGTTGATGCGCGTCGTCGTTCTGGTCAAATATACTGCAGTTAGAGACGAGACGTTGTGAGACATCTACACGTATCATAAGCATTTGTTGCACGAATTAGACACGTATCGATGCATCCGTGTCAACACAACAAGCGCAATGTAGATACGAGCTGGACGTGAACTTGCACCCACAATACGCGCTCTGTGTAGTTACGCGATCTGAACGTGTGTAGACCTTGTTTATCAACTTAAATCGTTTGAATATTTGTTATTATACTTTTGTCGAACACCTTAAGTGCGCACTCTAGACGCGCTCAGAGCGTGCCCGGCGTGCTCTGGGCGTGAACAGGCGAACATTTGTGTAAAATTTGTGCGCAAACTGGGCCTAGACCATTCTTAGTCACTACTAAATGATACTTTCGTGAGTATTCTGAAATTATCAGGTTACAATTCTTATTTGCACATTTGAGATATGCGATATCACATGAGATCCTCGCCCTTCTCATTTGAATGTATGTAGACCATGTTTTTCAACATGAGTCGTTAGTATATGACATATTAAGACTATGTGCATCGGTATTTCATTTTTTCGATATTTTTTAAATTTATTATGGTTATTTCAAATTCGGTCAAACCTAAGTTTGATCAACATTTAAACAAGTTTAAAACATGAAAATGAAAAACTAAGCATGGGTCCTTCTTAGTCACTCCAAAACGAAACTTTTGTGAGGTTTTTGAAAATTTCATGTTGCAATTCAAAACCACTTCTCTCCAACCTTAGACCTCATTGTTTGAGTTATGCAATATCACATGATCTCCATGCCCTTCTCCTTTTAAATATATGTAGACCATGTTTTCCAACTTGAGTCGTTAGTATATGACATAATACGACTAGAAGTGCATGATTTCCCTTTTTTGACATTTATTTGAATATTTGAAGCTCATTTCAAATGTCGATCAAACTGCAGCCGTCTGATTTCCTCTAGAAGGAATATGCAGCCATCATATTTCCTCCAGAGGGAATCTGCAGGCGATCCGCGAGAAGCTTGTTCTACAATCTGATTGGACGCGCGCAAAGGAAAAGGGCTGTATACCCGCTGACGAGTGGACCCAATGGGGATTTTTGGCTCGCCCATCCCCCATTTTTGTGCACCAAATGCGGATTTTGGCTGTTACCCGCCGTAACCAAGTGAGACCAAATGAATCGATTTCTAAGCAAAAAATGGTGGAGTCACCTGAAAAATGTGTTTCAAATGAGCTCCAAAGGTAGGGTAAACGGCTCCTTTCTAAGCCAAAAATGGTCGAGTCGCCGCAAAAATGTGTTTCAAATGAGCTCCAAAGGTAGGGTAAACGAACTCAGTTCTAAGCAAAAAATGGTCGAGTCGGCGCAAAAATGTGTTTCAAATGAGCTCCAAAAGTAGGGTGAACGACCTCATTTCTAAACAAAAAATGGTGAAGTCGCCGCAAAAATGTGTTTCAAATGAGCTCCAAAGATAGGGTAAACGGCCTCATTTCTAATAAAAAATGATGAACTCGCTGAAAATGTGTTTCAAATGAGGTCCAATGGTAGGGTAAACGGCCTCATTTCTAAGAAAAAATGGTGGACTCGCTGAAAAATGTGTTTCAAATGAGATCCAAAGGGAGGGTAAACGGCCTCATTTTAAAGCCAAAAACAGAGGACTGGCTGAAAATTGTCATACTGAAGTGAATTTACAAACATAATTGGAAACGTCAAACACAAGGTCATTGCCCTTAATAAAGCAATTAATAACTAAAATGGACTACCACTCGTCCTCGTCATCGGAAACGTCCACTGTCTCGGCCTTGCCCTTGCCCTTGGCATCCACATCTTCTGAGGTGTTGTTGTTCGACGCCGACCACATATCCTCCTTCTTCCCCTGGCTCTCCGAGTAGATCTTGAGTCGTTGCTGCTCGGCGGCGGAATGCTTGGCAAGGTCCATGGCTTTCTGGTCGGCCATGGCCTAGGCCAAACCCGAGTCCAGCACCTCTGTGACCTCCTCATTCCAAGCCATGGTCCAGTGCATACCCTGGTCGTCCTTGTCGTCCTCGTCGGACAAATCGATGAAGGGAATGGGATCGGGCGCAATGGCCCTGCCCCTGCCCCTTGGACTTGGAGACTGCCTGTCCCATGCTGCTTCCCTCATTCGCCACCTGCTCGAGCTTGGAGGAGTACGCGCACGCCCACGCCCACGCCCACGCCCACGCACAATCCCCATGCCGCTTCCCTCGCTCGCCTCAAGAAATCAAGGGTAGGGGACGTGGCGGCGGCGGTTCGAGCTGGGAGTGGAGCTTCCATCACCACGAGCCATGGAGAGATAAGGGACTGGGCGAAGGTGTCTAGGAGAGGAAGAGGGGATTTGTGAGCGCAAAGGACAAGGAGATGGCTCCTTTTAATGCCATATGCGGTCTCTGGACGATGTCGCGGTTTAGAAGGCGGTAATGGCGACCGGACATTAAGTCGGCTCCAGACTGCTCAGCTTAGAGCAGGACAGAGTAGGCAAGAGAGACGTGAGGACGGCGGAGCAGATGCGCGTCCGGGCCGGCAGTGTAGGCGGAGTGGTAGCTTTTTGTCGGCCAGGGGGGCACGCCATTGAAGGCGTGGCCATTGAAGGCGCGGCGAGCACAGGCATGGACGTGCACGTACGGCTCCATGCATGCTCTCCGCCGCCGCTGGCCCCACTTGCATGCATGCATGCATGCTCTAAGGTCAAAGGCACGACCCCACTAGCCGACCCCACGAAATTTCGGCCGAGCCGCGTCAGGCCGACCCCACCGGTTAAAGTAGGTTGACCAGAGGGAAATGAGCGTTTGGGCGATATGAGAGCAAACCAGGGCACAGACCAGAGAAACAGCGCGGGTATGGCACATACCGATAAAACTCATCGAACCATGGCACAAAACCAATTGACCATATATGTTTTGCTCTTAGAAGATTCAATTGAAGCAAATAAATAAAATCTATTATAACCAGCCTTTCTTCGCCCACATAGATGCCCCTTATTAATCAGTGATAGAAAAATTAACTTATCTTATCTGCAGTGCAGCAGATGCAGCTAGGCCCTTGCACGATCTGGCCCTAATATGGGACATGGTTCAGCTTATTAGATATTCCTAGTTAGTGTGCACACGTCTTAATAATCCAAAGCACAACACAACATATACATCATAAAGCCTCACCATATCTTCTTACAGTAAACTGCATTTACAAATTAAAACAAAAGTATTGTACGTACGACAAGCAAACATATGCAAGTTAAATACTGCTACAAACAAGTTATTGCATTATGTGGAGTATATATGCAAATAATATTCATTGAAGACTGAAATTAGAAATGGAGATTAAAGCTATTAGTAATATACTTTGTCTCTCTTAAGAATCAACACAGTGATAATGGCAGGCCCTTTCTACCTCTTTGTTCCCCAAGCACCTTGCAGAAGATGCACTAGAGACCTGATTATGTTCATGTCGATGACCTGGAGACAAACAACACAAGTTTAGAAGGTCCGTCTGCTCTACAAAAGAAAAAAACATAAGCATAAACATTACACATGATCAATTGCTAATTTATCTAGATGATGGCATTGGTAAGCTGTCTAGTAGATTCTGGCTTGTCAAAACATGGACTGTGATAATAGAGCTGAGAGATAAACCCTTTCGTTTTCAGTAAAGTATCAACATGGTAATTCTAGCATGCATGTTATCTTTTTGATATAGAATATCAATATACAAATCCATGAAAGCGGAGCGGATACGTACGGAATTGAGGGATGCCGCATTTCTTTTCATTTTTTTTATGAAAGTGGAAACAAATAAAAACCCATGAAAAAAACATTGTCGGAAGCAGAGAATACGTTGCGAATATAGAAAAGATCTTCGCCAGGAACAAAAGACTTCTTGAATAATGCAGGAAAAGTCAAGCAAACAAACAAACTTGTCAAATTTTTAGATTATGGAGATGTCATGATTATATAATATAGTGTGCATAATTTATCAACTTTGAAAACAATAAGAATACCTACTATCGTCCCTAAACCTAGTGATGTACTAAAATGGCGAATTGGGAACAACCGAGGGAATGATATGAGTCCAGAAAGCCTAAACATGACCCGTTAAGATTTGTTTTTATTCAATTTTTGGGCATGGCTAGATGCTCCCATTAAAAAAATAGCCTGCTTGATTCGGAATTCCATGGTTGCTCTGACCGGAATATGTTGTTCCTTTTCCGTTTCCACATAAACAAATTCGTGTGTGTTTCTATTCCCCCATAATTCCGGTTCTGTATGTCCATTATTTTCCACTTTTCCGTAGAAAAGTCGGAAAGTTTCTGTACTGTTTTCATCTATATAGCTAAGTATTGATTCTCCGCCTAATTAAGCAAGAACTAAAAACACAAATTCTCACATTGATAAAAGAAATAAGGGGGAAAAGACTAAGACTGTAACTTGGATATGTATGTCATGGATTTCATATGATATAGTATTACCTAATACAAAACTAGACATTCTTGTTCTCTACCTTCTAGGTGTCAACTAATTTAGATTTAGTTCTATGCTGCAATGTAAGCGGTTAGCATGGAAAAAATTACACGCTTGTTAGTCCTTGTAAATTGATAAATAATACTATCAGTTAAATGAAAAATTGGAACTTAAAGATAAATTTGTGTATGTTAGTAAAGTTTGTTAAATTTGTGTATGTCAGTAAAGTTTGTTAAATTTTAAGAAATAATTAAAAACAAGAACGAGAGATTTCAATAAAATACCATATAGTTAAAATGTTTTATTCTATTAAGAAAGTACAAATTTTCATTAAAAATTCTACATATTCCTTATTTTCTAGTTCTTCACTAAAAGGTGAAAGAACAGTTACCGCGCAGCTGCGTGCTTTATCCCGGTCACTACTACAAAAAGGCTTACCAGTGACGGGCCGAAAAGCTTCATTAGTGACGGGAAGCTGTCAAAACCTATACCCCGTCAGCAGAAACGAGAGGCAGCTGCCGTACGGCACTTATTACGTCCGGCGTGTGCCTTCCTGAGCAAATTCCGGACCACCGCGTCCACGGCGTGAAGCGCGTCAGCTCTCGCGCGACACTCCGGGCGCGGGCGGGCCGAGGCCAGTGACGAACCGTGCGTCTTTCGGCGCGCGCGCGCGTGGCTGCCTAGCATTAGCTTCTACCGGACCCGTGTCTCCCGCGTGGATGGATGTGCGTTCAGAGCTTGGCAGCAGGCGCCCTTTCGAGGAGCTGGGAGGCGCGCCGCCGTGTGCATTGTTTACGGGCGTGGCGCCCATGCTAAATTTGCAACGGCCGGCGAGGGGCGCCGCGCGGCGCGCTTTCCCTCTCAATCTCACGCCGAAAATGACGACCGCCGCGCGCGATAGTCCGTGTTAGCTTGCGCTGCTCACGCGAGCAGCTGAGATCACTACTCTGCGCAACAGAATCCCGGATAAGGGAAGCCTGCCGGCCGGCGTCGTCTTTTCTTTTCTGTCCGTATGCACTTATGCACTATCCAGTTCCAGTGCCTACCTATCAATCGATCGATCGATCGAATCGGTCTAGACCACAATAAGTTGAAGATATGGGCTGGCAATGGCATGCTGCTGCCTGATCAGCAGCGGGGTGTCGCCGTGGCGTTTTGCGAGGAAGGAGTGAGTGGTGTCCAAGCCCATCATCCTGAATCTCACCGCGGCAAGCCGTACATGTAAGTCGGTTCTGGAACCAAGGATAGATCACATAATACGTCGAGGACGGCCGAAAGAACGGCGCTTCTTGACGGAACAAGTGATTTTAGCATTTGCAGAATTGCCAAGGAACACAGCGCTATTGATGCCCATCATTCTGGGACCAAGGATAGATAGATCACAGAATACTATTCACGGGGCTGTTTTGCTTATTTTGGGACATTACAAAACCATACTGCCAACTGGCCAGGTGTTTATCCCGTAGAGCCAAACGTTGCAACTGATGCTGAAGGCATCAAACTTTTCTGATCAATACATATACATTCCCTGGCAGTCTGGGAGCCAGTTTTCAGATTACAAACACCCAGAACCCGGATAAAACATAAACCGCTAAAGACATCAGTTATGTTTATCCAAATCTCCCTGCCAGCGTAGCTCACTGATTCTGTTGATAGTATCACTCGTGCCAGCAATGCAGGAAACCAATCTCGGTCATATGGTTTTTCGACATGAACACACGGCCAGTATACATACAATCAGGCAACATAAACACCACCGCCTAGACACAGGTTGTATCTTCATCCATCCAGTTCCTTTCAAGATCATCCTAGCTAGAGGCCAGCGGTTGGCGCAGGCTAGCCAGGTGCGGCGCGGCGCCATGTTAAAAGGGGCGCCGCGCTGCAGGACCAGAGCTGGCGGAAGCTCTAAGGTGCCGCAACCAAGAGCCTCTCGTGGCTGCCCTGGTTTCCCCAAGCTCTCTCCTTCCACAGGACCTCGACCTCCTCGAAGCTCAGGCCCTTCGTCTCCGGCACGTACAGAGCCACAAAGATGAAGGCCATCACGGCAATTCCGGCGATGATCAGAAATGTAGGGCCGGTGCCGACCCACCCCACAATCGAGAGGAATGTCTGCGCCACGATCAGGTTGGAAATCCAGTTGACAGTGGCCGACATGCCACCACACATTCCACGGTAGGCCTCGGGGTAGATCTCGGAGTTCACCGCCCATGGGACTGGGCCCATGCCTGGAGAAAAGAAGGCGATGTAGAGAGCGAGCCCTCCGACTGCGAACCATCCCAGCGCGCCTTGGCAGGAATTGCTGAATAAGCTTCCACAGAGGCTGGATGATGACTGCAGTATGAAGGCCATTGCGAGGATGACGAGAGAAAGCACAACCCCGGCTAAGCTTGTAAGGGCCAGGCGGCGGCGGCCACAGCGGTCGATGAGGTAGATTCCAACAATGGTTCCACTTGCATTCATGCCAGCGATGACGAGGGATAGGAGCAAGGCCGACCTGTTGGAAGTGAATCCAGCCATCTGGACGATCGTGGGGCTGTAGTACATCACTGTGTTGATGCCAGTAAATTGCTGGAAGGCCTGCAAAGATTCAGACATGTTAGAATTAAATGACATCATTTGCTTACTTGGCTGTCTTACTGTATCATGCATGCATTCAGGACTTATAGCAAGGTAGACTATCTGCATAGCTGACACTTGCATGTAAGCACAGTTTGATTGACCTTGGGTAATCTCAAAACGATTCAGTAACAGCAAAATGTCTAGGTGCTCTAACTGACAGTGCTAGAATCAAAACCATGTTAGCGTCCACTACTCGGAGCATGCGGATCACGTGAAAGGTGCATTTCCAGTGTACAGGGTCAAATGAGTATCTTAGTTAGCAGTATTCTCATTTATCAATCAACAAGAATCATGAATAAGGCAGAGGCGGGACATACCTGAAGACCAGCTCCAGCACAAAAGGCTAGCCTTAGTTCCTTCGACCTGAATATGTCCAAATAGCTCCCAGTACAGTTAGACTGGAATTCATGCATGGAAGACGAAGCAAGAAGATCGACCTCTTCTTCTAGACGACCAGAGTCATATATCTGCTCCAGGACAGCAATAGCTTTTGCCTTTTCGTCCTGTACAGGAAAATTAAAATAAGGAAAAGATAGCAATCAAAGAGATAAGACATAACTGAAACAAACACCAGCAACCTTTCGGTAAAGCCAACGGGGAGATTCTGGAAGAAAAAGCATCAGCACAAACTGTATGACTGCTGGCACAGCAGCAACTCCAAGCATCCAGCGCCATGTTCCAGGAACCTATGACATGTGGCATGCATATTATTGCAACAAAATACTGACAAAAACAGCTTAAATTTCTCAGTAACTCCATTGAACTCTCTAAATTTTAACAAAGATGGTGCAATATGATCATATCTCCTGTTCCCTGTTTATTTACATACGAGACTTATGTCTCAATGTATTATTTATTTTTACTTGTGAGCAAATATATTATTATTTTACAAGAGGAAACAGTAGATAGGCCACAAAATTGTAGTGTGCCAGGCAATGCTAAATGACTAAATGCCAATTTTGCAGATATATATAACCATGACGCCACTACTATAAAGAACTCCCAAAGCAGAAAGACAGCATTTCACCAACACCAAAGTTGCTACGCACCAAACAGCACCTTGTAGGTGAAAAATCCATTGCTGCTGATGGGGGAAGCCGACTCTCGTTCATTGATAGAACAGAGTGTTATGAAATTAACTAGAACCAACAAGAATGTTAATGCACAAAAGATACATATGCATAAAAAGGTGAAAGTTAGGATCAACTTGTCACCGTACTCAAAAACTTTCTCAGGAGAATTCATCTGGAAGATAGCATAACAAATTGAACTTTTGACATGGTTCTTGTGCAGGAGAAACACAACCAAATGTCAGTGCAGGTTGGTAAAATATCTTGTTGGTACCATCTAAAGTCGTGGGCATTATATTTGATATACTCAAGTTGAGTAACATACACAGAATAGAAAGCAACTGAAAGTCTGAAACAAAAAAGCTGCTTTCTAGTTTAAAGATAAGATGCAGTGTTATAAATATAGTTAGACTATATACTTTCCCGTCAGAATTGTGCACGCGACATAAACTCAACTGTAGTCGGCAATATCATCTAGGGGTGTTAAAAAACGGTTTCACCCAAACCGAACCGTAGAAAGTCCTATTTCAAATTTTAAACTACAGGGTCGTGCTTAGTTAGGTCATTCTTAGTGTATAAGGTCACCTTTTGCCACAAGCTGGAACCCACCTAGCTTGGGGAAATACCTAGAATAGACAATGGTCATCTTTGCTATAAGCTAAGACTCAGCACTTGTTCATATGGCTAGATGCAAGAGAGAGGAAATATTTCCTATTCCTTGTGGTCAGCCGACAAGCTTGAGGTCAACTTTCAGCTTAAGGAGAACTTCGTTTTTTTCTCACAATGTATAAGGTCGACCACAAGGAGCATTGGCATGTAGGATTCACGAAAAGATTATTTGCACACTGTGGGTGCCTATAGGCAACGAGAAAACTTGTACTCGTGTGGTGCTGCCTGTTTCGCATGGGTTTAAGTGAACCCAGCGATTAACACTTCTAGTTCATCTAGACTAAAATGGTTCAGTTTCAAGTTAACGAACTGTAGCTGAAAGACATTTCAAGTAAGGAAGAAAAAAAAAGAGGCGATGCTGATTAATAGGAGTCTGATTATTACCCCAGTAAAGCCAAGATTGACCAGGTAGGAGAAGAATTGACCACCAGTGATCATGAGGACATTAGTGGACACCAAACCTCCCCTAATTTCTGAAGGAGCAGCTTCGGCGATGTAAACTGGGGCGGTGACTGACGCTATCCCCACACCCAAACCAACGAAGAGCCTTCCAAGAATGAGAACGTAAGGACCGCCAGCGGCACACATAACTAGTGAGCCAAGTGCAAACATCATGTCAGCGAGAAGAGTCGACTTCTTGCGACCATACGCATCATTTATCCAACCACCCCCAGCTGCTCCAATCATGGCTCCAAGTAATGCCATGCTAACAATTGTCTCCTGAGGAAGAAACCAAACTCAGTAGGTATGGAAGGCATTCGATATGTTAATGACCATTAATTGGCTCGTCAGACTGAACCTGCAAGAACAAATTGTCTTTCACGGCAGGGAATTCATCCCGAATGTACAGTAGGGCTCCAGATATGACACCTGGCAGTAGAAATGTCTTCGTTAAGCATATTATTCACAATATCAAATTGAACCAGATTTCATGCGAATGTTTCAGAATTAATAACTAGCCACAAAGCAACCAGAAAAATGTCGCCTCCGACAGTCCGACGAGGCCACAAGGGGAATAGTTCTTGCAACAACCGCTGTACAGCATGAAAAAAGAAACCGCAAAAGAAACGAAGACGGATCCATTCATCCATCCATACCTGTGTCGTAGCCAAAGAGGAAGCCGCCGATTCCAGCGACGCCAGTGAGGCCGAGCACGTAGCGGTTCCTGAAGAAGTTCATGTCCCTCCTCCCAGCGGAGGAGTCCAGGAGATGGCAAGAGCTCCCGGGCATGGTGGACACATCGATCGTCATGCTATGCTCGCTCCTCACCGGAACGCCTCCCCGAATCGGCCCCTCGAGCTCAGCCGGTGGGCTAGGCAGCAAGGCGAGCAATTTTGCTCAGAAAAATCCAATCCTTATCTGCGAAGATGCGAGCTTGGACTCAAGAATCCAACCTCGACGCGACGCGGCGTCGGGGCCGGAGAAGTCTAGAAGCGGGAGAGAGATTTCAGGAAGGAGCCGGTCCTGAGCTGGGGAAATTGCTCAGGCAACGATGGAGCGAGGGGGGGCCGGCATTTGAAGCCGGCCGGCCAGCGAGGCCCGACCGAAATAGGAAAGTGGTTCTCGTTCTTGCGGTTGCGGGGGCAAATGGTCGGAGGAGAGGTTGGGTCTGGATCGGTTCCTGAAGTCACCACGAAAACGGAAAGAAAAATGGTGGCTCCGCAGGAATCGGGAGGAGCAAGACGAGGCGGAGGCTCGTCGTCAAAGATTTTGTTATGCGTCTTCTCCTCGTGCTACATATAGAACGTGAGTTTAAAATGCAAATGAGCTGATAAATAAATATGATAAGCGATAGTCTGGTCTCTCTTATCTCTTTTCTTGGTAGCGTTCAAGTCCTCTATCTTTAGCAAGCTCGGAGAGTGAAAAGATTGTTCTCCCAAGGTAGTGTTGTCATTAGATTTACACTTATGCGATTTGAGAGCTGAGTGTTTTTCATTTGTCAACACTCGGCTTTTTCTTTTATTTCATGCATGGTAGATCGAGTGCGTCACTTTATTGTGTCAATTAAATGTATATACATTACAAATTACATGTAAAAAATCAAATTTGGATGAAATAGTAAACAATCGAATTCCACGTGTCATCTCATGAGTGAAATTTTTGACTTATGTCCAATTGAAAAATAGGCGAGTGCCAAATAAACTCTTCCTAAATTTAATGATGGTATTGATTACTATTTTAATTCGGCGCGGTCTTTTGTCCTCTATTCGTCTATGAAAGGGCATGACGCTCTGATGTATAGTTTTGGTATTAGTGACAATATCTACGGACTAACGGTTACGTTGAGTTATAATTGTAGTGTTTTTCCATAGGCCATGCTTGAACTCAATCCATATGTTGGATTCAATTTTGATGCCATAAAGCTATTGGTATAATAGAGTATTTGACATCAAGATAATTGAGTTGTATGATTATATTTGATTTGATCAAGAAGAAGAGTATGTGATGACCAAGTTATTGTTCGAGCAGTTATCTGATAATTGGTCATATGATAGTTGAGCATATTGAAAATATGCCTTGAAGATAAAGGATTACGTGATCATTTATAGTTGTCTTGAACACATCATCTAATAAAGAGAGAGTAAAAGATACAAACTTGATCAAGATATTGATCGACACACAAAGCTATAAGTTGTATCTAATGAGGTCATTGATCTCGTGGTATGGTAATCAATTCTTAATATAGGTTTGTGAACTAAACCATCTATGTGTGTGGTATGCCTATATGGGGTTATGTATCTTTTCAATTGGCTTGCATCAAATAAAGATTCATACACTAGTAGACAAATCAGGGAAGGATTCTCAGCTAAGGCCTCGCTTGGGAGACCGGTTTTATCTCCATAATAGGCGGGGAGAAAAATACGGACCATAAAACATGTGTAGTTTACACGGGAGTCCTTCGTTTTCCTACCGGGGTATAAACGAGCCTGCCTTCCAAGCGGGGCCTAAGTGGTTTTCTCGTTCACATCATGATTCAAGCACGCATCAGCGTTCGTTAGGATCACTGGATGAGGACGCCACGGGGAGGTGTCGTCGACCCGGCCGGGTCCCCCGTCGGTCTCAATCACCCCTGTTGCAATCGTGGATAATTCAAGTTCCACTGGACAATAGACATACATCCGCTGAGCGGGGCCGCCTTTGGCTGGGAGCCTGGGACATCCGGCCTCTCGTTGGTTGTCAGGCCAGCCTTCATTTGTTGCGGCTGTTGGATGCGGAAACAGAACGGAGGGAGTCCTCCAAAGCTGCAGACTTTCCGAGGGGAAAGATGCAGCGAACGAGATCAAACCAAAAGTAAAAAAGAAAGCAAGAAGCCACTATGGGCTCAGATAATTTGGAGGAGGATCTAGCACTCCGGCTATGAGCATTGGAAGAAAAAATGTAATAAATCAGGTTGCAGGAACATGGAGCTGCAAGGATTACATCACATGCAGGAGTATCGCAGGCAGGTAGAGGTATCCAATCCACAATTCCATTTCAAAGGCTATTTCCTCATGCAGTGAACACATAAAATCAGCACGGTAAATGATGAGCATCGCCAATGCTTCGGAAACACATTTCCTCTTTTAATTATTGGATTGAAAGACTGAGTGTGGGGTAACACCGCTCCGGGCTTCTCTCTACTTTTGGGCCT
This sequence comes from Poa annua, assembly GCA_026929855.1. Taxonomy (NCBI): domain Eukaryota; kingdom Viridiplantae; phylum Streptophyta; class Magnoliopsida; order Poales; family Poaceae; genus Poa; species Poa annua. The sequence continues at coordinate 300,755,597 of CM049426.1, forward strand.
CCGGCTCTTTCTTGTCCAGATACCTGTCAAATCCGAACTCAGGCATCAATATCTCTTTACTATTGCATAGTATTTCAGTATCATCATCATGTTATGGGAGGTAGGAGTTTCATCACTACGACAGGAATGAAGCCATGTGTCTGACAAAATAAATATTTGGTGATAAAGCAGGAACAGATGCACTGCTGAAGACCTTACCCCTGAGCCTTAGCGCAGCGAGATAAATGATAGAGCTGAACGGTTTCGTTGGACGCATGGCACGCCAGCAGCAAGTAGTTTCGGGGTTGCACCATCCATGCGAATCTCATAAAGAGTCCAGAATACACACACATGGCTACATAAAACAACAGCCATCATTGATTAACTTGAGATCTATTCATCAAATAGGAATTGTGACTTGTGAGAACAGATCCCCTAGTATTTCACCTACCTGCTGTCATATTGCCGGATATCATTTCAGGAGGCTTGTTCAAGTCAACCAAGCCCTGGAACCAGAAAATGGATTGTTCACTTATACAATGTATAGACGATAAATGTTAAAATCAAGGTAGAACCTAAAGTGGTTATTCAGTTATGCAAATATGCAAGCCCATATCATTCTTCCAATACATATTCCCACATCTGATATCACTTACAAAAATGTGTTACACTTATTTACGTGAATGATGAAGAGATCTGAGGTACTTTATGTGAAATGTAAACAATTGTATTAGTTCATCCACACTGGTGCATATATAGCCCAAAAAAAAATATTTTCATTGTTAAATAGCTCAGTACGATAAAGCTTGCACAAGATCTGACGATTTTATCATCTACACAGCAATCTGTGAGATATACACTCGCACGCTAAAATGGCATCACTGTGTGCGGTTGGATACTCTAATACACTATTAACGTGAAGAACGGATATATCAATGCAAAAAAAACAACTTAGTTGTCTACCAGTTATGCGCAGCTCATCTGACAGTTTAGCTCCACACACAATTATCAAGCACCCTGAAAGGCTACTATATCAGGATATACTCCATCATGGAACAACTAACATCTATGAGTACAGTTATTACTTATTAGTACTCCCTCCCTTCCACAATATAAGATGTTCTATAAGGATGCAAATTTTACCCACGGGTACGGGTACCGTGCCCGCACGGGTAGTACCCGTACCCTAGTTAATTCACGGGTATAATCTCGTACCAGTGGGTATACCTGTACCCTCCCCGTTTATATATCTTACCCATGGAGGTTTAACATTCATTCTCGTGAGCTTATGACCCTATGGTAAAGTTGTCGTCATTTGTCAGTTTTAGTTGAGATAATTGTCATGTGTACTCAAATATATGTTAATGACTTGAGATAAATATTTTTTTGCTTTATCAATGTGTTACTGATGAATGTAAAATTGCGTACAGCATGTGTACGATTTCATCTACCGGGTACGGGTGAAGTTTCATACTCGTGGGTACAGGTATGGGTAGAGTTTTGTACTCATTGACTACACGGGTATGAGTATGATATTGCTCTACCCGCCCCATACCCTAACCATTGTCATCCTTAATGTTTTAGGTGTTTCACATGTTGTCTAGATTCAGACCAAAATGAGTGGGCATTACACTAAAAGGTGTCTAGATACATATGTATGCATGTGAATGTGGAAAAATCGTAAAACATCTTATATTGTGGAACAGAGGGAGGATTACAATAAAACAAAGGGGGAAATGGTTGGTTAATTTAAGTTGAAAGATCATAAATCAAGATATATCATGCACCTGCTAACGACATGTATGGATAGTTACTGATGACTCTCAAAAGTGGCAAAATTCTAGCTATTTTTTACACTGAAATAAGCCCTCCCAACCTGCTACTACCCCAAAAGGTGGTCATGGCTCACACTCTCAACATAGCACCATGTTGGCCTAGATAAAACTAGTATAAATGCAGTTATAACACACTAGTCGTCGCAATCGACCAAATTGCACGGGTTTATGGAAGAAACCATAGGAAAGATACATCATGGAACGGCTAACATCTATGAGTACAGATATTGCATTGCAATCGACCAAATTGCACAGGTTTATTTATGGAAGAAACCATGTGCAGGATACATCATGGAACGGCTGATATCTATCAGTACAGTTATTACTATTACAGTATTGCACTGAAACAAAGTGGGAAAATGTCGGCGAATTAAGTTCAAAACTACTCAACCGGCTCCAAAGGGGGGACTGGGAAATTTTATTTGCATATGACACCGACAGAACATTTATCTAAGCCCTAAGAAAGAGTCGCCTCTTTTAACAGTTTCCGCTTGTAGCATATGTCAGATGTTCCTCAAGCAGAATCATAGTCTCTCAACAGATTGCAACTTGTTCGTTCGCCTAGATAAAACGACAGCTGTAATCAAGACCGCATAAGTGCAGCTATAACATACTAGTCGTCGCAATCGTCCAAACTGCACAGGTTTAGGGAAGGGAAACAACCATACACAGGATCCATAGATTGCTTACCGCGAGGACGAAGCCCCAGTTCGCGACGGGGCCCCAGAAGTGGGTGGTCTTGGGGCCGACAGGGCTGTTCACGAACGCCTTGAACGCCGTCGCCATGCCTGTCCATGTAATACACACCAGATCGCATCAGAACCAAAATCGATCTCCGCAGCAGCAGCAGGGGATACGGTACGTGGTGGAATTTTCAACAGGACGGCGGCGGGATCTGATCATCGGATCGATCCGCCCGCCTGGATAGACAGGGAGATTGGGGGGAGGGGGGGCGAAGAGAGAGAGAGACCTCGAGCGGATGTATCGACGGCGGCGTGCCGGAGAGGGAGGCCGGCGAGCGACGTGGGTGCGGCGGTAGGTGGGGGCGGGGGACGTTTGCTGGAGCCTGGAGAGATGGAGAGGGGATTGGGGGAGTGGCCCTTATCTTTTTTTTTTCATCCGACGGTTGAGCGTGACGATTATGTGAAGGTGCGTTTACATCTGCCCTTCAAAAGTTGTGTTTAAAATGTATTGAGTTTGTTCACGAATTTGGTAGAATCTGGCAGGGTTTTCAGAGTATCGTCTTCCTTTGGCCATTCTTCAGAGAATGGTTTACTTATAGAGTGTTTGATATAGTATCTCGGACCAACTCGCGAAGCAAACTGCGTGACATAGTTGATTAAGTTGAAATATATTTTTGGAGGCACAATAGGTGATTCTCGGGGTTGTGTGAGGACATCGCCTTGAACGTGGTAGGAAGATACTCTGCTGCGTCAACCGAGAGTTGGAACATAATGCATTCTCTAATTCATCGTTACCGCTAAGGCTAATTCAAATTCGAACTAAATAGTAGTAGAGCATTTCCACACACAAAAAAAGAACTACTCCCTCCGATCCATATTAGTGGGCATAGCTTTGTCTAAATTCATATGTATCTAGTTAAGTGTTTAGACTAGATACATGTGTATCTAGACAAAGTTGTGTCCACTAATATAAATCGGAGGGAGTACTACAATCCAAACAGGACCTAAAATGCAAAGGCTCGTTGAACTTTCGCTTTCATTATCTACACAGATGTCTGCCAAGATCCAATGAGCTCGATCGAGCAGTACACTTGGGACACCTTGAAAAGAGAGTCAATACAAATCCAATGGAGAGCTAAAAACCATGGCGACGGAGAGAGAAAGAAGCGTAAGAAAATGGCACAAACACGAGCGAGAAGGAATAAACAACTGAAAGCAAAGCGTGGGGAGAAAGGTGCAGGAAAGAAAACGAGAGGAGAGAGCTTTCTGCGCTCATAGCCATTTCCTCTGTAGGCAGTAGCGCCGAGCGAGCGAATCCGCCCGACCCACCATTTCCGCCCGTGCTCCCGGCGAGCACCGCCGCCGCATCCTCCCCCTCCTCTGCGCTCGAGTCCGCGCGGGCGCCCCCGCGCCCCAGGGCACGGGCCCGATTGCTCCCTCGTCGTGGTGGGCGCCGCTCCGATCCGCCCGATCCGCGCTGCTCCTGAGGCTCCGGCGCGCGGAGGGCGGCGGCGCGGCGATGGACTCCGAGGACGACATGCACGACGCCAACGACTCCGCGGAGGAGGAGGACGACGACTTCTACAGCGGCGGGGAGGCCGGGCTCGCCGCCAGCGACGACGGCGACGCCGACTACGACTTCGCGGACCACGACTCGGACGACTCCGCCGAGCTCCTCTCCCACCGGCAGCAGGTACGTGGTCTCGGTTCCCGAATCCCGACCCGGGATGAGGTGTGTCATGGAGTGGCGCAGTGACGAAGCTTGTGCTTTCATCTTCTTTTGATGCGGGAACTGCAGGGTGGTGAATCTAGACGATCCACGAGATTGATGCTCCTATGCTACCCTTAAAGCAACTCTAGCAGAACCCTTTTCTCGCCAACCCTTAAAATGGGTTTACAGCTTGGTCCGGATGTGTTCTTAAGCGGCGAAAGGGCTGCGCCAAGGCAGTACTTGTAATCGCAACCCTCAAAACAGAATATCATCCCCAATACGAAGATACTTATCGGCATAATCGGCCGGAATGCAATAGGCAATGACTCGCATAGCTGCGGAGATTTTTTGCCAACAGCTAAATCGAACTAGGCCAGCGGCGTTACGCCGGCGGGTCAAAAAGCAGCAGTTGGCCTCGCACGCCTGTACAATCTTCACGAACAGCTCCCTACGCATCCGGTATCGTCTACGAAAGAGGCTGGAAGGATATGTAGGTACCTTGGCAAAGTAATCGTTCATGAGCTGTTCATGGCCGAGGGCACGATTGCGAGGGATGCACAATCGGCCGACCATCGAACCTTGCCGGACCCGTCTCTGCTCGTGGAGCCCTTTCGCCGTGACCACCACCACCATCATCTGCTTGCGGTGGTTCTCGAGGAGGTACTCCACATTGGAATCGTCGTCTGAAGACGAGTCCTCGAAGAACATTTGGATGCTCGCGCTCATGGTCATCTACTAACCGAATCGAGTCAAATCAGGGGTGGGGGCATGGCATAGGCGTGCATATATACCGATAGGAGGGAAACATACCGTGCCAGTGAGGTCGAATCGTGGCGGCGGCCCAAAATCTGCGGCCGACGAGATTCCGTCGCTTGCGGGCCGATTAGCGGCGGTGGCCACGTCCTACGGCAGGGGAATGGGTCCAGCGAAGGTTTTGGGAAGATTATGCGGCCGGGAATGATGGCGGCGGTGGCGGCGGCTCGGGGGAGACGGGGACGCGTGAGCTGAATGTTCCGTCCCGCCAAGGGATTCGAGTGATACAGGGGCATGTGGCATCGGAGAACGAACCTGCAAAACTATGGGTTGAGACAGAGGATGTACTGGCTCCTTTAAAAATATTTAAGAGTCTCATTCGTTTAAGTTTTATTCGGGTTACTTTTTCCCCCTCAACCCGTATACTGATGGTTATTATAAGGGTTGGGGGCGGGATAAGGGTTCTGCTAGAGTTGCTTTTATAGCATTCGTTGGCTGCGCCTCAGGCCAATGCCCTGCATATGGTGTCATACTTAATAAATGTGTTGGTACAAACTAGGGCCGTCCCAGAATACATATGCATTTCTTATATGCGAGCAGCGGTGGATCAAGGATTATCGATATACAGGCAACATTGTTGACGAATAATATGCAACTTGGGCACTAGGCTGCTGATACGTTGTCCAACAACGAAGTACTCGACCGGTAAAAAATAAAAACACTAAACGGATGGGGCAATATTGGGAATTATGATGGTTAGTTATTCTCTTGTTTGCATGGACAAACTTCCCAACTTGGTAGCTTCATTATCTAGCAAACTCAAGTAACTTACGTGGTTTCTTTTGTTTTTGGACTTCCCTCCATCCCCCTAGCTTCCTTATTTACCTGGCATCACCGATCTTCTCATCCTTTGTCAGTTGTTATCATATCCTCCGCTGAATCCTTTATCTGTCTCCTTTCCAAGCTTCCAGCCATTGGGGTAATCCATTTCCCTAACCATTTTCACCACTACTTGCTGGGACCTGCTGGCTTTACTCTACCCATGTGTGCATAGACGAGGGGCATTGCTGTCTGCTCATCCATTGACTGCCCGTCTATGCATGTTTCCTGTCGTTAGGCTGGCCGACCCACCCTGCCTTGCCCACTCAACCAGTTTCTTTTGTAGAAATTTCAATTGCCTTCGGTTATCGGTCTCTGCTTTGATTGGTACTTATATGTGTTGGGGGCATAAGGAGTGTTTTATGGCAGGATAACCTGATATTGTACTTTTTTTCACATGAAAATATACTTAAGAATATGTGTACTCTGAAAGCCAAACTCCCGAGTAAACAGCTTTTGGCTTTCTTAGAAATATTGAATTGCACAAGATAAGCATGTAAACTATGAAAAACGATTTCTTCGAGAAGCTACATCTGAGCCAAACCTAGCCAACAATATTCAAAGTTCACAGAAGCTCTTTAGGCAGCGCATCAGAGAAGTAGGTTTACCAAGTGGAATAGCAATGTTCTACCTTCAAATATGCCTTAGATTTTTCTGGTCATCACATAGTTTTGATTTGTGTAGTAATCATATTTTTTTGCTTAAGAGGTTGCATGTGATACTATTTGTATTGATTTGTGAAATTAGTTGGTTTCAGCTCAATTTTATTACTTATTAAACCTTCCTGCCCTGTTCTTATTGTCATTCGCCTTTTTGTGCCCCAGCAAAGTTACTGCATATTGAGTGAAGCTGGTATAACGCAACGCCAAGAGGATGACATAAGTAGGGTTGCAACTGTTCTTTCCATTTCAAAGTCAGAAGCATGTGCTCTCCTTCGCAGCTATAATTGGTAATATCCATCGCCCACTTATTTTCACCACGCCTTCTAGTGATCTGATACTTTGGGGGGGGGGGGGCATTTGATATTATGATGGCTTTTAGATTCTCGTACTTGTGACTCAAGTTACATTCTGTATTTTTATAATTATGTTTGCCCGATTAAATATAAAAGGTATCTGCATGCAAGAGGTTACTAACGTAATGTACAAAAGTGTTGCAGGCTAGGTTTATTAGTCTATATCACTATCTTACTCATGTTGCAAATATAAGATGTCTTGGCATCTGTGATTGTCAACACTTAGCTTGTCCACTATAAAAAAAAACTGGATTAACCCCATAATTAGATTCATCATCACAACTATATTCCATCATATGCAAGTATGTGACCAGGTTAAAAATATTAGGTCTGTGATTTAGGACTGCATAGGATGATAAAAAACATTGGTACTTTGAAAACTATGTCATTATCCAAATTGAGCTATCTTTGCAATGTTCATCCATGAAGTTTATTTTGTACCACTTTATTTTTTGGCCCATTAACTTAAGTGGTCATAGTTGTATAAAGTCAAATGCTACTTGTCCATATATTCATACTTCATTTGTTCTTGCCATCTGGATGCAGATCACTGGTTGGTTATCTGCAATCTATGTAGACTGTTAATTCCATTTCATTTAATTCTTTTCCCCACAGGAGTGTCAGTAAGGTGCATGATGAATGGTTCGCTGATGAAGAACGTGTTCGTAAGGTTGTTGGTTTTCCAGAGAAGCGCATTGAAATGCCAAACGATGGAGAAGTACAACACTACCTCAACTACCTCAACTTTTTCTTTCACTTGACTACGCATATTCATTTCCTTGAATCATATAATAGTTGTTGGAAATGACCATGGTCAATCATTTATGAGCTACAAGAGGTCTCAGTTTTTCCACTCCCCCATCCCATTTGTAGGATGAGTAGTGAATGTTTGAAAAGTGTACGTAAAGCACATAAAATACAAATCGACTTACCATCGCCAGTCAATTATTTGTACAGGCTTTCATATTTGTCACATGCCAGTATTTTTAGCACCTAGTCATGTCAATGTGCATTACTACCAGCTCAGATTGTTTGGGAAAGGTGTTGGTAGCATGCTTGTATTCACTTGCTATGCATTCTGAGCAGCATGCCAGCATGTGCATCTGCCATTTTTCTTCCATCTCTCTTGCCTGTTTATAATGGCTTCTACAAAAGTACAAAGTCTCATCTACAACATAGCTCTTAAATATTCAGTGCTTATACATTTCTTCCACTCCATAACAGCTGACATGTGGAATTTGTTTCGAAAGTTGTCCTCGCGCTTCAATGAGTGCTGCCGCATGTGGACATCCTTTCTGTAGTGCATGCTGGAGAGGTTGGTCAATCTGTACCTTAAATACTCATCTGTATATGGGCCTTAAATTATTTGTTGTGTGGAATCACGCTTTCTGTTTCATAGCTTATATTTTAACAAACCATGGACTGCACTCTCTCTAACCATAAACTGAGTTGGTGATACACCATGATAGTCAATGATACAGTATTTCGTAATTACATATTTTCTTCTGCAACCACTTCTCTTGCTGGCATTCTCTTTTCTGCACTCTGTTGCTCAAATTTTCTTTTCACTGTGTCATAGTTGCCCAACAAGCTCGCTTAAACAAAATGCTCACTATGCAAAAGATCTTTGAAGTGATTATTTGTTATGCATTTATACTGGAAATGGCGTGCATCTCATTGTGAGATTTTTCAGACTTTTTCCGGGGGGGGGGGGGGGGGGGGGGGGGGGATCCACATTGCTTCCTGGATGTAACAGTTAGTCTTAAATGGAGAAACTGATTACTTAGACTATAGACTCTTCAGATTAGCAAGTTTTACTGCGATAGATGGTGTTGTTTCTCTGTTCTTTGTTTGGCCGTTTTACCATTTGCATTCTGATGTTATTCCAAGGTATCATGGGCAATGTATTACATGTATAGATAACCTATATGATTCTATGATGTCACTGCTTAAAGTTTCGTACACATTGACAGGTTACATTAGCACTGCTATAAATGATGGTCCAGGATGTCTGACGTTGAGATGTCCTGATCCGTCCTGTGCTGCTGCAGTTGGACAAGATATGATTAATTCACTGGCTAATGAAGAGGATACGGAAAAGTATGGGAGATATCTTCGCAGATCTTACATCGAAGATAATAGAAAGGTAGGTTGCTATAGCTTCAAGCTTGATATAGAGGTATTGTAATAGCACTAACAATGAAACGCTGTGGAGCTGATATTCCGATTTACCTTTTCGATCAAAGATATTTATTTACTTGAGGATGTGAATGCTAAACTTTTGTAGTGATTATATATGTATCAACAATTAGTCTTCTTATATGCAATGATATCACCTTTTTGAACGCTGTTGCAAATTTGTAGTTGTGGTGAACGAACACGGCACAATGATAAGTGCCATGTTTAGCTAACACTTCAATTATTAGTAGAGATTGTATCTTACTACCCCGTTGATTAAAGTCATTTTTACGTGGAACAGACAAAGTGGTGCCCTGCTCCTGGATGTGAATATGCGATAGAATTCATTGTGGGCAGTGGCAGTTACGATGTTAATTGCAACTGTTCATATGGGTTCTGTTGGAATGTGAGCATTTGACATTAATTTGGCTATCTCATAAAAGGCAGAAAATAAATTATGTGAAATAAATTCTGCAGTGCACTGAGGAAGCTCATCGTCCAGTAGACTGTGCCACTGTTTCAAAGTGGATCCTCAAGAACAGCGCAGAGTCCGAGAATATGAACTGGTATAGTAGGATGTCCCTTTTTACTGCTTTAATGATTTCTTTGCTTATTGTAGATCTGTAGCTAGAATATTATTTTCAACACCTGGCATGTGAATCAATGATAAAGTATATCCCCTTCAACAGTTCAATACCTTGCATCCATTTGATCAGTTCAAATTTCGTGCGTGTACATACATGATCTTATCATGATTATTGTTATGAGGTGGGGTGGATGTTACCAGCTTTAGGTAGATAACATTGATTGTAATTCTTATGGTGGTTGGACAATCGTCCTTGATCTCCTGGTGGGACGCACTGCAGCCTGCTGTGATGATCATGCTAGCCGATCAGGGTAGTTCAATAGAGAGATAGGGTCGAGGAAAACTTCTTAGTTTGGCTGTCATTGTTTTATTAGTGTCGTGATCTTCTGTAAAACCTAACAAAGTATTTGACCAGTCAGTAACTCAGTATGATAAATCGGAAAAAGTATATGTTCTTAGTCTTGATTTCATCAGGTCTGAACTGTGTTGTTGTCTTCCTAACTGCTGGTTATGCTTTCAGGATACTAGCTAATTCAAAGCCTTGCCCTAAGTGCAAGCGGCCTATTGAGAAAAACCAGGGATGCATGCACATTACGTGCACACCTCCATGTAAATTTGAGTTTTGCTGGTATATAATCATTCCTCTTAGGATATTTTCTATGTTTTTTATCACTTGGAATCTCACATAGCTGATATGATATTTGTGCTATTACATCGTAGGCTTTGTCTTGGATCATGGTCGGAGCATGGAGAGAGGACCGGTGGGTTTTATGCTTGTAATCGTTATGAGGCAGCAAGACAGGAAGGAGCGGTAGTTATTTTGATTCGAGAATTTTACTTCATTCCCTAAATATTAAAATATATGATCTTAGGTTCTGTCATTTGTGTTGTGGTACAGTATGATGAATCTGAAAGGAGAAGAGAAATGGCGAAGAACTCCCTTGAGAGATATACACATTATTATGAACGATGGGCAGCCAATCAGTCAGTAAGTTATTCGTTGTGAAAAAGTTGCATGGACATAACATTACCAGGACCCAGACTGACAAATTGTACTTTTCAAAGGGGACAATTTTATTATTTAGCTAGGTGTGGTTGTTTTCCCCCTTTTGGTTTGGTACTGTGCGATCATTCGTTGTGTATCAATCCAAGTTAAGAAAAAAAGGAGATAGCAATCTTGTTTCACACCAAATATCGTAGTAGTGGCATTGTGCTGTAGTGCTCTTGTTTATTACAATTATTTGTCCTACAACTGAACTTTTAAGGATTTATGATCGGTTGTAGCAATGCTGACAATAATCATGTTTCTTGTAGAAAGGAATTTGCTGCTTGCTTTTAGTTGTTGATGAAATCCTATGTTTCAACTCAATGCTGGTCCAGTATATAGGTGCTGTTTCATGTGGGCAGGGTGACATGAATATCCTGTTACATCGTTAGAACATGTGATCTGGTAACTCTGGTTTCTTTGACAAATATTTTTCTTCATGATGTAGTCAAGGCATAAGGCATTAGGAGACCTTCAAAGCCTACAGAATGACAAGGTATATGAATATATGAATATATGATGCTCACTGTTCATTTCACTCCCTTTACCATAGCCTGCGTTAGCCTGTCCAGAACTCATAAGATGGTGACTTTTACAAATGTTTCTCAGCTTGAAAAGTTAAGTGATATACAAAGCCAACCTGAGTCACAGCTCAAGTTCATTATAGAGGCATGGCTGCAGGTATCACTTCATGACTGTTATTACCCCCAAGTTTAGTGAGCAGTCTTCTTGCTTTCTCATGACTGTGTTTAATTTGAAATGTAGATTGTCGAATGTAGGAGGGTATTGAAGTGGACATATGCCTATGGTTATTACCTCCCAGAGCAGGAACATGCCAAGAGACAGTTCTTTGAATATCTGCAAGGTCTGTACTTTACCATCATTAATAACATATAAGCATATCACTCATCTGATATCTGCTTGCTGTGTATGTGTCTAGGTGAGGCGGAATCAGGTTTGGAGCGGCTGCATCAATGTGCAGAGAAAGAACTTCAAATATTCCTTGAAGCAGACTCCCCCTCAAAAGATTTCAATGACTTCCGTACAAAGTTGGCTGGATTAACTAGGTAAACCGGATCACTTCTTTCATATCTTCTACCCTTTGCTACTGTGTTTCCATTGACATTTTTTTTTGGGATATCTTACAGTGTAACTCGCAATTATTTTGAGAATCTTGTCCGGGCTTTGGAGACTGGATTAAATGACGTTGGACCTTCTACTAGCCAAAGCACGGGCATCAAGAGTACCACGTCTAAGAACCTGGGTGGTAAGAGTAAAAGTGGCAAGAACAAGGCAGCGGGTGCCGGTGCCAAATCAGGCAGCTCCAGCCGTGGCGTGGATGATAGCAACATTTGGACTTGTGATCAGTGTACATATGTAAACCCCAGATCTGCCAAAGCTTGCCAGGCTTGTGACCACCATCATCGATAGCATTAGTCTGGCTCTCTTTAAGATCTCAGCTCCATCGATTGAGAACCTCATCTAATCATACACCCATGGACCCAACATATGCAAAATTAAAGTTGACAAGGATTCTGGGGCTACTAGAGTGAGGAGGAATTAGTAGAGGAGTGTAGAGTGTTGCACTCAGAGGAGCGAGATTTACGTGTGTCCCAATTGTTTGCCAACTGACTGCACCGTGGCCTGGCGGCAGCATCCTGTTCATCATGTACATAGATTATATCTGTAACTCTGTTTTGTTTCGTCGATGTAGGGTAGTGTTGCTCCACGAGTGGACTAAGTTTTTCCTTTTAGTTTGCAATAATGTATTGACAGTTTTAAGGAAGTACTTCTTGGCTTGAAGGGCCAAGTGGCAGTGGTATGACTATGTCGAAGTTGCCTAGTTGCCTATAGAAAGAGATGAGTTGCAGTACTAGACTTCAAACTTATACTTGGTTGGTACTCGTTCCGTTTGAAAATAGATGACTTCCATTTGTTTAAAAATGAATGTATCTAGACTTGTAATGCTCATATACATCTATTTTTGTGCAAATACAAGTCTTCTAATATGAAACGGAATGGAGAGAGTACACAGTATTTTTTTTCTGGTCAAAGTTAACTGGCCATTGTACATCAGAACAGGTACCTTCTGTTACGGGTAATCTTTGTTTCGCTTATTGACAGAGATTGGCTTGTGAAGAACTGGACGATCCTTGTGAGAGTTCAACTGGAACTGATCAACGAGTAGGGGTAAGCCTGTTCAAGTTCAATGTAAAGTCAAATACTTAGCATTTTAAATGGATCAAAGATTATGATCTTGCATTTGCAAGGGTTGGCGCGCTAGTTTATAAGGAAATTTGATTTGTGGTAAAGTTTTCTTCTCACAGTAACTGCGATGCAGAGTATGTGCTGCATCGAGCTAGGATCACGGCCTGCCATCCTCCTCTAGTCCGTCTTGGTCCAGGTTCGGGTCTGCTTTCTTTTCCCTTTTTGCCAATTTCACTCATTTGCATATAATAAATAGCAAATAATAGTAAAAAAATAGTCTAAAACTAGATAAACAACATGGTTCATAATTTTACAACATCATTCCCACTATAAAGTAACCAATATAGTTAGTACAATGAAATAAATAGAGATGATATGACACTACTAGTTTCCTAATGAGTCCACATATGCTCAATCAATTCATTCTGAAGTTAATCGTGCATAGCTCGATCACGTATTTCATGATGCACGTACAGGTACTGTGGAAACATTGACAATGCAGGTGTGGGCTCGATCAATTCCCTATGAAATTCCTACCCTTGTCATATACGTTGTCGTCACGCTCATGCTCAACGATCATGTTGTGCATGCATAAGCGATCATCATCTCTCACATCATCTTCTTGCTCCAAGTTATGGTAGGTGCAAACAATAGCCCAATAAGATTGGATCACATGAAATGCTTTCTCCACATCCTTTCTAGCGGCCTCTTATTCAATAGCAAACTGACGACTTCTCTCGTCATCAGAAATGCAGATTGTTTTCATAAATTTAGACCATGTATGGGTAGATGCCACCGGTTAGATAGTACACATTGTTTTTTTTTTGAAAAACACAACTCACTAAAAAGTAGACACGCAGGCCGCCTCATTAAAAACCTTCCAGCCCCCTTAGGTACCCTGGAAGGAAAAGAGTGCGTAAGAAACCCTAGAAAAAAAAGTTGGAGCAACATTGTATGAGAACATATTACCCATCTTCGGGGACAAGGGGCGGTTTCACAGTTACAAATCCTTGCAGACATTTGTGATCAACTCCAACACGCAGGTCGGAGCTGAATCACGAAGGATACCACTAGATCCTTTCTTGCCTAGTTGGCCCAGGGCATGCGCTACTCCATTTTTAATCCTATCTATCTTAAGGATCTTAATATCTTGATACATTCGCAGCAACTCTCTACCCTCCCCATACAAAGTCCAGAGAGAAGATCGATCGAGCTCCTCCCCCTCCAGGGCATGCACTGCATGACCACAATCCGACTCCAGTGTGGCCGGCCACCGTCGAAGATCAACCAAATGTCTAAGGCCCTCGAGACAAGCGAGTACCTCAGCTTCTTCCGCACTAGCACACCTCGGAGTAAATTTCCATTCAGAGATAATAGGTTGGCCAAGATGGTCACGAACCACGATTCCCAACCCCGCTTTCTTCGATAGGTAGTCCCAACCCGCATCAACATTTGCCTTTATTTCGCCTTCCCTAGGAGCCGCCCATCTGGGTACGCCAGGTGAGCCCGCAGAACCTGTAGAGATCGGGAGGCTGTGGTGTGGTTTTTCCCCGAGTTGTCGGAGTCTTTTAGGGCTGTAAAGGAGTTGTGATAATTAAAAATGTAGGTTCCTGATGCAGCAATTGACGCCTTACCATCACCATGGACGACGTTATTTCTGTGGTGCCACACTCTCCAGAGCAGGAAGATAATCTTGTCTCGTGTCGATGATGCCGTTGCGCTTAACAAGTGAAGAATCCATTCTTTCCCATTGATGTAAAAACTCTCCTCAGGCGGGAGATCCCAGCGAGATCTCATCTCTTCGCGTAAAGCTCTAGCTAGGGTGCACCGAACCAGTGCATGGTGTGAGTCCTCAGCTTCAATCCCGCATATTGTGCATGTCGGGTCAACAGATGATATCCTTTTCTTCAGAGCTGAGCAAACGGCGTGTGTATCAGTCGCTGCCCTCCAAGCAAAGATTTTCATCTTTTGAGGAACGTGAGACGCTCCTATCACCAGAAGGTTTTGTTGATGATTGTCCCCCACTTAATTTATCAATGCTCGGCTGCAGTCCCAGCAAGTACGCTGATCGTACAGAGAATACACCATTTCCTTCTAGTGCCCATGCAATGAAATCATCACACTGTCGGGGTGGTAGTTTAATGGACAGTATGGCTGCAGCATCGTGAGGTAAACGACATTCCCTGATCGTCTCCTCATCCCACTGTCTAGTCGTAGGATTAATGAGCTCAGAAACCCAGCGCCGTCGAGAGAGGCCACGCCGGCCCTCCAATTTCAGAGCATTTAGCCAGGGGAGCCAGTTATCTCTGAATATCCTCACACTAGTGCCAGTCCCGATCCTCCAGATAATACCTTTCTTCACCAACTCCAAGCCATGCACGATGCCTTGCCATGTTTGCGATTGATTCTGAATAAAAGTTGTGTCCAGTAGATTCCCAGACGGGTAATATCTAGCTTTGAGCAAACGAGCGCAAAGGCTCTCGGGAAACGGTAGCAATCGCCATGCTTGTCGCGCAAGTAACGCCTGGTTAAAGATTTTGAGGTCTCTAAAGCCAGCCCCACCTTGAGATTTTGGTCTAGCTAATTTCTCCCAAGACATCCAGTGCATGCGTCGTTTATTCTCCTCATCTCCCCACTAGAAATCCCGAATTATTTTTTCCAACTCTTCAATAAGACCAACGGGGAATTTGAAGACTCCCATTGCATAAGTAGACAGTGATTGGAGCACCGCCTTTATTAACGTTTCTTTTGCTCCCGATGACATATATTTCTCCGCCCAATCACTTGCATGTTTCAGAAATTTTTCCTTTGTGGATTTAAATTTTTTACCTTTCAATCTTCCCTCCGGGACCGGGAGCCCCATATATTTCTCCTCAAACGCAGGGGTATCATAGCGCAAGATATTTTTAATCTCCGCTTGAGTTCCATTGGGCACTTCATCCCCGTAGAGAACTGAGCATTTACCCAAACTAACTTGTTGACCAGTGCTTAGCTCATACTTATCCAAAATAGCTCTCACCACACGGGCTTGGTCAGTCGTGGCCTCAAAAAACAGAAGGCTGTCGTCGGCAAAGAGAAGGTGCGAGATACCCGGCGCTCTTCGGCAAATGTGAAACTCATGGAGCGACTTTGCTTCAATTTCCTTCCTAATAAGGCACGAGAGACCATCAGCAACAAACAAAAAGAGATACGGCGAGAGGGGATCACCTTGGCGGATACCGCGGGAAGGGGTGAAAGGGTCCAACTGACGAGCTTGTAACTCGACAAGTCCCAGGGTTGTGCACCCCGGGTTGATTGATGGGGAGAGAGGAGAGTGCAAGGTGATCACGACGGCTGACGAGCGAGGTTTACCCAGGTTCAGGCTCCCGGAGGATAACACCCTACTCCTGCTTGTCTGGTTATTGATGCGAGTAGCGATTACAATGGCGAGATTGCGATCTCGCTAGGGTTTGTGGTCGTCCTCTAGGACGGGCAACCCTCCTGGCTTTATAGGCAGCCAGGTCTCGGGTGGTTGGTACAGATACGGTAGGTTACAAGTCCTAACCGAGTTGGACTAGGATATGAGATACCCCGAGTGGGCCTTCTGCGGGCCTTTCCATCCTTGGCGCGGCCCAGGTAGCCTCATCGTGGGCTACCCGCAAGGTAGCCCCACGTCAGTAGCCCCCGAGTGCTTGATCGAATCTTCAGAGTCGGACAAAGGACTCCTTCCTCCTGGACGCGCCGTTGGATTGCCTGATCTTGAGCTCGAACTCGAATTTCTTCAGCCGAATCAGCCACTCCCGATGGGAGTAATCTGTGCAGTCGAATGACTTTGACTTCATCTTCTTGTGAAGCTTGCTTCTATTCAGCCTACTTTGGCTTATTTGCTGGATGGATTCGGCTGCTTGAGCTTACTGCGTTGCCACTCGAATGGTTCCTTCGGGTGCTCGGATCATTGCTTGATCTTACCTTGCTGATTTCAGCTGCGAAGCTTACTACTCAAACAAATCTTTCGAGTTTCTTTGGTTGATTTCGGAGCCGTTGGCTTGGTGACGTCATTGATGACGGTTTACTGCACGCCTCTGCGCCCGATGGGACGTGACGTGGTGGGCCCCGCTGTCAGAGCTGACCACGTCCACACTTGTCACGTCTCCGAAGTGGGCGCGAAATTCGCGCGGCACGATGACGACGCCTCGGTTCTCGTGCGTAGTGGAGGAAGTTGGCGGCGACGATTGGTTTCTCCGTGCGACACGTGGACGGCTGGATGCTCACGCTCGAGGCCCTTGCTTGATGGACGGTTAAGATGCCAATCCTCGAGGAATAAGTACTGCGCCCCGGCCTTTGGTATGTCATCTTCTCCAATCGGTTCTTGCCCTTCTTCTCCTCTTGCGCTCTGCCATTTCCGCCGCCGTCCCGAGCTCAAAGCAATCTGTCCACGCACCCTGCGACCTAGGCGATGGGCAAGCCGAAGGGCACTGCTGGCTCCTCCGCCGCCGCCGCCGACGACGCCGGGGTGATGAAGAAGCCCGAGGGCGACTGGCAGAGGTCGTCGATGAAGAGGCCCGATGTGGAACTGCTCCGCGCGCAAGGCCTGCTACCACCTGCGGACGAAGTCTAGGTACGAGTCCCTGGCAAGGAAGTGTTCCCCACTCCCCGCGATGGGGAGCGCGTTTGCTTCGCGGACTTCATTCCGCGTGGCTTCGGGTTCCCCATGCACGATTTTGTGCGCGGGCTCCTGTACGCCTATGGGGTTCAGATCCATGATCTGACTCCCAATGGCGTCTTGAGCATCGCGGGCTTTATCGTGTTATGCGAGTGCTTCTTGGGTGTCGCGCCCCACTGGGCACTCTGGAAGTCGCTCTTCCTCGTTCGCAAGAACGTGGGGAAGAGTGGGCTGACCTTCCCAGTGGGCGGCTTCGGAATCCAGGTGCGCGGTGATATCGCGCACTTCCAGATGAAGAAGTCCGACTCCGTCCAAGGGTGGCGCCGGAGATGGTTCTACGTCCAGTCGAACGGCGACGGACTGGACGCATTCGACGGCAAGCGCGGACTGCGGAAGACCGGCGCCTGGGCGCACCCGCTGTCTGCCGTGGAGAAGGAGGCTGTGCGGCCCCTGCTGACCCTGCTGCACGAGCTGACCCAGACCCTTGGGCGTGATGCGGGTGGCGTCTTTCTGATGGCCACCTTCTTCCGCCTTCGGGTGCAGCCACTCAGCGCCCGGCCACACCCGATGTGGGCCGCCGAGGGCGTTAGCGCCAAGCCGCTGGATGACGAGGAGGTGGAGGCCAACGTCAGGTCCATCACCAACCTTCGAGCCGCGGACGCATGCAACGTCAAGTGCCCCGTTTCTCCTTACGGGGCCGCGAAACCCGTTCCTGAGGTGAGTCTGATCTTGCTCTCTTTTTGTAGTTGTTCGACTTGAGTCTACTTTGCATTTTGATTCGACTTGTGTCTACTTTGCTTTAGGGTCGGGCTCTGTTCATCAGCTATCCTCCTCTCCCTGAGAACGGACCTGACGATGAATTGAAGTTCGTCGAGGAGGAGGATGAGGACAAAGAAATCCCTTCCGCACACTCTCCCCGCGATGAGGTGGAGGAGGAAGACGAAGTGGAGGAACCCGCGAAGAAGAAGCGGAAGCTTCCGAGTCGCGGCGAGTCTGCCACTGCGTCGTCGCCTGCCAGGGGGGTGGATATTGCTGAGGAGGAGACCGTGGCGACGTCCCCGGGTGCGCAATCTTCGGGTGGCTGGGAGGAACCTCTCAACGTTCCTCCAGTCAGCTCTGCAGCGCCACGGTCATTCGCGCGGATGCCTTCGCCTTCTCTGTCGAGCTTCGACGACGCCAGCTCCCCCAGGTTAGTTTCTTTGCAACATGTTCTTCGAGTAGTACTTTGCAGGTTCGCCGTTTAGTTGACTTGTGTTCTTGATTTTGCTGCAGCCACCGCTCTGACAACGTCAGCTCCCCCCTTCGGGACACGGAGCTTACTTCTGGTCCTTCGACTGGGCTGGAGACGCCTGTGGTGGTGGAGAAGGTGCATGTTGAGGCCGCCGGCCTGGCCTCGTCTAGCCGGGCTCCTCCTTCGGCTGCCGAGGACCTTGAGCTCCTGGACCACGTAAGTCTTCTTGTGTTTTCCTTATATTTCTGATTTCTCATCGGGTGCGCGATCAGCGCTCCCGATGGGAGTAGCCCCCGAAGGTGTGGGTGACTAGTATAGTCGCCCGCAACTTTATTGACACCTTGCTCTTTTTATTTTCAGCCATACTATCGCCAGCAGCTTGACGCAGCCGCGGCTTACGTTCGCCTGGAGAAGGAGAGGGACCAACTGCGTTCCTCGCTGGACCAGACTACTGGCCGGGTGGATGAGCTTGAGAAGGCTCTTCGTGAGTCTCAAGAGCGGGAGTTGGCGCGGGTCGCCCAGGAGAAAACTCAAATCGGTCGTCTCCTTTCACTCGCCGCTGTTCTTGGGGGTGAGTATTGGCTTGACGCTTACTGAGTCTTCGTTCCTTTTCTTGTCCTGACTTTGAATTTTGGCGCAGAGACCTGTGGTGGAGTTCCTCCAGAAGACGCGTCGAGTGACACAGTCGACTTGGCGACCGCGGTTGGCTTCTTCGACCGGGTTTGCGCCTATGCCTCGGATGCTCTGAAGAAGTCTTCCGCCGCGTTGGAGAAGTCGACCGGAGCTCTGGCCGTGGTGCATCAGAGCATCTTCCCGGGCAACCAGCCGCCAGCGACCGTGGACGCTCTGGCTGCACCGTTCGGGGACGCGACCACCATCGCCGACTTCACGCGGTCGCAGACGGTACGCGGCTCCGAGCTCACCTTCCAGCTCCTATTAGGCCACCAAGTTCCAGGTGACTTCGAGAAGATCGTCAGCGGTTTTCCTCGCAAACCTGATGGTCGGACCGCGTCGCTGGGTGGCGTGAAGGAGCGCGCCTCGCAGCTGGCTGCGCAGCTTGTGGCACTCTTCGAGAGGGCCCTTGCTAAGGCGACTGAGGCGGCTGCTCGGAAGGGCCGTTCCCGGTCGCAGTCCGCGGCCTTAGAGTAGGCATAGTTGTAGGGATGCGACAGTCGCTGCGACCTGTATTTTGAACTCCATGTTTGTAATGAATATTGCCCTGTCGGGTCTTTTGCTCTTCAGTATTGATTTTGCTGACTTTTCTGTCTTCTGAGTTTAACTGTGTTTGGCAGTCGCATTTCTGTATTGACTCTGCGTATTCCTGACAGAGTGCCATGCGCGATGATTCTCCACCTTCTCCCTTGGCCGGGGCGAGTGGCGCAGCTTCCTCTTCGGGTGCTCGCCGTCGTCGGGCGGCGCCGGCTCCTTCGCGCAGTGCAAATGATCAGCGGGTAATCACCTATTTGAGGAACAAGGTGGTGGAGCTTGAGGCGACCCTGAAGAATACCGAGCGGCTGTTGCAGCGCTCCCAGTCGCATCCCACGGCGGAGTTCTCACGTCGTGAAGATTTTTTGCTTGGAGAGATGGACCTGATCAGTCGGCAGTTGCAGGGTATGTATCATGTTGGCGGCTGCCGTCGCTGTTGCTTGTCCTTCTCGTTCTGACTTGCAGTTCGTGTGCGCAGATGTTAATCCCGATTGGGAGGCCGAGCGGGCTCGCGTTGAAGAGCGAGTCACTCGAGAGGCGTCCGGCGACTCCTATGAAGCTCGCCAGTTCTGGGTGAACAAGTCGAGGGGGCGCGTCCTTGCCACCATGCTTGATCGTACGTGGCGCGCTGCCTTTCTTCTGGAGAGCTGCCGGAAGATACTTTGGCACGTCAACCGCGTGTACTTCCCGCATAATGCGCAACCGAACGGGTTGCCTGCCTTGCTGGATAGGTTCCGCGATGGCGAAGGGCTGAAGGAAGTTGTCGACGCTCAGCTTGTGGCTGGTGCGAACGCGGCGCTGGCGTACGTTCGGATGCACCGGCCACATCTTCCGCTTGAGCGGGTGCTTGAAGGCCTGCCAGGTAACGACGACTTCGACGAGACCTTGCCGGCTGCGCGCCGCATTATCCGGCAAGTTCAGGACTTGAGCGAGCGGCTTGTAGGCCCTCTCGATGCGCCGAAGGCTGAACCTGCAGTTTAGAGTAGCTGTCGTCTGATGCGCAGGGTTAGCTATAGAGGGCAAATTTGCTTGTGTAAATACACTGTAATAGATTATAGTACTGTTTCGAGTAATGAGAATTGATATGTTTACTCGAAAGTGAGGGTGCCTGATTCGACCTGTGTGGCGCAGCTGCCGAGTATGCCAAGCAGCGGCCTAGGTTTTTCAAGTGTTACTTGTATGCCGCGGTCTCTGATTTTACCAGGTGGCGACTTAGGATCTTGACTAACTCCTGTCTGGCGCAGCCCCCGAGTAAGTTGGGTGACGGCCTAGGATTACAAGTGTTACCTGTTTGGCGCAGCCGCCGAGTATGTCGGGTGGTGACCTAGGATTTGGAACTTGACCTGTGCCGCGCAGCCCCCGAGTAGGTTCGAGTGGCGGCCGAGGGTTTTTCTGAGTCCTGTTTGGCGTAGCCCCCGAGTAGGTCGAGTGGTAGCCTAGGGTTGCAAGTGTGACCTGTGTGGCGCAGCCCCCGTGTGTGGCAGGCGGCGCCCTAGGATTTTGGACTTGACCTGTATGGCGCAGCCCCCGAGTCTGTCGAGTGGTGGCCTAGGATTTTTCTGAGGCCTGTTTGGCGTAGCCCCCGAGTAAGTCGGTTGGTAGCCTAGGGTTGCAAGTGTGACCTGTGTGGCGCAGCCCCCCGTGAGTCGCGGGTGGCGCCTTAGGATTTTGGACTTGACCTGTATGGCGCAGCCCCCGAGTCGGTCGAGTGGCGGCCTAGGATTTTTTGATTCTGTGCTTGTGTGGCGCAGCCCCCGAGTACGTTGGGTGGCGGCCTAAGCTTTTATTTCAACCTGTGTGGTGCAGCCCCCGAGTGGTTCGGGTGGCGACCTAGGATTTTGACTGTGCTTGTATGGCGCAGCCCCCGAGTAGGTTCGGGTGGCGGCCTAAGCTGTTATTTCAACCTGTGCGGCGCAGCCCTCGAGTGGTTCGAGTGGCGGCCTAGGATTTTTGAGCTGCCTGAGTGACGGAAAAAGGAGACAGATTTTCTTCAAATCACTTTATTGATTCTTGCGAACAGGCCGCCTCATTAAAAACCTTCCAGTCCCCTCAGGTACCCTGGTAAGGAAAAGAGTGCGTCTGAAACCTGCCGCGCTGATTTTCTTGTACAATGGTTACTTGAGCTAGGCGTAGAATCAGCGTAGTTGTGCTACGTTCCATGGATTGCTGCAGTCCGCTCCTGTCTTCGAGTCCTTTAGGCGGTATGCTCCATTGCCTATTGCTTCTGTTACGATGTACGGGCCCTCCCATGGGGAAGCGAGCTTGTGCACCTTCTTTTGTTTGAGTCGAAGAACCAGGTCGCCTGCCACGAACGCTCTTGGTCGCAGCCTCCGAGTATGATAATTGCGCAGGTCCTGCTGATACACGGCTGATCGTGCCAGGGCGATGTCGCGTGCTTCGTCCAGGGTGTCTCTGCTGTCTTCGAGTGCTTCCTCTGCTTCTGACTCGTCGTAGGCGACTACTCTTGGTGCGTCAAACCTTATGTCGCAGGGGAGGACCGCTTCTGCACCATACACCATAAAGAATGGCGTGTACTGGGTAGATCTATTCGGCGTTGTTCGCAGACTCCAAAGGACTGATGGCAGTTCTTCCACCCATGCGCCCGCTGCGCGTTTTAGGGGTACGCGCAGTCGCTTCTTGATTCCATTGCAGACTAAGCCATTGGCTTTCTCTACTTGTCCGTTGGACTGCGGGTGCGAGACCGACGCGTAGTTGAGCTTTATCCCCTGCTCTGAGCAGAAGTCTTTGAATTCCTCGGCTGTAAAGTTCGAGCCGTTGTCGGTGATGATCCCATTAGGTACTCCAAACCTGAAGATGATTGAACTGATGAAGTTGACCGCTGTGGATGCAGTCGAACTTGTGATGGGCACGACTTCGATCCACTTTGTGAATTTATCGACTGCGACCAGGAGGTGAGTATGGCCTCCGGGTGAGGATTTCTTCAGCGGGCCCACCATGTCCAGGGTCCATTGGGCAAAGGGCCAGGCTAGTGGTATTGTTTTGAGCTCCGATGCTGGGGCGTGCGGCTTGTTGGCAAACTCCTGGCACCCTGTGCATTTCCTCACCAGCTCCTCGGCATCCTGCATGGCTGTGAGCCAATAGAACCCGGCTCGTAGCGCCTTGGCCACCAGTGCCCGGCTGCTTGCGTGATGTCCGCAGGTACCCGCATGGATGTCGAGTAAGATGGCTTGGCCGTCGACTGGATCTATGCACCTTTGCAGGATTCCTGATATGCTTCTTTTGTAGAGTTCTTCGTTGATGACGGTGAAACTTTTGGAGCGTCTGATGATGCGCTTTGCTTCGACTGGGTCAGTTGGCAGCTTCTGATGCAGTATATATGCCAGGTATGGTCCTGTCCATGTGGCTTCGACTAGCATGACTTCCATGGGGACCTTGTCTTGGCTTGGCGGGTTGCCATCGCCTTTTGCGGTTGCAGTGCTTGCTGTACCTTGAGTCTTGATGGATCTCTGTGTGATGCACTCGAGGAAGACGCCGGGTGGGACTGGCACCCTGTCTGAGCCCATGTTAGCGAGGGCGTCGGCTTCCTCGTTGCTTTCACGGCCGATGTGGCGTAGCTCGCAGCCGTCGAAGTTTCCTTCCATCTGATTGTAGAGGTCTCTGTAGGCGATCATGTTGTCAGCGATGGCGTCGCAGGACTTCATGGTTTGCTGTACCACCAGGTAGGAGTCGCCGTAGATCATGAGGTGCGTGGCACCGCAGTTCTTGGCCATCCGCATGCCGTGGATCAGGGCCTCGTACTCGGCTTCGTTGTTGGACGGCGTCGGAAAGTCCATCTGTAGGACGTACTTGAGCTTGTCGCCTTTGGGGGAGATGAGCACGACTCCTGCCCCGGCTGACTTGAATTTCTTGGAGCCATCAAAGTACACTGTCCATGCGTTGGACAGGTCGGGGACGTTCGGTAGCTGGACTTCTATCCACTCCGTGGTGAATTCTGGGAGAACTTGGGCCTTGATGGACTTCGGGTGAGCATACTTCAGACCCCATGGTCCTAGTTCGACAACCCACTTGGCGACTCGTCATGTCGCGCGCTGATTTGTGAGGATGTCTGCTAGTCCAGAGGAGCTTACCACCGTGATCGGGTGCTCGGAGAAGTAATGGACGACTTTTCTGGAGGTCATGAAGACTCCGTATGCCAGCTTCTGGTAATGCGGGTAATTCTGCTTGGACAAGGTGAGTACCTCACTAAGGTAGTAGACGGGCCTCTGCACCGGGTGGCTGTGCCCTTCCTCTTCGCGTTCGACTACGAGCACCGTGCTCACCACCCTGTTTGTTGCTGAGACGTACAGGTAGAGCGGCTCGTTTTCCAGTGGTGCCACGAGGACCGGAGAGGTTGTCAGTGTCTTCTTGAGATGGTCGAATGCGTCCTGCGCCTCTTGCGTCCACTCGAACTTGTCTGACTTCTTCATCAGTTGGTAGAAGGGTAAGGCCTTCTCTCCCAACTTACTAATGAACCGACTGAGAGCTGCGACTCGGCCAGCTAAGCGTTGCACCTCCCTGAGCTTCGTTGGTGCTGGCATTGTGAGTATGTTCTGCACCTTCTCGGGATTTGCTTCGATTCCTCTTGCGGATACAAGGTACCCTAGTAGCTCTCCGGCTGGCACGCCGAACACGCACTTCTCTAGATTGAGTTTGATCTGGTACACGTCAAGTGCGGCGAAGACCTTGCGTAGGTCGTCGACTAGGGTATCCTCCTTCCGGGTAGTGACGACGATATCGTCGACGTAGACTTGGACGATCTGCCCGATTAGCCCCTTGAGGCATGCTTGCATTGTCCGCTGGTATGTGGCACCTGCGTTCTTTAACCCGAACGGCATCGTCTGGTAGCAGAAAACGCCGTCGGGTGTGATGAAAGCCGTCTTCTCTTCGTCCTCGACCTTCAGCCTGATCTGCTGGTAACCTGAGTAGGCGTCCAGGAAAGATAGGCGTTCGCAACCTGTGGTCGAGTCGATGATCTGGTCTATCCGCGGGAGCGGGAAGTGGTCTTTGGGGCAGCATTTGTTGACTGCGGTGAAGTCCACGCACATGCGTAGTTTCTTCGTCTTCTTTTTCTCAACTAGAACCGGGTTAGCGACCCAGTCCGAGTCCTTGATCTCTCGGATGAACTTGGCGTGCAATAATCTGTCGACTTCCATGGTGATAGCGTCTCGTTTGGGCCCTGAGAAGCGTCGCATGGATTGCTTGACAGGTCTTGCGTCCTTGTGTACTTTCAGAGAGTGCTCGGCGAGTTCCCTGGGTATCCCCGGCATGTCAGAAGGTTTCCATGCGAAGATTTTCCAGTTCTCACGTAGGAACTCGACGAGCGCGCTTTCCTATGCGGGTGTCAGGCTTGATGAGACCTTGACTGTCTTTCCGCTGTCGGTCGGATGGACTTGGTGGGTGACATTGTCGTCATTCGTGTTGAACGCTGCGTCCTTGGCGGGCTTCTTGCGAGCCGGGAAGATGGTCTTGTCATTGTCGGCTGATATGGCCTTGAAGTGCTCTTCGACGCCGAAGAACTCGGAGATCTTGGCGAACTCGCGGTCGCAACTGTTGGAGAGGCCGAAGTCGCCGCGGACGGTGATCACTCCTTTTGGCCCGGGTAACTTTATCATCAGGTAGGCGTAGTGGGGTACTGCCATGAACCTGGCAAAGCTTGGGCGTCCGAGGATGGCGTGGTATTGTGACTTCCAGTCGACGACCTCAAAGTCTATCGACTCCTTCCTGAAGTGCTCGGGTGTTCCGAGGATGACGTCGAGTGTGATTATTCCCATGGGTGTGATTGGTTGCCCTGGTACTATGCCGTGGAAGGTGGTCTCCGACTCCGGCAATTTCTCTGTCGATCTGTTCATTCGTCTGAGGGTGTCGGCGAATATGATGTTGATGCCGCTTCCTCCGTCCAGGAATACCTTTTTCAGGCTGTAGTCGCCGACCAGGGCCTCAATCACGAGTGCGGCGTGTCCGGGTCGGACTACCTCTGCTGGGTGATCTGCCCTGGAGAATGTGATTGGTGTCTCCGACCCGCGCAGGTAGTCTGGTACCGCGCGCGGGCTGTTGATGGCCTGGAGTACTTGGCGTGTGATGATCTTCTGCTTCCTGTTCGACGGGGGTCCCTTCTGGATCATGTTCAGTTGTCCCCGTGCGGCTGGGTACGTGTCGGCTGCTGCCGACGGACCTTGCTGCTGCTGCTGTGGCTGGGGGAACGCTCCTGTCGCTTGCACTTGGTTATTATTTGCGGGTGCTGCCTGGATGGCCAGTTGCGGTGCTGCTTGAATGGCCTGCACCGGGGCGATGATTTGCTGCATGGCATGGTAGATCTTTCTTGCTTTGCGGCAATCTTTCAACAGGTGGTTTGAACCCCACTTTCCTGTTGCCGGGTTGCGGAACGAGTGATGTTTACAGGGTTGCATCAGTTCCTCTGCCGGGGTTAACGGGCGCTTCCACTCGCGCTTCTGACTTCCATCGTTGTGGTCGATGCTGCTGCTGCCACGGTTGTACTGACTCGAGCTGGGCTGTCGACTTTGCTCGTGCTGTCGGCTGCCCTCACGCTTCACCTCGCGGGGGGTTTCATAACCCGCCGCTACTAACTCGATTGAATCGTGTGTGTAGCGTGCCTTCCTCTTCTGACGTGACTCGCGCCAGTTGCTTGTTTCGCCTTCCTTTTTGGGAGAAGTTTCGCGGACGTAGTCCTCTCCTTCGGCCCATTGGTTGGCTGTCTTCATTAAATCTATTGTGGTCTTCGGCTGGAGCCTACCAAATTCCTCCCGGAGGTCGCGGCGAGCAACGCCATGCATGAAGGCGTCCATCACCCTGTCCTCTGATACGGGTTCCATGGTGTTGCGAAGGAGTGTCCACCTCTGGATGTAAGATCGGAGCGACTCGTCCTTCCCTTGCTTGCAGGCCTGCAACTCGATGTAGGTCGTTCGTCTGGCGAATGGTCTGGCGAATGTAGTGGCTCCCACGTTCGGAAAGAATCTTTAGGTTGGCTTGTGAGCCACCCGCGTGCAGAGTCTGTCAGCATGAGCTGGATGTACTGCATTGCCGTGGTCGATGTTCCGCCTTGGCAGGTGCAAGAAATAAGGTAGTCCTCAAGCCATAGCTTTGGGTCTTGCTTCCCGTCGTACTTTGGTGTGCCAGCCGTCAACTTGAAGCCTTTAGGCATACGGGTGTCGCGGATGTTGAAACTGAAGCATGCCGCGCCACATGGTTCGAAGTCGCGGTCGGTATGGTCGTCCGCTTGTGCTGCGTTAGCCGGACGCTCCTTGCGGTTACGGTCCACCGTCTTCTGTGTCAGGACGTCTCGAAGGTCCTTGACTAGCTGTCGCTGCGCCGCCGGGATGCCCGACGTCGTCGGTTCGTGAGCTTGATTACCTGGCCCTTTGGCCGCTAGAGCTTCTTCAATTGCCCTTATGGAGGCGATTTGTTGCTTGTGGAGGAGGGAGCGCGCGTCACCCTCCGGTGGCTGCGTGAGCCGAAGGTACGTCTCGACTGCTATTAAGGCAGCATTCGCTGTTTTCGGGACGGGTATCCCGTTTTCATCTTCGGTGACGAAGGAAGAGTCGAGGTTGCGGGTGAGCCTTGTTCGATCAGCTTCTGCCATGTGGGGGACACGGGCCCTGGTTCGCCGTGCTCCCTGGTTTACCTCCGTGGAGGATGTGAAGGAGAGGGCGGCCCGCCTGGCGCTTGATGCGTCCGCGTCCCTTTTGCGCCTGAGAAGTTCGGCCTTTTCGGCGTGAATCCGTTCGCCTTCCTTGCGTAGCAAGTACTGGACCGCCAGGTGGTCCTCCCGAGGTGCGTTGGGTGGGGGGAACGTGCCCTCGTCCACATGCTTCATGGCTTGGATCGCCATGTCCCGCGTGATGACCAGTTTGGTCTGGTCTGGCATGTCCACCTCTAGCGGATATACGTGTTCGTCTCCGTCGTCATGCGGTGCTGTGCCGGCCATGAAGACTTGCTTGGGGTAGACTGGTGTTGGAGAGTTGGTGCTGCCGCTGCTGCTTCTGTCACCCTCTTCTTGCTCGGGGTCGAAAATTGCTGCAACGTGGCGCGCGACGCACTTATTGTCGCGTCTCTTCGCGATTGTCCATGTGCCCGCACTCGACGGGGCGAGTGCGAGTGGCTTGGGGTAGACCTGGGACTTCCACGAAGATGAGGGTGCGCGCGGCGTCGATGTCGGACGCGGGCCCCCGATCACGTGTGTGGGCGCGGCGGTGGAGGTGGGTCTTGACTTGATTGACCGCGCGACCGAGGTTGGGGTGGTAGACTCGATTCGCGTGGTCGTTGCCGAGATTGTCGGTGTAGATGTCCTCTTCGCGGGTGCAGCTGGCGCAAACCCTGCGGGCGCGGCAGATGCGACCTTCGCGGGTTCGGCGGGCGCGATCTCCGCGGGTGCGGCAGATGCGATCTTCGCGGGTGCAGCTGGCGCAAACCCTGCGGGCGCGGCAGATGCGACCTTCGCGGGTTCGGCGGGCGCGATCTCCGCGGGTGCGGCAGATGCGATCTTCGCGGGTTCGGCGGGCGCGATCTCCGCGGGTGCGGCAGATGCGATCTTCGCGGGTGCAGCTGGCGCAAACCCTGCGGGTGCGGCAGATGCGATCTTCGCGGGTTCGGCGGGCGCGATCTCCGCGGGTGCGGCAGATGCGATCTTCGCGGGTCCAGCGGGCGCGGTGGTCGGCGATTTCGATGACGCCGCCGCGCGTAACGCAGTAGTCGTAGACCTGAGCATGCCACGACTATCGATGCAACAGAATATGGAGCCAAAGGGCGATGTGTATACCTTTGTCCAGATCGGCGTACACCGATTGGTGAGCTGGCGATTGGATGACGTACTCGAAGGAGCCGAATCGGATCGACTCCCTGATGGCGGGTGCGCCGATATTCATTGCGGATGGAGCCGGTGCGACCATGATCCTAGCACTTGTTGACCTTCCCACAGACGGCGCCAATTGACGAGGTTGTAACTCGACAAGTCCCAGGGTTGTGCACCCCGGGTTGATTGATGGGGAGAGAGGAGAGTGCAAGGTGATCACGACGGCTGACGAGCGAGGTTTACCCAGGTTCAGGCTCCCGGAGGATAACACCCTACTCCTGCTTGTCTGGTTATTGATGCGAGTAGCGATTACAATGGCGAGATTGCGATCTCGCTAGGGTTTGTGGTCGTCCTCTAGGACGGGCAACCCTCCTGGCTTTATAGGCAGCCAGGTCTCGGGTGGTTGGTACAGATACGGTAGGTTACAAGTCCTAACCGAGTTGGACTAGGATATGAGATACCCCGAGTGGGCCTTCTGCGGGCCTTTCCATCCTTGGCGCGGCCCAGGTAGCCTCATCGTGGGCTACCCGCAAGGTAGCCCCACGTCACCAACATATGTCCGTTAAAGCGAATTGAGTAGCGGACGGTGGTAACACAAGCCAAACCCACCGAATCCATTTACTATGAAATCCCATCTTCGCTAAAACCCCTTCAAGAAATCTCCAATCCACACGGTCATACGCCTTAGCCATGTCCAACTTGTACGCACAAAACCTCCTTCGGCTTGTAGCCCCAGTCTGAATAGAGTGAATGCACTCAAAGGCAATTAACGCATTATCTGTAATAAGCCGTCCCGGAATAAAAGCACTCTGCATCGGAGATATAATATCTTGGAGCAGAGGCCGCAGCCGATTTACCAGGCATTTAGATACCACTTTAAAAATCACGTTGCACAAACTGATCGGCCGGAAATCTTTTAATTTTTCGGGATCATTCTTCTTTGGAATTAATACAATAGCAGTGTCATTTACTTCTGCCGGCATGACCCCCTTATCAAAGAACTTCTGCACCGCGGCGACGACATCATCACGAAGAATATCCCAATTCCGCTGCAGAAATCTCGCCGGAAAGCCATCCGGGCCGGGAGCCTTAAGCGGCCCAATCTGGAAGAGAGCGTCACTAATCTCCTTTGATGAAAAAGGAGCGCAGAGGGTATTATTCATATCCCCATCAACACAAGGCTGCACCAGATTTGTTATAATACTCGGATCAATATTGTCATCACGTGTGCACAGGTTGGAGAAGAAATCTGTAGCCGTATCCTCCATCTCTCTCGTATCTGTTGTAACAGAACCATCCAGTCTTTTCAACTTACGAATAGCATTCTTTTTGCGTCTCCACGAAGCTCTCCGGTGAAAGTACTTCGTATTACGATCACCCTCCCGCAACCAGGCAATACGGGAGCGTTGAAGCCACATGATTTCCTCCCTGTAAAGGAGCTCGTCCATCTCTTTATTAAGTTGATTTTTCCGAGCTGTACTAGCCTCACTCAAGTCACCCTGTAGAATCTGTAGCTGTGCCCTCATCTTTTCCATCTCCTTTGGAATAGACTTAAAATGTTTGTTCTTCCTGGAATAGAGGCTGGACATGACAGTGCGGAGAGAGGAGTTTAAGTCTCCCAAATCGTGTCCAGGTATCCGACGAGACCAGGCCTCCTCAACAGCCGCCGCTAGGGACGGTTCTCTTTCCCAGACCACTTAGTACCTCCTAATCGGCCTACTAGGCCGGCAATGAGTCGCAGTTTCCCTAGATAGTAGGATTGGGCAGTGATCAGACCTAGAGGATGCAAGATGACGCAACCGAAAATCCGGGAACATAGATGACCACGCAGGTGTAGCAACCGCCCGGTCTAGCCTCACTTTCACATTACGATCCCCTCGCTGCTTGTTATCAAAGGTCCACGGATTACCAACTAACCCTATATCATGTAGGTCGCAATGTGAAAGCACCTCACGAAAGTCTATCATCAACCTTTCCGACCTCTTTGTGAGCGAAAAATGCTCCTCTTGCCACATTGCCTCGTTGAAATCTCCCATCATAATCCAAGGTTTATCCGAACGATGTTGCATGTTCCTGATCTTAGTCCACATGTGATGACGGTCACTCGCTTTAGGTTCGCCATAGACAAACGTTCCTCTCCACATGTGATCATATGGACCCCCACTAACATGGACGTCAATGTGCCGCTTGCTGAAGGACAGGAGGTCCACTGTGACATCCTCCGTCCAATATAACACAATGCCACCTCCCTTTCCATCACCTTTAACATGAAAACAATCTTTCATACCCAATCAAAATCTCAGGTTTTCCACTCTCTCCTTGCTTTGTCTCGTCTCACAGATAAAGACGAGACCGGGCTTATACGTCTGCACCAAGCAGACTAGTTCATGAACAGTCGAAGGTTGCCCGACCCCTCGGCTGTTCCAACCTAATGTCGTCATTGGGCCCGGCGGTCCTCCTCCATGGAGGCCGCCGATGTTGCCAAGTCAGTAGAAATCTCGCCAGTCTTCCGGAGTTTTGAACGGTCACGTGGATCCACATAAGCTGGGGGCTGCGGGGGGCTCCCCCTCCCATTTCAGTTGTAAGAGACAGGCTCGGATCTCCTAAGTTCACCTGCATATTATGATCCGATATAGATAGGTCCAGCTTATTTTGTGCCGCGGGGGTGGCAGCCATCTCAGTCCCAGCATCCACGTTCAAATCAGATGGAGTAGTTTTCATCGGGCTAGAACCTGTATCACGAAGATCAGGATCATCATCAAGCCAAGCATCCTCCGAGGACCTCTTCCTCGTTGACCCAGAATTAGAGCCTCCTCTCCCCGTAAAACCTCCACGGACAGGGGTTCTCGGATTAAAACGCCGAGGAGTTATAGGTTGATTCGCCCGGCGAACAGCCAACATCCAAGACCCAAATTGTAGTTGTTTCTCCTCCCACACACCGTCACCACATTCCTCATGATCATGTCCAAGAAGTCCACACCGTTTACAGAAAAACGGAACCTTTTCATATTTCACCATTAGCCTCTTCCTTCCCTCTGGGACCGTGAGAGTGACAAACCGCATAAGAGGTTTACCAATGTCTATCCGAACACGCAGACGAACATAATTGCCTTCAAAGAACAGTTTAGGCGCAAGTTGGACTTCTTTCACCTTCCCAATTTTCCGGGCAAGATTGTCGATCACCTCCGTCTTGCGATATAGCTCTGGTATGCCGTGAATTTGAGCCCAAACAAACAGAGCATTAAACACGAAATCCTCCGGAGCACCAAGACCATCATAATCCTCAACTAAGAGGCCAAATCCACGAAAAATCCATGGACCGAGTGTACTACTTTCTTCAAATCCCCAAGACAGTGCATCTGGAAGATGAAAAGATTTTCACCTGCTTCTCTGAAGATCGGATCTTGTGGCAGGTTCCAGATGCTCTTCATCTTCTCAAACAACGCATCCGCACTGAAATTACGGTTTGTGAGCACTCTCCCGATCGCGAGCCAGCGTGCCTCGTCGTGGTACTCCTTTGCTGCGTCAGCCCCGATCACAACATCGTCCAGCTCATCCTCATTGAGTTCCAGGTGGGCGAGCATGTCGCCAAGGCCTTGGTCTTCTCCGAACGCAGCAGCCGCCACGCCTTCCTTGATCTCCGCCATGTCGAGAGCACTGGCGGCAGGAACCGAATCCCCGTCGAGAACAGCCACGCGGAAAGCTGAGTTACTCCAGGCGAGACACCCGAGCTAGGTATATGAAGAAGGAGAACGAGCTAACCACGGAATCCAACTCCTGATCGGAGCGATCTCACAGGCGGTGGAGTCGCCGTCGCCTCGAGCAGAGAAACCCTAAGCGAGAGAGAATAGCCACAATACCACTAATTACACATTGTTGTATGACCGTAAACTAGAAAGTTGACAACCTTGGGAACATTGGAGAACGTTGACGCACAAGTTGATATCATTGTGAAAACCCTCCATCTTGAAGAAAGAGTGCCAAATCCATAAATCTTGAGATGCCACTGCATCAAGTATGATCGTGCACTCTCCAACATGTCACTTAAAATTTCCCCTGCCAAAGGAAAAGTATAGTTCTTTCACTTCAAGTGCATGCAATCTATGCAACCAATCATCAATGCCTATACTCTTTTTTATCGACATCAAGATTTGGTTCTCCCTAAGGATGGCAATGGGCAGGGTATGGTGCGGGTAGAGCAATACCGTCGTGGTATCGGCATATTTGATAGGAGACGAGGGTCCTCTAGCCTACGTATAGATTGTGGGGAAGAAGGTTGGTGTCGTCGAGGACGGGATTGAACACGACGAGTTTACCCAGCTTCAGATCCCGCAGCGGTGGCGAGATCCTACGTGTTGCTATAATTCACTATGAGGCAAATATCCGTGAACAGTTTACAATGGGTATGATGCGTATTGAGCGTGCCCTAAAGGCTTCCTGGTGGCCGGCTTATATAGGCGGCCAGACCCAGGATACAAGGCAAGTACTTGTCCGGCAAGTAATCAGAGTTCTAAACCTAACCGGCTTAGTTGCCGCCTTCCGTATTGGGCTTGGTGGCTTGATGGGATTCGGCCTTTCGCCTTCCTTGGACCGTCTGCCTACTTCATTGTACGTCAGCTATCTGGGCCGCTCGACAGGTTTCAGCCGTACCACCCTTGAACCACCCAGGACTAGCCGGATTGATCCATGTTGGAGATACCCCTAGTTGGTATATCCCCAACATTAGCCCCCAGAAAGGTTGAAGTTCTCCAGGCGCCGGCTTCTTCTTCTTGATTCTGCATTCTTCGATGTTGGCGGCTGCAGGACTTGAACCATTCTAAAAATAATAGGGAACATATACCTCAATGTTGGCACACGGCCGCATTTATCCAACATGGGAAAGACGGCTTAATGAAACTTGTCGGATAGCTTCACAAGAAAGCCTGATCTTTGACGGCAAGCCAAACATATTTTTGACGGATAACGCTAGTCGGTTCACGACAGTTTGAAACCAACTGAGGCGAAAATCATGTCATGATTGCAAATCGCGGGGAAAGAGGAGTCATGAGGATCGTGCGATCGTGCGCTGCTCTATGGCAATGTTCGACACGTGTCCGACTAACTGTGCCATTGCACAGGGAGCAACGCCCGGACCTATAAATACGGAGCCGAGCAGTTCATTTTTCTTCTCCGCTCTCGCTCTCCACCGTCCTTTGCTCTCCCGCTCTCCCGCTCTTCCAATCTTTCTCACTTCACCGAGCGAACTTCGGCGAACATCTCCCTCCGGCGACCTCTGCGTAAGGTTATGTCCACTGAGCAGAACATTCCCTCGGCGGCGTCCAGCGGGCCTGCGGCCGAGACCGCCGTCGCAGTGGTGATGGGTGGCGCGGCGGCGTGTCTTGCGACGGCGCACGCGGCAATGCCGCCACCGCCCCCTCTTCGACCCCCACCGCTCGCGCTCGTGCAGTGGCGCCCTCGGCGCCTTCATCTTCCACCGTGCCGGCGGCGGCTGGCGGTGCGCCTGCCGATGAGGAGGTGGAGCCAGCCGACCTCGGGTCGCGCTACTGGCTCCCTCCATTGTCGACGAAGAAGCGCTCCAGGACCTGGAAGCTGTCGGCTACCTCCCGACTCGAGAGGACTGCAGCTGGAGGTCCGCCTTCGGGGACGTCATCCCGGCTCCGAAAGCCGGGGAGCGGGTAATCCTCACCTCCTACTTAGTTAGGGGAATGGCCTTGCCGCCTTCCGCCTTCTTTAGCGAGGTGTTAGATCACTACGGGCTCCAGCCCCACAATATAGCGTCCAATAGCATTTTGGTCTTAGCCGGCTTCACAGTTCTGTTTGTGGGCTATCTAGGTATTAGGCCTAGTTTAGACTTCTTCAGATATTGCTTCCATTGCCGGCACCAGACTGTGCCGGACAGCGGACTTGTGACCTGCGGCAGTATCACTTTCAACTACCGCCAAGGACGCCATTGGTATCCCAAGATACCATACATCGAGTCCGTCAAGGGCTGGACGTCCACCTTCTTGTACTGCCAAGACATGGCAGCACCGGGGCGCCAATTTGGCGTCCCGAACTTTGTCAACGCGCCGCCTATGCCCAGGCCATGCTGGGATGAGGCGGTCCCCAAGTTGACGGAGGAGCTCCGCCTTATTCAAAGGCGGATCGAGTTCCTCACCCGCACGATGGCTCCCCCCTTGCTGGATGGGGTGGACACCGTCATCTGCTGGCTTAGCCGGCAGATACTGCCTTTGCGGTATAGCCCGCACAAGATGTGTCAGTATTCGCCTACTGCCGCAGCCTCTTACCAGCTGCCGACCTGGCGTTCCGGCTTCGCAGCCTTGTCAAATCAGGGCTGGTGAAGGCGGTGGAAGGCGTGCCCATGCACACCCACGACAACCCTCCCCTTGAGGTAGATATTTGTCTTATTGCCCTTTTTTTTTACGGCTTTTGCCAGCTTAATGGAGTCCTGTTAACACTTGCTTTCTTCTCGATTGGCAGCTCTCTGCTCTGGGGGAGAAGCCGGGAAAACCAAGAAGCGCAAGGCGTCCGGCGCCGCTTCCTCTATGGTGAATGCCGAGAGGAAGAAACGGACCGCAACGGCTACAGAGCCGATGCTCGTCGACCTCGACGAGAACGTGGGGATTAACATCCCCCAAAGGTACCCATTTCCGGCTTAAATACTCGTCAAATTTCTCTATTACCGGTATTCATCTGGCTGACTTTGCTTTGTTGCCAGGGAACGGGTGGCGACTTCCAGGTTGCCGTCCAGGTCCCTTCTGTCCAAGGGAAAACGGCTCCAAGGTAGCTCGCCTGCTACTGTGCCGCCAACTCCTCAGCCCCGGGCCGGCGGCTTTATGAGCGATGCTCGCCGCCAGCCCCAGGTTCCGGCTTTTGTCCCGCCGCCAAGGGCCTCCCCTGCTGGCCGCGCAACCAGCACTTCCTTTCCATCGGCTGAGTCTATGGCCAATGAAGCCGTCCGATCGCGCGCCGCCAAGGAGGAGTTGCTTGTGGAGGTTGTCGACGGAACGCGGAGGGCAGCACCGGCTGCTGGAGGCGGCAGTGTTAGGGATCCTTGGTCCACTTTTAAGGAGGCCAAGGAATCCACCTTGGCTTTTGCCGACTTCGCCTCCCAGGCCTTTGCCGACTTGGAGGGCGATATTTCTGTAAGTAATCTAACTTCGCGGCATATACATAGTCTTCCCCCCCGAGCACTTAGATGGCAGACCAAAAACATTGGTCGCCGGCTTAGTGGTTTTTTGACAATATGTTATATGCCTTTGTCCTTGTCCGCAGGGCATCATGTCCGGCAACGAGGAGCTTATCTCCTCCAGGTTGGAGATAAACCAGCGGTGTCGCGATCTGAAGAAAGATTGCGAGGCCAAGGACCTGCGGATTGCCGAGTTCTAGGCGGCCCGCAAGAAGAATGAAGGTAAAATCATTGTTTTTTGCCTTCCGCCATTTTTTCTGTTTTGCTGCCACCAATCATTTAGCTAGTGAATCCATATTGTAGAACTGCTAGATCACGCCCAGGATATACTGAAGGCGTCTACTGATATGCAAGCTATTATGAATGAAGCTTCCGATCTGGCGGCCGCCAATTTGTCGATGAAGGAGGTGAAGGGGTTACGGTGCAGAAAACAATAATTTTTCTAGCGAACGAAACCCTAACTAGACAGGATCTATCGATCTAGTACATGCGATAACGGTGGTGGAACCCTATGCTCCACGTGGACGCACATGATTTTGGGTAGGTTTAGGTCCATAATAGCGTTTGTTAATACGGCTCATGTAATCGGTTTGTGGTTTGAACTGAGAACCCTCCGTGCCGTCAGTTCAGAATGGTCTAGAGGAACCTCTGGTTTTCGAAATGCTTAAGGCATCTGCAAATTCAGAATGTCCACTCGTAAGCCATGCAGATCAAGTTATCAGTTGCTCAATTATTCTGTCAAGTTCCTTTTTCTTGTTCGCTGTCATCAATCCGTGGCTCTGTTTTCCGTAACTCTGCGTTTGGATGTAGAAAAGTTTGTCTAGAATTGGGGAATCTCCACCGTTTGGATTGGCTATAGAATTTAGGCCTGGAAACTTGCCAATTCCGCGCGGAGCCCCCCGCAAGCGTTCGCTCGGCCAAAAACATTCCGAGCTCCGAACCTCGGAAAGTCACGGAAAAGCTCGCTTGCCTCCGCTTGTCTCTCTCACACTCGAGAAAAGAAGCCCGCGTCCACTCGTTCCCCACACTCCGACGAACTGGAGCTCGACCCAGACGGCGGTGGCGGTAGCCAGATACTGCCCTCTCCTCTAAGCCCCAACCTCCTCTCTCCATCTCCGTTCCCGTCCATGGATGGGGTCCTCAGCGGGAAAGCAGATCGTGACGGCCTCAAGGAGCGCTTCGCTGCGGCTGTACAAGAGGCGGGGAACGGTGCCGGCGGCGGCGCGCTGATGCAGGTGCCGGTGACCGTTCCTGTGCGGGATGGAGAGCGGCAGCACCACATACAGGCTACCCGTGGGCAGCCCTTCGTGCTCCCTGGTAGTGTCACCGGCTGCTCTGTACGATAATTAATATTTGATTCAGCTTTTTTGGTTCGGATTGTTTGTAGCTTTTGTTTATTTTATTTTATTCATCATATTTATTGTGGTGGGCATATTTTAATTATTATTTTCTTATGTGTGCAACATAATATATCGATTTTTAAATATATATTCGGATATATATGTACAAATTTTTTCATGCACGTGACAACTTTATATTGTCCAAACTGAACAAAATATGCAGTTCCATACTTTGTATATCCAGACACGAATTGGAATCATGTGCTACTTTTCATTCTGGATAGAAATTCCGTTTACAACCAAACACTGGAATTTGAATTGGAGTCCAATTCCTTTCCATATGGGAAATGGAATTGCTAGCCCAATTCAATTCCAGTGTATTCCTACATCCAAACACAGTGTAAGTGTTGCGCAAACTGCTGTCTTACAATTCATAGATAAAGTTGGCTTGGATGCGCTCTTAAATTCTGGCAACCATTGTCAACAGGTTGTTCCTCTAGGATCTCTATTGTTGGTTTGCGGGTCTATGACTTGTAGGGGTTACGGGGCAGAAAACAATAATTTTCTAGCGAACGAAACCCTAACTAGCCAGGATCTATCTATCTAGTACATGCGATAACGGTGGCGGAATGGGTTTACATTACCTCCATGTAGACCGATAGCGGGGATTACGCTCCCGCACAAGCGTTGACGATGAAGTCGTACGTAGCCGACCTCGAGGTCGCGAAGATCTTGCCGCGATGTCGAAGTCGATGACGCCGGGGTGTCGATGATGATCTGCGTCGACGGGCGTCGGGCGGAAGAAGGCAGAGCGCCAGCACCAGGGCTGGTGCGCCGGCAGCAGAGGGGAGGGAGGCGCGGCGGCTGCAGGGGGCGAGACGACGTCGCCCAAGCTCCTCAAAAGAGTTGCCTCCGAGCACTCACAAACATACGGAGCTTAGCGACAACTCCCGGTCATTCAGATCCAGCTGAAATCGCAGGAGTAGATCTTATCTGGAATCCCGCAGAGCAACGGCGCTCTGCGGTATAGCTTTGGTGGAGAGAGAGATTCCCCTTTACTCAGCTCGGCGCGGCTCCAACTTGGGAACCACGGGATCGAGAGAGAAATCGGGAATTAATTGTATTTTCCTATGAATTAAATCAATTAATATGCCTTGGTATATAAAGGGGAAGGGGGTGTGCAAACCCCTTGGCTCCCCCATGTGGGACTAAAGGAGGAGAGGGGAGAGGGGGGTTCGGCCGAACCCTCCCTTGGGCTTTCCTACTCCTAGTCCAACTCGGACTAGGAGGCCCAAGCCTCCTTTCCTTGTGGGGTGCGGCTCCCCCCTCTGTGGCCCTCTCAGGGCCAATGTAGGTGGGAGACCCCTTTTTCCTTTATTTAATTAATATTAAATTAATATAAAATTCCTATTAATTCATAATTAATATATTTATATATAATTCAATATCCCATGACTCCAAAACTATTTCGGAACCACCCAAACAACTTTCGGACATTCCCGGAACCATTCCATACCTTTTCGGAACTCCTTCCGGACCATCGGAACTCTTTCCGGATCAATTCTCTCTCTCCAACAAAATCCTATAATATTCCAGAACCTATCTCCTAGCGTCGCTAAGACCTTAAGTTTGTTACGCTACGGTTCGAGAACACTCCAGACATGGTCGAGACACTCCGCTCACCAATGATCGTCAAGGATACCTGGAAATATATGACGACCCCTGTGCATTCCACGAATATCGTCGTTGAACCATAAATATGATGTTCATTCCCTTTGTCTCTGCGATACTACCTTGTCCGAGATATGATCGTAGACACACCGATGTCTTTGTTGTATCTCGTTACCGATGAAGGTTATTAACTCGTCTACGATATTACATCTCCATGACCTAGTCATAAGCTGCGCAGCTATATAGATGCAATATCACCGAGTGGGCCCAGAGTATCTTTCCATTACAAGAATGAACAAATCCCGCTCTTGATCCTTACGTCTTGATGCTCTTTCGGAATACCCAAGATGGACATCGTTATTGTCATGCTATATAAGACACAACGTTTGATGCTCTCAAAGCACCCCTACGAAGCATTAATAAGTACGGTCTCACGGTCTAAGGAATAAGCTATCATATTCTTATCTATTGCAAATGACAAACATCGTAATACGATCTTATTGCAATACTTTGCGTATGTCCATCACCTTATTCAACTAACAAGATGACCCCATTGTCAACCGACGTCATTGTCCTTGATCGGGAATCTCGATCAACTGTTGCCCAATGGACTAGCTCATATAGAGGCTTGCTAGGGACCTGGTTGTCTATGTAACACACGTGTATTAATAATTCCGATTAATACAGTTATAGCATAATACACAAACCTATTATAAACTTATGAGAAAATGCAATAAATACGACTTATTTATTTGCCTCTAGGGCATATCTCCTTCAGGAGGAGCATCGGAAGGAGATGGAGGCCCAGAAGTTGAAGTTTGCGCAGGAGTCTAGCCAGCTTACTGGGGAGCTGGATAGCCTGCGCAAAAAATTGGCGGAGGCGGAGAAGGCTGCTGTTGAGGAAATATCCAAGCAGGCTTCTCGCGCCCAGACTGCGGAGGACGCGGTGACAGCTCATATGATTGAGCTATCCGCCTTACATAACTCGGTCCTTGGTAATTCCTCAGTCTTTTATCTTTTTTTGTCAATTTGTTTAGCCTGAGCCAAACTGACACTTTTTTGTTGCAGTTGCTGCCGGCTTAGGCGACGACAGGGTTGTCAGCCCCCGCCTAGATCGCCTTGCGCGTCTAGGTGAGCTGATCACCGAGACTTTGGCGGCGTCCAAGCGGTTTGCCGCCAAGTTCTTCATCTCCTCCGGCAGCCAGGAGCCGTCCGAGTTCAGCGACGTGCCCAGCATGCTGGAGCAAGCTACCAAGCTACACAAGAGCTCGCTGAAGTCGGTGGCGAGGGGTGGTGCCAAGACTGCGCTTGGATTATTCATGGCGCACTACCCCGAGGCGGAGATAGAAGCCGTCACCGAAGGCATGTCGTCTACTTATGAAGACGGCAGCGAGGTCCAGCCGGCTGCTGTGTTGAACAGCGTTGCCGGCTATGCCACACGTGTTGCCGACATGGTTGATACGACGGTCTTCTACCGGCGCCATCCTGTGCCTGCTGCTGGAGAAGCTGGAGTTGCCGGTACGGCCGAGGCGGAAGGGAGCGATAGCTCTGGGGCTGAGTTTGTCAGCCCCCAAGCCTAATGTAGGTGTCCCCCGAGCCGAAGTTGCTGTTGCCGGTCTCCTTTACATCTTGATGGCTAGCCCTTTCCTGCCCCTGAAACAATTAAATCTCAAGTTGTAATATTTGTAAATACTTTTGGAGATGTGATGCTAGGCGGGAAGCTAGCTAACTTGTTTTATTTTGCCTTATTTATTTGGCCCGCCTTAATTTTACCCTGACTTATATGCTTGACCGTTTGTATGTTGGCAAACCTCAGCCGGAAACTTTAGCTGAAACAACCAGTGCTAAACCATATGTTTAGAATCAGAAACCAAAGCCAACATGTTGGCGCCAAAGACATACTACTAGGCGAACCACATATAAGTAATCAGGCGTAAAGAAATTAGGCGGCGCAAAAGGTTGATTTTTGCTTTGGGTTGGCTCAAAAGCTGCAAGTATCTACCAGTTTGAACCTTTGCACGGAGCTAAAAAATAGGTAAATTAGATGCATAGGGGATATATGATTGCAAGAAAAGACAAAAGATGACATGCTTCTCAACAAAGATGAGAAACCATAGACTTTTATTTCATAATCATATATAACTTACTACAATTATAAATTGCTAAGTCTAGAAAGGACGTAGCTGCTCAATGTTCCAAGGCCGTCTTGTTTGTTCAAACGGGTCGTCAATGCCTCTTTTGCGCTATGTTCCTCTCCTTCCTGCCGCCTTCTTGCGCCTTTTCTTTTATTCTTCGTTGTGGATGTCGGCTAGGTAGTAGGAACCATTGAGCAACGCCTTTGTGACTATAAACGGTCCTTCCCTTGACGGGGATAGCTTGTGCAAGTCTTTTTTGTCTTGAATTAGGCGGAGAACCAAGTCACATGTTCTGAAGCCTTGCTTCCGCACTCTCCGGCTATGATAGCGGCGGAGTTGTTGCTGGTACAAGGCGGAGCGATGTAGAGCAACGTCTCTTTTTTCATCTAACAGGTCTAGGCTATCCTGTCTTGCACCTTCTACGTCTTGCTCGATGTAGGCTTGAACTTTTGGGGAATCGTATTTCATGTCGGTAGGTAGCACCGCCTCTACGCCATATACTAAGAAGAAAGGAGTGTAGCAGGTAGATCTGTTTGGCGTTGTGCGCAAACTCCAGAGTACGGATTGTAACTCTTCCGCCCAAGCGTCGACTGCCCTATGTAACGGAGCTTCGAGACGAGGCTTAAGTCCTGAGAGGACCAAGCCGTTTGTACGCTATACTTGTCCATTTGATTGAGGGTGTGTCACGGATGCCAAATCAAGCCGGATACCTAGATCACTGCAATATTTTTCTATATCGCCTTGAGACAGGTTGCTGCCATTATCAGTGATAATGCTGTGTGGAACTCCGAACCGAGAGATAATTCCCCAGAGGAAATTGGTGGTTGTTCGTGCGTCAAGTTTGCTGATCGGTTTGGCCTCGACCCATTTGGTGAACTTGTCGACAGGGACCAATAGGTGGGTGTACCCACCACGTGCCTTCTTGAAGGGACCAACCATGTCTAAGCCCAGACCGCGAACGGCCAGGTGATAGGAATTGTCCTGAGCTCTTGTGCCGGCATGTGAGGTTGGCGGGCGTACAACTGGCAGTCTTTGCATGTTTTCACGATGTGCTCGGCGTCTTCTTTGGCGGTAAGCCAGTAGAAACCTTGGCGGAAAGCTTTGGACACAATGGACCTGGCAGAGGCGTGATGTCCGCAGGTGCCGACATGTATGTCCTTCAGAATTTCTTGGCCTTCTTCTGGCAGTATGCACCGCTGATAGATACTGCACGTGCTTCGCTTATATAGCTCGCCTTTGATTATTGTGAATGCCTTGGCTCGCCTTATGATCTGCCTTTTTAACACTTCATCATCCTCTGGCAACTTCTTGTCGATTAAGAAATCGAGGTATGGGACAGTCCAATCCGGCTGTATCGAGTAGACATCGAGACTTGCTGTTTCTACTTGTTCTTCTACATCGGGGTCCAACAAGTCAGCACCCTTAATGGACGGCTTGTGCAAATGTTTCAGGAAAATATCCTTTTGCACTTTTTTGCATTCTGACCCGAGTCTGGCGAGGGTGTCTGCCGCCTCGTTCTCAGCTCTTGGAACATGCCGGACTTCGTAGCCCATGAAATTTTTGGCGAATTCGTCAACTTTGACTCTATATGCCGCCATTGTTGAGCTCTTCGCATCCCATGTGCCGCTTACTTGTTGCGTGACTAAATCGGAGTCGCCATAACAGAGGATTCTCTTGACGTCGAGGTCGTTTGCCACGTGTAACCCATGAAGCAAAGCTTCATACTCTGCGACGTTATTGGTTGCTGTGAAATGAATCTGCAACACGTAGTTGAGCTTGTCGCCTTTGGGTGTGCGCTGAACAACTCCGGCCCCCGAGCCTTTGAGCATCTTTGATCCGTCAAAGTGCATGACCCAATATTCTAACTCAGGGAGTACTGTTTCCTCCATGGCTTCTGTCCAATCGGCAACAAAGTATGCGAGTGCCTGAGTCTTAATGGCAGTCCGTGGTTTGTAGACTATATCGAAGGCGGCAAGCTTGATGCCCCACTTGGCAACTCGGCTTGTTGCCTCTGCGTTGTTGATTATGTCTCCCAACGGTGCCCTGCTGACTACTGTCACTGTGTGCTCCTGGAAATAATGCCTAAGCTTTCTGGCGGTGAAGAATACACGATAAGCCAGCTTTTGGTAATGTGGATACCTCTGCTTGGAGGCGGAGAAACTTCACTGATGAAGTAAACCGGACGTTGCTCGGACGTCGCGGCTTCGCTTTCCTTTCTTTCCACAGCCAAGACCACGCTGACAACTGCTCCAGTTGCCGCGATGTAGAGCAGCATTGGTTCCTGCGATCGAGGTGCTGCCAATATCGGAGCGGATACGAGAGCGTCCTTAAGTTGCTGCAAGGCGGCATCTGCTTCTGTTGTCCACTCAAAGTTGTCGGATTTCTTCAATAGCCGGTAGAGGGGCATTGCCTTTTTGAAGGGAATATGCCCTAGAGGCACTTAATAAACATAGTTTATTGGCAATATCCCAATCGTTCATTATATGTTTTACACCATGCTATAACTGTATTAAGCGAAAAAATTAATACAGGTGTGGTAGATAAACAATCAGGTCCCTAGTAGCCTCTACTAAGACTAGTTTCGTTGCACGATTGATGATCGAGGTTTTCCGATCATAGGGCATGGCGCCGGTCGGCAATGGAAGTCATATCGTTAGGAGTAACGATGTGATGGACGTACCCAGTATTTATAGGACATAGTCATTACGCCTTAAGACCGTGAGACCAACTCTTATTGTTATTCCTGGAAGATACTTTGATCGCACCAAACGTCGTATCTTATTTAGTATGACAATAACGGTGATACTTTTGGGTATCGGAAAGGAGTAGTTGAGACGAGGGGTCAACTGCGGGATTTGTCTGTCCGCATAGCCGGATAGATACTCTAGGGCCCACTCGGTGAGATTATGTCAAATGAGTTTGCAAACATGTGACTAGGTCACCAGCTGACATAATATCATAGACGAGTAGAAGATAGCGATGTCGGTAACGAGATCATGCTAGGTATGGAGATATCTGAGAATGATGCTCGGACACGCTAAGTATCGCCATGACAAAGGGTTTAAGACTAGACGTCCAGGTTTGATAGATGAAAGTCATTCGTTATATCTCAGGGATTAATTCATGGGGTCCAGGCCTACGAGTTAGTCGTTGATCATTGAGGAGTCTTGATCATACCTGATATTATATCGAACCGCTAGGGTAACACACTTAAGGGGTTTCGACAAGACAACCGGAAAGGAAGGAGATCACCGGGAGCGTCCCGGGAGGGGTCCGATGGAGATCGGGCAGCGACGAAAGAGTTTTCGGAGCTAGGAAAAATTATATATATTATGTTTGATATTAATTAGTGTAAGTAATATGCAAATATGATTTTATATATTTATTTTCGAATTTATTTAGGCTGATTTCCCTAAATGGGCCTTCTGGTCGAAAGAAGGCCCATGGGGGGGAAAAACCTCAAGGGAATTTTGTGGGGGAGGCTTGGCCGGCCTAGGTGGGCCAAATGGGGCCCACCTAGGGTCAGCGCATCAGCCTTGGCCGAACCAGGCATGTGGGATAGTCCCACATTGCCTGGCTGGCAAGGTTGGCTCCCCCTGGGAGCCTATATAAGAAGGGGCACCCCTGGCCTTTTAATTCACCAATTAATTCTCAATTTCTCTCTCGATCTCGTGGTTCCCTTGTCGGAGCCGCGCCGAGTAGAGGAGGGGGATCTCTTCCACCATAGCCCGCTTCCGCGCTGCTGGTGTTTCGGTCCAAGTCTTCCGCTGCTCGTCCTGGACTGGAGCTTCGGAGGCCGTCGTCTCCACCGTATGTGTGCGACTCCCTGCGAGGTGCTGCGCTAGCGGTACTCGGAGGCCTACTTCCTCCACCCGACCTCGGTGTCATCT
The DNA here is from genome assembly GCA_026929855.1 of Poa annua. Classification (NCBI taxonomy): domain Eukaryota; kingdom Viridiplantae; phylum Streptophyta; class Magnoliopsida; order Poales; family Poaceae; genus Poa; species Poa annua. Next base: position 300,800,579 of record CM049426.1, read on the forward strand.
TCGTCGTCTTCGTCGCGCCGAGTTCTCCGCGACCTAGAGGTCGGCTACGTCGTCTTCGTCGTCAACGCTTGTGCGGGAGCGTAAACCCCACTATTCGGTCTACGAGGGTATGTATTCCGATCTCCGCCGTACTTCTATATCTGCATAGTGTAGATCTTGGCTAGTTTAAGGATATCGTTGCTAGGAAATTTTTTGTTTTCTGCACACGATCCCCTTCAGTGGTATCAGAGCCGATCTATCGTAGATATAGCTGTATGCTGTTAGAACCCGTGTTCTGCACGGGGGCACCGTTCCTGTTATTTGCTACCCTCTAGCGTGCACTTGTGATTCCAGCGGCATCGAGTTGATGAAGCGGCCCATACCGACTTTACGCGTACGCTCACGCGAGACTGGTTCCACTACTGACATACGGCTTGTACCGTATCTGTGGCTGGCGGGTGCCTGTTTCTCTCTCTTTAGTTGGCTTTGCATTTTCAATGGAGGGCCCGAAAGGGATGCTTAAACATGTAATTATTGGATCGTTGTTGTGGTCATAAGGTTCGTAGGTATGAAGCAGTTCTATTTACGACAGCACCAAGCCAGGTAAAATATGCAAAAGATAAAGTAGAAGCGTCTAACTTTATTTTGCAGGGGCTATGTGATATGGTCAAGGTAGGTTTATTAAATTGTTTATAAACTGCGGGCGCCAAGAAGACCATGGCGCAATGGACTATATCACATTGCATTACATTTGATGTTTTGTGTGCATCTTATATTGTGTGATTGTGTGTATAGTATACATTAGTTACACGGCGATAGCTATATAAGATGATCCCTTCAAAATACCACCAGTGTTCTCCCTCCAACGCGCACCACCAAGAAAGTTCTACGTTATGAGGCAGGCCGTGATGATCGGGTGTCAGACATATCTTCGTTCGCATACGGTGGGTGTAAGCCATGTTGCACAAGCGTCGGCGTGGAGGTTATGGTGGCGAGCCTAGCATATTCAGAAATATGGCCTCGGAACAGGGAGACCGAAAGGTCGAGCACGAGTCACAAAATTGGTGTGGCGGACTTTTGTCTACTCTTGAAGTTGTGCCGCCGGCTCTGATGATGAGGGGTGGTGCAATGGATGGGGGTCGTGTAATCGCTTAAACGACCAGGAGGGATGTTCGTTTGAGTGGGAGTTCGGATAGTTATTTTCTAAAATACTAGAACTCAGAATATAATGAACATAGTCTGTTTTGCAAACCTTTGTAGATATTAACCATTGTGATAGCATCTTTTCAAATTAGGCGCATTCCTGCGATTGAGAAACTTAAAAGGTTGGGTCCAAACTTCATAGTTTTATACTTTAGCTTGAGGATACTCCTTGTTTAAACCGTTAGCTCTTTGTGATACAATACCCGCTAGGAGATAAACCCGGAGATTCCGCTAACAAAAGATAATTTGAATTATCGGATTTTGTGCGGATGATATCATCATAGTCCAGTGTATGCTATGATCTCTGCCATAAAGAACCAACGATGGGTACGAGTTTTTAGATCGCGAACATATGATATGGTCGCTAAACTCGGGGTACCACAAACGTTGGGTTGATGAAGTTTATCAGTACGTTGACTGATTGTCTTCTCAACCGAGATGGAAGAGAATACACACATTGAGGGAGCACGTGGCGGTCATACTTAATGACGTATGTTCATGATTAATGAACATTGAGACGCCTCGCTCAGCTCAATCACTGGATGACATACATCGTTGCCAAGTGCAAATCCTCTGTCATAGACTATGTCATGCAAGGGGAATCGTTCACCTTCATGGTTCTTGATTACGGTGGAAGTATCAAGAAAATGAAACAGATCGCCGGAAGTCATCAATGATGATGGTGTATATATGATATACATGTTATGAATGTTTTAGCTAAGCAGGTGCTCGCAGTAGTGACTGAGTCTTGAACTAGTCATGTTTTGTGAAAAACCAGGTTTACTGCTTGAGTAGCTTGAAAGGATGAGGCGACATTGCGTGTTGATAAGGGCAATCAAGTTGTTGTGATGGCCGTAGACACTCTCCCTCTAGATCTACCATTTGAATAAATTCTTTATGATCGGGTGTTGGTATGATCGTTACGAGTGTGTCTCCTCTAGCGAGACACTTGTTCATACATGATAGTGACAAATTGATGTCCTATATTTATGAAGTAATGATCATATGCCGGTTTGAATTTAGATGGTAGAAGCTCCCACATTCATAATATTAATGCCAAAGGATACAAACTTAATAAAGACACCACATATGTGTGGCACTACCGTTTAGTCATGTCAATGTTATATGCATTACCTCCACACTGGATGGACCTACAAGTCCTAAGATTTGATCTTTTGACACTTGCAAAATAACTGTGACACCGTTTTCGGAAAACGGGCATATAACTTATTGATAGTCATACATGGAGATGTATGTGGTTCAATCAAGTAATTGACGGGTAGTGGAGACCTTTATTTCGTGAACTTCACTGAACGTTTTGAGTATAGCTTGTTGAGAATCATGCATATGGGTGTATGTGAATCAATGAAGTACTTTTAACGTGTAGTGGAAGTCTTTATTTCATAGACTTCATGAATATTCCGAGTAGATATATGGAAATCCACTCCGGGGAATGTTAGTGTGAATTTTTGATTCGATCAAACGAAGTTCAGAATGAAGTAGGAAATAAACTTAACAAGAAAATCAAATTCCCGCGATGCAAATCGAGGAATGAAGATTTGAGTTATAATGTTGGCACATCATTGGAAGACTTGTGAGAAGAGTTCCACAAATTACGTCGCATGGAACACCATAGTGTTATGGTGTGTTAGGGCGTCGTAATCGCACCCTATCGGATAGTGTGTGGTAAATGAATCTCTTACCGAATTATTGTAATCATTAGAGTCATATGGTAGAAACGTAAACACTCACATTAGCAAATAGGGAAACCATTTGAATCCATGGAGACAATACCATACGAGTGATGGCATGGCTTTTAGCCTGGATTGTCGTTTCAGCAATTTAGTGTTTCGATGTTATCGAACCTAAAATGGATTAATCTTTGTAGTATACCCTACCTAAAGAGTTAGTTGGGTACATGTCTCACGACATAGGCAAAATCTTTGCCGGGATATACCTTGCGAAAGAAATAGTTTCTTGTCCGAGGGTATAAGTGAGAAAGAAAGTAGAGCAAGACGAAGTTGGTGAACTTCTTCTCCAGACATCAGAGTGGCGCAATCGAAAGTGTTTTCGGTGTCAGGCCCCACAGCTGGAAAAAGCTAATGATTCAAGATCATGATGTTCTGAGCTCATACTAAGATCGTAGGCATACGAGGTTGTGTTCCACACTACGTGTTACGACAATCTTGTTATGGAGGTCATATTAATGGAATATGATAGACCTACGAACTACGAAGAAGAGATGGTGGACCTAAGTCCGAGAAATGGCTATGAGTCATTTGTGATCCGAAATAAAATCCATATACGATTACCAGGTATTGACTTGGGAGATCTTCTTGATGGCATCTAGGATGTTAATAGTATATGGAGTTTCATGAGAGAGTAGACATTGAGCAGATTCGATTTGTCGTGAAACAGTTCCGACATACCACATGAGAGTTTGTCTCAAGTGGCGAAGCCTAAATCTATTCTGGGTCGTTTAGCAATTACTATAATTTCGAATGAGAAATTGATAGATGGATGAGAAAACCATGGTTCTTAATAGTGTAATTAAGAATGGTTTGTAATCCTGAGGATGCTAAACATGTGTGCAAACTTCGGTTGTCCATTCATGGGCAGAAGCAAGCATATCGGAGCTGGAATCTTCACTTTAAGCTATTAAGAACCATGGTTTTCTCATCCATCTATCAATTTCTCATTCGAAATTATAGTAATTGCTAAACGACCCAGAATAGATTTAGGCTTCGCCACTTGAGACAAACTCTCATGTGGTCTGCCGGAACTGTTTCACGACAAATTGAATCTGCTCAATGTCTACTCTCTCATAAATTCCATATACTATTAACATCCTAGATGCCATCAAGAAGATCTCCCAAGTCAATACCTGGTAATCGTATATGGATTTTATTTTGGATCACAAATGACTCATAGCCATTTCTCGGGCTTAGGTCCACCATCTCTTCTTCGTAGTTCGTAGGTCTATCATATTCCATTAATATGACCTTCATAACAAGATTGTCGTAACACACAGTGTGGAACACAACCTCGTATGCCTACGCTCTTAGTATGAGCTCAGAACATCATGATCTTGAATCATTAGATTTTTCAAGCTGTGGGGCCTGACACCGAAAACACTTTCGATTGCGCCACTCTGATGTCTGGAGAAGAAGTTCACCAACTTCGTCTTGCTCTACTTTCTTTCTCACTTATACCCTCGGACAAGAAACTATTTCTTTCGCAAGGTATATCCCGGCAAAGATTTTGCCTATGTCGTGAGACATGTACCCAACTAACTCTTTAGGTAGGGTATACTACAAAGATTAATCCATTTTAGGTTCGATTACATCGAAACACTAAATTGCTGAAACGACAATCCAGGCTCAAAAGCCATGCCATCACTCGTATGGTATTGTCTCCATGGATTCAAATGGTTTTCCTATTTGCTAACGTGAGTGTTTACGTTTCCACCATATGACCCTAATGATCACAATAATTCGGTAAGAGATTTATTTACCACACACTATCCGATAGGGTGCCATTACGACGTCCTAACACACCATAACACTATGGTGTTCCATGCGACGTAATTTGTGGAACTCTTCTCACAAGTCTTCCAATGATGTGCCAACTAACTCAAATCTTTATTCCTCGATATGCATCGCGGGAATTTGATTTTCTTGTTAAGTTTATTTCCTACTTCATTCTGAACTTCGTTTGATCGAATCAAAAATTCAGACTAACATTCCCCGGAGTGGATATCCATATATCTACTCGGAATATTCATGAAGTCTATGAAATAAAGACTTCCACTACACGTTAAAGTACTTCGTTGATTCACATACACCCATATGCATGATTCTCAACAAGCTATACTCAAAACGTTCAGTGAAGTTCACGAAATAAAGGTCTCCACTACCCGTCAATTACTTCATTGAACCACATACATCTCCATGTATGACTATCAATAAGTTATATGCCCGTTTTCCGAAAACGGTGTCACAGTTATTTTGCAAGTGTCAAAAGATCAAATCTTAGAACTTGTAGGTCCATCCAGTGTGGAGCTAATGCATATAACATTGACATGACTAAATGGTAGTGCCACACATATGTGGTGTCTTTATTAAGTTTGTATCCTTTGGCATTAATATTATGAATGTGGGAGCTTCTACCATCTAAATTCAAATCGGCATATGATCATTACTTCATAAATATAGGACACCAATTTGTCACTATCATGTATGAACAAGTGTCTCGCTAGAGGAGACACACTTGTAACGATCATACCAACACCCGATCATAAAGAATTTACCCAAATGGTAGATCTAGAGGGAGAGTGTCTATGGCCATCACAACAACTTGATTGCCATTATCAACACGCAATGTCGCCTCATCCTTTTAAGTTACTCAAGCAGTAAACCTGGTTTTTCACAAAACATGACTAGTCCAAAACTTAGTCACTACTGCGAGTACTTGCTTAGCTAAAACATTCATAACATGTATATCATATATACACCATCATCATTGATGACTTCTGGCGATCTGTTTCATCTTCTTGATACTTCCACCGTAATCAAGAACCATGAAGGTGAATGATTCCCCTTACATGACATAGTCCATGACAGAGGATTTGCACTTGGCAACGATGTCTGTCATCCAGTGATTGAGCTGAGCGAGGCGTCTCAATGTTCATTAATCATGAACATATGTCATTAAGCATGACCGCCACGTGCTCCCTCAATGTGTGCATTCTCTTCCATCTTGGTTGAGAAGACAATCAGTCAACGTACTGATAAACTTCATCAACCCAACTTTAGGGGTACCCCGAGTTTTAGCGACCATATCATATGTCCGCAATCCAATAACTCGTACCCACCGTTGGTTCTCTATGGCAGAGATCATAGCATACACTGGACTATGATGATTTCATCCGCTCAAAATCCGATAATCCAAATTATCTTTTGCTAGCGGAATCTCCGGGTTTATCTCCTAGCGGGTATTGTAACACAAAGAGCTAACGGTTTAAACAAGGAGTATCCTCAAGCTAAAGTATAAAACTACGAAGTTTGGACCCAACCTTTTAAGTTTCTCAATCGCAGGAATGCGCCTAATTTGAAAAGATGCTATCACAATGGTTAATATCTACAAAGGTTTGCAAAACAGACTCTGTTCATTATATTCTGAGTTCTAGTATTTTAGAAAATAACTATCCGAACTCCCACTCAAACGAACATCCCTCCTGGTCGTTTAAGCGATTACACGACCCCCATCCATTGCACCACCCCTCATCACCAGAGCCGGCGGCACAACTTCAAGAGTAGACAAATGTCCGCCACACCAATTTTGTGACTCGTGCTCGACCTTTCGGTCTTCCTGTTCCGAGGCCATATTTCTGAATATGCTAGGCTCGCCACCAAAAACCTCCACGCTGACGCTTGTGCAACATGGCTTACACCCACCGTATGCGAACGAAGATATGTCTGACACCCGATCATCACGGCCTGCCTCATAACGTAGAACTTTCTTGGTGTTGCGCGTTGGAGGGAGAACACTAGTGGTATTTTGAAGGGATCATCTTATATAGCTACCGCCGTGTAACTAATATATATACTATATACGTTCACACAATATAAGATGCACACAAAACATCAAATGTAATGCAATGTGATATAGTCCATTGCACCATGGTCTTCTTGACGCCCGCAGTTTATAAACAATTTAATAAACCTACCTTGACCATATCACATAGCCCCTGCAAAATAAAGTTAGACGCTTCTACTTTATCTTTTGCATATTTTACGTGGCTCGGAGCTTTCGTAAATAGAACCGCTTCATACCTACGAACCTTATGACCACAACAACGATCCCATAATTGCATGTTTAAGCATCCCTTTCGGGCCCTCCATTGAAAATGCAAAGCCAACTAAAGAGAGAGAAACAGGCACCCGCCAGCCACAGATACGGTACAAGCCGTATGTCAGTAGTGGAACCAGTCTCGCGTAAGCGTACGCGTAAAGTTGGTCCGGGCCGCTTCATCAACTCGATGCCGCTGGAATCACAAGTGCACGCTAGAGGGTAGCAAATAACAGGAACGGTGCCCCCGTGCAGAACACGAGTTCTAACAGCGTACAGCTATATCTACGATAGATCGGCTCTGATACCACTGAAGGGGATCGTGTGCAGAAAACAAAAAATTTCCTACCAACGATATCCTTAAACTAGCCAAGATCTACACTATGCAGATATAGAAGTACGGCGGAGATCGGAATACATACCCTCGTAGACCGAATAGCGGGGATTACGCTCCCGCACAAGCGTTGACGATGAAGACGCCGTAGCTGACCTCTAGGTCGCGGAGAACTCGGCGCGACGAAGATGACGAAGATGACCCCGAGGTCGGGTGGAGGAAGTAGGCCTCCGAGTACCGCTAGCGCAGCACCTCGCAGGGAGTCGCACACATACGGTGGAGACGACGGCCTCCGAAGCTCCAGTCCAGGACGAGCAGCGGAAGACTTGGACCGGAACACCAGCAGCGCGGCAGCGGGCTATGGTGGAAGAGATCCCCCTCCTCTACTCGGCGCGGCTCCGTCAAGGGAACCACTAGATCGAGAGAGAAATTGGGAATTAATTGGTGAATTAAAAGGCCAGGGGTGCCCCTTCTTATATAGGCTCCCAGGGGGAGCCAACCTTGCCAGCCAGGCAATGTGGGACTATCCCACATGCCTGGTTCGGCTAAGGCTGGTGCGCCGGCCCTAGGTGGGCCCCATTTGGCCCACCTAGGCCGGCCAAGCCTCCCCCACAAAATTCCCTTGAGGGTTTCCCCCCCATGGGTCTTCTTTCGACCAGAAGGCCCATTTAGGGAAATCAGCCTAAATAAATTCGAAAATAAATATATAAAATCATATTTGCATATTAATTACACTAATTAATATCAAACATAATATATATAATTTTTCCTAGCTCCGAAAACTCTTTCGGCGCTGCCCGATCTCCATCGGACCCCTCCCGGGACGCTCCCGGTGATCTCTTTCCTTTCCGGTTGTCTTGTCGAAACCCCTTAAGTGTGTTACCCTAGCGGTTCGATATAATAACAGGTATGACCAAGACTCCTCTATGATCGACGACTAACTCGTAGGCCTGGACCCCATGAATTAATCCTTGTGATATAACGAATGACTTTCATCTATCAAACCTGGACGTATAGTCTTAAACCCTTTGTCATGGCGATACTTAGCGTGTCCGAGCATCATTCTCAGATATCTCCATACCTAGCATGATCTCGTTACCGACATCGCTATCTTCTACTCGTCGATGATATTATGTCAGCTGGTGACCTAGTCACATGTTTGCAAACTCATTTGACATAATCTCACCGAGTGGGCCCTAGAGTATCTATCCGGCTATGCGGACTGACAAATCCCGCTGTTGACCCCTCGTCTCAACTACCCCTTTCCGATACCCAAAAGTATCACCGTTATTGTCACACTAGATAAGATGCGACGTTTGGTGCGATCAAAGTATCTTCCAGGGATAACATACGAGTTGATCTCACGGTCTTAAGGCGTAATGACTATGTCCTACAAATACTGGGTATGTCCATCACATCGTTACTCCTAACGATATGACTTCCATTGCCGACCGGCGCCATGCCCTATGATCGGAAAACCTTGATCATCAATCGCGCAATGAAACTAGTCTTAGTAGAGGCTACTACGGACCTGGTTGTTTATCTACCACACCTGTATTAATGTTTTCGCTTAATACAGTTATAGCATGGTATAAAACATATAATGAACGATTGGGATATTGCCAATAAACTATGTTTATTAAGTGCCTCTAGGGCATATTCCCTTCAGTCTCCCACTTGCACTAGAGTAACACTTAATCTAGTTTACAACCAGGTAAAAGCTCAACACCCATAGCATCTTGGTGCATGCTCGCCTCGTGGAAGAGGAATACAGTCAATAGACCTCACACATTGAGACCTATATGTGCTTTGCAACACTTCTATGTCACCTAGTTTGACATCAACCCGTATCTTACGATGACGGTGAAATATATCCCAGTGGAAGGAGTGAGACTCGAGCATTCGCGTAGCATGCGCCTTAAAAGTCTAATAGATCTATTAAGGGGACCACCTACGCTCGGAAAACTGCTCAGTCCAATCACACTTGCTACTTCTAAAGTCGCGATATATTTCTATACCTATGTAGATTGTGCGACAGTGCATTCATATGCGACTTCGCAAACTAACCATGTCTTTCTTCAAAATAAAGGACATCTCCTATATGAGATTTCTAGTCGTATGGGTCAGTGCAATAACTTGCATCATCGTAACCGCTTTACGGCAAGTTGCCATTCCACTCTTACCCCTTACTAGAAAACCTATCTTCAGTTCTCATAGACACTGAAGAATGAACTTAACGTTTGTTCATTGATCCACACAAGGATCACTTTAGAACCTGTTCTTTAACCAAGAACTCGGGTCACACCAAGTCGAGCTTTCAGCCTGATAGACTCTATGTGTGATACATAGAGAATGTTGAACATCATTTTCTACCACTGAAAAAGCCAAGATTAACTTAATCTTTTACCTAGTCATACAAGCAAGAACCTCTTTCTTCGCTTGTCCTTTTCTGAAACACTTCAGAATCCTGACTTAGGAAATACTCCGACTTAATGTCATTAAGCCCCCTCTGATCTATACAATTATAAATCGGATGCCTAATACTCCTAACTTCATTTCGCAGAAAATTTAATCACTTAAATAATCCTTTACACTCTACTAGAGGATCTGTGTCATTCAATATGTCGTTACATACAGAATCACAAATGACACCTAGCTCCCACTCAAATATGCCTTCCGCATATAAGATCAAGGAAAAGCTACTTAGCTCCCACTCAAATCTCTGCAAATGTAGGTTTCTTCAACTATTTTGGACAACTCCAAAATCCTTTGATCACATTATCAAAGTGAAGATTCCAGCTCCGATATGCTTGCTTCTGCCCATGAATGGACAACCGAAGTTTGCACACATGTTTAGCATCCTCAGGATTACAAACCATTCTTAATTACACTATTAAGAACCATGGTTTTCTCATCCATCTATCAATTTCTCATTCGAAATTATAGTAATTGCTAAACGACCCAGAATAGATTTAGGCTTCGCCACTTGAGACAAACTCTCATGTGGTCTGCCGGAACTGTTTCACGACAAATTGAATCTGCTCAATGTCTACTCTCTCATAAATTCCATATACTATTAACATCCTAGATGCCATCAAGAAGATCTCCCAAGTCAATACCTGGTAATCGTATATGGATTTTATTTTGGATCACAAATGACTCATAGCCATTTCTCGGGCTTAGGTCCACCATCTCTTCTTCGTAGTTCGTAGGTCTATCATATTCCATTAATATGACCTTCATAACAAGATTGTCGTAACACACAGTGTGGAACACAACCTCGTATGCCTACGCTCTTAGTATGAGCTCAGAACATCATGATCTTGAATCATTAGATTTTTCAAGCTGTGGGGCCTGACACCGAAAACACTTTCGATTGCGCCACTCTGATGTCTGGAGAAGAAGTTCACCAACTTCGTCTTGCTCTACTTTCTTTCTCACTTATACCCTCGGACAAGAAACTATTTCTTTCGCAAGGTATATCCCGGCAAAGATTTTGCCTATGTCGTGAGACATGTACCCAACTAACTCTTTAGGTAGGGTATACAACAAAGATTAATCCATTTTAGGTTCGATTACATCGAAACACTAAATTGCTGAAACGACAATCCAGGCTCAAAAGCCATGCCATCACTCGTATGGTATTGTCTCCATGGATTCAAATGGTTTTCCTATTTGCTAACGTGAGTGTTTACGTTTCCACCATATGACCCTAATGATCACAATAATTCGGTAAGAGATTTATTTACCACACACTATCCGATAGGGTGCAATTACGACGTCCTAACACACCATAACACTATGGTGTTCCATGCGACGTAATTTGTGGAACTCTTCTCACAAGTCTTCCAATGATGTGCCAACTAACTCAAATCTTTATTCCTCGATATGCATCGCGGGAATTTGATTTTCTTGTTAAGTTTATTTCCTACTTCATTCTGAACTTTGTTTGATCGAATCAAAAATTCAGACTAACATTCCCCGGAGTGGATATCCATATATCTACTCGGAATATTCATGAAGTCTATGAAATAAAGACTTCCACTACACGTTAAAGTACTTCATTGATTCACATACACCCATATGCATGATTCTCAACAAGCTATACTCAAAACGTTCAGTGAAGTTCACGAAATAAAGGTCTCCACTACCCGTCAATTACTTCATTGAACCACATACATCTCCATGTATGACTATCAATAAGTTATATGCCCGTTTTCCGAAAACGGTGTCATAGTTATTTTGCAAGTGTCAAAAGATCAAATCTTAGAACTTGTAGGTCCATCCAGTGTGGAGCTAATGCATATAACATTGACATGACTAAACGGTAGTGCCACACATATGTGGTGTCTTTATTAAGTTTGTATCCTTTGGCATTAATATTATGAATGTGGGAGCTTCTACCATCTAAATTCAAATCGTCATATGATCATTACTTCATAAATATAGGACACCAATTTGTCACTATCATGTATGAACAAGTGTCTCGCTAGAGGAGACACACTTGTAACGATCATACCAACACCCGATCATAAAGAATTTACCCAAATGGTAGATCTAGAGGGAGAGTGTCTATGGCCATCACAACAACTTGATTGCCATTATAAACACGGAATGTCACCTCATCCTTTTAAGTTACTCAAGCAGTAAACCTGGTTTTTCACAAAACATGACTAGTCCAAAACTTAGTCACTACTTCGAGTACTTGCTTAGCTAAAACATTCATAACATGTATATCATATATACACCATCATCATTGATGACTTCTGGCGATCTGTTTCATCTTCTTGATACTTCCACCGTAATCAAGAATCATGAAGGTGAATGATTCCCCTTACATGACATAGTCTATGACAGAGGATTTGCACTTGGCAACGATGTCTGTCATCCAGTGATTGAGCTGAGCGAGGCGTCTCAATGTTCATTAATCATGAACATATGTCATTAAGCATGACCGCCACGTGCTCCCTCAATGTGTGCATTCTCTTCCGTCTTGGTTGAGAAGACAATCAGTCAACGTACTGATAAACTTCATCAACCCAACTTTAGGGGTACCCCGAGTTTTAGCGACCATATCATATGTCTGCAATCCAATAACTCGTACCCACCGTTGGTTCTCTATGGCAGAGATCATAGCATACACTGTACTATGATGATATCATCCGCTCAAAATCCGATAATCCAAATTATCTTTTGCTAGCGGAATCTCCGGGTTTATCTCCTAGCGGGTATTGTAACACAAAGAGCTAACGGTTTAAACAAGGAGTATCCTCAAGCTAAAGTATAAAACTATGAAGTTTGGACCCAACCTTTTAAGTTTCTCAATCGCAGGAATGCGCCTAATTTGAAAAGATGCTATCACAATGGTTAATATCTACAAAGGTTTGCAAAACAGACTCTGTTCATTATATTCTGAGTTCTAGTATTTTAGAAAATAACTATCCGAACTCCCACTCAAACGAACATCCCTCCTGGTCGTTTAAGCGATTACACGACCCCCATCCATTGCACCACCCCTCATCACCAGAGCCGGCGGCACAACTTCAAGAGTAGACAAATGTCCGCCACACCAATTTTGTGACTCGTGCTCGACCTTTCGGTCTTCCTGTTCCGAGGCCATATTTCTGAATATGCTAGGCTCGCCACCAAAAACCTCCACGCTGACGCTTGTGCAACATGGCTTACACCCACCGTATGCGAACGAAGATATGTCTGACACCCGATCATCACGGCCTGCCTCATAACGTAGAACTTTCTTGGTGGTGCGCGTTGGAGGGAGAACACTAGTGGTATTTTGAAGGGATCATCTTATATAGCTACCGCCGTGTAACTAATATATATACTATATACAATCACACAATATAAGATGCACACAAAACATCAAATGTAATGCAATGTGATATAGTCCATTGCACCATGGTCTTCTTGACGCCCGCAGTTTATAAACAATTTAATAAACCTACCTTGACCATATCACATAGTCCCTGCAAAATAAAGTTAGACGCTTCTACTTTATCTTTTGCATATTTTACGTGGCTCGGAGCTTTCGTAAATAGAACCGCTTCATACCTACGAACCTTATGACCACAACAACGATCCCATAATTGCATGTTTAAGCATCCCTTTTGGGCCCTCCATTGAAAATGCAAAGCCAACTAAAGAGAGAGAAACAGGCACCCGCCAGCCACAGATACGGTACAAGCCGTATGTCAGTAGTGGAACCAGTCTCGCGTAAGCGTACGCGTAAAGTCGGTCCGGGCCACTTCATCAACTCGATGCCGCTGGAATCACAAGTGCACGCTAGAGGGTATCAAATAACAGGAACGGTGCCCCCGTGCAGAACACGGGTTCTAACAGCGTACAGCTATATCTACGATAGATCGGCTCTGATACCACTGAAGGGGATCGTGTGCAGAAAACAAAAATTTTCCTACCAACGATATCCTTAAACTAGCCAAGATCTACACTATGCAGATATAGAAGTACGGCGGAGATCGGAATACATACCCTCGTAGACCGAATAGCGGGGATTACGCTCCCGCACAAGCGTTGACGATGAAGACGCCGTAGCTGACCTCTAGGTCGCGGAGAACTCGGCGCGACGAAGATGACGAAGATGACCCCGAGGTCGGGTGGAGGAAGTAGGCCTCCGAGTACCGCTAGCGCAGCACCTCGCAGGGAGTCGCACACATACGGTGGAGACGACGGCCTCCGAAGCTCCAGTCCAGGACGAGCAGCGGAAGACTTGGACCGGAACACCAGCAGCGCGGCAGCGGGCTATGGTGGAAGAGATCCCCCTCCTCTACTCGGCGCGGCTCCGTCAAGGGAACCACTAGATCGAGAGAGAAATTGGGAATTAATTGGTGAATTAAAAGGCCAGGGGTGCCCCTTCTTATATAGGCTCCCAGGGGGAGCCAACCTTGCCAGCCAGGCAATGTGGGACTATCCCACATGCCTGGTTCGGCTAAGGCTGGTGCGCCGGCCCTAGGTGGGCCCCATTTGGCCCACCTAGGCCGGCCAAGCCTCCCCCACAAAATTCCCTTGAGGGTTTCCCCCCCATGGGCCTTCTTTCGACCAGAAGGCCCATTTAGGGAAATCAGCCTAAATAAATTCGAAAATAAATATATAAAATCATATTTGCATATTAATTACACTAATTAATATCAAACTTAATATATATAATTTTTCCTAGCTCCGAAAACTCTTTCGGCGCTGCCCGATCTCCATCGGACCCCTCCCGGGACGCTCCCGGTGATCTCTTTCCTTTCCGGTTGTCTTGTCGAAACCCCTTAAGTGTGTTACCCTAGCGGTTCGATATAATAACAGGTATGACCAAGACTCCTCTATGATCGACGACTAACTCGTAGGCCTGGACCCCATGAATTAATCCTTGTGATATAACGAATGACTTTCATCTATCAAACCTGGACGTATAGTCTTAAACCCTTTGTCATGGCGATACTTAGCGTGTCCGAGCATCATTCTCAGATATCTCCATACCTAGCATGATCTCGTTACCGACATCGCTATCTTCTACTCGTCTATGATATTATGTCAGCTGGTGACCTAGTCACATGTTTGCAAACTCATTTGACATAATCTCACCGAGTGGGCCCTAGAGTATCTATCCGGCTATGCGGACTGACAAATCCCGTTGTTGACCCCTCGTCATGCCCTATGCCCTCCATTGCCGACCGGCGCCATGCCCTATGATCGGAAAACCTCGATCATCAATCGCGCAATGAAACTAGTCTTAGTAGAGGCTACTAGGGACCTGGTTGTTTATCTACCACACCTGTATTAATGTTTTCGCTTAATACAGTTATAGCATGGTATAAAACATATAATGAACGATTGGGATATTGCCAATAAACTATGTTTATTAAGTGCCTCTAGGGCATATTCCCTTCAGTCTGGGTCCGCCTCAAGTAGTGCGAGCTCTTCCTTGTGGATGACGGCTTCTGCGAAGGCGGCCATGCCACGCTCGCACTCCTTAGCTTTCTTGAAGTTGCCGGAAACCGTGATGGTTCCATTTTCCCCTGGCATTTTAAGCTTGTTGTATATGTAGAACGACCTTGCCATGAACTCGGAGAAAGCCGGTCGTCCGAAGATTGCATGGTAGGCGCTTTTAAAGGGGACAACTTCGAACCGGAGAAACTCTGAGCGATAGTTCTCCTTTGGTCCAAAAGTTACCTTTAGCCTAATGCTCCCCATTGACTTTGCTTGTCTGCCGGGCACAATGCCATGAAAAGTGAGGTTGATGTGATCAAGCTGATCCTCTGACAAGTTCATGCGGCTTAGTGTATCATGGTACAGGATGTTGAGTCTGCTGCCGCCATCCATGAGTACTTTTGTGAGCCTGAAGTTGTCAACAATGGGGTCGACGACAAGGGCGTATTTGCCTGGGTGAGGGATGTGATCAGGGTGGTCGGACCGATCACAAGTCATTGCCGCCTCGGACCAGTTCAAATACTAAGGGACGTCCGGCATTGTCGCGTTGAGTTCGCGTATCTCCGCCTTTTCCACCTTAGCCGAATGCGTGCCGACAAAACACACGAGTGATTCTTTGACCTTCGGGTATGGTTTTTTTTTTCTTGGCGGCAACGTCATCCTTGTTGTCTTTCTTGTCATTCTTCTTTGACTTTTTTGACTTCCAGCCAACTGTGGGATCCTTTTTGAAGTCGTCCATAAAACGGCACCCGCTAAGCATATGGTTGACCTTGCCGAGTGAGGCGTGGATGGGGCATGGCAAAAGTTTTGCATGCTCGTAAGTGATACGCGCCGCCTTAGGGCCTGAGCCGGCGTCACGATTATCTTTCTTTTCTTCCACTTCTTTTTGCCGGCATTCCCTTGGAACGCGACGGCTACCTCGTTAGAAGGTCCGGCTTTGTCGTCCGTTGCTTGCTTGCGTTTGTTGTTCCGTCTTAGCGCGGTGCTGACGTCTCGATCATCGTCACGTGCGTCATCATATGTTGCCGCGTATTGGGCGGCTAGGTTGAGCATCTCGCCAAGGTCCGTGACTTGCTCGCGGACGAGCCGGTGACGGAGCAAGGATTTCTTCTGCAGGCCCGTGTAGAAGGCATGGATAGCCTGTGCGTCCGAAACACCATGGCAGTTGGCCTTTTCGGAGATCCAACGGCTGACAAAGTCTGTCATGGTTTCGTCCGGCTTCTGAATACAGCGTTGCAAATCCGTGTAGGTATTTGGACGCTTGTATGTTCCTTGGAAGTGCTGGGAGAAAACCTTTTCCATGTCGTACCAGCTATGGATAGACTTTTCATGAAGGTTGTCGATCGAAGCCCTTGTTGTGCCTTCCAACATGAGAGGTAGGTAGCGGACAGCAATATGATTACTTCCGCTGGCAATTTCTATGGCCATGGCATAATCGGCTAGCCACGAATCCGGCTTAACGAGGCCGTTGTACCTAGGACAATTTTTAGACACTGATGTCATGTCCCTGGGGAACGGCTCTCTACGGATGGCATCGCCAAAGCACTTTGGTCCAGAATATAGCGGCTCCCTTCCTCTTGCTATGTCTTGTAGGCGGTGTCGTGTGTCTTTTGGATCGAGTTGTTGTCCGCCTCTATTTGCGTTTGGCTCGTCCTGCGCTGCTCGGCTTACGTTGTGCCTGGGCCCTTCTGCCGCCTCCTTCCTCTTGCTGCCGGTGCTGCGCTGCGGAGACCGGCTTCGACCTCTCCTGGGAGGATCGTTACCGGCATCTTTTTTAGGCGGATGTTCGTTATCCCGGCTACCGCCATTACCGCGCCTTGGCTGGGTTGGAGGTGGCAGGTCTCCCCTGCTTCCTATCCGCGAATTCTCGTCCCGCCTTGGTTTTGGTGGTGGCGTCTTCTTTGGAGGTGGCGTTGCTTTCCTTTTGTCGCCATGGCTACTGGAGCCGGACGGGCCTTCGGGGTCAGCGCCAGGTGCAGCTTTGCACTTTCCTGACTTGGATTCTAGATCTCCCCCGCGGGCATCCGCCATGTGGCCGTAGGAGTCAGCGCGGGCTTGCTGTTCGAGGGCCTTGCTAACGAAGTGTCTTCCGTTGGCCAGCTTTTCCTCCGCTGTGTAAGTCTTGTCGTCTAGGGTGTCTAGCGCAGCAGCAGCGTTAAGGATGGGGGTGCGGAAGACAACATCCCCCCTTCTGTCCACACGCCGTGGTGCCGTACGCCAGTCGAACCCAAGATCTTGAGCTGATGTTGTGGCACGAATTGGCGGCTCCTTATCACGGCGGTTTTTTGATGGTCTTTTTTCCTCGAAGAGCTGCCGGCTCGTTTTGGCCGACATCTTTTCTTGTTCTTTCTCGATCTTCTTTGCAAGGCTCTCAACATGCTCCTCTCTTTTGCGCAGGAAGTCAGAGTGCTTAAGAATATTAAGCCTAAGTTCCTCCACTTCGTCGAGTGGGGTATCCTTGTTCACCGGAGTGTGCATGATTTCTTCTACTTCTTTGATGACGGAGAGCAAAGAACCGTGGGTTTGCTGCTGCCGCCTTTCTCGAGACCAGTTTTCTTCTTTGTGCGCACCTTGTCGGAACCGTCAATGATTTGACCGGCTACGGTGTCGCCGGCATGTTCTACCGACTTATCTTGCGTTTTAGAAGCAATTGGGGTTGACTCGTGACCGACGACAACCATCATAGACAGCTTATCAGGCATGTCAGTATCCTATGTGCTCTCTGAAGGAACCGGATTATCACTGGAAAAGCGGTTTTTTTATTTTCTCTTCGAAGAGACTAGCATCATCATCAGAATCAGAATCTATGTTGACTTGAACAGTAGATCTGGATCCGGCATCTGACATCGCATCCTCCTGGAGAGCAGGAAGGATTGACTCAGGATCGTTGTTTTCCGGCTGGGAGTCGGATCCCAGTCTGACAACTCCGACGAAGTGGAAGTCAGATCCGGCCGACTCCTCGGAGAAGGCGGATTCAGATCCATCTTGTCGGTAGACTGCTTGGTCGAAGGGTTGGTGCGTGGGGTCGTAGAAGCGCGTACGCCGTACGCCTCTGGCGTGTACCCGATGAAGACGTCGATCCCTCCAATCGGTACAATTGCGCACCCGATAAGGTAGTCGTCCGCCGGGAGCTAGGACTCATCTGAGTTGACGTAGTTGTGGCCGCCATACCTTGTGACGCAGCCGACGGCGATCTGCTTGCCCACGCCGCCAAGTGTTCCCGCCTGGAACGTGACGCCAAGAACCTTATGCCCCACGGTGGGCGCCAACTGTCGTGGTATCGGCATATTTGATAGGAGACGAGGGTCCTCTAGCCTACGTATAAATTGTGGGGAAGAAGGTTGGTGTCGTCCAGGACGGGATTGAACACGGCGAGTTTACCCAGCTTTAGATCCCGCAGCGGTGGCGAGATCCTACGTGTTGCTATAATTCACTATGAGTCAAATAGCCGTGAACAGTTTACAATGGGTATGATGCGTATTGAGTGTGCCCTAAAGGCTTCCTGGTGGCCGGCTTATATAGACGGCCAGACCCCAGGATACAAGGCAAGTACTTGTCCGGCAAGTAATCAGAGTCCTAGACATAGCCGGCTTAGTTGCCGCCTTCCTAAAAGAACATTTCTTAATCCGTGTTTTGACTGTTAGTTAACAATACCAATGATGTACTAATCCTATTGCTAAGTATTTCAGTTTGTGTGAGTTCCATACCACATATCCCAAAGCCAAAATGTAGAGAAAAAGAGTTTATGGAATTCTTCCCAGAATCGGAATATTGGAGCCGGAAATTTCCAGGATCGGAAATTCCGGGTCTCCTATATATAACAGAAAAAATGGCTAAGGAAAAGTTAGGAAGTGGTTCTGACTCAAACCGGAAATTCAACTCGAAAATTTCATTGACTCGGAATTTCCGGGTCACCCAGAAAACCACTCTAGATTTGGCTAAGAAAAGAAGAGAAAGTGGTTCTGACTCAAACCGGAAATTCAACTCGGAAATTTCATTGACTCGGAATTTCTGGGTCACCCAGAAAACCACTCCAGATTTGGCTAAGGAAAGAAGAGAAAGTGGTTCTGACTTCAACCGGAAAATCAGCTCGGAAATTTCACTGACTCGGAATTTCCGGGAAACCCTCAGAAATTTGGCTAAGTCAAGATGTCGAAGACGTTCTGATCTCAACCAGAAATTCAACTCGGATATTTCACAGACTCGGATATTCCGAGTGACCCGGAATTTCCGGGTGTCACTTATACCGGAATTTCCGGGTCTTCGAGGCAGCCAACGGCCAGAATTTGGGATGGGGTATAAATACCCCCTCACTCACTCAAGAACAGCTAGCTCTCAGATTTTCTCTCTCCTACTATTCTTGAAAGCTCAAATCATCAAAATCTCCCAATCCCTCCACCCAAATTCGTTGATCTTTGGAGGATTGGAGGAGAAGGCTCAGATCGACATCTTCACCGAAGGAATTTGCATTTCTTCCCCATTTACTTGGGGATTTTGGGGCTAGGGTTTCCGGTGGGAAAACCTAGTTCACCATTGTTGTAATCTTGGTGTTGCCTTGACCTTTTGTGGTCCTTGACCTTTTGTGGTCATCTTGAGAGCCCCCAATTAAGTTGTGGGTGCGTGCATCAAGCGTTTGTAAGGAATTCGATCTCCGCCCTAAAAGGGGATCAATAGTGGAAGGTGAACTCGCAACCTTTGTGGTTGAGTTCATCGGAGAAGAAGGTGAGCCTTTGTGGCGTTGCGGCTAACCTGTTGTGGTAGCGCACACCTCTCCAAACGAGACGTACACCCTTGGGTGGAACTCGGGATTACATCTTCGTCTCCGCGTGCTTCACTCGGTTCCCCTTATCATATTTCCCTTACTTGCTTGTCTTGTTACCTTATTTATTTTGTTATTGCTTAGATGGTCATTTAGGTAAATTCACCATAGTTGCATATCTAGAGAATTTACCTTTGTGTTGAGCCTAAATTTGAAAAGAGCTAAAATTTGTAATAGCACCTATTCACCCCCCCCCCCCCCTAGGTGTCGGATTCCCGTTCAATTGGTATCAGAGCCAGGTTCACTTTTAAGGGCTTAACCGCCTAAGTGCAACGATGACGGAATCCGATGCCTAGAGGGCCGCCCGTGAGAAATTAGAGGCGGAGAAGGAGGTGTTAGACAAAGGGGCAACCATGGCCGATCTTATTGATATGAGATCGTCCTTGGAGGCCCAACTCCTCAAGATGAATGAGATGCTCATGGCACTCTAGAAGTCTAAGGAGCCCGAGGCTACTTCTCCCTCACCTCCTCCTAAGGAGCATGGTGAGAACTCTAAGGAGTCATCTTCGGATGGGTCCAAAGATGTTCCCCCAAGTGTTTCCCTCGGGAAGGCGGAAAAGGATGAATCACCTAGCTCCTCTAACACCCCCAAAGGAGAGGAATTTCATAATGTCAACCATAATTACTCTCCTAACCCTCCTATCCCTCACCCTCATTTAAACTTTAGAAGTGATCCTCCTAAGCTCAAACCTACTCATTTCTCTCAATGGCAATTTCTAATGAAGTTTCATCT
The DNA here is from genome assembly GCA_026929855.1 of Poa annua. Taxonomy (NCBI): domain Eukaryota; kingdom Viridiplantae; phylum Streptophyta; class Magnoliopsida; order Poales; family Poaceae; genus Poa; species Poa annua. The sequence goes on from CM049426.1 coordinate 300,821,447, forward strand.
ATGTAGTTCCTCCATTGAGCTATGACGCATCATTGAAGAAGGATTCAAGCCCCATGATCCAACCAACTTGACAAGAAGAGAGGTGGTTGATAGCCAACTCAACGCCACCGCTCTTCATCAACTCCAAATGGCCGTTGGAGAGAAGGACATGGCGCTCATTCAACAATTCTCCACCGCCAAAGAAGTTTGGAATGCTCTTTCCGACATCTTCGTCGGGAATGAGAGCATGAAGAAGAACCGCTATGATGCCTTATGCAATGAGGTGGAAGGGTTCTACAAGTTGGATGGAGAAAGCCACGAGGACATGTACCGGAGGTTGGTGTTGGTTGCTAACTCCTTCAAGAACCTCGGGGCGGCCTACATTGATGACGCTTGGATCAAGAGGAAGTTCGTGTAGCACCCCAACTTTTATTAAAGTTGGAACACCTGTGTTATGTGCTAGTCCCTGGATCACTGCCAGCACCCCAGTACAAAATATAAAGTATCATTGCATAAGTATTAAATTACTACAACGAGATCCAAAATAATAGCCAAAATGGCTTTATTACAAATTGCATAGCCATGAAGGCTAGCTAAAGTTCAGAGTTCACAGCGAAAGCAAAAATAACATTGAGCCTCATCTTCAAGCATGCGCCACAGGCAGTCATGTTGGGTGTAGACTCGAGCCAATCATTCAGTATCAGAATTTCCTGCACATTGGAATATGCAGCACCCGAAGGAGGTCAATACAATGATGTATTGGCAAGTGACTATGGTGGATAATATACTGGCAAGTCTAACATCTATATGCATATTTGGCTTGGTGGGGTTGAAGGCTATTTGCAGAAAGCAAGTTTTCTCCTATCATTTTGTAAAACACTTTTATTTCTCGAAGACTTGGCACCGTGGGACAAAGCCCAAGTGCACCAACAATTCTTTCCTTAGTCAAATTGTTACTTTATGAAAACAGTGTTGAGATTCTTCTGCCCTTCCTTGTCCAGTTGCTCGAAGTAGTCCATTTCCGGGGACACGGCTGAGATCTCAGATTGTCGACTCTGCAGAGGTTGTGCACTTTCACCTTTAGACTCAATTTGTCCGGGAAATCCTATACACACGGAGTGTATTATGGAAAGGAGAGAATTGAGACAAGAACTTTCAGAAGAAGAATGCAACCATACTAGCAAGACCCGTTCCACCTATCATCTCTACATCTGCTTGTCAAGCTGACAGGTTGCACTCCCACAACTTAATCGTTCTAGACAGAGCCCATTGTCAAAAGGTTGCACGGGAAGCTTCTAAACTTGGAGGGACTTGGTAATCTCTTCGTTCCTGGGTGGCCGTCCACAAGTGTACTTCGGGGTAACAACCACCATACCCATGGCTCTAGGTAGAATAGACATTCCTCCTAGGCGAAGACAACCACAAGCATAGTCCCAAAAGCCACTCAACATAAACCATAACAACCAATTCCACCCAGAAGTGCATTTTAGATTTTAACACTTAGAAACATTTTCATAACATAGCAACATTTTTATAGCATGGCTAAGCAACTAATAAAAATCTTTTCATGGCTGCTTAGGGTAAGGGTGGCTTCATACTACTAGGATATTTGTAGAAATACCAACTAGTTTATAAAATAGATCAAAAATCCCTATCATGCACACTACTCAAAAACTTACTACTTATGCATATAGAAAATATGGGATATTGTAGGAATGTCACTTGCCTTGGTAACAGGAGGAGCAAGCACAGCAAGAATAACAATCACAAGCAAGTCCTTCCTCTTCTTCACAATCTAGCACAAACATTGAATAACATAAATACCAACACCAAATCATCACAACACTAAACATAATCATGTATGCATGAATGATATGTTATGGTGATAAGGCACACTTTTTAATAATTCTCATTTTCTGTTATTAATAAATGAATATAATGTTTAGGTATTTCTTATTTTATTTATCAATTTAAAATAATATAGTAAAACTTTGATTTCTATAATTACAACTTTTATTGTTTTTATGATATCTTCAATTTGGACATTAATTAATATTGCTGGACAGAGGGAAATTATACAATCTCAAAACAATTACTTTTATTTCTAAATCATTTTTATTATTTAAGTTATTATTTTAATGGCCGAAATACTCCTCTGATAATTATTCAATTTATAATTTGTCAAAGGGAAAAACAAATGATGTAGAATTAAACTACATGAGCAGAGCTTTCCAATGACATAAAGTTTATTAAATTTGGACTTACAAATCAAAAGTTATGAATTTTGCACGTTTTATCTATTTTATGTTTTATTTATAAAAATTCCTGCGAAAAAGAAATTAAATGGGCTACGTGGCGCAATCTTATTGGTTGGTACCGCTTCGGCGCGGATCGGCTGCGAGAGCCGTCCGATCTAAATTAAAATGGACGCGCGAGATCTAATCGATCTAGATCCATTGGATCTAGATCTAACGGTCCATGTTTCGTTGACCAAAAACGGGCGGCGCGGTCACCGGAGACGCGCGGCGCGCGGCGGAGCCATGGCCGGCGCTCGCGCCCCAGGCGTGCTACGATGCTAAGAGGAAAACGGAGCTCACCAGGAGATGTGCGACGTCGTGGGGCGGGCGATGGCGTAGTGATGATGCCCGGAGCGTCCTCGTCTTCCCGGAGGAGCTCGCCGGAGTTGCGCACGGCGTCGGTTTCTCTCGGTCGCGGACGGAGGCGAGGTTTCGCTGCAAAAGCACACGCTCCAATACGTCAACTAGATGCGCACGGCTCACAGGGAGCGAGGGGAGGTGGAATGGGGGTTCGAGGTGGCCGGAGTTGCTCGGACGGTGGAGTTCTTACCGACGGCGACGGCGGAAGAGCGCGAGCTCGTGCGGGCAGCCTATGGGCTCTCGGGAGGTGAGGTTTGGGGCAATCGGACGAGAGCGAGGAGGGCTATTAGTAGGGGGAGGAGGCGAGGTAAGGGGAGTAGTAAATCGCTCGTAATCGTGCGAATCAACTCTGCCGTTTCCTGTCGAGGTCGGGGCGTGATTTGGGGAAGAACGTTGGCGTGGGGGTGATGACAGGTGGGTCCCACCTGTCAGCGTCTGCTGGCGGGCGCGCGGGGCGCTGGGCCGCTGGCGGGCTGCTCGGCTACGCGCGCGCGGTGGATAGTTACGGGCCACGGCCCACTTGTTCCGAAATTCAATGATTTTTATTTCAATCCTTTTCTGTTTTTAAATACTGATTTCAAATATGATTTTTAAACTTATTCAAAACATTTCAGAAAAAATCATAAAAATATGTTTTGGAAAGGTTATTAAAAATGGAACTTTTTAACATTATTCTTGCCCATATATATTTTGGTAAAAAATTTATTATTAAAGGAGTTTTAAATAAACACTTTATGGAATTTGTAGATTATTTATATTTAAAATTTGAAGTTTTATTTAATATTTTTGGTGATGTATTCTTATGCTCATGATGCATGATGCTTGAATGCAAGTTTTAAATTTTTGCAAAATTTGGGATGTTACATACTAACCCCCTTAAGAGGAAGCTCGCCCTCGAGCTTCGGAAGGATCAGCAAATAGGTGTGGATGGTCTTCTCGGAGGTCGTCCTCTCGTTCCCAGGTGGCTTCTTCCTCAGTGTGATGGTTCCATTGGACTTTACAGAATTTGATGGTTTTGGTACGGGTGACTCTTTCTGCGGTCTGCAATATTTTGATGGGTTTCTCCTCGTAGGTCAAGTCACTTTCCAATTGTACTTCTTCGAGGGGTACAGTATCCTTTAAAGAAACTCCCATCATCTCGGGGTGACATTTCTTCAGTTGACTGACATGGAACACATTATGAACCGCAGATAGAGTTTCTGGTAGTTCTAACTAATATGCCACCTCACCCTTACGAGACAAAATTTTAAAAGGTCCAATGAACCGACGTGCTAATTTTCCTTTAATTCCAAACCTCTTCACACCCCTGAGTGGCGACACTCTATGATAGGTTCTATCACCCACCTCGTAGGCGACTTCCCTACGTTTAGAGTCCGCATAGCTTTTCTGGCGGGACTGTGCTACCTTCAACCTATCTTTAATTAATCTGACTTTCTCTTCAGCCTCTTGGATTATATCAGGACCAAAGAAACTTCGTTCTCCTACACCACTCCACAACAATGGGGTTGTGCATTTCTTCCCATATAAAGCCTCAAATGGTGCCATCTTGATGTTGGCTTGATAACTATTATTGTAAGAGAACTCGGCATAGGGTAGGTTGTCATCCCAACTAGACCCATAATCGAGCGCGCACGCTCTTAACATATCTTCTAGAATCTGGTTTACTCTTTCGGTCTGACCAACCGTTTGCGGATGAAATGATGTACTGAACTCCAGTCTAGTTCCCAGTGACTCATGCAACTGCTTCCAAAAATGGGAAGTGAACTGGGTCCCTCTATCGGACACGATACTTTTGGGGACGCCGTGTAAACACACAATCCTCTATATGTATATATCAGCAAGCTTTGCGCTGGTATAGGTGGTCTTCACGGGTATAAAGTGAGCTATTTTGGTTAAGCGACAAACAATAACCCAAATAGAATCATACCCAGATCTGGTCCTTGGTAACCCGGTGATGAAATCCATCCCAATAGAATCCCATTTCCAGTCCGGTACCTTCAAAGGTTGCAAAAGTCCTGCTGGTTTTTGATGCTCAGTCTTTACTCGACTGCATACATCGCATTTAGCTATATATTCTGCTATTTCTCTTTTCAGATTGTTCCACCAAAATCTTTCCTTCACATCCATATACATTTTGGTATTTCCTGGATGAATGGAGTAAGGTGTTTCATGGGCTTCTTGCAGAATTAACTTCCTAATATCAGGATCATTTGCCACACAAACACGTTTTTCAAACCACAAGGTTCCTTGCTCATCTTCATGAAATCCCTTGGCTTTTCCTGCTCTCAAATTGGCTTTGATTTCTTCAATATCCTTGTCTCCCTTCTGAGCTTTACGTATATTGTCCATCAAATTTGGTTGCACTACCAACGAGGCTACAAAACCTTCTGGTACCACTTCCAATCGAAGATCCTTGAATGCCTTGCATAGATCCTCAGGTATTTCTCCTGCCGTGAGGCCATTCAAGTAAACCTTACGACTCAGGGCATCAGCTACTACATTAGCCTTTCCAGGATGATATTGAAGACTTAGGTCATAATCCTTGATAAGTTCTAACCATCTTCTCTGCCTCATGTTCAATTCTTTCTGTGTGAAAATATACTTCAAACTTTTGTGGTCAGTGAACACTTCACATCTCTTTCCCATTAGGTAGGGTCTCCAAGTTTTTAGGGCATGTACTACTGAGGCTAACTCGAGATCATGAGTGGGGTAATTTGTTTCATGCTTCTTGAGCTGTCTAGAGGCATAAGATGCCACTCTGCCTTCTTGCATCAGCACACTTCCCAGGCCTTGGCGTGAAGCATCACAGTATACTTGGAATTCTTTCTCTAAATCAGGTAAACACAGAACTGGGGCTGAAACTAGTCGTTTCTTTAATTCCTGAAAACTGGCTTCGCACGCGTCAGTCCATTCAAATTTCTTCTCCTTCTTTAGTAATTCGGTCAGTGCCTTGGCGATTTTAGAGAAGTTTTCTATAAATCTTCGGTAGTATCCTGCTAGACCAAGAAAACTTCGTAATTCTCCAACATTCTTTGGTGGTTCCCAATTGGTTACAGCTGAGACCTTTTCAGGGTCCACTGCTATACCCTCCTTGGATACTATGTGTCCTAGAAATGCGACTTGTTCCAACCAAAATTCACACTTGCTGAATTTGGCATATAACTTATGTTCACGTAGTCTCTGCAATACTAGGCGCAGATGCTCTTCATGATCTTTGTGACTCTCGGAGTAGATCAGAATGTCATCTATGAACACTACCACAAACTTGTCCAGAAAATCCATGAACACTTTATTCATCATATTCATGAAATAAGCTGGAGCATTGGTTAAACCGAATGGCATTACGGTATACTCATAAGAGCCATATCTTGTAACAAACGCTGTTTTTGGTATATCTATCTCTCTAACTTTCATTTGGAGATATCCTGATCGAAGATCAATCTTGGAGAACACACATGCACCTTTCAATTGATCAAATAATTCATTTATCTTGGGTAACGGATACTTGTTCTTGATGGTGTGTTCATTTATATCTCTGTAGTCCGTGACTAATCTCTGGGTTTGATCTTTCTTTTTGACAAAAAGGACTGGCGCTCCCCAGGGCGAAGAACTTGGACGGATAAATCCTTTCAAAAGGTGTTCCTCCAGTTGCTTCTTGAGTTCTTTCAGTTCATCGACGGCCATTGGGTAAGGTATCTTGGCTATTGGTCCGGTACCCGGTTTTAGTTCAATGAGAAATTCCACATCTCTATCAGGTGGCATTCCCGGTAATTCTTCTGGGAATACATCTGGGTACTCTTGGACAATCAGCACATCACCAAGGCTAACCCCCTTAAGAGAATTTAGCCTAACTTTCTTAAGTTCGAAAGTTGATCTGAATTTAATCTTTTGTTTTTCTGGGGTGGTGAGGGTGATAGCTCTGTTTGCACAGTCTATGATTCCTTCGAAACGGTTCATCCAATCCATTCCGATAATAACATCCAAACCTTGGGTTTCTAGGATGACTAAGTCTGCTGGAAAAAGATATTTTCCAATCCTTAATTCTAACTGCCTACAACCTGAATTTACTATCATCTCACCCCCAGGTGAACTCACTCTAATAGGTTTTCCTAAGCTTTCCTCGGCTAGCCCATGTTTGTTTACAAAAGCTCTTGATATGAATGAATGCGATGCTCCGTTATCAAATAAGACTAATGCTGGAAAAGAATTGAGCAGGAACTTACCAATCACAGCGTCAGGTTCATCATGAACTTCTTCCACGTTGAGGTGATTTACTTGTCCCTTCTGGAAAGGATTGGGCTTGGAATTTTCATCGGCCTTTCTCTCTGGGCAATCAGTAGCATAGTGTCCCGTCTTCTTGCACTTGAAGCAAGTCACATTAGACAGGTCTTTCTTCCCTTCAGTGTTAGGACGAGGATTACCATTTCCATGATTATGGCCATGGTGATGGTTTCCCTTGAACCCACCATTATTTCCTTTATACCCTCCATTGTGGTTATGACCATGATACTTTTGGCCACTACCATTGTTGGAGTAGTTCCAGGGTTTATGGCCACTGACTTCTGAGGTGTGTGGTTTCTTGTGAGCCACTTCAGTGTTACCCTTACTTGCACCAAATTTCCTCTTCCTATTCTCTTCCTTTCTGATGTTATTGTCCAGGGTGATTGCTTGATCTAGCAGAATCTGATAGTTAGGAGCATATGCCACAGACAAAGGTATCTTTAGTTCTCCCCGAAGTCCATTTAGGAATTTGTCCTTCCTTTTTGCATCAGTGTCGATGTCTTCTGGTGCGTACCTTGATAACGTACAGAAGTCATCTATATACTCCTTCAGAGTTCTACCTCCCTGTCTCAAGCTACGAAACTCCTCCTTCTTCAGGTTCATTATGCCAGAGGAGATGTGAGCATTGCGGAAACCATCCTTGAACGCATCCCAAGTCATGCCATCCAAGGGGTGGGTCACTTGATAGGTCTCCCACCACATGGCAGCAGGTCCTTCCAATAGGTGAGCAGTGAACCTCACCTTTTCTGCCTCAGAACACTCACAGGTTACTAAGTCCTTGTTGACGGAACGGAGCCAGTCATCCGCCACTATGGGTTCAGTAGCAGAGGAGAACTTATTAGGTCTAAGCCTAAGAAACCTTGCAAGTCTGTCCACCGGAGGTGGGGGTGGTGGTGGATGGTTGTTATTGTGGTTGTTGTTGTTGTTGGTTGCTGCAATGAACTGGGTCATCATGGTCATCAGCTGGGGTTGAGCTGCCATCAGTTGTTGCATAGTTTCGCTATTGTCGGGATCACGACGTGGAGGCATCTGTGGGGTTTTTGCATTGATGAGTAAAAGATAGATAGATCTATGAAGAGAAACCTTTCCTATGCACAAAACAATCCAGTCAAGCACACCATCAATCAACACACCACTCATAAACAATCAGCAAACAATTCAAAACCTTTGGTTTTAGGAAAACGATATAAAAGTTTGGAAAAATAACTCGCGAGGTTCCGTGGATACAAGGGAAGGTACTGCCTTACCACAAGTTGGTAGGTCAATACAAGATCAAAACAATGTGGTGTATGATAAATGGTAGTCTCACTAACTAACTACTCGACCATATCCTCTTCCTCCTCTTCAATTTCCTGTATCTCGATTCCTTCATTGGCGAGTACATCCTTGAGTTCCTTTACTTCTTTCTCTAGGGCAAGATTCTTTTCTTGCAGCTCTCTCTTCTCAGTACGAAGTCTCTTGATCAAGTCACTGTCAGCCTCGAACTCGACTTCGTTGCTCTCGAGTTCTGCCTTTTGTCCCCTGATGATCTTGTTCTTCTCTTGAACTCTTTTCTCTTGTCTCCTGTACTTCTCCTCTTGTGCAGCGAATCTCTCTTCATGTGCCTTAGTTACTTCCTCCTGAACCTTCACCTTCTCTTCGTTCTCCTTAAGTAAGGCACATAACTCATCGTTCTTCAGGAGCTCGGTGCGTCGATCTTCATATAGTTCGGTGACAAGGATTTCCAGCTCCTGGAAATAAAGACTAAGGGGTTTTGCCTTGCCTCTTTCTCCAACATCATACAGGTAAGGTTCTCCATCTTCGTTTCTTCTTCCAAAGAAAATGGAGTAGTGGCCCCTCAACTCTAAGTTGTAGCGTCCGCAGAGGCGCCCAATCAAATCTTGCATGACTAGATTGAGCCCTTTGTCTTTGGAGTCACTAACCATTTTGATCTCCAGTGGGGGCTCCTCTCCACGTCCTGGTTGTGTTGCTTTTATTCCCCAGCAACCCTCTTTGTTAAACTTCTTCAGAATGAAGCCCTTTATTTGGGGTAGTGGTAACCCTATCTTCTCGCCGATGTCGAGGAGGTAACAGCCAAAACGGGTATTCTCAAAGTCCTCCGCAGTGGTGAAGTGAAAGCTCGTCATCCTTTAGGTAGGAAAGAAGGGAGATTAGAACAAGAATTGCATAGGATAAGGAAGTACTAGTTATGGAGTTTATTATTAATTTAGGGGGAATACTAAGTTAAAATCCTAAGGTGATCAACAGATATCAGCAACTCTTCGTAAATTGGATTTTTCACTATAGTGAGAGAGACAGACACCCGGCCAGCCACTTATATTGTGGAACAGGTCTCATGTACGTGGACATGTAAAGTTTGTCCCGGGCCGCTTCATCCCACCATGCCGTTAGAATCCAACATACTTCAAAGATGGTAACATTATGATCAAAAAGGGCTTAACCAATCCTAGGGGCTCGAACCTACAGGCAACACTTTGCTCTGATACCATTTTGTAGCACCCCAACTTTTATTAAAGTTGGAACACCTGTGTTATGTGCTAGTCCCTGGATCACTGCCAGCACCACAGTACAAAATATAAAGTATCATTGCATAAGTATTAAATTACTACAACGAGATCCAAAATAATAGCCAAAATGGCTTTATTACAAATTGCATAGCCATGAAGGCTAGCTAAAGTTCAGAGTTCACAGCGAAAGCAAAAATAACATTGAGCCTCATCTTCAAGCATGTGCCACAGGCAGTCATGTTGGGTGTAGACTCGAGCCAATCATTCAGCATCAGAATTTCCTGCACATTGGAATATGCAGCCCCCGAAGGAGGTCAATACAATGATGTATTGGCAAGTTACTATGGTGGATAATATACTGGCAAGTCTAACATCTATATGCATATTTGGCTTGGTGGGGTTGAAGGCTATTTGCAGAAAGCAAGTTTTCTCCTATCATTTTGTAAAACACTTTTATTTCTCGAAGACTTGGCACCGTGGGACAAAGCCCAAGTGCACCAACAATTCTTTCCTTAGTCAAATTGTTACTTTATGAAAACAGTGTTGAGATTCTTCTGCCCTTCCTTGTCCAGTTGCTCGAAGTAGTCCATTTCCGGGGACACGGCTGAGATCTCAGATTGTCGACTCTGCAGAGGTTGTGCACTTTCACCTTTAGACTCAATTTGTCCGGGAAATCCTATACACACGGAGTGTATTATGGAAAGGAGAGAATTGAGACAAGAACTTTCAGAAGAAGAATGCAACCATACTAGCAAGACCCGTTCCACCTATCATCTCTACATCTGCTTGTCAAGCTGACAGGTTGCACTCCCACAACTTAATCGTTCTAGACAGAGCCCATTGTCAAAAGGTTGCACGGGAAGTTTCTAAACTTGGAGGGACTTGGTAATCTCTTCGTTCCTGGGTGGCCGTCCACAAGTGTACTTCGGGGTAACAACCACCATACCCATGGCCCTAGGTAGAATAGACATTCCTCCTAGGCGAAGACAACCACAAGCATAGTCCCAAAAGCCACTCAACATAAACCATAACAACCAATTCCACCTAGAAGTGCATTTTAGATTTTAACACTTAGAAACATTTTCATAACATAGCAACATTTTTATAGCATGGCTAAGCAACGAATAAAAATCTTTTCATGGCTGTTTAGGGTAAGGGTGGCTACATACTACTAGGATATTTGTAGAAATACCAACTAGTTTATAAAATAGATCAAAAATCCCTATCATGCACACTACTCAAAAACTTACTACTTATGCATATAGAAAATATGGGATATTGTATGAATGTCACTTGCCTTGGTAACAGGAGGAGCAAGCACAGCAAGAATAACAATCACAAGCAAGTCCTTCCTCTTCTTCACAATCTAGCACAAACATTGAATAACATAAATACCAACACCAAATCATCACAACACTAAACATAATCATGTATGCATGAATGATATGTTATGGTGATAAGGCACACTTTTTAATAATTCTCATTTTCTGTTATTAATAAATGAATATAATGTTTAGGTATTTCTTATTTTATTTATCAATTTAAAATAATATAGTAAAACTTTGATTTCTATAATTACAACTTTTATTGTTTTTATGATATCTTCAATTTGGACATTTATTAATATTGCTGGACAGAGGGAAATTATACAATCTCAAAACAATTACTTTTATTTCTAAATCATTTTTATTATTTAAGTTATTATTTTAATGGCCGAAATACTCCTCTGATAATTATTCAATTTATAATTTGTCAAAGGGAAAAACAAATGATGTAGAATTAAACTACATGAGCAGATCTTTCCAATGACATAAAGTTTATTAAATTTGGACTTACAAATCAAAAGTTATGAATTTTGCAAGTTTTATCTATTTTCTGTTTTATTTATAAAATTTCCTGCGAAAAAGAAATTAAATGGGCTACGTGGCGCAATCTTATTGGTTGGTACCGCTTCGGCGCGGATCGGCTGCGAGAGCCGTCCGATCTAAATTAAAATGGACGCGCGAGATCTAATCGATCTAGATCCATTGGATCTAGATCTAACGGTCCACGTTTCGTTGACCAAAAACGGGCGGCGCGGTCACCGGAGACGCGCGGCGCGGTCACCGGAGACGCGCGGCGCGCGGCGGAGGCATGGCCGGCGTTCGCGCCTGAGGCGTGCTACGATGCTAAGAGGAAAACGGAGCTCACCAGGAGATGCGCGACGTCGTGGGGCGGGCGATGGCGCAGTGATGATGACCGGAGCGTCCTCGTTTTCCCGGAGGAGCTCGCCGGAGTTGCGCACGGCGTCGGTTTCTCTCGGTCGCGGACGGAGGCGAGGTTTCGCTGCAAAAGCACACGCTCCAATACGTCAACTAGATGCGCACGGCTCACAGGGAGCGAGGGGAGGTGGAATGGGGGTCCGAGGTGGCCGGAGTTGCTCGGACGGTGGAGTTCTTACCGACGGCGACGGCGGAAGAGCGCGAGCTCGTGCGGGCAGCCTATGGGCTCTCGGGAGGTGAGGTTTGGGGCAATCGGACGAGAGCGAGGAGGGCTATTAGTAGGGCGAGGAGGCGAGGTAAGGGGAGCAGTAAATCGCTCGTAATCGTGCGAATCAACTCTGCCGTTTCCTATCGAGGTCGGGGCGTGATTTGGGGAAGAACGTTGGCGTGGGGGTGATGACAGGTGGGTCCCACCTGTCAGCGTCTGCTAATGGGCGCGCGGGACGCTGGGCCGCTGGCGGGCTGCTCGGCTACGCGCGCGCGGTGGATAGTTACGGGCCACGGCCCACTTGTTCTGAAATTCAATGATTTTTATTTAAATCCTTTTCTGTTTTTAAATACTGATTTCAAATATGATTTTTAAACTTATTCAAAACATTTCAGAAAAATTCATAAAAATATGTTTTGGAAAGGTTATTAAAAATGGAACTTTTTAACATTATTCTTGCCCATATATATTTTGGTAAAAAATTTATTTATTAAAGGAGTTTTAAATAAACACTTTATGGAATTTGTAGATTATTTATATTTAAAATTTGAAGTTTTATTTAATATTTTTGGTGATGTATTCTTATGCTCATGATGCATGATGCTTGAATGCAAGTTTAAATTTTTGCAAAATTTGGGATGTTACAGTTCGTGACCGCTCTCTTGCCCTTTGAGGAAACGGATTTGAAGACACTCCAAGGGAGACATGACTTCGCAAAGATGACATCCAATGAAGTCGTGCAAGAGATGACCGCATACAAGGTGGCCTCCAAGATTGCACAAGATGCAAGAGCTAGAGCCATAGGGATGCACAAGCATGCCTCAATTGCCTTGAAGGCCACCGTTGAAGAAGAGGATGAAGAGGAGTATGATGATCAAGTCGAGCTATCTAGTGAGACTCTCTCAAGTACTCTTACTCAACACATGGGTCTTGCGGCAAGAACGTTTTGGAAGAACCCCGGAAGGGCCAAAGCAAGGATTGACAATAAGTTTCCCCCCAATGGAGGAAAGTCAATCAACAAGGTGAGGCTTTGCTATAATTGTGATGACAAAAGCCACTTTGTTGCAGATTGCCCGTGGGAGAGAAGAGAGGATCATGGTGGGAGGCTCGTGGCCAAGACGAAGGGCAAGGGGCCCATGCCCATGAAGAATCCCTACTTTAAGAAGAACCAAAAGATTGTCTTGGTAACTCAAAAGCAATATCCCACCGATGATGAAGATAGTGACAAGGAGGATACTCCAACGCAAGTGGTCGCACTAGCCATTTCTTCCACACCTCCGTCACTCTTCTCCTCACCAAACGAGAGCCCCATCATCAAGAATGCAAGATGTCTTATGGCAAAGACATCCGAGGTAAAACTGTCCCCCACCTCCATATCCCATGACATTGATGATGGTATGAGCCTAGAAGTCAAGGAAGAAATTATTGCTTTTGATAAATTCATGACTAACTTGCAAGGAGAAGGAAAGAAACACTTTGGCTCAACTATGAGTCGTATAGGTGAGCTTGAGGATGAGCTTGAATTAAAAGGTGAGATTGAGAGAGAGGATGCACACGCTAAGGTGTCCCTCCAATCCTCTCTCGAAGATGAACAAGAAGCTCATGCTCTCCTCAAGGAGCAACTTGCTAAGATCACTAAGGATCATGATCTCTACTTTGCTAAATGTAAAATTGTGCAAAATGAAAAGTCCGAGCTTGTAGTTGCTCATGCTGGACTTTGCGAAGACTTCGAGTCACTTGAAAATACTCACAAGGTATTGACAAGTGATCACAAACGTCTCCTCAAGTCTCGTGATCAACTCCAAACTCGGATATCTATTCTTGAGAAACCTAGTAATTCTACTCCTTTGAATACTAATGCAAATGTTGTCAAGGATAAAGCTAGGGTCTTGTTTGTTCCCTCCATGGCAACCGAGCCCAAGACCTCCCTTGATAAAGGCAAGGGGACACTCACTACTCCTCTTCATGAGCGAGTGCCCCGCAAGGGTAAGGAAGGTCTAGGCTATGTTGCTAAGGAGAAGAAGAAGATGATCAAGAAGAAGACCAAGCCCACACAAGCCAAGAAAGATGATATAGCAAGTGGAAATGCCACAAGGGGCACTCCCACTCGTGATGACTTTGCGGGCATATGTAACCCCAGTTACGCTTTATATGTTGATTATTATGGGGATGTCTATGCTAGATACATTGGTCCTTTTGATGGTTACATTGAATATGCTATTTGGGTCCCAAAGACCCTTGTTGCTGACCAAAAGGCACCCATTGCAAAATGGGTACCTAAACCAAAGAATTGATTGTGTGTAGGGACTTGCTTCCGGAGGATCGAAATGGATAATTGATAGTGGGTGCACTAGTCATATGACCGGAAGCAAGGAAACTGTAACGGAGTTGAAGCCCAATGATGATCAAATGACCGTTACATATGGTGACAATTCAAAGTCTAAGGTAATAGGGCTCGGCAAGGTGGTAGTGGCACCGGACATCACACTTGTGAATGTTTTGCTTGTCGAGCCCCTAGGTTTCAACTTGATCTCCGTCCATTCTTTAACTTGTTTGGGTTATACCGTTGTCTTCGAAAAGGAGATGGTTATCCTCATGCGGAGCAAGTCTCTCAATGTGTCTTTCGTTGGGAACATTGAGAATGGGCTCTATGTGCTTGACTTCTCCGGAGTCACCACTTCCCATACAATGTGCCTATTCGCTAAGGCGGACTTGGGTTGGCTATGGCATCGCCGACTAGCCCATGTCAACATGAGGACTTTGCAAAGTCTCCACAAGGGTGACCATATCCTAGGACTAAAAGACCATGTTTCTTTCTCGAAGGATCGAATGTGTAGGGCTTGTGTTGAAGGAAAAATGCATGACATTCACCATCCAAGCAAGACCATCATCTCTTCAACAAGGGTTTTGGAGCTTCTCCATGTTGACCTCTTTGGTCCCATTCCGGAAGCTAGCCTTGGTGGCAAGAAATATTGTTTGGTGATTGTTGATGACTATTCAAGATACAAATGGGTTTTCTTCTTCAAGTCGAAGGTGGAGACTCAACAAACTATCATCGCCTTCTCTAATGAAGCTTAACATCAACACAATGTCCCTATCTTGGTGATAAGAAGTGACAATGGGTCCGAGTTCAAGAACTACACCTTGAACGAGTTCGTTAGCGAAGAAGGGATTCGTCATCAATATTCCGCTGCTTATACTTCCCAACAAAATGGTGTAGCTGAAAGGAAGAATCGCACTCTTATTGAGATGGCAAGGTCGATGATGGCCGAGTTCAAGTCCCCTCACAACTTTTGGGCCAAAGCGTCAACACCGCTTGCCATTCATCCAACCGGCTCTTCTTTCGCAAAGGACTCATGAAGACCCCTTATGAAGTGCTTACCGGGAACAAGCCCAATATCTCTTACTTCCGAGTTTTTGGTTGTAAGTGTTTCTATCTCATCAAAAGTGTTCGTTTGGGCAAGTTTGAATCTAAGTCTCTTGAATGGACATTTGTGGGCTACGGGTCCGAATCCCACACTTATAGAGTCTATGATAAGGCCTCGCGCATTATCACAGAAACTTGTAGTGTGGTGTTCGAGGAGAATGACGGCTCCCTTGTGGAGCAAAGTGGTGTTTCCGTTGTAGGTGATGATCAACCTCAAGATGCTATCCGAAGAATGGGGTTGGGAGTCCACCGCCCCGTTGAAGTCTATTATGAGGTTGCTCAACAAGGATCAAGTTCTTCACAAGTGGTGGCTACCCCAACACAAGAAACACCCATCGACAACACCGTGCCCAACACGCCCAGCCAAGAAGAAGCACAAGATTCTCTAGCTGCTCCTGGAATTTCCGGAGGGCCGGAAAATCCGGTTCAAACTAGAGTCGGAAATTCCGGTGATTCGGAATTTCCGGTCCATGAACCCGGAATATCCGGTCCTGCTGACATTCCCGGTGGCAGCTCGCAGCAAGGCCAAGATCAACCCTCTCCTTCACCGTTGGACGTCACTCCAATGGTTGATCAAGGCCATCAAATCAGTCAAGACGGAGACATGAATGATCAAGATGATCAAGCGATTCCTCCCACCACTCGGAGGGAAATCGAGATCCGCCGCTTGAATAGGGTTGGCACCTCACAAGAATTAAGAGCTCTATCTCTTGACAAGGTGCTTGGTGATGTGAGAAGCAAGGTCTCTACCCGAAGACAACTTGCAAGCTTTAGTGAACATCAAGCTCACATCTCCACGGTGGAACCCAAGAAGGTCTTTGAAGCTCTTGAAGATAAAGATTGGCTTGATGCTATGCATGAAGAGCTCAACAACTTCGAGCGCAACAAGGTGAGGAAGTTGGTGGAAAGACCAAAAGATTGCCGCAATGTTATCGGCACCAAGTGGATTTTCAAGAACAAGCAAGATGAACATGGCATGGTGGTGAGGAACAAGGCAAGATTGGTGGCTCAAGGTTACTCCCAGATTGAAGGCATTGACTTTGGAGAAACCTACGCGCCCGTGGCTCGACTTGAGTCAATTCGTATTCTTCTTGCTTATGCCTCTCATCATAACTTTAAGTTGCAACAAATGGATGTTAAATCCGCTTTTCTAAATGGTCCACTAAATGAACTTGTTTATGTTAAGCAACCACCGGGGTTTGAAGACCTCAAGTATCCGAACCATGTCTACAAGTTAGATAAGGCACTCTATGGCCTTAAACAAGCCCCACGAGCGTGGTACGAGCACCTTAGAGAACTACTTGTAGACCATGGATTCCAAGTTGGGGAAATCGACCCCACACTTTTCACTAAGAAAGTTAATGGAGAGCTTTTCATTTGTCAAATATATGTGGATGACATTATATTTGGATCTACTAACAAAGCATTTAACGAATAATTCTCTAAGCTTATGACTGACAGGTTTGAGATATCTATGATGGGTGAGATGAAGTTCTTCCTCGGATTTGAGATCAAACAATTGAAGGAAGGAACGTTCATCAACCAAGCGAACTACATTCAAGACATGCTCAAGAAGTATGGGTTGCTTGAGCTCAAGGGTGCCTCTACCCCAATGCAAACCAAATGCCACCTTGAGCTCAACCCCAAGGGTAAGGATGTGGATCAAAAGGTATACCGCTCCATGATTGGATCTCTCCTCTACCTTTGTGCATCTAGACCGGATATAGTGCTAGCCGTAGGAGTGTGTGCAAGATATCAGGCGGCTCGTAAAGAAAGCCATGATTATGGCGATCAAGAGGATCTTTAGATATTTGGCTTATACCCCAACATTTGGATTGTGGTACCCCAAGGATGCACATTTCTCATTATGTGGGTACACGGATTCCGATTGGGCGGGAGATCAAGATGATAGGAAGTCAACCTCCGGCGCTTGCCAATTTATTGGGAGGTCCTTGGTAAGTTGGTCTTCTAAGAAGCAAAATTGTATATCTCTCTCCACCGCCGAAGCCGAGTATGTTGCCGCCGCAAGTTGTTGCACTCAGTTGCTATGGATGAGGCAAACTTCAAAGGAGTACGGAGTTGATTGCGAGAAAGTGCCTCGTCTATGTGACAACGAAAGTGCCATCAAGATTGCTTACAACCCGGTGCAACATTCAAGAACCAAGCATATTGAGATCCGCCATCATTTCATAAGAGATCATGTGGCCCGAGGAGACATTGACTTATCATATGTGGGCACAAGGGATCAATTGGCGGATATCTTCACGAAGCCCCTTGAGGAAGGAAGGTTTTGCTTTTTGAGGAATGAGCTAAATATCATTGATTCGAGGTCCTTAGCTTGATCGCTTGCACACTCACCTAGGACGTAATTGCATCTTATCTTGTTTAGATGTAGGCATGGAGATAGGGGGAGTGCGGTCCTAATACATTGGACCATCCCTCCCCCCATTATGCCGATAGCAAGTGTTCTTTTATCTCTATATTCATTCTTATGACTAATGAGCTAAAACGACGAGTATTGGTTATGTACCCAAGATACATCTTCGCGGTAACATGCCATACACTCCTACATGGTGGCCTCGGCCACCAACCTCTTCTCTTTGAAGCGTTGGTTTTTTTTGGAGCTTATTGTTGCTATTTATCCTCCTTTTCATGCATGTGGGAAACCTACTCAACTTGGCGCTTTATGTTTCGTTTTGGTAGTTGTGAGTTGAGTATGGTGTACCAATGACAGTTTGGAAATCTATCCCAAGCCTACTTCCCCCTGAAAACATTTCTCTCTATTGCACACAAGTCATCCTTTTGAAAACAGGGATTTTAGTTCAGCAGGTCGGAATATCCGGTTCATTTATGAACCGGAATATCCGGTGACTCGGAATTCCCGGTGTAAGTTACACCCGGAAATTCCGATCGGGCGGTTTGTCCAAAAATATATAAGGGCGGGCTCGGGGTGAAGGGCTCATTCGTGCCCTTCTTCCACCCCGACCTCCCTCTCCTCCAACCGCCGCCCCTGCTGCTCCAAGATCTCTCCGGAGTACTCCGACCGCCGGGGAACCTCTTTCTCGGCCGGATCTGCTCCTCCTCCGCCCCGGGAACACACTCCTCCAAGCAATGGCCCCAATGGATGAGGGTAACTTCATATTTCCTCTTCTTTAAGTGCTTGCACTAGGATCTTGATGTGGAGTTATTTGTTTCAAGATTGCTTGGTAGAGATTGTTCCTAGCATCATTCCCTGCCATCAGCCTGACTCGGAATTTCCGGTCCACCGGAATTTCCGGTTATGTTTGAATCGGAATTTCCGAGCTGAACACTGCAGTTTTAAGATTAACTCATGTTTAACTACATATGATTCATCAAATGACTACCTAATGTGTGTATCATCTCCTGACTTGTGTGTACTTACCTTATGCTACCCACTATGCTCAAATTCACAGGTTCTAGTGGGAGTCCGTCCGCTGGGGCATCAAGGAACACCTCAAGGGCACCTGTTCACAAGACCCCTGTTGACAAGGGTAAGGGTCCTGCCTCCTCAAGCAATCCTCCTGTTCAAAGGAAGAAGAACGTTGTTACTAGCAATCCACCATCCAAGAAAAGGAAGAATGCTCCTGTTCCTCAACGTCAGAACTATACAAAGATGAACTCTGTTGAATACTCTCAGCTCCGACAAGGGGATTGGTACCTTAGGCCAAGGGACAACACTCTGCATGATCGCAGCTTTTGGTGTCAAGAGCAAGAGTTCATACTCATGGACCACTACTACTCTCTGTCGAAGCCCATTCGGTCTATGCATTCGTTTGACCTTGCAACTCTGCAGAAAAAAGCCTCTTTTGTTGAAGCTATACATCTTGTCAAGACTATGGGCTTGGAGAGGCTAGTGCTCACTCGTTGCCCTTACAACTCTCAGCTTGTGATGCAGTTCTTTGTCACTCTTGTGATGAAGGGTGACTCAAAGAACACAATTAAGTGGATGACTGGTGAATCTTTCTGTGAGTCCAACTTTGAGGAGTTTGCGAAGGTTTTGGGCTACAAGTTTGATGGTGACAATCCTCAAGGCTATCGCATGCACCACCCTTTCAAGCTCAACAAGAAGCAGACCGTGCACTTATATGGTGAGGGAGCCACACCCGGCAATTCTTGAGACTTACTTCCTCTTTATGATGTCCTTGTGCGCATCCTCCGTGAGAACATTGCACCAAGTGGTGGCAACAATGACAATGTGGTGACCCCTCTGTGCAACTTGCTCCTTCATGCCAACCACATTGTGGAGGACCCTGACCCTGATGAAGACTGGAGTGTGGATATTATGGATTACATCTACAATGAGATGTATGAAGCCATGACCACCAGGGTCACTATCCCCTATGCTCCTTACATCATGAAACTCATCAAGTTCAAGTTTCCTGACTATAACTTCAGTAATGATGAGTTGGAGCCGCATGACTTCAAGAAACTATATGAGAAGAAGACAGTGGTCAAGCCTCCTCCTGTGCCTTCTTCTAGCTCTGCTCAGGGTGGATCTTTTATGGGTGATGCTAGAAGGGCTGCTGCTCCTACTTATGTCTTGGCCACTCATGCGAAGGTGAAGAAGCTGAATTGGTTCCAATGCAACATCCTGTGCATGAATGTGGACATCCGCAAGGAGCAATACACCGCCTACAAGGATCGTCGTCAGGTAGCCTACAATCAAGACTTGATCCTTCATCATGTGTCTGGCTCTCCTGCTCCTGCAGATCTCTCTGATCCCCTGACCTTTGCTCAGTGGAACCAGGGTCCCTCCAATCGGTACAATTGCGCACCCGATAAGGTAGTCGTCCGCCGGGAGCCAGGACTCATCTGAGTTGACGTAGCTGTGGCCGCCATACCTTGTGACGCGACCGACGGCGATCTGCTTGCCCACGCCGCCAAGTGTTCCCGCCTGGAACGTGACGCCAAGAACCTTATGCCCCACGGTGGGCGCCAACTGTCGTGGTATCGGCATATTTGATAGGAGACGAGGGTCCTCTAGCCTACGTATAAATTGTGGGGAAGAAGGTTGGTGTCGTCCAGGACGGGATTGAACATGGCGAGTTTACCCAGCTTCAGATCCCGCAACGGTGGCGAGATCCTACGTGCTGCTATAATTCACTATGAGTCAAATAGCCGTGAACAGTTTACAATGGGTATGATGCGTATTGAGCGTGCCCTAAAGGCTTCCTGGTGGCCAGCTTATATAGGCGGCCAGACCCCAGGATACAAGGCAAGTACTTGTCCGGCAAGTAATCAGAGTCCTAGACCTAGCCGGCTTAGTTGCCGCCTTCCTGAAAGAACATTTCTTAATCCCTAGTGTTTTGAGTGTTAGTTAACAATACCAATGATGTACTAATCCTATTGCTAAGTATTTCAGTTTGTGTGAGTTGCATACCACATATCCCAAAGCCAAAATGTAGAGAAAAAGAGTTTCTGGAATTCTTCCCAGAATCGGAATATTGGAGCCGGAAATTTCCAGGATCGGAAATTCCGGGTCTCCTATATCTAACAGAAAAATGGCTAAGGAAAAGTTAGAAAGTGGTTCTGACTCAAACTGGAAATTCAACTCGGAAATTTCATTGACTCGGAATTTCCGGGTCACCTAGAAAACCACTCCAGATTTGGCTAAGGAAAGAAGAGAAAGTGGTTCTGACTCAAACCGGAAATTCAACTCGAAAATTTCATTGACTCGGAATTTTCGGGTCACTCAGAAAACCACTCCAGATTTGGCTAAGGAAAGAAGAGAAAGTGGTTCTGACTTCAACCGGAAAATCAGCTCGGAAATTTCACTGACTCGGAATTTCCGGGCAACCCTCAGAAATTTGGCTAAGTCAAGATGTCGAAGACGTTCTGATCTCAACCGGAAATTCAACTCGGATATTTCACAGACTCGGATATTCCGAGTGACCCGGAATTTCCGGGTGTCACTTCTCCGGAATTTCCGGGTCTTCGAGGCAGCCAATGGCCAGAATTTGGGAGGGGTATAAATACCGCCTCACTCAAGAACAGCTAGCTCTCAGATTTTCTCTCTCCTACTATTCTTGAAAGCTCAAATCATCAAGATCTCACAATCCCTCCACCCAAATTCGTTGATCTTTGGAGGATTGGAGGAGAAGGCACGTATCTACATCTTCACCGAAGGAATTTGCATTTCCTCCCCATTCACTTGGGGATTTCGTGGCTAGGGTTTCCGGTGGGAAAACCTAGTTCACCATTGTTGTAATCTTAGTGTTGCCTTGACCTTTTGTGGTCCTTTACCTGTTGTGGTCATCTTGAGAGCCCCCAATTAAGTTGTGGGTGTGTGCCTCAAGCGTTTGTAAGGGATTTGATCTCCTCCCTAAAAGGGGATCAATAGTGGAAGGTGAACTCGCAACCTTTGTGGTTGAGTTCATCGGAGAAGAAGGTGAGCCTTTGTGGCGTTGCGGCTAACCTGTTGTGGTAGCGCACACCTCTCCAAACGAGACGTACACCCTTGGGTGGAACTCGGGATTACATCTTCGTCTCCGTGTGCTTCACTCGGTTCCCTTTATCATTACTCCCTTACTTGCTTGTCTTGTTAGCTTATTTATCTTGTTATTGATTAGATTGTCATTTAGGTAAATTCACCATAGTTGCATATCTAGAGAATTTACCTTTGTGTTGAGCCTAAATTTGAAAAGACCTAAAATTTGTAATAGCACCTACCCCCCCCCCCCCTAGGTGTTGGATTCCCGTTCAGTTCCGTCTTGGGCTTGGTGGCTTGATGGGCTTCGGTCTTTAGCCTTCCTTGGACCTTCCGCCTACTTCCTTGTACATCAGCTATCTGGGCCGCCTGGCAGGCTTCAGCCTTACTACCCTTGGTCCACCCTGGACTAGCCGGATTGATCCATATTGGAGATACCCCTAGTTGGTATATCCCCAACAAATACCATACCGATGTAGTCAATAGGTACAAAATTCTACCCATACCCGTACCCACGGGTATGAAACTTTACCCGTACCCATACCCGGCGGGTACCCATAACCGTTGGGTATCCAACGGTAGATCAGATAGTGCACATGCTATATGTAATTTTACGTTCATCAATAACACATTGATAAAAGAAAAAATATTTATCTCAACTCATTATATATATTTGTGTACATGATAATTATCTCAACTCAAACTAATAATTCATGAAAATATTATCATAGGTTTATAAACTCACAAGAATGAACAATATACCTCAATGTGTAAGATATATAAACGGGTAGGGTATGGATATACCCACGGGTACAAGATTATACCCGTGCCCTACCCATGAATTAATGGACAGAGTATGGTTACTACCCATGGGTATAAAATTATACCCATACCCTACCCATACGGGTACGATACCCGCGAATACCCGTACCCGTGGGTAAAATTGCCATCCTTAGTTCTCCCAAATACTCTTGATCAAACACATGAACCATAGCTTTGCAGAACCTATACATCGAGTCAAGGTTAGTGGACCCACTCATGCACATATACTGATCAACGAGATCACATGCAACTTCATATGCGAGCATTTGGATAGCTGCAATGCACTTTTGGTAAGAGGAGAATCCATATATACCGGTGGCATCAGGCTTCACCTCAAAATAATAACCGTACAGCCTCACACCTTTTAGAATACGCATGAACACATACTTTTCCATCAAAAAACAGTGTAGAAAATAGGCCCAAGATACAAGTTGGCTTGATGGGATGGAAGTAATGCTTCCAAAGTTTCCAAACGCCAACCTCTATACCGTGGAATTTGATCATCATTGTGGTTGTGGAGTAGGTCCGCCGCTGCCACCCAAATGTCGGTATCGTCTTCGGACAATTCATCCTTCCATGAAATGGGGGTAGAAAAATGGATTGGGCTATCCATCTACATGGAAGTTTTAAATTAAAAGCAAGCATGAACAATCTAGTGCTATATACAAACAAGCACGGAAAATGGTCGCCGTATCTGACCTCGGCTGGGCAACCCGTCGAATAGCGTGCGGGGCGTAGCAGTTGGCCGATGAGGCCGTGCTAACAATGGCCTATCTGCGATTGTTGCGCCTTCCCACCGTGTCAGAGTGGGCTACTAGGCAGTGGCAATACAGGAGGCTGGTTGCGGTCCCCGAACAACTTGCGGGTTAAGAAGAGAAGGTGGCATGTGGAGAGTTTCTCCAAGGCCGCCAGTACGGAGGCTACATGCAGGTGCAGCAACATGCAAACGGATCCGAAACATGTGCATGTAGGATACATACGGCAGCGAGGCTAAGAGGGGACAACGATGAGAATGTTTGGCTGGCGGTAGGCCAAGAGTGGAAGACCGCGAGAATGCTTGGTGGATGGCGACGGGGAGTAGGAGGGGTGGCTCAGGTTGGAGATTAGGGGGTAACTCACGTGTGTGTGTGTGTGCCGTTGATCGGGCTCAGGGAGAAGAAAAGAGGACAATGTTTTTTTAAGTAAAAAGAGGACAATGCTGGAGACAGACATCATCCATTTCGCCCAACGGACATGTTCATATATGTCTGCTCGTTTAGGTTGGTTCGTAGTGTCATGCCTTTATCCGCCGCGCGGATGCAATGGACGGTCCAGATCCGTTTGGGTTGGCTCGTTGAGTTTGCCCTTATGCATGACCAGGACGGTGACAAATTCCCGTTGGATCAGTGTGTATTTTTAAAATCTGACTTTGTCATATTGCTTTTGCGATATGAGATTCTGAGGTAAACCTGGCAATTGTAATATTTTCATTTACTACTAATTGATTCATCAGGATGTAATTACGATCTTCTAATAAATAGCTGAGATATTCTGCAGGCAGGACCATAAATATTTCATACAGATACGGCCACAATATACTCCTTGCTCATAGCTGTATATCTCTGTATATTCACAGGGTTATTCATTGCGTACGATTGAATAGCATTGATTTACTTCCTTGCGTGCTCGTCGAGATCAGGAACGTAATCAATCAGAATTGCAAGTTTATGGTAAGTGCTAATGTATGGGATTGAATACTTGCCATGGTTAAGACGACAAGCCATCCTCCCTCCCGAATACACAAAGTGCTCCGTGTTCCTTATATAGACGCCGCCTCCCCACTATCACCACCATCACCACCACCATCACCCCCACCACCAACACTCCTAAACCTTCCTGCCATGGCGACGCCGATCTCGCCAATGGCCGCGGTGATGGCACTTCTGCTGGCCTCGCTGCTTGCGCTGTCCTCGGCACACAAACCGGCAGCGTCCCCCGCTGAAGCGCCGACCCCCAGCCACCATCATGGTCATCATCATGCTCCGGCGCATCACGGCCATCATCATCACGCTCCGGCACCGAGCCCTCACAATCACCACCACCATGGCCATCACGGTCCGGCTTCCGCGCCTGCTCCCGCTCACGGCCACCACCATCATGTCCACCCAGCCCCCGCGCCGGCACCTGTCGCCGACGATCAACCCGCGCTGTCGTCGATCCACACCCAGGAGATTGACAATGCTCCTAGCCCGCACCATCACCATCACCACCATGGCCACCACCACCATCACGCTTCGGCGCCTTCGTCATCACCAGTATCTAGCCCCTACTACAACTCGCCTGCCCCTGCGCCTGGTCCGGCAAGTTCGTCTTCCCGCCTCGCCGGAGTCGGTCTGCTCGGTGCCGTCGCGGTGTCCGCTGTTGTGTTGCTTCTTTAGTCGATCGTCACTACCATTTTTGTAATAAGAATGTGTTCATCCGTGGTTGTAGACAACTACCTTTACTGCAAGTTTTATCGATGAGGTTTATGCTTTATTTTCAATGGAGTACAATGCACTTTTTCATCTGACTCACCATCGTGCATCTCGAAATACTTGTTATGAAATGGATGGTACACAGTTGTACATGTATTCTGCTTCTGTTGCTGTTGGTTCAAAGCGTTTCCCCAGCTAGATTCACCTCTGCCGCCGTTTCACCCGTGGCTGTGGCTTGCTTCAGAAGAAGAAAAAAAGGTTCTGCTCATCTTACCAAGAAAATCAACTGATTTTGTTTCCGAGCAAGCGGCAGCCAGCAGCTAACACTAAGAGAAACAACTGATGCCGAACTGACTTAAGCAATCGCGACAGGCTCAAGGGCGACACCGATCATGCTCATTTTTTTATTGTCCCAATCAAAAGTCCGTGTAGCTTCGATCGAACGTGCAGATCGACACAGTTGGTCGATTTATCATATTTATGGTTTATGGTGCAGCGGCAGCAATCGTCTGTCCGTTATGGATGAAAGACTCAAAAGTGACACCCAGGGACACAATACGCAATTCTGACTATGTGTTTTTCTCGCACATATCTACTCCATATCTTAGCTTCCTGGGGTTGCCTCAGCTTGGAAGACAATTTAGCTTCAGTAGCACCTAATTTCCTTTTCTTAAGAGTTATCTCTATCTCTTCTCTACTATATAATATCTCCTAAGGTGTCCGGTACGTCATGGTCGTTTTGCACAAAACACCCTGAACAATGAGGAAATCAACCCGCAGTCCATCTCAAACGTTATCCCCTCGCGGCGTACTATCTCTCCCCCCGACGAGCTCGCTACCGTCTCAATCTCCTTCGCCGGCAGCGGCACCCACTGCCCCGCTCGCCTGCTGCGGCCCCGACTCTCTCTCCTCCCGACGAGATCCCCACTGCCTAACAACCGGTACGTCGTACGTTGTATCGCGCGCACAATCCTCCTACGTAGCGGGTTCGATGGAGTTCCACACGAAGTCCTCTTCTGGCGTCGCGCCCTATTTTACCACGTCTGCCTCTGCACCGATCCAGCCCACAGCCGTATGCTCCATTGATCGGAACTCGGAGAAGATGGATCCATGGCGGCCGCCAAGTCCTCTCCGACCCCAGGGACCCGTCACCGGCCGCCGCCTTCCGCTCCCGCCCATGGCCGCGGTGGCCGTCGGGTTCCCGACCGACCGCCTCGCGTGCTACAGCTCCGCCGCCGGGTCGTGGACGCCCCTGCGCGCGTTGCCTTGCTCACGGAGTCGTGGTCTCGGTGGTCGGCTTCGCTCACCGCTGGGCGTATTGGGAAGTCGGGCAAAGGCATTGACAGGACGGCGGCGGCGGTGGACCGCGGACAGGGTAGGCGAAGCCGGCGCGGCGACTGGGCTGTATGCGCTTGCGCGAGGAGCCGGAGCGGGAGTTCCCACCGCGCCGCGCGCCGGCGCGGCCGCCTACCTCCTCCGACCATAGGAACGGAAGCCCCTGCCGCTGATTCCCCCGTCTTCGAGCTCCAGGCCCCCACGAAAGATCCCCGCCTCCGTCCATCTTCGATTGGGCGGTGGTTGGGCTGGAGCTGGCGAGGACTGTACAAGACTGTACTGCGATGGGGAAGAAATATTGTTGCTGCTGCTGATGCCGCTGTATGCTGGAAATCCATTTGGTGAGGGCTGGACACTGCCCTCCCTTAGACTCTTCAACGACTGGCCTTTCTCATTGTTCACAGCAGCAGCGGCAGCAATCATCTTCACACCATGCAGTGCAACCTGTGATGGTGAGTTTCTCTCTGCTGCATATTCCAGTCTTGGGAAACGCATGTATTTCCTTGTTTTGATATTGTTCCGCCAGGTCTCTCTGTATTCTGTAAACCGATGCAGTTCATACACCTGGGCAGGTAGTGAGTTTTCAAGTCAGAGCTGCAAAATAACAATGGAAAACAGAAATGATCTATTGTGCGCCGCAACTTATGATTTTGCTAGCGTGTGGCGAATTGTAATAGATGTCAAGGTACCCGCTGTCTAAATGCAGCTTCATGTTCCAGCATTGTGCGCTTGAACATTTCTTTATCATAATCTGAAGAATGCTCATCATGCAGCGGGTGCTGCAAGGAAGAATACTGCTTAAGTTAAGGACAATGCATTATGTGCTCCTCTTCTCCTCTATATCCAAATCCGTTAGTAGCACGATCACTACATACCGATGCTAATTAAACTATACCTTTCACGCGTTCGATGAAATGCACAACACCATTGTCAAAGACAAATTTGAACCTATATGATATAGTCAACAAGACAGTGTGGCCTTCATTCATTCACAAGAGGTAATTCTGTCCAAATCATTTAGCTATGTGCAGTATAATTACATTTTACATTGAAGGGATGATTTCAAAATTACATATATTTGTCACGAGTAGATAAAATAAAAATACTTACAATTTAAGTCGACATCAAGCACCCCGATCCTTTGAAGGTTAATCTTTATTACCATCCTTGTCACATGTAACTTGATTAATGTGATTACCATGGTAGCCTGTTTGGTGGAAGCCTATTCTAGACATTTCGCCTTGGGGCTTACGGTCCCTGTTATTACCCGTAGCAGAGAAAAGTCGCTACAATGGAAACTCCATCTCTTATGAGAAGAATGGGTACTTTTTAGAGCCGAATTCAAATAGTTGGTCTCAAATAGGCTAGAAATTCATTTTTCTTTGATACTACAATGCACGTGTTTTTAGAGCAAGAACCTACATTTGTTCATTTGCTTGAGCCAAATGACCATTTGTTGAAATATGCTCACGATTGTATTTAATTGATTAAACATAGTTATTGTTGTTTATTCACCGAAACGTCAAATTGCTTTGCATCCTTATGTTATATTGGAGTCTGACCATGAATTTCATTATAGTTCAGTCAAAACATGGTGAAAGTAATAGAACTCAGGGCAAAACAGTTTAACATTTGGAAGTATAAAAAAGACATGGTTTTGTTCATCGTTTGCATTTATTAAAAACTAACTCTCATTATTTTGTTAAATACATGGATAAATAGTTTGTCTACCCGTAGCAACGCACGGGTATTTTGCTAGTTGTATGATATAACAGACAGGATCATGCTTCCTGCGTTTAACAGAAGTGCAATGCGGTGGCATCTCAGAACAGCGCGGCATATCTAGAATACGGGGGAAAAGAAGCAGAAGAAAAAAGAGAGGAAGAAGAAGCGATATGGGATGTGGGATCCTTACTACGCCTTGCATCTTCCTCTTCTTCGTTCAAGCTACGCTGCTTGTGCTTCTTAATACGTCTTGGCATATTGCTCCTGGGGAAATCGAGTTGTCTAGATACCGAGCAAAGATGATTCACAAGTAATCTCTCCGTTTTAAATTAGATGACTCTCTTTTGTCAAAAAGTGGATGTATGTAGATATGTTGTGAGTCTAGATACATCCAATTTTTAATAAAAAAGAGTCATCTAATATGGAACGGAGGGAGTGGTCTAGAGTGTTAGACTATTCGAGTTGTATCCTATACGAACTCTTGTTAGACTTGTAGTCCAAGTTGTGTTAGCATATGTCGGTCCTTGTTGTACTATATAAACATATGCATATCGCATCCTATCTATACAATTGTGAGTTCTATCTCTAGTTTTCACGGTATCAGATTATCGATCCTAGGGTATGGCTCCACCGCCCAAACCACCGCCGCCGCCGCCGCCCGGCTACTTCGAACGCCGGGCGTCTATCATT
Organism: Poa annua; assembly: GCA_026929855.1. Taxonomy (NCBI): domain Eukaryota; kingdom Viridiplantae; phylum Streptophyta; class Magnoliopsida; order Poales; family Poaceae; genus Poa; species Poa annua. Next base: position 300,850,240 of record CM049426.1, read on the forward strand.
GCCAAAGCCATCGCCGCTGCGGTGCCCTCTTCTTCCTCTACCCTATCCCTTGCTTCCCCACCAAATACTCTCCCTACTGCCGCCATGGCAACTCCCCTCTCCTTCACCGACACCATAGCCGACGTTACACCGTTTATCCCTATTTCTCTTGACCTAGCTGCCCACAACTACTACCATTGGCGCCATCTGTTCGAAGTTCACCTCGGTCGCTGCAATCTACGTGACCACGTCGCGCCTTGCTCGGTCCCTTGCCACTCCGATCCGCAATGGGTCAAGGACGACCTTGCTATCATTTCCAATGGATCTACACTCGGGTGTCCACCGAGATCTTCAACCTGGTGTTCCGTGATGCCGCCACCGCCGCCGAATTATGGTCGGCTCTCCGTCAACTCTTCCAAGACAACGTCGACGCTCGGGTCAACAGCCTTCACACCGAGCTTCGCAACGCTGTACAAGGAGATTCCTCCGTTGGTGTCTACTGCCAGCGCCTCAAGGCCATTGCTGACGAACTTCGGGAACTTGGCGATCCCGTTGACGATCGGCAGCTGATCAACGTCCTGCTCGTGGGTCTCTCCCAAGACTTCGACAAGCAGGCCTCCTTCATCCCCATGATGCGGCCCAAGCCATCCTTCGCTGAGGTCCGGTCAATGCTCCAATGGGCTGATCTCTCCCAGGCTCGCAAGGAAGGACGGCCTCAGGTCTTCGCTGCTACGCCGCGACAGCCACCTCCTTCGCCAGCACCTGTCAACATGCCGCCATCGGCGACCCATCCTCCTTCGGGCTGGCGTCCGAGCCCAAACTACAAAGGCAAAAACCCCATCTACAGGCCGCCAGGCCCGCCACGCTCGACGTCGTCCGCATCGTCCGCGACTCCGGCTCCTGCTCCGCTCCCGACCATGGCTCCCACTGCTCCTCAAGCGTGGCGTCCGTCTCATGACCCGTGGACTGGCATGGTGCAGGCCTGGCCTATGCCCTGGGTTGCACCATCCCCGCTCGGCGCCCCGCCGGCCTACTCCGGCTCCTGGTCACCTGGGATGCGGCCTCATACCGGTGCTCCTGGCCTCCTCGGATCACGCCCGCCTGCTCATGCCTACCATGCCGCTCCAACCCACATGATGTATGGTGCTCCGACTGATGGAGGCAGCCCCTACTCGACGTACCCGATGCATGCTCATACACTCATGGCGCCGGCAGTGCCACCTCAACCTCCCTCGACAACGCCAAACTGGGACCAAGCTGCTTTTCTGCAGGCCATGAATCACTTTGCTGCTTCGGGAAACTCAGGTATGGACTGGATCTTCGACTCTGGTGCATCTAGTCACATGTCTGCTTCATCAAATATGTTGTCATCGCAAACTATTTCCCCTTTCTCTTCCATAACTCTAGGTGATGGCTCTTCTATTCCTATACAATGCGTAGGTCACACAAGTTTCTTCACTCCAACCAAAAATCTAATTCTTCGTAATGTTTTAGTCGCACCTGCACTTATCAAAAATCTAATCTCTGTTCGCAAATTCACCACCGATAATCATGTCTCTATCGAATTTGATCCGTTTGGTTTATCTGTGAAGGATCTTCTAACCAAGGCGGAGATAGCACGCTTCAATAGTTCTGGCGATCTTTATTCCATCCATGGCGCACCCACCGACGATCACCCCTCATCCATGCTGGCCTCAGTTGATCTCTGGCATCATCGTCTTGGGCATCCACATACCGCAGTCTTATCATCTATCCTTAGTGAATTTTCTATTCCTTGTAATCGTCTTAGTCATAATTCTTTAGAGTGTGAAGCTTGTCAAACAGGAAAGGAAAGCATGTCCGTTTACCTTTTTCTTCCTCCACTTCCCATAGTACTTTTCCTTTTGAATTACTTCATTGTGATATATGGACGTCTCCACACACAAGTGTTTCCGGTTTCAAATACTACCTTGTTATTTTGGATGATTATACCCACTTTGTTTGGACCTTTCCATTGCGTAATAAATCTGACGTTCATACAATTTTTCTCAACTTCCAACGCTATGTTGCCGTTCACTTCCTACTCCCAATCCGTTTTATTCAATGTGATAATGGACGTGAATTTGACAATTATAACAATCGTAGTTTCTTTCTTCAACATGGCATTCTCCTCCGTTTTTCTTGCCCTTACACGTTCTCCCCAAAACGGCAAAGCTGAACGATCTCTCCGAACACTCAACGATATTGTCCGAACCCTTTTAATTCACTCTTCCATGCCACCTAAATTCTGGGCCGAAGCTTTACGCACAGCTACTTATCTTCTCAACATCCGACCCTCACAAGTTCAACCTAAAACAACACCCTATTTTTCACTTTTTCTTTGTCATCACAACTATCCCGAGCTTCGTGTTTTTGGTTGTATATGCTTTCCCAACACTTCCGCCACTTCTCCGAATAAACTAGCTCCTCGATCCCTTCCTTGTGTGTTTCTTGGCTATTCCGATGAACATAAAGGCTATCGTTGTCTCGACTTACTCTCTGGTCGTGTTCTTATCTCTCGTCATGTCACCTTTGCTGAGCACATATTTCCCTTTGCAAATCGTACAACACCTGGACCCTCCACCCCACCTATTTCATCGAGTTCCCCAACTCTAACCCCAGCAACCCTGTCACGTTTTTTTCCTACAACAGTTACCTCTCCTTCCCAAACCCCTGTTATGGCGGCCTCCCCTCCACTAAACCCCGTTACGGAACCCTCTTCCGCACCAGTTCTTGCCGCACCAGCTAGCCCTACTCATGCACCTTCATCACCTCCTACATCACCTTTTTCTGCCAACACGCCACCCACGCCTATGTCCGACTCTTCCGCTGCGCCGGACACACCTTCTTTATCACCCATCCTACCACCTCGTGATGTTCCTACCATCGCTCCTACCAACGATCACACCATGCGCACTCGCTCCAAAACAGGTTTCCGACAACCAATTGATCGTCTAAATCTTCATGTCACCCCTTCTCTTTCTCCAATACCTAAAACTTACAAAGCTGCTCTCTTAGATCCTAATTGGTCTGCTGCTATGAAAGATGAATACAACGCTTTACTCCAAAATCAAACTTGGCGCTTGCTTCCTCGTCCTTTCGGTGCAAATATTGTTTCTGGTAAATGGGTTTTTCGTCACAAATTTCACTCCGATGGGACCCTCTCTCGTTACAAGGCTAGATGGGTTTGTCGTGGTTACTCCCAGCAACATGGCATAGACTTTGATGAAACTTTTTCCCCAGTTGTCAAACCCAGCACCATTCGCATTGTTCTTAGCATTGCTGTCTCTTCTTCCTGGCCTATTCACCAACTTGACGTAAAAAATGCTTTTCTTAACGGGACTCTAAACGAAACAGTCTATTGTCAACAACCTCTCGGGTTCACCGATCCCTCTAATCCTAATCATGTTTTCCTTCTTAAAAAATCCCTCTACGGTTTAAAGCAAGCACCCAGGGCTTGGTTCCAACGCTTCTCCTCTTTCATTCAAACAATCGGTTTTAAGCCATCAATCTCTGACTCCTCTCTTTTTGTTTATCATAACAACTCTAATATTGCCTATCTACTTCTTTATGTCGATGATATTGTTCTTACCGCATCTTCCCAAAACTTTCTTACTCACATTATATCTTTATTAAGTTCTGAATTCTCTATGACTGATCTTGGAACTCTTCATCACTTCCTTGGCATTGCTGTCACACGTGATTCTAACGGCCTTTTTCTCTCTCAACGCCAATATATTATCGATCTGTTAACAAAAAACAGCATGCTTGATTGTCAACCTTCTCGCACCCCCGCTGACACCGCCATTAAATTGTCTTCTGAAGGAGAACCTTATTCTGATCCCACATCATATCGCAGTCTCACGGGTGCCCTTCAATATCTCACAATAACTAGACCAGAAATTTCCTTCTCTGTTCAACAAGCTTGTCTCTATATGCATGATCCTCGTGTTCCCCACTATAATCATGTTAAACGTATTCTTCGCTACCTCAAAGGCACTCTTGATCATGGTCTCCATATAACTCCTTCCTCTCCTATATCGTTGACAGCATATTCTGATGCAGATTGGGCTGGATGTCCTGACACTCGTCGGTCCACGTCCGGATATTGTGTTTACCTTGGTAACAATTTGACTTCTTGGTCTTCTAAGCGGCAGGTCACGGTTTCTCGTTCTTCGGCGGAGGCTGAGTATAGTGTTGTCGCCCATGCTGTTGCTGAGACTGTTTGGTTACGTCAGTTATTATCGGAGTTACATCGTCCTATTCAGCATGCCACCATTGTTTATTCTGACAACATATCCGCTGTTTACATGTCCAGTAATCCAGTGCAGCACCGAAGGACCAAACACATTGAGATTGACATTCATTTTGTTCGAGAGAAGGTTGCTTTGGGGGAAGTTCGTGTTCTTCATGTGCCCACTACAGCTCAGTTTGCTGATATCTTCACCAAGGCACTTGCTAAAGCTCCTTTTACAGCCATACGTTTCAGTCTCAACGTTGTCGAACCCCACGTTGATACTGCGGGGGGGATGTTAGACTATACGAGTTGTATCCTATACGAACTCTTGTTAGACTTGTAGTCCAAGTTGTGTTAGCATATGTCGGTCCTTGTTGTACTATATAAACTGAAGGGAATATGCCCTAGAGGCACTTAATAAACATAGTTTATTGGCAATATCCCAATCGTTCATTATATGTTTTATACCATGCTATAACTGTATTAAGCGAAAACATTAATACAGGTGTGGTAGATAAACAACCAGGTCCCTAGTAGCCTCTACTAAGACTAGTTTCGTTGCGCGATTGATGATCGAGGTTTTCTGATCATAGGGCATGGCGTCGGTCGGCAATGGAATTCATATCGTTAGGAGTAACGATGTGATGGACGTACCCAGTATTTATAGGACATAGTCATTACGCCTTAAGACCGTGAGACCAACTCTTATTGTTATTCCTGAAAGATACTTTGATCGCACCAAACGCCGTATCTTATTTAGTATGACAATAACGGTGATACTTTTGGGTATCGGAAAGGAGTAGTTGAGACGAGGGGTCAACAGTGGGATTTGTCAGTCCGCATAGCCGGATAGATACTCTAGGGCCCACTCGGTGAGATTATGTCAAATGAGTTTGCAAACATGTGACTACGTCACCAGCTGACATAATATCATAGACGAGTAGAAGATAGCGATGTCGGTAACGAGATCATGCTAGGTATGGAGATATCTGAGAATGATACTCGGACACGCTAAGTATCGCCATGACAAAGGGTTTAAGACTAGACGTCCAGGTTTGATAGATGAAAGTCATTTGTTATATCACAGGGATTAATTCATGGGGTCCAGGTCTACGAGTTAGTCGTTGATCATAGAGGAGTCTTGGTCATACATGTTATTATATCGAACCGCTAGGGTAACACACTTAAGGGGTTTCGACAAGACAACCGGAAAGGAAAGAGACCACCGGGAGCGTCCCGGGAGGGGTCCGATGGAGATCGGGCAGCGCCGAAAGAGTTTTCGGAGCTAGAAAAATTATATATATTATGTTTGATATTAATTAGTGTAATTAATATGCAAATATGATTTTATATATTTATTTTCGAATTTATTTAGGCTGATTTCCCTAAATGGGCCTTCTGGTCGAAAGAAGGCCCATGGGGGGGGGGAAACCCTCAAGGGAATTTTGTGGGGGAGGCTTGGCCGGCCTAGGTGGGCCAAATGGGGCCCACCTAGGGCCGGCGCACCAGCCTTGGCCGAACCAGGCATGTGGGATAGTCCCACATTGCCTGGCTGGCAAGGTTGGCTCCCCCTGGGAGCCTATATAAGAAGGGGCACCCCTGGCCTTGTAATTCACCAATTAATTCCCAATTTCTCTCTCGATCTCGTGGTTCCCTTGTCGGAGCCGCGCCGAGTAGAGGAGGGGGATCTCTTCCACCATAGCCCGCTGCCGCGCTGCTGGTGTTCCGGTCCAAGTCTTCCGCTGCTCGTCCTGGACTGGAGCTTCGGAGGCCGTCGTCTCCACCGTATGTGTGGGACGCCCTGCGAGGTGCTGCGCTAGCGGTACTCGGAGGCCTACTTCCTCCACCCGACCTCGGGGTCATCTTCGTCATCTTCGTCGCGCCGAGCTCTCCGCGACCTAGAGGTCGGCTACGTCGTCTTCGTCGTCAACGCTTGTGCGGGAGCGTAATCCCCGCTATTCGGTCTACGAGGGTATGTATTCCGATCTCCACTATACTACTATATCTGCATAGTGTAGATCTTGGCTAGTTTAAGGATATCGTTGCTAGGAAATTTTTTGTTTTCTGCACACGATCCCCTTCAGTGGTATCAGAGCCGATCTATCATAGATATAGTTGTACGATGTTAGAACCGTGTTCTGCACGGGGGCACCGTTCCTGTTATTTGCTACCCTCTAGCGTGCACTTGTGATTCCAGCGGCATCGAGTTGATGAAGCGGCCCGGACCGACTTTACGCGTACGCTTACGCGAGACTGGTTCCACTACTGACATACGGCTTGAACCGTATCTTTGGCTGGCGGGTGCCTGTTTCTCTCTCTTTAGTTGGTCTTGCATTTTCAATGGAGGGCCCGAAAGTGATGCTTAAACATGCAATTATTGGATCGTTGTTGTGATCATAAGGTTCGTAGGTATGAAGCGGTTCTATTTACGAAAGCCCCAAGCCAAGTAAAATATACAAAAGATAAAGTAGAAGCGTCTAACTTTATTTTGCAGGGGCTATGTGATATGGTCAAGGTAGGTTTATTAAATTGTTTATAAACTGCGGGCGCCAAGAAGACCATGGCGCAATGGACTATATCACATTGCATTACATTTGATGTTTTGTCTGCATCTTATATTGTGTGATTGTGTGTATAGTATACATTAGTTACACGGCGGTAGCTATATAAGATGATCCCTTCAAAATACCACTAGCGTTCTCCCTCCAACGCGCACCACCAAGAAAGTTCTACGTTATGAGGCAGGCCGTGATGATCGGGTGTCAGACATATCTTCGTTCGCATACGGTGGGTGTAAGCCATGTTGCACAAGCGTCAGCGTGGAGGTTATGGTGGCGAGCCTAGCATATTCAGAAATATGGCCTCGGAACAGGGAGACCGAAAGGTCGAGCACGGGTCACAAAATTGGTGTGGCGGACTTTTGTCTACTCTTGAAGTTGTGCCGCCGGCTCTGATGATGAGGGGTGGTGCAATAGATGGGGGTCGTGTAATCGCTTAAACGACCAGGAGGGATGTTCGTTTGAGTGGGAGTTCGGATAGTTATTTTCTAAAATACTAGAACTCAGAATATAATGAACAGAATCTGTTTTGCAAACCTTTGTAGATATTAACCATTGTGATAGCATCTTTTCAAATTAGGTGTATTCCTGCGATTGAGAAACTTAAAAGGTAGGGTCCAAACTTCATAGTTTTATACTTTACCTTGAGGATACTCCTTGTTTAAACCGTTAGCTCTTTGTGTTACAATACCCGCTAGGAGATAAACCCGGAGATTCCGCTAACAAAAGATAATTTTGATTATCGGATTTTGTGCGGATGATATCATCATAGTCCAGTGTAAGCTATGATCTCTGCCATAAAGAACCAACGGTGGGTACGAGTTTTTAGATCGCGAACATATGATATGGTCGCTAAACTCGGGGTACTCCAAACGTTGGGTTGATGAAGTTTGTCAGTACGTTGACTGATTGTCTTCTCAACCAAGATGGAAGAGAATACACACATTGAGGGAGCACGTGGCGGTCATACTTAATGACGTATGTTCATGATTAATGAACATTGAGACGCCTCGCTCAGCTCAATTACTGGATGACAGACATCGTTGCCAAGTGCAAATCCTCTGTCATAGACTATGTCATGCAAGGGGAATCATTCACCTTCATGGTTCTTGATTACGGTAGAAGTATCAAGAAGATGAAACAGATCGTCGGAAGTCATCAATGATGATGGTGTATATATGATATACATGTTATGAATGTTTTAGCTAAGCAAGTGCTCGCAATAGTGACTAAGTCTTGAACTAGTCATGTTTTGTGAAAAACCAGGTTTACTGCTTGAGTAGCTTGAAAGGATGAGGCGACATTGCGTGTTGATAATGGCAGTAAAGTTGTTGTGACGGCCATAGACACTCTCCCTCTAGATCTACCATTTGAATAAATTCTTTATGATCGGGTGTTGGTATGATCGTTACGAGTGTGTCTCCTCTAGCGAGACACTTGTTCATACATGATAGTGACAAATTGGTGTCCTATATTTATGAAGTAATGATCATATGCCGATTTGAATTTAGATGGTAGAAGCTCCCACATTCATAATATTAATGCCAAAGGATACAAACTTAATAAAGACACCACATATGTGTGGCACTACCGTTTAGTCATGTCAATGTTATATGCATTAGCTCCACACTGGATGGACCTACAAGTCCTAAGATTTGATCTTTTGACACTTGCAAAATAACCGTGACACCGTTTTCGGAAAGCGGCCATGTAACTTATTGATAGTCATACATAGAGATGTATGTGGTTCAATGAAGTAATTGACGGGTAGTGGAGACCTTTATTTCGTGAAGTTCACTGAACGTTTTGAGTATAGCTTGTTGAGAATCGTGCATATGGGTGTATGTGAATCAATGGAGTATTTTAACGTGTAGTGGAAGTCTTTTATTTCATGGACTTCATGAATATTCCGAGTAGAGATATGGATATCCACTCCGGGGAATGTTAGTCTGAAATTTTGATTCGATCAAACGAAGTTCAGAATGAAGTAGGAAATAAACTTAACAAGAAAATTAAATTCCCACGATGCAAATCGAGGAAATAAAGATTTGAGTTATAATGTTGGCACATCATTGGAAGACTTGTGAGAAGAGTTCCACAAATTACGTCGCATGGAACACCACAATGTTATGGTGTGTTAGGACGTCGTAATCGCACCCTATCGGATAGTGTGTGGTAAATGAATCTCTTACCGAATTATTGTAATCATTAGAGTCATATGGTAGAAACGTAAACACTCACGTTATCAAATAGGGAAACCATTTGAATCCATGGAGACAATACCATACGAGTGATGGCATGGCTTTTAGCCTGGATTGTCGTTTCAGCAATTTAGTGTTTCAATGTAGTCGAACCTAAAATGGATTAATCTTTGTAGTATACCCTGCCTAAAGAGTTAGTTGGGTACATGTCTCACGACATAGGCAAAATAATTGCCGGGATGTACCTTGCGAAAGAAATAGTTTCTTGTCCAAGGGTATAAGTGAGAAATAAAGTAGAGCAAGACGAAGTTGGTGAACTTCTTCTCCAGACATCAGAGTGGCGCAATCGAAAGTGTTTTCGGTGTCAGGCCCCACAGCTTGAAAAAGCTAATGATTCAAGATCATGATGTTCTGACCTCATACTAAGAGCATAGGCATACGAGGTTGTGTTCCACACTGTGTGTTACGACAATCTTGTTATGGAGGTCATATTAATGGAATATGATAGACCTACGAACTACGAAGAAGAGATGGTGGACCTAAGTCCGAGAAATGGCTATGAGTCATTTGTGATCCGAAATAAAATCCATATACGATTACCAGGTATTGACTTGGGAGATCTTCTTGATGGCATCTAGGATGTTAATGGTATATGGAATTTTATGAGAGAATAGACGTTGAGCAGATTCGATTTGTCGTGAAACAGTTCCGACAGACCACATGAGAGTTTGTCTCAAGTGGCGAAGCCTAAATCTATTCTGGGTCATTTAGCAATAACTATAATTTCGAATGAGAAATTGATAGATGGATGAGAAAATCATGGTTCTTAATAGTGTAATTAAGAATGGTTTGTAATCCTGAGGATGCTAAACATGTGTACAAACTTCGGTTGTCCATGAAGGGGTTACGGTGCAGAAAACAATAATTTTCTAGCGAACGAAACCCTAACTAGCCAGGATCTATCTATCTAGTACATGCGATAACGGTGGCGGAACGGGTTACATTACCTCCATGTAGACCGATAGCGGGGATTACGCTCCCGCACAAGCGTTGACGATGAAGTCGTACGTAGCCGACCTCGAGGTCGCGGAGAACTTGCCGCGATGTCGGAGTCGATGACGCCGGGGTGTCGACGATGATCTGCGTCGACGGGCGTCGGGCGGAAGAAGGCAGAGCGCCAGCACCGGGGCTGGCGCGCCGGCAGCAGAGGGGGGTGGCGCGGCGGCTGTAGGGGGCGAGACGACGTCGCCCAAGCTCCTCAATAGAGTAGCCTCCGAGCACTCGCAAACATACGGAGCCTAGCGACAACTCCCGGTCATTCAGATCCAGCTGAAATCGCAGGAGTAGATCTTATCTGGAATCCCGCAGAGCAACGGCGCTCTGCGGTATGGCTTAGGTGGAGAGAGACCCCCTTCCTCAGCTCGGCGCGGCTCCAACTTGGGAACCATGGGATCGAGAGAGAAATTGGGAATTAACTGAATTTCCTATGAATTAAATCAATTAATATGCCTTGCTATATAAAGGGGGAAGGGGTGTGCCAACCCCCTTGGCTCCCCCATGTGGGACTAAAGGAAGAGAGGGGAGGGGGGTTCGGCCGAACCCCCTTGGGCCTCTCCCTCTTCTAGTCCAATTCGGACTAGGGGAGGGAGGCCCCCCTTGCTTGGTGCGCCACCCCCTCATGGGCCCTCTTTGGGCCGATTTAGGTGGGAGCCCCTTTTTTCCTTTATTTAATTAATATTAAATTAATATAAAAATCCCATTAATTCATAATTAATATATTTATATATAATTCAATATCCCATGACTCCAAAACTATTTCGGAACCACCCGAACAACTTTCGGACATTCTCGGAACCCTTCCATAGCTCCCCGGAACTCCTTCCGGACCACCGGAACTCTTTCCGGATCATTTCTTTCTCTCCAAGAAAAACCTATAAAATTCCAGAACCTATCTCCTAGCGTCGCTAAGACCTTAAGTTTGTTACGCTACGGTTCGGGAACACTCCAGACATGGTCGAGACACTCCGCTCACCAATGATCGTCAGGGATACCTGGAAATATATGACGACCCCTGTGCATTCCACGAATATCGTCGTTGAACCATGAGTATGATATTCATTCCCTTTGTCTCTGCGATACTACCTTGTCCGAGATATGATCGTAGACACACCGATGCCTTTGCTGTACCTCGTTACCGACGAAGGTTATTAACTCGTCTGCGATATTACATCTCCATGACCTAGTCATAAGCTGCGCAGCTATATAGATGCAATATCACCGAGTGGGCCCAGAGCATCTTTCCATTACAAGAATGAACAAATCCCGCTCTTGATCCTTACGTCTCGATGCTCTTTCGGAATACCCAAGATGGACACCGTTATTGTCATGCTATATAAGACACAACATTTGATGCTCTCAAAGCACTCCTACGAAGCAACAATAAGTACGGTCTCATGGTTTAAGGAATAAGCTATCATACTCTTATCTATTGCAAATGACAAACATCGTAATACGATCTTATTGCAATACTTTGCGTATGTCCACCACCTTATTCTATTAACAAGATGACCCCACTGTCAACCGACGTCATTGTCCTTGATCGGGAATCTCGATCAACTGTTGCCCAATGGACTAGCTCATATAGAGGCTTGCTAGGGACCTGGTTGTCTATGTATCACACGTGTATTAATAATTCCGATTAATACAGTCATAGCATAATACATAAACCTATTATAAACTTATGAGATAATGCAATAAATACTACTTATTTATTTGCCTCTAGGGCATATCTCCTTCAGTCTCCCACTTGCACTAGAGTACAAATAAACTAGCTGCATTTTACTTTATCAGAATCCCTTATCAAATAAGAATCATTTGATAATGCTTGCTTGTGGAAAAGTGTTACTGCACAATCCGTGATTGTACATGCTTTTGCGATTCACGGATATTAACTTGCTTGATATCACCATGTTGTTTAACAACACATATGCAAACACCGCAACTAAGTGAGACTACCGCTTCCCAGCGCTTACTCTGATTATACTAACCAGATAACTGCCCTGAAAAACACACTCAGTCATGCCGAGCCCCTTGTAACAATTACAAACTCGTGATGTCTACATACTTTCGCACCAATGTAGAAAACTTGACATTCAAATGTCAATCCCTTAACTAACGCACATCTACTTCCAGTAAATTCCAATTTTACTTTCATAACTGTTCTCATTCCAAGAACATCGGTTATATATAACATCGAGCAGATAATATGGTTTCTGTATGATGTCTAATATTACATAATAGACCCACATGTCATACAACCATTACTTTCGTGCATCATTACTCTTAATGATCAATTGGATTTTAAAAGACCATCCTTTTGATTCCACTCTGACTCCTCAGATATAATCCAACCCAACTCGACTAACTATTTAAATTTCCCGTTCTATTTCAAAATAGACACTGACTTTCAAATAGTTTCACAAACTTCATCCTATTCTATTGGTACATTTTCACAATGTGTTAACTACACAAAATGAATTCGACTCCCACTCAAAATATGTTTCCACATATTTGACAACATGAGCTCCCACTCAAAAATATGTTATCCACATATTTGAGTTCCTAAGCTCCCACTCAAAAATATGTTCTTCACATACTTCTCCTGAGTGAACTAACTATGACTCCCACTTAAATCGACATCTTGGTTAAACCAAAATCATTGATCTACTATCAATTCGAATTTAATACAAACTACAGTATTACATTAATACAAATCCCTCAGACTTCAAGCATGTCTACATAAATGTAGTCAACAAATTTGATCTTGTCCAAGACACATTTCTTGACAAGACATGCCACCGCGTCTTTCTTATAGTCACATTTATCATATAACACCTTATATGACGATTAAACAATCTTATTCCTCTAATAAGAATTGCAGCAACAATTACTCTCTTAATCCTTTTAAACGTAACTTGGATTTCCAGGCTGAAGAGCCTTTGTTCGTATTCCGATATTTTCTCAACTTTCTTTGTATTCATAAAGTGCACCTTGATCTGTCAACAAGATCTGAAGTACTTAATACAGCGCTGTGACCTGACAGCAATATTAAATATAACAGCACTTTATTTAGAAGTTTCTTTCATGAAAATATCATGATCTTTATGAAGAGGATTGCAAGCAGAAAACAATTTTCTAGTCTCCCTCACTCTTAATCACTAAACTTTCATTAGCAGACATATACTCTTTGGAACATCTTCCAACATAAGTCTGACACTTTATTCCAAACTTCTAATTTCAATCCATAAACCATAATTCGAAAAGTCATCTTTTCTCGGAACTACATAGACAACAAACTGAACTTTGTTTCTATTTGGTTTTGGAATACACTCTCATTTAATACGAGCAATCTACAAAGAACCACTCATGTATATTCCGAATTATCGCATAATCATATACACGTCGACACTACTGTCGATCCTACGAATTCTCGTTGAGAAAAATATCTATTTCCTAAAGTGGACATCGACTATAATGTTTAGAACGTATTAGGAGATTCTAAGACTGATTCTGACAGGCCACACTTTATTTAAAATAGAGCATGATTATAATTCCCCACATATCACTATATATGACATTATAATTCTGTGAAGCAAATTTCCACAAGTCTCTTGTGTTGAAAACATAATCCAAAATACTGTCCTTTGATCGAATTTTGTGAATACAATGTTCACTAATCTTTCTTCTGAAAAACCCCATTTGATCTATTATCAAATTAATCTCAGACTCCACAATTCATCGGGCAAATACTCCTACTTGCCAAAATCATGGAGGAATTCGGATCAAACAATAAACATCATTAATTAATCATTTAAAATGATACTCAATTAATTTCCGCTAGTATTGCAACTTCAATACTTGATTTCAAGCTTAATCAACTCAGCACTCGAAATACTTAAACGGACCAAAGACATCCATTACTTCTTTCATTGCTTTTATGACTAAACTCGACGATGTTTATTCTAGCAATAGAACCTTTGTTCATGGGACAAGATATTTTATCATATCTACAATTATGAATACTTATCATACAATCAATGTAACTGAGATGTGGAAACTTTATTCATAAGATAAAACAACTGACTTGTTCCATAACATAAAACAACTGATCTTGTCTTATTACATGAATAACTTTGTCTTGCAACAATCAAGACACACACACTCGCTCACTATTACAAAAGATCGTATCAAAAACTATTAATGATAACTATGATAACTTGAGGACGTGAACACCAAAAGGCCATCAACTCCTTGACTACCAGCTTCAGCGCCAGGTCATATCAAACTGCGCCGCATATACGTGATAATCAGGACCTGTTTCACAAACAGAGCAATCATCAAACATTTCATCATACACCATGGGCGAATTCATAATTCTGCATATATCAAATATATACTTGTAGCATCGAAGATCTCTCCTTCGATGGAATCAACCTTCAGAGACTGGAACTCACGTATGAATACGTAGAAGTTCATATCGTCGGCTTTCAAAATGTACTTACGTACATGCTTCTCATAGCTAGGAGGTAGAGATATCAGGACAGTCCGAATGGCACAGGAATCTGCCATCCAGTAATCGAAGACCATCGTCAGCTGGAAGTAGATGTCATACAATCTCTTCAAATGTGTCTTCAGACAGGTATGCTCCTCCATGTGAACGGTCTGGAACATTCTAAGCTGTCTGAACTGCTCACGTTTTAATTCATCCCCGAAGTGCGTCTTTATCGCATCCATCATGACGCTTGGCTCCTTGCGTCGAAACATCTCTTTCAACTCGGGTGCCAAGCATACGGTCATGGTGATCTCCACTTCAATGAATATGTCTCGACGCCTACGGAAATCATCTTCCTCCTCCTCGCTAGCAGAATCTCCTGGTCCTTCTCCTACCGGTTCATCGAGAACATATAGAATGTTGTTGTGTTCGAGAATGTTTCTAAAACCCATGTACCATCTGATGAAGTTGGATCCGTCGGCTTCTAATGTAGCATCCGGGCTCTTGAGGAAGTATCCGAAGTATAGTTGCGTAGTCTACAGATGTGATCGCAAAAGAGGTATGGTTAAGTTTATAATATGTAGGTGAGTTTTAGTCCTATAATCTCATTATCAAAAACACACCACACCAAGATTATTATCCCTAAAATAATAATGGCGATGACACGACCCTCATCCACCATACTACCCCCGATCATCACGGCCGGCAGCCTAGCTTCAAAGGTGGACATAAAATGTCGATCATAACAACTCTATGACTCGTGCTCGATCTTTCGATTTTCCCGTGTTCCGAGGCCATACCTCTGAGTATGCTAGGCTCGCCAATCAAACCTCGAAGACCTGCGCGTGCAACATGGCTTACACCCACTGTATGCGAACGACGAGATGTGTGACACCCGATCATCACGGCCTGCCTCATAACGTAGAACTTTCTTGGTGGTGCGCAATGAGGGAGAACACAATTTTGGTATTTGTTAGGGATCATCCTATTTAAGACGCTACCGTTGTATATCTAGCATATAAGCAATCAATAGGATGCACACACAACAGCACACAATAATGATGCAATGAAGTGCGATGTGACATGGTCGATGCGCCTGGACCTTCATGGCGCCATGTGCCTGGCCCCCGGCGCCCTGGCATGGCTCCGAGTCTACAGAGCCCTCCATTGTCTCCGACAGTACGAGTAATATCAAAACTTACCGTAACCATGTCACATAAAATAACGCCTCTGCAAAACAAAGTTAGACGCCTCTAGCTTTATTTAGTTTTGCAAGTTTTACGTGGCAAATAGGCTTATCCGTAAGAGAATCGCTTCCCTACCTACGAACTTTGTACCACAACGTCAATCGTATAATTGCATGTTTAAGCATCCCTTTCGGGCCCTCCATTGAAAATGCTTTGCCGACTAGAGAGAGAGAAACAGGCACCCGCCAGCCACAGATACGGTGCAAGCCGTATGTCAGTAGTGGAACCAGTCTCGCGTAAGCGTACGCGTAAAGTCGGTCCGGGCCGCTTCATCAACTCAATACCGAAGGCATCGCAAGTGCACGCTAGAGGGTAGCAAATATAAGAAAGACGCCATCATTCAACATGAGTTCTAACCGTACCAACAGTACTACGCATAGATCGGCTCTGATACCACTGAAGGGGTTACGGTGCAGAAAACAATAATTTTCTAGCGAACGAAACCCTAACTAGCCAGGATCTATCTATCTAGTACATGCGATAACGGTGGCGGAACGGGTTACATTACCTCCATGTAGACCGATAGCGGGGATTACGCTCCCGCACAAGCGTTGACGATGAAGTCGTACGTAGCCGACCTCGAGGTCGCGGAGAACTTGCCGCGATGTCGGAGTCGATGACGCCGGGGTGTCGACGATGATCTGCGTCGACGGGCGTCGGGCGGAAGAAGGCAGAGCGCCAGCACCGGGGCTGGCGCGCCGGCAGCAGAGGGGGGTGGCGCGGCGGCTGTAGGGGGCGAGACGACGTCGCCCAAGCTCCTCAATAGAGTAGCCTCCGAGCACTCGCAAACATACGGAGCCTAGCGACAACTCCCGGTCATTCAGATCCAGCTGAAATCGCAGGAGTAGATCTTATCTGGAATCCCGCAGAGCAACGGCGCTCTGCGGTATGGCTTAGGTGGAGAGAGACCCCCTTCCTCAGCTCGGCGCGGCTCCAACTTGGGAACCACGGGATCGAGAGAGAAATTGGGAATTAACTGAATTTCCTATGAATTAAATCAATTAATATGCCTTGCTATATAAAGGGGGAAGGGGTGTGCCAACCCCCTTGGCTCCCCCATGTGGGACTAAAGGAAGAGAGGGGAGGGGGGTTCGGCCGAACCCCCTTGGGCCTCTCCCTCTTCTAGTCCAATTCGGACTAGGGGGGGAAGGCCCCCCTTGCTTGGTGCGCCACCCCCTCATGGGCCCTCTTTGGGCCCATTTAGGTGGGAGCCCCTTTTTTCCTTTATTTAATTAATATTAAATTAATATAAAAATCCCATTAATTCATAATTAATATATTTATATATAATTCAATATCCCATGACTCCGAAACTATTTCGGAACCACCCGAACAACTTTCGGACATTCTCGGAACCCTTCCATAGCTCCCCGGAACTCCTTCCGGACCACCGGAACTCTTTCCGGATCATTTCTTTCTCTCCAATAAAAACCTATAAAATTCCAGAACCTATCTCCTAGCGTCGCTAAGACCTTAAGTTTGTTACGCTACGGTTCAGGAACACTCCAGACATGGTCGAGACACTCCGCTCACCAATGATCGTCAGGGATACCTGGAAATATATGACGACCCCTGTGCATTCCACGAATATCGTCGTTGAACCATGAGTATGATATTCATTCCCTTTGTCTCTGCGATACTACCTTGTCCGAGATATGATCGTAGACACACCGATGCCTTTGCTGTATCTCGTTACCGACGAAGGTTATTAACTCGTCTGCGATATTACATCTCCATGACCTAGTCATAAGCTGCGCAGCTATATAGATGCAATATCACCGAGTGGGCCCAGAGCATCTTTCCATTACAAGAATGAACAAACCCCGCTCTTGATCCTTACGTCTCGATGCTCTTTCGGAATACCCAAGATGGACACCGTTATTGTCATGCTATATAAGACACAACGTTTGATGCTCTCAAAGCACTCCTACGAAGCAACAATAAGTACGGTCTCACGGTCTAAGGAATAAGCTATCATACTCTTATCTATTGCAAATGACAAACATCGTAATACGATCTTATTGCAATACTTTGCGTATGTCCACCACCTTATTCTATTAACAAGATGACCCCACTGTCAACCGACGTCATTGTCCTTGATCGGGAATCTCGATCAACTGTTGCCCAATGGACTAGCTCATATAGAGGCTTGCTAGGGACCTGGTTGTCTATGTATCACACGTGTATTAATAATTCCGATTAATACAGTTATAGCATAATACATAAACCTATTATAAACTTATGAGATAATGCAATAAATACTACTTATTTATTTGCCTCTAGGGCATATCTCCTTCAGTCCATTCATGGGCAGAAGCAAGCATATCGGAGCTGGAATCTTCACTTTGATAATGTGATCAAAGGATTTTTGGTGTTGTCCAAAATAGTTGAAGAAACCTACATTTGCAAAGAAGTGAGTGGGAGCAAAGTAGCTTTCTTTGATCTTATATGCGGAAGGCATATTTGAGTGGGAGCTAAGTAGTTTTTCCTTGATCTTATATGCGGAAGGCATATTTGAGTGGGAGCTAGGTGTCATTTGTGATTCTGTATGTAACGACATATTGAATGACCCAGATCCTCTAATAGAGTGTAAAGAATTATTTAAGTGATTAAATTTTCTGTGAAATGAAGTTAGGAGTATTAGGCATCCGATTTATAGTTGTATAGATTAGAGGGGGCTTAATAACATTAAGTCGGAGTATTTCCTAAGTCGGGATTCTGAAGTGTTTCAGAAAAGGACAAGCGAAGAAAGAGGTTCTTACTTGTATGACTAGGTAAAAGATTAAGTTAATCTTGGATTTTTCAGTGATAGAAAATGATGTTCGACATTCTCTATGTATCACACATAGATTCTATCAGGCTGAAAGCTCGACTTGGTGTGACCCGAGTTCTTGGTTGAAGAACAGGTTTTAGAGTGATCCTTGTGTGGATCAATGAACAAACGTTAAGTTTATTCTTCAGTGTCTATGAGAACTGAAGATAGGTTTTCTAGTAACGGGTATGAGTGGAATGGCAACTTGCCGTAAAGCGGCTACGATGATGCAAGTTATTACACTGACCCACACGACTAGAAATCTCATATAGGAGATGTCCTTTATTTTGAAGAAAGACATGGTTAGTTTGCGAAGTCGCATATGAATGCACTGTCGCACAATCTACATAGGTATATAAATATATCGCGACTTTAGAAGTAGCAAGTGTGATTGGACTGAGCAGTTTTCCGAGCGTAGGTGGTCCCTTAATAGGTCTTTCAGACTTTTAAGGCGCATGCTACGCGAATGCTGAGTCTCACTCCATCCACTAGGATATATTTCACCATCATCGTAAGATACGGGATGATGTCAAACTAGGTGACATAGAAGTGTTGCAAATCACATATAGGTCTCAATGTGTGAGATATGTTGACTGTATTCCTCTTCCACGAGGCGAGCAGGCACCAAGATGCTATGGGTGTTGAGCTTTTACCAGGTTGTAAACTAGATTAAGTGTTACTCTAGTGCAAGTGGGAGACTGAAGGGAATATGCCCTAGAGGCACTTAATAAACATAGTTTATTGGCAATATCCCAATCGTTCATTATATGTTTTATACCATGCTATAACTGTATTAAGCGAAAACATTAATACAGGTGTTGTAGATAAACAACCAGGTCCCTAGTAGACTCTACTAAGACTAGTTTCGTTGCGCGATTGATGATCGAGGTTTTCCGATCATAGGGCATGGCGCCGGTCGACAATGGAAGTCATATCGTTAGGAGTAACGATGTGATGGACGTACCCAGTATTTATAGGACATAGTCATTACGCCTTAAGACCGTGAGACCAACTCTTATTGTTATTCCTGAAAGATACTTTGATCGCACCAAACGTCGTATCTTATTTAGTATGACAATAACGGTGATACTTTTGGGTATCGGAAAGGAGTAGTTGAGACGAGGGGTCAACAACGGGATTTGTCAGTCCGCATAGCCGGATAGATACTCTAGGGCCCACTCGGTGAGATTATGTCAAATGAGTTTGCAAACATGTGACTAGGTCACCAGCTGACATAATATCATAGACGAGTAGAAGATAGCGATGTCGGTAACGAGATCATGCTAGGTATGGAGATAATTGAGAATGATACTCGGACACGCTAAGTATCGCCATGACAAAGGGTTTAAGACTAGACGTCCAGGTTTGATAGATGAAAGTCATTCGTTATATCACAGGGATTAATTCATGGGGTCCAGGCCTACGAGTTAGTCGTTGATCATAGAGGAGTCTTGGTCATACCTTTTATTATATCGAACCGCTAGGGTAACACACTTAAGGGGTTTCGACAAGACAACCGGAAAGGAAAGAGATCACCGGGAGCGTCCCGGGAGGGGTCCGATGGAGATCGGGCAGCGCCGAAAGAGTTTTCGGAGCTAGGAAAAATTATATATATTATGTTTGATATTAATTAGTGTAATTAATATGCAAATATGATTTTATATATTTATTTTCGAATTTATTTAGGCTGATTTCCCTAAATGGGCCTTCTGGTCGAAAGAAGGCCCATGGGGGGGAAAACCCTCAAGGGAATTTTGTGGGGGAGGCTTGGCCGGCCTAGGTGGGCTAAATGGGGCCCACCTAGGGCCGGCGCACCAGCCTTGACCGAACCAGGCATGTGGGATAGGTTCACATTGTCTGGCTGGCAAGGTTGGCTCCCCCTGGGAGCCTATATAAGAAGGGGCACCCCTGGCCTTTTAATTCACCAATTAATTCTCAATTGCTCTCTCGATCTCGTGGTTCCCTTGTTGGAGCCGCGCCGAGTAGAGGAGGGGGATCTCTTCCACCATAGCCCGCTGCCGCGCTGCTGGTGTTCCGGTCCAAGTCTTCCGATGCTCGTCCTGGACTGGAGCTTCGGAGGCCGTCGTCTCCACCGTATGTGTGTAACGCCCTGCGAGGTGCTGCGCTAGCGGTACTCGGAGGCCTACTTCCTCCACCCGACCTCGGGGTCATCTTCGTCATCTTCGTCGCGCCGAGCTCTCCGCGACCGAGAGGTCGGCTACGTCGTCTTCGTCGTCAACGCTTGTGCGGGAGCGTAATCCCCGCTATTCGGTCTACGAGGGTATGTATTCCGATCTCCGCTGTACTACTATATCTGCATAGTGTAGATCTTGGCTAGTTTAAGGATGTCGTTGCTAGGAAATTTTTTATTTTCTGCACACGATCCCCTTCATAAACATATGCATACCGCACCCTATCTATACAATTGTGAGTTCTATCTCTAGTTTTCATAGAGTGTGCTTGTACCAAATTGATCTTGTACGTGGAACTGGTTCAGAGGATGGATATTCTCTTGGGATGCAAAGTTGAAGAGGGGAGGTCCAGATGGGCCAGAATAGATTAGTTGGCGGGTTCAGCAAAGCTTTACATCCCTGCCTGCGGCCCACGGTTAAGGTCCGTTTGTTTGGGCTCCCTAGAGGCCAAATCTTATTTGAAGCGTCGGCTATCACCGGCTCGTCCACAAGCGAGCGTGCCGGGACTGCAAAGACTTTTTTTTGTTCTTCTTTGTATTTTATTTTCCTGTTTCGTTTTTTTTTCTATTCATTTTTAAAAACTATATGTTTTTTTGGTTGCCTAACAAGTTAAGCTTTATTTTTAAAATTCATGAACAATTGCGTTAACTACTTGAAATGTTCGAAAAAAGGGTGATGTTATCGAAACAAAAATTAATCACATCAACGAAGTGAACCAAATACTTGGAATTCAAGTTACAAGGTCTATTATAGATGAACCTCACACCTTATATTCCAATGTCGCTTCTCCAAACGGATTTGGAGCATGGTCAAGGCTTGGCTTCAACTACCTTGGTTGGACTTGACCGCTTGAGGAATCTATGACAACGTTGGGGCTTGGTGGACACACATGACAATCAATAACTCGTCGAGAAGGAAAGCGATTGCCTCCCTTGCACTTCTTGTCTCTTGGGAGTTGTGGACCGAGCGTAATGCTAGGGTGTTCCAGAAGAAATCCACACTTCCCTCAGTCATTCTTGGCTGAATCGAAGAAGAGGCTTCCACTTGGGCTAAGGCGGGTACGAAGCATTTGGAGTTTGTATTACCGGGAGATTAGACATAAACTTTGTAATAGAACTTAAGTCGCTGAGCGTTTTAGGCCTTCCTGCGCGTGTTTTAAAACGTTATTTTGGTCTCACTCCTTCTTAATCAATATAAAGAGGTAAAACTTTTGCCTCTACCTTAAAAAAAAACTTTCCGTAGAACCATGGATGAAATTCAGGTGAATCTTTCTGTAGAACCATGGATGAAATTCAGGGAACACAGGTTTGCCTCTACCGTAAAAAAAATCTTTCCGTAGAACCATGGATGAAATTCAGGTGAATCTTTCTGTAGAACCATGGATGAAATTCAGGGAACACCAAAAGTGACTCACGTATATACAACGTTTTCGGGAGGATGCATACAAGGTACATTATTGTTCAAATATCACTATCACGGGACATGTATTTTAACCCTCCATTCGCTTAAGATATCAATGATTCTCTAGAATCTAGAGTCAAGATTAACGTCATTGATGCTCTGACCAGGGTGGAGTTCTCAGGATTATTACACGGTAAGGATGAAAAGCACACTGTACCGATTCATTTGACAGAACTCCGGAAGATCTCTTCAGCGCTTCCTACTGGATCTGACGAGAATTATCTGATAGACCTGTGGTGACGAGAATAATTTATATTGGGCGGATGCTACAGTAACGGTCCTGCAGATTCATCAAAATCTCTACACATACTCCTTCCGTTCAACAAAGAGTCTTGGACTTTGGACGGAGGATGTTGCTATCATGCTATGGAAGTTGACCCCTCTATAAACAAGGGAGTAGTTGGCTTGGCTATCTTTTGCACTTTCACCATTGTTTAAGCTTCAGTTCCGTCAGCCACAAGACTCTGCTGTCCTGGAGCAACAAAAAACAGCAGCTCCATCTGGGTGGAGGAGAAAAGAAAAGGATCGAGCGTATGCATCTAGAAGCTATTTGTTGGACTTGCTCCACGAATCACGATGGAGTCGTGGGATGCTTATCGTTGCGCCGATCGAATCCCTACTATTCCGAGCTCACCTACTCCCTTAGCTCCCACTCGCTTGGCTTCTTCAAGGTCGCTCTTTTCTTTCTTGGCAGACAAGGGGCCGTGGAGTCGTGATCGGGATGATCGGAGCTCCATGGACGGCGGCAAAGGTATATGTCACAGTCGTTGCCCTTTTTTTAGTCACCCAACGCTAGCTCCTAGCTAAGCCCCCCTTTCACATCGAAATCGGGGAAGGGATTCGTTTCTGTTTGTTAATGGAAGTACGTCCACCGACGAGGTCAGCGAGGAAGCGTCGGTCTTCTGCCCGGCACGAAACGGAAAGAGGGAAAAGAAATCTCCGCATGTCTTGAGGGATTCACATAGTAATTGTGGACGATTTAAATCTTTAGAATTTTTTTACGGTTTTGCTAGTTCTAAGTCCTCGCGTCAATATGTGTGCGTTTTTTCTTTTTTTTTCATTTACGCTTTTTCTACTTAAATGCTTTTTCTACTTAAATGCGACTTGTAACCGAGATTTTCTAATTGTAACCGGGTTGCAACTGATTTTTTTTCAGTTGCAAGTTGGTCGCAACTAAATTTTTTTTGATTTACAAGTGGGTTGTAAGTGACTCCCAAGTGAGTTTTTTCACCTACAAGTGGGTTGCAAGTGACTCGTAAGTGAATTTTTTCCAAAGTGAGAATAAATCTCATGTAAACCTCATGCTTACGTCCGACTGAGAACAATCGACTGAGCTCTAGTCGCACCCTTTTTTTACAGTGACTATTTGATTTTTTTGGAAAGTTTAATCTAATAGATTTTTTCCCTAAGAAATCATTTGCTCTAGATTTCACGCGAAATCTAACATCACTTGAATCTCTTTATCATATGATGCAATCAAACAAACTTCAATTCATATAAAAATCGTGTATGATTGGAGTGGACATGTCATTGCACTTATTCGATTTTCTATTCATAAGTTTTTAGAATTATGCGAATCAAAGCCCGAAGGTTAATTGCATTTTATGGGGCGTGTATTTTTTTTCTTCATTTTATGTTAGTTAATGATTTTATCAAATTGTAACAGAGCACTGGGAAGGAACTTTAGTGGGATCTTTTTGCTGGGACAAAACTTCACGAATAAAAAGAAAAGGCACTATTACAAGAGGATAACATACATATTTGGCTTTTGAATGTTCTGTTATTTCTTAGATGGCCGAGAATACAATTCAGCTTAACAGTGGTCAAAGAAAAAGTGTGTCAGTAAGTACAAAAATGGACACCATTGCTACATCAAAATAATTTGCGACGCTTAACACTTAATAATAGGTTGCATCTCAAGGGGTGACCAAGTGAGATATACTAACTCCCATATCTGTAGCATCCGAGCACGAATAATGCATACTTCCTCCATCTAAAAGAATATAGTTTATATTAATTTTACTGTAAAATCAAATTTTATAAAGTTTGTGTTTATTTTAAAAACACAGTACAACGCTTAAAATCCAAATAATTTTAGCACCAATTTTATGATAGATCTAAAAGCAATCGATTCGACATGCAATTTTTGTGAACCACGCAAATGATCGACAATGTTCTTCCTCTAGCCATGACCATGGAGTCGACCTCAGCTGCAGGTCCTTCCCGACACCGAATAAGCCAGCAGAGCCATGTGTAAACTGCTGGTGCCAATCACCTCACGATTCTACTTTATGCTTACCGTTCGTGTGGGTTGCCTTTTGTTTACGTACCCCAACAGCTGATGGAGTACAGTACTAAATTAAACAAGAGCAGGAACGCAGCGGATGTCAACCCAAGATTAGTTATTCATTTCTAGTGGTTGGGGCTCATTACCATCATCGATCGTGCAACAAAAAACAATTAACCAACGCATTACGCATGCATGCACGGAGACGACCAGATCCGGTCATCCGGATGCAAAGTCGAAGTCGATAGGTCACGAAAATAACCTGACTTTTCCCTTTAGCATGATTTGAACTGATCTTGATCGACGATAAGTCTCTGACTTTGAATAATAATCTATTGCGAATCATATATTTACTACACATCGTCCATGCTGGCCATGGGCAACAATAAAAATGCTGATAACGGTATAGAGGTATAGATAAGGGACATTCTTTGTGAGTTACTCTCTCCATTTTATTATGTAGTGCGTAGGTTTTAACCAATAATTACTCTATTTATAGGTGTTACATTATATAGCATCAATTTTTTTCATAAAAGGCGCTTTATTACTTATATATAGCATCAAATGCATAGATTTCCACCGATAAAAAGAGGGAAAGGGGATGAGAATTGCTTGAGAGGCTGATAGCCCGCTTGGTCGATAGTTTACTAGTCTGAACCAGGTCTAATGTCACAGATCATGACAACTCCACATCATTTCCACTATAAATTAGTTGTGTACTGTGAGAAAACGAGGGTAGGAATTTACGGGGACAAAAGATTTGTAACACAAGATTTGAGAAGACATGAGAGATGCGACATGGTAAAATGGTGGGAGGGGGCAGGGGCGGAGCCAGCTCCCGGTGACCCTGGGCAGCTGCCCGGGCTGTTCCGGCAGCTCTTCGTTGGGAATTAGCTTAAAGACAGTGATTAGCAGGGTGTTTATGGGGCAAAAGCTAGCTGCCGCTCGTTGTGTATAGCTTCTGTCCAGGCTCCCTGACTGGTCTAGCTCTGCCACTGGGAGAGGGGGGGCAATGTTTTGTTTTGGTTGAAGAATGGTCGGTTGAGTGGTTCATGACCATTTTGACTATTCCATGGCACAATTTTGACCATTTTGTTTTGGTTGAAAGCGGGTTAAATCTTTATTTTTTGTTTTCATATCAAGTTAATTTGATGTTCAAATTTCAAATTCGGGTGAAATTTGCTAACTTTCACGGCGAGGCACGGCAGTTGACCCGAGCCACCGGGTGAAATTTCACAAAAATAACCCATTGGACAAAGTTCAGCAAAAAATAACCTCTTTTCAAAACTATTTTGAAATCTAACCCTTTTTGGTAGCGCCCAACGATGCGGCGCTACCCTCTGTGTGGTAACGCCACAGCCTCCGTTGCTACCCTCGTGCCAGCGTGGCAACAAGCCCTTCGGCTAGCGCCTTCGGAGGGTAGCCCTTAAGAGGGTAGCTCCAAGCCCCATGGCGCTACCCTCCCAGACTTAGCCGTTTCCACACGGGGCCCGCGTTGCCACGCTGGCACGAGGGTAGCGACGGAGGTTGTGGCGCTACCACACAGAGGGTAGCGCCGGGCGCTACCAGAAAAAGTTAGATTTCAAAATAGTTTTGAAAATGGGTTATTTTTTGCTAAACTTTGCCCAAAGGGTTATTTTTGTGAAACTTTGCAGCCACCGGTGGCCGGCCGGCTTTGCCAGATGCCACCGCAGAGAAAAAAGGGTTTCCTTCCGCTTTTGCCCAAAGCGAACCACACCAGCAAGCTCCCGCACGGCGCGGTGTACTGCGTACCACTCCACCATCCGAGGGGTAGCCTGGTAATTTAACCGCTTTCACAGAAAATGGGGGCTACTATTCCAGTCGCCAGTACACGGGCCGCAGCAGCCATGGCGGAAGCAGGAGCGAAGCTTCTCCCCCAACGCCCGCCGGTCTCCGCCTACATATACTCCCCGCCCACACGCCCGAGACCCAGCCCGCTCTGCGCTCTTCTCCAGTCCACACCTCTGGCGCTTTGACTTTCTCAATCCACAACCCCAACCGAAAGCGTCAATCCTGGTTGGAGAAGCAGATTCGTCGCGATTCCTGGAGACGAAGGAAGCGCGTTCGATTCAGGGAGGTCCAGGCGTGCAGCAGAGGAGGCGCATCCTCCCGGTTGGAATTTCGGCTCCGATCGAGGAGGTAACCGCCGCCGCTCCCTCCCTCCCTCCTGTTGCTCGGCCTTGATTCGGGGGACCGGAGGACCCGTGCGGATTCCGGCATCTCTCTCGCGCCGTGCGTGCGTGATCTGACGGGGATTGGGTGAGAGGTTGGTGGCTTGTTTGGGTTTCAGTCAACTTGCGGGGGCTCGGATCGTTGCAGAGTACTCTGCCCCCCCCCCCCCCCCCCCCCCCCCCCCCCTCTCGTTGGATTGGATGATATGATCTCTCTGATTGTGCACTTTGCCTAGCCATAGACAACAAATCTTCTGCACCTCAGTTAGCCAAAGCATTTCTGCAGGTTGCATCTGTCATCTCAGGGTCAGGGGTTTAGAGATCAGGGCGGTGCCTGAGCTCTGGGGGCACCGCTAATCTAGTCGTCCCCGGAAGCTGAAATCCGGATAGATTTTTGCTTTGGTGTTGCTGTAGTTCAGTTTCTCAATTCTGGACCGAGAATTGGTGCAGAGGAATCGAAATTGGGTTTCTCTGTTATTGATTTCGTAACACGCAATCCACCTTTGTGTGAGTTCGTTTTAGTTCCGTGAAGTTGACAGATCTGCACAGAAAGCATGCAGTCTTTATGTCACTAGATATATTTCTAGAAAAAATAATGGAAGTGCTCTGTCCACACTGAACGATTTTGGAGGGCCACTCTGTGTGTTTGGATGTTGCACGCTTCAGACCTTAGCATTGAATTTCTCAATACAAGTGTCATACTAGGTTGCAGATTAGAGAAAATTCCATTTGTGGGCTTAGGGCTTACCTATTCTGATTAGGGAATAGCGGATACTGATGGTCCTTGAATAGTTTGGCGCCCAAAGATGTCCGTCGGACTGATCAGTTAGTTAGTACAGTGCATAAGTGGTTCTTCCTCTTTCTAGTTGCATTGTTGTTCGAATGTCTCGCTTGCAACTGGTTGATATTAGTGTGTATATATTGTTCTTAAATGTCTTCTGGTCTGCTAGTGTTTGGTCACTCGTAATGGTGTGTTGTTTTACTGTGTTTGAATGCTGATACATAAGTTGTCTTTTGATTTCAGAATATTAGCACTTTACACGTTTAAACCTTGTGAGATGCACCTCACTTTTTCTACAGAAATACATATCTTATTTTATGTTTGAAGAGTTGTGGCTTGGATTTTTTTTCTATTCTTCTGTCAAAGCTGAACTTAATTTCAATTTACTCTTCAGCTTTCTTATCAATTGAAGCTAACTGGTAGCACAATGAAAGCACCATCGCTACTTGTTCGGTGTTTCCCTGGCTTGGTTCCAAGCAAGACCACTAGTTGTGTGCCGGTTGTCTCGGAGAAGGATCTGCATCTACCATCCCCAGCTGTTGAAATAATCCCATCAAAGGTAATACTTGTTTGATCCTTCATACATGGATAACCAGCTATACTACTTGTACACACAGGATCTTCTGAACTGTAGATTATTATGTTTACGGATAAAGAAATAAAGTATGTCTTGAATCTTTTTCAGAGTGCTCATCCGTATAAATATGCTGGGGAGAAGGTCGATGTCCAAGGGCTTGATGTTTTCAAGGTGACCACCTCATACAGTTTTCATAGTATTCTCTCTAGCACTAAATTTTGTGTGGTTCTGCTAGCAATTGCTCAAATATTCAAGTCTTATTAATTCTAAATTCCAATGCATGATTTTCTTTGTTGTGCTTCAGGGGAAGGTCAGTGTAGCGGATATGATAGCATTTTCCCCTTCTGAAGTAGCATCATCAAAGCATGATGGTAACTTGATAGCCTCATATGCAACATTGATTTCCTCTATGAATGTACTTTTGGGAAAACTTAACTCATTGTTGTTTTTGTTTTCTCAGGGAGTCTCAAATACTGGGAGAGTTCCATTACTCTTGTGAACATTATAAAAAATGAGATCCGAGACGGGCAGTTGAGCTTCAGAGGCAAGCGAGTTCTGGAGGTAACATAGCATCTTGTTTTATTTTATTTTGAATGGTGCTCTGTACCTTCATGCTAGGTGTAACACTGTTTGGAGTTCTGCATGTCACTAGTGTAGCTGCTAAACTTCTTTTCAACGATGCCTACTGCTCTAGCAGTCATATAGTTTCATACAGATCTTAAAAAAATTCAGCCCAA
Source organism: Poa annua (assembly GCA_026929855.1). Taxonomy (NCBI): domain Eukaryota; kingdom Viridiplantae; phylum Streptophyta; class Magnoliopsida; order Poales; family Poaceae; genus Poa; species Poa annua. The sequence continues at coordinate 300,879,070 of CM049426.1, forward strand.
TGGCTCAAAGCATATTCTTTATTTTTGATGCCTTCATATGAATCATTAATTTTGTTTTCAATTGATGCAGCTTGGATGTGGATCCGGCCTAGCTGGGATTTTTGCATGCTTGAAGGTGTGTTCACAAGCTCTCTACCGCTCATGGTGTTCATCTAATTATTGAATACTTCCTACAGTTATCTTTAATTTTGAAGACCGTGTCTTTGCCTTTTCTTGTCATACATAGCCGTGAATTAATTTCTTGCTTAAATTCTGCTACAGGGTGCATCTACAGTTCACTTCCAGGACACAAATGCAGAAACAATAAGATGCAGAACAATGCCGAATGTGCTTGCAAATCTTGAGCAGGCTCGGGACAGGCAGAACAGACCGTCGGAGAGCCCTGTTACACCGTCTCGACAACTGTTAGCGCCCATTGTCCATTTCTATGCAGGAGAGTGGGAAGAGCTCCCTACGATTCTCTCAGTTGTGCACACGCCTGCACTACCAACAAACCTTAGCTTCTCCGAGGATGATTTTATGGATGGCTCCAGTAGCTATGATGGAAGCAGTAGTATAGTTGGTCAGGACCCCAGGAGATCCAGAAAGCTTTCTGGCAGCCGCGCATGGGAGAGGGCCACCGAGACCGATCCAGCAGATGGAGGGTACGACGTAATTTTGATTTCCGAGATCCCGAATGCTGTGAATTCCCTAAAGAAGATCTATGCCCTTATCTCAAAGGTCAGATCTTCACTTCTTTTCGCCTTCACATGTGTTATATTTCCTCATGGACATAGCCAGTGTTTTAACTGTGAACTTTATTTCCTATTCCTGCAGTGCCTACGCCCACCTTATGGAGTCCTGTATGTCGCCTCAAAGAAGAGCATGGTTGGTTCCAACAGCAGCGCAAGGCATCTTAGAGCTTTAATGGAGGAGGAAGGTGTCCTTAGTGGCCACTTCTTAACTGAGCTATCTGACAGGGAGATCTGGAAGTTCTTTTTCAAGTAAACCAGCATATCCAGGAACTGGAAAAGGACAGTCATGGCCTCGTACACACATTTTTTTTTATGTCTACTCTCGCAGCGCTGTATATATCGCGACGCTTAGTTCCATTCATTCTTTGGTAATAGGTTCAAAAAATGTGCCTCAGTTGTTAAACTTGCAAATGAGTTGGCATTTTAACCCTTTTGTAGATCTCCTATGTCGCACCTGTTAAGTACTACAGAAATCAAATTGTGTTGACCTTCTGTGTACCAAGGCTAGGGTGCTGGCCTTCTAGTCGCAGCATGATAGCGGCAATGTGTACAAATTGTTACTCAGCTTGCTTGTGGGTCTTTACTTGTACCGTTTGTATCATGGACCACGTTGTATCATTGTATGCATCTGGAGTTGGTTACCATGTTATAAATTGGTCCTTCTTAATGGGATAAAAAATGGTCTTCAGTTCATATTCGGGGAGGAAGTGAGTTATTTGAAGTCTTTCAGTTGGTCTGCACTCAGTTACTTTATATGAAGTATAAATATGTGAATTTATAAAAATAAATTTGAAGTGTTTGACGCAATTCGAACCCTTCATAAAAAATAAACCCAAAAAGCTTTGAACTTAATTACTCCATACATTTCACAGCATGTGCATGCTTAGGGCACCTCCAACGACCCTCCGCAAAAGATGGGTGGTGTCTGATTTTGTCTGAACGGGAACTTAAGTTTTTTTTTTGACACTTTTAAATATACTTATTGATTTTTAGAAAAACAGTGGGATCAGTGAACCTCTGAGAGCCAAAATGCTTATCGTCAGCTGCAGACACCGAAAGATACACCACGCACATGCCCTGATCTGCATACAACATTTTTAATCCGTAGAGCGGGTGCGGCCATGGCTGGGCTAATCAGTTTTCGAATGGAATATGTTGGACAGCTCGCAGCACGAGCTTGAACTTCTTCCGTACGGTGATGCCGAACTCCTCTGACATGTCGAGCCCCTCGCCGCCGGGGAGCTCCCAGTCGAAGTGGTAGAGGAGGCTTGCTAGCACCAGCTCCATGTTGGCCAGCCCGAGCGCCATGCCGGGGCACATCCTCCTGCCGGCGCCGAAGGGGATGAACTCGAAGTCGCCGCCCTTGAAGTCCTGCACGGTGTCCCCGGCGAACCTCTCCGGCTTGAACGCCTCGGCGTCCTCCCAGTAGGCGGCGTCCCTGCCCAGAGCCCAGGCGTTCACCAGCACCCTGGTGCCCACGGGGATGTCGTAGCCCATCACCTCGCACGGCTCCCGGCACTGCCGCGGCACCAGGAACGGCAGCGGCACGTGCAGCCGCAGCGCCTCCCTGATCACCAGGTGCAGGTAGCTCAGCCTGCCCATGTCGTCCTCGGTCAGCTTGCGCCGTCCGTCGAATGCCTCTCGCACCTCCGCCTGGGCCTTGCGGAGGACGCGCGGGTTCCTCATGAGCTCCGACATGGTCCACTCCAGTGTCGTCGAAGAGGTCTCGCTCCCGGCTGCGAAGATCTCCTGGACGAAGGTGGTGATGATGTCGGTGGTGAGGGGGCACTGCACGCCGCCCTCCTTCTGCAGCCTCAGCAGCACGCCGAGCAGGTCCTCGCTCTCGCCCTCGCCCTCGCCGCCGTCGGCGCGCCCGAGGATGATACCTGTCATGATCTCGCGAACTTTGCGGTTACAGCGCTCCGTCTCCCGAATCGCACCGCTGAGCCGGCGCGCTAGCGCCGATGACGGGTACAGGTCGACCAGGTTGAAGCCGCCGGCGAGCTTCCCCGCCGTGTCCAGCTCCTGCAGGTACTCGTCGCGCCTTGGGCACCGGCTGCCGACGGCCGACCGCACCACGATGTCGGTCACCATGCGGGAAATCCGCTCGCCTATTTCGACCACGGCGCCGCCGCCGCTGCCGCGAGCGCACTCGTCGGCGACGGAGCGGAGCAGGTTGGCTGCCTCCTCCTCCCGGATGTGGCGGAAGGACTGGACGCGGCGCGCGCTGACGAGCTCGAGCACGCAGATCTTTCGGAGTTGGCGCCACAGGTCGTTGTAGGGGGAGAAGAGGATGCCCTCACCGCCGCGGCTGAAGATGTCCAGCGTGGGCGTCATGTAGCGGCTGGCGAAGGTCTCGTCGTGCGTCTTCAGGACCTCGCGGGCGGCCTCGGCGGAGGAGACGACCAGCGTGGGCACGGCGCCGAAGCGGAGCAGCATGAGCGGGCCGTGCCTGCCGGAGAGCTCCCGCAGGGCCCGGTGCGGCATAGCGCGGTGGCGCGACAGGAGTACGTGGTGGAGGCTGCCGACCAGCGGCAGCTGCCATGGCCCCGGTGGCAGCCGCTTGCCCCGCGCACGCGGTGGGGAGTTGTAGATGAGCTTGAGGAGCAAGAGGGTAATGGAGACAAAGAAGACGAGCAACGGCAGTGCTCCAAGATCCATGGTGTATGATTGATAGCAGAGTCTGTTATCTGTAGGGATGGAGCGGCAGTGCAGTGGCTATTTAACCCTGCAGAGAGCTGAATTTTGAACACAGTAGCAGAGAGACACGTGTTGGTACTGAATGGCTGAGCTGTGCATCACACATTTTCCTCTTCTCAGAAATACTCCTGCGTATAGGATGTTTTAAACTTTTTTATCCACGTGTATCTAATAATCTAAACATACTTAAATACTATACAAGATTTATATGAATCTTGCATTAAAATATCTGATAAGTGTGGATAAAAATGCTAGAACATTTTAGCACGTAGGGAGTATATCACACAAACATTTTAGTTGTGCGTTTGACTTTTATCAAAACATGTTCATTCCTTCACACTCGAAAAAACACGGTTGAGGTGCTTTAAGCAGCTTTTTGAGCTTTCTATCAAACACCGCTACCTGCCATTTTCTCCTTTCGTCCATTAAAATTACAGTGTCACTTTGGTCCGGATAGAGTGGAACCCCAAGTCCACATCACATGTGTGCAAGTACCAATATGAACCGTTTCGTCGTTCCCTTCATCCTATTGAGCAGGGGTCAGTTCGTCTCCTCCCCCACCCGACAGGTTCGGGCCGACAAATCTACGTCCACCACCGCCTTTGATCGTCCATGACCAACCCCCTGCTCGTCCCCGACCGTCGCCTTTGTGCTCGTCCCCGCCAGGGGCGCTTGCTGTGCTCTTGTGGGTGTGGGCGTCGAATCAGGCGCGGTTGGTGCAGCTTGATCTCTTCCGGTCTAGGGATCTATGAGCCCACCCTCTGCTCACTTCAAAGAGAGTCAAATATTTTTTTCATTTTTGAAAATTTAAATCATGGTGCAACAAATGAATCAAATTGGAGGCAATCTTATTGTACAAACCGCTAGAGCATCGTGCAATTAGATAAAAGGGCACATGTCAAATATAATTAGTTTTGAGAGCATGCCAAGGACATGGGAGTTTTAGCATCTTACTTTGTCGGCTTGGATCTTGCCACTCTCATTTCTCGCCATATTTTGTTCATGGAACCCATGAAAATTGTTGGAATTTTTTTGTATGAAACTTGTTGGAACTTCTAAATATAGTTATGATTTTCGGTACATTACAAATATTTTTATTGCTGCGATGCATCTCTACTACTCCCTTCATTTTAATTTAGTTTGCGTTCTAAATTTAGTCAAAGTCAAACTTTATTAAGTTTGACCAAAAATATAGGAAAAAATATCAACTTTCATAAAATCAAATGCATTCAATATGAAAATATACGTTATAATGATTTTAATATTATGATTTTTTTATTGTTAATGTTATTTTTTTCCACAATATTGGTCAAACTTGACAAAGTTTGACTTTGACTACACCTAGAATGCAAACGAAACCAAGGGAGTACTCCTATCCCTTCCCCGAGAGAAAGCGTGGCTCCACACATGCAACTAGGCAACTCGATGCAGACATCATGGAATTTCCAACGACCAACTTACAAAGAAATTCAACCAAGTTAGGCTAGAGTTGCCGTGAAGCTGATCACATGGTTCATTGTTCACTTGCAATTTGCAGAAGGCTGCTATTAGGGTTCACCTGCAATGCAAATTGAACGAGCAGGACAAAGGTGTGAGCGGGAGAGATCCACTGCATGTGGTAGCTAGCAAAAATCACCACGTGCGCCTTGTTTCAACTGCATGTAACTCTTATATTTTGAATGTATATATACGTGCATGGATGCACTTTGGAGGAACCACTCGCAAAATAACATAACAAGGTAAATGTTGTTTTGTTAACCTAAGGAAGTCTAGTACTCGTTCCGTCCAAAAATAAGGGCTTATTTGATTCATATGATAGGAAAGGGATATGAATATGAAAAATATAGGATTGCTATGTCATGCACACTTTAAGACTATAAGATTGAGTCTGTATCAAAATTTGTTTGATTTCACCAAAGGAATTGTAAAAGGAGATTGGAGTAGATGCTAGAATTCCTATGGGGAGTAGAAAAATATTCATATGAAAAAAATTCCTATAGAAACTAATCCTATAAATCAAACCACTAGCAAAGGAAAAATTCCTATTGGATAAAATCCTACAAAACTCTTAAAAGATGCCTTTTGAATCGAACAAGCGCTAAGTGTCTCAAGTTTATCAAAAAGAAGATGTATCTAGACAAAATAACCTAAGGAAGTCTAGTACTCCCTCTGTCCAAAAATAAATGTCCCAAGTTTGTAAAAATGAAATATCTAGACATGATTTTGTCTAGATACATCTTCTTTTTGACAAACTTGAGACACTTGTTTATGGACGGAGGAAGTATTTACGGACTCACCAAAACGACGTATCAAAACCTCACATGCGTGAAAGTCAAATCCACCTTCCCACTCTACCAAACCCTCTAAGAAAAGCATGTTTGCCCTTTCTAAACAAACCCTTCCCACTCTATAAAACGGGGCTAATTTGGTTGTCGGGGAGGAAAAAACCTAGGAAATAAACCACAAGAGGGAATTTTCCCCGTGCACATGGCACCCCCTCCACCACGGGGCAGATCTCCCAGGCCTCTGTTGTCATTTGGACACACAGAGACATGGGAGGGAAGGGAAGGGAATGTGCGATCGATCGATTGACCCATCGGAGATGAGATGGAGGACGTACAACTGCGTCGGGGTGACGTCGGTGGGCGCGAGCCGCGCGGAGCGGATCTTGCCGGTGAGGTAGGAGGAGGCCTGCCGCCGGAGCTCGTGGAAGAAGGGCGCGTCCATGGCCGCCGGCCGCACGAAATTCCCCTCCTCCTCCTCTCCTCGATGGATTCTCTCGACCGGAGGGCTCCTGAGATCTCCTCCCTGACAGGCCTCGAGATCCCTGCGCCCATGTCGTCCTCTGCGGCTATGGATGCCATGGACGAGCTTGTCCTGCTCTCCGATTCCATGCACCAGACTGCCTCGCTCCTCGCCGACGCCGCCCCGCGCCGCCCCTCCACCTTCCTCAATGCCGTCGCGCTCGACAACATCGTAAGGAGAAGGAAGCCGAGCTCCACCGCCTGGACGCCGTCATCGCCGGAGTTCCTTCCGGAGGGGAGAGGCAGCAAGCGAAAAGGACAACAGGGAGAGGCGGGAGAGCTCGGGACGGGGACTTCCTCCCGGCGTCCGGACGGAGTAGAACGAGCGTCGCCCCGAGCGCTGTCGCAGTCGCCTCTGTGTCACGAGCGAACATGAGGTTTTCCTCCCCGACCTGGTGACTATGGGAATGGGCTCCCCGGGAAAACAAGGGGAAGGGGCCGCTGTCACCCGGCCCGTGGGCAACCAAACAACGCAGTTGGGCTCCCCCGGTTGAGTTTTACGCGTGGGCTTCTCACCCGGGGAAAAGACCGGGATCCCCTCCTTTCCACTGACTACCAAATGAGGCCTTAGGAGGAGCATGCTTTCTGTTACAACCAGGCCTCAAAGATGGTACTCCTACTTTTTTTTTCACATTTCCTCCTATTTTAATATTTTTGTAACAACTTTGCCCTAAAAGTCATAACTTTACGACAAATCTAATCAGCAGGCGCCTTCTACCGGGCTTAACTCGACGCGGCAAGGAGAACCATTCGATCGGGGACGGATGGCTGAGACTTGCCGGTTGACTTTACGTGGGATTCTCCCTTCTTTCCTCTCTCTCTGATATCCACCTTATCTCTCCGCCTGTCCTCGCTGCCGCCCCGTCCGTCCGCACGCCCGCCGTCCCCGGGCTCGTCGCGCCGTGGCAGCGTGCGACGGCACCCCCTCCCGCTGGTCGTCCTCCTCAAGCCATGGCACCCCTCTCGCGGTCGTCCTCCTAGTGCCCCTCGAACTCTCGCCGGCAGCCTCCCCGCCCTCTTGCTTTGTGGCGGCGACCTTCCTTCTCGCCGGCCGTCCTCCTCGTGCCCCTCCGCCTCCTCGTCCCGCTGCTTGCTCGACGGCGAGCTCCGCTCTTGCCGCATGCGCGCGCGAGCTGGCGGCCTCCCTGCTCACTTGCTTCATGGCCTCAACTTCTGTATGTTTGGCGGCGGCGACCTCCTCCGGTCAGGCTTATCGTAGAGAGAGATTGAGAGAAAGAGAGATTGTGTGGTAGAGAATCGAATCGGAGATGAAGGGATAAGGTGAGAGCAAAGGCCACATGCGTTGGGCATTTTTAATCGTGAAGGGATATGGTGCGAGTGAAGACTTGGAGAGCAGTTGGTGTGGCACATTTTTCCCTATTTTCTACTCACTGATACGTGGGGTCTCGTGTATGCGGTTAAAGGGTACGAGTTAACGGGTTTGGATTCCCCCCCGATAAGATAAGCAGACCCGTAGTTTTTTTACACCACACCCTCCCATTTAAGACGGGTACCCGTCGAGTTTACGGGTGTCGGTTATCCATTGCCATCTGGAGCCTCTCTGCTCAGTCGGAAATCAATATAGTTACCATACTCTTTCGCTAATATTTACCAACCCAGTACTGATAAACTTACCACCCGATACCCATGAAGCTATCCAACACAAAATTAATGTAGTTATCCTAATCTTTGTAATATTTTACTCATCCAATACTGATGAACTTACCACCCAATACGTATGAAGTTATCGACCACGAAATAAATGTAGTTACCATACTCTTTCGGTAATATTTACCCACCCAATACTGATGAACTTGCCACCCAATACCTATGAAGTTATCCACCATGCAATAAATGTAGTTATCATACTCTTTCAGTAATATTTACCTACCCAATACTGATAAACTTACCACCAGGTACCTATAAAGTTATCCGCCATAAGATCAATTTAGTTACCATACTCTTTCGGTAATAAATCAAACTAGTTACCATATTCTTTCGGTAATATTTACCCACCGAATACTTATAACTTTACCCCCAGTACTTATGAAGTTATTCATCATGAAATCAATGTACTTACCATGTACTTCCAATAATCAATAGTTACAAACACAATACCCATCATATGATGTATTACTTACCATGAAATCGATAGTTATCATTCTAATACTTATGAATTTGTACGGGTGTTATAGCATATAGCTACAACTTATGCACAATTTTTTTTCACCATTCCAAAGTGATATCCATTTATGAAATACTAGGTGTTTTAATTTTAAAACTCGATTAAAAACTAATCATTAACATGGTGGTAACTTATATAATATAGTCTTGATAAGTTTTGTGTTATAGGTGGATAACTTTTGGGATGAAAAAAAAAGTTGTTAAAATATGTCAACATGAGATCTAGTTTCGAAGATCTCGTCGTAACTAACTCAGCAGTAAAAACGGATTTTAAATCGGATACACAGTTTAACCTACAAAACTTTTTAAAGTTTCGAATTTAGCATTTATGCGGGATGACATCAGTTTTTTTATTTTATGCATGCATGTCTCTAGAGCACATGGTGCGTATACATATGCCAAATAGCAGGCGCCTTATAGCACTTTATGATAATTTTCTCACTAAAAATTATACTGTGTGATGTGATTTGAAGGAATTTGATTTTATGTTTTCTTTTGTCTTTGATTTTTCATTTCCGTTGCAACACAGGGACATGTTTGCTACAGTAGTAAATTCTACAGAAAGATTGTTCCACACTTCCACGTCAAAACCTCCTTCCTCGCCAGGCGCAAACCCAACACAGATCCCCTCCCCTCCTCGTCAGTCGTCACACCATCTCTCTCCTGCCTCCCGCACCGCCGTCGAATAGCCAATCCGACCGGAATCGTCTCCCCTTTGCTGACCAAATCACCACCGCCGCCGTCGTTGCGCCCCTCAGGTTCGCTGCCCGCGGCCGCGGCCGCGCGCGGTCCACTCCGATGGGGCACAGCGCGAGGAAGAAGAAGAAGCGGGGCGGCGCCGGGCGCAAGGCGGGCAAGGACCACGCCGCGCAGCTCGACGGCGACCAGACCGCGCTCAACGACGAGCTCACCGCGCTGTAAGCCCCCATTGCACTACTCCGAGTTATTATACCCTTGCTCGGCGGCTTTCGAGTCGTCGCGACGCCGTTCCGCGTTTTTTTTTCGAATTCCGGCGAACCCGATGTTGCTGTTCGGTCGTCGCGTCGCTGCTTGAGTGGTTTGGTGGTGTGTGGCGGCGCACAGGTCGATTTAATCCGCGGCAGTAATAGTATCCCCGACCCATGGCCGCTGCGTATAAGATTCTGAATATGTACCAGTACTTCATCACCTTTTGATTTGTGGAGCCCTATTCCCTACTGTCTGTGTCCTAGGTTGGTCGCGCTCTCAGATGACCTTACGCTGTATGATAAGTCAGTGTTGGAACCCTCCGTTTTGGTGATTACAGAGGTTGAGGTTCGTTTGTGTAGAGTTTTTTCCTCACTGTATATGTATATGTTGTTAGGTGCCATTTGGACTGTGATTATGGTTTTATACTTCTATTATTGCTCCGTTCCTGAGGAGTCCATGGTGGATGGTGCTAAATCTGCTGGTGACCAACATTTTTTTAACTTGTCATCTCTCCTAGTTGTTGCTTACTTGTGATGCTTGTTCCTGGTCTTATTGTTCTTCTGTTGCTTTGTGGTTGCTTAATTTGATTATGCAGTGATTATCCAATGCGTCTGTTTGATACATCATTATTGATCAAAGTAAACAGGTCATGGGTCTATTTTGAATTCCAGGCCGGACTAAATACTTGTCGATAACAAATCTTAATCGACTTACTCTGCAAAATTTCAAAAAAAGCACTCAAAAGTTTCTCCCTGTATTTTCCTTGCCTTCGTCGTGTGATCTTAATTGTACCTTTTGATACACCAATTAGGGCCGCAATTTTCCTGGAGGACTTCAAAGTAACATCAGAATTCCCTAACACCCGATTTACCATATGTATCAGGTATTTTCTTGCGCGAGCTTAAACATACTTATAAATGTATCACTATACATTTTACTAACGCAAGTTTGGTATCAATGTATAACATGAATAGGCCTTACTCTGACGGCATGGGTTTTGGAGATTTAAATGTTTCAGCTATTCTGGACGCAATGTAAGTCTTCTTGTTTGAGCAGATGTATTGTCTGTTTGCACTATATGACATCCATCTTTTGATTATAATATAGTTGCTTTGCTGGTTACCCCCACAAGTGCCCAAAGTTGCGGATCATACCTGAGAAAAACTTGTCTAAGGAAGACGGTGATCGTCTACTTTCCCTTCTTGTTGATCAGGTATATTTGAATTCGTTGTGACTTTATTACCTATCACTGTTGGCTGAATCCTTTTTAAAGAGCGTAGTTGGGTGCCCACGATTTGTAAATTGCAATAGATCAAAAATATATTATGGCCGATGTAAAGGTTGGGATTAGTTTTATGGTGAGAAGGAGGAGTTCAATAGATATAAGTCTTGTTTTAAAGTAAGTTAGATGGACTTAAAGTATGCTCTCAGTTGCTTTGGATTGTTTAGGGGATTTGATCTAGCTGTTTTCTCGTTTTTTTGTAGTTTCTTAGGTGAAGGTGGAAGAACACACCACTCATTAAATATATTTTGTAAAGAACGTGCAAACAAGCGTTTGCACATTTTTTTCATTAAAAGGAGAGGCAAATAGCTACAGGAATTCAGCAGCAAGTGTGGGGGATCAAATATGGAGGGCAAGGGGCACAACACCCATACTAACACTATGACACTTAATAGTAAAAACCAGAGATTGTAGTCGCAATATGACCCTTTACAGCAAACATAAGAAACCTCATTCAAGTTTGTGCCTTGCGGACTGCACATCATATTGCTACATGGTTTCCCTGTAAATGTAGTTTGGATTGGACCGTTGTTAGTCCTGGAACTGTCATGCTGCACAATTATAAGAGCAGTGCAGGCTCTGCATGTGCATTCGTTTATGAGTTCTTTGCATTCAAATGGTAAAGCAGGTTTTGTGCCTTTCTTGGCAAGTATCTAGAGCAGCATCCAAAAAACTGAGTACACTCCAGTTTGTATTCCAGTCAAGAAATCAATATAACATATTTGTTCAAATTTTGATTATAAAAGATTACCAAGAAATTTTGTATGTTTTAGTAGTATCTTATTAAATTCAAGTTTAAATTTTGTGTCAGCAATGTGCAGTGTGATAATTGGCTTCCTTGGTATGCTTAGGTGTTCATGGACTAGTCACCTTTGACTCATCTGTTGTGTTTTTATTAGGCAAACATTTATTCCCGAGAAGGGCGTGTTATGATTTTTGATTTGGTAGAGGCTGCCCAAGAATTCCTGTCAGAAATTACTCCAGCGAATGAGTCAACGAGCACTGTAAGTCAATCTATTCATGGCAAGCAATAGAAATACATAACATGTGACTTGTGGCCCTTTTCATTTGTATATGCTTAGATGAATTACAAATGCAGTATTCATAATTATTTTGGTTCAGTGAATTAACAATCAAGATTCATCGTTTGACCTTGCTATTTCTGACTTGAGGTTTCTTGGACATCCTATCCTTCTCCTACTTCTCATTGATGTTGATAGTATAGACCAGCTACCTTTTCTTGTTTATTTTGGCCTGGTTAGCTAAAGTTGCTTTTAACTTGGGATTATAAACTATACGCAACTTCAAAGGTTGATACACTACACATTCTTGTTTTCTTGCACCACTACTTTTGATTCATTTGCTCAGCTAATTACGCCATAGTTACCTCAGATGTTTCTTGGTAGTTGGCACACCATGTTGATGAGTATATCATGAACTGGTTACTATTGTGGTAATGCTCTATTTCTCACATGCAATAGCCTAGCTCTACTAAGGTACTTCAGTTCTGCACCACATCGCAGCTTCGAATAACTGGTCCCAGGATTCAATGTATGCGTGAAATTTACTTGTTTTTCTCTGTCATCGGTGGATACAATTTATCTTGTTCTGTTCTTAAGCTTTCGCCTAAATAACATATCTGAGGGGCTTATTATCCTATGGTGCAGGCTCCTCACTTGGATTCAAACACAATACAACAAACAACTGATGCAGATGCTAAAGTTAGCCTTGCCAGTGGTCTTTACCCTGGAATCTCTTACATTTATAACTCATTCGATCTGTTTAGTCAATTATATGATGATAATAGTTGGCAAAGGCAAGGTTTCGATCCGACAACTGATAGTGCCAGGAAAACTATTGGATCTGAAGTCCAGTCAAATGTTAGAAGCAAGAGGAAAACGGTTGATGAGAAATCTCGTTTTTCAGCTGATAAGATTAATGCTCCGAGAAGTTCATCTCGGGATAATGCTGAACAACATGTCATAAAGCATAGTATTATACGAGAGACAGTTCCAAATTTACATGTTGTTGCAGAGGAGACTGACAATGACAGCAAAACTTTGTCCACAAGCAATGGAGGAGGTATGTCAGATACTCCAGAGAGGAGTTCAAGCACTGTACATGAACCTGAGGTAATAAAACAACAATACTATTGGTTTCAGCGCTTTACGAGTTCTCTTGAATACATGATGACTTGTCATTTGCAATGAAAAGGAGATAACCTAAGGTAACAGTTTCTTAAAGGACAGTCTTTTCCAGGAACGAAGGGATGCCATTATGTAGAAGATGAAAATTGTGTAATAATACAAGATTTAAAGGATTACTTACATTGCTGTTTCAACTGTTTCTTGACATCCTACTTTTTTCATGGCTTTGGATTCATTATTACAATGTTCTATTAGGTATTGTTATGATGCGTAGTTAAATTTTGTTTGGCAAATATTTTATGTGTTGCTTTACACCCTTGTTTCAGCATATTATACTTTTCTATTGGGTTGATAGGTTGGATTTCCAACATCTTTGTTTGATTGTTTGCTTTCTTTTTTGTGAAATTTGATGGTTTGCTAGAAGTAGATCTTTATGTGTTTTGGTAAATCCGCCATCGTACCAGATGTATAATATTCTTGTTGTACTAGTGAACTTGGCATACTGCCTTGTTAATCACGCTGTGACCTATTTGTCTGTGCAGACTACACCATCTAACTGAAACTTCTGCTCCCACTTTACTGCATATTCTATGTTCCTGCTTGCTTTTGAACAGTCACTTCTACACCGATTTTATTAAGTGACCTCTTCCAGAATGCTTAATCTGATCACATAATTGCCAATCCTTGTAGGACTCTGACCTTGCAGATGAAGCTTGGAATGGTGAATATGGTGGTTCAGACTCTGGCTCTTCAAATGCACTATCTTATGCTTCAGACGCGCTCGATGATGCTTCACGAAATAAGAAAAAAGATTTAATTCTGGTATTCCTTTTTTCGTCCATGTTTGTTCAAATGATATTTTCTCCTCTCTTCTGTTTAAGAGAGAGTTTATCCTTAAGTAGTGATCATATTTGGTATCTTCATTAGGTACACTTGCTTCGGCTAGCCTGTGCATCAAAAGATTCTCTTTCAGCTGCTTTGCCAGAAATATCATCCGAGTTATGCAACATAGGGGTGTGTACATCTAGTATTGTTATCATGTTCTCTCGTGGATTTTTCTGTATGACTATTCCAATTGATTGATGTACATATGTTTTTGTTAACCAGATACTTTCTGAATGGGCTAAGGAATTAATTTCTGAATCGCCTGCTGTTTTTGGGGAAACTTTTGATCATGCTTTTGGGCAACAAATGGTATGCGCGCTTGATAATACTCTGCCCACCCGTGGTTTAACTCTGCCAATACGGATGTAGTTTTGTTCATCTCTAATTTTCAGTTGGCTCTCTGCTTACATAAAATAGATCTCTTCAGAGTGTTCTGTATTTTGGAGGGCTGACAGCTCATCATCTAGGCCAAATTCCCGTTATTTGAATGATTTTGAAGAGCTCCGTTCACTTGGTGAGTGTCTGACTTGACGTTGTTTTGTGTACTATCTGGATGGAACCTATCAGTTATTGTTTCTGAAGAACTTGATGTTGGAATTTGTCCAATTAGTACCTTCTATATTATGTAATGAAGTTCCAGTACATGGTACATTGTGAAAAGTCGAACATGATGCAGATCAAAAGGAATGGAGTTCATGAAAATTCCTGACGCACAGCGCTGGGTTATCATAGGCCCTCCGGCAGTAGTTAGCTGGGTTAGTAAGTGGCTAACACAGCGGCGTGGCTTGTTTTGTACTCCCTCCGTTCCAAATTATAAGATGTTTTAGATATTTCAATGTGGATAACACATGGACTGAAATGAGTGAACGATACACCGAAGCTTGTCTACGTTGTATGTACATCCAATTCATAAAAAATCTAGAGCATCTTATAATTCGGAACAGAGGAAGTACTTAATATCTCATTTGATATAGGGAGTAATAACTTTATGTCCAAATAATTTTTATTTCGGTTTTTATGGTAAATAAAATTGTTATATTAAGACAATTTGATTTTTCATTTGATATGGCAAGTAAAATTGTTATGTTATTAAGTTGTAAATCGTACATGTTATGTGTTGATGCCATCATATGTCTTCAAATGTTACTCATTTTAGAGTAGTTCAGCATATATTTTGAAAGTCTGCACGTTACCATTGAATTTATGGTGATGTGTTGTAACTTTCTTAATGTATTTTTATGGATTAACATAACTTCTGAGACATCACATGTGACAGGTCAGGGAGGCTTCGGTCGTGTTGCGTTGTGCAAAAACAAGCTCGATGGGCGCCAATATGCTGTAAAAAAGATACGTCTCAAGGATAGAAGTCCTCAAGTGAATGAAAAGATTCTAAGGTTTTTATATCTCTAATATTTACTCTTTTAGTTGAAATATGCTATTTCCTCATGCTATTGTCCTATCCTTTTCATGTACATAATTTTGTCTTTATGGTGTAAGCACAAATCATTACTTTGTTTGCTACAATGCTACTTGGTGCATTATTGTTAGTTTTCGGAAAACAGGTTTAGCGAGGATTTTTAGCAAAACCAGTTTTGATTAGTATTTTTTGTCAAAACGTGTTTGAGTAAAACTAAGTTTGGCACGTTCTCACGGCAGCCATATGCAGTTTCGAAACAAACAGTAGCCTTTTCCAACCCCAGGAGGGCGTTTTCGCGAGACAGCGCGCTCACCAGCTGCCGGCGAGAGCATCTCGGCCGTATGAAAAATCCCACGGCGGCCATGTACAGTCTGGTTCGCACGAAGCATTGCGACGAGGTGCCGTTTTCGTTGCTGCCGCCGTGGCCTGAGTGTTTCCGTGAACTCCATTGCTTCGGAGTACACTGAGAACGGCAACGTCAACTGGGTCGCTGTCGTCATTGCCGTGTGGCATATGGGTCTTCGGCCTCACAGAAAGCCCTGGATCCGGGAAGCTTGGTCTCCGCAGGCAGCGCTGATGACGAGGTAGACGAAGTGGTGCATAACCTGGATGACCACCGAGCCGGTCAATGGAGCTGCCGCGGTCGCTCGTGAAGTCTTGAGGAAGGGGGTGGCCTGAGCACCATGGAGGCTGAGGCCGCACATGTAGAAAAAGTCGTAGAGAGAAGCTGTCGTTGATACAACAGTTCAAGGTGGTGGCGTCTGGCGTGCTCGACGACGTCGGAGGAAGAGGCGGCGAGTACGGCGAGCGTGATGTGTGGAACTGGTTCATCGATGGAGTCGGTCGATAAGAACAAGGTCTTGGCGGCGTGGGTAGAGGAGGTTAAACGCGTTTTTGACAAAAACGTAGATTAGTCGTTTTTCCCAAAACTCTGTTTTCCGGTTTTGTGGAAGTGAGGTTCTGCTTATCCACGATTTATTTCCACTAACCAAACGGAGCTATAGGTGGTTAGAGATCTAATCCTGTTTTGTGAAATCGGGTTCTGCTAAAACTGCATAACCAAACAAGGCCTTAGAAAAAGAAAGGATTGCAAACTTAAAAATGAAAATCTATTTATTTATTTTGTTAAAAAGGTGTAGGTTTGTGTTCTTGCACAAAAAATAATGGGATGACTGTTATCTTTTCTATATTAAGACAATTCCAGCATTATTATTATTCCCAAATTCTATTCAATGAGCCAATATAACTCTCAATTTTTATTTTTAAGTACCCTAAGTCATTCGTTCCTCTCTCTGATCTCAATGAAAGTCATTTCTGGACATTGGTGCGGCTCCAAGATGACACTTTGACCATCAATTTATGTGAAATATGTTGTTTCACCCAATAAATATTTGATGAAAATATTTTGTTTATGATGATTGATGAATCTAGTAATGTCAATTTCATCTTGCTGACGCTAGTAATTTTTGTACATTGATGTTAAATGTTGACACAATTATACAATTATTTATGTTTGGAATCAGATAAATTACAACTCTGTATACTTGTATTTCAAGAATTCTTCTTTTTGGTGTTTGTATTTAAGGTTTTCTCCAGTATTGTTATATCTTTCCTAATTATGTAATTAATATTTGGGCGAGGTGCTCAGAGAGGTTGCCACACTTGCACGTCTGCAACATCAGCATGTTGTTCGCTACTACCAGGTGATTATTTATGCACATATGTTCTTTTACTCGGAAGCTATAATGTTCAAGTTTAAGATATCATACATAAATCTTTCTATCTCACCTGAGTCTTTGACATGTCAGGCATGGGTTGAAACTGAATATGGTCATCATCATGTTCTGAATACTGGGGCGTCACACACTGCTGAGAGTTCTTTGTATAGCTTCGACGATATCAGCTTATCGGATGCCGGTGCTGGTAATAAGCAGGAATGCACATACTTGTACATTCAAATGGAGTATTGTCCAAGGTATGCTTTAATAAATTGTGCACCAGGGAAAGACTCATAGGAACATAGTGTCTAAACCTGGGCCTGCTTTATATAGTGAAACTACGGTGCTATTTGGTGTACGACAGTTGAAAGAAACAGGAAAACATCAGACGCGAGCAACATGAAAGTACTGCATCTCTTAGACTCAGTGCCAACAATATAACTTTCAATAAATGAGTACATGTATATGAGGAAAGTATGATCTGATTTTCTTGCCATTTGTGATTCTTAAGAAAACGAGTACATGTATATGAGGAGTGATTTTGTATATGCCTACTTCTAGACCATGCGAATAGTGATAGGATTGTGAAAAAAAGGGACCATGTGATAGCAGACTAAGTTGTAGGTTGAATGTTCTCAGGAGCTCAGGCAGGTAGGCCTTTCATGGTTGGCCCTGGCTAAGGCTTCACCTGTAAGCCTGATTGCTGACCTGACAGCTGCTAGCATAGTAGTTTCATTTGACATGCTCGTTTTAGAATTAATAGATGTTGATAATTTGAGACTAAATGAAAATATTATATAGGTAGTGGGGATGATCTTTGGCCTGAGAGTTCAGATTGTTAGGCTGGATTTTGGAATCATTCAGCGTCTATGTTTGATGGTTGCCCTTTATCTAAATTGTTTTGACTTTTGAGTGTTGTTTGCAGGACCCTGCGACAGGACTTCGAGACATATAGTTCATCTTTTGAGGTTGACCGTGCATGGCATCTATTTCGACAAATTGTGGAAGGCCTAGCACATGTTCATAGTCAAGGAATCATACACAGGGACTTGACTCCAAGCAACATATTTTTTGATGTGCGCAATGATATTAAAATTGGGGATTTCGGTCTTGGTAGGTGCACTTCCTGATTATATCCAGAAGAGACATTGCTTTGCAGTTGGTTAATTTTTATTTACATCCGTATTTATTGGTTAAGCAACAATTCTTAAGGTTCGTAGAACATGTTAATTGTTGTTGATCTTGTACTTCTTCCCAGAGTTCTGATGCCGCGAGTTATCTGGTGATTCTCTATCAAGCAGTATTCCTACTTTTATTATCTCTTTTTTACAGCTGGATTTTTTATAGCTTGGGAAAATTCATATTACCATAGTGTTAAATACCATATCAGTTTACCATTTCAATCTTTTCTCTCAAGTATGTTGACATTAGAATATCGAATGAACCCACTTATCTAGTTCACATATCCTGAAGTACTGGGATTTTCTGTTTAGTTAATTGCCATATTCTGTGTGAAGTTTAACTGTACGAGATTGAGGAAACGTTGAACTGAAGACATGTTTTCATTGTTTGCAGCCAAATTTCTAAAGCTGGAGCAGCTGGATCATGACATATATCTTCCCACTGAAGCAACTGGCGTTTCAATTGATGGAACAGGTCAAGTTGGTACATATTTTTATACTGCACCTGAGGTAGAGCAGAAGTGGCCACAAATAAATGAAAAGGTCAGCATATATAGTTCTGATTTCTGTAGTTGTTATATGTGTGTTGAAATAGAGTTATTGCTTTCTTATGCTAACAACTTGATACCAACTATAGTAGTTTCTGAACTTATTTCGTTTTTTTTTTATTTGTCATTTTCAGGTTGACATGTACAGTGCCGGAGTTATATTCTTTGAGCTGTGGCATCCGTTTTCAACAGCAATGGAAAGACACCTCGTTCTCACTGATCTGAAACAGAAGGGAGATCCTCCAGTATCATGGGCAACTCAATTTCCTGGTCAGTCAATTCTATTAAGACGCTTACTATGTCCAAGTCCCTCTGAACGTCCATCTGCTGTTGACCTTCTGCAAAATGAACTACCCCCTCGGATGGAAGACGAGTGGTTAAATGGTAAGCTTTTGCCTTCTGTGCGTTGACATTGTGATGACTGCTATTTTTTTAATAGTTGAAATTGAAGTCTGTACAATTTGAATGTTTTATGACTTTATGTGCTCTTGTCATTGTACTTTGTTGTATGATTTTCCTGACTGATGTTAATCTGCACAAGTAAAGACTTCGCTCTATGGACTATGGTGCTCACTTTGTGGGCTTCATATTTATTTATTGAACATTTGTGTATGTGCCTCTTATCATCTTGGGCCTAAGGCAATTTTTCTGAGCATTTTCTTTTGACATAAAAATTGCAGCAACCTTAAAATCCATTTAACTGCTTGTGTGCTTAAAAATCCATTTAACTACCTTCACATAAATAATATGTAAGTGGCAGTTTGATCTGTTTGATTTAATTTTTTTACTGCTTGTGTGCACTTGATGCAGATGTTCTTAGAATGATACAGACACCAGAAGATACTTACGTTTATGATCGAGTTATATCTACAATATTCAATCAGGATCGCCTGGTTGCCAAGATGCAATGTCAGCACGAAAGTAGTAAAAAATCCATTTGTAAAAGTGATAACAGTGAGCTTTTGGACTCCATCATTGAGGTCAGCAAAGAGGTTTTTAAGAGGCATTGTGCTAAAAGGTTCCAAATACCACCGTTGCATTCATTGGATGGGAAATTTACTGAAAATAGGTGCGTTTGAATTCTAGTCCACTTAGCTGTTGAATTAATGTACAAAAGGGGAAATGGATAACTATTCTTATGACAGATACTCTATACTGAAATTTATGTTATCATTTGCAAACTTCTAGTGGAAAGACAGTGAAGATCTTGACTCAAGGAGGTGAGATGCTAGAACTTTCCTATGAGCAGCGGACACCATTTGTTATGTCCATTGCTGCTAACCAGGTTCGTAAGAAGTTGATATATTTGTTGATTTTCTCATTTTTATGGTTATAATAGCTCTTTTCTGCTTCTGTGAATTTGTATGCCTTGATTTATTATTATTTTTACATCACATTTCTCCCAACTTTTAGATCAATTTATACATTTCCATTTCTTTGAATAGTAGTATAGTTTCTAGATTAAAGATTTTTCTAATGAATGATTCTCAACCATTTATATCTTGGCGTCAACTGCAGTAGTAGGCTAGTCCTCATGTAGACATTTTTCTGTGTGGCACTTATACAAACGATAGTTTAGCAAACTGTAATAGTGAACCAAGCGTGTCCAGGATGGAATCTTACATTATGACATGTTGATTTTTATGATCTATTACGGACTATAGTGTGGTAGAATGGAATATATGTCTCATTTGCTAGGTTTCCTCCTAATGGTTTGATATTTGTTATGCGTCCTGGTAATATTCATCTAGTGTAAGTCAAGTGGACATTCAGTGAACTGCTGTTTCGGGATTTTCTTAAAGCCCGTGAGAATCTTTTGTTCTATTAATGATTTCACTCTTTCATTTACCTTAAATTGCCGATAAGTAAGATGATGAATTGCTTACTCACACAGTCCACTTACAGATATCATCATGTAAACGCTATGAAGTATCATGGGTTCATAGAAGAGCAGTTGGCCATTCAACTCCTTATCGTTTTCTTCAGGTAAATGTATTGAATTGTCATTTACTGCAAACAGGATAATAGTATTCTCTTCTTTGTCTATTGTTTCTCTTGAAATCATTTCTAGAGTCCACCTCTAAAGGCTGTGTTCTTATCTTCTTTCCAGGGTGATTTTGACATTATTGGAGGTTCTTCACCAATAACTGAGGCTGAAGTTATTAAGGTATATCCTTTCATGTGGTGTCCTCTATTGTTTTCATGACTGTATTTTGCGCAGATCTTGTATTTATTTAGTCATGTTTCACTTTGCAAACAATTCATTTAAGTAGGCACAAACAGTTCTTTTAGCATTAAAGATGTACTTTTGTATCGTGACATAGAAATTTACTTCGATGCAACAATAGGTGGCTCTGGACCTTTTAAGACGTTTCTATGATTCGAAGGCAATAGTTATTCGTCTGAATCATGGCAAACTTGCTGAAGCTGTTTGTTCCTGGGCAGGAGTTCCTCAGGAACGAAGACAGAATGTTGCTGAGGTATGATACTTTGCCTTCACAGTTTCTATAATTTGTGTTTATCTAATGCTTATCTTTTCTGCTGTTCAGTTTCTATCTTCTACACTAGTTCAGTATTGTCCAAATAAGGCAGACCGTAAGTCGCAATGGAGTTTGATTCGAGGGCAACTGTTACAGGTATAACCAGCAGTAACAACTAGATGTATGCTGTACAATAGGAAGTCTTAAGTATGGTTATGCATCATACACTTTCATCAAATGTATTACAAGTTCTCTTCTGTACACTATGTTTTCAATTCAACATGTTACTACTTGTTATAAAATATATCCTTCGGCAAATAGTTTCCAACATTTGAGCTAATTTATGAGTGAACCAGGATCTTCGTCTTTCTGAAGAGGTTGTTGAGAAGCTACATAAAGCAGATCAGCGGTTTTGTGGACCTGCAGATCTTGTACTTGCTAGATTAAGAGGGACCCTGTTCGATGGTAGCGGCTCTTACC
Organism: Poa annua; assembly: GCA_026929855.1. Classification (NCBI taxonomy): domain Eukaryota; kingdom Viridiplantae; phylum Streptophyta; class Magnoliopsida; order Poales; family Poaceae; genus Poa; species Poa annua. Next base: position 300,900,578 of record CM049426.1, read on the forward strand.
TTTTGCCATAGTTGCTAACATTTAGGAATATGTCATGTCATCATTGTGTGTTTCTTGTTGTAGATAAATCTGCATGCAAGGCTCTTGATGATCTCTCCAATTTCCTCAAATGTTTGAGGGTATGGTTAGTTGAAGAACATATAACTATTGATGTACTCATGCCTCCTTCAGACTATTACTACATAGATCTGTTTTTTCAGGTGGGGAACCTTAAAATACCCTTTCTTTCCGGAAATTCCAAATTATTGCTGAACGGTCATTTTTTTTTTCTTTGGAGAGAATCTTTTTTTTTGAGATAGGCTGTATGTTGTTGTCATGGTATGTTTAATATGGTAGACGTGACAAAAGGTAAGCACCTGCATTCTTCTCAGTCTGAAGTTCAGTCATATGATTTAAAAGATGGTATGTATACATGCAAAGAATGCTTTAATGTTAATGTCTTGGTACTTCACTGAAAGTAACATATATCTCATTACTGTGGTACATGCAATTAATTGTGCATCATACATGATAGGTCTATTCAAAAGAAGGTAATCCCGTGACAAGTTCCCATGAAAAGTTGATGGCTGTTGGAGGTCGATATGATATGTTGATGGAACAAGCTTGGGATAAAACATATGTAAGTTTTACGTCTTGCTACTGTATGCTTGAGGGAACCTTGAAAGTATGAAAGGGTTTGCAGTGACAGCTACAAATAGATTACAGAAAATCTTTGCCTGTTAACTACGTAACTCATTCAAACACTGTTTATTACGTAATGGCCCATGGAAGGTGATTTGCAAGCAGAGCCCATGGAAGGTGATTTGCAAGCAGAGGAATGCATTAAACGGAAGAGTGCCTACCAGTTACCACTGCACCAGCTGCTCTATTTTGCAGCCCTTTCACCAGCAATGTCTTGAAAGGCCTTTTTTTTAACGACGAAGTAATAAGAGAATAGACACTCTACCTTAGCATTAGGGCTTCGTACCTGTGACCAAATAAAATGCAATTAAATGGATTTTCTGGTTTTAGAACTAAAGTTACTAGGATACATATGATGTATTTTGTGCATTTTTGTGCCCTTTCAATGGTCGCTATTTAGTGTTAAGTGTGTTGTTACCGTTATATTTTCTCTTTTTTCAGATGATTGAAATGAAAGACTGTAAACTGATTCAGTGTTCAATTTATAATGCCACAGAAAACCAAACCCCCAGGTGCTGTTGGTGTGAGCATTGCACTTGAGAAATTCCTTCCTAATAATCCTTCATCTGATGTTGGATTACCAAGGTTAGACAATTCATCATACAATTTCTATACTGCATTTCACTTCCCCTTCTAATGGGTCGATGGGATATTTTTGGACACACTAAGATATTGTTTGGACTTCAGGATTGAACATAGCATCAGTGTTCTTGTCTGTTCAAAGGGCGGCGGTGGACTCCTAAATGAGCGCATGGAACTTGTTGCAGAACTTTGGGAGGCTAACATAAAGGTTGGTTATACAGAAGTCTTGCCGACAAGATTAGTGGGCAGGGTGATTCTTTTTCTGACAGTACTGATTGATTTACTATTACCAGGCCCAGTTTGTTCCTCAGGAAGATCCAAGTCTTCAAGAACAATATGAGTACGCCAGTGATCATGACATCAAGTGCCTTGTATTTATCACTGACGGACTTTCTCAAACAGATCTTGTGAAGGTAAATATGTTGACGTTGTGTTACCTTGTTCTGTTCGTACACTGTTAAAGTGGCATCGTATCATCCTCACAAAAGAAAAGTAGGGTTGTGCATTGATTTGCACTTGGAGCATGTGCTTCTACTGTGAATACAGATCATTGAGAGAATCTCAAATCTGGTTTACAGGTGCAATGCTTGTTTCTTAACGTACTTTTCTGCTAGGAAGACTTCTCAAGTGTCCTGAATTTATAAGAATAACTTCAACACTGGATTTAGTTTCTTTGTATGGATAATGATTGAGTTGCTGGTTCCATCTTATAAAATGTATCGCATCAATTTTTTATGCGTCCTTTCATTCTAACGTCATCTCCACGTAGGTGCATTCGCAAATAATTATTTTGAGAAAACGCAAAAACTTTCCGTCTCAGTGCATTGGTAGAAAAGAGAGTTATGTACAAGTCTTAAGAAGGACCACACCCGAATTACAACGCCGCACCCTAGCTAGGCTCCGGCGGAAGTAATGCCACAGTACCCCTCCCGCTCTCACCTGAATTGTATGCTTTTATCTTTGATTCAGGTTCGACATCTTGATGCAAAAAGGGAGAAAGATGTTAAAAGAGAAGACGTTGTAAAGTTCCTATCTGAGGCAATATCTTCACAATTCAAAAATCCTACAATCTGGAGCTGATTGGCAACTGCTACTTGGTGACATTTTTTTCAGGTTCAAAGGATGCAACATCTTGTTATTCTTTTTTTCTGCCTATCCTACTGTGGTGTTAATTTCTGTTATTTTGTGGTTAATGATATTCTTATCTTTTAAATTGCAGGTGAAAACATATGTTGCCTGTTGAAGCATCTCATGACATCAAACGCATTCATGATTGGTACAGTATAAGCAGCAAGTTTATTGGTGGCTTTGTGCAATGTTGTTTGGCCTTCCATGGGCCAAGATTATGCAGGGTGGCCTAAATCCAAGACAGCAGGATGATTGTAACATCCTGATTGTCTTCATATGGTGCAGTATATTACATGGTGGCATTGATACAAGTCGATGGGTGGCTGCTGTTATACAACATGTAGAGAGTTGCTGCTGCAATGTGATCATGGAGATGGAAGGCTGCACAATTTTCTCGTTGACAGCGGAACGGCCAAGCAACCGGTTCACCCAATTTTGCTCTTTTTTGCTTCAGATTTTGACAGGACAGTCTTGTTCATAGTTTGGATAGTTTACAATCTTGTACATGCCATTTCTTCTACTACTTTGAATTCCCCATAGGAAATGCTCAATTTTGCAACTACATGAGCCGAGAGGAAACAGGTCGGTGTAATTTTGCTACATCTCATTGTCAAAATAGTACTGGGATGCATTGCCCTCCTTGTTTCCTCGAAGTGTTCGCTGTGCACAAGAGCATCACGTTTTTCCTCCCGCGGTGTTTTACTTACTGTACCATACTACCATGTGCCAATCAAGAAGCTGATGTCGTGATGTTGCTACTCGCCAGTTGTCACTTCTGTTTGAACAATTTGTCAAACTGAGCACATTGATTCAATGAACTGAGAGAGGATGAACATCACTTGCCTGCATTTTTTCCTCTCGCGGTGTTTTCGTTACTGTACCAAGTGCCAACAGAGCATGAGAGGCGGGTGTGGTGATGTTGCTTCTGTTTGAGCTCTTTTGTCAAACTCAACACCACACTGATTTGATAAGGCTACTGTCCTGCCCGGACCATTCTATAGCCCTTCTTTATTCGCACCGCTCGCCTGCCCGTTGTAAATTGACGCCATGTCCTAACCGCGAGGTGCACATGGAGCAAGCTGTCAAGTCTCCTCCTGTTACTATTAAGCTAACCCAGAGTGTCCAAACGATACTTAGCACGGGGATTAATCTATCAAATACAGTGCACGCGCATCGCGAATCACAGGCCAGTTCCAGTTGAATGCCACCCTTTTCAATTCAGGCTCCCATCATACAGTGCCGACGATGAGCTGCAATCCAGTGATGTTCTGCACTGCAGTATGACAATATGTATGTGCGCTATGTGCATGTGCATGTACAAGTATCGGCCTGTCGGCACGTGCGCCCACACGCACACCTGTCCCCGCCGGGCGCCGTCGATGTGCGATCCGACGGCGAGCTCGCCGGCGACGGTCGACGACCGAGATCCGCGTCCGACGGCCGGCGCCGTGCCGTGGCTGGCCCCGTGGACGTTGTAATTGGCGATGAATGATGCTCTGCTCCACCTCCACGCGGTTTCGGTTGACCTATTGTTTTCTTTGCCTTTTTCTTCTCCGTCCTCTATCTGTCCGAAGCTTAACTTATAGAATGTAAAGAGGAAGAGTGAGTGCAGACCAACTACCCGCCAAAACGCGTCTGCATGCGAGACATGATAATGGCCGGCCAGCGTTTTCGTCGGTATCTCTCTTGGTAGCTCTCATTCTCACCAACTTTTAAAAGGCGTCTCTTGCTTGCCTCCAGGCGTGAAGATACTCTAGCAGCGGCAGGATATCCTGACGCGGCATGTCAAAGAATGATGTTCATATTATGATCGTCCTATATTGATATGTGCAAGGATGCCAGTGCGTTAACGAGAAAAGGGGAAGTAGTTCGTCCACATATTCTCACTGTTTCTCTCCTCGTTTCTTTGCGTATATGTATATGAAGTACGTGACAGCAAGTCTTTTAGAATGAGACATAGCCTGATCAGATATTATTTTGGAAATTGAAGTCAAATATGAATTCTTTTCTTTATATTATTACTATTAATTTGCGTGTTTCGTTCCATGGATATTAACGTGGCAACAAGTAAAGCACAACTAAGATTGAAGAATAAAATGACACTTAATACAATAAATATATATGATTTAATGGAAAAACATGATCCCTACTTTGAGTACGGAGTAGTAATTTATCAATACCTGAAAGAATTCTTAGTAAGTTTGCGTCTCTGGAAAATCATGCTCTTTTTTCTTTTCTTGAGAGGGGTTGCACAATGAATTTATATTGGGATAAAAAATACACCACCCATCTAAAAACGTCGTAAAATAAACAAGACAAGAATCAACTTTATTCCAGGAAAGTCAATTCCAGGTGTAGAAAGAATAAAAAAGATCCTCCCCAATTCTCCATCAAGTGAACTCTTTTGACGTACAAGTACAACCATTTTCTCCTTTTCACAAGAAAAGAAGGGGAAAACTAGAGATATAAATAGAACCATGGTCCATCTGCACCACCACAACTCAGCCCAAGAAATCGTCGAATGCGTTGTCAATCGCTAGCACCACCCTCCATCATCTCCATGCCACCCTCCGGCCTCCTCTCCTACATCCCCACCAGCCTCTCCTCCATCCTCCCTGTCCGCGGCCGCGACGTCGTGGCCTCGTCCCCCGTAATCGACGTGTCCCCCTCGCCGTCGCCGCCAACTCCGGTAGCGTCGTCTCCGGCGAGGAGGAGCGAGATGTCGTCGTCGCCGTCGGGATCAACGGGACAGAAGCAGAAGCAGGCGGACGGCGCGGAGCTGGCGCGCGTGTTCGAGCTGTTCGACCGGAACGGCGACGGGCGCATCACGCGGGAGGAGCTGGCGGACTCGCTGGGCAAGCTGGGCATGGCGGTGCCGGGCGAGGAGCTGGCGGCCATGATCGCGCGCATCGACGCCGACGGCGACGGGTGCGTGGACGTGGAGGAGTTCGGGGAGCTGTACCGCGCCATCACCACGTCGAGCGGCGGCGGAGCAGCGGCGGGGGCGGGGGCGGGGGCGGAGGAGGAGGACGACCAGGACATGCGGGAGGCGTTCCGGGTGTTCGACGCCAACGGCGACGGGTACATCACGGTGGATGAGCTGGGCGTGGTGCTGTCGTCGCTGGGGCTGAAGCAGGGCCGCACCGCCGAGGAGTGCCGCCGCATGATCGGGCAGGTCGACCGCGACGGCGACGGGCGCGTGGACTTCCAGGAGTTCCGCCAGATGATGCGCGGCGGCGGGCTCGCCGCGCTGGCCTGAATCCTGATCGATCGATGGGTCGGTCGGTGTGCGAGATGAAAGATGATTCATGTGCGCTTGGTTCTTGTAGGAGGTGTAGATATATTTCTGGCTCGGGGGGAGGAAGAATCCGTGCATGTAACCGCTCTCGAAATGTTTCTCCTGTTCTTTGGTTTGTTCGTATGCTAAGATTGATGGGCTTGCCGATTAATTGTTGTTGTATTGCTTGGGAAGAATTGCTCAAAGCTCATCGCGTCAGATATGAGTTTGTCGACGCTTGAGTTCAACCGAATTCCGTGCCCTGTCCTTGGTCGATCCTCTAGAAAAGAGAGACGATGCCGGTGGAGGTAGCTGCGATCTGGTCTGTTTGCACGGCATGGAGTTACTGAGCTTTGTTGGACCAGAGAGAGAGAGAGAGAGAGAGCTAGCAGCACGACGATGTGTCTGTCCATGGATGCGAGCGACTGCGACGCGGCCTCGGCTGGAGATCCGGCCTCGGACGTGCAGCAAGCCGGCCGTGCGTGCCGACTGGGCGGCGTCCACGTCGCCGATCGTGCGCTCACGGCCACGTTGACAAGAGGCACCAATCGGACTGGGATTGTTGTAAATATATAGTATCGGACTAGGACTGGGATCCCGAGGCCCGGCGCGCTCGCGAAAGAGACAGCTCGAGGTGAGCTAGCCA